>CM055311.2:73789912-76189912 GCA_029255685.2 Silene conica
GGAGGCTAATAAGCATGTTTCGAATAAAATCCCATTGGAGGGGTGTCAAAAGCTTTCCGAATGTCGACTTTGATGAGGCATCGAGGTGTAACCGCTTTTTGGTTATACTTCTTAATAAGGTTCTGGGACATCATGATGTTTTCAAAAATGCTCCTGCCTTGGATGAAGGCAGGCTTGCTCAATTCCCACAATGTCTGGGAGAACGGTCCTGAGTCTATTAGCAAGGATCTTACTAATTGGTTTTGTAAACCACTGAGCAGCAGGCGATTGGCCTGAAATCAAGGACAGAAGAAGGGTTATTGGTCCTTAGGAATAAGAGCAAGTAAAGTCGTGTTTTACCCTTTTCATCATTCTTCCTTTGGCAAAGAACTCATGGATAGCAGCACAGAAGGAATCCTGAACGGTGTCCCATGATCCTTTGAAGAAAGCTGAGGAGAAACCATCCTGACCCGGACTCTTGTTCGAGCCAATACTAAAGAGAGCAGCCTTGATATCATGATTGGTAATGGGGGCAGTGAGAGTGCTGGCTGCAAGGTTAGAGATCAACGGTCCAGTAGCAAAGAGGTGGCTACCAATGGGTTTAGTTGTCGTAGTCTGACCAAGGAGGTCGGTGTAGTAGTCAACAAAAGCGGCATTAACATCCTGGATCCCTTGCCTGGTAGTGCCATCTTTGTCTTTGATTTCATAAATGGTACCCATGTGTTTCCTTTTGGCTATTTTAGCAAAGAAATAGCCTGTTGAGCTATCACCTTTTTTGATATTGTGAGTTTTGGCCCGCTGGTGTAGCATATCAATTTCCAGGTTGCAAAGATTCTTGTACTTTTTGATAAGGTCTCTCTCAATGGAGATAAGAATGGCATCAAATGGGGACTTTTGGAGGTTGTTTTGGCATTCGTCCAGGTCCCTTTTTGCACAAGTAACTCGGTGGGTAATGTCAGAAAAATCATCTAGGTGGAGGCCTTTGAGTGCAAGCCTGACTGCCCTAAGTTTGTTGAAAAGGATGTAGGTGGGCGTACCTTTAGAGGAGGTGTTCCAGGCAGAATGAACCAGAGTGGTGTAGCGAGGATGCTGTTGCCAAGCATTAAGGAAACTGAAGTGTCTGGGGGCCTTGGGGGGCAGTCTGGGGGAGAGAAACCAAGAGGGGGGAGTGGTCGGAGATCCCAGGTGGCAGGCATTGAGCAAAGGTAGATGAGAAGGTGGCAAGCCAAGGGGGGTTAATAAGGACTCTGTCAAGTCGAGCCCAAGTTCTAGTTGCATTTCCTTGCTTGTTTGACCAAGTAAACTCAGCGCCAGTGCATCGCATATCATCCAAGTAGCACTTGGTGAGACAAGCATTGAAGTCAAAAATATCTTTAAGAGATGGCGGGTGTGGTCCAATTCTTTCATCAAGAGCCCTAACAACATTGAAGTCCCCGAGGGCAATCCAAGGTTGAGTAAGATCAGAGACTGAGATAAGCATGTCCCAAAGCTTAAGACGGTCAAGAGGGTCATTCATCCCATAAACAAAAGAGAGGGCAATCTGAGTATTGCTGGTTTTCGATTTGGCAATGCAGTGAATGATTTGACCGTGCACAACTACATTTGTAATCACCATGGTAGAGGGTTTATAGAAAAGCCAGATTCTACCCTGGTTGTTGTTGCTAATGATATTGTAGTTGGGGAATTTATTCATGATGCTTTTCTCCTTATTAGCCTTGACATGAGTCTCCAGTAAACCAAAAATGTCAAGGTTGTGGGTACGCAAAAAATTCATAACCTCGTTATGTTTTAGGCCATCATTAAAGCCTCTAATGTTCCAAGATGCAATCCGCATTCTTGTCAGGGGGGATTGGGTCTTGGGCTGCCACAAAGCCTAGAGAGTCGTCATTGATAAAGCTATCAACCATATCCTCCTCATTGAGAGAAGAAAACTGGTTTTGGGTTTGGGTTTCAGTGGCTGGTTTTTGTGTGGGGATATTGTGTTTTGAGACTTTATTAGGTGTGTGAAATTCTTCATCCTTATGGGCAGCCTTAGCCTTACCTGGGGTAGGGTCCTTGGCTTGCTCCTCCCTTTGTGGGCAAGGCCCGGGCTGAGCGGGTGGTTCTTTGGGCTTCCAAATAGGTTTCGGGGGAGCATTCTTGTTAAGCCGGCAGTGAGTGTCAGTGTGCCCAAGCTTCTTACAGTGTCCACAAAAGTAGGGCTTCCACTCATATGTGATTTTTTTGGTTAATTAGGCCATGGTAGGGGGTATTGAGAAGCACATTGTCAGGCAGGTCAGTGGCAATATCAGCCTCTACCAGGACTCTAGCAAAGGAGAGTCTTGCCTTGGAGGTGGTGGTCAAATCAGCATGTAGAGGCTTACCAACCTTGCTTGCTAGTTTGCTTAGGACAGTGTCGGACCAGAGAAGAGGATCGAGATCCGGAAACAATATCCAAATAGGAACTATTGAGATGTTGTCCATTTCTTGGGTGAAGTTTGGGTTCCATTGTTTGAGAATGAGGGAGTTGTTGCCCATAGTCCACGGCCCCCCCTCTCAAGACCTCATCAATGTCAACTTTGTTTGAGAACCGTATGGCAAACCAGCCCTTCCTGAAATATTGGACCACTGGGCGCGAAACATGGTTCCATGTTTTGTTAACGTAACTTTGGACCTGGGCCACTGATGGTCTAGCACCCAATACATTGCACATAAGCGATTTTTCCCAGAATTTTAGTTCATCAGCAACATCATCTTCACATATTTCAATTTCCATTGAGGTTGCACTTTGGGGGCAGAAGTGCAGACTCATACCCGGTTTAGTTTTTGCAATATTGTTCCAACCAGAGGCTGGGGGGGGCAGCTCCATTTTTCTCAGAATTCAAACCAGACCCAATGCTACCAGTTCCCTGACCACTACCCAGAGCCTTAATAGAGCTCGAAATACCAGTTTCCTGTACAAAATCAGTTTCCTTCAAATGCCCAGCTGCTGTGACTAAGCTAGGAAAACAATTGGCCAAATTAATTGGAGTATCAGGGACTCCAGCTAACCCCTTTGTTCCCAGAGTGTTGTTGGTGCCCAAATCTAACTCCGTATGTGTGAATACGGGTTGCCGGTCAGCTAAAGGCTCCTCTCCCTCATTCCTCACTAAATTAATGGCTTTAGAGCTAGGGGGACGGGTTCGAGAACGAAAAGCAGAAGTAATTAGGTCGTTAATAGCAGTTGGAGTTCGAGAAAATTCACCTGTACCCTCATCGGAATCTTCGCACGCGCTTTCAGGGCTAGTATCGCCGGTGGTCCGTTGTAGTCTCGGTCGTCCCCGGCCACGGCCGCGTGGCCGTGCCATGGGTGGTGGTGTTTAACGGTGGTAGAAAAGAGAAAGCAATTGGGGATTTTGGTTATCGCCGCAAATCGCCTCTCCTGAGTCTCTCTCTTCGATTATTATTATTATTATTATTATTATTATTATTATTATTATTATTATTATTATTATTATTATTATTATTATTATTATTATTATTATTATTATTATTATTATTATTATTATTATTATTATTATTATTATTATTATTATTATTATTATTATTATTATTATTATTATTATTATTATTATTATTATTATTATTATTATTATTATTATTATTATTATTATTATTATTATTATTATTATTATTATTATTATTATTATTATTATTATTATTATTATTATTATTATTATTATTATTATTATTATTATTATTATTATTATTATTATTATTATTATTATTATTATTATTATTATTATTATTATTATTATTATTATTATTATTATTATTATTATTATTATTATTATTATTATTATTATTATTATTATTATTATTATTATTATTATTATTATTATTATTATTATTATTATTATTATTATTATTATTATTATTATTATTATTATTATTATTATTATTATTATTATTATTATTATTATTATTATTATTATTATTATTATTATTATTATTATTATTATTATTATTATTATTATTATTATTATTATTATTATTATTATTATTATTATTATTATTATTATTATTATTATTATTATTATTATTATTATTATTATTATTATTATTATTATTATTATTATTATTATTATTATTATTATTATTATTATTATTATTATTATTATTATTATTATTATTATTATTATTATTATTATTATTATTATTATTATTATTATTATTATTATTATTATTATTATTATTATTATTATTATTATTATTATTATTATTATTATTATTATTATTATTATTATTATTATTATTATTATTATTATTATTATTATTATTATTATTATTATTATTATTATTATTATTATTATTATTATTATTATTATTATTATTATTATTATTATTATTATTATTATTATTATTATTATTATTATTATTATTATTATTATTATTATTATTATTATTATTATTATTATTATTATTATTATTATTATTATTATTATTATTATTATTATTATTATTATTATTATTATTATTATTATTATTATTATTATTATTATTATTATTATTATTATTATTATTATTATTATTATTATTATTATTATTATTATTATTATTATTATTATTATTATTATTATTATTATTATTATTATTATTATTATTATTATTATTATTATTATTATTATTATTATTATTATTATTATTATTATTATTATTATTATTATTATTATTATTATTATTATTATTATTATTATTATTATTATTATTATTATTATTATTATTATTATTATTATTATTATTATTATTATTATTATTATTATTATTATTATTATTATTATTATTATTATTATTATTATTATTATTATTATTATTATTATTATTATTATTATTATTATTATTATTATTATTATTATTATTATTATTATTATTATTATTATTATTATTATTATTATTATTATTATTATTATTATTATTATTATTATTATTATTATTATTATTATTATTATTATTATTATTATTATTATTATTATTATTATTATTATTATTATTATTATTATTATTATTATTATTATTATTATTATTATTATTATTATTAT
The DNA here is from genome assembly GCA_029255685.2 of Silene conica. Classification (NCBI taxonomy): domain Eukaryota; kingdom Viridiplantae; phylum Streptophyta; class Magnoliopsida; order Caryophyllales; family Caryophyllaceae; genus Silene; species Silene conica. The sequence goes on from CM055311.2 coordinate 73,794,949, forward strand.
TATTATTATTATTATTATTATTATTATTATTATTATTATTATTATTATTATTATTATTATTATTATTATTATTATTATTATTATTATTATTATTATTATTATTATTATTATTATTATTATTATTATTATTATTATTATTATTATTATTATTATTATTATTATTATTATTATTATTATTATTATTATTATTATTATTATTATTATTATTATTATTATTATTATTATTATTATTATTATTATTATTATTATTATTATTATTATTATTATTATTATTATTATTATTATTATTATTATTATTATTATTATTATTATTATTATTATTATTATTATTATTATTATTATTATTATTATTATTATTATTATTATTATTATTATTATTATTATTATTATTATTATTATTATTATTATTATTATTATTATTATTATTATTATTATTATTATTATTATTATTATTATTATTATTATTATTATTATTATTATTATTATTATTATTATTATTATTATTATTATTATTATTATTATTATTATTATTATTATTATTATTATTATTATTATTATTATTATTATTATTATTATTATTATTATTATTATTATTATTATTATTATTATTATTATTATTATTATTATTATTATTATTATTATTATTATTATTATTATTATTACTCTCATTTTATTGGTTGAATTATTATTATGGTGATTTTATAATTATAGGATAATAATGTTATTAAAATTAGTATTATTATTATTAAGTATTTTATTGGCAAATGTTATAATTGTATACCATGCTTAATAATATTTGAGTTATTATTATTGTTATCATTACTAATTACGTTATTAGCAATTGTTATGGTTGATATTGTTATTAATGAACATTGTGATTGTTATTAATTACTCATATTGTCGTTGTTGCCGATCCAGTAGTATTTGGTCATTTGAATTCCTGCTATATTTAGTAAGTCTATATATAGTAAGTCTATATTTAGTAAGCTTATAATTGTCTGATGAAGATTGATACGAGTAATGAGATAATGTTAATTGGTACGTAAATGAGTATGTTGATATGTATAATTACAGTGAGTGATTGAGTGATAAGTATATCAATTATAAGCATGATGAATGAGTTTTAGTAGTAATGTTAGTGTATGAATAGAAGTTAATAATAAATACTAATTATAGGAACTGAGCTCGAAGTGGAGTATTTCTAGCAGCTGTTTGGCGGTCATTCTGCCATTTGAGGTAGGGGATATATATATCTGTGGTTGCGTCATTGACATGACGTATATGTGTTGCTTACTATAAGATCGATATAACTGATTGTGAATGTATTTTGGATTATTGATTATTATCGATTATTATGGAGAACGAGATTTGTGAAATGGGACTTGTGATATGGGACTTGTGATATGGCCATGGAAGGTGTGGTGTGATGGAAGGAGGGGTGTGATGGAGGTGAAGTGGATGACTGGGTCTTGTGATATGGAGATGGAGGAGGATGCATTTTTACTGTTGTTTATGTCTTACTTATCTTTCTACTCAACCTCGTGGTTGACCCTGTGTATTCGTGTGACACCTACGATGATCCAGAATGAGGATTAGATTCTACAGGAAAGAGACCGATGAGCTAGGAGCTGGGACGGAAATGTGAGATGCGGACTTGGGACCGACTTAGATCTACATCACCTATAGAGTAGTCATCAATTGTTCTTTTATTCGTACATGTAGTTTCTGTAACATCAAGGTTTAAATTCTATCAATTTTATATAATGTATTCTTGGGAGTTTTACTTTGTTATTCACTACCTCGGTCATTCCGAGATGATAACAGTCCTATTTATTTGAGAATGTCTGGCTAAAGGCTCTTAAATAAATGGGGGTGTTACACAGAAACAACTCATTCTTGCCGTGAGCTACCTCAATCCCTAGGAAGTACTTTAGTCTTCCCAAGTCTTTAACACCAAAGCTCTTATCTAGGTATGTTTTAAACTTCGCATAAGCTTCCTTGTTATTAATCACTACGATCATGTCGTCCACATACACAAGTACTCCAATAAAACAACCATTTTGATTAGACGTGAAAAGAGAATAATCAGCCATGGATTGTATGAATCCAAAATTTTTCATTGAGACGGTTAATTTTGCAAACCAGTTATGTGAAGTTTGTTTTAAACCGTAAATAAATTTCAGCAATTTGCATACCTTATTCTCTCCCATTTTTTTGAATCCTTGAGGTATTCTCATGTATACTTCTTCTTCGAGGTCTCCGTGTAAGAAAGCGTTGTTCACAACTAATTGCTCAATGAACCAACCTTACGTCACAACCACCGCTAGCATACATCTCACGCTCGTCATCTTGGCCACCGGCGCATAAATCTCATGAAAGTGCACTCCCTTTACTTGTGTGAAGCCTTGTGCCACCAATCTAGCTTTATACCGTTTCACAGTACCATTGGCATTGTATTTAATCTTGTACACCCACCTGCAGCCTATGGGCTTCTTTCCTATCGGCAATGGAACTATCTCCCAAGTTTCATTCTTTTCTAGTACCTCAATTTCTTTGTTCATTGCTTCTCTCCCTTTCCTATATTTGGCTGCCTAATTAGAATGTTTTGGTTCTTGTCCTTTGTCAATGGTTGCTAGGAAAGCTTTATGAGTATCTGAGAAACAATTAGTAATAACATAATCGTCTAAAGGATAACGAGTACCTGACTTCGAAGATGTTAATTGTACGTGATGAGCATTCAAATTTGGGGTAATTACTCTTGTCGATTTGCAATAATAGTCCTTCTTCCATACAGGTTCATATCTTTCTCTTGCTCCACGACCCATTACTGCTTCTTCTGTCTGTGTACTTATCTAAATGGCTTGCTCTGCCCCTTCATTATTTTTCTGATTTTCCTCTGTTCCAGATTCAGACTCGGACTGAGTTTCTGTTTCTACACTTCTAGTTTTAGAATGAATTCCTGTGTCTGCCATTTCAACTTCCCTTGTTTCGCCCAAATTACCCTCTTCTTGAGATAATTCTAAATGCTCACTCCCCCTTACAACTGAACATCCCTCAACTTTGTTGCCATAATTAATAGTTTAAGGATGATTAACGTGAGATTTGATGTTTGTGTTAAGGTCATATTGTGAGATGGTTTCTGACTCAGACAGAGGGTACTCGTTTTCGTAAAAATTGACATCACGTGAAACATAGACTCGTTGTTCACTCAAATTATAAACTTTTCATCCTTTCTTGCTATGTGGATACCTGATAAAAACACATTTGTTACCTCGTTCTCCGAACTTGTCTCGGGTTCTATCTTTATTGTGGGCGTAACATAAACAACCTAACACTCGTAAATTGTCAAGTTCGGGTAGTTTACGATATAAAATTTCATATGGGGTTTTTCCGTCTAGCAAAGGCATGGGTGTTCTATTTATTAAATAGGCGGCTGCCATAATGCACTCGCCCGAATAACGTAATGGTAGTCTTCCCTGAAAACGCAGTGCACGAGATTTTTCTAGCAAGTGACGATGTTTTCTCTCAACTGGACCATTTTGCTGTGGAGTGTCTACATTGCTAGTGCGAAACAATATGCCATTCTCTTCGTAATATTGTTGCATAGCTCTAGACAATAGCTCCGTCCCATTATCACTTTGAATTATTTTAACGATTTTCTCGAATTGACTTTTAACCATTTGACAGAAAAGCTTCATATAATCTCCTGCCTCACTCTTTTCTTTCATCAAGTAAACCCAAACACCCCAACTATGGTCATCGGCAATCGTGAGAAAATAATGTGCTCGGGTCAAGCTTGCTACCTTGTATGCCCCCCAAATATCATAGTGTATAAGTCCAAATAAAACATCACACCTACTATTACTGGATTTAAACCGGGTACGGGATTGTTGCCCGACAACATGAATCAGAAACTTCATCATAATTCCAAATTAAATTATGTCCAACTAAATCAGAAAAACAAGAAAAAATACTTTTCGAAGGATGCCCGATCCTTGTATGTCACAGACGACTCTCATTTTCAACCGTCAATGTACCAGCTATCTCCATCTTGTCCGGTTGATAGTAATATACCCCTTCCCGATGCTCACCCCGTCCAATCATCATCCTCGTAGTCCGGTCCTGCATTTCACAATAATTCGGATAAAATGTTATTAAGCAATTGTTCTCAAGGATCAGTTGTTGAAGTGAAATGAGATCGTAAGTAAGGGAGGGTACAAATAACACATCTCTTAAAACAAATTTGTCACTTAATCTAACTTTGCCATGAATCGTGGCCTCGACTCTTCTGCCATCTGGTAGACTGATTGTGGAACAATCCTCTTTCCATGTATTCGTTAAGCATTCCCATTTTCCGGTCATATGATGAGATGCGTCACTGTCTATTAACCATTCAATATGTACGGTTAACTTCATACCTCTGAGAGTTTCTGTTCTATCAGTATGTGTGTTCAACAAAAGCCGCAGCCTGTCGAGTTTTTCAGCAGTAAACGATATGTTTTTCTGTACCTGTTCCTCTGTATTTCCTGTATTTTTTGTTCTTGTTACAGCATTCACCTGGGAATTTCCGAGGCCTCGTCCCCTGCCACGGTTCTCAGTGCCATGACCTCTGCGTCCTCGTCCTCTTTCTCGTGCTTTCACCACTTCATACTCATGCTTATCATGGCAGTTTTCTTTCGTATGATAATATTTCCAGCAGTGAGTGCATTGTGGTGGCTTTTCTGATTCATCCTCATTGTCTCTATTATAGTTGTGTCTTCCTCGCGCCCCATGAGTTTTAACTGACATGGCGGCGTCATTTCGTTCCTCTTTTACCTTGGTAAGTGAGGCATGACGTTTTTCTCTAAGTATCAACGTATATACTCGATTTAACTCACTAATTGGGTCTTCCGTCAACAGGTTTGTTCGAATGGTTCCATACAACTTCGAATCCAAACCCATCAGAAATTGGTGCACCTTTTCCTCCTCTCTCTCTTTCATTATTGATGTTGTTGCGCCACAATTACAGCCTTTGACTTTGCTGTATTTGGGGCTAATTCATCCCAAATTACCTTAAGTCTAATATAATACTCCACCACCGTCTCCTTGCCTTGCTTGCATTCATTCAACTCACTCTTGAGTTGGTGAATTCTAGGTGCATTCCCAGCCGAGTAACGTACCAGCTCTTATATGAAACTCCTCCCGAACATCTTCAATTGGTTGAGTAAACGTGATATTCGGATGAAGCTTCGGGTCTATTACATTCCGAAGTCATGCTCGTAACATTGCATTACATTAACGCCATGTTACTAGTTCTGTAACACCCTGTATTTTTCCACTTCATCTTATATATTAAATTCTTATTTTAAATAATAAGAATTATCCAAAAGAAATAAAATCTCATCCAAAAAGCTATCTTTTTCGACAATGAAATCCAAATACCCGTCTTAAACTTACACTCCTTAAACTTGCGAATAACTACTTTGTCATTGATGCTAATTTTCAGATGTTTTCGGTACATTTCTGTCTCTCGACTATAAAATAAAAGTTTTAGCTCTTTCTCTTAGATTTCCAACGCCACCGAAATCACCTTAATCTCATTTCTGTGGAGAAAAGTATGCCCAAAATACGGAAGACTGTCGCAGAAATCCGCCGACAGGAAACTCATTTTGTTCTACTTCATCCACCTTGTATGATCATCACCCACCTTGTGTAATCATCACTCACCTTGTGTAATCATTACCTATGCACATGCTAAGTTGAAAAATTGGTCCCTTGGTACCCAAAGTCTTAATAGTCGTGTGCCTAATATCTTAAACTAGTATCCTAAAGCCTACACTATCTACTCACTCTACAAATCACAACTTACCCAACACAACAAAATATCTCACTTCTTCTCCATTTTCACGTGAGATTCATCACCCATCTCCAACATTCATTTCTTTCATTTTTCACATCTCTTTTATCTTATCCTTTAGTATGTGTAAGTCATTACTTATTCTCATTTGCTTTATCCAAGTTTATTTAGAGTACTATTTGATTAATTGTTTTAATTTTTATGTTTGATCAAGGAGGTGAACAAGAGACCTTGATTGAGGAATATCATTTGGGTTGATCTTATAATATTATTCTACTTATTTACTAATATAATCTCTAGCAAGGTAACTAGGTTTCTCCTTTCTATGATTTTTGATTTTCAAGTGCTTTTATGAGTTTATAATAAGATTGATAATATATATGATGTTTAAAACATGGGAATATATGAGATTCATGATTTATATAAATAAATAGTAATTTTTATTATTTGTGATGAATTTATAAGTATTTAATAATATTTACGATTTAATAGTGTTTTTATGCGATTCAACAATCTAATTAGTGTGTAAAATATATAGATAATTATGAAAACTAAATTTTTGATTATATTAGGATTTATTATCATTATCTATGAGTTTGCATGTGTTTATTTGAGTCCCAAAATTTCTATCAGTTTAATTGTTGTTATTTGATATTTAATCACGGTTTTAGGTGATATTCATCTAAAAATTTATAAACCATAAATAAAAAATTTCGAAAATTTTATATTTGAATTTTATTCTGGTCTATATCAATATATACAGTATCTAAATTGATTATTTTATTTTTATAATTATTATTGCTCTTATTTAGTACATATTCATGTTTTTCGGCAATTAATCTCTAGTAAATATGTAAAATATATAAATAAATGTGAAACTTGAATTTTTCATCTTAGGATGACTTATTTTAGTATATTAAAAATTTTCATGTTGAATTATTAATTTTTATAATCATTTTTGAAATTTTATGGGTAATTAATCCATAAATAAAGTTAAATTGTGTTGAATAATAAATAAATAGAAATAAATTAATTATAAATTATTTTTATGTATATTCTGACCTATAAATATGAAAAATAAATTATTAATGTTTGTGACATATTTTTCTTAATTATTTCTTTGTTTTTGCATAAAATCGCCTATTACATGCCCTTTAAGATAAAATTATAAAATTGGGTTAAGTAATTTATTGTGGAATGTTTTTATTTAATTTATTTCTCCATCTTAAAATGTCCGTATTTGAAAACGTTGAAAAGAGACTCATATTTATTTTAAGTCTAAAGTCTACCTTTAAAATTTCGTAATTTTCTTACATGTCGTTTGTTCACAATAAAATGTTTACGAACAACGCGCTGAAATACTCGCGAAACGGAGAGTAGCTCAAAGATTATTTCTAAAAACCTTTTTATACTTTGAAACTATTCTGGGTAATTTTTATCAGTCCGTTTTTCGTAAGACGGACGTACCCGTCGCAAGCTTGTGACGGGTCAAGTACGTGTGATATGGGCCAAGTTTGTACCGTATTTGATAGGAAATGGATCTTGCAACTTGGCTGATGTCACCTTTAAGAGAATAAAAAAAAGAAAAAAAAAACCTTCCCACTACCCGAAAACCCTCGAGACTCCCAACCATCATATCCCATTAAACACTCTCTCACTCAACCATCATTCACCATAATCTCCCAAATTCAACTTTGATTTTCCTCAAATAACTTCCTCTCACTAAAATAAAATTTCTGTCCACACCCTAATCTCCCTCTAACATTTTCTCATAAATTCCAAAATCTCTGCAAAACAATAATTTGTAAGAGCGAAAATGGTAACCAAACAAAGTGCGAGGTGTGCATTGATGAAGAAGACGACTACAAATGCTGAAGGTATGAACATATTCAACCCTTGTCTCTCGTTTTTTCATTTTATGAAAATGAAAAATGATTTTAAATGATGAAGACGATTTGAAAATGGTAACACACTGGAATTTTGTACATGGTTTTTTGTTTAAGTAATTTGTACATGTAGTTTTTAGTAGTTGCATGTGGATTTCGAAATTAATTATGTTGTTGGTTTTTTTATTTAAGTAATATTTTGGGTTTTAGTCTTGGTTTTTTATGTTTATGTCACCTTTAGTCTTGGTACATGGTTTTCTATTTAAGTAATATTTACGCAATTTTCTTGGTTTTTTATGTTTATTGATTTGAAATGGTGAAAATGGTTTGAAGTAATGTAGTATTTGTTGACGTGTATTGTGTATTTGGTATTGGTTTTTTAGGGTTTGTGTAATTTTCTGGGTAATTTTTAGGGTTCCGGGTTATTTTAGGGTTTGTGGGGGTTGGTTATTTTTGTTTGTTTATCGCTTTCGTGGGTTTATTAGTGGTTGCATGTGACTTTTTTAAAGGTTATTGTTGTTTGATTTTTTGCATGTTGTTTATTTAAATTAATTTGTGTGGGAGTGGTGGTACTTTAGGGTTTCTGGGGGTTTTTTGTTTTCTTGTTTCTCGATTCATTGTTCTGACATAATATTTAAGAAGCTTCATTTGTGTTACATTTTCTGACAATGTATCCATATAATGTTGCTATTTTAGGGTTTCTGGGGTTGTGTTCTTGTCTTGTTTAAATGTGCTTCATTGGTCTGACATATGAACATGTCTGATAGTTCTGGCATATGAACATGTCTGACAGTTTCAGGGAAATGTAATGTTGCTTATTATTCGCGATATGTACTTTAATACTATGTTGGTAGATGTTGATATAATGTATTTGTTGTACATAAGATAGGTGTGGGGTGACATCTGAACATTGTAGCTGTGTATAATTACATGCTAACATTGTATGTGTTTTTTTGTGGCATGGTAAGCCGAGGATGAGATTCCAGCAGCGGAAGCACCGCAACGAAAGGCACCGGCAAGGAGGAAAGCTGTAGGGAAAGGGTAAAGGGAAAGCGGTGGTGGACGAGGCAGGCGAAGATGAGGCTGGGGTAGAAGCAGATGCAGAAGACGGAGATACAGAAGCTACTGGACCGGTGAAGGGAACACAAAAGAAGGTCACTTTCAAGGGCGTCGAGAATAGTAATCGAAAAGGAAAAGGGAAGGCAGTAGAGGCCGAAGACGATGACCATGGTGAGGACAGTGGTGAATCGGAAGACGCTTCTTACAATGAAGGTATGCATCGTCGTTTCTTATAGTCTAGTGCGTGGCTTATCTGTACGTAGGCCCGTGACTAGTTTCTTTGTTACAGATGTGATGGATGCGGCCGTGCAAAAGTCAATAACAGTGGTTAAAAAGCCGGCGAAAAGACAAACGTTACAAGAAAAAAAGCAACTGAAGAAAGGTACGGCATGTTGTATGTGTTGGTATTATTGTATGATGTACTAAAGAATTTGGAAAAATACGTCGTTCATGATTCTGACTTCTGTGTCTTGCGTATTGCGTGAGACGTCATATAGAAAAGACCCAGCCGGCGAAGGTTGTCACGACAAGGAGAGAGGCTGGAGAGAGTTCGAAGAAACGTAGGGTGGATGAAGATTGTTTGGAGCTGGTCAAGTAAGTGTGGATTTAGATTTCGTACCGTACCCCTGCTATGGTGATTATATTGTTAATATTAACCATCTTGTTAGGTTCTTACATTACTGTTATGTGATCACCACATTTTTGTAGATGGTAAATGTTGTTATCTTTAGCAATTATGTTTTACTGGTTATATTGTTGTTACACGTTGTGTACATATGTTCTGTTACATGGCAACATTGTGTGTTCGTTAATATGTTGTCGGTATTGCTGATTTTGTAGTATACATTACATACGTTTCTTTGTTGTGTACATATTATTGTTGGGTTAACTTTAATTGAATTGTGTTGGGTTGTTATTGTTACTCCATAATGTCGGGTGTGTACATTGTTAGAAAATAATGTGGACATTGTGTAGATGTTTATATGTTGTCTGAATTAGTTAATGTGTATAAGTGTGATGATACATTATGCTTTGTTGTTACATTCTCTTGTTCTGTTACCCCTACACTAGTGTAAACATTATGTTATCGTTTTTTCCCATTATGTTGTCTTCTTCGATTGTTATGAAGCATATTTACATAGTTGTATATGCTGCGTACATATGTAGTCATTAGTTTTTGGTTACCTGTTATGATTATGTCACCGTCTGTTGGTGTCAACATTATGTTATAGCTGTCATACATGAAGTTATTTTTAGTGTGTTTTGTTGTTGTCATTCTTTGCCATCATGTTCGGTGTTTACATTGTACTATACGTTAGCAAACATATGTTGTTTACATCTGCTCATGCTGCTTTGTTGTTACCTATCCTAAGTTTCATCCCCCTAAACATTATGTAATAGTCTATGTACATTAAATTTTGTTGAGGACGTTGACATGTTGTTATTTTTATCTCATTTTGTTTGGTGCTTACATTGTAGTATACTTTAGCAAACATATGTCATTCTTTGCCATCATGTTGTATAGTTACAATTTTTTGTCTGTTGTTTACATCGGTACATGCTGCTTTACGGGCGTTGACATGTTGTTATTTTTACCCCATTATGTTTCGTGCTTACATTGTAGTATACGTAGCAAATATATGTTGTTTACATCTTCTCATGCTGCTTTGTTGTTACCTTTTGTTGGTTTGATCCCCCTAAACATTATGTAATAATTTATGTACATTATTTTTTGTTGAGGACGTTGAGATGTTGTTATTTTTATCCCATTCTGTTTTGTTGCTTACATTGTAGTATACGTTAGCAAACATATGTTGTTCTGTCTTGATGAAACTTTGACGATGATTATGTTGTCTTCTTCGATTGTTATGAAGCATACCTATTGGTGTGAACATTATGTTATAGTTGTCTTACATAAAGTTAATTTGAAATGTGTTTTCTTGTTGTCGTTCTTTACCATTATGTTGGGTCGTTACATTTTGGTGTCTGTTGTTTACATCTGTTGAAGTTGTTTACTTGTTTTGGTCCCCCTAAACATTTTGTTATATTTTGTCAACATTTTTAGTTTGTTGTGGACGTTGACATGTTGTTATTATTACCCAATTCTGTTTGGTGCTTACATTGTAGCATACATTAGCAAACATATCTTGTTCTGTTTTGTTAAATCTTAGGATGATTATGTTGTCTTCTTCGATTGTTATGTAGCATACCTATTGGTGTCAACATTATGTTATAGTTGTCTTACATAAACTTATTTTGAAATGTGTTTTCTTGTTGTCATTCTTTACCATTATGTTGGGTTGTTACATTTTGGTGTCTGTTGTTTACATCTGTTGAAGGTGCTTTGTTGTTACGTTTTGTTGTTTTGATCCCCTAAACATTATGTTGTAGTTTGTGTACATTTCTAGTTTGTTTCGGACATTGACATGTTGGCATTAATACCCAATTCTGTTTGGTGGTTACATTGTAGCATACATTTGCAAACATATCTTGTTCTGTTTTGTTAAATCTTACGATGATTATGTTGTCTTCTTCGATTGTTATGAAGCATACCTGTTGGTGTCAACATTTTGTTATAGTTGCCTTACATAAACTTAATTTGGAATGAGTTCTGTTGTTGTCATTCTTTAAGATAATGTTGGGTTGTTACATTTTGGTGTCTGTTGTTTACATCTGTTGAAGTTACTTTGTTGTTACGTTTTCTTGTTTGATCCCCTAAACATTCTGTTGTAGTTTGTGTACATTTTTAGTTTGTTGCGGTTGTTGACACGTTGGCATTAACACCCAATTCTTTTTGGTGTTTACATCGTAGCATACATTAGCAAACATATCTTGTTCTGTTTTGTTAAATCTTTCGATGATTATGTTGTCTTCTTCGATTGTTATGAAGCATACCTGTTGGTGTCAACATTTTGTTATAGTTGCCTTACATAAACTTAATTTGGAATGGGTTCTGTTGTTGTCATTCTTTAACATAATGTTGGGTTGTTACATTTTGGTGTTTGTTGTTTACATCTGTTGAAGCTGCTTTGTTGTTACGTTTTCTTGTTTTGATCCCCTAAACATTATGTTGTAGTTTGTGTACATTTTTAGTTTGTTGCGGTTGTTGACATGTTGGCATTAACACCCAATTCTGTTTGGTGCTTACATTGTAGCATACATTAGCAAACATATCTTGTTTTGTTTTGTTAAATCTTTCGATGATTATGTTGTCTTCTTCGATTGTTATGAAGCATACTTGTTGGTGTCAACATTTTGTTATAGTTGCCTTACATAAACTTAATTTGGAATGGGTTCTGTTGTTGTCATTCTTTAACATTATGTTGGGTTGTTACATTTTGGTGTCTGTTGTTCACATCTGTTGAAGCTGCTTTGTTGTTATGTTTTATTGTTTTGATCCCCCTAAACATTATGTTATAGTTTGTGTACATTCTAAGTTTTGCTGAGGACGTTGACATGTTGTTATTTTTACCACATTCTGTTTGGTGCTTACATTGTAGTATACGTTAGCATACATATTTTTGATAAAGTTTGACGATGAATATGTTGTCTTTTTTTATTATTATGTAGCATGCATTACATACTATTATATGGTGCGTACTTATGTTGACAGTGAGTTGTGTGTACGTTTTCTGGTTATGTTCCCCTCTGTTGGTGCAAACAATATCTAATGTTCAAAATGTGTGTTTACTTGTTCTTATTCTCAACCATTATGTTGGGTGCTTACATTGTTGTGTCTGTTGTGAACATATTATTTTGGTTCTGATTGTATGTGTTTTTGTTTGAAAAGGAAGGAGGTTGACGGGCATGGGTCACCTCGGCTATTATTCAACCTGATTGTTGTCCTGACCGAAGCTCAAAAAATGGATGTCGAGGAAAATGGTTTTGGCGGTATACTTCAGCTGAAGACGCACGCCTTTCTTCATCAAATGGCTGATTGGTTGCTGAGCAAGTACGATCCGTCAACAAGGATGTTTCTCTTCAACCGGCATCACCAGTTTGCGTTGACTAAGGAGGACGTTTATGATGCATTTATGTTGCCGTGTACAGAGCAGGAAGTGGAAGCAAGAACTGATTTGGCATTAGCGCAGATGTGGCGCAAAAAATTCAACATCAATGATAGGGGTGAGTTGTCGTTGGACGCTTTGAGGGTGGAGATGATGGGGGCTTCAAGATGGAGGCCCCGAATTTAAAAAGATGTTTGTCTTGTTTGCAATGGGTACATTCCTGGCCCCAACGGTACACAACCGTGTGGACTTCCGTCTGGTCGGGGCAGTGGAGGACGTGGATTTGATTTCTGGGTTGAACTGGAGCTCCTTTGTGCTAAGAAGGCTCGACGCTGCTGTCGACTCGTGGAGGACCCACGGCTCCAAAAGTGTAGGGGGATGCCTAATGTTCTTGCAGATGCTGTACTTTCATCGCCTAACTTGGAGGGGTACCCCGGAAAAGACCAGTCTCTCGCTGATCCAACACTGGACGTACGAGCGGCTTAAAAAGAGGATTGGCGAGGAAGTTCGTGCATACCAGTACCACGGGGGGTTCAGAGTGGGGATTTGGAACTGCCAGACGTACCCAGTATCAAAGGACCGGGTGAAATGCCTTTACCGTAGAGCCAGCGCGATTGAAGAGGCATTGAGGGGGCCTCCCTCGAGGTTTGTGACCTTGCCACTGCCCGATGGTGTCCCCACCGACGATGAACTGCAGGCCTCCTACGAAGATGTAAGTAATTTCCGTTCCCTACAATTCCCCGTCTCCCTTCATTTTATAATGTGCTTTACTATATCACTTATGTTTTGATTAACAATGGACCAACCCCCTCAAGTGCGTACTCGTAACTGGATGACTACCCGACGTAACCTGTCAATCGTGTCAACCCTGCACAAGACCCTCCTGAAGGCCGGTGTTATGAATGAAGGCGGAGGTACGGAGTAGCAGTCAGGGTCAGTTGGTAGCGCAGCTGAAGGATCACCTACGCAGGGCTCGTTCACCCAAGCAATGAGCAGTCCGGGGTTCGTGGCTGCGTGGGATGCAGTTGGCGCGAGGTTGGATGCAATGATAGATGTTGATATGATCACTGCACCTTCCTTCTCCCTGGGCCTGGATGATATAGGCATGCCCCCCCAGACTGCACCACGCACAACCCGCAAGAAGGCTGGTGGATCAAAGTAATGTGACCGGAAGTTAGTGATAACAATCTTTTGGGTGGCCATTGTAATGGCCTTGTTTGTATGTACAACTTGTTTTGGTGCTCCTTAGTGAAGGAGCAGTATTTTGGACAACTTGGTGGGTAGGTCCTTCTGTTTTGGACACCCAAAAACAATGTGAAGGCCAAAATGTTGGTCTTATTTTATATGGTTTAGTAGCTGGCATCTGACTGCCTAAGACTGTCGATGGTCTAGAACGACCATCGTTTTGGGGTGTTATTGTAATACCCGTGTTTTTGTGTTTTATTTAATATTTAATAATTATGTTGACGTGTTGATAATTATTTGAACGTTTAAGTTCAATGATTAAGTTATCGAACAAGTATTCTTATATTTTTCTTTAGTAGTGTCGAGTACAGGTAATACTCGTCGAATCACATCCCAATATTGATACGAGGCCTCGAGATGCGTGTGTCATACGAACTGGGCCTTGAGATGCGTGCCAAATCAGCCCATAGTTGAATATAACACAAATAACACAAAAACCCCACAAGATGCTCTATGCCGTCACATGTATACACAACCCAAACCCTACCCTTAACCTAATGAATGGCTAACGTAAGCACACAAAATTGCTACCGCCGCATCAGAGTGTAAGGGGGAAGTTCACACGGTGGCCTAGGGTGGTCTAGGGGTGGTCGTTTGCCCAGTAAAGGAGGTACACTCACCACGTTCCTCTCGTTTTTCTATGTTGTCAGTCGTTTCGAATTGGGCCTGTTCATGGTGTATGTGTGTTTATAATTGTTGTTCTTAGTATGTTTTTAATGTTGGATGCTTAGTAATCGAATATGGACCACCAGAGAGTCGTCGTTGACCGCCGTTAACTGTCGAATATGGTGTTTAATTAGAGTGTCAGATTGTTCAAGTAATCGTTTTCAAACCTCTGTTTCGCAGCGTGAGTGTTTTAATCTGATTTCGAATTGGTTGTTGGTTGTGTTGGCTACGGATGTTTGGGATATTTGGATGGGTGCAATCAGTAGGTTGTAGGGTGGTTGTCGCGTTGGTTGTGGTGGCTCAGGGTAGTCGTATAGAGGGTGGTGTTTGGGGGGGTTCATAACGTAAAAGGAAAACAGAGGCAGTGGCGGTGTAGTTTATAAGGGTTGCTGTTAGTGGGTGCTATGGTGTCGACAGCCACGGTTTCCTCCCCTGGAACCACCGCGGCTCAGAGGTGAGCCTGGTGGTGCCACTGGAGGAGGCAGGGGCCGTTAATGGTGTTAGTCGTGGTGTGTTGGCAGGGTGTCAGTTACGAATTCGGAATTGGGGTTGTGACCAGGGGTGTTTGTAACCCGTGTCGTGGGCTGATAGGGTCGAGTCGGGGGTGGTGTTTAGTGTCAGGGGTTGCGTCATAGTATGGTGGTCATGACCACCGTGGAAGGGTGGTGGTTGTGGCTTTGTAGGGTGGTTGTTTGGGTCATCAAAACGGGCTGGTCAGGGGTTATGGTCTCGGTGGAGGCTGTTGAGGTTTGCTGCGTTTTCTTTTATTTTGGTCTTGGTCAAATTGTTGTTACTTGTTTATCATTCATCTATTATTGGTGTGTATTTGATATTACTAATTTTATGATTTTATGATTATAATGCTATTTATATGTTATTATTATTATTATTATTATTATTATTATTATTATTATTATTATTATTATTATTATTATTGTTATTGAAATGGTGGAATGATAATGATAATGATATTGTTAATATTATTGGTAAGGTTGTTAACATTAATGTTGTAATGTAGTATATTATTACTTTTATGAATTTATAAATTGTATGGTCGGGTGTTATATATGTTTTTACTTGTTGATAATGTTAATATTTGGTGATTTGGATTCTTGCTATATTTAGTAAGTTTAAATATGAAGTAAGTCTATTTTTAGTAAGTTTATAATTGATTGATCATGATTGATATGAATAATGAGTTAATACTAATTGATATGTATACTTACAATTTGTGAGAAATAAATCATTATGAACATGATCAAGTAAGCATTTAGTAGTGGATAGTTGTACGAATAGAATTTGATAGTAAATACTATTTATAGGAACCGAGCTCAAAGTGGAATATTTCTGGCAGCTGTTCGGTTATCGTTCTACAAATCGAGGTAGGGGATACATTATGATTTATGTTATGACATGAAATGTGTAAGTGATGCTTATTACGAGATTGATATAAATGTTTATGAAGTTACTGTGGATCGTATTACTATTATTCATTACTGTGGAGATTGGGTCTTGTGATATTGGGTCTTGTGATATGGGTCTTGTGATACGGGACTTGTGATATGGCCATGGGAGGTGTGGTGTGATGGTGGTGTGGTGTGATGGGAGGTGTGGTGTGATGGATGTGTGGAGTGATGGAGGTGTGGTGGATGATCGTATGGTATGGAGATGGAGGAGGATACGGTTCTACTGTTGTTTATGTTTTATCTGTTTTACCTACTCAACCTCGCGGTTGACTTTGTGTATTCGTGTGACACCTACGATGATCCGGAATGGGGAGTAGATTTTACAGGTCAGTGACAGATGGATTAGGAGCTTGGGCATGGAGAGAGACATGGCTTGGACCTACTTAGAGTTAGATCACACTTAGATATCTTCGGTTGTACTTTTATTTTATCAAAGTTTGGTCCTCTTAGTTGTTGTAATATCAAGTTTAGATTTAATCAGTTTTTTTTTATATAAAGTACTTTGGTTTGTTACTTTGTTATTCACTACCTCGGATATTCCGAGATGGTAACAGACCTATTTATTGAGAATGTCTTGCTAAAGGCTCTTAAATAAATGGGGGTGTTACAGTTATCCCGTGCCCTTTAGGGCATGGACGTTATATATAAAGCCCGTGTGCATATTCAGTAGTCTAACATTGCACTTTATCCTTGTGCATACCGCTTTGTTTTTAAGGGTTTGACATAATAAGATAGTTACATTGAACTGCAATTATGATATATGTAATATAACTCTAACATAATGTAGGGAGACAAAATAGGTAAAGGTAGACACAAAATAACTATGGATATATGTAGCCGTTAAATTGGATAATGTAATGTATGCTACATAGTTACTAAGTGAGTTTACATTTACATAACTGCATGGTACATAGTAACAAATGCAAAAAAAAAACCGTACAACCTTAAACATAATAAACATGTCAACACACTTAGCTATCAACAAAGTACTGCCTGCTACACATAATAAGATGCAGGCAACATATACATCAACACAAGAAAAGAAGCAGTAACATATTATAAAGATAACAGCGTTCAACAAGTCAATCATGACCTGGGATACAGAGATACATTTACATACAATCTGTAAACGGAAAGTACCGAAAATATGTTCATATTTTCGGGTAATATGTGTCCCTGTAAGGGCCCTAACATATTACGTCCTACGTCGCAAGTAAGTTACTTAAATAATTAAATGGGTACATTGTCCACATTGACCCCCACAAAACACAGATTGCCTACGCATTGATCATTTCCGTGGCATTCTTCCAGCCCAAAAAACACAGATTGCCCCACTCCCTAGCCAAAACGGTGCCATTAATAACACGCACATAGGAACAGCAGGCGTCGCCGCTCAAAGCAGCCGCGGGATGGGGGTGTATTCGTCCTGATTAGCTTGAACGCTTCCACCTGGCGTTCTGGTTGCCTTTCTCTTCCCGACCTTCCTTTTCTTCCTTTGACTCCTCCCCTTTGTTGTGCACCGGACAGGATCAAGAATTGCAGGGACTTCGTCCACCTCCTGAGTGGCCGCATCCCCAAGGCGCAGAGACTACAGAATCTTACCAATTTCGTCCCCGGCGAGAGCAGTGTACTTCTACAACACCTCCCTTGCCTCACCCACTAACTGGCTCTTTGTTATCAGATTTTTTAGTTTTGTTAGCATTGAACGACGCCAGTTTATAGCCTCATTAGCCGCTGACCGTCGCAAATCAGACGGCAGCAGCCGCTCCCAAACCTCCTTCTTCGCAAACTTAGTCCACCTGCGCAAAATTTACCTATCAGGGATCGCCGGGACAGAGTGCATGTGCAGCACCCGTATTATATGAGAACAGATCACCCCCACGACTTGGTACTTCCTACACGTGCAGTCCGCCAACAAGTCGCGGCAATCATACGTTACATGGTGACCCTTGCTCTCGATCGCCCCCGTAACCACTTTGTACAGCAAAGTAGAATCCTCCGAATGAATAATGGCCGCGCGCGTTCCCATTGCTAACCCGAACTCCTTCTCAAAAACGCGGAACAACTGCAGTGTG
The DNA here is from genome assembly GCA_029255685.2 of Silene conica. NCBI lineage: Eukaryota > Viridiplantae > Streptophyta > Magnoliopsida > Caryophyllales > Caryophyllaceae > Silene > Silene conica. The sequence continues at coordinate 73,813,189 of CM055311.2, forward strand.
TAAATCTGGGATGCATGTTGCAAGAGGTCTACTAACGGAAAGACGGACGTCGGGGTAGTTCGTATACAATTGAATTCTTTCCGCTCCTCCTCCGCCCTCCATCTACAGACCGTCGTCATATAAATACCAAAGAACTCCGTGACGGAGGTTGTCTTTGAAGCCTGGAACCCCATTGCATGATTCGTACTCTCGCTCCGTTGCGAAGAAAGGATACCAGCGGAAAAGTAAGAATTATTGAGGGTTGTACACCATTTATAACGCAACCCATACAATCTCTTGAACCAGGGGTTGTCCCCGATATCATACATGCACATCATTCCCTTCCAGCGTTCTTCAAACTCGGCATCGTTGTAACTGTTGGAGTAAGTGTCCTCAACAATAATGTGATCACGTCAATAATATAATTAATTGACAAATCTCTATAAAAGAATATTCATGGGATGATTCTTTATCATAAGTCAACTGGTCAACATTAATCGGTAATGATTGGCTTGCTAGAGTTTGACATTACTGTCGTAATGACGGTGGTGATTAGTTAATCCCTTTAGGTCACACCTTTAGGACAACTCTCTTAATGATAAATGAAATAACTGTATATTGATACGAGTTTGTTCATTTCTAGTTTATAAATAATATAAGGAGAAATTTATAATAAGATTATAAATTAAAATGTTTTAGTGATCGAAATGTCATCGCTATTATTTATATGTTTACGAAACATAAAATTACTCGAATGAATTAATTTAACTACAATTGTTGTAGTAATAAAATACGATTAAATAGATATAAGTAATTATTTGAATTACTTTTAGATTTACGATAAAGAGTTTAAAAGTTAAACTACAAATTACGTAAACTAATTAAATTGTCCTAACTAATGTTATGTATGGGTCCATTTTTGTGACATGGACCGTGTGATCTCACACACACATACAACATTACATATTTCCTAATGTGAGGAACATATGAAGGACATCTATTTAATGCTTATGGCTTGAGTGGGAAACATTGTAGAATATTAAGGTGCCATCCATTGGGCACTCTTATCCCACCACCCGGCCACCACCTTGAGGAGAACAAAAGAGAATTTTTTTCCCTCATTCATTCATTCTTGTTGTTGCTAGGGTTTTGTATTAGTGAGAAAAAGAAAGAAAACTCTCCCTAATTCAAACACTAAAACTGTGTAGCCTCCTTTGTGAACTAGAGATTTTTGTATATTGTTCTAGCAAAATAACATATAAAACATTGAGTGTAGTGTGTCTTGGTGTTCATCTTTTGGAGGTCATCTATTTGAAGGCTCAAGGAGGATCATCCATGTGATAAGCTCAAGAACAAGTGAAGAAGGTGACTTCACTTGTGCCCTATTTTAGCCGAGACTAGCACAATGTAAGGAAGCTTGTTCTTCCTCTTGAATCTCGTTTAATCTTTTGTTAAGCATGCATAAGTTCAACTAATTATATGATAATATTATTAGTATGACTAAAGAAGGTATTTAAACCTAACAATTGGTATCAGAGCATAGGTTGTTGCATGCTTAATCGGTTTTTAGTTTTTCCGAGTTATGAGACTTAAAAATAAAACTATTAATTTTGAGATTCATATGATAAATCACTCGACATTTTGGCATGTTAATAAATCTGGTCCTAAAATGTTTTTAGGTTATTTAGATAATTTATGAGATTTAAATATTGTTCATTGTATATAATTTTAATCATTTGTATGTATTTTATGAGAAAATCGAATTAAATGGTTAAAATAGAAGGAAAACGTTTCTAGCCTTGTAATTTTCACACGACCTCACATGCTTATTTTACTTAATGTATGTAAAATTTGGTACAATATGATGTTGTATAGCATGTTTTACGATTTTATTAGTTAAAACCGTATTAAGAAGTAATTTTGGCCATATATATATGATATTTCGAGTTATTTTTCGAATAAAGTGACCAAAATTTTTGACATTATAAATATTAATGTAATATTTCAGAATGTTTGTGAAAATAAAATCCAAATTTTGAAAATTTTATAATTTGTTTGGATTTAATTCGTAAAGAGTTATGTATTTTAAGGCATTATGAACAATATAAACATAATTAAAGGGTTAATTATTATCAAAATTATTTATGACTAATTTTGAATCCTAAAATGTGTTGGGATATTATTTAGAACATAAGTTTGTTTATGTTTTAATTTATGCATTTTAACGGGTTAAAATTGCAAAATCTCATAAAACCGATTTATTGTTAACCTAATAAGTTATTAGGGCGATTTGGCATCTAAAATGAACATATTCATAACATTTATATTGCTGCATTTTTCTTATGAATGTCATATTTTATTGCATTATTTTGAATCATGTAATTATTCTAGTATGGCCTTAGTTTAATCGGTAATTCCCGTAATGAAAGGGGTTATTGATTTGGTTGTAATTTTGTGATCTCGTATCACCCAATTGTAATTTATTTCTATTTTATAATATATAAAGTAGACTAGAAAAGTTGTAATTTTTGTAAATTCCGGAGAGCCTTGTAGACGGTGCCACTCGGAAAGGAGTTCCGATCAAGACGGTGTTAGCCTCGATGTGCGTGCCTCGTGAAGTTCAAGGGACCAAAGGAGTTGGTTTCCGAATTTGTACTTTTATTATTTCTTTTCTAGAAAATGTCATACTAGGAATTTTATTGTTTGCTTTATTTGTTTTAATATGTTGCATGCATAGCCAAATCGCCATTAACATGTCATGCATATCGAGTATCGAGTCTTCAACGTATCATTTTATTATCGATAATTCACCTAATTAGTTCACTTAAAAGGAGATAGATAATATTTGATAAGATCTCTTACGTATAAAATATTGAGACTTAGCCTTACCAAAGAGTATAGACCCATGAATCCCTTCTTCACAAAATGTAGGCTCGGCTAAATCGGGGTACTAAAATTGTCACGTTGGGTAAGTGGGGTAATAAAGATTACAACTTGAAATTTGGTTGATCTCAACGAAAGTATTCGTAACCGTAGTTGCAATAAGTTCGGGCTAAAGATGATTTTTAGAAAATTGTCGACCGGGAGTTCTAAAAGTAGAACCGATTAAGGGGTTAATCTACCAAATTATACCTATACGGGTTGAATCGGCTATACCGTGCCCGCATTAGTATGGGTTTGGGTCTCGGGATTGTTTACTTAATTGTGTAAGAGATCGTTAAGTAAATACTAAGCTTGTTTAAAATGTTTAACAAGTATTAAAATGATGAACGTTAATTTTTTCCTTCATTTCCGTTTTGTAGTTATTTAATCGCAATGGATTCATTCAACCCTATCACTATTGATTCTTGTCACAATGTTTTCGACGATGTTTGCAACCAAAACAACATTGATACTACTAGAGAAGTTCATTTCGGAACGGGTCCGGATGACAATGTTAACTTTATTACTTCTCTCCCACCTCCCAAAGGTCCACTTCTTGACACAGCTTATATAGATGAGCTAAATGAAGAATTGGATGCCTTATACTTGAAGGAAAGGGCTTATGATGAAACTAGTGGGAGCTCTAGCAAGAAAGGTCTTGCAAAGATTAAGAAAAAGAAGAGAAAGTTACAAAAGGGGCGGTGCCACTATTGTAGTGTCATGGGCCATTGGAAGAGGAATTGCTCCAAGTACTTACGTCATATCCAAGAAGGTCTTGTGATTCCGTCAGGTAATTCCAAATCCGAAATTTTTGTTATTGACATTAATTTTACATGCAACACAACATGGGTATTGGATACTGGTTGTTGTTCTCACCTTTGTAATCGTTTGCAGGGTTTAAGAGAAGTGGAGAAAGTAGACAAGGGTGATATGGATCTCCGACTAGGAAATGGAGCTCGGGTAGCGGCCACTTCGAAGGGGACTTGCACTCTTGCCTTGTCTAGTGGATACGAGTTACATTTAAATAATTGTTATTTTGTACCGTCTCTTTCCAAAAACATTATTTCTGTTGCAATGTTAGACATTGAGGGATATAATTTTTCCATTAAAAACAATTGTTGTGTAAGTTCTAAGAATGACATGGTTGTTGGCCATGCCAATTCAATTAATGGAATCTATGTTTTGGAAACTTCGGACTCGTCTAAAAATGTCTATAACATTAATAACAAAAGGATTAAGACAAGTGACCCAAATGAATCGTATGTTTGGCATTGTCGACTTGGTCACATAAATGAAAATCGCATCAAAAGATTGGTAAAGACCAATATAATTAAACCATTCGAATATGAATCTTATGGTACATGCGAGGCTTGCCTTCTAGGAAAGATGACTCGTAATCCTTTTAGTGGTAAAGGGACACGAGCTAGTGAGTTATTAGGGCTCATACATACGGATGTATGTGGACCACTAACAATCACCGCTAGAGGCAATTATGACTATTTCATTACCTTCACCGATGATTTAAGTAGGTATGGGTATATCTACTTAATGAAGTATAAGAGTGAAGCCTTCAAGAAATTTAAAGAATTTCAAAATGAAGTAGAAAACCAACTCGACAAAAAGATTAAGACACTACGATCCGATCGTGGTGGTGAATATCTTAGCAACGAATTTGATTCACATCTAAAAGAGTGTGGCATTGTGTCACAACTTTCACCTCCAGGAACGCCACAACTTAATGGTGTGGCATAAAGGAGGAATCGAACCTTATTGGATATGGTCCGATCAATGATGAGCCAAACTGACTTACCTGATTCATTTTTGGAGATTTGCGATCCTCACTGCCATCAAATCGTTGAACAATAGTCCAACGAAAGCGACCCATAAGACTCCATATGAGATGTGGAAAGGAAAGGTTCCTAACTTATCCTATATGAAAATATGGGGATGTGAGGCATATGTCAAGGTAAAAACCGATGACAAACTTGCTCCACGATCCGAAAAATGCATCTTTGTTGGTTATCCAACCACCTCACGTGGCTACCACTTTTACAAACCTCATGAAAACAAAGTGTTTGTGTCTTCTGAGGCTGTCTTCTTAGAAAAGGAGTTTATTTCTAAGAGACAGAGTGGGAGAAATTTTGAACTTAATGAAGTTCGAGAAGTTCAAGAGCCACAAACTGAAGCTGAGACAGATGAAGATGTTCCTTCTTCTTCCGCTTCGGTACCTATTCCACCCAGGAGGTCGAGTAGGGTTCCACATCAACCTGATAGGTATGTTGGACTAATTGAGGAAGATGGTAGCCTAGACGTATTACTTTTGGAAAGTGATGAGCCTACCACTTACAAAGCTGCAATCTCTAGTCCCGACTCCGCCAAATGGCAAGAGGCCATGGCATCCGAGATGGATTCTATGCATCAAAACCAAGTATGGGACTTGGTAGACTTGACTAAGGAGATGAGACCTCTCCAATGCAAGTGGATCTTCAAGGTGAAGAATGGCATAGAAGGACATGATGATGTCTATAAAGCTCGGCTAGTAGTTAAGGGGTTTTCCCAAGTTCAAGGTCTTCATTATGATGAAACCTTTGCTCCGGTAGCCATGCTAAGATCCATTAAATGTTAGCGATTGCCGCATTTCATGACTATGAAGTGTGGCAAATGGACGTCAAAACCGCCTTCTTAAATGGGCATTTAAAGGAGGATGTGTATATGATACAACCTGAGGGTTTTGAAGATCCTAAAAATCCTAACAAGGTATGCAAGCTTAGGAGATCCATCTATGGTCTTAAGCAAGCATCCAGGAGTTGGAATCATCGGTTTAATGAAGTCATAAAAGAAAATGGTTTCACTCAAAGTGTCGAGGAACCTTGTCTATATATGAAATTCAGTGGGCGCAATGTTGTATTCCTAATCTTGTATGTGGATGACATACTACTCATTGGAAATGATGTTCCAATGCTTTCATCAGTAGAAGGATGTTTAGGTAACCATTTTCAGATGAAAGATCTAGGAAATGCACAATGCATATTAGGTATCCGGATCTATAGAGATAGATCCAAGAGGATATTGGCACTAAGTCACGAATCTTATATCGATAAATTCTTCGACGATTCAACATGGGAAATTCCAAGAGAGGGTTTATCCCCATGGGAAGTGGAATCATATTGAAAAAGTCTCAACCCCCCACGGAGCCCAAGGATGTTGAACGCATGAAAATGATCCCTTATGCTTCCGTCGTGGGATCTATCATGTACGCCATGATATGCACTCGTCCAGATGTCTCGTATGCTTTGAGCATGACTAGTAGATATCAAGCAAATCCAGGTGAAAGTCACTGGATTGCAGTCAAGAACATCCTTAAGTACTTAAGAAGGACTAAGGATTCATACTTAGTGTTTGGAGGGGAAGAAGATTTGTGTGTAAAGGGTTACACAGATGCAAGCTTCCAAACAGATAAAGATGATTTTAAATCCCAGGCTGGATTTGTCTTTATCTTGAATGGTCGTGCCATTAGTTGGAAGAGCTTCAAAGAACCAGTCGTTGCGGATTCTACAACGGAAGCAGAGTACATTGCAGCATCAGAAGCTGCTAAGGAAGCAGTATGGATAAGGCAATTTATCGAGGGACTAAGGGTAGTTCCAAATGCTGAAGATCCTATCACCCTGTACTGTGATAACAGTGGTGCTGTCTTTCAGGTTAAGGAGCCAAAGTCTAGTAATAAGTCTAGACATGTACAAAGAAAATATCATGTAATTCGGGATTTCATTGATAGGAAGGAAATAGCGATTGGTAAGGTTAGGACAGACGATAATGTGGCTGATCCCTTAACCAAACCCTTGTCGCAAGTTAAGCATGATTCTCATGCTCGTTCTATGGGTCTTAAGAGTTTACCCAATGTGTAATCGATTATGCGATATGAAATGAAAAAATGTTGTTTTTGCGTTCATATAAGATAATCTCGTTCATCATTTAAAGTTTTTTATAACTTATTTTATTTTATATACTTTGTTAAATCCCAACAGGATTGTATGACAATTAATGAACCCTGTCAAAGTGAACTGGATTAACTTAGTATTGCCCCTAGTCACTTATATGAGGTGACGTCTCGAAGTGACTAGATTATGATGCGATTGATGGTGAGTTCTAACACCATAGAGTCATAAGGGATGACTAGTCGATCATATAGACAAACTGTAAGGTACACTTGTGTCGGGCAGTGACCGCTTATAGAGTTCTTTAGAATTCAATGGAGCCTGGTCGTGGCAAGAGCTGCTATATATATTCTTATGAGTCGATTCTTAGACTAGAGACTGGTTGCTCTAAAAGTGACATAATTCAGAATGACTTTAATTTATGTTCTACGATCTTCCGTAAAAGGGGTCAAATGGGCATATTTTGGGTCACAATGGACGATGTTAGCCAGGGAGAACAGTCGGATAGGAATTGTTTTGCCCCTTGTCAGGGTTATCTTAAATCTCAAGGCCACTCGAGGAGTAGTGAACTGGAAATGCGTGGCCACGCTCGGAGACTATCTATGGTAGATAATTCCGGTCTATCAGTTACACTCCATATCGAGAAAAACAACTATTGATTTGATCACGTGCAAGTACGACCTGTAAGACACCTTGCATTGAGTGAGAGATGATGTAATAGAACAAGAGAATCGGTGATCCACACTTGTGAGGACAAGTGGGAGATTGTTGGAGTAAGTGTCCTCAGCAATAATGTGATCACGTCAATAATATAATTAATTGACAAATCTCTATAAAAGAATATTCATGGGATGATTCTTTATCATAAGTCAACTGGTCAACATTAATCGGTAATGATTGGCTTGCTAGAGTTTGACATTACTGTCGTAATGACGGTGGTGACCAGTTGATCCCTTTAGGTCACACCTTTAGGACAACTCTCTTAATGATAAATGAAATAACTGTATATTGATACGAGTTAGTTCATTTCTAGTTTATAAATAATATAAGGAGAAATTTATAATATGATTATAAATTAAAACGTTTTAGTGATCGAAATGTCATCGCTATTATTTATATGTTTATGAAACATAAAATTACTCGAATGAATTAATTTAACTACAATTGTTGTAGTAATAAAATACGATTAAATAGATATAAGTAATTATTTGAATTACCTTTAGATTTACGATAAAGAGTTTAAAAGTTAAACTACAAATTACGTAAACTAAATTGTCCTAACTAATGTTATGTATGGGTCCATTTTTGTGACATGGACCGTGTGATCTCACACACACATACAACATTACATATTTCATAATGTGAGGAACATATGAAGGACATCTATTTAATGCTTGTGGCCTGAGTGGGAAACATTGTAGAATATTAAGGTGCCATCCATTGGGCACTCTTATCCCACCACCCGGCCACCACCTTGAGGAGAACAAAAGAGAATTTTGTTCCCTCATTCATTCATTCATGTTGTTGCTAGGGTTTTGTATTAGTGAGAAAAAGAAAGAAAACTCTCCCTAATTCAAACACTAAAACGGTGTAGCCTCCTTTGTGAACTAGAGATTTTTGTATATTGTTCTAGCAAAATAGCATACAAAACATTGAGTGTAGTGTGTCTTGGTGTTCATCTTTTGGAGGTCATCTCTTTGAAGGCTCAAGGAGGATCATCCGTGTGATAAGCTCAAGAACAAGTGAAGAAGGTGACTTCACTTGTGCCCTATTTTAGCCGAGACTAGCAATGTAAGGAAGCTTGTTCTTCCTCTTGAATCTCGTTTAATCTTTTGTTAAGCATGCATAAGTTCAACTAATTATATGATAATATTATTAGTATGACTAAAGACGGTATTTAAACCTAACAGTAACACCCATGAAGGCATTTGTTGAACAGATCCTGGAATACCCTGTCATGCTTAAGAGAACTGAAGTGCGAGATCGCTTTTTGTTGAATATGCCACTGGCATAACCGATGCCTACTTTCTGGAAAAACCTGAAGAAAAAGCAGAAGATAATGTGACTATAATAGGGTGATATGTTCATAATACTACAAACACAAACATCTAAAACACATCTGAGTGTATAGTGGTACTAATATGATAAGGTAAAAAATGTTCATATAAAAAACATGTATGTATCATACATACCAACTATGCACGACACTGCGAACATTACGTAATATGGCATAGGTACCTTGTCAATAGCATTGGACATTGCTTTATCTTGGTCAGTGAAAATGGATATCGGCCGAACATCATCCCCCATAGCATCGTTAAACACGTTGAATAACCATTCAAATGATTCTTCGGTCTCATCGGACAAAAAAGCACAACCAAACATAACGTTAGCCCAATGGTTGTTGATACCAACGAAAGCACCACATATCAAATTGTACCTATTAGTGCGGTATGTAGTGTCAAATATGAGTACATCATGGTACAATCTATAGTCCTCCCTCATCATGGAGTCACACCAAAACAGGTGACATAGGCGCCCGTCTTTGCCAAACTGCACGCGGAAAAAGAACCCGGGGTCGTCAGCCTGTCGTGCTGTCAACGTGTTGATTAGAGTAGCCGCATCACCACCCTCTATAGCTTTCGCTTTCAACCTATGCACGAAATTGATGTGATCCCGCTTTGTGTGCCCCACAAATACCTCCCCCCCCAGCTACAGCGGCTGCGACCTTGTACTGCACGGAAGGGGCAACAAAAGCTTCTGACATTGCCCTTATAACATCACCCTCCGCTTCACTAATTCGCCTCTCTGACCGATGGTGCTCCTGCCACTGAATAGGGGTGAGCTCATGGTTGTGCTCCACTATGTGCTGCAGTACCTCCCACTTACCCCCGTCGTTCACATGTGCACGCACACTAGCTTTGCACTGGCATCGGCTAACAGCTGCATTCCTCTTCTGGTTATTGTCAACATGTGGCAGCCCATCCCCACCTACCCGGCTACCATTTCCATGGGTGCCTTCAGCGGAGCACACAAAATACCTCTCGACAAACGGAGTTCCGGGCCCATGCGCCCTACGGGAAGTCCCTTTCCTGACACTGAAACCCCACGCCTGTGAGTGCTTCAGGTACATCTCGTATACACCCTCCCATGTTCCAACTTCCATGCCGACTAACGAACGTTAAAAATCTGCTTACACGAACAACAAAATGTTCACATCTCCCCCATTAAAAAAAACATAACCACACATAGATGACGACATTATTCTGAATACAATATCTTACAATACTGTGCCAGGGTTACATATCAACAAAACGTAACAACATTTCTCTGACAAATAAAGTACTACTACATACATGCAACCCCCAAGTTGATAACTAAAGTACTCTTACAGTGCCTCATATACCCCTAAAACTGACAACATTTTACTGACATTAAACTCAACAAACTCTTGCAATAATTTGCCAGGGAGACATAAATCAAAAATGTAGCAAACATTTTTCTGACGCGTAAACTTCATTAAAAGAAACCCATAAAACATAAAAGACACAACATTTGCCAGGGGGACATATCCACTAAACCTAACAACATTTCCCTGACATGTCCACTTACTCAGATCAATTACTACTACATACATGCAACCCCAGTTGGTAACTAAAGTACTCTTACAGTGCCTCATTACCCATAAAACTGACAACATTTTACAGACATTAAACTCAACAAATTCTTACAATAGTTTTCCAGGGACACATAAACCCCAAAAATAGCAAACATTTTTCTGACGCGTAAACTTCATTACAAGAAACCCAAAAAAAATGAAAGACACAATATTTGCCAGGGAAACATATCCACTAAAACAAACAACATTTCCCTGACATCTCCACCTACTGAGATAATTTACTACTACATACCTGCAACCCCCAACTCTTACAATACTTTGCCAGGGACACATAAACCCGAAAAGCATCAACATTTTCATGACATGTGAACTTCATACCAACAAAAAACGCAACAAACCAAAACCCAATGCCACATGTTTGCTCACTAACAAAGATGAAACAAAAAATATACTACCAATATAGAACAAAAAACACAAAGAATATAAACACAACATAGAGGATAAACAATAACCTTCCAATGAACTTCATGAAGCAAATATAGTTCTCCTATTTCACACCATTTCATCACCATATCCATGTTTACAAAACAAAAAGTCACATTCACCTTTGATACTACCATTTCCTTCGGAAATCTCTTGAGTTGTATTGTCTCCATCACTACGATGATCGAATATTTCATTATTAGCCAACCCGTCATCAACCACGTCCGTCCTCTCTTGATGAATTGTAATGTCTCTGTCATTACTAACCAGACCCACATCACTCTCGTTCATCGTTATGTGGTTCGTCAATATTTTACGTAAAAGATCTGGGTTGTTGTGAGTGTATTATATGAAAAAAATTAGAGAGAGAAGTGAGATTAGATGATGTTGTGTTCATGAAGAATTTGAAAGAGAAAGTGGCGGTATTGTGATTTTAGGAAGGTTATTTGTATGATAATATTAGGTTAATATTATTAGAGTATTATTAATAGTATTAAATAACCAATTATTAGTATTAAATTGCCAACAAAAGTACCATGAAGGACAGTGCAGCAGGAGTAGGCGGCAGGCATCACTTCGCAGACCCAAACCCGTTTAGCTACAATACGGTCCGTATTTGGCCCGTCGCAAGCTTGCGACGGGTACTTTCGTCTTAAATAAGAATTTGTGAATTTTTATAATTAAACTTTGAAGACTTTAGATGATGTTAGGATTTTACTTTGCTCCAAAATGATTTGTTGAATCCGTTTTATGAAGCAATACTTTTTGTGCGACGTTTTCTGACAGACTGTAAAGATCAATTTATAAATCTCTGTTACCTTCGTCATTTGGAAATGATTATTTGACAAAGATTGTAGCTAAAAGTCTTATTAATCCAACCCAATTGGCCTTGTATCATTTTGATTTTATTTGAATTAATTATGAATTTTACAGTAGAGGACACCTGTGATGTGAAATTCATTTTGCACATTTGTGTTAAGAATTGATTGTTACTTCTACAAAGCTAAGTGTCATGTATACACTTTTTGTGATATCATCTTGCATAAATTATATATTTAAATGAGTGTCTTTGTTTTACATTGGAAAAGTTGAACTTATGCTCTAGCTTTGACGACCAATCGTTAAACTTAATCTGTTATTGTTTATCGCTTGGTTATGAGCGTGTTGGCATGTTAACATGATGTTATTCATGGTGCACATTTGTTATATTTTGGACTTTGTTCCATTTTATATATGGTTTAGCTAGAGCATAAGATATCGAGTAGATTCAGGTTTATGGTCTACTTGAGATGAGCAATACCAAACTGGGTAGGTTCAGGTTTATGACCTACCTAGTACCCTGACATGGTCAGGTTTATGGCCTGCTGTGGGTTGACCGTCCTTGTTATGGGATACTCTTATGAGTCTACGGATATGTCGTTTGGGGGGTCAAGGGTTCGCACACTTACGCCTTGACTAGACTGTTATGTCCCTCAAGAGTCTGGCTAGTCTTAGACATGGGTCCACTGTTATGTGTCCCACCGTAGGGTTATCTTGGTGTCAGGTTCATGACACTGAGGTTTAGGGTTCAGGTTTATGGCCCTAGGCGGTGCTCGTTCTTGTCTCGTGTTATTCTATGTAACTATGGTCCAAGTTTTGGATGTTTATACCACTTCTATATATCATTCAGGTAATTGGTTCTATTTCCTTTTATTATGACCACATTTTTTCATAGTATTTCATATAATCATGTAAGTAAAATAAAGATTTGAATGTTGGTGACACATTTTAAAGAATCATGTTATATAACTTTCATGTCTCGATATTGCCTACGCATTTGTGATTATTTACTTGATATTGGATTTCTTTTATGAAGTTCACATGTTTTCATACTTTAACTGGATTATATGTTGTCTCTTATTATTTGTTCATAATTGTTTCCTGATATTTCTTAAGTCATAGCTGGGAGGACTCCTAGTTACTCCCCACTGACGGTGGATGTTGATATTTTTTTTCAGGTTGATGTGCTTCTTGGTCTTGGATGGGTTATGAGAGAGAGAGATAAATAAGAAATATGATGTTTAATTATCGAACCTTTTGTGTTTTTTGGACGAGTTTCCATTTCCGAGAGTAGTTGCATGCGTAGTTAAGTGTTGCTTTAGCTATTTTGGTAACACTCGGATTTATTGTCATGGTGTTTCCGCCACCATGATATTTTAATATAATATGCTATATTTATCTAGCTTATTTGCATTTTTAAATCCGGGTTGTTACAAGTTCGAGGTTGTCCTCGTCGTCAGTGCACTCGGGCTCCTTAACTCTTCCCTCAATAAAAGCTAATTTGTTCTTAGCATCCAAATCATTCTTTACCGCATCAGCCCACATGTCGTAGTTTGTGCCATCGAAAAATAATTTGTGCCATTTAAATTGGGTTATCGGATGGATGAAGATATAACGGAGACGTCATGGGAGTTGTCTTTGGACCGCCTCCGCTTCCTTTCAATTTTGTATTATCACCGGTCATGGTGAAATGAGATGTATGTAGTATTTTCGTCTTGAGTTTTGTTTTGTGTTTGTTTTTGGAAAAAATGGATCCTCTTGTTGATACTAGGTAATTTTAGAAGGCAAAGATGATGGTAAAAGTATTATTCTCATTGATGCTTGAACGTACAAATACATTGTTAACTATATACTCATACATCCTACGCTCCTCAATCATTATATTATATATATTAAAGAATTATGTAAAATGGCTGTCGTGGCGCAATGTGGTTTCAGAAAACCATTTTTCAAGCCCTCTCATTTACTCTTAGAATTTCAATTTTTCCCGGCCAATTAGAATTAGCCATGTCAACAACCGTCTTATTCCTAGGATGACATTACATAATCACGTAATATTTAATATTTAGGGAATCTTCCATACTAAGATTCGTAATATTATACATTCAGACATAATTATTTCTTTTTTTAATCAATTCTTACTAAATATTAGAGCTGTGATTGATAACATAATATTATTTCAATTTAAGTCAATTCTTACTAAGATACGTAATCTTCCTTTTTAATCAACGTAATCACGGAATCTTCAATCACGGAATCTAGTGTGATCTTTCAATCTTTAATAGCTGCCAATTTTAACATAATCACGTAATCACAGACTGTCAATCTTACACATCACATAATTCAATGCCAACGGTTTTGAAAAAAGTGGTTAAAAAATGGTGGGTTTTTTGAAAAATAAAAATGGTATTTTGAAGCCAGGAAGGTTATAAAAATGGGGTTTTGATGAAATTGAAGGGTTGAATTGAAAACAATCGAGTTATAAAAATGGGGTTTTGATGATTTAGGTTGTTTCATTCTCCTAACTATTCGTCTTATAAATCTAGCAATTTGATGCAACTAATATAACCACAATCTTGATTATAATTTTCATTTTTTGTAGTATATAGAACTTAATTATTTTAATTTTAATTTTTTTTTATAATTTATATAACTTAAATTACTTAAATTTGTATGTTATAATTTCCTTTTCCATGTCTTAATTGTTTCATTTTAATCCTGTCTTACAATTGTGACTCCTATTAACATTATCATGTGTTAGGTTATTAACTTACCTAACTTGAAGTTCTAAAATGTAAATGTTATAAAATCCGTATGTAAATGTAATATAATGATATTATATAATTTATTTTTTATTTTTGAAAAGTACACATATTCGAATAAATAGAATTGGTTATATAATGATTTATAGTCGTCTTTAAAAATAAGTGTACATAACCCCGTGATTTTTCACGGGTGTTACACTAGTAAAAGTATAAAAGAGGAATCTCTAGGCACGTGTCAGTTTCACAATCACTCTCACACTATTTTTTCTCCCGCCTACGTATAATTACAATTTAGGCATTTTTTAACATATTTTACATAAATGTTATCTATATAAAACTGTAAGTATATATATCAACTAGAAATACTACCCGAGAATAATCTAAAAATATTCTATCAATATGGACTCAATGATAGAATGTTTATAATTATTAACAACAAATAATAATCTAATATAACGAAAGGGTCAGCCTAATGCATTACATTATTTATCGTAGTATTAATTGTAAGTTATTATTGTACTATTGTTAACCCGTTTCAAAATTTTATGGTGTTATAAATAAAAATAATTACATTATTTTGATGCACTTTATTAAATTTACTCATAAGTTCTCCACATGCATCCAGAAGTAGTTGTGACAGTGGTCTTATCTATTCTATGGAGGTCAAAGTTGTCAAAGTTGAAAGATTTGGTCGATATTTTTGTTTATGTGAATGCGGTTATTTTATACGTCAAAAATTATTTATTTTATTTGTTTAATTAGTGATGAATATTGAAAATTATTTGGGTCAACACAAATTCTTAATTTTATAAGATGACATTATCCATAAGTTTAAGACAAGTCAAATATCATACCACTTTTGTATATATGATTAATATTTTACTTTTGTTTATGCATTATTATATGTTTTACACAAAGTGGTATGTAACTGCTCCACTTATTGTTTAATCAAATAGAGACTAATATAGGATATATTAAATTATACAATCTATGTATCTATCTATATATAATTATAATAGAGAAACCATTAGACACATGTCAGTCATTAGTTAAATATTTTCCCGGTCATTAATTATTGTGTTATTTATGATAAAAAAAATCCTCACTTAGTTTCTTATTAATAATGATTGTAATTATTATATTACAATAATACTATACTCTCTTTTTATGATTTTATCTAATCATGTTATCTACATCTATTATAGTTTATTTTTCTTTTTTGATTGAATTGTGTAGAATTTTTATCAATTTGAATTTACTTGAGTAATTCGACATTTACGGAGTATTACTCGGTTGATAATTTTTTATTTGTAAAGAAGTATCTGTTAATGTAATTGAATTCAAGGGTCATGTCAGTTTGGTTCATCATTTTTTCGAGATAATTAGGGCCGGGTCGGATGGGATCATTTCGAGTCGCGACGGGTCGGATCGGGTCAATGATTAAGAGAGAAATCTCATTTCAAATCATTTTGTTCATCAGAGTTATTGTTTTTCCAGGTTATTTCGAGTTGGGTGGTTTCAGATTATGCCACTTCGGGCTGGATCAATTATGGGTCAAATCAGTTAGGAAAATTTTCAAGCAGGGTCAGATCAATTCGGTTGTTGTATTTGGGTAATGTAGTTTGGGTCAATTTCGGGTCTCAGGTCAGCCTGTTTTCGAATATGTAACAACTATTGTTCTCAAATTGAAATATGACAAAAATAATCGATAGTAAGGGAAAACCATAATAGTTGGGCAACGAAAAATTGGAACTTATAAATAAAGATAAAAGGCGAGACCAAATATTACTCTAATTAAGTCTCAAATTCCAAAAGATGAATTATTGCTGACTAAGTCTAATATATTGATAACGATGTTATTCTGGTTTTTCATAGGTTTTAAACATTTATCTATTTAAAACTAAAAACTATTTAACTACGCATTTTCGTGCAATTTGCACGGGTTCTAAGCTAGTCTTTGGTTTCCTAAACAAACTCCTAGAATCAAGCAACTAATATATAATCTTACTTAATTTACAAGATAATATATTCTACCAATATTTACTAAATAACTAGTGTTAAACCCGTGCAAAATTGCACGGGTATATTTTTAGAAAAAATATGGTGGATAATTAATATTACCGAATAGTGTCAATAATAAGTGAATATTGTGCATTCAATTTCTATTATATTGATAATACGTTAAAATGCACATGATAATAATAATGGTATTTATATATTCATTCTTTTATTGTTTTTTTTTAAATCGATATAGATGTTATTTCAAGGTTTATTTTGTACCGTTATGTTTATGATTTGATTTCGCAAAATATATAAATTTGTACACTATTATTGGTTGTTATATTAATATTATGTTATTTTTATTGTTTTTTTTAATTTAGTATTGTCGCTTTTTTTCAATTGCAAAAATGCACGGGTGTATTTAACCAGTATACTTTTAAGAACATCGATCTAATATATCGATATATTGTGTATTGTAATTATTTATTGGAATTTTTTAACTTTACTCAATTTTGTTTTTAAAATTAGTATTGTCGCTTTTTTCGATTGCAAAAATGCACCGGTATATTTAACGGGTATACTCTGCCAGAAATTAAAATTTCATGTTTATGAATTTATATAAAAAATGTTACGTAATATTTCTTAAACTACGTTATCAGGTATTTATTTAGAATTTCAGACGGTTATTTCTCAGGAAATTGATAAATGAAATTGCGGTTTATTCTAAAATTTTAATACCATAAACCGTTTTAATGTTAAAACAGTTGTGCAAATTATTAATTATCCACAGGTATATTCAATCCCGCTATTAATCATTACGTAAAATTTACGGTTTATTTTTGTAAAATCAAAATAGTTTTGCAAATGAATTACGCAATTTTACACGAGTTTTTCGTAAAATTTCATGTTTACGAATTTATATAAAAAATGTTACGTAATATTTCTTAAACTACGATATGAGGTATATATTTAGAATTTCAGGCGGTTATTTCCTAGGAAATTCATAAAAGAAATTGCGGGACCCACCCGAGAGAATTAAAAAAAAAAATCTTAATTGCATTGATGACGTGACGCGTCGAGGGCTTCTGAAATGATTCAGTAATTATATAGATAAGATACGGAGTACTGAAGATAATATCTTATCGAAGATAATATCGTAAATATTATTCTTAACAGTAATCGAGCCTAACAATAATTTGACCCAAACCCGACCCGATAACAACCTAATCCTAATTCAATCCGAAAGAGTTGGCTAAGTCGGGCTAACCCGAGGACCCGACTTAGCCCGACCCAAATCTTCCGACTAACCCGATTGTCGCCTATAATCTCCATGACTAAAACAATTGTGAGTTTGTGACTCCTAAACTAAGAAAAGATAAATATATTTGCTGAACAAAGATTACTTTTCGTTAAGAGTTTTTTGCTTTTTACCACCTATTGAGTCCTAAGTTTTATAAATTACCACCTATTGAGTCCATTTTTGCCAATTACCACCTAATTTGCCATATGTTGACGGGTTTTTTTTATTTATCGTCTCGGCTACTTTTTATCGACTCTCTATTATTTACAATGACCAAACTACCCTTACCAAATATTATACACATTCCAAAAAAAAAAGCATTAATCTACCCATATCTCGGGCCTAACCCAACCCGAACCTATATACACCCGACAAGTAAAAACCCGTATTTACCAAACCCAAAATACATGTGACACATAATCTATCCGAACCCAAAATAACTGAAACGTAACTCAGCCCCCCCGACCTATTTGACAGTCTATTTGTAACTTGTAACTGTGAGTGACCAAGAAATCAAGAATAGCGTTAAAAATCGAAGGCTGTGCCCGTGGGACAAATTGAAGGCTGTGGGACAAATTGAAGTACCCACTGCTCTAGTACCTAATTGTTGAGGCGTGGTATCTAAATTCAAAGGAACTAGTAGATCCTTTCGCCCGCTAACAAAGCCCTATGATGACGATCTGCCCAATTCTACTTGTCGGGTGTATATAAGTTAGGGTTGGGTTAGGTCCGAGATATGGGTAGATTAATGCTTTTCTTGGAATGTGTATAATATTTGGTAAGGGTAGTTAGGTCATTGTAAATAATAGAAAGTCGATAAAATGTAGCCGAGACGATAAATAAAAAAACTCGTCTACATATTGCAAATTAGGTGGTAATTAACAAAAATGGACTCAATAGGTGGTAATTTGTAAAACTTAAGACTCAATAAGGGGTAAAAAGCAAAAAACTCTTTCGTTAATTTTAACTTGTTAACAAACAAAATTACAAACTTTATTTTATTTTTTTAAACAAAATTAATCAAATCTGGCAGGTTACATGGACGCCAGTAGCTTTTCAGGTTGGAGATCGGCGACTCTTAGAACCTTCCTGGTTGTTGCCTGCTGGTATCTTCTTTGCCTGTAAGTTCATCACTCGTTCATGTAATCGGGTCCGTGTTCGGGTTGCATGATTGACAACCCGTTTGTACTTGTAGGTAACATAAACACAAATCCAACATCACCGATTAGGTTTGCCTAGCCTAGCTTGAATTGAATCCATCTCTTATTTATCCTACTGGTGTGTTCAATTTCGGACTATTTTCATCTTTTCAAAAGACGGGATTTTGTGACCATTTTATAGTCCGATGTTGCCACAATGGTCAAGCTCAAAAGTGGACACCTTTGACGGTAAAACTGTCTCAAAATCTGGTCTTTTTGGAAAAGACCAAAATGAGTAATAAACCGTCTTATGGGAGACCAACTGTTGTTGGCGACATCTATACTTATCATGAGTGGAACTTGCTTGGTAAATGACTTCGAGGACTTTTTGCTTCAGTATGTGTTTGTTTTGCAATCTATTTGCCCACCGTGGCAATCTCAGTCTGTCAGTCATGACAATTGACAACTGATGCTCTTACGGATTGATTACGCTTGTAATTTTTCCGACCTTCTCTTTTATACCTTCTCCTGATTATATGAGTTTTATGTTAACTAACTCCACCACAAGAACGATATTACCCATTTCAATAAAATACTCGTCACATGTATTAGAGAAATGGGGTGAAAACAATGTTGCCGAGGGAGTATATAAATTTTGTTTACATAAAAGGACCCTTGATCACCAAGTACAACTGACTGACTTTTCTCTGTAAGATAATGGCAGCTTATGTGGAAAATGTTGGTCATCCCAGCCAATCAGCCAAAATGTTAAGGAGTACTACTTTACATAGTATTGGTATGGCAATCGCTGTCATATCATCAAGAATAGTAGTAAAAGACGACTATTATATTGACTCCACTACTATAAATTTAACTCCCATCTCTTGATTCTAAAAAAAATTGGAGGGAGTAGTTCACAAAAACTTTTTTCTATGCCGGTTTTTTAAAACTTAAACTCTCAGTATGTTTTCTATGATTACGGAAAAAATGAATCTTAACATAGGTATGTCAGGAATATTGGTTTCTTTCGTCACCAAACAAAACTCTGTTACCAGTTTCTTTAACAATCCACTGTTTTCAGTAGGAAGTTCTGTTATACTGCATTTACTTCTGTTTCTGGGTCTAACATGTGCATGGATATGGCCTATGTTAGGCCGAAAAAATTACAACAATGAAAAATCCAAAAACAAATCCTTGAGCTATAAACCTGTCTTTTACATTTCTTTAGCTCTTTCTATATATAATCTTGTGTTATGTTTCTTCAATTACTACTACTGGCATGAAACTGGTTGGTCAGACCAAAATTTACCAACACTTTTCGATTTACTGATCCGGGTAGCTACATGGTCACTTGTTTCTATTTACTTGCATACTCAATTCCGCAACTACTCTAATGCTTCAGAGTTTCCACTTTTGCTGAGAATTTGGTGGTGGGTTTACCTTTCTCTTTCCACTTACTGCACTGTCATACACATAGCTCAGTGTATCGAAAATCGAAACTTGCCAGTTCAAGTTTTGGTATCAGATGCTGTGTATGTTGTATCAGGCCTTCTCCTTTGTTGTGCAAGTATGTTCTGGAAGGATGTTAGAAATAATAACGGTCTGGAAGAGAAACTTCTAAATGGAAGCAAGAAAACTGGGAATGAACCACTAGTTAGTCCATACTTGAATGCTGGATTCTTAAGTACTTTAACTTTCTATTGGGTAGGGTCTTTAATTGCTAAGGGTTATAAGAAAGTCTTGGACCTTGAGGATATCCCTCCTCTTTCGGGTCAAGATGATGTTAACGAGTCCTACATCAGTTTTCGAGATATCTTAGAAAATCAAGGGAGAAGGGGTAAGAAGGTCACAACATTTCAGCTTGCTAAAGCCTTAATTTTCTTCACATGGGTAGATATCCTCAAGTCAGCTTTGTATTGTCTCCTATACACATTGGCTTCATATGTCGGTCCATACCTTATTGATACCTTTGTCCAGTACCTTAATGGGAAGAGGGAAATAAAAAATGAAGGTTTTCTTTTAGTTTCCGCGTTTTGTGGTGCCAAGCTTGTGGAATGCCTTGCTCAGAGGCATTGGTTCTTAAGACTACAAGTAGCTGGTGTTAGGGTGAAAGCGGTGCTTACTGAGAGCATTTATAAGAAGGCCTTGACAGTCTCTTGCCTCTCGAAACAAGGTCTTACAAGTGGGGAAATGATCAATATTATGTCGGTTGATGCAGAAAGGGTTGGCCATTTTAGTTGGTTCATCCATGATCCATGGATGGTCATCGTACAGGTGGCATTGTCCTTGATGATCTTGTACAAAAGTATTGGTCTTGCATCAATCGCTTCGCTTCTCACGACCATGCTCATCATGCTCGTCAATTTTCCTCTATCGACCTTATTTGACAAGTATCAAGAGAAGTTAATGGATTCCAAGGATAAAAGAATGAAGGCTACATCTGAAATATTGAAAAATATGAGAATTCTCAAGTTGCAAGCATGGGAAATGAAATTTCTGTCTAAGATAGTTGAGCTAAGAAATGTCGAGAATGGTTGGTTGAAGAAATTTCTCTATGTTTTCTCTATGACAACATTTCTTTTCTTTGCTACCCCAACATTGGTGTCTCTCGTTTCTTTCGGGACATGTATAATTATAGGCATCCCTCTAGAAACAGGCAAGATTTTGACAGCACTTGCTACATTCAGAACTCTTCAGGAACCCATTTGTAATCTGCCTGACTCAATTTCTATGATCATCCAAACAAAAGTTTCCCTTGATAGAATTGCCTCGTTCCTTAGCCTTGATGACTTGGACCCTAGCTCTGTCGAAAGAGTTCCTCGAGCTATGTCCGATGTAGCTATTCAGATATCAGGTGGGAATTTTAAGTGGGACCCATCTGAGGAAAGCCCTACTTTGAAGGGCATCAATCTGACAGTTGGTCATGGCATGAGAGTAGCTGTCTGCGGTACTGTAGGTTCCGGCAAGTCCACCTTGTTGACATGTATGTTAGGGGAAGTTCCAAAGATATCTGGAATATTAAGGCTAAGTGGGTCGACTGCGTATGTTCCGCAATCTCCATGGATTCAAAGTGGGAAGATAGTTGATAACATTCTATTTGGTCAGGAAATGGATGCTGTGAAATATGACAGGGTGTTAGAAGCTTGTGCTTTGAAGAAGGATCTTGAGATCTTGCCCTTTGAAGACCATACTGTTATTGGTGAGAGGGGTATCAACTTAAGTGGTGGTCAGAAACAAAGGATACAGATTGCTCGCGCTTTGTATCAAGACGCTGACATTTACATATTTGATGATCCTTTTAGTGCTGTCGATGCTCATACCGGAAGTCATCTCTTCAAGGTATTAGTCTGTGTTTCCATAATTATTAACCATATACCAATCCCATATTTTTCTATAATTTTTTCGTTCCTTTGAGGCATTCGTAATATTTGTCCATTTATTTCAGGAATGTCTTCTCGGGTTCTTACAATCGAAAACAGTTATATATGTCACACACCAAATGGAGTTCTTACCAGCTGCTGATCTAATATTGGTGAGAAGCTATATGAAGAAATCAGTCCTTGTTCATTTGATGCCTTTATATTTATCAAATTCGAGTTAAATAATCGCTTACTTGATAATGTTATGATTTAATAGGTCATGAAAGATGGAAGAATATTAGAAGCAGGAAAGTACAATGACATTCTTTCTGCAGGAACAAACTTTATAGAACTTGTGGGAGCACATGAACAAGCCCTGTCTTCACTCGATCCAGTTGAGCGTGAGTCACAAAACTCAATGCTTCATGAGCATCTTAGCGACACAATGCCCTTAGAAGAAGAGATCAACGGCGGACATAATGATGAATCGAATGACCATAACTCCGTTAAGGGACAACTTGTTGAAGAAGAAGAACGAGAGAAAGGTAGAGTTGGACTGTCAGTGTACTGGAAGTACATCACTACAGCATATGGAGGAGGTTTAGTTCCGCTCATACTGTTATCCCAAATTTTCTTCCAGCTTCTTCAGATTGTAAGCAATTATTGGATGGCTTGGGCGACGCCCGCTTCTTCTGATGTTGAGCCTACTGTTAATCCAAGCACTTTGATAATGGTGTATGCCATTTTGTCCATTGGAAGTGCCTTTTGTGTCCTCGCCAGATCAACCCTTCTTGCCACGGTTGCATACAAGACTGCGACGTTGCTTTTCAGTAAGATGCATTCCTGCATATTCCGAGCTCCAATGTCTTTTTTCGACTCTACTCCAAGTGGCCGGATCTTAAATCGTGTATGTAAAGCTTTCCCCTTCAATATTATTTTGCTGTAGAGATGGTCAGTTGGTGATGTCAGTCCCCAGATGTGCCCAACATACACCATTCTAGTACTGTTGCTTCTTACACTGTGAAACAGTTGGTTGATACAAATCTCTATGCAATTTTTAGTATTAGTCTCTGTAAGGCTGTTTACATCCCACTCCCTTGTCTCCCATAAAGGGATAGGAAATTCATCTTTTGTCTTGTTTCAGGCATCTACAGATCAAAGTGCAGTTGATACAGACATTGCAAATCGAGTTGGTGTATTTGTATTTAGTTTGGTTCAGCTGATTGGGATTATAGCGGTGATGTCACAAGTCGCTTGGCAGGTTTTCCTTATCTTCATCCCCGTTGCTGCAATCTCTATTTGGTATCAGGTAATTCAAGAGTCTGACACGACTCTGACGTCCATCGTGAGACGTACTCTTTTCGTGAAAACTCATTTAAAATTGTCTCGCACATGAAACCAATTCATCAAGTCTTCTTAAAACATAAAGATCTAAGACTGTATCAGACAAGACTCACAGACATTTTATATGTGGGCTAAGTCAGTAGTATTCATATGCTTCACATCAAATTTTACGGTTAATGTCGCTCTGCAGCAATACTATTTACCTTCAGCAAGAGAAATCAGTCGACTGAGTGGAGTAGCGAAAGCTCCGGTGATACAGCATTTCTCTGAGACTATATCTGGAGCTACAACCATAAGGAGTTTTAAACACGAATCCAGATTTTGTAAAACAAGCTTGAATCTTATAAATGGATATTCAAAAGCAAAGTTCTACAGTGCTGCTGCAGTTCTGTGGCTTTGCTTTCGCTTGGACTTGCTGTCTTTGATTGCATTTACGTTCGCTGCAATATTTTTTGTCTCTCTCCCTGTTGGACTGATTAACCCTGGTATGTATGCTCCATGAATTAGTTGTCCTTACACCTTTGTTATTACCCGACATGGCAAATGGGTCATTCGAGTCGTGTCATTATTGTGTTTAGGCCGTGTCTGGGTCAATGTTTACCGGTCAGATCAAATTTTCCCCAAATTAGACATGCTCTGGTCGATTTTGGGGTTTGATCAGATTTTAACAAAACGTCATTTTTTTCGTTTTTAAGGAATTGCGGGTCTAGCTGTGACATATGGGCTCGATCTGAGCTCGGTGCAAGGTTGGGCGATATGGAATTTATGCAACATGGAGAATAAGATCATATCAGTCGAGAGAATGCTTCAGTATACATGTATAACGAGCGAGCCTCCCCTTGTTATAGAAGAGAATAGGCCTGACAGCTCTTGGCCTTCTTGGGGAGAAATCAGCATACAGGACCTCAAGGTCAATTTTAGTATTCTACCGGTTCCTTTCATCAAATCTTTTGACGCGATTCTTATCTCAACTTCATTATGAGATACATGGATACTATATATTTCTGTGTTTTCATACATTTCATTAGAAATTACGCCTCATAATCAAACTGCATGTTATTTCACTAATGCAGGTCCGTTATGCACCACACCTGCCGCTAGTACTGCAGGGTATTACATGCACATTCGAAGGAGGAAAAAAGACGGGAATTGTAGGAAGGACAGGCAGTGGCAAATCAACCCTCATACAAACACTCTTCCGGCTTGTTGAACCTACTGCCGGAAGAATATTCATTGATGGCATCAACATTTCCACCATTGGACTTCATGATTTACGGTCTAGATTGAGTATTATCCCTCAAGATCCCACCATGTTCGAAGGGACTGTCCGAACAAACCTGGATCCCTTAGAGGAGTACACTGATGATCAGATTTGGGAGGTAATCATATGTATTATGTTACTTTGGCAAAAAATTGAATTTGACTGCCTGACATTTTTTACTCTTCTTGTTGCAAAGTAGACGGATAATCATAGTGGAACCCTGTTAAACTCGGACATTTAAACCGGAAATTTTCGTAAGAACTCTTGTGTTTTGATGATTGACATCCTGGTGTTTACAGGCTCTTGATAAGTGCCAACTTGCTGAAGATGTGAGAAAGAAGGAAGGAAAGCTTGATTCTATTGGTTTGTTTTATTAACCTACTAATTGTCTATACGAAATGCGATCCTTTTCATTAGATTTAGTACGAATGACCAATGGAATCCTTTTCCATGTCTATATGGCAGTAACTGAGAATGGAGAGAACTGGAGCATGGGCCAAAGACAACTAGTGTGTCTAGGCCGCGTCATTCTTAAGAAAAGCAAGGTACTGGTTCTGGACGAAGCAACAGCATCTGTCGACACAGCAACAGATAACTTAATACAGCAGACATTAATGCAACACTTTACGGATTCAACTGTGATTGTTATCGCCCACAGGATTACTTCAGTTATTGACAGTCATAAGGTGGTGCTCTTAAGCAGTGGACTTGTTCAGGAATGCGATTCTCCTTCGAAGTTGCTAGAGAATAAGTCATCTTCATTTTCTAAACTTGTTGCAGAGTATGCAAGTAGATCCAATTCTAGAGCAGATTAATGAAGTTAACTTCATTACTTGATAATAATTTTATGTAATATCTGCTTAATGAATCACCCTTGTAACAAATGTAATGTTTCAGTTATAAAGCCTTGTAAGCGAAATTACTTTGAACTTCATTCAGTCGAACAAAAGGGTACATCGAATGCTATCTGAAAACAGCTTCTCTACAGGTGAAAACATCCCGAAACTCAAACAAACATATTATTATTAAAAGCAAAAGGGGGATTCATAAAAAGGTCTCCACCCAAAAGTTGGACATAGCAGAAAGACACAACACAAACAGAATCACACAACAGAATAACGTCGACACATTACTAAATAATGTCGACAAAAAGGCCGATGAAGTAGGCCGAACAGTCTTCAAGATCTCCTAGTAGTAGTGGTAGTAGTAGTAGTGTGGTTAGTATCAATGGGCTCATCATCCTCATCATACACTCCAAAAGTATGCTTAACAGCATCAGCAGCACCTTGAGCCATATTCTTAACTTGCTCCCCTGTCCTTTGTAGTAAACCTCCTGCATTGTCTTTTCCAGCTTCCGCCGTCTCGTAAGCTGTCTCTGCCATCTCCGACGCCTTCTCCTTGGTGGCTTGTGCTGCCCCTGAGGCCTTGTCCTTGGCTACTTGGGCCTTCTCAGAGAGGTAGCCACCACTTTGGGCTTTGGTGGATTGGGCTTTTTCTGATACCTTGTCCTTTGCTGCTTGGGCTGCACCCATTGTCTTGCCCATCATTTGCTCTGTCTTTTCCTGTATATTAAATTATGTTAAACGGTCACAAACTTGTAATGACTCATGAGTCGTGATCAACGTAAATAATGTTACATAGTACTCTCTCTGAGTTATTATGATTGTTCCTATTTCCCTTTTTGATGCGAGTTTAGTGATTGTTCCTATTTCCCTTTTTGGTAACTTTTTCGTGGTCCAAAATCAATTGGGCGTGGGGTAGGGTGTTTTGTGTCGTTTAGAATCAATTTCTTATTTTTTGTGTATAAAGCAAAATGAACAATCATAGTAACTCGGAGGGAGTATAAAAATAGGTACCTCAGCACGGCCAGTAGCTTCACCAGCCCTGTAACTTTTTCCATGAGATGCCATTTCTATTACAGAGTATTAGAGACTAGAGAGTATGTATTGCGGTTAATAACTGAGGAAATATTGCTGTTATTATTATGTGTTGCTTTGATTTTCGAGTGAGTATTAGAGCCTAGGATTGCAGAATATTTATAGACTTTGGTAATAACTTAAATCGTGACACGTGTACAATATGTTGACACGTACATGCTACATTGCTACGTGTCAAATACCTGTTCGTTGATACGTGGTATGCTCATTTCTTAACATTTTCTCATATTCTTCTTATTAGCTTATTGGGCCCTTTTTATCATGCTACATGGACTCATATTCAATTGTAAGCCCAAAAACTACCAGCTGGGCTCATAATATTCCCAACAATTTTTCGTACTACATTTTTCAATCGTTTTCATATATTAAAGAAACCAGAAAGTCCCATAATATTATGCTCGTTTTCCTTCTTTTGGGTGTGTCCAGAAGCGTTGTTGAATTTAACATATAATTTACCCATTACTTATCATTTGCATATTAAAATAGATAAATTAGTTTAATTATGGATGATAAAAAGTATGTATAAGATTTGACTCTTTAAGTTTAAGATATGGAAAAAAAAAGTAATTCCGTATATTTTTCATACTAGTCCGATTTTATTTTCTCTTTCCTTATTTAGAAACCTTTATGTGGCTTAAATTTAAAATTTCATGTGAGGTCGAGTGATTTGAGTGTTCCAAATTCACTTCATTAATTTTTATCAAATTCATATCAATATTTCAATGTTTACCGTAATTATTCTTTAAGTGTACGAGGCCCTCTAAGTTGGAGGCCCGGTTTTTGGACTCCGCCTGAATGGGGTCTTAGCCGTCAATGTGAATAGTAATTATTAATTTACTCTTATAGCGTCTTAAATATCAAATAGTGAAATTAGAGGTAGTTGTATGGATTAATTAATTGGTGAAAATTGAAACGAGAATTACACGGGGAGATGAATAAACAAATTGATAAGAAGTGGTCAAAAGAAGCCTAAGAAGATTAGCAAATATGATCCATATGTTAGGAGAAAAACATGGGCGTAGAGAGCCTAAGCATAGTAATTTTCCCTTTTTATTTCAAGTTTGTTGTTTATTCTTATTATTATAAATACCAAGTGTTTTTGTGTTTTAAGAAACATAAACAAATTGCTTAGTATTCAACTTTGATTACAATTAAAACCTCAAGTTCAGCAATCACCAAAAACAAATGGCAAGCCAACGTCAAGAAATCAGCCACCATGCCGGTGAGACCGTCGGCCAAGCTCAGGTACATTCCAACAAATTCTGATTGTACTTAGATATCGTTACAGGGTGATATGAACGTTTAGTCACCGGCCTGGCCTAGTACATATATATATGAGTAACATTTTGATTGCGAAATTGCAGGAAAAGAATGAGGGAGTGATGAGCCAAGTGAGCAATGTAGCATCCGGAACTGCTCAACAAGCCTCTCAAATCCTCCAACAGGCAAGTTTTTTAATAGTTTCACGCGCTGTATGACAATTTTACACAAGACTAACTGAACCGTAATTGTGACTTTGATGTATAATGTGCAGACCGGAGAGTCAGTGAAGAACATTGCAGTCGGAGCAGCTGATGTCGTGAAGAACACCTTAGGCATTAACAATCCAAGCAACGACTCCCCAAGCAACAACAATCCCAGCAACCCCACCAACACGTCCGCCACCACCCACACCACCACACTTCCAGCTACCCATACCACCACACTTCCAGCTACCCACACCACCACACATCCAAGGACTTAAATCTTACTCTCCATTTAACCTTATTCTTTATATAGTTTAGCCCAAATAAGAATTACAGCAGGACAACAAAATGGGCAATTCTTTTTTATTTTGATATGAATCTCGGTTGCACGAGAACTTTGATTTAGTTAATTATCATACCATATATATGTATGTGATATGTTTCTTATTCAATAAGGAATATTAGTTTGTATTCATCAGTTAAGTATTTGATATAATGGAAGAAGCTAAGGATTAGCAGAGGCGATAATGTACTCTGAATACTTACTTGTGTCTACCTATTTTCATACGTGTTTTATAACTCGGAAAGGACCACAATTCGTAGCAGTAAACATATAAAACCGAATCATCCAAAAATTGCATTAAAAGTGATTGAGCAACAATAATATTTATCAATATTACATGAATCGCTTTCTTTAATGTAATCGTATGCCAGCAAAATACGCCTCCTCTACTATCAGAGCTAGTCAGCCTAGTTTGTGAGCTTGCCTGAGGAGTTTATTACTTAGTACGTGCCTTAGTTGGTTGCTGGTATTAAATGAATATCGTCTTGAACGAGATAATCAAGATCTTATCAGATGTACTCCAAATATAAAAAGCATACGGCCGGAATGAACTTCCTGTTTGACTCGGAAATCTTAACAAGTGCTTCTTCAAGATCGTCTCCTCCCGAAATTGCTGAAATCAACCTTGTGCAGGCATTGGAATCTTTTCAGTGACGTACTTATGATTAGTATAAAATAATTGACAACTCATAAAGTCGAGTGACATCGATTGGTAATCAATAACAAGTCTTAGAGACCAGAGTTAATGACTCTAAGTCATTATCATAATGATCCAGGCCAATTTGGTTAGTATCAACTCCCAGCATTCTTCTGGTAATGCATTATTAAACTGTATCTATCAAGGATTATTAATTAAGGAAAATTGATAACGGGGTTTGTGTCGCCTTTCCGATCAAACACATTTATAATATTCAACTAAACTAATGTAGTAGGTAGTTAGGGTCGATTCACAGGGAGGTCAAGATCAAGTACTAGTCGGTCTCAAATTGCAACTACGCAAATCAAGAATGAGATAGAAAGCAAACTAAACATCTAAACATAAATTAACTATGATTACTAAATTAAGGAATCAAATAAGTAATAAAATAAAGATAAAACAATAAAGAAAGGGCTAGAGCGCGATTTCGACTACCAACACTTATAAATTACCACTTAACTCCTGTAACAAGTTGCCAAGGGGAAGGGATAATGGTGAGACGCCTTTAATTCGCTTATAAACTCCCTTCCGAGCTCACTGTAAGACACTATCTATGCCGACACAACTCCCTTCGGGGCTCATGCATCAAACTCCTTAAGTCAAGGGTCAAGGCTTACCAAAATATGCTTATTTTGACTCCCACTTTCCCAAGATTAAGGTTCTAAGTCCACGCTATACCCCGGTCATCCCACTCCCTCTCCCGAGGATCACTTTCAAACCGAAAATTAAAGGCACCCTTCTCAAGTTCTCCCTCTCGGGTTCAACTCAAGACGGCAAACTCGTCTAAGCGCGGTGAACCAACTCCCAACCTAGCCAACTCACGTCGACGATAAGGGGTCAAAAGTCAACAACAATCCCAAATAAAAATTAAAACATAAACAAGTCAAACCCTTTAATTAACCCAATTAAACTCCTCCTCGACACCAAGTTTGGTGGAATTAAGTTAGTAACCTATACAAGTCGGAGTCTAATCGCACCCTAATAAGAAAACTACTCACTAATCATATTAATTAAACTAAAACATACATAAAAGATGGAAACTTGGAAAATAAACATGTTTAAAAGATAAATTAACACTAATAAGCATATAAATGAACAGACAATAAAAAATAAACACTAATTAGTCTATAACTAATACTAACAAAGTCTAAAGGTTGCATCTTTAAGATCGACGAAGGGAACGAATTATCACATAAACATTTTGTTACGGAAAATTATGAAGACAATAAAGGACTAAGACAATAAAAAAAGTAAGCAAATGTAAAGAAATGATAAACAAAGTAAAAGAGTGGAAATTTTGTTACGGAAAGATATTATTTTAGCGATCATAGGCATATTCTCAGCATAATTGATACAGTTATTATATGCATATTATTTGCATATCCTTTATTTCCTAATTGCTAGGTCTTTTAGTTACTGCCAATGTATTATTTAAGCTATCTTGCAAAACTTAATAACATGTGCTTCTTCCTCATATCTATTCTATCATGGTATCAGGCCTTCATAGTTCCTCTTCTCACAAATTTTTTCTCTAAAATTTTCACCATGAAAATTATACGTTTGCCTACTATGGCCGAAGACGACGCCAGTCGTTTTCCCAAAAATCGATCCTTCTAGTCCTTATTATCTCAGTTCCCAAGAAAGGTGTTTTAACTAAAGTAGCAGTGGAATATGAATAGAAACAAGATATTTGTTCTATTGATAAAGGCGTGGGACATACAACTGAAATGTGTAGGAAGAAAAAGGAGACTATGGTCGGAAAACCAACTAAGGTTTGGCAACCTGTTGCTAAGCCGGTGGAGAATAAGCAGCAAGAAATTCCTATTGTGGTAGGGCCTGGGTTGAAAATGTCCAATCTGTTATTGATACTGATCAGCAAGGTACACCTCCTGATCCTGTATCTAGTAGGTTAAGACAAGAGCACCAGCAATCTACTTCTGGTAGGATGCCTACTTATGCCGAAATGCTTCCGAGTTCTTCAAAAAATAAGGATGGGGGAATGGAGAGATACCTGGAGATTTTTTTCATGGATAACATGGGATGTTGGAACGTGAGGGGTATGAATAAAATTGGGAAACAACTTGAAATAAAGAGATTTCTGCATCACAATAATATTGGTTTATATGGTGTAGTGGAAAATAAAATAAAGGATAATAGTTGTAAGGAGGTTCTGGAAGTTTTTGGTCCTCAATGGGAAGGGATTAATAATTATGACCAACATCCTGGAGGAAGGGTTTGGATTATATGGGATAGGCAGGCATACCAGGTTTCTCTAGTTGTAAAGACTGATCAGCAGATAACTATCACAGTCAATGAGCTGAGTTCTGGTCAGATGTTCTTGTTTACTGTGGTATATGGGTCTAATGATGAAAAAATTCGACAGATTCTTTGGCAGGACCTGAAAAATATCAAGGATAATTGGAATGGGCCTTGGAGTATTTGTGGGGACTTTAATAATTTACTGGATTTTAATGAGAGGATGGGAAAGCCAGTGTTGTGGGCATATATTATGGAGTTTAGAGAGTGTGTTGCTTATTGTGAATTGCTGGACATTAAAGCTCAGGGGTCTTTTTTTCACGTGGAATAACAAATATGAGCCTCGCATAAGAGTGTTTTCAAGATTGGATAGATTTATGGTGAATGCAGAATGGTTGGATACCTATCAAGAGAGTTATGCTTATTTTCCTCCGGAGGGGTTGTTTGATCACTGCCCAACTATTTGTTTTAGGAGCAAACCAACTAATAAAAGGCCACAATTTAAATACTTTAACATGTGGGGCAAAGATAGGCATTTTCAGAATATAGTGAAGGAGCAATGGAATAAGAAGATCACTGGATGTTGGATGTATCAGGTTACCAGAAAACTCATGAGTTTGAAGTACCCTTTGAGATTACTGAATAGGAACAGATTTGCAGATATTGATAATGCAGTTGAGATTGCAAGAATGAGATTGGAAGAGATTTAAATCCAGATGCATAAAGATCCTACAAATATGAATATTATGGCTCAGGAGAGTGATTTAGCTAATGAATATAAAAGCAGAGTGATTGCTAATGGGGAATACATGAGACAGAAGGCAAAAATTGATTGGTTGTGTGAGGGGGATGAGAATACAAAGTTCTTTCATAGTCATATTAAAGCAAGGAATCTGCATAATAAAATCATCCAAATCAAGGATAATAGGGGAGTGCGTGGTGCATAATGATTGTGACAGTATTCAAAATGCGTTTTTAAAATACTATGAGAGTTTACTTTATAGTTTGCCTACTGCTAGGGTACATGTACCTACTGTAAAGAGGGGAACTCTGGTTAATGAGGAGCATACTACTATTTTGCTTAGACCAGTTACTCATGAGGAGATAAAAAAAGCCATGTTTGCTATTCCTCCTAATAAGTCACCTGGACCTGACGGCTACACAAGCCAATTTTTTTAAGGATGCCTTGGGAGTCGTGGGGAGAGATATTTGTGGGGCTGTGATGGATTTTTTTAATACTGGAAGACTCTTGAAACAGATAAATATCACTAATATTGCTTTGGTGCCCAAAAATTCTAATCCAGGGAGTGTTTTGGACTATAGACCAATTGCTTGCTGCAATGTGGTCTTTAAGTGCATCACCAAGGTGCTTTGCTCTAGAATTGGGGAGGTGTTACCTGACATTATCAATAAGAGTCAATGAGGGTTTGTTAAAGGGTGGAACATAGTGGAAAATGTCCTTATTTGTCATGATATTGTGAGGCATTACAATAGGAAGGTGACTTCTCCTAGATGTCTTGTCAAGATAGACTTAAGAAAAGCTTATGACTCGGTGGAATGGAGTTTTTTGAGACAAATGCTTACTGCTATGAATTTTCCTCAAAAAATAATTGACTTAATCATGGTGTGTGTTTCTACCCCATCTTATTCCCTAAGTGTTAATGGGAGCACGTTTGGATTTTTAGGGTAAGAGAGGGCTTAGGCAGGGAGACCCTTTGTCTCCTCTCTTGTTTACTCTGTGTATGGAATACCTGTCAAGAATTTTGGTATTTGTGTCTCAGCAAGATGATTTCAGATTTCATCCCATGTGTGGTCACATCCAGCTCCATCATCTCCTCTTCGCAGATGATTTATTAATGTTTTGTAAGGGGAATGAAGAATCTATTATGTGGATCCTGAGAGCTTTCTCCACTTTCTCAGCTGCTTATGGGCTCTGTTTAAACAAGGAGAAAACGAATATTTACTTCAATAGTGTGAAATAAGGGTTTCAGAGGGACATTATAAAGGTATCTAATTTTAAGATTGGAGAGCTACCATTTACATATCTGAGGGTCCCTATTTCCCCCAAGAAAATTAGCAAACTTGAGGGCCAGAAGCTTATTGAAAAAATTGTTGCTCGAATAAGAGGTTTTGGGACTAGACGCTTATCTTACTTTGGTAGATTGGTGCTTGTGCAGTCAGTGCTATCAATTATGCACACGTACTGGACATCTATCTTTTTTATCCCTGCTGGTATTATGAGGAAGGTTGGGGCAGTGTGCATGAACTTCCTGTGGGGGGGATGTGTACTTGAGAGCACCTAGCATCAGTTGGACCAAATGTTGTACCCCCAAGGTGGAAGGAGGCCTAGGTATTCAGAATGCTTCAATTTGGAACAACGCTTTGTTGGGTAAGTACACTTATTGGATGGCTACCAAGAAGGATCACCTTTGGGTGAAGTGGATAAATCATGTCTATATGAAAGACATGAATTGGAAATATTATGTTGCTCCTCTAGATTGTAGCTAGTCTTGGAAGAAGATAGTAGAGATCAAAGAGGTGTTTAAGATGGGGTATGTTAATAATAGATGGTTAAACCAGGATAAACCTTATACGGCGAAATCAGGCTATGACTGGATTAGAGAGGTGTTGGGAAATGTGTCCTCAACAATAGTGCGATCACGTAATTAAATCTCATAACGAGAATGCGCAAGGGATGATACGAATTATTAGTCAACTGACCAACATTAATCGGTAATGATTGGCTAGCTAGAGTTTGACATTACTGTCGTATGACGGTGGTGGTCAGTTGATCCCTTTAGGTCACACCTTTAGGACAATTCCCTTAATTGATAAAGTGATCAAATGTATATTGATACGATTTGATCATATTCCTTAAACTCGTGTATCGAGAAATTAGAGGTTAAATCTTAATGTAAGATTTATGTTTAAAATTGAAACGTGTCAATTGTTAAACATTAAACGATATTTTATTATATCGTTATTAGAATGAATTGGGTTGAAATTGATACAAAAGTTGTAAATCGTATTGACGATAAATGATCATTTTACATTAGTAATTTCGAATTACTTATTAATTGAATAAATATGATTTATTTAATTATGTATAATATTTATGGGATAAATATTTATATGTTTTAAATGTACTAAAGTATTTTATATCTTAATGACATATAAGATGTCACACTTTATACAATTGTACATTTGACATATTGTAAAATGAAGTCCATATTATGGACTATATGGCACGGCTAAGTAGAGATGGTGGTGTGGTTAATTAGTGTGTTAATTACTCTTTAATCATATGTTAGACATGTGCCTTGAGAACACTAACCTAGTAACCACCCTAGAGCCTTGAGAAAGGAAAATGTTCCCTTGTTGCTCTTCCCTATGGCCGGCCTCCCCTTCCCAAGTATGAGCATGCTTAAGCCATTTACTCATCTTAAGCAACAACATGCTTCATATATATATATGTGATATAAGATTCATTCTAATTTTCTTCTTGCCCTAGCCGAAATTTTGCCTGAGTAAGAAGATTATATTTAACCTCTAATACTTATTATAAGATAATAAAATTTATACTATAAGTAGTATTCAAATTACATTCTAATAAGAGTGATTAGAATATTAAAGAAGAAATCGATTCCTAGTCTAGCACAACAAGGTGTCGGTTCATTTGAGGGGTTCTCTTGGTGCATCCAAAGGAGGTATTCTATATTGGGTACTTGGAGGATCATCCTTGCTAAGCTAGGACCGAGTGTAAGAACACGGTTTTCTCCTTATTTCCGCATATAGTAGCATGCATAAGATCTTACAAACGAGTTTATTTATTTGTTAATTAAAGAGTTAATTAAAGGTTTTGTTAGTATGACTAAAATTAGTTTATGAGCAACTAGTTAAACCCAACAATTGGTATCAGAGCAATAGGTTGTTTGCATGCTTTCCGTTTACGTTTTTACGGAGTTATAGAGATAACATAAATAAAATTTGGAATTTTCGTTTTGATATATGATATGCACGAAATTTATTTAGCATGATACCTACTGTTTTCTAAAATGTTTTAGAATAATTTGGAATATATTTTGCATGAATATTGTTTATTGGTACTTAAATCTCGGTTTTAATATGTTTTAATGGTTAAAAATGTTTATTTTTGGGAAAAATAGTTAAAATAAGCTTCTGGCCGAGATTTTTCAGTATGATATCACATGTATTTTCTATAAAATGAATATGAATTTTCGTAAATTATGGACCTTTAAATCGTGTGATATGAATTTTAATGGTTAAAATGCAATAAGATGAATAAAAATGGGTTAAAATAGTTATATTATGAATTTGACTATAAAAATTTATGAGGATGTCACATGCAATATTTAAAATTTATGTTGAATTTTCCAGAAATTTATCTAAAATATTGCAATATTATAGATTTTTAATGTAAAAATCGGGTAATTAGTGACATAATTTCGACTTTAATAGTTTAAGTTGGAATTTGGCCATAAAAATTTAACACGATGTCATATATATTATTTCCAGCATGTATAAAATTTTCGAGAATTTTATCTTATTTTATGCTTGAGAAATAATTTTAAAGGTTAAAATCGTACGATATATGACGTAAATCGTTAAAATTTACAAATGTTGTTAAAATGGCCGAAAAATGTAACCCATATTAGTCATATATGATATGTTCATCATGAAAATTATCTTGGGAGCCAAAAGTTTCAGATTTGATTTGATTTGATTTAATTTTAATTTGATAAAAAGGGTACATTTAAAATTAATTAAAAGAGTCATGCAATTATTTCGGCTATGGGGCAATGTGCCATTTAATTTTCTGTCCATCTTGTGTTCTTAAAATGTTTTGGAAGGTATAAAAATATTATTAGTATTTAATTTGCATTTATGAAGTTAATTATTGAATTTTCCGACTTAAATTGCTCGTTTTACGTGTTATTTTCGAAATAATAATAAAACCGTATAAAATACTAATATTTTAACTTTCTGAAAATTTTAAGAACATTCTGGATTTTTCAAAATTTGAATTTTGAATTTTCGAATTTTTTATGACTCTTTTGGATTTTTATATTATTTTTCCCGTAAAACCGAGTAATACCGATCAATATTGATATATATTAAGTTAAGTCATGTTCAAAGTTTGAGTAAGACTAAATTTTGAATCCTATAAGAGTTAGGATGATTAACTTAAGGATGAAAACCGTTTCATATAATGCATAGTGTTGTTAATCGTTAAAACACGTGATTCCATAAACCAAGGTTTACGATAACTATTTAAATAAGTGTTTTAAATAGGACGATTTGGCTTAGGGTTTGCATGTTAATTCATATTTATATAAGCATTGCATATTTATATTATGAATGTCATGATTTATTTTACGTAATTTTGGGAATTATGTAATTTACTTAGTATGGCCTTAGTTTTTAAATCGGTATTTCCCGTAATGTAAGGGGTTACCGATTCGGTTGTAATTTTGTGATCTCGTATCACCCAATTGTAATTTATTTCTATTTTATAATGTATAAAGTAGACTAGAAAAGTTGTAATATTTGTAAAATCCGGAGTTCCTTGAAGACGGTGCCATTCGGAAAGGAGTTCCGATCAAGACGGTGTTTACCTTGAAGTGCGTGCCGCGTGAAGTTCAAGGGACCAAAGGAGTTGGTTTCCGAATTTGTACTTTGTTATTTCTTTTCTAGGAAAGGCCATACTAGGGTTTATTTATGCTTTTATTTTGCTTTTTATATGTTTGCATGCATAGCCAAATCGTCATACATCGTATCATGCATGTTTCGACCTAGTCGACCTAGTCTTTTATTTTATCGATAATTCACCGACTTAGTTCACTTAAACGGAGATAGATAATAATTTGACTAGATCTCTTACAAATAAATATTGAGACTTAGCCTTACCAAAAAGTACGGACCCATGAATCCCTTCTTCACAAGGACGTAGGCTCGGCTACACCGGGGTACTAAAATTGTCACGTTGGGTAAGTGGGGTAATAAGATTACACCTTGAAATTTGGTTGATATCAACGAAAGTATTCGTAACCATAGTTGCAATAAGTTCGGGCTAAAGATAATTTTAAGAAAATTGTCGACCGAGAGTTCTAAGAGTAGAACCGATTAAAGAGTTAATCCACCAAATTATACCGATACGGGTTGAATCGGCTACACCGTGCCCGGATTAGTATGGTTTTGGGTCTCGGGATTATTTACTTAATTGGGTAAGAGATCATTAAGTAAATACATAACTAAACTTGTTAAAGTTTCTAGTTTAAAATTATGAATTTAAAATGATGTTGTTTTTCCTTTTATTATTGTAGTTTAATTTTCAACATCGACTATGGCAACCAACGCTCCACCTCTCACTAACGTATCATGGCTTCGATCCTTTATGGATCGTTGTAAACTCGATAAGCATGGTTCCAATTTTTAGGATTGGGATGCGCAATTGCTTTTGGCCGCTCAAGGTGACGATAAGAGTCGTTACCTATCCGAAGCCGCTCCTCCCGCTCCGACCGCTCGTTCATCGGTCCAAACTCGTGAGGCCTATGAAGCCTACATGAAAGAGTCCTCCGCACTTAAAAATGTGTTCATCTTCTCCATGGAGCCGGATCTCCAAAGGAGTATGATTAAGTTGACCACATCGTATGAGATATACACCAAGCTTGCGACCATGTTTTCGCAAACTCCTAGAGTGATTCAATATGAGGCGGCTTCCGCCTTCTTTGACATTACATTCAAGGAAGGGCAAAAGATAAGCCCTCATGTGCTCAAACTCGTTGAGCTCGTGGAAACTCTAAAAGCTCAAAATGTTGACATTCCCGACTCTCTAATTATTGACCGAGTTCTTCACTCGCTCAATAAGGTTAAGGCGTATGCTCAATTCCGGGTGAATTTCAATATGCGAAACCAAGAGACCACATTGGAAGAGTTGCATAAGATGCTCGTCCAAGCCGAAAGGGACGTGGGACTTCATGAAAGTTCCACCAAGGATGTTTTGAACATCGAAAAGAAAGGGAAAACGAGCTTCAAAAGAAATGCCTCTAAAGGCAAGGGCAAGAAAACGTTCAAACCCAAAGCGACCAAAGAAAAGACCTTTTCGAAAGGCGCTTCCACCTCGTCTTCTAAAGAGCAAGACAAGTGCCATTATTGCACGAGGATCGGTCATTGGAAGCGAAATTGCCCCAAATACTTAAGTGATCTCAAAAATGGGAAGGCAACCGCTGTAGGTAATAAATCTCGTTTAAATTCATGTCATTTATCAACTTATGTATAATGATACAAATGTGTTGATATTTACCCTTTTTAAATGTTTTAAAGGGGCGCCTCCTAATAATGATAAGGGCAAGGAGAAGGAAGCATGAGGTTCCTTACTTGGATGGCTCCGGTAGCATCCAATTGATCGAAGACTTGAAGAGCTAGGCTCTAATTTTCATATCGTCTTCTTTCATATTTTGCATTTATTTATGGAACAATTTATTTTCTTGTAAGACAAGGATTAAAATCCTAAAACAATGGTTGTAATTTTGGATATTGGTGACTTGGTTTTCAACCCGAGTCACTACTTTTGTTCTTAATCAATGTTTTGATTTATCAAATAAATTGCACACCTTGTTAAAAACATGAATAATAGTGATATAATCACGCAATAAATATTGATACGATCAAGTATAAGATAATCAAAGTGTTGATTAAAACGGAGAACTACACCCCATGAGATACTTTCAATCAAAATGAGACTATATCAGTTCATTATAAGATTTTCATTTTAAGTAAAAATGAGAATGTATTCATCACACCTATCAAACTTCAAACATTCAAATACATTGGTTAATCGAAATAGCTATCCTTAAACAAGTAAAGGTTATTGTTAGAAGGATAGAGTGGGAGAAAATATTTCGCTCACAAACCAATGATGAAAATAAAGGAAGGATCTTAGAGAAGATTCTTACTTGGGAGTCTTAAGAAGAGCCCTAAATGATTTGAAGAAACTACGAGAGGACACTGAAGAAACTACGGGAGGACACTCGAAGAAAGGTTCTTCATGTTCATTGTTTCATAGAGAGGAAACATGAAACCCCGTATGAAATCGGAAGGAAAACGGTTCCTTAATAAATGATTTTTCTAAGTTTATAAGATAAAAGAGAAGAAATCATCTCAATCCTCTCAATGTAGTTATAAAGAAATTATCATGTCATTTTCGTCTCGAGGAAACAAAGACATGATAAGAAGGTTATGATTGATTGAATGGAAACAGATCACTATAGGGATAGTGATAGTGATAATGATTCGAGTAATAGTTTAACATGCGTGAAATGAAAGGTTCATTTAAGATATCGAGAGATATTGATTTTAGTGGGAGCGATATTCATCAAAAGAATTGAAACCTACCATTTAGAGAGAATGGGTGATTCTTTAAGAGTAAAGAATAAGAGGTACTCAATTTAGATGAATAAAATAATTTGTATCATATGATGATGGAGTTTTTTAAAAGGGAAGGTTTATTATATGGATAATAAAAGGTAGCCCATTAGAAATTAGAATGGTTGGATACGTTATTCATAATGATGAATAAAACCATTATCAATTAGCCAAGATGAATGAAAATTATTAGAATGATGAAATCATAAATAGACTACAATAAAATTTTCAGTACATAAGTGACTGTATATCGATACGTCACAAGTTATAAGATAACAGTGGGAGCTTTCCTTCGGAAAGGAAACTCAAAATCTAGAAAGAGTTCTAGATATGTACTCAAATAGAATCATATTATACGGGATAATATGAGAATAAAAGAGACCAAAAGTTGTAAGTTTTGCTATCATGAATAAAGGTTATTCGCATGAATAAAAGGTTTATTCGCAAAACACTAATACAAATAGATGATTGTGCATCAAATGCAATGTAATAGTATTGACTATTGTTGCATGACAACATCATTTGAGTTATGATTAACTCAAAATGAAAGATACTTTGTCAGAATCCAAATGGGTTGTATGAGACAATATTGAACCCCATAAGTGAACTGGATTGACTTAGTATGGCCCCTAGCCGCTTACATGAGGTGACGTCTCAAAGCGACTAGAGTGTGAGGCGATTGATGGCAAGTTCAAGTGCCATAGAGTCATATGTGATGACTAGTCGATCACATAGGCAGACTGTAAGAGACACTCTGTCGGGCAATGTGACCGCTTATAGAGTTCTGGAAATTTTATACCCGGGTCATGGCGAGAGCTGCTATAGTATTCTTGTGAGTCAATTCTTTGACTAAAGACTACTCTCCCAAGATGGTACAGTTTAGGCATAACTTTGATCCATTCTCTACGACTTTTCATAACTGGAGTCAAATGGGATTGTTTTGGGTTGTGACTAACTGTGACTAGTTGAAGGAAGTAGTGCGATAGAAATTGTCCACCCCTTGTCAGGGTTGTTCAAATCTCAGGGCCACTCGAGGAGAAGTTAACTGGAAATGCGTGGCCACGCTCGGAAGGTATCTATGGTAGATAATTCCGGTCAGACAGTTATTCTCCAGATCGAGGAAACCACTCATGATATGATCGAATGCAAGTACGACCTTAGAGAGACACCTTGCATTGAGTGGGAGATTGTAATAGGACAAGAGAATTGGTGACGCACACTTGTCGAGGACAAGTGGGAGATTGTTGGGAAATGTGTCCTCAACAATAGTGCGATCACGTAATTAAATCTCATAACGAGAATGCGCAAGGGATGATACGAATTATTAGTCAACTGACCAACATTAATCGGTAATGATTGGCTAGCTAGAGTTTGACATTACTGTCGTATGACGGTGGTGGTCAGTTGATCCCTTTAGGTCACACCTTTAGGACAATTCCCTTAATTGATAAAGTGATCAAATGTATATTGATACGATTTGATCATATTCCTTAAACTCGTGTATCGAGAAATTAGAGGTTAAATCTTAATGTAAGATTTATGTTTAAAATTGAAACGTGTCAATTGTTAAACATTAAACGATATTTTATTATATCGTTATTAGAATGAATTGGGTTGAAATTGATACAAAAGTTGTAAATCGTATTGACGATAAATGATCATTTTACATTAGTAATTTCGAATTACTTATTAATTGAATAAATATGATTTAGGGATATTCTACATGGTACCCCTCAATTTTTTGACTTTCTACATGGTACCCCTTCACTTTTTAAAACATACATGGTACCCCTAATTGTTGTCATTATCACTACGCGTACCCCTAAACTTTATTTTCCGTCAATTAAACTCATTTTAAAGCTTTAAGTGATAACTTGAACGCTTAAGGAAGCTTGTCATTTATTATCACATGACACAAAGAATCTATTAGGCTCAATATCCATCTCGATCCTAATATTTATAGATATATATATATATATATATATATGCTAAAAAAAAGGTGAAGGAAAAATCATTGATCTTTGCCAAATTATCACGTCCAAAGAATGGATATTAATTCTAATAGAGTCCTTATGTCATGAGATGATAAATGTCAAGTTTGGTTATGCGTCTAAGTAATCATTTAACACTTAAAAATGAGTTTAATTGACGGAAAATAAAGTTTAGGGGTACACGTAGTGATAATGACAACAATTAGGGGTACCATGTATGTTTTAAAAAGTGTAGGGGTACCATGTAAAAAGTCGAAAAATTGAGAGGTACCATGTAGAATATCCCTATGATTTATTTAATTATGTATAATATTTATGGGATAAATATTTATATGTTTTAAATGTACTAAAGTATATTATATCTTAATGACATATAAGATGTCACACTTTATACAATTGTACATTTGACATATTGTAAAATGAAGTCCATATTATGGACTATATGGCACGGCTAAGTAGAGATGGTGGTGTGGTTAATTAGTGTGTTAATTACTCTTTAATCATATGTTAGACATGTGCCTTGAGAACACTAACCTAGTAACCACCCTAGAGCCTTGAGAAAGGAAAATGTTCCCTTGTTGCTCTTCCCTATGGCCGGCCTCCCCTTCCCAAGTATGAGCATGCTTAAGCCATTTACTCATCTTAAGCAACAACATGCTTCATATATATATGTGATATAAGATTCATTCTAATTTTCTTCTTGCCCTAGCCGAAATTTTGCATAAGTAAGAAGATTATATTTAACCTCTAATACTTATTATAAGATAATAAAATTTATACTATAAGTAGTATTCAAATTACATTCTAATAAGAGTGATTAGAATATTAAGGAAGAAATCGATTCCTAGTCTAGCACAACAAGGTGTCGGTTCATTTGAGGGGTTGTCTTGGTGCATCCAAAGGAGGTATTCTATATTGGGTACTTGGAGGATCATCCTTGCTAAGCTAGGACCGAGTGTAAGAACACGGTTTTCTCCTTATTTCCGCATATAGTAGCATGCATAAGATCTTACAAACGAGTTTATTTATTTGTTAATTAAAGAGTTAATTAAAGGTTTTGTTAGTATGACTAAAATTAGTTTATGAGCAACTAGTTAAACCCAACAAGAGGATCACAAACATGTGGAGTGGAGATTTCTGTGTTGGAATAGGCTTAATGTTCCTAAAACATCTTTTATTTTCTGGGCTATTCAGCAACAACGCTTGTATACCCTGGATAGAATGATGAAGATGGGATTTGGCAAGGATGTTATATGCTTTATTTGTGGTCAAGACCCTGAGACTCATAGTCACTTATTTAAGGAATGTGACTATTGTAGAAGATGTATGAGTAACCTTCAGGATAAGTTGTACTTGAGTTTTCCTGCAGATAATATGGTGCTCTGGTTTTCGAAGGCTAGGAGCACAACAAAACTTCAGAGGATCTTCACGGGAGCTTCCTATGTTGGGGTACTATATGCTATATGGATTGCCAGGAATACGACACGAATTGATGGCTATATACCTATTCCTAAGTGCCTGGTAAAGAATGTGGTGGATGGAATCAAATAAAGAACGGATCAGATTCAGGAATTCAACACTTTTGAAGCAGAGAGATACAGATTGGTTAAGCATTTTATAGGATTGTTTGAGGTCTAGTTCAATAGACAATGCGTTTTTAAGTATTTAATTGGTTATTGTAAAAATTCTTGAGTTGTTTTATCAATATACTTACCCTTCACCCAAAAAAAAGATGGACCGGGTGCCAAAATATCCAACATCATCCTTCGTCATGACAGTTACGATGAATGGCAAAAATCTATGAAGATATCACTAAAATCGCGACGCAAATTCAGATTTGTTGATGGAACTATCAAGAAACCCACCAACAATTTCGACCTTGATAACTGGGAAATAGTTCACTATACTCTCGTGTAATTGATTCGGAATATGATCGACCCCTCCTTACTCGTTAACGTGACTTACGGGGATGATGCATCGGTTCTCTGGTCCGAATTGGAGACTCAATTTGATGTGGTAGACGGTACGAAAATTCATAGTCTTCAACTCAATAGAACAATTGTCGGCAAAATAAAGGTAAGACTGTTACCTGATGCCCGTCGTTGAGGGTACCAAAGATAAATTTATAATTCCTAACCTTAACAATAGATAGTGAAAGTCAGGG
This sequence comes from Silene conica, assembly GCA_029255685.2. NCBI lineage: Eukaryota > Viridiplantae > Streptophyta > Magnoliopsida > Caryophyllales > Caryophyllaceae > Silene > Silene conica. Next base: position 73,857,414 of record CM055311.2, read on the forward strand.
TCGAACCACAAAGAGGTGGGGAATGTTTATTGTCTTAATGTTAATGTTTAAAGGTAACAAGTTTTGGGGGTTTGATTGGTTGATGCTATATCTAAGGCAAAGATAAAAATAAAACAAGAATTAAAAGATGGGAATAAAAATATAATAAAAGGGGATGCTAGGATGTTTGGGTAATAATTAGCTAAGGCAAAATAAATCCTAAGGTCAACATGTATTGCAGTCGCGTAAGGGAGTGTAACATATCTTTTTAGGTCTATGCTACCTAATAGCTCCTTTCGGCCTATGCTATTAGTTCCTAGGTCTCACAATTATTGGGTGTCAATAATAAGGGTGATTCCTAAATCCCAGGTTACATACCTTTCAGCCTTGAGTAACCTATCCGTCTTAAAGTGTAAACCAATGTCCTTCCCGTATCTTTCAATCTTGGGTAGGTCATTACTAACATCCTACGAGTCTCCTATTGGTCTCATTGCAGGGTATTATAATTCACAAGAAAAGGCGAAATAAGGAAACAGACGCGAGTGGTCGACCGACCAGCTACTCCGGTCGGCCGACCACGACCTTGGTCGACCGACCAGCTATTCCGGTCGGCCGACCGCGGTCCTGCTACAGGTCGGGTTTTCGGATTTTATTTACCTATGCGTTTTATCCCCTACATCCTAACATATGAAAATTAGCTACTCATAACTGTTAAGACGAATGCAAATTTGGGAATAAACATGGAAAACATGGTAAATAATCTAAACATGCAAGATTCAATAAAACTTGAGATTCTAACTTAACAATTGTAATAAAAGCAATAAGAACAATAATAAAACTAGATCAAAGAGGAATTACCACAATTGGAATTAAGGCAGAACTGAATAAACTTTATTGAATGCTTGAGAATTCTTGAATAAAGATAAAAGATGAACTAAAGTCTAGATTGATGAAAGATCCGATATTAAACCCTAATCACAAGATTAGTTTATATAGGGCAAAAACTAAGAGTTTCCTTAAGATTCTAATTCTACTTTATTTCTAAAAACGAAAAGAAACCGTATGGGCTTCGTTCTGGTCGACCGACCCGTATAACTGGTCGGTCGACCACTTCTTGCTGGGCTTCTGTTATTTCCGGAGTTCCTCGAAAATTGGGCTTGGCGAAAATCGGGCCTGGTCGGCCGACCCATTTTACTGGTCGGTCGACCGCTTCTTACGGAAGTCTTCGGATTTCTTCTGTTTTGACCTTTGGCACTTTGACTTTGTCTCCAGTTGACTTTCCTTTTATTCCTTAATTAAGCTAAAGACTTGAGGATACGAATTTGGTGCCAAATCGTCTCTTTTCCGCATAAATCTGCAAAAGTGCATAAAAATACGAAAGTACACAATTTGTGGGAAATAGAGGCTAAAACATAGTAAATGAGCGACCAAATACGTGTAAAAATAGATGTAAAACATCATAAAATAGACACGTATCAAATTCCCCAAACCAAACCCTTGCTTGCCCTCAAGCAAGAAATAGACTCGATCTTAACTAATGGAACGATTTCAATCTCAGAGCGAAATTTACATGTTAACCTATACCAATGCCAAGTACAAAATGAGAAAGCATTTAAATCTTGCAAATGAGTTATGGTGTTGTCAAACTTGAAAACATAAAGACTATAGAGACTTGTACCATGGACTCTCGCGGTACGCTCGAGACACTCATGAAGCAAAGGGAGAGTATATGTAAAAGATAGAAAGAAGTAATTTTGTAGAGACACTCACCTAACTGCGACCCATGGAAACATGCCTGCAATCTAACATGATCAGGAATTCTACAACTTTGTATAACAATCTCATTAAATGGCCTAGATACATGCAATTGAGGTAATGAAAGATATGTGAGGTAAAAGGTAGAAAGTGGTTAAGATGCTTTTGGATATGTGGGGTTGGTAGCCAAGCTAGTAAAACTGATTTCCAACAACAAACTTCACACTTTTTTTGATATTAAGAAAGTGCTCTTTTGTAGCACAACTCTCACATTAAATAAGAAAGGACTCCCAGATATTTTTGAATGAAGCATGGGAGTTATAACATATAAAAGAAAGGAATTTTTGGAACGAATTTTTTTTTTTTTTTTTTTTTTTTCTGATCATGTCAGTTGGTCGGCCGACCTATAGAGGTGGTCGGTCGACTGGCTCTGTATTTTCCGGATTTTTTTTTTCTTTTTTTTTTCTTTTTTTTCTGAATTTTTCTGTTCTTTTTCTTTTCTTGCTTTCTTTCTTTCTTTTCTCTTTTTGCTCATAATAGCACACAAACCAAGATGCCTCAAAAAATAATCCAATGACTACAAATACTAGCTTGGAAGGGTAGGCTAAGTATGGGATGTAGTTTTGGGGGAATAAAAAGGCAATTTTGGCTATGTGAAGCTTATGGGTAAATATGAGAGAAGGGATCCCAAATGCACGTATCAAGACTCACAAAACGAGAAAGTAAAACAAGTATATAGCAATTCAAGTTCATGTTTATGCATATTGATGTAACATGTTCCAAGGGGAGTACTACTCACATCCTAGACAACTGGTTTAAGAATGAAACCAGGAATAAGGCTCTAAAACTTAGAATGTATAGTAGGTCGCCAAGGTATAAGTCAAGTCTCAAGATATGCAAGTTGACAAAAACTCGTAGATATGCAAAAGACTCTCATACAAAAACAAGTTGACAAGGCAAGGTAAAGGCATAAACATGTAAGATAGCTAAATCATCCTTGAAATACTTTCGTTCCGACTCGACCTATATGCTAAAATAAACGTGCATTTTTTTGGATTTTTGAATTTTTTTTTTTAATTTTTTTTTTTTGGATTTTTTGTATATATAAGGAAAATAAAGAAAAGAACGATGCAAGACAGAAATGCAATAAACGTGTGACAAAATGCAATGCATGTAACACGAAACCATTCCCCAAACCAACCTGCACAATGTCCCCATTGTGCATTGGCCTAAGTAAAGGTTTCAGAAAATTAAAAGATAAATGTAAGTAAAATAAAATAAAGGAAAAACTGGAAAGAACTCACTGGGGTAAAAGATGTATGAGAAAAACCTCCCCAAACCAGCGTAAGCTGGGAGGTTTTTGGTGGCCAGCAGTGCCACTCAAGTACCCAAGATGGTCGCATGATTTCCGAGGAAGAGAAACGAAAGACTGCGACGGACAGTAGGTCGACCGACCGGTGTTTCTGGTTGATCGACCTCCTGTGAACAGTGGAAAAAAAATCCGCGATACAGCGCGTCTGGTCGACCGACTGATGTTTCTGGTCGGTCGACCAGCTGAGTCCTGGAGGTCTTCGTTTTTTCTCGAAAATCCTGAAAAAGACAAGAAAATAGCGCGCCCAACAATGCGCGAGATGCCAAAACGATTCTTAAAGTCTTAACTACTAGCAAACTAAACTAAAAAGTCTCACACAACATAAAATAAATTGTCTTAAAAATTGTAACTTAAAAGCAACTATCCGCTGAAGATGCGGAGGATATCCGACCACGGCTTCTGACGGCACGCCGTAGTTTCTACTGTTTTTGCTTTAGTGGCAAAACACATCTTCTTTCCTCCATCGCAAAGCATATGCGACGGTCTCTCTTCTTGAGCCTGCCTCCTCTTCTTTTTCTCTTCTCGATCCACGACGTCTGGATCCTCATCCTTTCCATAGCTTAGGCATCCCATTCCTCCTCTCTGGATGATAACTTCCTTCTCCTTGGGTTTCCCCAAACCAGTTCCTGCAATAGTCATGATAGAAGTGTTCTCCCTATTGCTCCCAATCTGGGGCGGAGGTGTAAAAACAGATACAGGAACAGGTAATAAAGGTGGAGAAGTAGTGATAACCTCATACTTCTTTTCAGAAGTTATAGCATTACATGTAATGGGGGTCATAGCATCCTTCTTCCTATAGGATAGGCCATAGATGATAGAATGTTTGCCTACTTTGAAGGTTAGAGTTCCAGTGCCTACATCTATAATGGCACCTGCAGTGTGAAGAAAGGGTCTTCCTAGAATGATGGGTATATGGGCATCCTCTGGGATGTCCAAAACAACAAAGTCTACTGGGAAGAAAAACCTGTCAATACGCACAGGGATGTTTTCTAACACCCCTATAGGTTCCATAGACGTGCGATCAGCCATCTGGACCGTCATACTGGTCACTGCAAATTCGGTCATTCCTAGTTTTAAGGCAACGCTTAGGGGCATGACACTTATACTAGCACCTAAATCGCATAAAGCCTTTTTGACTGGGAAGGTTCCTATATTGCAGGGGACAGAAAAACTTCCAGGGTCTTCTAATTTATGGGGGGCAATGACATGTGATAAAAAGCTAGATGACTCTTCAGTGAGAGCCACCGACTCAACCTTTTCTAGAGACCTCTTTCTTGACAAAAGCTGTCTCATGAATTTTAGATAAGAAGGAACTTGTTGAACTAATTCTAAAAATGGAACTTGAACATTTAAAGAACGAATTACATCTTTAAATTTATCAAAAGATACCTGATCCTTCGAAGGCACGAGTCTCTCTGGAAAGGGAGCAGCTGAGGATTCCGTATTTGCAGCCCTTTTTAAAAATCTAGGGGTCTTGTCACCCCTGAAAAGGAAATCCCGCAAGTTATCTGGCAATTCTGGACGAAACGGAATTTCAGACTCTGCTTCTGTGGTCGGTCGACCAGTATCCTCGGTCGGTCGACCAGTCTCCTGTTCTGGAAAAATTTTCGGATCCTGTTCCGTGGTCGGTCGACCAGAATCTTCGGTCGGTCGACCGACTTTTCTGTTACTCGCTGTTTTTTCTGTCTCAGCCCCCACTTTAGCTCCACTTCGCAGGGTTACGACGTTTAGAGTCTCCTTCTTCTGGTCCGGTTTAGTTGGAAGCTGACCCGGAGCCCTAGTATCATTCTTGCTCGCGATTTGAGCAATCTGGGACTCTAACATCTTCATCCCCGCCTCTCTAGCCTGTGACTCCTTCTGAACCAACCCTATAAGGTTTTGGATAAGAGTATCTGTGTTGGGTGGTGGATTAGAAGGTGGTTGAGGGTTGAAAGGTGGTCTTTGGAAATTCTGTTTATGTGGGGGTATATATGTGGAATTTTGCTGAGGTTGCATGTGCTGTGGGTTTTGAACATTCTGGCTTGTCCACCTTAAGTTGGGATGGACATTGTTATTATTTGGATCATAGAAATTATTCCCACGGTAATGCTGAAAAGCGGCACATGTTTCATTAGACGAAGTGCAGAACTTTGACACATGCCCTTCTCCACCGCACCTCTCACAAGCAAAGGGTCCGTCCTGAACGGCGTTCACCTGGTAAATTCCTCCCTTGCTTCCACTCCCTAGATCGAGCTTTCCTGCAGCCTCAAATTTTTCTAGTTTGGCCGTTAAGGCCTCAATTGCTGCCAGGTTGTACTCTGATTTTCTCTGATTTCCTCTGGAAGTACCATGCTCAGCGCGGTGCACAGCAACATCTTCTATTAACTTGAGACCTTTGGTCTCTCCTGAATTATCCTGGAATCTTCCATTAGCTGCAGCATCTAAGTAGGCCCTGTTGTCATCATAGAGGCCATTGTAGAACTGGTTGCAAAGGAACCATTGTTCGAATCCGTGATGTGGTATGGATCGAACAAGTCTCTTGAACCTGTCCCACGCCTCGCTAAAGTCTTCATTGGGTCCTTGCTTGAAATTAGTAATCTGCGCTCTTAAGGCGTTAGTCTTTGATGCAGAATAGTATTTCCTGTAGAAAGCTAGGGCTAAGGTGTTCCAATCTGTAACTCCCGCAACAGTGCGGTCAAGGTCCCTGTACCATTCCCTCGCAGAGTCCCTAAGGGAGAAGATAAACATGGTCTGTTTAATCTGATCCTGCGTCACTCTTTCTGGGGGTGCTATAGAGCATATGTAATCTGTGAAGATTTCAATATGCTTAGCTGCATCCTCATTGGCCGAGCCTCCGAATTGGTTTCTTTCAACCATAGTAATATAGGCAGGCTTGGCCTCGAATGGCTTCCCAGTACCTGCAGGTAAAGTGAACCCTTTGTATAGGTCCTTTGCCTGAGGCATAGAATGACTGGCAATAGTAGCTTCTTCTGTCATGTTATCTTCTTCTTTAGGAAAAACTGGAAAGTGGGTAAAAGGTGGTGTTTTTGGTGAAAGTGGGTTGATGGGTGAATTTGGTTGTGAAGGTGGTGTTTTTGGTGAAGATGGTGATAACTCGAAAAGGTCTTCCTGAAATAAAGAGGATGGTGACCCTCCCTCTTGATTTGCTAGAAGTTGCTTTCTTCTTTCTCTTAAAGTCCTCTCAATTTCCAGATCAAGTGGTAGGAGTTCTCCTTGTACTGACCTGCGCATAAGAGGAAACTACAAGAAAAAGGTGAGAAGGTTTAAGGAACATAAAGTTCCTTAAACAAAGAGAAACAAAAACAAAAAACAATAAACACTGGCGTCACCTCCCCGGCAACGGCGCCAAAATTTGATGCCCGTCGTTGAGGGTACCAAAGATAAATTTATAATTCCTAACCTTAACAATAGATAGTGAAAGTCAGGGTCGAACCACAAAGAGGTGGGGAATGTTTATTGTCTTAATGTTAATGTTTAAAGGTAACAAGTTTTGGGGGTTTGATTGGTTGATGCTATATCTAAGGCAAAGATAAAAATAAAACAAGAATTAAAAGATGGGAATAAAAATATAATAAAAGGGGATGCTAGGATGTTTGGGTAATAATTAGCTAAGGCAAAATAAATCCTAAGGTCAACATGTATTGCAGTCGCGTAAGGGAGTGTAACATATCTTTTTAGGTCTATGCTACCTAATAGCTCCTTTCGGCCTATGCTATTAGTTCCTAGGTCTCACAATTATTGGGTGTCAATAATAAGGGTGATTCCTAAATCCCAGGTTACATACCTTTCAGCCTTGAGTAACCTATCCGTCTTAAAGTGTAAACCAATGTCCTTCCCGTATCTTTCAATCTTGGGTAGGTCATTACTAACATCCTACGAGTCTCCTATTGGTCTCATTGCAGGGTATTATAATTCACAAGAAAAGGCGAAATAAGGAAACAGACGCGAGTGGTCGACCGACCAGCTACTCCGGTCGGCCGACCACGACCTTGGTCGACCGACCAGCTATTCCGGTCGGCCGACCGCGGTCCTGCTACAGGTCGGGTTTTCGGATTTTATTTACCTATGCGTTTTATCCCCTACATCCTAACATATGAAAATTAGCTACTCATAACTGTTAAGACGAATGCAAATTTGGGAATAAACATGGAAAACATGGTAAATAATCTAAACATGCAAGATTCAATAAAACTTGAGATTCTAACTTAACAATTGTAATAAAAGCAATAAGAACAATAATAAAACTAGATCAAAGTGGAATTACCACAATTGGAATTAAGGCAGAACTGAATAAACTTTATTGAATGCTTGAGAATTCTTGAATAAAGATAAAAGATGAACTAAAGTCTAGATTGATGAAAGATCCGATATTAAACCCTAATCACAAGATTAGTTTATATAGGGCAAAAACTAAGAGTTTCCTTAAGATTCTAATTCTACTTTATTTCTAAAAACGAAAAGAAACCGTATGGGCTTCGTTCTGGTCGACCGACCCGTATAACTGGTCGGTCGACCACTTCTTGCTGGGCTTCTGTTATTTCCGGAGTTCCTCGAAAATTGGGCTTGGCGAAAATCGGGCCTGGTCGGCCGACCCATTTTACTGGTCGGTCGACCGCTTCTTACGGAAGTCTTCGGATTTCTTCTGTTTTGACCTTTGGCACTTTGACTTTGTCTCCAGTTGACTTTCCTTTTATTCCTTAATTAAGCTAAAGACTTGAGGATACGAATTTGGTGCCAAATCGTCTCTTTTCCGCATAAATCTGCAAAAGTGCATAAAAATACGAAAGTACACAATTTGTGGGAAATAGAGGCTAAAACATAGTAAATGAGCGACCAAATACGTGTAAAAATAGATGTAAAACATCATAAAATAGACACGTATCATTACCTCCTATTACGGTAAACTTAAATCGCTTTGGGGCTCGATTGTTGTGCATGAACCATTTTTTTTCGTGTAAATGTGGTAAATGTGAATGCGGAATTGGGCAGGCTGCGATCAAACGTCTCGACAATGAGCGTTTGCATCAGTTTTTCATGGGCCTTGACCCGACTTTGTATGGACAGATCCGGTCCCAACAGTTTCAACAAGACCTGTTACCCTCTATTACTCGTGCGTATAATTTGGTGCTTTAGGATGAGCGCTTACGTGCGGCAGACGTGCTCCCTGGTGCATCTGAAGTTGTGGCGTTTGATATGCCGACTGGTAATCCGAGTATTGATTGGCGTGTTCTCCTTGATAAGGAACGTGGGAAAAAGAGCAAGTTGCAATGCTCTCACTGTAATCTCAGAGGTCATGCCGTGTTCAATTGCTTCTTCATCAAAACAATGCAGTTACCGGACTGGTGGGGTGACAGGCCACGAAATGTCACTGATTAAAAACATCTGCGCTCAGGAGGATCCTGGGGTGGCAATTCATATTCTGTTGTTGTTGTTGTAAAATATCTGTATATATTCCAATTCTTTATATGCAGGATTATAACGAATTTATAAGGTACGGTTTATAGTCATAAACGAAGAACAAGATACAAAGATTAGAATTAAGAATTAACCTTCTGTCGTTACAAAGGCCTAAGATCAGTTATCAAAACAGATATCCTCCTAATCGTTGCACCCAAGATGTCCTGAGAAATACCCTTTCCTGGGCTAGAAACTGCAAAATTACCTCTAATTTTGTGTAAGATGAAAGCTAGAGAGAGAGTGAGAAGGGGGAGGCGGATATGCGTGGGAACTCGTGCCTCTTAAGGGTGCCGAGTTGGTTCTATTTATAGGGGAGTGTATCGAGTAGTTTAGTCAGAATACAACTCTTCTGTTTATACTATTCTAACAACTTCTCCTAATAACCATAAGATAGAATTTCGCTCCCTACTAACTGATCTACACGCCCCATAGGGTGTCGTGTGACCACTGTAGCAACCAGATTTTTACAGATAAATATCGGTTGTTACACTCTCTTTGTATAATGTTTATCTTTATAAATATCGTATATTTATATTTTAACAATTAAAATAACCGTTTATATTTAACTGAATTATTTAATCTTTATTAAATAATTTCATGACACACTAATTAAATATGACATTTTACATTTAATTACGAATTAACATTTTAATTCGTCTCAGCTAATATTATTTAATCAGTATCAAATAATTATATCATCATTACAATGACTAACCATTTAGTCGTATAGGGTATCAATATGATTACATTTCCATCTAAGCATATCTCTCAGATACCATCCTTTAGGTGTGACTCTTAGGGACCAGTTGATTACCGCCATTTGTATGACAATAATAACGTCAAACTTTCTAGCAAGTCAACCGTTATTGATAAACATGAATCAACTGGCTAAAATACAAAGTATACGCTATGTTCCTTTAAGAGATTTATACGTGTTATCGCACTAACTGTTGAGGACACTAGCTCCAACAGCTGCGTCGGGATCTGGTTCAGCCGTGGGTACTGTCCACGCAAATGTCGTTGTTGCTGGTGGCTCGACCCATAATCTCCTTGTCTCCGATCGTCTAAGTGGTAGGTGCAACTGGATTATCGATACGGGAGCCTCTAACCATGTCACGAGCACTTTGTCATGTTTGGAGGATTGTGAAAATAACTTTGTCATGTTTGGAGGATTGTGAAATATAGTCAGACGTCCTGTTGGTCTTCCATATGGCGAACAAGTCGTATCCACAACAACGGGATCGGTTTATATCAATGATTCCTTAACTCTTACACATGTTCTTTATGGCCCAAGTGTACTGTGCAACTTAATATCTATTTCACAGCTTTTCTCGGCCAATAATTCTTGTTTTGAATTTGCTAAAAATTCTTGTATTATTCAGGACCGTTCCTCGACGACGATGATTGGAGCCGATGAGCTGCGGGATGGACTCTATTAGATTTGTGCAAGGGAGAAACCATTGACGGTGAACACGGTGTCAGCGAAAGGCAATTTATGATTTATGGCATCGGCGCTTAAGTCATCCGTCGCATAAAGCGGTCAAGACTATTCCCTCTTTTAGTCATTTAATTTGCAATACAAATTCGGTGTGTGGGCCATGTCATTTTGCGAAACAGCATCGCAATAGTTTTATTTTGAATAACAAGCATGCGTCGGTTTTGTTTGAATTGATCCATTGTGACTTGTGGGGACCGTATCGTACTCCATCGTCATGTGGTGCGAATTATTTCCTGACAATTGTTGATGATTTTTCCCATGCTACATGTGTCAATCTCTTGCTTGATAAAATTGAAGTCACCGATATGTTTATGAGCTTTCTTAATATGGTAACTACCTAATTTTCCAAAGTAGTTAAGAATGTTCGTAGTGACAATGGGACGGAGTTTAATTGTATGGCATGATTTTTCTTTCAACACGGGATCAAATTTGAAACATCTTGTGTTGGCATGCCTCAACATAACGGGCGCATTGAGCGAAAACATCGCCATATTTTAAATATTGCACGGGCTCTTCAATTTCAAGGTTTTGGGGAGATTGCATTTTATCCGCTGTTTATTTGATTAACCGTACTCCCTCTCCTATACTTGACAATAAATCCCCAAATGAGTGCTTGTTTGGAGTCGAACCTTCTTACTCAAATTTAAGGGAATTTGGGTGCTTATGTTTCGCACATAACCAAAATACAAAAGGCGATAAGTTTGAAAAACGAGGGCGAAAATGTTTATTTGTGGGTTATCCTCCAAATAAAAAAGGGTGGAAGTTGTACGACCTTGACTCGAAAAAATTTTGTATCTCGTGACGTCATATTTTATGAGACTGACTTCCCCCTAGCTACTGGCCACGACCCCAATCCACAATCAGACACTTTAGTTGATTGTTTTGAGGACCATATAGAAGAAGAGGTTGTTGAAACTGTCCATACAGCCCCACCTGACACCATGGGTTCGAACCAGGCAGCAGATACCGGTGAACAAACGGGCTCGGATCCGGTCATGGGTGATGGGGTTGATAATACTACGACTTCTACTAACACCACATGGACTACCGGTATAGCGTCTAGCCATGATGAGGGGATCGGTAGCGGACATCGCATAAAATTTCCTAGCTCTCGCCTTCGTGGTTTTGTCCTTGACATCGCACATAGTCCATCTCCGCCGAATAGCACACCGAGCTCACACACATCGTCCTCAGGTACGCCCTATACTCTAGCTAATTATATTGACTGTCGTTCTTTCTCGCAAAAGCATCAATGAACTTTTGGCAGTCGTCATAGCTGGGGTCGAACCACCTACCTTCAAGGAAGCCATTCTCGATAGTAAGTGGTGTGAAGCTATGAAAACCGAAATTGATGCATAAATTGGAACGAAATGATACTTGGGAGCTCTCAGACTTACCACAAGATAAAAAAGCACTTGGATGCCAATGACTATATAAAATAAAATACAAATCAGATGGCACGGTGGAATGCCTAAAGGCACGCCTTGTGGTATTCGGGAATCATCAACTTACTCCGATTACTCGCTTTTTTCATACTCGCAAGATGAGGTACAATTATTCATCCTAATTTATGTCGATGACCTTGTCATTGCGGGAAATAATTTTTCGTTGCCAAATTCAAAACTTATCTCGGAAACTGCTTTAATATGAAAGACTTGGGTCCCTTGAAATATTTTTTGGGACTCGAAGTGGCTCGTACTGCAGAAGGTATTTATATTAGTCAACGCAAATACGCTCTTGACATTATTTCTGAAGTCAGGTTGCAAGCCCATCGCCACACCGATTGAGCAACATCATGGGTTATGCTCGTCCTCAGGCCCTCTCCTTGATGATGTCGAATCATATTGACGTTTAGTTGGGCGACTTGTTTATCTTGTTGTGACACGACCAGACTTATCCTACGATGTCCAAACACTCTCTCTCGGTTTCTTCACTAGCCGCGACAAGAACACATGGCTGCCGCCCTCTGCGTTGTCAAATACCTCAAAGGAAGAGCGGGCCATGGCATTTTATTTCGGGCCGACAATACCATTAGCATCGCGGATTGGTGTGACTCGGATTGGGGTGGTTGTCCTACCTCGCGCAGGTCCGTCACTGGATGGTTTATTTTTCTTAGTACGTCCCCAATCTCATGGAAGACAAAAAACAACATACAGTGTCTTTGTCATCCGCTGAGCCTGGATATAGGTCTATGGCAAATATTGTGTGTGAATTAAAATGGCTCAAGGGTTTGTTTAAAAGCTTGGATGTACAACTTCCTCTTCTTGTACATGTTTTTAGTGACGGTCAATCGGCTATTGATCTCGCTCGTAATCCTGTCTATCATGAACGCACGAAGCACATTGAAATCGATTGTCACTTCGTTCGTGACGCAATTGTAGAAGGATTGATCACGACGACTCATGTCTCTACCACCGAGCAACTTGCTGATATGTTCACAAAGGCATTGGGAGTTTCACAATTCCTTTATCTTCTCGGCAAGCCGGGCACTCTCGACCTTCATGCTCCAGCTTGAGGGGAGGTGTGTTACGGAAATATATTAGTTTAGCAATCATAGGCATATTCTCAACATAATTGATACGGTTGTTATATGCATATTATTTGCATATCCTTTATTTCCTAATTGCTAGGTCATTTAGTTACTGCCTGATGCGTGCCTATGTTATGATGTTTTACATCTATTTTTTACACGCATTTTGTCGCTAATTTACGATGTTTTAGCATTTATTTCCCAACAATTGTCTACTTTCGTATTTTTATGCTCTTTTGCAGATTTATGCGAAAAATGGACGATTTTATACCAAATTTATGCCCTCGGGATTTTTTATGACTAAGGACAAGAAGGAACGAAGCCTAGCGCATATTTCAAGGCCTGAAGATAGCTTTAACAAGCAAATTAAAAGAATCGATCCACGATGTTGCAGCCTGTTTCAAATGGCTATATCTCGAGTTCTAGAGCTGATAATGGAGTGATTCCAGTTGGAGGTGAAAGCTTATCCTCTTAGCTTTCCAACGCCGCAATAATCGCTTGATTACGATAAGTAACGAAGAAATGACAGCTGTTTTAAGATCGACGCGCGCTGCAGGCCCGACAATTAGGTCGACCGACCTACTATTTGGGTCGACCGACCACAGCACAGACCCAGAAGTTTCCGCGAAGCCCATTAAAGTGTTTAGGTCATTGGGAAACTCTTTATTTCCATCTATTTAAGCCGAATTTCGTGATTAGGGTTATTCAATTCAGCTTTACCTATCAAATCTCACATCTAGTTTTAGTTTTAATCTTTCGATAATCATCAAACACTTTTCTTTAGTTTTATACATTGTTCTTCATCAATCTTTCAGCATTAATCAATAAAGCTTGTTCTTTTCCGCCTTAATCCTTATTTCCGGTAATTTCTCTCTTAATTTATGTTTTATTATTGTTAGTTTATAATTATTGCATACGGTTAAGTTAGAATCCCAAGCCTTTATTATTATTGCATGTTTAGATTGATGTTCTTTATAACTTCCATGTTTATTCCTATTTTTATTGTTTCAATAGTTATGAGTAGCTAATTTCGTATGTTAGGATGTAGGGAGTAAATATGCGAAAGTAGTATAAATTCTGAATCGACATGTTGCAGGGTGGAGGTCGGCCGACCGGGTTAGTTGGTCGGTCGACCGACACGCGTATGAATTCTGTTTCGCTTTTATTTGTAGACTATAATAACCTACAATGAGACCAAAAGGAGACTTGTAGGATGTTACTAATGACCTACCCAAGATTGAGAGATAAGGGAAGGGCATTGGTTTACACCTTAAGACTGAAAGGTTTGTGACCTAGAATTTAGGAATCACCCTTATTGTTGACACCCAATAATTGTGAGACCTAGGAACTAATAGCATAGGCCGAAAGGAGCTATTAGGTAGCATAGACCTAAAGGATATGTTACACCCCTTACGCGACTGCAATACATGTTGACTTAGGATTTATATTATCTCAGCTATTTATTACCCAAACATCCTAGCATCTATTTCATCATAGTTTATTCTCATCTTTATTTACTTGTTTTATTTTATATTTATTTTAGATTTAGCAACAAACAATTAAAACCCCTCTCTATTGTTACTTAATAGATTAAAAATTAGCAAACATAATTAACCTTGTCTCTCTGTGGTTCGACCCTTACTATCACTATCTATAATTTTAGTTTGGTTTATAAATTTTATCTTTGACACCCACAACGACGGGTATCAAATTTTGGCGCCGTTGCCGGGGAGACGGTATAATTTTGTTTTTTAGTTTTTAGTTTATTTTCCTTGTCTTAAGGAACTTCGGTTCCTTAAGACCGTTACTTACCTTTTCTTCTAGTTTTGTCTCAGAAGACAGGTTTTCGAGAGGAAGACTTGAGTACTCTCAGTGCTATTGCGATCATGTCTACTATTTCTGATAATCTTCAGCTAGCAGCACACCACCTCCCAGGGGGATTTATTCTCCCCGTTGAATTTCATCTCTCCTATATCGAATTGTTGGAGCAAAAACAGTTTGCAGGTCTACCAGATGAAGATCCTTTGAAGCATTTGGAGCTATTTACAGATTATTTTTGTTTCCTACCCGTTTCGGCGGGAGACCGAGATAAGGTTAAGGAGATGTTGTTTCGTTTCTCCTTGAAAGATTCTGCGCGTGAATGGATTTGTCACCTTGATATGGAAGCGGCTAGAGTTACAGATTGGACATCTCTGGCATTGGCTTTTTGCAAACAGTACTTTTCGCCAGCGAAAACCAATGCTTTGAGAATTCAAATCTCAAATTTCCAGCAAGGAACTGATGAGGAACTTCATGAAGCATGGATCCGTTTTAAGGAGTTGGTTCGATCTGTTCCTCACCATGGCCTTGAGGAGTGGTACCTTTGCAACCAATTCTATGACTCTTTGAGTGGTCGTGCTTATGAGGAATCAACCCCAAAGGATGATTCTGCCACAGCTCTGGTAGAAGAAACTGATCCCGTGCACAGTTCAGAAGGTCGACCGACCATAACATCAGGTCGACCGACCTCGACACCTGACGTGAGATTAGTTTCTGCAGAACAGAAAATTTTCGATAATACGGAGCCTGGTCGACCGACCGCTGTACCAGGTCGACCGACCACTGTTACTGAGCAGAATGCAATTTCTATTCCCGAATCGCTGGATCCTTCCTTCATTCAAGACCTCACCATGATACCTGAACAGACTATGGAGTCGCCTCCTGAGCTACCTGACTCATCTCTCATCAATGACTCGACGGAGACTCCAAAGTTAAAAGAGCCAAAGATTGTTGATTCTGCGGCAAGCATTACAGTCCCGCATCCGGATCATATGGAGAAAGTGGAGTTGGAGCATCAGCTCGGAAAAATCTTGAAGATCGTCAAGGGCCTTGAGCTTAAGAGAAAATTAGAGGACCATCCTATTATTTCTGTTGCTGCAGGTCATGGTAAAGAGGGCATAGGAGATCCTGGTGGTACTGGGGAGACAAAATTGGAGCAAATTGCTGAAGAAGACCGGCCAGGCAAAGTAAAAAAGCATATCATAGCTTATGCGACACCAGATACCCTTCCTCCATCTAGGCCTGTTGTCTGGAAGCCTAGAGTAGCGGTCCATACTGCTGAAAAAACCTCTTTTAGCCAAGTGCCCTACTTTGGGGTATCTTGCTGCTGAGTCGTAGTGCTAGTCAAGTGTTCTATTTCAGTTTTTGTTGGACTATTTTTTTATTTTGTTTTGTCTTTGTTTTTAGACTTAGACTCTTTTTGCTTTTGTTGCTTTGTTTTGAGACATTTTAGACTTGGTTCTGGGATCTCGCGCACTTGTTGGGCGCATATTGGATGATTTTTCAGGTTTTACGAAGAAACAAAGACCGCTGTGCAGCAGAGAGGTCGACTGACCTAAAATATGGGTCGGTCGACCCACCCGTCCGTCACAGCCTGTTCGTTTCTTCCTCGGGAATCGCGCAACCATCTTGGGTACTTGAGTGGCACTGCTAGCCACCAAAACCTCACAGCTTACGCTGGTTTGGGGAGGTTTTTCTCATGCGCTTCATAATCCAGTGAGTTCTTTCCAGTTTTTCCTTAGTTTTAATTACTTGCATCTTTCTTTAATTTTCTGAAACCTTTACTTAGGCTAATGCACAATGGGGACATTGTGCGGGTTGGTTTGGGGAATGGTTTCGTGTCACATGCATTGTCCCATTGCATTTTTTGTCACACATTTATTGCATTTCTGTCTTGCATTGTTCTTTTCTTTATTTTCCTTACCTATACAAAAGAAAAATACAAAAAAATGAAAAAAAATTCAAAAATTCCAAAAAATGCACGTTTATTTCAGCATATAGGTCGAGTCGGAACGAAAGTATTTCAAGGATGATTTTGCTATCTTACATGTTTATGCCTTTACCTTGCCTTGTCAACTTGTTTTAGTATGAGAGTCTTTTGCATATCTACGAGTTTTTGTCAATTTGCATATCTTGAGACTTGACTTATACCTTGGCAACCTACTATACATTTTGAGTTTTAGAGCCTTATTCCTGGTTTCATTCTTAAACCAGTTGTCTAGGATGTGAGTAGTACTCCCCTTGGAACATGCTACATCAATATGCATAAACATGAACTTGAATTATTATATACTTGTTTTTACTTTCTCGTTTTGTGAGTCTTGATACGTGCATTTGGAATCCCTTTTCTCTTATTTACCCATAAGCCCTACATAGCCAAATTTGCCTTTTTATTCTCCCAAAACTACATCCCATACTTACCCTACCCTTCCAAGCTAGTATTTGTGGTCTTTGGTTTATTTTTTGAGGCATCTTGGTTCGTATGCTATCTTGAGCAAAAGGAGAAAAGAAAAAGAAAAGAAAAGAAAGAAAGAACAGAAAAAGAAAGAAAAAGAAAGAAAGAAAAGAAAAACGAAAAAAAAAGAATCGAAAAATAGAAAGTCAGTCGACCGACCTCCTTCATGGGTCGGCCGACCACCCGTCAGCATCAGATTCAAAAAACTTCGTTCCAAAATCCCTTTCTTTTATATGTTATCACTCTCGTACTTCATTCAAAATATTTGGGAGTCCTTTCTTATATTTAATGTGAGAGTTGTGCTACAAAAGGAGCACTTTCTTAATATCAAAAGTTGTGAAATATGTTGTTGGGAACCGGTTTTACTAGCTTGGCTACTAACCCCACAAATCCAAAAACATCTTAACCACTTTTTACCTTTTACCTCACATATCTTTCATTACCTCAATTGCATGTATCCGAGTCACTTAATGGGTTTGTTATACATAGTTGTAGAATTTTTGTTCATGTTAGATTGCAGGCATGTTTTCATGGGTCGTAGTTAGGTGAGTGTCATGACAAAATTACTTCTTCCTATCTTTTACATATACTCACCCTTTGCTTCATGAGTGTCTCGAGCGTACCGCGAGAGTCCATGGTATAAAGTCTCTATAGTCTTTATTTTTGCAAGTCTGACAACACCATAACTCGTTTGCATGATTTAAATGCTTTCTCATTTTGTACTTGGCATTGGTTTAGGCTTACATGTAAATTTCGCTCTGAGATTGAAATCGTTCCATTAGTTAAGATCGAGTCTATTTCTTGCTTGAGGGCAAGCAAGGTTTGGTTTGGGGAATTTGATGCGTGCCTATTTTATGATGTTTTACATCTATTTTTTACACGCATTTTGTCGCTCATTTACGATGTTTTAGCATTTATTTCCCAACAATTGTCTACTTTCGTATTTTTATGCTCTTTTGCAGATTTATGCGGAAAAGGCACGATTTTATACCAAATTTATGCCCTCGGGATTTTTTATGACTAAGGACAAGAAGGAACGAAGCCTAACGCATATTTCAAGGCCTGAAGATAGCTTTAACAAGCAGAATCGATCCACGATGTTGCAGCCTGTTTCAAATTGCTATATCTCGAGTTCTAGAGCTGATAATGGAGTGATTCCAGTTGGAGGTGAAACCTTATCTTCTTAGCTTTCCAACGCCGCAAGAATCGCTTGATTACAATAAGTAACGAAGAAATGGCAGCTGTTTTAAGATCGACGCGCGCTGCAGTCCCGACAATTAGGTCGACCGACCTACTATTTGGGTCGACCGACCACAGCACAGACCCAGAAGTTTCCATGAAGCCCATTAAAGTGTTTAGGTCATTGGGAAACTCTTTATTTTCATCTATTTAAGCCGAATTTCGTGATTAGGGTTATTCAATTCAGCTTTACCTATCAAATCTCACATCTAGTTTTAGTTTTAATCTTTCGATAATCATCAAACACTTTTCTTTAGTTTTATACATTGTTCTTCATCAATCTTTCAGCACTAATCAATAAAACTTGTTCTTTTCCGCCTTAATCCTTATTTCCGGTAATTTCTCTCTTAATTTATGTTTTATTATTGTTAGTTTATAATTATTGCATACGGTTAAGTTAGAATCCAAAGCCTTTATTATTATTGCATGTTTAGATTGATGTTCTTTATAACTTCCATGTTTATTCCTATTTTTATTGTTTCAATAGTTATGAGTAGCTAATTTCATATGTTAGGATGTAGGGAGTAAATATGCGAAAGTAGTATAAATTCTGAATCGACATGTTGCAGGGTGGAGGTCGGCCGACCGGGTTAGTTGGTCGGTCGACCGACACGCGTATGAATTCTGTTTCGCTTTTATTTGTAGACTATAATAACCTACAATGAGACCAAAAGGAGACTTGTAGGATGTTACTAATGACCTACCCAAGATTGAGAGATACGGGAAGGGCATTGGTTTACACCTTAAGACTGAAAGGTTTGTGACCTAGAATTTAGGAATCACCCTTATTGTTGACACCCAATAATTGTGAGACCTAGGAACTAATAGCATAGGCCGAAAGGAGCTATTAGGTAGCATATACCTAAAGGATATGTTACACCCCTTACGCGACTGCAATACATGTTGACTTAGGATTTATATTATCTTAGCTATTTATTACCCAAACATCCTAGCATCTATTTCATCATAGTTTATTCTCATCTTTATTTACTTGTTTTATTTTATATTTTTTTTAGATTTAGCAACAATCAATTAAAACCCCTCTCTATTGTTACTTAATAGATTAAAAATTAGCAAACATAATTAACCTTGTCTCTCTGTGGTTCGACCCTTACTATCACTATCTATAGTTTTAGTTTGGTTTATAAATTTTATCTTTGACACCCACAACGACGGGTATCACTGCCAAAGTATTATTCAAGCTATCTTGCAAAACCTAATAACATCCGCTTCTTCCTCATATCTATTCTATCAAATCTATACCAACTAAATGTAAAGAAATGAATTTGGAATTAATTGTTGAAGATAAATGTCTTCTTCCTTCAATTTTTCACCCAAAACTAAAGGTAAATGTTCATACAATGTTGTAAATTAAGACGATAATCTGCAACTATACTAAAACAAGAAAGAAAAAAATGATTTTTTTGTTTGATTTTCTATACTAAACTACTCTACTTTGCTCTCTACTTTCTGCGGAAATTAGGTTGTAACCCGTGAAATTCACAGGCCTGTATTTAGTATTTTAGATGAATATAGTAAATAATATCATAGATAAACAAATTAAATATTTACGGAGATCTGTGTTTAGAACTTTAGTTGAATGTAGTAGTTAATAGTACTAAAGATAAACAAATTAATTATTTATGGATAAATTTATTCGAATGATTTATCACACATGTCGATAAACATAAGCTATCGTATATTTTGTTCATTAAGATGTTACCCATTGCACCATTTTTAAATATGTAAAATAGTTTTACAATACAGTTGTATATTACATATTATACATTAAAATAAAAAGTAATAATTTGTTGAAACTTAAGTTGTAAATGGATAATTGGGTTGAAAACGTAAATTTGCTTATATTTACTAAAGATGTTCTATATTAAAAATTATTCACTGCGTGCGACTGTCTTACACTAAGACAATCTAGTTTTATTAAACGACCACTTATTTACTATATTAAATAAAAAAAATTCGTATCAAAATGAATTGCTTTAATGGAAATAAAATTTCATTAAGTGGAATAGAATATTGTTAATGGAATATTCCATATCGATTTCATAAATTGTTAATGTTTACGAGATTGATTGGTACGTAATATTAAATTGAGAAAACGGTTTTACATATTTCGTTGTCGATGTCAGTATAATGAGTCATATATTATTTGACGTACATGTACGTACATTAAGTGGTATAGAATATTTGATTTGTACATAATATTAAATTGAGTTGGAAATAATATTTTATTAAGTGGTATAGAATATTGCTAATGGAATATTCTATATCAATTCTATAAATTGCTAATGTTTAGGAGATTGATTGATATATAATATTAAATTGAGCCACGGTTGTAAAAAGTGTTAAATTACGTATGAAAGTGTTAAATTACTTTGCATATTTGATTTGTACTAATTCGTAGGCTAGTAAACTACCACAAATATATTCTCATAAGGTGTTAAATTACGTATGAAGGTGTTAAATTACTTTGCATATTTGATTTGTACTTAATATTAAATTGAGTTGCAAATAATATTTTGTTAAGTGGTATAGAATATTGCTAATTAAATTTTTCATATCAATCCATAAATTGCTAATGTTTATTTAGGAGATTGATTGATACGTAATATTAAATTGAGTTGGAAAGAATATTTCATTAAGTGGTATAGAAGATTGCTAATGGAATATTCCATATCAATTCCATATTCCATTGAGGTGAGTTGTTCATTTAATTCTGAAATTGCAACTTCATTAGTATAACACCACATCAGATTATGAAGAAATATTGAGATGTCATGTCATCATTGTGGCTACTGCATTAGAGAGATATATGATGCTGAAGAAATATTGAGATGCCATGTCAGCATTGTGGCTACTGCATTACAGAGATATATGATGCTGAAGAAATATTGAGATGCCATGTCAGCATTGTGGCCACTGCATTAGAGAGATATATGATGCTTGTAGACACCAAAATTTTGAATTTTGAATTTTGGTATCTATTTATTTTATTGTATCTTTAATATTTCAAGATAATTATCAATAAATATTGTGATAATATCTTAGGAAATAATTTTTGGAAGTTTAATGTGTTGGTTAGGTTGTTGATAGCAATTTAAGAACATGAACATGTTTAGAATCTGATTTGTATGCTTTTAATATGGATTCATTCACATGGTTGGTGTTTTATATGTTCAAGTATGGTTCTTATGAAATAGGATGAAATTATGGTGTTGAATATGGAATTGGTGTATATGTGAATTTAAGTTAATGGGTGTCTATGCTATACATGTATTTCTTACTGGGTAACATGAATTTGGAGTGGAAACCATGAATTGGGATGTGTCTTAATGGATTTGAATATGTTTCAAAGTGTCGAAATGTGTATCGCGGGAACAGGGTTCCCAGCCGGTCAGCGGCCGGCAGCCCGCTGACCGGCTGAGAATCTGTCATAGGGTAATTGCTTTCTTGCATAAATTTGCGAATGGGGCTCCCAGCCGGCCGGTTGGCGGCCGGTGGGCCGGCTAAGGACCCCTGCTCCTTTGAGAAAAAGTGTAGGACGTTGACGAGGAGGGATCCCCATCCGGGTGACCAGCCGCCGGTTGAGGACCCTTTCTCCTTATATTGAATTGTAAAGGCTGTTGAAGGGAGCTGGACTCCCAGCCGGCTGACCGGCAGACGGTCTGCCCGCCAGCTGAGAGCCCTTGTTCATGGATAATTGTTCATAACTTTTGATTCACATGTCGGATTGCATTGATTCTTCTTCAATATGATTCGTACGCTTTTTTGGAGTCCCAGAAATTGGGCGCACACACTTATGTTGGGTTCGGAAATAGACTTGATGAGAAAGACCCCCCGATCGGGCAACCGGAAGAGAAACCGGCTCTCGCCTTAAATTAGTTTCCGAAGTCGACTAAGTGTTGAATGAATGATTAGTAATGAAATATATATGTACTGTTTGTCAATCGAGTTTGAGTTATTGTACATCTTTGAGATGAGATGGGGTGATGTGTTTGAACCTGCTGTGCGCTGCTATATTACTCGAGTTCTCCCCTGACTGCATTGTGTAGCTGGTTGGCCGTAGTGGCTTGGTCCTCACGGTCAGGTCTTAGATTGTCTGCCCGCCTTAGGGCATACCTCGTTCCATTGTGGTTCGAGTCTTGGGAGTGTCTTGGGCACTTGTCGAATCGGAGACGTGGATTGTCTACGCCCTGAGAGTCTGGTAGGTTTAGACTAGGACAGTCGATTGTCGTCGTCGTACCAGGGGGTTGTATAGTCTGAGATTGTGGACTTCTGTAGTTGTATAGACGAGCCGATTGTCGGTCTGCTCATAGTGGTCTAGCCGAGTCGATTGTCGACCAGTCTAGTTGAGTCGATTGTCGACCTGTATTGTGAGTCGATTTTCGGCCTATATTTACGGAGTAGAGTCATTTGGTTGACCTAGCTCGTTATTGTAGAGTCAATGGTTGACCTATCTTGTTAGACTCGAGTCACTTGGTGACCTATCTCTTGTGTTAACGAATCGGTTGTTGAGCATGTTTTAGTTTGTGATTATGGATGTATGATACTTGATTGTCGATAGTAATCAGATGATGATATATGTTAATGCTTCTCATAATCTGTATTTATGTTAGAGCATGTTGATGTGTTCACCTGTGTGTGTATTAGTGACAATAGATGGTTAGCAGAACCTTTAGTCACTCCCCACTGACTGTGACATACATTTTTCATGTATGTAGTTTGATATTGTTTGCAGGGGGTTACGTTGAGGCTAGCGAGCGATGATCCTTCATCGAATGACATTACCTTTATCGTGTAGCTAGACCTTCTTTGACATTTCATTTTGTGCCTGTAGGGATACCCTATCCCGGGATTGGCTTTGTATTTAATACTTACTACTTATCTATGTTTTATTTCTTCCGCATCTTTGGTTATTGTAATTCACCTCGTTTATTAGTTATGTATGTTTAAAGTTTTAATTCCGCACACAATTGCATGCTTTCATATGTTTTACTTTCCGCTGCCGCGAGGGGTTTTACATGCAGGTTATGTTTTCCTACCCCTCTCATTTTCTTCGCTGAGGGAGCTACATACTGATGATATTGCCTTGCTAAAGCGAATTCAGAAATTCTATGTGTCTTATGATGTTGGGGCTTGTGTTGTCGCTTATATTTTCACTAGGCTTAGTTTTGCTGTTGCTAAAGGGGTGGTGGCCCAAATAGTATCTCGGCTGCCCACCAATTTCTTGTAAATTTTGCCTTTATCTTTATAATAATTGCATGAGTTGATAATAAAATAATATAATAATAATTATTATTATTATTATTATAGTTTGATAAACACCATCCATTTATTCAACGTTAAAAAGACATAACATTTTTAATTTATAAAATCTACAACATTGACCTCTTTATAATGCTAATAAAATCGGATTTAATTGATGATTAAATTAAAATTCACACCAAAAGTGATCTAAATCGCCGACCTCTTTAAAATGCAGGAAAACATACAAAGATGAAGATCGTTGTGTTTATAATACATGTAAAAGAATGAGAAACTATTATTGTCTCAAATATCTAATTAAATATAAAGAATAAAAACAAATTATTTATTTCAAATTCATTCAACAGTAGAACGACATACATTTTTTAATCTATCTATGTTGAGATAGAAAAATGCAATACTCATCAAAATGAGGGGATATTAATGAGATTAAGTGTTGAAGGTTGAGGATGAAAGGATGAAGGATTAATGAAAGTTTGATGAAGTGAGATTTAAAGAAAAGCCCGAGTTTTAGTAAGAGGTAAGAGTGACGATTGTCGAAAATGGAGAATTCGTAGAGATAAATAGAATGAATTTGAGTTTTAGCAGTGAAAGGTAGAGTTAGATGGTAGGGTTCAAGGCGAGGCAGTGAGTGTAACAAGGGGTGTGTTAAGGTTTAGTTTGAAGGAACACGATCAGATGGCCCAAGCCCGATGACTCAATGGCCCGACCCAGCCCAGCCCGATTTTTCTCGGGTTTGGGTTGATAGTTTGGGCCGAAAAGCCCGTGGCCCGGCCTAAAAGAAGCCCGATATAAAAATAGGGACGGGTTTGGGCCAACCTAAAGGCCCGATTTTTGGCATGGGCCAACCTAAAGCCCCGATTTTTGGCCTGGCCCAACCCGAAATTATTTTTTGAAAAAAAGAAAATTCAAAAGTTGGAATCGTATATCACACTAATAATTTAATATCGCTAATGCAGTGAATTATCGATTTTGCGGATATTTTTATATTTTTATCGTACAATTTTAATTAGTTAGTACTAATATTTTTTTGTCAAGTCATGAGTTATGCATGGTACTATGGTTTTGTTCTCCTGACCAAAAGAGTATAAACTTAAACACCTAAGACTTGAAAATTTTATTTCGTTGCTAATATTTTGTTCACGTATCCATTTTGTTAATTGTTTTGTAGTGTATTTTTTTTGGCCCGTTTTGGCCCGAGGCCCATTATAGCCCGAACAATTATTGGCTTGGTCCAAAAAATTTGGCCCAAATTTTCGGCTCGGCCTGGCCCGACCCATTTATTTGGGCCGGTTATTTATCACGAGCCCGACCTAAACCCGGTCCAGCCCGGCCCATGATCGGGTCTATTTGAAGAATTTTTATGTTATTTATATAATGGATAGAAGGGTTTTTAAAAGGGTCCTGATTTTCGCAGTACACATTTTACTCGATGCAGTACACTGTTGACAATTTTACCTCTCATTTTCCTTTTCATTTTCTCTCTCTAGTCTCTCTCTAATGTTTTCTCTCCAATATCAAAATGTGTACTTCGAAAAGTAATTTATTTTCTCAGTACATTTTTACCCAATACAGTAAAATGTGTAGTGCGAAAATCAATAGTATGAGTATTATTAGTTTTATTTTATTTTTATTATTTTATTACTTTTTTGTACCCTATTTTCAGGACGAGTAATTTTATAAAAACAATATGCGCGAAAGTTAACATAAGGTAACATAATAATTAAGAATATATTGAAAAAAAAGGAAAAGAAACAAAAAATAACTGTACTACTTTGAGTAAAACGAAAAAAACACAAATTAATGAAATACGTTTGTGTAGTACTAATTGAAAAAAATTGATTAAGCAATTAACATATGTTGATTTGGTTTCTAAATCAATTAAAGTATTACGTAGTACGTATTAATCATGTCAATTCGTTTCTAAATAATTAACAATGATTCTTCTTTTCATGTTGATGAACAAACCCTAATTAAAAAAGAAAATATATTATTAAAAAAACAATCAAATTACTAAATAATATAATATTAATGAATTAATTAGATGTTCATCACTTGAATAATCGTTCATAGTTGTAAATTTTTAATTGGCTGAAAGATGGTAAAGATTTCAATATTAGAGAGAATTAGGTTTAATGATTTTCTAGGGAACGGCAACAAATGGAAAATTTGGTGTAAAAAGTACTGTATTTAGTAAAAAACGTACTGCGAAAATAAATTACGTTTAAATAAGGGTTATTACGGGCCAAATATATAGGTTACTAAATAATTTTGTTTGGCCTATACTATTTTAAATCATCAATGTTCATTAAAATGTAAATATAATCCAATCCATACTAAGATATATGGGGGCGTTATACGTCTTAAGTTTAAGACAAGTCAAATACATATCAAAACATATTACAAGTCGCCTAGAAAATAATAAAAAAAATTATGTTACAATACTCCATCTTAGCAAGATTCATTAATCGCCTGATTGATAAATATATTGAATCGGGCTATTGTTTTAACGTATATTTTAGTAGTTTTTTTTGGGACGAGGGAACCCGCAGCCGCTACCTTAGCTATACACTGGGTAAACCCTCGGGTATATATGATAGCCTGCATCCCACGTATACCAGGTAAGCCACTCAAGGGTGACAGACTCGAAGTCTATTTAGGCATGGACTCGGGCCAAGAATGATACACAAGATTTTGCTCTTGAGGAGGTGTGAACCCGGGTCTCATGGGAATTTCACCCAAATTTTAGTATTTTACTACATTGCTTTATAAGTATTTTACACTGGTTATAAACTTATAACGTTATTTCCTTGCTTTAACGTATGTGAAATATATACTTAAAAAATATTCAAATAACAATTGTATATTGGGCTTTGTCTTCCAAAGTCGGTATTTACGCACGACTAGCTATTTTCAAAGGTGACCGACAAAAACAGATTCAAGATTTGGATTTCTAATAATGGTAAACGCATGTCCAGTATAACAAATAATATAGCGCATTTATAAAGACATTTTTGAAAAGTTGTAGTATAATTTACTTATGATTGTACACGGTAACAATTTATTGTTGTTTTTTCTCTTAAATTTTATCTACCTTTTGCGATGTTTTAATATATGATTATATAAAATGTAGTTTTGTTATTTTAATATTTTAGATACCTCTAATGGTACAAACTTGCTAACTTGAAATGATATGATATACATTGAAAATATTTTAAATGTAAATTTAATTAAAGGACAATCTTCTCTATTTACAGATTTTAATAGACAACTTTAAACAACAAATCCGTGCAATTTGCACAGATTTAAGACTAGTAAAAATGAAAGTAGTACCGAAATTTCAAGAGAGTAATGTAAACTGTATTATACAACACTAGATGACTAATATTATATTTAATACTAAAATGAGTAAATATTACTAACTCGGGTTATTATTTCGCTAAAATAAGAGATAAAATATGAGTTAAAAATCGATAAAATATGGTGTTATAAAAAATGTTACTGAATTGTGTGAATAAGATTATGTACGTGCAAATGCTGAATGGAAAAGTTTTGAATGGTGCAAATAAGACTACGTACGTCAAAAATATGAATGGTGCAAATATGAGTGTGTACATGTTTAACATATTTGGGATTTTAAGAAATTTGGGACCGTTAGTCTCAATTCTCAATCTTGTACCAATGATTTTCTATCGAGTAATGCCAATTCTCAATCTTCGAACCTAGGTTGTGCACTTGTGCATACAAAGACTCACATAAAAAATACTTCATTTGAGTGTTTTTCAGTTTTGAAAATTGATCCGGTATTTCCGAGGTTGTTATTTGAAAAGAATACCCATTTTTTTCCAACCAGATAGATCTGTCATCTGTCGAGTTTAAAAGTCCTGATTAACGAGTTATGGTTACTCAAAGTTTGATCAATCGAAAAATATTTCGATATACAAAAATTCCGAGCTATGGGCTCCAAATGAAGCTCACCCATCCCTAAGCTAAGAATGTTTTGGGGCTCTCACTTTGTCCTTTCTGGATGGAACATTGAGAAAATCGGGAAAGTTGAGAATCGTCGATTTTTTTAAATTGTGGCTCTTGTATAGACGAAAGTTTGAAACTGAATTCTTAAATACGAGTTATGATCACTAAAAAAATTATGTTGGAAAAAATGGGTATTTTATGCAAAGTGCAATACCTTAAGAGTGTCGCGTGGATTTTCCGTTTCAATTTTAAGTATTTACTCCCTCTGTGAACCCTGCGATAAAGCGAAATATTATTTGAACGAAAAACAGGAGAACTTATGAATTTTTTAAAACATTTATTAGGATATTGGGCCTAGCCCATCTCCATTAGGGTTTATCTAGGGTTTGGCGATGTATTATAAATACATCGTCACATATGTTTGTAGGTGAACAATCATCAATAATACAATATTATAATTCCTCTCTATATTATTTAACATGGTATCAGAGCCTCACGCTCTTGAGGCCTAAAAACAATATTTCGCTGCCCTGCCGGAGGGACTAATTAACTATGGTGCCCTCCGGCTGGATTTTAGGATGATATTTATTTTATTTTATTAAAAAAAAAAAAAAGTTTTCTCATCTATTCTTCAAGTCAATGACAGATCTAAGAAATCGTATTTCTTTAATCAAGGTGGTATTATAAAAAAAAACTGGCGAGTTACGCATTGAAAAAAAAAAAAAAAAACTGGCGAGTTACGCATTGAAAAAACTGGCGAGTTACGCACTTGAAAAAAACTGGCGAGTTACGCAATGAAAAAATTGGCGAGTTACGCACCAAAATTTGTCTGGCGAGTCCTATAAGCACCAAAATTTGTCTGGCGAGTCCTATACGCACCTTACCAACCACCAACTTGTGAAAAGGAAGAAGATTGATGATAAATGTCTTGACGAAAGATCAAGATGAAGAGACGAAGACGTTTTTTTATATTGATTATGTTTTTTTCTTTTGTATTTTTTCTCCAATCGTAAAGTTCGTACAATGTACTGCCTTTACGATTGCGGGAGGGTATTAGGATATTGGGCCTAGCCCATCTCCATTAGGGTTTATCTAGGGTTTGGCGATGTATTATAAATACATCGTCACATATGTTTGTAGGTGAACAATCATCAATAATACAATATTATAATTCCTCTCTATATTATTTAACAACATTTGAGTTCATACGCAAGGGCTCGCTAAAACAAATAAATACAAGAGTAAAGACTATGTAAGTCTTATGTTGTACACCTTCAAAAAAAAAAAAAAAAGTCTTATGTTGTACAACCAAGATACTCGGGCGGGGAAAAGATATTGCGAGAATAAACAACTTAATTAAAATTTCAAAATCTGGAAAATGTACAGTTTTTTAGTCTCCAAATTTAATTTAAACGCCACCTTGAACGAAGAAGAAATCATTAATCAACAATCAAAATAGAGGAACTAAGCAGTTTTTTTTGTAAGGAGTATATTTCCATGTAGTAAGTCTTGCTTGCGACGGGTCACCATTTGTGACGGATATTTTGTGAGATAAAATGGATACAAAATGAGTTAGTGGAGAAAGGGGACCACAGGAATAGTGTTGGAGAGAGAGAAAAAGTGGGTATTTTGTGAGTGAAAACGATATCCGTCGCAAACTTGCGACGGATAGTGCCGTTGCAAATAAGAATTTGTGATTTCCATGTCTCTCGAGAAGGAGAAAAATGGTATTTTATTTGGCAAAATTGGGAAAAGCGTAAATTAATAATTACCCCCTTATATGTTTCAGTTTTCTAAAATTACTCCGTTATATGTTTTCTTTTTAAAATTACTCCCTTAAGTTGATCTCAGGTCAAATATTGGTACCATTTTTCAGCTCCGATGAGTATTTCCGTCAGTTTTTGAATTTGTAAAATTATGACTAAAATGCCCCTTAGTATTTGAGTATCTCGTTATAACTTTTGCTCCTCAAAACTATTTTACCAATATCTTCATCAAAACTAATTTTTCCCTATTTTACACATTCTACTCTATCTTCATTAAAAGTAATTTCTCAATCTAATTGTTCAAGTTTTTAAGTTTCCATTTTTTCCAAGGTAACTACATCTTTGATTTTGGTATGTGAATCATATTATTGTTGTATTGAATTGAAATTAGGGTTATCTATCTTCATCAAAATTGATATGTATTGAATTGAATTGAAATAGAATAGAATTGAAATTAGGGTTTCGAATTGATTTGGGTATCTTTCGAAATTAGGGTTTCGAACTGATCTGGAAAAAAAATCTGAAATTGTGTTCAATTAGGGTTTCGAACAATGTTGATGAAATAAATAATTTAATTTCAATAACATAAAAGGCTAAAAATTAGTGTAAATTAAAAAATCTATCACTACATCATCATATAATTCATCCATTACAATGAATTTCCAGTTTCAGAAAAACGATTAACAGCTAACTTACCTTCTTCTTCTTCGATTTCATTGTTGTTGCCTGTTTCTAGTAATCCCCTAAATTTTCAAGTTAGAGTTAAGATGATTTGAGAA
The DNA here is from genome assembly GCA_029255685.2 of Silene conica. Taxonomy (NCBI): domain Eukaryota; kingdom Viridiplantae; phylum Streptophyta; class Magnoliopsida; order Caryophyllales; family Caryophyllaceae; genus Silene; species Silene conica. The sequence continues at coordinate 73,887,317 of CM055311.2, forward strand.
TAATTTGCGAAATTTTGGGTTTTCAATTAAAAATTTGGGTTTTGAATTAGAAATTAGGGTTAGAATTTGGGATTTGGGATTTTCATTGACTGAGGTAAAAATAAAAGGTGTTTGCTTGTTGAGTAGGGATAAAATACACTAAGGACAATTTCGCCCATTCTATAAATTTTTCACCATAAAACGTAATATGTAGCAATATTTGAGTTGAGATCAATTTAAGGAAGTAATTTTTAAAAAAATAAAATAAGGGAGTAATTTTAGAAGACTGAAACACACAATGGAGTAATTATTAATTTAATCTTGGGAAAAATAAAACAAAACGGTACTATAATAACCATTGGTAAAGGGCTAACAAGATACTAGACTCCCATGAACAGACGTAATCCTTGCATTCACAGGTTTACCAATTTACAATATATCGGTACATGATGAGGTATTTATAATACTTCTCAGCTTAATGAAACTCTATTGTGTACAACCCTAATGATAACCGGGCGTAGTATCGGCCGAATCTCCTAATACACCAAATATAAAAGCATTGGGGAATGAACTTGCCGTTTTCAACAAACAATTTCCGGCATCATTGTGATAATAATGTTTGAATGGATATAGAGTTACGATCTCCCTCAATGATGTGTATGAAGCCACCATCCATTCTACAACATCTTTATTCAACTTTGTACACATCTCCAAGTTCACATGCATATCTTAACTTCTTGCACTTTTCCATTACAATTCTCACCCCTTTTTCGGTCACATTCATGTTGCCCTCCAGGTCTAGTTTCAGAAGCTCTGGGCATCTCTTCAAAACCATTCCAAGAACTTGGTCATCAACATCTGATGTCTTCATACTCAAAATCTCGAGCTTACAAGGAATTCCTCCACTAAATTTCAACTTGGAATTAAAACTGATTGTCAAGTGTCTAAGTTCGCGACATGAACTTAGTATGTCTGCTATGTCCAACTCCTCCGGATGAGCCAAACATCTCACATTTAAGATTTGTAAGTTGGGGGATATATTGAGTAGTCCATCTAAGGTTGTACAATGGAATGAACATGATTTTATTGACGGGTTTAATAAATCATGCCTCGCTTCATTGCTTGATGATGTTATCCTCATATTGATGGTTTTTAGTAAAGGGCAAACTAAGGCAATTGTGCCAAAGCTTAAACTATAGAAACTTGATATCATCATGATCTTCATCAATGGTGAGTAAATGATCAAGAACGATTAATGGATTTTTGCTAGAAACAGAGTAAATAGAAGAGAGAGGTTTTATTGAGATATTTTATTTGTTGTAACAGAATTAAGTTAGTTACAAGTTGGTTTCTTCTATATATACACATGTAGACACCAAGTAGGCTTAACTAACTAACTAGTATAGTCAACTAACTAACTAGTATCTAATATCCCCCCTCAAGGAGGACGTGGGGTATAACCCACAAGACCGAGCTTGACAAGAAGAGAACTATGTTGTTTCTGTCCCAATGCTTTAGTAAGAATGTCTGCAATTTGCATAGAATTGGGAACATGAGCAGTGGTGATTAGGGATGTCAATGGGGCGGGGCGGGTGCGGAGGGGGGTCAACCCGCACCCACCCCGCGAACTTTTAATGTACACCCGCACCCGCCCCGCGACCCGCGGCGGGTTGAATCTTTCAAAACCGTCCCCGCCCCGCGGGGACCCGTTGACCCGCCTAACTCCTCAAGAAATGTAAATCGTGAATTTAAAATATACTAGTCGTACTACTTATACAAATAAGTTTTCGCAAAATGTCTTAACATTCAATTAACAAGAGTCCGTTGAGCCATGAAACGGTTTTACATACAAATATACCACGAAACACATGCACAAATAGCAGCCCAAATACGGAATACAAAGTAGTGAACTAGTGATTATTGCCTTATTGGACTACTGAGTAGAAGTTACTTACTTGTTTGGGCCTGATTGGACTACTAGGTAGGGGTTACTTATTTATTAAAAGTTATTTTTAATCTTTTAAGTTATATTTTTTTTATCTATATATATTACTATTAGATATTATTATTTATTAGGTGGGTATAAGCGGGTCGGGACATGTGGGGCGGGGCGAGCGGGGTGGGTGTGGGGCGGGGTGGGTATGGGGCGGGTCTCATGTGATACCCGCACCCGCCCCGCGACCCGCGACGAATGATGCGTTTGAACCATCCCCGCCCCACGACCCACCAAATAATTATCCACACCCGCCCCACGTGGGGCAGGGTGCGGGGCGAGACCCGCCAAGACCCGCCCCATTGGCATCCCTAGTGGTGATTAACCCTTCCTCTATCTGTTCTCTAATATAATGACAATCAAGCTTGATGTGTTTGGTACGTTCATGAAAGACAGGATTGACTGCAATACTTTGAGCAGCCTTGTTGTCACAGTGAAGAACAGTAGGTAAAGGAATGCTTATCTGAAGTTCCTTTAGCAATTCATTAAGCCAAACAATCTCACTAGATGTTGGTTCATACTCCTATACCCTGCTTCAGTGGATGACTTGCTCACTGTTGCTTGCTTCTTCGTCTTCCATGAGATTAGAGACTTGCCAAGATAGACACAATACCCTGTCAAGGACCTTCCTGAAAAGGTGCAGTTGCCCCAATTAGCATCACAATAGCTGCTAAGAGTGAAATCACCTTTAGATGGATAGAACAAGCCTAGATTCAAGGTATGCTTGAGATATCTGACCAAATAAAGAGCAGCTTGCAGGTGAGGAAGACGAGGATTGGCTAAGAACTGACTTAAGTATTGAACATTGTAAGATAAGTCAGGTCTGGTCAAATTGAGATAAAGCAGTCTTCCCACAAAGTCGTCTGTATATTTCAGGATTAGCAAGCAAATCACCTTCATGTATGGATAACTTAAGACCAGTTGGTAAAGGAAATGAGGCTGGTTTACAATCTTCCATGTGAGAATCCTTCAAAATGTCCACAATATACTTCCTTTGATTCAATAAGATACCATCCTTTGATCTGGATACTTCTATTCCCAAGAAATATCTGAGTTGGCCAAGGTCCTTTATGGTAAATGTTGTATCTAAGGACCTTTTAACCTCTGCAATTTGAGCCTCATCTGTCCCAATGATGATTAAATCATCCACATATACCATAATCATCACAAAACTGCCATCAATACTACCCTTAGTGAACAATGAATAGTCTGATTTGGACTTTGTAAACCCGTGGTTTGCCAAGAATTTGGATAGCTCATAGTTCCATTGCCTAGAAGCTTGTTTCAACCCATACAAGGACCTTTTTAACAAGCATACATCACCTGGATTTCATGCCTTATACCTTTCAGTCTGCTTCATGTACACCTCTTCATTCAGAAAACCATGCAAAAAAGCATTGTTTATGTCTAATTGGTGTAATTTTCAACCCCTCATAGCTGCAATAACAACCAAAACTCTGACAGTGGTCAATTTTGCAACAGGACTGAAGGTATGTGTGTAATCCTTTCCTTCTATTTGGCTACAAGTCTTGCCTTATACCTCTCTATAGAACCATCTAGATTAAACCTGATAATATAAACCCATTTGGCTCCTATAGCCTTCTTACCAGGAGGTAAGGTAGTCATAACCCATGTGTTATTTTGCTCCAATGCCTGCAATTATTTATTCATTGCCTCCACCCATGCCGGATCATGCTTTGCTTGATAATAGCAAATTGGCTCATATATTTGTAGTGCATTAGAACAAGAGTGCTGATAATCAGGTGAATGATCATCGAGATGCACAATTGTAGTTAAAAATGAGTAAGCAGAGTTACTGGTGGCATGATCAGCATCTAAGGTGCCGTTGGTCACTGCATCTGAACTGCTACTGGTCAGATCAAGTAAGGAAGGTGGCAGTCCAGAACATGAGTAACCATTAAGTTTAGGGGAAAGTTTTCTGATCCTTACAGACTTTTTAACAGACTGTATTAGTACAACAATTGGCATATCAGAAGTTGCATCTGTGTTTGTGTTAGTAGTAATATCTGGCATATTATTGTTTGATAAAATTGGCTCATGTGACTCTGTATCAGTTGGCATGTTTATAGTATGGGGTTCTCCTGTATAACTTGGCTCATCAGGTAAGAAGGGTATGCTGACAATAGCAGGAGTGTTGATGGTTGAGTGACCACTAGAGGTATTGATTAGAGTAGAATCAATACTAAAATCAGGTTTAAAAGGAAACAAACTCTCCTGAAACACTACATCTCTACTCAAAAGTAGTTTATGATTGTCAAGATCATACAATCTGTACCCCTTTTGTCCCATAGGATACCCAAGAAAGACACATCTCACACCTCTGTTCTCAAATTTGTCTGCATCCTTCCTTGCAGCATAACATAAACAACCTATGATTTTCAGATGAGAATAATCAGGCTTTTTGTCCAAATAGCCTCTCATGTGGAGTATCCCAGTTCAGTACCACAGAAGGCATGAGATTGATCAAATGTGTTGCTGCAAGAATCAAATCACCCCATAACTTCGTTGGTAAACATGCTTGTATTTTTAATGGTCTTGCAACCTCCAACAAGTGACGATGTTTCCTTTCAACCCTTCCATTTTGTTGAGGGTTTTTGGTATGGATCTTTGATGGACAATATCTGTAAAACCCCTCGCGGCAGCGGAAAAATAAACATACAAAACATGCCAAAAATACGCGGAAATTGAAACTTTTGACATGATAAGAAAACATGCGAGGTGTCTTAACAATATTAAACATGCGGAAGAAAGAAAACATAACTAAGTATATAAGTACAATACAAAAGCAGCCCGGGATAGCATATCCCTACAGGCACAAAATACTGAAATCATAAGTCTAAGGTCTAGCTACACGATAAAGGTAAGTCATCGATGATTGGATCATCGATCGCTAGCCTCAACGTAACCCCCTACATCAGCCCTCATGTACCTACACACATACAACATGTGCGCCACAGTCAGTGGGGAGTGACTAGAGTGCTCCTAGCCACCTATTGTCAATAACACATAACACAAAAGCATCCAATATACTCCAACATATATAAAACATGTGAAGCATACAAATCTCAATATCCGAATCTCAAGTCAACATGCAAATACTTATGCAAGGCTCTCAACCAACTTCGGTAACTATTTGGAAGGAGAGCCGGTCTCCCTTCCGGTTGCCCGGCCGGGGGGTCTTTCAATCCAAACCATTTACGAAATCAGACTAAGAGTCGTCCAATGCCTTGGACGAACAATACTAAGATAACCAAGTATCATACAATCTTATACACAAACTAAGGCATGCTCAACATCCAATTACATCAACAAGAGATAGGTCACCAAGTGACTCGACTCCAACAACTATAGGTCAACCAAGTGACTCTACAAACAAGAGATAGGTCACCAAGTGACTCGACTCCAACCAGGGGCGGATTGAGCCCAAGGGCTGTCTGGGCTTAAGCCCAACCCAGGAAAAAAATAAATTTTGACAAGTTTTTTAAAGTTAATGGTCAAGCCCATAAACAAATAGGAAAACCCCAAAGTGATGTATATATACTATTTCACTCCAAGAGTCTCCAACGCACCAAATTGCATCAGATCAGTTTATCACTCGCCAAATCACCAATCCATGGCTCCAATTTCTAATATCGTACTTTAAATAAGGTATCTCTCTTGTAGTCTTATTATTCATCAATTATTATCAATTTATCATCTTCCCTTCAATTTTGATAATATTGTTTATGGTATTAGGCCGGTTGGATTTTGTTAAGGGGGCGTTTATCCGTTTGTAAGAAAGTCCAAGTTGTTGTGTACATTCATTTTTCTTTGGTCTTTTTTAATTAATTGCTTTGTGCATTCATTTTTCATTTTTTTTAGGCTTTCTCGTGTTCTTTGCGCTCTTAAGTTGCAATTTTGATTTCTGGGTATGTATCAATTTTTGTTTATTTCGAATAATTTGTGTTGAATTAACCTCGGTTTCATAGTTTTTTAGTGTCCCAGAATTTAGTAATGTGTGAATTTGGCTTATTTAAAGTTATACTCTTTTCGTCTCGGTCATTAATATATATATATATATATATATATATATATATATATATATATATATATATATATATATATATATATATATATATATATATATATATATATATATATAGAGTTGGGATCACATGAGTCCACCCTAAATATTTGAGTCCATGAGTCTAACAATGGTATCATAAGTTATATAAAAAAGTATCACGTTTTTTCAAATTCAATTTTTTTTCCTTTTTTTGTTTTTTCTTTTTCATTATTACTTTTTTTTTTCTTTTTTTTTGCCTTTTCTTTTAAAATGACATTTTCTTTATTAAAAAAATTCTCTTTTTCAGTATGCATTTTTTTTAAACAAACACGTTTTTTTAAATAAGGCGTTTTTTCTCGAATTTTTTTTCATTACAATATCACAAGTTACTCAATACAATATCACCGGTTTTTCAAAATAATATCACAAAAAAAAAAATCGAGAAAAAAAATATTTCGAGATAAAAAGTTGAAAAAAAAAATTGAAAAAAATATTTCCGGAAAAAAAAGTTCTTGAAAAAATTTCATGATATTGTTTAATATAGTGCGTGATATTGTTTAACAAAAGGCGTTTTTTCTCGAAATTTTTTTCGATTTTTTTCATTACAATATCACAAGTCACTCAATACAATATCACCGGTTCTTCAAAATAATATCACAAAAAAAAGTTCGAGAAAAAAAAATTTCGGAAAAAAAATTCGAGAGAAAAAATTGAAAAAAAAAATTTGAAAAAAATTATTTCCGAGAAAAAAAGTTCTTGAAAAAATTTTCTGATATTGTTTAATATAGTGCGTGATATTGTTTAACAAAAGGCGTTTTTTCTTGAAATTTTGTTTCGATTTTTTTTCATTACAATATCACAAGTTACTTAATACAATATCACCGGTTCTTCAAAATAATATCACAAAAAAAAATTCTGTAAACAAATCGAGAAAAAAAATTGAAAAAAAAAACTTCGAAAAAAAAAATTTCGTGAAAAAAAGTTTTGGAAAAAATTTCGTGATATTGTTTTATATAGTGCGTGATATTGTTTTATGTGATATTGTATTGAAAAGATTGTGATATTGTAGACTTTGTAGTGTAAAAAAAAAGTGATATTTTTTAATACAACTTGTGATACTCTAAATGGACTCATGGACTCAAATATTTAGGTGGACTCGCCGGATCCTGCCTCTATATATATATATATATATATATATATATATATATATATATATATATATATATATATATATAGAAATGGGATCATGTGAGTATACACTATCTTTTTGAGTATTGAGTATTACACTACAAAGTCTACAATATCACAACTTACTAAATACAATATCACAAGAAACAATATCACGCACTATACAAAATAATATCACGCAATTTTTTGCAGAAAATTTTTTCGGAAATTTTTTTTTCAGAAATTTTTTTTCGGAATTTTATCTTTTTCAAGTTTTTTTCGTAATTTTTTAATTTTTGCTTTTTTGTGATATTGTTTTGAAGAACCCGTGATATTGTATTGCGTAACTTGTGATATTGTAATGAAAAAAAAAATTAGATAAAAAAATTCGAGAAAAAAAAAAATTTCGAAAACAAATATTTCTAGAAAAAATTGGGATTATGTGAGCATACATTATCTTTTTGAGAATTGAGTATTACACTACAAAGTCTACAATATCACAACTTCCTCAATAAAATATCACGCACTATACAAAACAATATCACGGATTTTTTTCCAGATTTTTTTTCCCGAAAAAATCAAGTTTTTTGAATTTTTTTTTGTTTCAATTTTTTTGGATTTTTTTTAAAATTTTTTGTGATATTGTTTTGAAGAACCCGTGATATTGTTTTGCGTAACTTGTGATATTTTAATGAAAAATAATTTCGAGGAAATAAATTGAGAAAAAAAAAATTCGAGAAAAAAAAAAAAATTTTAAAAAAAAATCGAAATAAGATTTTAGCGTATAAAAGAACGTGATATTTTTTAGTATAACGTGTGATATAGTTTAGCGTATAAAAAAATCCGATATTGAAAAGAAAAAAGAAATCGTACGAAAAAAAAAAATTGATACTATAATATTTATATAATTAACGAATATTTATATAAGAAATGTGATATTATTGTAGCTTTTGTACTTTATATAATTAACGGTTATTTATTTGGCTGAAGTAGTATTATACAAGAAAAGTGGAGTAGCTGAGTTGGTAAGAGCTTGTGTCTATGTAGCAGAAGGTCTGGCGTTTGACCCCTCCATGCAGCCAATTTTTTGTTTTCAGCGTTATATTTTTCATTTCATTCATTATTACTCAATACTCAAATATATATGAGTTCTCACCGGATCCCGACTCTATATATATATATATATATATATATATATATATATAGGGTTGGGATCCGGTGAGAACCTGTAGGGTTTAACTAGTTACTCATAAACTAAATATAGTCATACTAACAAAACCTTTAATTAACTCTTTAATTAACAAATGAATAAACTCGTTTATAAGATCTTATGCATGCTACTATATGCGGAAAGAGGAGAAAATGAACCCTTACACACGGTCCAAGAATACGCAAGGATGATCCTCCGAGTACCCAAAATAGAATACCTCCTTTGGATGCACCAAGACAAGCCCTTAATAAACCGAACCCTAATGCGTGCTAGACTAGGAATCGGATTTTCCTTAATAATTCTAATCACTCTTATTAGAATATAAATACAATACTACTACTAGTATATTGATATTATCTTTATAATATTTGTTTTGAGGTTATAAAATCTCTCTTACACTTAGTGTATCTCGGCTAGGATAAGAGAGTTTTTGAGTTTTCTACACACTTAGAAAAATATGCAAATTAGAACTAACTTGTCTTAAGAGCTCTCACACAAGCTTTAAAGGGGTTGTCTTGGCTATTGGGTGGCCGGGTATGGGTAGTAGCAAGAGGGAACATTTCCTCTTTTCTATGCTCTTAGGGTGGCTCTAGGTACTATTTACAAGAGCACCCTAATGATGAACATTTAAAGAGTGTTATTTAAGAAGCATAATCACTCCTTAACAACTCACCCAAACCGTCTATCATAAGCCATAATATGGACTTGATTTTATCTTTTGTCAATCTTATAATTGTATGTCATGTGACATACAATATGTCACATTGTAAAATATACAATTGATTTAATTTAAATATATATATTTATCAAATAAATATTATGTATAAATTAAATAAATCACATTTATCAAGTTGACAAGTTATTCCTAATTACCAATATAAAATAATAATCGTCAATACGATCTACAACATTTGTATTAATTACAACCCGGTTCATTCTAATTTTGATATTATAAAATATCGTTTATTGTTTAACAATTGATACGTTTCAATTTTAAACAAAATCTTACATTAAGATTTAACCTCTAATTTCTCGATATACGAGTTTAAGGAATATGATCGAATCGTATCAATATACATTTGATCATTCTATCAATTAAGGGAATTGTCCTAAAGGTGTGACCTAAAGGGATCAACTGACCATCACCGTCATACGACAGTAATGTCAAACTCTAGCTAGCCAATCATTACCGATTAATGTTGGTCAGTTGACTAATAATTCGTATCATCCCTTGCGCATTCTCGTCATGAGATTTAATTACGTGATCGCACTATTGTTGAGGACACATTTCCCAACAATCTCCCACTTGTCCTCGACAAGTGTGCGTCACCAATTCTCTTGTCCTATTACAATCTCCCACTCAATGCAAGATGTCTCTCTGAGGTCGTACTTGCATTCGATCATATCATGAGTGGTTTCCTCGATCTGGAGAATAACTGTTTGACCGGAATTATCTACCATAGATACCTTCCGAGCGTGGCCACGCATTTCCAGTTAACTTCTCCTCGAGTGGCCCTGAGATTTGAACAACCCTGACAAGGGGTGGACAATTTCTATCGCATTACTTCCTTCAACTAGTCACAGTTAGTCACAACCCAAAACAATCCCATTTGACTCCAGTTACGAAAAGTCGTAGAGAATGAATCAAGGTTATGCCTAAACTGTACCATCTTGGGAGAGTAGTCTTTAGTCTAAGAATTGACTCACAAGAATACTATAGCAGCTCTCGCCACGACCCGGCTATAAAATTTCCAGAACTCTATAAGCGGTCACATTGCCCGACAGAGTGTCTGTTACAGTCTGCCTATGTGATCGACTAGTCATCACATATGACTCTATGGCACTTGAACTTGCCATCAATCGCCTCACACTCTAGTCGCTTCGAGATGTCACCTCATGTAAGCGGCTAGGGGCTATACTAAGTCAATCCAGTTCACTTATGGGGTTCAATATTGTCTCTTACAACCCATTTGGATTCTGACAAAGTATCTTTCATTTTTTGAGTTATTAATAACTCAAATGATGTTGTCATGCAACAATAGTCAATTCTATCACATTGCATTTGATGCACAATCATCTATTTGTATTAGTGTTTTGCGAATAAACCTTTATTCATGATAGCAAAACTTACAACTTTTGGTCTCCTTTATTCTCATATTATCCCGTATAGTATGATTCTATTTGAGTACATATCTAGAACTCTTTCTAGATTTTGAGTTTCCTTTCCGGAGGAAAGCTCCCACTGTTATCTTATAACTTGTGACGTATCGATATACAGTCACTTATGTACAGAAATCTATATTGTAGTCTATTTATGATTTCATCATTTTAATAATTTTCACTCATCTTGGCTATTTATGGTTTCATTCATCATTATGAATAAAGTATCCAACCATTCTAACTTCTAGTGGGCGGCCTTTTATTATCCATATAATATACCTTCCCGTAAAGCTCCATCATCATATGATATAAAGTATTTGATCATCTAGAGTTGAAAACCTCTTATTCTTTACACCTTAAAGAATCACCCATTCTCTCTAAATGGTAGGCTTAATTCTTTTAATGAAAATCGCTCCCACTAAAATCAATATCTCTCGATATCTTAAATGAACCTTTCATTTCTCGCATGTTAAACTATTACTTGAATCATTATCACTATCACTATCCCTATAGTGATCTGTTTCCATTCAATCAATCATTACCTTCTTATCATGTCTTCGTTTCCTTGAGACGAAAATGACATGATAATTTCTTTATAACTACATAGGAACCGTTTTCTTACCGATGATTTCATACAGGGTTTCAAGTTTCCTCTCTATGAAACAATGAACACAAAGAACCTTTCTTCGAGTGTCCTCCCGTAGTTTCTTCAGTGTCCTCTCGTAGTTTCTTCAAATCATTTAGGGCTCTTCTTAAGACTCCCAAGTAAGAATCTTCTCTAAGATCCTTCCTTTATTTTCATCATTGGTTTGTGAGCGAAATATTTTCTCCCACTCTATCCTTCTAACAATAACCTTTACTTGTTTAAGGATAGCTATTTCGATTAACCAATGTATCTGAATGTTTGAAGTTTGATAGGTGTGATGAATACATTCTCATTTTCACTTAAAATGAAAATCTTATAATGAACTGATATAGTCTCATTTTGATTGAATCTATCTCATGGGGTGTAGTTCTCCGTTTTAATCAACTCTTTGATTATCTTATACTTGATCGTATCAATATTTATTGCGTGATTAAATCACTATCATTCATGTTTAAACAAGGCATGCAATTTATTTGAGAAATCAAAACATTGATTAAGAACAAAAGTAGTGACTCGGGTTGAAAACCAAATCACTAATATCCAAAATTACAACCATTGTTTTAGGATTTTAATCCTTGTCTTACAGGAAAATTAAATTGTTCCTTAAATAATTGCAAAATATGAAAGAAGACGATATGAAAATTAGAGCCTAGCTCTTCAAGTCTTCGATCAATTGGATGCTACCGTAGCCATCCAAGAAAGGAACTTCAAGCTTCCTTCTCCTTGCCCTTATCATTATTCGGGGGTGGCCCTTTAAAACAATTAAAAAGGGTAAACATCAACACATTTGTATCACTATACATAAGTTGATAAATGACATGAATTATACACGAGAATTATTACCTACGGCGGTTGCCTTCCCATTTTTGAGATCGCTTAAGTATTTGGGGCAATTTCTCTTCCAATGACCGATCCTCGTGCAATAATGGCACTTGTCTTGTTCTTTAGAAGACGAGGTGGAAGCGCCTTTCGAAAAGGTCTTGTCTTTGGTCGCCTTGGGCTTGAACGTTTTCTTGCCCTTGCCTTTAGAGGCATTTCTTTTGAAGCTCGTTTTCCCTTTCTTTTCGATGTTCAAAACATCTTTGGTGGAACTTTCATAAAGTCCCATGTCCCTTTCGGCTTGGACGAGCATCTTATGCAACTCTTCCAACGTGGTCTCTTGGTTTCGCATATTGAAATTCACCCGGAATTGAGCATATGCCTTAACCTTATTGAGCGAGTGAAGAACTCGATCAATAATTAGAGAGTCGGGAACATCAACATTTTGAGCCTTTAGAGTCTCCGCGAGCTCAACGAGTTTGAGCACATGAGGGCTTATCTTTTGCCCTTCCTTGAAAGTAATGTCAAAGAAGGCGGAAGCCGCCTCATATTGAATCACCCTTGGAGTTTGCGAAAACATGGTCGCAAGCTTGGTGTATATCTCATACGATGTGGTCAACTTAATCATACTCCTTTGGAGATCCGGCTCCATGGAGAAGATGAGCACATTTTTAAGAGCGGAGGACTCTTTCATGTAGGCTTCATAGGCCTCACGAGTTTGGACCGACGAACGAGCGGTCGGAGCGGTCGGAGCGGCTTCGGATAGGTAACGACTCTTATCGTCACCTTGAGCGGCCAAAAGCAATTGCGCATCCCAATCCTTAAAATTGGAACCATGCTTATCGAGTTTACAACGATCCATAAAGGATCGAAGCCATGATACGTTAGTGAGAGGTGGAGCGTTGGTTGCCATAGTCGATGTTGAAAATTAAACTACAATAATAAAAGGAAAACAACATCATTTTAAATTCATAATTTTAAACTAGAAACTTTAACAAGTTTAGTTATGTATTTACTTAATGATCTCTTACCCAATTAAGTAAACAATCCCGAGACCCAAACTCATACTAATCCGGGCACGGTGTAGCCGATTCAACCCGTATCGGTATAATTTGGTGGATTAACCCTTTAATCGGTTCTACTCTTAGAACTCTCGGTCGACAATTTTCTTAAAATTATCTTTAGCCCGAACTTATTGCAACTACGGTTACGAATACTTTCGTTGAGATCAACCAAATTTCAAGGTGTAATCTTATTACCCCACTTACCCAACGTGACAATTTTAGTACCCCGGTGTAGCCGAGCCTACGTTCTTGTGAAGAAGGGATTCATGGGTCCGTACTTTTTGGTAAGGCTAAGTCTCAATGTTTATATGTAAGAGATCTAGTCAAATTATTATCTATCTCCGTTTTAAGTGAACTAAGTCGGTGAATTATCGATAAAATAAAAGACTAGGTCGACTAGGTCGAAACATGCATGATACGATGTATGACGATTTGGCTATGCATGCAAACATATAAAAAGCAAAATAAAAGCATAAATAAACCCTAGTATGGCCTTTCCTAGAAAAGAAATAACAAAGTACAAATTCGGAAACCAACTCCTTTGGTCCCTTGAACTTCACGCGGCACGCACTTCGAGGTAAACACCGTCTTGATAGGAACTCCTTTCCGAATGGCACCGTCTTCAAGGAACTCCGGATTTTACAAATATTACAACTTTTCTAGTCTACTTTATACATTATAAAATAGAAATAAAATACAATTGGGTGATACGAGATCACAAAATTACAACCGAATCGGTAACCCCTTTCATTACGGGAAATACCGATTTAAAAACTAAGGCCATACTAAGTAAATTACATAATTCCCAAAATTACGTAAATAAAATCATGACATTCATAATATAAAATATGCAATGCTTATATAAATATGAATTAACATGCAAACCCTAAGCCAAATCGTCCTATTTAAAACACTTATTTAAATAGTTATCGCAAACCTCGGTTTATGGAATCACGTGTTTTCACGATTAATAACACTATGCATTATATGAAACGGTTTTCATTCTTAAGTTAATCATCCCAACTCTTATAGGATTCAAAATTTCGTCTTACTCAAACTTTGAACATGACTTAACTTAATATATTTCAATATTGATCGGTATTACTCGGTTTTACGGGAAAAATAATATAAAAATCCAAAAGAGTCATAAAAATTTCGAAAATTCAAAAATCAAATTTTGAAAAATCCAGAATGTTCTTAAAATTTTCAGAAAGTTAAAATATTAGTATTTTATACGGTTTTATTATTATTTCGAAAATAACACGTAAAACGAGCAATTTAAGTCGGAAAATTCAATAATTAACTTCATAAATGCAAATTAAATACTAATAATATTTTTATACCTTCCAAAACATTTTAAGAACATTTTAAGATGGACAGAAAATTAAATGGCACATAGCCCCATAGCCGAAATAATTGCATGACTCTTTTAATTAATTTTAAATGTAACCTTTTTATCAAATTAAAATTAAATAAAATCAAATCAAATCTGAAACTTTTGGCTCCCAAGAATATTTTCATGATGAACATATCACATATGACTAATATGGGTTACATTTTCGGCCATTTTTAACAACATTTGCAAATTTTAACGATTTACGTCATATATCGTACGATTTTAACCTTTAAAATTATTTCTCAAGCATAAAATAAGATAAAATTCTCGAAAATTTTATACATGCTGGAAATAATATATATGACATCGTGTTAAATGTTTATGGCCAAATTCCAACTTAAACTATTAAAGTCGAAATAATGTCACTAATTACCCGACTTTTACATTAAAAATCTATAATATTGCAATATTTGAGATAAATTTCTGGAAAATTCAACATAAATTTTAAATATTGCATGTGACATCCTCATAAGTTTTTATAGTCAAATTCATAATATAACTATTTTAACCCATTTTTATTCATCTTTTTGCATTTTAACACTTAAAATTCATATCACACGATTTAATGGTCCATAATTTACGAAAAATCATATTCATATTATAGAAAATACATGTGATAACATACTGAAAAATCTCGGACAGAAGCTTATTTTAACTATTTTTCCCAAAATAAACATTTTTAACCATTAAAACATATTAAAACCGAGATTTAAGTACCAATAAACAATATTCATGCAAAATATATTCCAAATTATTCTAAAACATTTTAGAAAACAGTAGGTATCATGCTAAATAAATTTCGTGCATATCATATATCAAAACGAAAATTCCAAATTTTATTTATGTTATCTCTATAACTCCGTAAAAACGTAAACGGAAAGCATGCAAACAACCTATTGCTCTGATACCAATTGTAGGGTTTTACTAGTTACTCATAAACTAAATATAGTCATACTAAAAAAACCTTTAATTAACTCTTTAATTAACAAATGAATAAACTCGTTTATAAGATCTTCTGCATGCTACTATATGCGGAAAGAGGAGAAAATGAACCCTTACACACGGTCCAAGAATATGCAAGGATGATCCTCCGAGTACCCAAAATAGAATACCTCCTTTGGATGCACCAAGACAAGCCCTTAATAAACCGAACCCTAATGCGTGGTAGACTGGGAATCGGATTTTCCTTAATAATTCTAATCACTCTTATTAGAATATAAATACAATACTACTACTAGTATATTGATATTATCTTTATAATATTTGTTTTGAGGTTATAAAATCTCTCTTACACTTAGTGTATCTCGGCTAGGATAAGAGAGTTTTTGAGTTTTCTACACACTTAGAAAAATATGCAAATTAGAACTAACTTGTCTTAAGAGCTCTCACACAAGCTTTAAAGGGGTTGTCTTGGCTATTGGGTGGCCGGGTATGGGTAGTAGCAAGAGGGAACATTTCCTCTTTTCTATGCTCTTAGGGTGGCTCTAGGTACTATTTACAAGAGCACCCTAATGATGAACATTTAAAGAGTGTTATTTAAGAAGCATAATCACTCCTTAACAACTCACCCAAACCGTCTATCATAAGCCATAATATGGACTTGATTTTATCTTTTGTCAATCTTATAATTGTATGTCATGTGACATACAATATGTCACATTGTAAAATATACAATTGATTTAATTTAAATATATATATTTATCAAATAAATATTATGTATAAATTAAATAAATCACATTTATCAAGTTGACAAGTAATTCGTAATTACCAATATAAAATAATAATCGTCAATACGATCTACAACATTTGTATTAATTACAACCCGGTTCATTCTAAATTTGATATTATAAAATATCGTTTATTGTTTAACAATTGATACGTTTCAATTTTAAACAAAATCTTACATTAAGATTTAACCTCTAATTTCTCGATATACGAGTTTAAGGAATATGATCGAATCGTATCAATATACATTTGATCATTCTATCAATTAAGGGAATTGTCCTAAAGGTGTGACCTAAAGGGATCAACTGACCATCACCGTCATACGACAGTAATGTCAAACTCTAGCTAGCCAATCATTACCGATTAATGTTGGTCAGTTGACTAATAATTCGTATCATCCCTTGCGCATTCTCGTCATGAGATTTAATTACGTGATCGCACTATTGTTGAGGACACATTTCCCAACAGAACCACCTTACAATGAAAACCGGTGAGAACTCTTCCTTACGGAGTTTTTTTTTAAAAATTAATGACATAATTGGATTCGACATGGAATTTTATGGCCAGAGAACATATTTCTTGGTCTAGAAAATAAATACTAGTGGCGGAAAAATGATAGGTACGAAAAAATAGATAGTATGTGCATGCAAATAAATAAAATGTATCTCACATTGATTTCCGTCACTAGTATTTATTTTCTAGACCAAGAAATATGTTCTCTAGCTATAAAATGTCATGCCGAATCCAAATATGTCATTAATTTTTTCTAAAAAAATCCGTAAGGTAGAGTTCTCACAAAGTTCTCATTGTAACACTTTATATATATATATATACATATATACTAGTGTGTAACCCGTGCATAAATGCACGGGTGTAATAGGAATTTATATATAAAGTGTTATTTATACATGAGAAATATAAATAATGTAAATTGTAAGTCTTTTGTAAAAATATTTAGATGCATACATAAGTAAATAATTAGACATGACAATTGTAAATAACATTATGAAATTTGTAAATTCATAAACACACTTGTTTACTTACACCGAAAACAGAATATAGTGCATGCTTACAACAAATAAATACTACTCCAAATACTCAAATATCTCATGATAAACAACATTGGAAGTTAAATTACATGTGCCAGTTTCGTTGTTCCAAATAAGTATTTTCAACCCTTTTTTACTGGTCACCCTCGAGATAGCAACATGTTGGCCATGACTAAAAACTGGCCTGGGAAGATAAAGACCAACGTGGGATAATGATTGTCCTTGACTTTTGTTGATTGTCATGGCAAAACATACAGTTATTGGAAACTGTCTTCTCTCAAACCTAACTGGAAATTTTGTTGAATCAGAAGGACTTAACGTGATCCGAGCAATATGAACTCGTTCTCCCTTATTGCTGCCGGTTAAGATAGTTGCCCTAATAACTCGAACACCCAAGTTCGTTACGACCAATCTTGTGCCATTACATAATCCTTCTCGTTGATCAATGTTTCTTAGGAACATTATTGTTGCCCCAACCTTCAATTTCAACTCGTGATTCGGGAGACCTGAACATTTAATTGAGTTTAGAAAGTCTGTAGAATAAACTTCAAGTATCTCAGAATTGCTCTCCTCTTTGCTTATTTCATCTGAGCTGTAATAAATTTTTTCATCAGCGGGAATAAGGGACAACAAATGATCATTGATAGTCTCCACAATCTCATGAGTTGGCGCAAGGATTGCTCTTTCTTGAAGATAATCTGGATTCCGATATTCAGTAACAAAAGATGGATAAGTGTTATCAACAATAGCAGCAATTGGATCATCGACATCCTTAATAAGGATATCATTAGGGAGTTCTATATCAACTTCTCCGTCATTCTGTTCTCCAACTACACCATCTCCAACCTTCAAAATCCACTCAGAAAATTCTCGGATTTCATGAGCATTAGAATTTGAGTTTCCACATTGAAGACGCATGTTTTTCGTTAATTTTAGTACCTTGCATTAAAATAATATGTAAATAATGAGGAAAAAATATTTGAAAAAACAAATTTGTAGTCCACTCATAAGCAAATGAAAATAGAATTACCTTGCAATAAGACCAAATATCAGATGAACAAAAAGAAGCAAACACGATATCTGCCCTGCTACCTTTAGGAACAACTGGTAAGCATTGTCGAAAATCACCACCGAACACGATGACTTTGCCCCCGAACGGCTGATCGTAGTCTACATTATTTGAGAATCGCATGATGTCCCTTAAGCTTCTGTCAAGAGCTTCAAAACAGTACTTATGAGTCATTGGAGCTTCATCCCAAATTATCAATTGTGTTCGTATTAACAATTCTGCGAAATCTGTTCCTGGTTTAATTCTAGAACATGTAGAATTCTCAACAGCATTGATTGGAATGCCAAATCTAGAATGCGCTGTCGTCCCGCGAGGTAGCAATATTGCAGCAATACCACTCGATGCAACCGGAAGAACAATTTCTCCAGTACTACGTAATGCAGCGCATAAAGTTCTCCAGATAAATGTCTTCCCAGTCCCTCCATAACCATAAACAAAGAACACACCTCCTTTACCAATTTGAACAGCGTCCATGATGTCGTTGTATACACTACGTTGCTCATCTGTGATCGTGGATATGAGTTGCTTATGCTCTTCATGCAATAATTCTTTGTCATATGATAGTTCATCTGCAAGCAATGTATTAACATGATTTACTGCAGCCAGAGAATCAGGAAACGGCATACCATCAAACCTCCGTAACGTTGACCCATTCCGTTGCAAAGATGATTCGATCTCATACAAAGCATAATTCTTCAACTCCGCATCAGTTAGGCTTAAATCTGTGCGTGAAGTTTTATTTACTATAAGATAACGCAAATAAAAGAACGTGCAAGTATTTGTTTATAAGTAAGGGATAAGAATGTAATCAACGTAAATATATAAGTAGGTGAGAAATGACCTGGTCTATTTGAGATGCGACGTTGACGATGCAGGATATCGTCTGAAAGTAGATGCCATGTTTTTTCCCATACAAATTCTGGTCTTGACATTGTACCCATTAGTAACAAAGTTACAAAAAACCTTCTAAGATAGACACCGGAACCCCAAAGACTTGCTTCCTCAATAGCATCTATGTATTCTTTATCATCACCAAGCAACCCTAAGGCATAACACGCTTCCCTATAAGTAGGGTATACAACACGATCAACTGTTCTAATATCCTCGTAGCATGTAGGGCCCTTAACAAAGTTCAACATTATACGCATGAAATACAACTCTCCACAATTAGAAGTAACATGCTGCAACCTGCCAATTGAAAATCCACGTTCTCTTAAGCTCCACTTGCGAAGGTCTTTCTTCCATACAAACTTAGTAGGGAATTGACTAAATGTCAGTTCTTTTGCTTCTTCTTCGCGTTTATTACACTCCATCCAGTCTAAAAATTTAGACATACCGATTGTTGGACTATCTAGAACTTCATCGAGAGGATCATCATCGTTAAAAACAACACTCTGTTGATCCGGCAAGTGAAATTGCAATCGTTCAACAGCAGGTGTGCGAAAATGGATATTAAAAGAAAATATCCTCCATACAGCCTCACATGCGGAGATATACCTACAGTCATAAAACCTTCGTATTTCATCCGTTTGCTCAGGATTTTCATCGTTGCGTCGCCTATGAGAGGATTGCATCGTGACTCGATCAACTCCTTTGTTGATGTACTTGAACAAATACTTAATAGACCTCGATTGATTGCACCATTCAACATTGATATGAGCTCGATATTTTAACAATAAATGTGCATTATATGGGACGACGAAACCATTATCAATAGTTTCCCCATTTTTCTCAAGCAAAACACCTTCTTTTCTTCTTCTATAAATAGGATACCCCTCACCATCCACTGTTGTCCTCTCGCTAGATTTTTTAGGAAAATGCCGAGCTCATTTATTACCAATCATACACGGAGAGTTTGGAAATCCTTCGCCACATGGACCATGAATCATAAAATCTGCTACAGCACTATGTAACTCAGGGTGTTCATTTGGATCAGGTATTTCAGCACTAATAACTTTGTCGATATCTGAAGCTTCTGGAAACTTGTCATCTCGATGCAAGAACAATAAAATGTGAGCATGAGGTAGTCCACGTTTTTTAAACTCAATGGTGTACACCGCTGCGGCATAATTTATAATAAATAATATTTTAGAAATACATTACGATAAAAAGAGCATTATAATAAAAGATTCTAAAACAAATAGAATAGTTTGAAATGTTACCTCCAATTGCTCGTCCAAATATGTGTCGGTCTTTCAAGTCAGTCATCAACTCTTGAAGTTTAATTTGAAAAACTCGACAACAAATATCCGGTCTATCCTCGGCCCTAACTCCTTTCTTAGAAACGAATCTTGTAATTTCCGGCCATTTTGGGTTACAGGTAAAAGTGATGAATAAATCCGGATAACCATTCCACTTACAAATAGCCATTGTATCTCGGTAGTTTTCTCTCATGTATCCATCAGCTCCTACATAGCTTGAAGGTATAATGATACGACTCCCAACAGAAGATGGGCCAATATTTCCTTCATTAACAGCATTAGCAAGATTATTATATGTTTCTGCGCGCAACAACTTCTGATTATGTCGAAGGAAGGACAATCTATGATACTCGACCATCATATAAGTATCAACTAAAAATTGTTGAAACAATCTGCTAGTCAACAAAATTGTCGAATATTCGCGAGATAACGGGCGGTCTTGAATGCGAAATGCAAGCCACTCTCGCATTGTCAATTGATTTCGTGGCTTTTTTCTTCTGCTCACATTAAGAGAAGTTTCTCTGTGTAGTATACCTAACCTAAAACCGTCTTCACCTGAAGGAAATAATAGAGGATATTGTAACGGCAAATAGGAAGGATGAAGCTCAGATATTCGTTGTAGTGTGCCACAATGTTTTTGAACAACAATATCCCTTTGCTCAGTTGTTGGCCCAATATCTCCTTCAATAAGTGCAGCAACCTCTGAAGTAGTTGGAAGATTGTACGTTCTACCGTCTGTATGCCTTCGGGATATCAGCCTAATACTAACTTCTCCATCAATATCAGTAGACAATCTATCTCTAGCCATCCTAAATATTTTAGCCAACGTGTTTTTCTCATCTATCATTCCTTGAAGTGAACGTATGAGATCATCGTTAAATTGATTCGAAGCACCATCACTGTTAAGTTTAATTTAAATATAAGATTATTTTATAAACAATTGGGAAAAAAAAAATATAACATTACAATTACATAAGAAAAACATACCTTAAGGCATTCTTACGATTTTGAATCTCTTCCTCAGTATCGTAAATGTATAATTGACAAAACTTTGGACGGGTTTGACCTTCGGGTAACAGACTTCCAATACGATGAACATTTTGACCACCCATTCTAAACGTGTAAGGACCGCGACCTCGATTAATTGAATTATCAATTTTCCCACCCATCGACGTGAAAGCAAACATTGCGTTATATGCTCGAATATTAGCAATAAAATGCTTGCTTAAAGGATGACGATTGCAAAGTAGATCGTCGAGCAGTTGAGGCGGTCTCTTTAAGAAAGGGAGCTCGACTTTTCCATCTCCACAACATAGTGTGAAGGTTGGATGCAAGGAATTCCTGTTTTTTCGCACTCTTTCACCATACCACATTTGTGCACCACAATGTTTGCACTCATAAGTTGGATCACCAATATCCCAATAATGTTCATGCACTAAAAAAAATAAAATTATTAAAAATTTCAACTTAAAATTGAAGTTTAAATAATTGTCGTGAGTTAGTTCAATATTTTGAAATAACATAAATATATGAAATTAAACCTGGAAGATCTGGTTCAGAAACTCCATTACGTTCAGAAATATGGATTTCATCTTCAACGTCTGTGGAATGTGTTGTCTCCAAAATAGAAGGTGACGTATTTTCTTGGCTGTTCTCATCGAAGATAGCTATTCTGGTACTACTACCTGGAAGTACGAAGATTTTATTAATTCACTGTTAAATTTTTTAATATTATATACAAATTACAATAAATTGTCGTGCACATATTTGAATGAATATATGAACGGGCCTTCTGTTATGGCATTTGGCTGATTAATATTTGATGCAGATAAATTATTAGTTTCATTTGTTGTTGATCTGGCACTGTTTCTTTTGAAAGCCATAATCGATTTTCTCCTTTCTCTTGCTGATTGTGGTCCTGCATAGACTAATTAAACAATATCCATTAAACATGATATAATTACACATCAATTTGTATTTAAACAATATTAATATTTAATATATAAAGTAATAGATCTATACCGTTAGTTATATCACCGAAAGGAGATATAGTATTACGACCAAAATCATTTGATAGGTGACCGCTCAAATTTCCCGTTAGTTGACATCCATTACCTACAGATATAATATACATATAAATATAAATATATATAAATCCGTTGTAAATAGTTATGGATATGTTGATATAGATATGACCCAAAATAATAAAAATAACGGATTTCGCATTCGATAATAAAATATCAAAAAAATAGCCCAAATAATAGACTAATTGATAATGAAATATGTAGATATAAGTATGCCCAAAGGCCAAAACAATGAAAATAATGGGTTGAAAAATCTCGACTAAATGGCCCAAGAAATGGACTCGGCCCATTTCAATATTCACAATCACTAAAACCTACATGATGTCCGTATATAAACCCCCTCACCCCTTACCCTAACCCTAATTCATTTTAAGACAGTCTCCCCTTCTCTCTAACATACCTCTCTCTAACATAATTTCCGTCGACAAATTCATGTCTTAATCCTCCCTTCTCGTCTCCTTGCTCATTCTGCTCAGGTAATTGATGAAAGTTCAGGAATATGTTTATTACACTATATTTCGTCTCTATTTTTATTTATTTGTTTAATTAGATCTAAACATTTTTCTTATTAATTGATTAGATCAGTAAATAAGTGTAGATTTGTAAAGTTGCATGTCGCTTTTTACTGTCTAAATAAAAATTAGATCTAAACATTTGCATCTCACTTTCTTTCTGTCCTCCTCTATAGGCATAGTCCAGAAACAGGAGGGGGGGGGGGGGGTTGAAAAAGAAACCGACCTCCTTATAGCGAGTGTAATGCCCAAGCCTATTCATTTCATTCTCTAGCCGGGGGGCGCAAAAGTCCCACCATCAGCTGCTTCACGAAGGGCTTCTATCCTATCAAAGGGGAAGGTGCTCTGTTTAAATGGCCAAAAGTCTTCTCTTACTATATAATTCTTCTAATTAAAGTCTTTACCCTTTTGAGCTCTAACAACTTCCTACTCTTTTTGGTTCGCTCCAGAATTAGACTCGCCCGCTTCGAGTGCTATGTCTCTATCCCCAGTAAGAAGGTATGCTTCAATCAAGTATCTAGGAGATCTAAACATTTGCATGTCGTTTTTTCTTTGTAAATAAATAATTCGAAATATTTGATGAACAAATAGTTTAAATATGTAAAGTTTATACATGGTTAATATTTATACTAAATTGGCTCGACATTGTTAAATTTATGGTTGTCTCAGACTAATTTTTTATTTACAAATCGGTTTAATTAGATTTATTGATTTGCATGTTGGTTTAATTTGATTTATTTGTTTATAAAGATTAGATCTAAACGGTTGTGTTATTAATTGAGTAGATCAGTAAAAAGTCTTAAATTGTAGTCTTAATTCCGTGTAATAAAAAATTCGAAATATTAGATGAACAAAAAGTGTAGATCTGTATACATGGTTGATTTTTATATTTAATTGTCTCGACATTTTTTAATTCACGGTTGTCTCACATTAATTATTTATTTGCATGTCAGTTTAAATAGATTTGCTTGATTATGAATATTAGATCTAAACATTTGTGTGGTTGATTGAGTAGTTCATTTAATATCTCGTAAGTTCTTGATTATTTTTCTGGTTGCTAATAAAAAATTAGAAATACTCGTTAACAAATAATGAATTTCATATTGCATTGAGATATTAGGACGTCAGTTATGCGACTCCGCCAAAAGAAATTGTAAAGTTAGGAGTAGATGTGTTTTGTGGTCTGCAACTTTACCACTTTTATTATTTATCAATATATAATTAATTTTTTTTCATTAACATACTGAACCGTCTTTTGGCATGTAGGTACTCACCAAACATCAAATTAATTGTTGAAGTTAGGTGCAGATGTAAGTTTAATTAGATTGTTTTGATTATCATTATAAGATCTAAATAAACATTTGTGTTGTTGATTGAGTAGAATGTTTAATATCGCGTAAATTGTGTTAATAATTGAGTATATCAGTAAATAAGTTGTAAATTGTTTATCAAGATTAGGTCTAAACATTTGTGTTAATAATTGAGTATATCAGTAAATAAGTTGTAAATTGTGGGCTCTTTTCTGTGTAAATAAGTATTTAGTTGTCTTGACATTTTTTATTTGACGGTTGTCTCACTTTAATTATTTATTTGCTTGTAAGTTTAATTAGATTTATTTGATTATCATTATTAGATCTAAACATTTGTGTTGTTGATTGAGTAGAATGTTTAGTATCGCGTAAATTGTTGGTTTTTTTTCTGATTATTAATAATAAAAATTACAAATTTTTGATCAATAAAAAGCCTAAATCTGTATACTTTATACATCATTAATTTTTATATTAAATTGTCTCCACCTTCTTCAATTCATGGTAGTCTCACATTAATTATTTATTTGCATGTTGGTTTTATTAGATCTAAACATTTTTGTTGATTGAGTAGATCCTTTAATATCTCGCAAATTGTTGGTTTTACCTGATTGCTAATAAAAAATTAGAAATATTTGTTCAACAAATAGTGTAGATATGTAAACTTTATAGATAAACTTGTCTTGATTTTTTAGCTCACGGTAGTTATTACAATATTCTCGTATAATATGCTAATATATTAGCATTTCATATTCCCCTATTTCTATAGCCGCTACGGTGCGCACTGAGTTATTAATTGAGTATATCGGTAAATAAGTTGTAAATTGTAACATCCCGTATTTTCGTAAAATCTAATTTAAGCATTTTAAGTATTTTAAGTAATAAAAATAATAATTTAGTAATTTATTTCGAAAGACTTTAATTTAATAAATAAGATCCGTCTTAAGAACCTCCAGTTCTTAAGACGAATACAACTTGGCATAGTTAAATATCCGACTCAAATATTCATTTCCATATCCGTTTCAATAATTGAACCCGTTTCATTTATTCGGAAAGGACGACTCACTTGTTCTTTTATAAACCCTTATGTCGACTTAATTGCCTTCAACATTTCATTCTTCCTGCAAACTTAACATTTCTTAAACCTCCATAAAACCTTCACTTCTTTTGCAAAGATCTTCATCATCCGTTCATCGAATCGCAAAAGTAAGAACATTTCCGGAATCCTCGTTCAATTTCCAAGACATCCATCACTTTCGTTTTTCATTTTGTCGACTTCGAAAAATAGGCTGTTTTGCCTTTAACTCGTTTTTAGTGTCTTTAAATCGTTTTCTTTGTTGTAGGAGTTGGTCTTGACGATCCCGACGTGGACTCTTACGTGGTTGAGGAGGATCAATTGCCGGAATAAGCTTGAAGGTGACGATAATGAGATAACTCGGCCTTTATTGTGTATATTAGCATGCTTGGTGATTTTGATGTTGTTCTTCTGATTTTATTCAAGTTCTACGATTATTGGACTTAGTATCATGATTAGGATGTATAATATGTGAAGAATTTATGATCCAAGATGTGGTTATGTGTTCCTTATTGCATTTTCAGTTTTTCCTAAATTGCGACGGATACTTGTTAATTCCATTTGAGGATTGTTATGGGGATTGTATGCTGATAAGATAGTGATATTAGATGTGTATGATGTTGGGCAAATCATGCTTGTAGTAATTTCTGAAGTTTACATGTCGATTTATGAAGTTTTGTGAAGTTGGGAAATTGCGTTTTTCAGCGATAGGCTCTCTGAGCCGGTCGACCGGCTGAGAGCGTTTCTTGGGATTTTTGTGTTTTACGCGAGACTTTGAGACCATAGGAAATAGGTCTCCCAGCCGGCAGACCGGCCGCCTGCCAGCCGGCTTGGAGTGCGTTGTGTTGAATTTTTGTAGTTTGGAAAACTTAAGAGTAGTCCCAGCCGGCAGACCGGCCGCCTGCCAGCCGGCTGGGAGTGCGTTTTTGTCGTTGCGTGTTTTCAAGATTTTAAGGAAGCTGAGTTCCCAGCCGGCCGACCGGCTGCCTGCCGACCGGCTGGGAGTTCGTGTTTTGTTTCAGAAAAGAAAGAAGAGGCTGAGGTGGTCACCAGCCGGCCGACCGGCTGCCTGCCGACCGGCTGGGGACCCCTGTAGGCTATTTTTGAGTTTTCGTAATTTGATCGTAACTTTCAAACGGTTTATCGGTTTTACTTGAAACTTGTTTTGTGTACCTTTGACATGTATTTGAGGCCCCCGGAGGATGGGCAACATTATATTGGGTTCGGGAATATAGTGAGGATAGAGACCCCCCGGTCGGGCAACCGAAAGGGAAACCGGCTCTCCCTCATCTTAGTTCTCGAGGTCAATTAAGTGTTGATTAGAAGTTAAAGGTAGAACTATAGAGTAGTTCATAGACTTGAATGATATTGTTTTGATGCGTATTAAGTTATGCGTTAAGATGTCGCCTCTGAACTTAATACGTAGGTTGTTTGTCATGTATAGGGGTATGCGTTGAGTTTTCGCCTCTGGGCCCTATACGTGTTTGTTTGTCGTGTATGGAGCCATGCGTTGAGTTTTCGCCTCTGAGTTCTATACATGTCAGTTTGTCGTGTCTGGGACATGCGTTGAGTTTTCGCCTCTGAGTCCAGACATGTATGTGTGATCGCGTCAGGACATGCCTTAAGCTGGCCTCTGAGTCTGACGAGTAGAGCAACTGCACGACGGGGCAGTCAGGTTGTCATACCTTACCCGGAGTGCAGGTGTTTGGTGCTAGAACATGCGTTGAGTTTTCGCCTCTGAGTCTAGTATCTTGTGATGTGGTAGGGGAACATGCGTTGAGTTTTCGCCTCTGAGTTCCTTACGTGTGATAGTGATTTGAATGTTAGTCCATGCGTTGAGTTTTCGCCTCTGAGTCTAATGTTCAGTGATAGCCGGTCCATGCGTTGAGTTTTCGCCTCTGAGTCCTTGCTTGATGATGTGAACTTGGTATTAGGGTTATGCGTTAAGATGTCGCCTCTGAACCTTTATACTTGCTGATTTATTTAGTACCTAGGTTATGCGTTAAGATGTCGCCTCTGAACCTTTGTACTTGCTGTTTTATATCTGCTTGCCTTGATGATGGTACAGTGTCAGATATGCATGGTATGTTATAGTTGTCATATGAGTTGTGGTTAAATCATCCAAGGCATTGGATGACTCTTAGTTCGGTTTCATAAATGATTAGATTGAAAGACCCCCCGACTGGGTAACCAGTAGGGAAACCGGCTCTCCTTCTTATCTGTTTATGAAGTTAGTTGAGAGCCGTGCATGGTAATCGCATGATAGTAAGAGAAGATGATGAGATGTTTATGCTTCACATGTTGATATATGTTGGAGTGTTCTGTATTATTTTATGTGTTACGTGTTGTCACAAAAGGTGGCTAGGAGAACTCTAGTCACTCCCCACTGATTGCGGCGTACATGTTTTCATGTATGTAGGTACATGCAGGGTTGGAGATCAGGGTTACAGGAGAGCTAGCGAGTGATGATCCATTCATCAGTTGACTTACCCGTTTACGCTTAGCTAGACTCTTAGACTTTTGTCGTTTACATTTTGGTGCCTGTAGGGATGTTCCATCCCAGGCTGTGTATATATTTCATTTCCGCACTTAGAACTGCTACTTATCTATTGTTGTTTATATCAGTTCTGTTTTCAGTTTCAGTTTAAAGCTTCTCGCATGTTGTTTTATCTTCTAAAAAGTTTTAATTCCGCTGCATTTTTGGTACTTTTATGTGTTTATATTTCCGCTTTCGCGAGGGGTTTTACATAAATTGTGGGATTTTTTATGTAAATAAAAATTACGAAATATTTGATGAACAAAAAGTGTAGAAAATTATGTGCACACTATTATGAATACATACCCTATTATGAATACATACTCGTTTCATATTTATGAACACAAAGTATTTAGCAAAGTATATATGATGGTTAAACAAAAATTATTAAATTACATACCTGTCTCGTTTCTTGACTTTCTCTTCCTATTATGTTTCTCTGAACTTGACGAATTCCGCCTTTCCATGCTTCAATTAGTTTCCTTCTAACAATAATTAAATAGTATTGTTGTCTTAGATGATAATAAACTTATAAATTGTCTTAGATGATAAGAAACTTCTAAATCAATTCATATTGTCTTTTCGATAAGAACATTATAATGAGTTCAATATGCTAAAAAAACTAACTTGTTCCTGCTGACTTTAATTGTGCTCAAAACTCAATCTGATATTTATACGAATATCATTGTATGAAAAATATTCACCTTTTATGTTTGCTGAAATTTTGAGATTTTAATGTAGATTGTATATGATAATTCAAATATTTTGAATAGTAATGTTGAGAGTGGGAATAATATTTTGGCAGTTTTATGATACCACTAACCTTTATAATTGTTAGTGGGTTATTTCACAGATATTTAGTTTTTCTATTTTGACTTTTTTTGTAATTAAATATTTTGTAAATCTGTTAATGGGCTGTGTCCATCAATGTGTTTCAGTTTTTTGTTTCTCGGATATTATTGTGATGGGTTGAGGCCATGAATTTGTTAATTTTGCTATTCATGTATTCCGTTGTCACAAATATAATATTTACTAAATATTTCTGTGTGATTAGTAGTGAATTAAAAGTAATCATGTTCTTCAAATTATGCTTTACATTAAGATTAAAAAACGTATTCATGTATATATGTTATCACATAAGTATTATTCACTAACTATTTCTGCATTGTAAGATTCAAAAACGTATTAATGCTTAGACCGTCAAGTAAGTATTATTCACTAAATATTTAGTTGATCATCTCTATCAAACTAAAATATTAGTATTGTATCATGTACTATACTAAACAGTTTATATTATTTGCTATACTTTTGCTTATCTAGTTTAATTATTTTGAATAGACATCTAATGATTTTCCTTCTTTTATGTAGTTTGATAAACAAACGGTGAATGTGGCTAATGTGTAAATGGGAAATCGTCTCCAAGGCTATGAGATAAGTTTTTTAAGCCGTTTATCTCTTTGTTTTACTCAATGTTTATTTGAATGCAAACTATATTCTTTTTCAGCGAGTTTTGTTGAAAACGTAGCAATTATCCTTATTATAAAGTTGCTAATTCTACAGTAGTGGTTTAGGTCTGTTTCAATGTATAAGTACTGTCTGGTTCTGTTTAATCCCCGACTCATATGGCACATCTAGGCAATTATATTAGTGTAATAAAATGTATTGACTTGGATAGGTCGCATAGCAGAAATAAAAACTGTCGATATTTAAATTAGAAATTACATAAAAAAATTGACGTAGAAAGCTAAAATTGCATATAAGAAACTAATCCTAATCTTGAATCTGCTTTTTCTTGCTTGCTTGTGGAATTCCGACATCTTTACTTTGATTTTTGACCTTGTTTGTGGATACCCCTCCAAAAACGCATTATTTCCCCTTACTTTCAACTTCATCACAATCTGCAATTTCTAAAACTTTGCGCTTGGGTGGAGTTCTGACTTCTGATATTTCCGAACCATAGCTTTCATAATACTCCGAGTTATTCATCTATATACATGCAATAATTTATATTAAGTTATGAGAATTATATTTGTTTATTTGAAAAGGAAAGTAAAAAAATAATTTCAAACCTTGGCACCGTAATATTTTTCTTTCCACCAAACAATTATTTCTTCATCATCTGATATAACAGTTGCTGTGTAGTACCTATGTTTCTGACTTCTTGATTTTTCAATTTTGCATACCCATTGCTTTCCAATAAGCTTTTCTAACTCTTTGGGCATACAATTCTTTAGTTCAGCCTGTATATAATAATAGCCATGTTATAAATTATCATGTTCATGTTAAATAATGAATTCCTTACATTTTTCGTTTCGGAAAGACATTCTGCCGCCGTTGTATCAATGTGTGCTTCTAGCTGTGTTTCAAACAACAACATTTTAGCACTACTCTCTTCTTCGTTTTCAATATGCCTGGTGGTATGCTCTTCATCATTTATATGACACATTATCTGAAACCTATAATAAATAAATTGGTTAGTATATTTTGACACTTAGTTTATTTGTAAAATCATAAATTTGATAGGAGTTTTTGTGGCAAGAATAAACCTAGGTATAGGATTCGTCATTGGTTCATGATATTGATTGCAATTTTTGTTTGAGCATCGCCATAATTCATTCCTTGCAACTGCTTTCCCATGACATAAGTTGCAAGCATTGTAAAACCATTTGTAGCTTGAGTCTAGCTTTGTTATTGTTGCAAGAATGCTAAAAACACCAGCCTGTATATATGAATGGGTTATTAAGATTATTTTATTTTGATTATAAATTGTGTATATCAAAAAAATCTAGAAAATTAGTACCTCTTTATTCATGTTCAGCTCCTTTATAGTTGTAAAGATGAGTCTCGGACGTACGGAAAGTTCTTGATTTTTTGTATTAGCTCTATTTGAACTATTTCTTTTCTTGAATTCTAGTACCTCCGGTATATCGGGATTGACATGAATACGGGTTGCATCACATGATGTTTTAATTCGAACAGTTCCTGAAATATAATAGACAATAACTTTAGTATTAATGACAGTACATTAATCTGTTCAAATGACATTGCTAAATAGGAAACATAATCTTGTATTAACTTACCCTTCCATTCTGTTCGAATGACACATTGCAATGCTAGTATTGGTCTTTCTTTTGCACTGTTATAGACTTTATTAATCTGAACGATTTGTTTGACATAATCTCCAAAAATATAGAATGATAATCTGTTAAATTGCCAATTATAGGAAATGTAAATAATGTATTTTTTTTAATATAATACCTAGTACAATAAATGTAGTATTATACTTACTGTTGGTCAGTTATGTCAACATGAGTCCATTCATGTCCTTCTTCAGATATTGCTATTGGATGTAACGTCTCAAATTCCCCAATTACATCTGCATGTTTACAAATTATCGTCATTTTTCATCGTAAGATTCATATATATGACAATTTGGAATTGAACAGAATATATAGGTATTACCTAGGTATGTATTTGGCTTAACATGCTCATCGATTATATCGAGAAAGCTAATAAAGCTAAATCCAAACTTCGGTATTTTTGGATCTGTTATCAAAATAGCATATGTGTAATTTTCAAAACTTATTCTCCATAAGTTTTTAGTTGCTGTCATATAACCAACATTCTCTGAAACTGTAAATTTTCCCAACATATAAATGCATCCTTCTATCATTATATCCATAAACTTGTACATCAATGATTTTTTGATACTTGCTTGAATTAGATGACCCTATAAAAAGAATTCATATATTAATATATGAAGAAAAAATACAGAAACTTAAGGCAGAAAAAAGTGGATGGACGTACATGTTCGTCAACCAATATCATTTCAATAGCGTATATTTCTTCCTTGTTGATGTGATTAACGCGTTTCCATAGGCAAACAACTCTAACTTTCAGCTCCACATTGCAAATATTTTGTGAAAGTTTTGATATTTTTGTTCGGATAATTTTTGTTGTCATTTTCCCTATTTTTAAAAGCTGTTGCAAAGTTGTGAGTTATGCCTTCTCAAAAGTTTTATTTATACTCTTTCTTACCCACAATAGTGGGTGGTTTTATTTTTCTAACCATGTTCTTAATAGTGGGTAGTGGGGTAGTGGGTAGTGGATCCTAGTAATGGATGTGAATGTTGAAATATGTTGTATAATTAATATATTAATATATTTATTTTAAAGTTTTACTTTATAATAAATATAAATGTCAAAATATTAATAATTTATGATTCATTTCTTGTGTAGGTTAATGCAGGACGTTAGACTTTTGAGTGCTATTATTCGAATTATACAATTAAAGATAAGTTTCTGAACACAACTGTATATTCTTCTTTTAAAATTAAACCCATGTTAAAATGATCAAGTCTTTAGTCAAAGTTAGAAATTTGCCCCTTTGTTTGCCTATTTTTTAGGTGGAATCTATTATAGCAATAAATCACACTATTTATAAATCAGAAATATTAATGATGCAAATCTTTATTATAAAAAAGAAATTTGAGAGTTTTAAACATTGAAACTATAATAAAGATTTGCATCATTAATAGTGGGTAGGATACTAATAAGAAACTATAATGAAGAAATTTCTCACGTGAAAATCAATAAAGTCAAAGGTACAATGGGTGTCAATATGCTTAAAGCCCTAGGATACTAATAAAAACTGTTTTTATATATGACCAAATATTGATAATAAAATGTTGTAATTTGAAAGTTTTTTATATATTGAGCAAATATTAATGAGGTTTAAACATTGAAATTTGCTGTTCTTTGTTTTAAATTTCACTTCTTTTGCAGGTTCCTTTTTAGGAACATTTTATTGTTTACATTAAATAAGGGATTCCTAACATTTGGTTAAAATGATCTACTATTATAGGGCTTTAAGCATATTGTTGTGCCTGCTTTTGTATTCCAGTATTATGGACATTTGTGTTTGTGCCTGCTTTTGTATTCCAGTATTATGGACATTTGTGAATATCCGACAATGAAATATGAAACTTAAAAGTAATACGAAGTATCCAACAATGAAATATGAAATAACAATTGAACATAGAAATATGAAATAACAATCCAACAATGAAATACGAATAACAATCTAGATAGTTTCTTAAACAAAAGCAAAACACTTGGTAATCAGAAATGAAATATAAAACGTAATAGTAAGTAGATCCACTGATACGATTGTCAACATTTGGTCTCCTAGTCCTTCTCAATCTTCACTTTCACTGGAATTTTAGTGCTGGATGCCTTTTCTTCAGATACATTTTCGGTGCAAGCAATTGTCTCACAGTCAATTATTTCTTTGCCTTTGCGCTTACTCGGTGTCATGTTGCCTTGTTTGTTTCCTTCCTGTTAAAATTAATTATTTTTAAGTTAGAAAAACTTTATATCATAATACAAATTAAACATTAAGTTATTATGTGTTGTACCTTTGCATCTTTGTATTTTGCCTTCCACCAAGCAATTGATTCCTCTTCATCTGTTATTGATAGAGCTGTATAACAATTTGACTTTTGCTCAATATTATACCTCCTTGAAACCTCTAACTTGCACACCCATTGCTTTCCAATCAGCATATCTAGTTCTTCTGGTATACCATCCTTAATTCCAGCCTGTTTAAAACAAATTTATTAATAAGGATATACTTCATGTTATTGAAGAATTATAAGCTAATGCCATTTATTGCCTTTTTCAGGTCTGATATACACTGGGCAGCAGTTTTGTTGATATGGCCTTCTAGTTGTGCCTCAAACAGTAACAACTTGGCCATATTGCTGTCATCTCCTTCTGCTTGGTCATTGTTTTCCTCATCTGAAATGTGGTACCTAACTTGAAATCTACGGTAAAGCAAAGAGGTTAATATTCTTATTCTTATCTATTACATAAATCATATAGTTTAATATGATTAGAAGTATATAGCACCTAGGAATTGCATCTGACATTGCTTCACGATGCCTTTTACAATAATCTTTGGTGCATCTCCATAAAATGTCCTCGTCTATAGCTGCTTTGCCGCGACAGAATTTGCATGAATAGTAATACCATTTGAAATTTGCATCTAACTCAGTAATAGTAGCAAGTGTACTATATACTCCAGCCTAGATATGAAAACAATTTTTATTAGTGTGGAATCGTCTAAAATCAATCAATCAATAAGAAAATGTAAGAATATGAATAAGAAAGTAAGAATATCAATGTTACCTTGTCAATGTTGTTGAGTTCTGAAATTGTCTTGAAAATGAGCCTGGGACGAATGGTTGGTTCTTCGTTACTTACATTTGGGATCATTGAGCTATCAGAATTTGATCCCTTTGTGTTGGAAAGTTCTTGCTGTAAAACCCCTCGCGAAAGCGGAAATATAAACACATAAAAGTACCAAAAATGCAGCGGAATTAAAACTTTTTAGAAGATAAAACAACATGCGAGAAGCTTTAAACTGAAACTGAAAACAGAACTGATATAAACAACAATAGATAAGTAGCAGTTCTAAGTGCGGAAATGAAATATATACACAGCCTGGGATGGAACATCCCTACAGGCACCAAAATGTAAACGACAAAAGTCTAAGAGTCTAGCTAAGCGTAAACGGGTAAGTCAACTGATGAATGGATCATCACTCGCTAGCTCTCCTGTAACCCTGATCTCCAACCCTGCATGTACCTACATACATGAAAACATGTACGCCACAATCAGTGGGGAGTGACTAGAGTTTTCCTAGCCACCTTTTGTGACAACACATAACACATAAAATAATACAGAACACTCCAACATATATCAACATGTGAAGCATAAACATCTCATCCTCTTCTCTTACTATCATGCGATTACCATGCACGGCTCTCAACTAACTTCATAAACAGATAAGAAGGAGAGCCGGTTTCCCTACTGGTTACCCAGTCGGGGGGTCTTTCAATCTA
The DNA here is from genome assembly GCA_029255685.2 of Silene conica. Taxonomy (NCBI): domain Eukaryota; kingdom Viridiplantae; phylum Streptophyta; class Magnoliopsida; order Caryophyllales; family Caryophyllaceae; genus Silene; species Silene conica. Next base: position 73,922,280 of record CM055311.2, read on the forward strand.
ATCATTTATGAAACCGAACTAAGAGTCATCCAATGCCTTGGATGATTTAACCACAACTCATATAACAACTATAGCATACCATGCATATCTGACACTGTACCATCATCAAGGCAAGCAGATATAAAACAGCAAGTACAAAGGTTCAGAGGCGACATCTTAACGCATAACCTAGGTACTAAATAAATCAGCAAGTATAAAGGTTCAGAGGCGACATCTTAACGCATAACCCTAATACCAAGTTCACATCATCAAGCAAGGACTCAGAGGCGAAAACTCAACGCATGGACCGGCTATCACTGAACATTAGACTCAGAGGCGAAAACTCAACGCATGGACTAACATTCAAATCACTATCACAAGTAAGGAACTCAGAGGCGAAAACTCAACGCATGTTCCCCTACCACATCACAAGATACTAGACTCAGAGGCGAAAACTCAACGCATGTTCTAGCACCAAACATCTGCACTCCGGGTAAGGTATGACAACCTGACTGCCCCGTCGTGCAGTTGCTCTACTCGTCAGACTCAGAGGCCAGCTTAAGGCATGTCCTGACGCGATCACACATACATGTCTGGACTCAGAGGCGAAAACTCAACGCATGTCCCAGACACGACAAACAAACATGTATAGAACTCAGAGGCGAAAACTCAACGCATGGCTCCATACACGACAAACAAACACATATAGGGCTCAGAGGCGAAAACTCAACGCATACCCCTATACATGACAAACAACCTACGTATTAAGTTCAGAGGCGACATCTTAACGCATAACTTAATACGCATCAAAACAATATCATTCAAGTCTATGAACTACTCTATAGTTCTACCTTTAACTTCTAATCAACACTTAATTGACCTCGAGAACTAAGATGAGGGAGAGCCGGTTTCCCTTTCGGTTGCCCGACCGGGGGGTCTCTATCCTCACTATATTCCCGAACCCAATATAATGTTGCCCATCCTCCGGGGACCTCAAATACATGTCAAAGGTACACAAAACAAGTTTCAAGTAAAACCGATAAACCGTTTGAAAGTTACGATCAAATTACGAAAACTCAAAAAATAGCCTACAGGGGTCCCCAGCCGGTCGGCAGGCAGCCGGTCGGCCGGCTGGTGACCACCTCAGCCTCTTCTTTCTTTTCTGAAACAAAACACGAACTCCCAGCCAGTCGGCAGGCAGCCGGTCGGCCGGCTGGGAACTCAGCTTCCTTAAAATCTTGAAAACACGCAACGACAAAAACGCACTCCCAGCCGGCTGGCAGGCGGCCGGTCTGCCGGCTGGGACTACTCTTAAGTTTTCCAAACTACAAAAATACAACACAACGCACTCCAAGCCGGCTGGCAGGCGGCCGGTCTGCCGGCTGGGAGACCTATTTCCTATGGTCTCAAAGTCTCGCGTAAAACACAAAAATCCCAAGAAACGCTCTCAGCCGGTCGACCGGCGGCCGGTCGGTCGACCGGCTCAGAGAGCCTGTCGCTGAAAAACGCAATTTCCCAACTTCACAAAACTTCATAAATCGACATGTAAACTTCAGAAATTACTACAAGCATGATTTGCCCAACATCATACACATCTAATATCACTATCTTATCAGCATACAATCCCCATAACAATCCTCAAATGGAAATAACAAGTATCCGTCGCAATTTAGGAAAAACTGAAAATGCAATAAGGAACACATAACCACATCTTGGATCATAAATTCTTCACATATTATACATCCTAATCATGATACTAAGTCCAATAATCATAGAACTTGAATAAAATCAGAAGAACAACATCAAAATCACCAAGCATGCTAATATACACAATAAAGGCCGAGTTATCTCATTATCGTCACTTCTTAGCTTATTCCGGCAATTGATCCTCCTCAACCACGTAAGAGTCCACGTCGGGATCGTCAAGACCAACTCCTACAACAAAGAAAACGATTTAAAGACACTAAAAACGAGTTAAAGGCAAAACAGCCTATTTTTCGAAGTTGCCAAAATGAAAAACGAAAGTGATGGATGTCTTGGAAATTGAACGAGGATTCCGGAAATGTTCTTACTTTTGCGATTCGATGAACGGATGATGAAGATCTTTGCAAAAGAAGTGAAGGTTTTATGGAGGTTTAAGAAATGTTAAGTTTGCAGGAAGAATGAAATGTTGAAGGCAATTAAGTCGACATAAGGGTTTATAAAAGAACAAGTGAGTCGTCCTTTCCGAATAAATGAAACGGGTTCAATTATTGAAACGGATATGGAAATGAATACTTGAGTCGGATATTTAACTATGCCAAGTTGTATTCGTCTTAAGAACTGGAGGTTCTTAAGACGGATCTTATTTATTAAATTAAAGTCTTTCGAAATAACTTATTAAAATATTATTTTATCACATAAAATAATTTAAAACGCTTAAATTAGATTTTACGAAAATACGGGGTGTTACAATCACCCCAACTTCAAAAAGTTTCGTCCTCGAAACTCGAACGGATATAAATCTATATACTATACCTCAGTCGAAAAGAGAAGGATGCGCGATACGCATCGATGCCTCAGTCTCCCACGTCTGCTCCTCAACATCACCGCAACGCCAAAGGATCTTCACTAGCGGCACTACCTTGCTCCTAAGCTTCCTATCCTGACGGTCAAGGATCTTCACTGGACGCTCCTCGAAAGCAAGACTCGGCTCCAAGTTCTCGATCTCTCTGGGCAAAACATGACTCGGGTCACTGATGTATCTGCGGAGCTGGGAAACATGAAAAACGCTATGAACCTTGCCCAAACTAGGAGGCAAGTCCAATCGGTAAGCAGCAGCACCAATCTTCTTCACGATCTCAAAAGGTCCAATATACTTAGGGCTCAACTTACCCTTAACTCCAAACCTTTTGACGCCTTTCATCGGAGAAACTCTCAAGAAAACTCGATCACCCACCTCAAACTCTAAGGGTCTACGGCGAACATCAGCATAGGATTTCTGCCGGTCCTGAGCGGCTTTCATCCTACCTCTGATAAGCTGAACCTGATCAATAGTAACAGCTAACTGGTCCGGTCCTAGGTCACGAACATCACTAGCCTGGTCCCAACAAATCGGACTACGACACTTCCTACCATAAAGAGCCTCGTACGGAGCCATACCAATGGAAGCATGATAACTGTTATTGTAAGAAAACTCTACCAACGGCAAACTCTGCTCCCAAGAACTCTGAAAATCGAGGGCACAAGCGCGGAGCAAATCCTCTAAGGTCTGTATAGTCCTCTCGGACTGACCATCGGTCGCGGCATGAAATGCGGTACTCATCAACAAACGGCTACCCATAGCCTCCTGCAAAGCCTTCCAGAACCTGGAACAAAACCTCGGATCACGATCTGAAACGATCTCCCTCGGAACACCATGATATCGGACTATCTCAGCAATATAAGCCCTGGCTAAACGGTCCATATCCCATGTCTCTCTGATCGGCACGAATCTGGCACACTTAGTTAGACGATCGACAATAACCCAAATCGCATCTTTGCCTCCCACAGTCTTAGGCAAAGTAGTAACAAAATCCATAGATATGCACTCCCACTTCCACTGAGGAACGGGAAGCGGCTGTAGCAAACCACCAGGTCTCCTATGCTCTATCTTGACTTGTTGACAAGTCAAGCACCTACTAACATAATCCAAGATCTCCTTCTTCATACCAGGCCACCAAAACATAAGCCTCAAATCCTTGTGCATCTTCTCTCCTCCTGGATGAACGGAGTACGGTGACAAATGAGCCTCATCAAGAACCTTCTTCCTCAAATCTGGCACATTAGGAACATACATCCTACCACGGAACCTAAGGAAACCATCAGCATCAATCACCAACTCAGGTGCAACACCACTCGAAATCTTAGCCTCGAACTTCTTGAAATCGGCATCTGAAGGCAAACTCCGGCGAATTTCCCAATATAAAGACGGCTCGGCAGTCATAGCAGCTAACCAATCAAAACCACTACCCACCATCTCTAATCTCAGCTTCCGGAACTCGGAGCACAACTCATCGGGCAGTACTCTCATGGCACTCATCGAGTGAGAAGTCTTGCGACTAAGCGCATCAGCAACTACATTGGCCTTTCCCTCATGATATAACAACTCAATGTCGTAATCTTTTACCAACTCTAGCCAACGTCTCTGTCTCATGTTAAGGTCTTTCTGAGTGAAAATGTACTTAAGACTCTTATGATCTGTGAAAATACGGCAATGGGATCCAATCAGGTAATGACGCCACATCTTCAAGGCATGAACAACTGCGGCTAACTCCAAATCATGAGTCGGATAGTTCACCTCATGAACTCTCAACTGTCTAGATGAATAGGCTATCACCTTACCACTCTGCATCAGTACGCATCCAAGTCCTAACATCGAAGCATCACAATACACATCAAAGTCCACTCCTATCTCTGGCAAAGCTAACACGGGGGCGGAAGTCAGTCTGGTCTTCAACTCCTGGAAAGAACTCTCACACTTGTCGGTCCACACAAATTTGGCTTCTTTCTTCAGCAACTGAGTCATCGGGCGAGCTAATCTAGAGAAATCCTCAACGAATCTACGATAATAACCAGCCAAACCCAAAAAGCTACGGATCTCTCCAACATCCTTGGGACTCTCCCAATCAACCACAGCCTCTATCTTCGCGGGATCTACCATCACACCCTCGCTGGATATCACATGTCCTAAAAAGGCAACCTTCGAGAGCCAAAATTCACACTTTGAAAACTTTGCGAACCATTTCTGTCTGCGCAGAATCCCTAGAATCAATCGAAGATGCTCAGCATGTTCCTCATCGGTCTTCGAATATATCAAGATGTCATCGATGAACACCACAACACAAGTGTCAAGATACTCACTAAAGGTACGGTTCATCTGATCCATAAAAATCGCCGGTGCATTAGTCAACCCAAATGGCATAACTACAAACTCAAAATGCCCATATCGGGTACGAAAAGCAGTCTTTGCAATATCAGCCTCTCTCACTGGAATCTGATGATAACCTGATCGAAGATCAATCTTAGAAAACCTAGAAGCACCTCTCAATTGATCGAACAAATCATCTATTCTAGGCAAAGGATATCGATTCTTCACGGTCACTCGGTTCAGCTCTCTATAGTCAATGCACAATCTCATGGAACCATCTTTCTTCTTGACGAACAGAACGGGAGCACCCCACGGAGAAGCACTAGGTCTAATGAAACCTTTCTCGATCATCTCTTCCAATTGCTGCTTCAACTCTTTCAACTCTGGCGGAGCCATACGGTAAGGAGCTTTGGAAATCGGTCCGGTACCTGGAACAAGCTCAATAGTAAACTCCACATCTCTCTCTGGCGGTATCCCTGGCAAATCATCTGGGAACACATCTGGATACTCACGAACAATGGTTACATCTTCAAGCTTCGGTAGCGATGGTTTAGCAGCTGTAACAACACACAGGAAGGCTTGGCAACCCTTCCTAAGAAGATGAGAAGCTTTCATCGAAGAGATAACACGAACACCCTTTTGAGGGCGAGTTCCCCTATAGGAAACACGAACTCCAGAAGAACTCCTCAAGCAGATTTTCTGGTCGCGGCACTCGAAGCGAGCATGGTATCGCGATAACCAATCCATACCGAGGATAATATCAAACTCCTCGAGAGGAAATCTCAGTAAGTCCGCAGGAAATGTGGCTTGACCAATAACAATAGGAACATCCCTATGGGACGAAGAGCAGGAAAACACGTCTCCAGAAGGTAAGGAAATAGAAGTCTCCTCTACCAATGAAGACTCAAGAGCTAGACGATCGGCGAACTGAGTCGATATAAATGATAACGAGGCTCCAGTATCGAATAAAATAAGGCACTCAGCGCCAAGAACAGAAAAGATACCAGCAACAATATCTGGATGAGCCTCTGCCTCAGCCCTAGTCATCACAAAGATCTTCCCCTTCGGTTTTCCTCCTCTGGTCGCTGCAGCAGCAGTGGCAGCCTTGCCAAGAACAGTATTCTTCTCAGGACAATCAAAGGATCTATGCCCAAATCCATTACAAGTATAACACTTATAGGCATTCTTGAAGCAATCAAACCCTGGATGAAGCGGTTTACCACAACGGCGGCAAACAGTAGAAGCAGTGTCGGTGTGAAATGTGGTCTTAGCAACCGGAGCAGAGAACCTCTCAAAACGCTTCTTCTGAGAAGAAGGCGAAGAAGTAGAAGGAACAAATGGTCTCTTCCCCTGGTACACGGATTTCTGGTGAGAAGTGAAGCTGGAAGTAGCGGCACGGGTCTCAGCATCAATGGCACGAATAGAACTCTCGGCCCAAATAGCATCGTCATAAACCTCCACAAAAGAAGTAGAGTCACGACGAACCATACTCTCAATCCTCGGCCCTAGCTTCCCTCGGTAGAAATACACCCTCTCAGCCTCATCACGAACAAATCTCGATGCAAAGTGAGCTAACTGGTTGAACTTGTCAGTGAATTCTTGAACGGTCATCTTCCCTTGCTTCAAATCCATAAATTCTTTCAACCTCTGCGATCTCAACTCCTTGGGGTAGAACCTCGCCTCGAGCCTGTCTTTGAAAGCCTCCCAATCGAACATCGGGTCAAGAACAGCGGTAGGTCCAGTCAATGCCCACCAACGGTCAGCCTCCAACGTCAGGAAGTGAGCGGCTAAACGCACTCTATCCTCCCTAACGACTGAGTATAAGGTGAAGCTCTTTTCCATCTCTCTAAACCACTCTGTGAGGGCTACAGGGTCAGCCTCGCCTCCATAGGTCCTAACATGGCTTCGGGACATCTGAGAGGCAATCCAGGAAAAGCTACCCGGACGATTAGTCTCGCCACCCGGCGGTGGAGGAGGTGGAACATTTCCCGCTTGCTGTCTCTGAGTCTCAAGCAAATGCTGAATTGCTTGCAGCACAATGTTATCAGCAGCTCTGGGTCTCACCATCCTTTAAAAGAGAAAACAAGGATTAGCTTAGCCATTAGCAATCACAAATAGACTACAAAATAAGTCCTTAGATCTACCCATCTCTCATTCATTTTTTTTGTTTATTTGGTCAAGTAAGGTTGGGGGTCACATGAGTGCGTCGGGAGCAATAATGCTCTGATACCAACTGTAAAACCCCTCGCGAAAGCGGAAATATAAACACATAAAAGTACCAAAAATGCAGCGGAATTAAAACTTTTTAGAAGATAAAACAACATGCGAGAAGCTTTAAACTGAAACTGAAAACAGAACTGATATAAACAACAATAGATAAGTAGCAGTTCTAAGTGCGGAAATGAAATATATACACAGCCTGGGATGGAACATCCCTACAGGCACCAAAATGTAAACGACAAAAGTCTAAGAGTCTAGCTAAGCGTAAACGGGTAAGTCAACTGATGAATGGATCATCACTCGCTAGCTCTCCTGTAACCCTGATCTCCAACCCTGCATGTACCTACATACATGAAAACATGTACGCCACAATCAGTGGGGAGTGACTAGAGTTCTCCTAGCCACCTTTTGTGACAACACGTAACACATAAAATAATACAGAACACTCCAACATATATCAACATGTGAAGCATAAACATCTCATCCTCTTCTCTTACTATCATGCGATTACCATGCACGGCTCTCAACTAACTTCATAAACAGATAAGAAGGAGAGCCGGTTTCCCTACTGGTTACCCAGTCGGGGGGTCTTTCAATCTAATCATTTATGAAACCGAACTAAGAGTCATCCAATGCCTTGGATGATTTAACCACAACTCATATAACAACTATAGCATACCATGCATATCTGACACTGTACCATCATCAAGGCAAGCAGATATAAAACAGCAAGTACAAAGGTTCAGAGGCGACATCTTAACGCATAACCTAGGTACTAAATAAATCAGCAAGTATAAAGGTTCAGAGGCGACATCTTAACGCATAACCCTAATACCAAGTTCACATCATCAAGCAAGGACTCAGAGGCGAAAACTCAACGCATGGACCGGCTATCACTGAACATTAGACTCAGAGGCGAAAACTCAACGCATGTTCCCCTACCACATCACAAGATACTAGACTCAGAGGCGAAAACTCAACGCATGTTCTAGCACCAAACATCTGCACTCCGGGTAAGGTATGACAACCTGACTGCCCCGTCGTGCAGTTGCTCTACTCGTCAGACTCAGAGGCCAGCTTAAGGCATGTCCTGACGCGATCACACATACATGTCTGGACTCAGAGGCGAAAACTCAACGCATGTCCCAGACACGACAAACAGACATGTATAGAACTCAGAGGCGAAAACTCAACGCATGGCTCCATACACGACAAACAAACACATATAGGGCTCAGAGGCGAAAACTCAACGCATACCCCTATACATGACAAACAACCTACGTATTAAGTTCAGAGGCGACATCTTAACGCATAACTTAATACGCATCAAAACAATATCATTCAAGTCTATGAACTACTCTATAGTTCTACCTTTAACTTCTAATCAACACTTAATTGACCTCGAGAACTAAGATGAGGGAGAGCCGGTTTCCCTTTCGGTTGCCCGACCGGGAGGTCTCTATCCTCACTATATTCCCGAACCCAATATAATGTTGCCCATCCTCCGGGGACCTCAAATACATGTCAAAGGTACACAAAACAAGTTTCAAGTAATACCGATAAACCGTTTGAAAGTTACGATCAAATTACGAAAACTCAAAAAATAGCCTACAGGGGTCCCCAGCCGGTCGGCAGGCAGCCGGTCGGCCGGCTGGTGACCACCTCAGCCTCTTCTTTCTTTTCTGAAACAAAACACGAACTCCCAGCCGGTCGGCAGGCAGCCGGTCGGCCGGCTGGGAACTCAGCTTCCTTGAAATCTTGAAAACACGCAACGACAAAAACGCACTCCCAGCCGGCTGGCAGGCGGCCGGTCTGCCGGCTGGGACTACTCTTAAGTTTTCCAAACTACAAAAATACAACACAACGCACTCCAAGCCGGCTGGCAGGCGGCCGGTCTGCCGGCTGGGAGACCTATTTCCTATGGTCTCAAAGTCTCGCGTAAAACACAAAAATCCCAAGAAACGCTCTCAGCCGGTCGACCGGCGGCCGGTCGGTCGACCGGCTCAGAGAGCCTGTCGCTGAAAAACGCAATTTCCCAACTTCACAAAACTTCATAAATCGACATGTAAACTTCAGAAATTACTACAAGCATGATTTGCCCAACATCATACACATCTAATATCACTATCTTATCAGCATACAATCCCCATAACAATCCTCAAATGGAAATAACAAGTATCCGTCGCAATTTAGGAAAAACTGAAAATGCAATAAGGAACACATAACCACATCTTGGATCATAAATTCTTCACATATTATACATCCTAATCATGATACTAAGTCCAATAATCATAGAACTTGAATAAAATCAGAAGAACAACATCAAAATCACCAAGCATGCTAATATACACAATAAAGGCCGAGTTATCTCATTATCGTCACCTCTTAGCTTATTCCGGCAATTGATCCTCCTCAACCACGTAAGAGTCCACGTCGGGATCGTCAAGACCAACTCCTACAACAAAGAAAACGATTTAAAGACACTAAAAACGAGTTAAAGGCAAAACAGCCTATTTTTCGAAGTTGCCAAAATGAAAAACGAAAGTGATGGATGTCTTGGAAATTGAACGAGGATTCCGGAAATGTTCTTACTTTTGCGATTCGATGAACGGATGATGAAGATCTTTGCAAAAGAAGTGAAGGTTTTATGGAGGTTTAAGAAATGTTAAGTTTGCAGGAAGAATGAAATGTTGAAGGCAATTAAGTCGACATAAGGGTTTATAAAAGAACAAGTGAGTCGTCCTTTCCGAATAAATGAAACGGGTTCAATTATTGAAACGGATATGGAAATGAATACTTGAGTCGGATATTTAACTATGCCAAGTTGTATTCGTCTTAAGAACTGGAGGTTCTTAAGACGGATCTTATTTATTAAATTAAAGTCTTTCGAAATAACTTATTAAAATATTATTTTATCACATAAAATAATTTAAAACGCTTAAATTAGATTTTACGAAAATACGGGGTGTTACACTTGCAACACAGTAAGTTGTGGTATATCCGGGTTCACGTAAATCCGTGTAGCCTCAAATGAGCTTGTGATACGAACTTCGCCTAAAACATTTAAAAAATCAGTCCGAATGTTTAATTTCTTTCTATGAAAGGTAAATATAATAAATATATAATTATTAAATTACCCTTCCATTCTGCCCGACTAACACATTGTATTGCAAGTATTGGTCGTTCATTTGCATTTGCATAGTCGTTAATGATCTTGACTATTTGTTTCACATAATCTCCAAACAGATATAATGGCAACTTATTGTTTCTGCAATGTAAACATAAGTTGTGTTAGTCATTAAGATAATTGTAATTTCGTAGTCATAGAATTACTGTTAGTACATACTCAGCGTCGAGTAGGTCAATATGTGTCCATTCATTCCCTTTTTCCGACACGGCAATTGGGTGTGAACCCTCGAATACTCCTAGCACATCTGTGAATGTTGTATTAGTCTTTGTAAATAGACAATAGAAAAATAGTTGTGTATATCAACATTATTCTCGAAATAATTACCCAAGTAGGAATCAGGCTTGACATTTTCATGGATTATGTCTGCAAAACTTGAAAATTGAAATCCGTATTTGGGTATGTTTGCATCTTTTGTTTCAGTTGCAAAAGTTGAGTACTCGAACCAAATCCTCAATGGATTTTTGGTTGCAGTCATATACCCGACATTATCCGCGACTGTGAACTTGCCGAGTTTGTATGTACGCCCTTCAATGATTTTGCTTTTGAATTTGTATAAGAGAGATTTGCTGATACTTGCATGAATGGTGTTACCCTGCAATGATTTTAGGAAGAAATTATTTTAAGAAAGATGAAAGAAATATATATGTGATATGCATGGAATCATTTATAATTCAATGATTACTGAGAAAAGATGACTTACTTCTCCATCAACCAATATCATTTCGATTCCAAAAAGTTGACCTTTGTTTCTGTAATTTTCTCGTTTCCATAAGCAAATTACACGAATATTCAACTCAACGTTTCGAACATTTTTGGCTAACTTGGATATTGTAGTTGCAGTTACTTTTTGAGCCATTGGAAATTTCTGATTATTTCTGATTTTTTAAAGTTGTTGCAGCAGTTTTTTGAAGTTTTGATATTTTCTGATTTTATAAGAGATTTGCAGAACAGCAGTTGAAGAATAGTGGGAATTCAGTTGTATTTGATGAGGAAAACGTGTGATATGAAAGTGGGATACAGATATTATATTTAAAAGTAAATCTTTTGAAACTGTTGTGCAGTTATTGAAGGAAACGTGTGATATGATAGTGGGGTTGCATTTGTAAATATTTAAAATGTATTTTATTGTATTAATTCTTGAAAACTGTATAATGTACTGTATAATGTACTGTATATATACGTCTGATGAATGTGGTGCTGACACGTAAGCTTTTAGACGTATTCTGACGGTTACTGGCAGCTGCTTTAATATAGTAAATGATATATATATATATATATATATATATATATATATATATATATATATATATATATATATATATATATATATATATATATATATATATATATATATATATATAGACATGGGATCATGTAAGTATGCGTTATATATTTGAGTAATGAATATTAATGAAGGAAATAGAAAAATATGACGCGCAAAAATAAACTTGCTGGTAGGGGGCTCGAACCTCTGACCTGGAGGTCACGCGCAAAATTAAACTTGCTGGGAGAGGGTTTCGATCTCGAACCTCTGACTTGGAGGTCACGCGCAAAATTAAACTTGCTGGGAGAGGGTTTCGATCCCCCAACCTTCAGGTTAAGAGTCACAAAGACTAACCACCTATGATATTGTATTTTATTGATAAAAATTACTCAGTGATCTACATATTGGGTTATAATTAATGTGGAAAAGTCACAACAATATTCGTTTCCTATATAAATATTCGTTAATTATATAAATATTTCTTTTCTTTTTTTTTTGCTTTTTTTATGTACCACGTTTAATCGTATTTTTTTCCGGTATCATTTTTTTAAACAATTTTGTTTTTAGTATCACGTTTTTTAATAACATATTGTTTATTGTAAATTGTGATATTATTTTGGATAACGTCTGATGTTTTATTTAAGTCATAAAAAAAATATCACCTTTTTTTTAACATCACTTTATTCTTTTTTTTTTTTTTTTTCATGTATCACGTTTTTGTTATGTTTTTACAGCATCACTTTTTTTAAAAACACGTTTTTTTTTGGTATCAGGTTTTCTTTAATAACACGTTGTTTAGTGTCAGTTGTGATATTGTTTAATATAACGTGTGATATTGTTTAGTATAAGATGTGATATTGTTTTAAAAAAAGTGATATTTTTAGTATAACGTGTGTTATTGTTTAACGTTAAAAAAAATGTGGTACATAAAGGAAAAAAAACTGATATTAAAAAAAACGTGATATTGTTTACTATAACATGTGATATTGTTTAGCGTAAAAAAAGTGGTACGAAAAGAAAAAAAAAATGCTATTAAAAATACGTGATATTGTTTAGTATAACGTGTGATATTGTTTAAAAAAAAAGTGATATTTTTAGTATAACGTGTGATAATGTTTAGCGTTAAAAAAATGTGGTACGTAAAGGAAAAAAACTAATATTAAAAAAAACGCGATATTGTTTACTATAACATGTGATATTGTTTAGCGTAAAAAAATGGTACGAAAAGAAAAAAAATTGTTATTAAAAAAACGTGATATTGTTTAGTATAATGTGTGATATTTTTTTTTTTGATATGGTAAGAAAACTAGGTTGATCCTCTTGGATAAGACCAACCTTTATAATATGTGATATTGTTTAGTATAACGTGTGATATTGTTTAAAAAAAAAGTGATATTTTTTAGTATAACGTGTGATATTGTTTAGCATTAAAAAAATGTGGTACGTAAAGGAAAAAAACTGATATTAAAAAAACGTGATATTGTTTACTATAACATGTGATATTGTTTAGCTTAAAAATGTGGTATGAAAAGAAAAAAATTGCTATTAAAAAAACGTGATATTGTTTAGTATAACGTGTAATATTGTTTAGTATAACGTGTGATATTGTTTTAAAAAAAAATGATATTTTTAGTATAACGTGTGATATTGTTTAGCGTTAAAAAATTGTGGTACGTAAAAGAAAAAAACTGATATTAAAAAAAACGTGATATTGTTTACTATAACATGTGATATTGTTTAGCGTAAAAAAAGTGGTACGAAAAAAAAAAATTGCTAGTAAAAAAAGGTGATATTGTTTAGTATAGCGTGTAATATTGTTTAGTATAACGTGTGATATTGTTTAAAAAAAAGTGATATTTTTAATATAACGTGTGATATTGTTTAGTGTTAAAAAATATGTGGTACGTAAAGGAAAAAAACTGATATTAAAAAAAACGTGATATTGATTAGTATAACGTCTGATATTGTTTAGCGTCATACTGAAAAGAAAAACAAAAGTGGTACGGAAAGAAAAAACAAAAGTGGTACGAAGCAAAAAAAAATGTCGCACGAAAAAAAAAGTAATACTAAAAAGTGGTATGAAATAGGAAAAAAATGATATTAAAAAAACCGTGATATTGTTTAGTACAACGTGTGATATTGTTTAGCGTAAAAAAAAAAAATTGATATCGAACCGAAAAACAAGTGTACGAAAAGGGAAAAAAACTAATATTGAAATATTTATATAATTAACGAATATTTATATAAGAAACGTGTTTTGCACTTTAAATAATTAACGAATATTTATATTAATGGAGTAATAGTCATCAAGTAAACTTTAGAAGTTTTTGCATAATTGGGGTTGAAAACCAAACTATTTAACAAAATAGCGTCGGTTTCAAACTATTTACCGAAAATGGTTCCACGTCATCATTTCTCGATATTATTATTATTTTTTTTTAAATTTAAACTAGTCGCTGTCCAGGACGGCGACTAGTTACGGTGCGAGATTTAAGGACATAGCAGAAGGGTTAGTGTAAATGGGGTGTTCATCTTCTCGCTGTCCCACACAGCGAGAAGTAGTACTACTACTCTTTTTTTTAACTTTCATTTAACTTGCCATATTAATCTACCCGTTAAGCTACTTTCGTCCTCTCCGTTCTCCTTACTCCGACCACCAAATAACAAAATACCGCTACCATTCTCTTCTTCTCACTACCGTTATCATATTCACATCTATATTCGAGTTATTAGCTCCATGGTTTTGCGCAAAAAATAAACCGCAATATCGTCGTTCACTTGATACTTGAATGTACACATTTCGACATTATTAAAAATTTATAGTTTAGAACGAAACCTCACTTCGATACTTGAATGTGCAGCGATATTACATGCCATCGGCCAGAGAATTGTCACGACTTAGTGCAACATGCGAAGCTCCAGTTACGCAACATTTTGTAGAAACAATTGCAGGGTGTACAACTATTCGGAGCTTCAATAAACAAGCGAGTTTCGGGGTAACATACATGAAAATATTCGATACCTACTCTCATATCGACTTCCACATTTATGCTGCAAAGAATTGGCTCTTATTTCGCCAAGATGCTCTTGCGTGTATCTCATTCGCTTTCCTTCTCCTATTCCTGGTTTCGTTCGGAGAAAGGATTAATCCAGGTACTGTAAAAATTACTATCCTTCGCTTGGTTTTCCAAATAAGCATATATTCCGTATGCTTACATTCTGAATCATTATGTGTTTTTCTCGTCTCACAGCAATCGCGGGATTGGCTATGTCGTATGGGGTTATGCTAAACAATGCACTGACTGCACTCGTATGGAATTTATGTGATTGTGGTTTCGTTCTAAAACTATAAATTTTTAATAATGTCGAACTGTGCACATTCAAGTATCAAGTGAACGGCGATATTGCGGTTTATTTTTTGCGCAAAACCATGGAGCTAATAACTCGAATATAGATGTGAATATGATAACGGTAGTGAGAAGAAGAGAATGGTAGCGGTATTTTGTTATTTGGTGGTCGGAGTAAGGAGAACGGAGAGGACGAAAGTAGCTTGACTTAATATGGCAAGTTAAATGAAAGTTAAAAAAAAAGAGTAGTAGTACTACTTCTCGCTGTGTGGGACAGCGAGAAGATGAACACCCCATTTACACTAACCCTTCTGCTATGTCCTTAAATCTCGCACCGTAACTAGTCGCTGTCCCGGACAGCGACTAGTTTAAATTTAAAAAAAAAAAAAAATAATATCGAGAAATGATGACGTGGAACCATTTTCGGTAAATAGTTTGAAACCGACGCTATTTTGTTAAATAGTTCGGTTTTCAACCCCAGTTATGCAAAAACTTCTAAACTTTAATAGCTAACTTGGTTTGAGTATGTTGCTGTTGAGCTGAACGTCAGAAGTTCGAACCCTCCTTCGAGCATTTTTCACTTTTGCGCGTGATATTTCCTATTTCATGCATTATTACTCAATACTCAAATATATATGAGTTCTCACCGGATCCCGACTCTCTCTCTCTCTCTCTCTCTATATATATATATATATATATATATATATATATATATATATATATATATATATATATATATATATATATATATATATATATATATTATATTGTGAAAGTTCTTTTAATCCATAATTGATGGATTAGTGCTTTGAAAAATGGGAGATTTTAGGCCGAGTGGCCTGAATTGTGCTGGCTTTTTATTTTCTAATTTTGTGAATTTTTCATTTTCCAACATCGTGTAGTGGCTTATTGCAACCGTAATTATTTTTAATGCTTAGTTTGTATGCTTGAAAACTTATATGACCTATGTAATCACTGAACGGATTTGAAGATAAACAAAGTATGCCATGAGTCCCGTTGTAGGCCGACTGAGTGCTTTAAAAGATTTTACATCCAGCACTACTCCTGATTAAACGAACTACTCCTTCAGAACATTATATTATTCAACACTTTCACAATGTCGATATGTCATTATTTCTTTGTTTAGTTTTCCTTGTGGTGTAGATGAACTTCCTAACCTTAATTGATCATTTCAAGAATAATCTCGTGGAAATAATTTGGACTATGGTTCACCTCACAAGGACCGTTAAAAAATGCTTTGTTGGGGTTTGCTAATAATTTGTTTTGCTTCAGTGTACTAATATACTGTTTGATGGATCTGCTCTGCTGTCATGATGTTACGCCATCTTGTTTGAAAAATGGGAGATTTTAGACCGAATTGCAAAGTTTAGTTACGTAGATTCTTAGTTTGTAATTTTTTTTAGAAGACTTTCTTAAATTTTATTTTCGAGCCCACTGTACTTTGAAATCCTGGATCCGCCCCTGACTCCAACAACTATAGGTCAACCAAGTGACTCTACAAACAAGAGATAGGTCACCAAGTGACTCGACTCCAACAACTATAGGTCAACCAAGTGACTCTACAAACAAGAGATAGGTCACCAAGTGACTCGACTCCAACAACTATAGGTCAACCAAGTGACTCTACAAACAAGAGATAGGTCACCAAGTGACTCGACTCTTACTACTATGAGCAGGCCGACAATCGACTCGTCTATATACTACGACATCCCCAATCTCAGACTATACAACCCCCTGGTAGGACGACATCAAATGACTGTCCTAGTCTAAACCTGGCCAGACTCTCGGAGCGCAAACGAATCACGATCCCCGATTCGACAAGTGCACGAGGCACCCCCAAGACCCGAACTAGCTAGAAACGAGATATGCCCGAAGGCGGGCAGACAATCTAAGACCTGACCGTGAGACCAAGTCAGTACGGCCAACCAGCTACACAATGCAATCAGGTGAGAACTCGAGTACTATAGCAGCGCACAACAGATTTACACAAATCACAATATGTCATCTCAAAGATGTACAACAACTCAAACTCGAATGACAATCATTTCGTATATATCTCATCTCTAAACCTCTATGTAACACTTAGCCGGCTTCGGGAACTAATTTGAGGCGAGAGCCGGTTTCCCTTCCGGTTGCCCGGCCGGGGGGTTTTCAGCTTATGACGTATAGTATCCGTTACAAGCAAGACGCTTTGTTATCAAAATAACTATGGCATAAAATTGAAGAAAAATAAAATAATAAAAATGGTAGGGAGGGAGTATAAATGTATAATGGAAGAAAGATTAACATAGGTGATTAATCTAAAATACTTGTGTGTAGTGTACCTATTTTCATACTTGTTTTATGAACGATTTTTTAAAAAAATGCTTAAATATAAAGTATTTATCGTTTTGGGTTGATTTAGAAAATATTTGTCAAAATGGTGTCTAGGTAGACTCGGGTTTTCAAAATCTGAAGTAAGGAACAAACACGTCATTAGAAGTGACGTGTCTATTCAAACCGACACGCCATTAACCATGAACACAACCTCTACAGAAAACATATAAGCTAAATGAAGCTTCCAAAAGTATTTAAGATGAATTGATCAACAAATGATTATTCTTCGTTGTAATGACCGTGGAGAATATATGGCAAATAATATTATTTGCATAGAAAATTTACTATTCTTTTAGAATTATGAAAAAGGTTTGAATTGTATTACAACTAGTCTTTGAACCCGTGTACTGCACGGGTGGTAACGAAAAGTATTATTAAAAACAAAACTTAAGTATTATTAAAAACAAAAACTTACATATTTTTTGGATTTAGTAAAGTATTAAAGAAAATCACACTTTGTTTACTCATGCACTTTCGGTAAGTGTACGTTGCTTAATTTTATTTGAAATACTCTGTTTTTTCTCGGCTTTTTAACTTATATGAGGCGGAATCAAAAGAGTAGATGTAAACTATTGTACATTTCATAATCTGTTTATACACAATATAGAGTTAGTTTTACTTCATTGTAGATTTTTTTTTCACATTACCCCTATTGTTTGTTCTCTCTCAATTCTCTACCTTTGCTTTCATTTATTGTTTTACCCACCTTTACCTCGACGTCTATGAGAAACATATACTATGATGGTTTGACTCTAGACTCACCAGACTCTCCACCGTAGTGGTGATGTTCACACCTTAACACCTTAATCACCACGACATCCTTCTCATCCCTATCACAGCAACACCTCACAACAACCCTTTATCCCTCCCCCTTCTGCCCCGCCACATGCGTAACCCTAGCCCTTTGTAACCAACCTTATGCAACTCTCCACCCATCATTACACAAACGTTGTGACCCCTCCCATATCACGACCTTCCACAATTAAAACTTCTCATTCATCTGCCTTACGGTGATAAATATTATTTTTTTAATTTTTTTTCTTTTATTTATTAAGCCATACTAACACTTCTTTGTCAATATTGAAACTCATTTTGTCATGCTTTAGTAAATGTTAAGAGAAGTAGTTCCAATGAGCAGTTTAGTAAGGAAAGTAATCGCAAAAACAATACCGTTTTAGGGGAATCGAACGATGTTCTTTTTAAAACGCCCATCTTCAATCAAACGAACCAAACTCGCAATTAAATTTCTCAACCATGCATTATCTCACCATCGATTATCACCGGCCATTAGCATCCACCACCCTTACCCTTTTGACTATTACCTCACTTTCGATCCTCTACCCTAGAATAACCCCACCAACGCTCAATAAATCAAGTTCTTTTAACTTTAATATGTATTCATATTTTCTTTAAATCACGATGTTGAGGAATCAAGTTCCAATGCACGTCTCTACATACGATTGAAAATTTCAAAACTTAATTCTCGGGTTTTTTTCAAGGTTATTTAAATAATCATCCTTGAACCACTGCTAAATTTTAAGCCAGCTAATTTCAAATTTTGACAATCGCTACTCCCATTTGCTTTAAAATAACCACACCAATGCCCTATGTCTTTATACATCCAACAATTTTTAAGCGTCGTCACAAATAGTAACATTAAAAACTTGTTTCAAGATCAAAATAGTCTGATCATAATTTGTGTGCAAAATATAGCACTATGTTGCTGATTCTTTTTTAAGTTTATCACTGATTTCAGCAAATATTTGGGTTTTATTCAAATTTTTGAACCTTTTAAATATCAGCATGTTGTAAGAAAATGTGAAAATTTTTAAGCTCTAGGATTATGGTGGGGGTTATTAGTATGAATAATTCAAGTATCTTTAATGCGATTTTTATGGATACATATTGTAAATTTAACCTTTGTGATCTATTTAATGTGAATAATTTGCGTATAATACACGACTTCAAATTTTGTATTCTTTAAATTTGCCTAAAACTAATTATGGAAAGTTTATAACGTAAGTGGATTGAGATTCCGTTCACAATCATATCATATATTCCGTTGACAATCATATATAGTTGGAATTAGAAAGTAATTGTGGAAAAGATTGACGGAATTAAAAGATTGACGGAATCTTTTCCATAAATTTTTATTACGTTTTAGTTCCGTCAAACTTGAATTGCACAAACTTTTTGTTACGTTTTAATTCCGTAATCTTTTATTACGTTTTAATTCCATAGTCTTTTCCGTCAATATTGAATTGGTCAAACTTTTCATTTTTGTTAACTTCTATAATAAATGACTGGCAAATAATATAACAATAAGACACGATTGAAAAGTTACCTAATTTGTAGCATTAATGAAATGAGATTTTCTAATTAATCACGTTTTTAAAATTTGGTATATATTATTTGTCAGTGAGATATGATATTTCGGTCAAACTTTTCCATAATTTTTCATTTTACATTATTCACGTAATAAATTTAGAATCAATTTTGGTCAAACTTTTTATGTTGTTAACTTTTAAAAACACTATTCCATATAAATGCTCCAAATATTTCGCTCAAATATCTTGCAATAATACACCGGAGATTCTTAAATATACTATTATATCTAGCAAATGACACGTGGCGTTTTAATAAGGTATGACACGTGTCAATTGAATAGGGTGTGACACGTGGCGACGTATGAGGAGGTTGGTATTTGCTTTAATATAATATATGATATGATATGATGATATATGATATATGATATGATGATTGCATGAATTACATTGAATCGATATGTGTGCAATGTGCATATATAAACTAATATAGCATAGGTAAATAAAGAAGAAATAATTACTTTGTATAATTTTTATAACTAAAAGATACAGTAAATATTATATGCAAATAATATTATTTGCCATATATTCTCTACAATCATACGCGAGAAAAATGCGTATCTTCTACGATCAGGGCCTGTTTTAGCATGACTGATACAATGGCATGGTTTCTGAGCTTGATCGAGGAACTTTCTTAGTATAGTACAGTACTTCCCTAAGATGGCTGTTGCCTTAGCTTGTGTTGGTAACTTGGTATCAAATGAATCTCGTCTTGACTGACATTAAGATCTAATCATATATACTCCAAAGAAAGTAATCCAAGGGCAATGAACTTCCCATTTTTAACAAACAATTTCCGAAATCTGTTTGATAATGTCTGAATGGATATGGAGTTATTATCTCCCTCAATGATGTGAATGAAGCCACCATCCAGTCTATAACATCTTTATTCAACTTTGTACACATCTCCAAGTTCACATATCTTAGCTTCTTGCAGTTTTCCATTACCATTCTCACCCCTTTTTCGGTCACATTAATGTTGCCCTCCAGGTCTAGTTTCAGAAGCTCTGGGCATCTCTTCGAAACCATTTCAAGAACTTGGTCATCAACACCCGATGTCTTCAAACTTAAAGTCTCGAGCTTACAAGGAATTCCTCCATTAAATTTCAACTTGGCATTAAAATTGATTGTCAACTGTCTAAGTTCGCGACATGAACTTAGTATGTCTGCTATGTCCAACTCCTCCGGATGAGCCAAACATCTCACATTTAAGATTTGTAAGTTGGGGGATATATTCAGTAGTCCATCTAAGGTTGTACAATGGAATGAACACGATTTCATTGACGCGTTTAATAAATCATGCCTCGCTTCATTGCTTGATGATATTATCGTCATATTGATGGTTTTTAGTGAAGGACAAACTAAGGCAATTGTGCCAAAGCTTAAACATGTTAACTTATAACAAGATTCAAGGCTTATGAAGGTCAAATAGCCAATAAATTCCGATATTAAAGCCACGAAATTGTCTGTAATAAAATTTATTCCATCAAGGGCTAATGACTCAAGAAATTGGTAGGCTTTCAAGAAATGAGATAGCCCGTCTTGGGTGAAATTTCTGCAATATGACAGACTAAAGTGTTTTAGTGGAAGGTTAGCTCGAACCATGTCATAGAGAACATCATTCGAGATTTTCATAGAGGATAACTCTATCTTACAAAGATGCTTTGAAAAATGTATGAACGGAGGTGTCAAAATAAAATTATCAGACTCGACATCCGAAGCTAGGATAAGAGAGCTAAAATCAGAGCAATTTCCGATAATAGCTGAAATGCCAATTTGAGACACATGGATGCAATCGACTACAACAATTTCAGTTAATTTAAGACAGTTAGCTGATAGAGATATCAGTGACTGATCGGAAATCATAGCATTACCTGAAACATTGATTTCTCTTAAACTCTTACGTTTCATCGAGAGGGCAACAATTCCTTGGTCACTAATGTTCTGGATGTGTTGACGACTAATGTCGAGCTCCTCGATTGACATGAAAAATTCAGCTAAGATGAATAAATGGGTGTCTGACAAGTATGAATGAGAGCTCTTAAAAACCTTAATATTGGTCATTTTCTTGCCAATTTCCTTGAGCAAAACTGGGCAAAGAACTTGGGTATTATGTGAAATATTAAGCTCCTTTAAGTCGAGGTTTGACTCGGAAATCTTAACAAGTGCTTCATGAAAGTCTCCTCGGTAATTGCTTAAATCAAGCGTGTTGAGGAATGGAAATCTTTTGAGTGACGTAGCCATGATTTGTGTAGAGGGATTGACGACTCTTAGGGTGGAGCGACACCTATTTGTAATCGATAATAAGGTTGTGGAAACCAGAGATGATGACTCTAAGTCACTAAGACGGTCGAATTTGGTTAGTATCAATTCCCAACATTCTTCCGGTAGATGTAGATCTGACCAGGTTTCATGCATTATACAGACTATTTATTTAGAAAGAATATTTAAAGGGGAATGTTTTTGAATGTATCATATAAGTACTATATATACTTGTTACAAAAATGTATTAAACTCTAAACTGTTTGTCCCACGCATTTAGCGAGGCTACCATACTTATCCTTTGGGACCATGCTATAATTGGTATTGTCTAGGATATGTTCACGAGCAGCATATACAGATAGTAAATCATGCACAATCTCTCCTTCCCCTTCCCCTTTTTCCTCCTTGAATTATAGAATTAGTCTGGCTAATTAATTCTATAAGTTACCCACGCTACATTGTTATCCCTCTATAAAATTTGAATCATGTGAGGCACCTCCTTAGCGTGGAGTAGCTGAACCAATTTTAAACCATTGGATTAAAAACTATAAATGGCTCAGATTTATCTTACAACAACAACTCTTTTCGGCTTAGTTCTGTTTTAATAATACTACAACTATTATAGTATGATTGTTATTATCTTATAATAATATTAGAGGATTTCTTAAGATTTTCTATCACTAGAAAAATATGGCTAAGGGTTAGAATGAGTAACTTATGAGTAAAAATCACAAGTTTTATTAGGGTTGCCTTGGGGTTGGAGTGGCCGGCCATGGGTAAGCTCAAAAGAGAACATTTCTCTTACCCATGCAATTATAGGTGACTCTAGTCCTATTTACAAGAGCATCCTCATAATGGTGTTTAAAGAGTGTCATTAAGGACTTAAACACTCCTTAAACCATCCACCCCAAACCGTCACATTTGAGATAAAATGGACATCCATTTTCTATTTTGTCAATTTGTGCAATTGTTCATATGTGACATACTTTATGTTACAATGATATATGAAACAATTGTCTTAATGTAAAAATGCATATTTATCAAATAAATATCATCTATAATTAAATAAATCATGTTTATCAATTTGACAAGTAATTCGTAATTACTAATATAAAATGGTTATTTTATTAATCGTCAATACGATTTACAACACTTGTAATAATGTATAACCCTATTCATTCTAATTACGACATTTCAATAATATCGTTTATTGTTTGATAAATGACACGTTTCAATTTCAAACATAAATCTTACATTAAGATTTAACCTCTGATTTCTCGATATACGAGTTTAAGGAATCTGATCAATTCGTATCAAAGTACATTTGATCAGTTTATCAATTAAGGGAATTGTTCTATAGGTGTGACCTAAAGGGATCAACCGACCACCACCGTCATACGACAGTAATGTCAAACTCTAGCTAGCCAATCATTACCGATTAATGTTGGTCAGTTGATTATATAATTTTGTATCATCCCTTGCGCATTCTTGTCATGAGTTTTAATTATGTGATCGCACTATTGTTGAGGACACATATCCCAACAATCTCCCACTTGTCCTCGACAAGTGTGCGTCACCAATTCTCTTGTCCTATTACAATCTCCCACTCAATGCAAGGTGTCTCTCTGGTCGTTCTTGCAATCAATCATATCATGAATGGTTTCCTCGATCTGGAGATTAACTATTTGACCGGAATTATCTACCATAGATACATTCCGAGCGTGGCCACGCATTTTTAGTTAACTTCTCCTCGAGTGGCCTTGAGATTTGAACAACCCTGACAAAGGGGTGGACAATTAGCCTAGCCACAGTCGGTCAATGATGAGAGAGTGGCCACGCATTTTTTGTTAACTTCTCCTCGAGCGTGGCCACGCATTTTTAGTTAACTACTCCCTTCAACTAGCCACAGTCAGACACAACCCAAAACAATCCCATTTGACTCCAGTTACGAAAAGTCGTAGAGAATGGATCAAGGCTATGCCAAAACTGTGCCATCTTGGGTGAGTAGTCTTTAGTCTAAGAGTTGACTCATAAGAATACTATAGCAGCTCTTGCCACGACCGGGCTATTATAAAATTTCCAGAACTCTATAAGCGGTCACTTTGCCCGACAGAGTGTCTTTCACAGTCTGTCTATGTGATCGACTAGTCATCACATATGACTCTATGACATTTGAACTTGCCATCAATCGCCTCACACTCCAGTCGCTTCGAGATGTCACCTCATATAAGCGGCTAGGGGCTATACTGGGTCAATCCAGTTCACTTTATGGGGTTCAAAGTTGTCTCTTACAACCCATTTGGATTTGACAAAGTATCTTTCAATTGTGAGTTAATTATAACTCAAAACGATATTGTCATGTATGGACAGTCAATACAATATTACTGCTCCATAGCATTTGATGCACATTCATCAATTTGTATTAGTTGTTTGAATTTGCGAATAAACCTTTTATTCATGTTTTCAGAACCTACAAATCTTAGTCTCCTTCCATCTCATATTATCTCGTATAATATGATCTTATTTGAGTACATATCTAGAACTTATTCTAGATCTTGAGTTTCCTTTCCTGAAGGAAGCTCCCACTGTTATCTTATAACTCGTGACGTATTGGTATTGTAGAGAGATCAATTCATCGCTCTAAAGTACCTAATCACTTATGTATTGAAATCTATTTTGTAGTTATTCATGTTTTCATTTCTTGTTCTCTTTGAGAACCCATCATTTTCAATTTTCTTGGCTACTTAATCAAAAGTTTTTAGGTTGTATGAATCACCATGTGATTCTATATTCACCAATATGAATAATGGATGAATAATGTATCCAACCATCTTGATTTCTAATGGGTGACCTTTTATTATCAATATAATAAACCTTCCCGTGAAACTCCATCATCCTATGATATATTACATTTTATTCATCTAGAATTGAGAACTTCTCATTCTTTACACTCTAAAGAATCACCATTCTCTCTTAATGGTATGTTCAATTCTTTAATGAATGTCGCTCCCACTAAAACCAATATCACTCTTTCTATAGTGATCGATTTTACATAATCAACATTATTTCTTAAATGAACCTTTCATTTCTCGCATGTTATTTTTTTGCTTCTACTTGAACCAGTATCACTATCCTTATAGTGATCTACTTTATCAATCAATTATCACTCCTTAAATGAACTCTTCATTTATAGTGATATTTCCTAATTACTCTTTTCGATACAAAAGAGACTACCATCGAGAGAACTGAGATGATTTCTCCTCTATTATCTTATAATTTTGAGAAACATCATTTTTAAGGAACCGATTTTCCTTCCGATTTCATACGGGGCTTTTTTTATCCTCTCTAAGAAACAATGACATGAGGAACAATTTCCTTTCGTGTCCTCCCGTAGTTTCTTCTGTGTCCTCTCATAGTTTCTTCTATCCATTCATTTAGGGTTCTTCTTAAGAATCCCATGTAGGATCGATTCTTTTCTAAGATCTCACATTTATGTCATTGGTTTGTGGGCGAAATATTTTCTCCCACTCTATCCTTTAAAATAACCTTTATTTATATAAGGATAGTAATTTCCCAATAACCAATGGACATGAATGTTTGAAAAAGTTTTTAGGTGTGATAAATTAATTTTCATTTTCACTTAAAATGATCATCTGATAATGAATTAATTATATCTCATTTTGATTGAGAGTTTCTCATGTGGTGTAGTTCTCCGTTTTTAAATTAATCAACACCTTGATTCTTTTATATTGATCGTATCAATGTTATTGTACAATGAACGTTTCAGGGTACTTCTTTAGTGATTTATTAAGATCACTTTAATTCATGTTTAACAAGGCAAGCAATTTATTTTAGGAATCAATAATTTGATTAAGAACAAAAGGAGTGACTTGGGTTGAAAACCAAGTCACTAACATCCAAAATACAACCATTGTTTAGGATTGCAATCCTTGTCTTACAAGAAAAGAAATTGTTCTTGGAAAATAAAATGCATAAATGAAAGAAGACGATAATGAAAATTAGAGCCAAGCTCTTCAAGTCTTCAATCACTTGGATGCTACCATAGCCATCCATGTAAGGAACTTCAAGCTTCCTTTTCCTTGCCTTTGTCACTAGGAGGTGCCCCTTTAAAACAATTAAAAAAAGGTGATAGTCAACAACTTGTATCATCATACATAAGTGACAAAATAACATGAATTTTAAACGAGAATTATTACCTACGGCGAGAGCCTTTCCATTTTTGAGATCGGTCAAGTATTTGGGGCAATTACGTTTCCAATGCCCTATCCTCGTGCAATAATGACACTTGTCTTCAGCCTTTGAAGATGAGGTGGAAGAACCTTTCGAAAAGGTCTTCTCTTTAGCCGGTTTGGGCTTGAACGTTTTCTTGCCCTTGCCTTTGAAGGCACCCCTCTTGAATTTTCCTTTTCCCTTCTTCTCGATGTTCAAAACATCCTTAGTATAACTTTCATTAAGTCTCATGTCCCTCTCCGCTTAGACGAGCATCTTATGCAATTCGTCTAACGTGGTTTCTTGATTTCGCATGTTAAAGTTCACCCGGAACTGAGCATACGATTTCACCTTAATGAGGGAGTGAAGAACTCGGTCAATGATGAGGGAGTCGGGAACATCAACTCCTTGCAACTTGAGAGTTTCCGCTAACTCAACCAATTTGAGTACATGAGGGCTAACCTTTTACTCTTCCTTCAAACTAATGTCGAAGAAGGCGGAGGCCGCCTCATATTGAATCACCCTTGGAGTTTGCGAAAACATAGTCGCAAGTTTGGTGTAAATCTCATATGACGTGCTTAGCTTGATCATACTCCTTGGTAGATCCGGCTCCATAAAGAAGATAAGCACATTCTTGAGAGCGGAGGACTCTTTCATGTAGGCTTCATAAGCCTCACGAGTCGGAGCCGCGGAGCGAGAGGAGCAGCCTCGGTAAGGTAACGAGTCTTACCGTCACCTTTAGCGGCCAAAACCAATTGCGCATCCCAATCCTTAAAATTGGAACCATGCTTATCGAGTTTGCAACGATCCATGAAGGATCGAAGCCATGATACATTAGTGAGAGGTGGAGCGTTGGTGGCCATTGATGATGTTTAAAAATTAAACTACAAATAAAAGTGAAGAAATTAAAACAACATCATTTTAAAACTCGTAAATATATTAAACAAGTTTAGCATTTACTTAATGACCTCTTACCCTATTAAATAAACGATTCCGAGACCCAAATACATACTAATTTGGGCACTGTATAGCCGATTCATCCCTTATTGATATAATTTGGTGGATTAACTCCTTAATCGGTTCTACCTTAGAACTCTCGGTCGACAATTTCCTTTAAATTGTCTTTAGCCCGAACTTATTGCAACTACGGTTACGAATACCTTCGTTGAGATCGACCAAATTTCAAGGTGTAATCATATTACCCCACTTACCCAACGTAACAAGCTTAGTACCCCGGTGTAGCCGAGCCCACTTTCTCATGAAGAAGGGAGTCATGGGTTTTTACTCTTTGGTAAGGCTAAGTCTCAATATTTATATTGTAAGAGATCTAGTCAATTCATTATCTATCTCCGTTTAAGTGAACTAAGTCACTGAATTATCGATAAATTAAATTGACTAGGTCGATATACTCGAATAAAATGCATGACATGATATGACGATTTGGCTATGCATGCAAACACATAAAGCAAAATAAAAGCATAAACTTAAAGCATAAGTAACCCTAGTATGGCCTTCCTAGAAAAGAAAAGTAATAAAAGTACAAATTCGGAAACCAACTCCTTGATCCCTTGATCTTCACGAGGCACGCATCCCAAGGCAATCACCGTCTTGGTCGGAACTCCTTTCCGAAAGGCACCGTCTTCGAGGCTCTCCGGAATTTACCAAAAACTTACAACTTTTCTATCTACTTTATACATTATAAAATAGAAAACAATAAATAAAGTGATACGAGATCACATTAATTACATCCGAATCAATAACCCCTTAAATTACGGGAATTATCGATTAAAACTAAGGCCATACTAAGTAAATTACATAATCCCAAAATTACGTAAATAAAATTATGACAATCATAATAAAATATGCAATGCTTATGAATATGAACTAACATGCAAATCCTAAGCCAAATCGTCCTATTAAATATCATTAAAATATGTAAAGTTATCGTATACCTCGGTTTTATGGAATTGCGTGATATAAATGTTTAGAATCACTTAGCATCACGTGAATCGATATTCACTCTTAAGTTAATCATCCTAACTCATTTAGGTTTCAAAATTAAGTCTTACTCAAATCTTGAACATGACTTAACTTATTGCAAAATATTGTTCGGTATTAATCGGTTTTACGGGAAAAATAATATAAAATTGTAAAAGAGTCATAAAATTTCAAAAAATTCAAAATTCAAAATTCAAATTTTGAACATTCTAGAATTCTCTTAAAATTTCAGAACTTAAAAATATTAGTATTTAAACGGTATTATTATTTATGTCATAAATAAGACGTAAAACGCGTATTTTGAGTCGGAAATTCAATAATTACCTCCATAAAAGCATTTAATACTAATAATATTTTTACACTTTCCAAAACACTTTAAGGAACTGAAATGGACAGAAAAGTTAAAGAACACACTGCCCAGTATCCGAATTAACACAAAAAGACTCTTATAATTCAATTTTTAACTTTAACAATTAACAATAAAAATTAAGTATGCAGAAACTTTTGGCTCCCAAGAAAATATGGTGATGAACATATCAAATATGACTTTTATGGGTTAATTTTTTGGCCATTTTAACAACTTTTGCTATATTTAACAATTTATGTCATATAATGTACAATTTTAACCATTAAAATTATTTCACAAGCAAAACATGAAATAAAAATCTCGAAATTTTTATACATGCTGAAAATAATATATATGACATTGTGTAAAATTTTTATGGCCAAATTCTAACTCAAACTAATTAAGTCAAAATTATGTCACTTATTATCCGATTTTTACACTAAAAATTAATAATCATGCAATATAGGATAAAAATTTCTGGAAAATTTAATATACATTTTAAATCTTGAATGTTACATACTCAAAAATTTTCATAGTTAAATTCGCAATATAACTATATAAAACCCATTTATTCTCATTTTATGGCATTTTAACATTTAAAATTCATAAACCATACATTTTAACTCCAAAATATACGAAAATTCATATTCATAACATAGGAAAAACATGTGAGACCATACTAAAAAATCTCGTCCAGAAAGTATGAATAGCTATTTTTCCCAAAAATAATTCATTTTAACCGATTTAAAATGACAAAAACCGAATTAATAATACATATGAACAATATATATCCAAAAATCATTCCAAATAACCTAAAATAATTTTAGGACCAGTAGGTATTCATCCATTAAAATTTTCGGCCATATCAAATATGATGTTAAAATTTCAATTTTATTTTGTTATCAAATAACTTCGTAAAAATTATAACGAAAAGCATGCAAACAACCGATTTGCTCTGATACCAATTGTAGGGTTCTAAGGTCTCACAAGCCCTAAAACATAGTCTTAATAATATAATAACTAATTAACATTTTAATTAGATTTTTACAAGATCTTATTCATGCTTATTATGATGCGAAATAATGGAGTCGAATACTTACAATCCGATGAGAATGAAGAGGATGATCCTCCAACCTTAATATCCAACGTAGGATATCTCCTCCAAGATGTACCCAAGACAAAGCCATAAGAACCGAAACTTGTAGTAGCTAGTGCAAGAATCGGTTTTTCCTTAAATAATATTCTAATCTCTTATTAGATATATTAAATCTAATACTACAACTATTATAATATGATTGTTATTATCTTATAATAATATTAGAGGATTTATTAAGATTTTCTATCACTAGAAAAATATGGCTAAGGGTTAGAATGAGTAACTTATGAGTAAAAATCACAAGTTTTATTAAGGTTGCCTTGGGGTTGGAGTGGCCGGCCATGGGTAAGCTCAAAAGAGAACATTTCTCTTACCCATGCAATTATAGGTGGCTCTAGGTCCTATTTACAAGAGCATCCTCATAATGGTGTTTAAAGAGTATCATTAAGGACTTAAACACTCCTTAAACCATCCACCCCAAACCGTCACATTTGAGATAAAATGGACATCCATTTTATATTTTGTCAATTTGTGCAATTGTTCATATGTGACATACTTTATGTTACAATGATATATGAAACAATTGTCTTAATGTAAAGATGCATATTTATCAAATAAATATCATCTATAATTAAATAAATCATGTTTATCAATTTGACAAGTAATTCGTAATTACTAATATAAAATGGTTATTTTATTAATCGTCAATACGATTTACAACACTTGTAATAATGTATAACCCTATTCATTCTAATTACGACATTTCAATAATATCGTTTATTGTTTGATAAATGACACGTTTCAATTTCAAACATAAATCTTACATTAAGATTTAACCTCTGATTTCTCGATATACGAGTTTAAGGAATCTGATCAATTTGTATCAAAGTACATTTGATCAGTGTATCAATTAAGGGAATTGTCTTATAGGTGTGACCTAAAGGGATCAACCGACCACCACCGTCATACGACAGTAATGTCAAACTCTAGTTAGTCAATCATTACCGATTAATGTTGGTCAGTTGATTATATAATTTTGTATCATCCCATACGCATTCTTGTCATGAGATTGAATTATGTGATCGCACTATTGTTGAGGACACATATTCCCACAAACATAATAGGGTTTTCATGACAAAGGAAAAAAAATCTTTTCTTAGGGGAAGGTGCGGTTGCTGTAACACGTTCATCACCAAAATCGACACCATTTTTCGACGAGGTTTGTAGGTCTTCCTGATCCTAGTCACATATAAATTGCTTCCATATTTACTCTCCATAACCATGATTAATAAAATCCAGCTTAATTAATTAATTAAAAAACTGAGAGGGAGAGAATCATTTGCAAAAAATTGCGGTAGACTCATACATAGATAATGCTATAATATTTTCTCATAGTAATATCCTCGCTCAGAACTCATAAGCAATGATAGCTTTAACACATGCAGGTTGATGAATTTAAAAGTAAGAAAGGCAAAGAGAGCTTTTTCCCTATTATATTCGACGAGATTGAGTGGATCCGTCGTCAACTTTATGATTCACAAATTAAGCTCCAAGATTCACAAATTAAGATCCAAGATTCATGAAATAAGAAATTAAAATTTTCATAAATTAATAATTATTTGAAGTCCAAGTTTCACGAAATCAGGTCCCGATTTCACAAATTAAGGTCCAAGATTCACGAAATAAGAAATGATAGATTTCGTGCGTAAACAAACATTTTAAGTCGAGGTTTCACAAATTAAGGTCCAAGATTCACGAAATAAGAAATTATACATTTCGTGAGTAAACAAACATTTTATGTCCAATTTTCAACAAATAAGGTCCCGGTTTCACAAATTAAGGTCCAAGATTCACGAAATAAGAAATTATACATTTCTTGTGGAAACAAACATTTTAAGTCGAGGTTTCACGAAATAAGTTCCTAGTTTCACAAATTAAGGTCCAAGATTCACGAACTAAGAAATTATACATTTCGTGAGTAAACAAACATTTTATGTCCAAGTTTCACAAAATAAGGTCCCGGTTTCACAAATTAAGGTCAAAGATTCACGAAATAAGAAATTATACATTTATTGCGTAAACAAACATTTTAAGTCAAGGTTTCACGAAATAAGGTCCTAGGTTCACAAATTAAGGTCCAAGATTCACGAAATAAGAAATTATACATTTCGTGAGTAAACAAACATTTTATGTCCAAGTTTCACGAAATAAGGTCACGGTTTCACAAATTAAGGTCGAAGATTCACGAAATAAGACATTATACATTTCGTGCGTAAACAAACATTTTAAGTCGAGGTTTCACGAAATAAGGTTCTAGTTTCATAAATTAAGGTTCAAGATTCACAAAATAAGAAATTAAACATTTTGTGACTAAACACACATTTTAAGTCCAAGTTTCACGAAATAAGGTCCCGGTTTCACAAATTAAGGTTCAAGATTCACGAAATAAGAAATTATCCATTTCGTGAGTAACAAACATTAGGTTTAGATTTCACAAAATAAGAAAAGAGCAAAATAGATAACTTTTTTATATAGAAGAAATATTTGGGCCAAATAAAATGTTAGAAATGACCCCATAATTTCCATCCCATTGAAATTAGTCCAATGGACATTGAAAATCATGTCCAACATAAAAAGGGCTCGACCGACTCACCATAAAAAGGGCTCGACCGACTCACCATAATTAAGGGTCTCACCCCTTAGTATTGAGTCCTTGAGTCCTAATACTATCCCTTAGATCAAATCTAATCAATGGCTGAGATTAAAGTTGGTAAGTAATTAAAACATATTTTTTTATGCATGCCAACTAACTAATCATTTGCACATTCTTCCAAACTGACAAAAAATTACTGTTTCACGTTTCCCACTATCACTTATCCCACTCTCTCATTTTTCCAATTTTCCAATTTTGAACTTCATTCTCTGCTACCTTTTCGTCTTCCTCAAACCCTGGCCTGCGAAAAAAAACTCTACAATCCTCTACATACTGTTCTTCGTCTTCATCAATTTTTTTGGGCGTATCTGGTATTCGTAAACTTCCGCAAGAACTCCCATTTCGCTCCTGTGTATCATCTGCTGTTATCATCAACATTCTCAAGGTATTTATTATTCTTCTTATTATTTTTGTTTTAGATTTCTTTTTTTATAATTTGCATGGGTGTTCTATATTATTTTTGCTGTAGTTTTTGAGTTTAGTTTTTTTCACATTTTTATGAACAAAGTGTTTAACTTGATAGAACAACCTGCCAAACTGTCGTGTTCTTAATTGGGAGTGTTTTGTTCATGTTTATTTTTTCCAGTTTATGTTGTTAATCTGGGTAATTTTCGTCTGCAATTTGTATGTATTTTTTTTCTAGTTTATGCTGCGTTTTCTGAACAAAGTGTTTAACTTGATAGAACAACCTGCCAAACTGTCGTGTTCTTAATTGGGAGTGTTTTGTTCATGTTTATTTTTTCCAGTTTATGTTGTTAATCTGGGTAATTTTCGTCTGCAATTTGTATGTATTTTTTTCCAGTTTATGCTGCGTTTTCTGGGTAATTTTCGTCTACAATTTTCCCGTAACTCCATCCAACATTATATGTTACTCTATTGAATAATATTTGTATCTCTAGTAGAGCAACTGTGTAACTTTATTGGTATAACTCAACTGCACATTATGTGTAATTCTATTGGCATAAATGTGTAACTCTATAACAGCCGCTGTGTAATTTCATTGAAGGGTATGTGTAACTCTTTTGATCAACTTGTTTAAAATAGCGTGAATAAATTAATTGAATAGTATGTGTAACTCTTTCTCTCAAAGTGTGTAACTCTATTAGAACAACTGTGTAATTTCATTGGTTTAACTCAACTGCTCATCATTTTGTAATTCCATTTGTAACTCTGTAACTCTGTGAAACAAATTATGTAACTCTGTGGGACAAAGTGTGTAACTCTATGGTACAACCTGTGTAATTCTGTGGCATTACATGTCGTGTGTCATTTCATTATGCATGTGTAACTCCATTGCATAACATTTGTTGCATATACGTGTAACTCTATTGCATAACATTTATTGCATAAAACGTGTGACTTCATGGCATAACATTTTAACCATGTAATAAATGTGAATTACAGTGTGTAACTCTGTGGAACAAAGCGTGTAACTCTATGATACAACCTGTGTAATTCTATGGTACAACCTGTGTAATTCTATGGCATTACATGTCGTGTGTCATTTCATTATGCATGTGTAACTCCATTGCATAACATTTATTGCATATACGTGTAACTCCATTGCATAATATTTATTGCATAAAACGTGTAACTTCATGGCATAACATTTAACGTCCATGGGTGGGTTTGTTGCAATGTGCATTTGATATTTGGTTGTTATCACTGTAAGGCCCTGTTCTTTTGGACTTATTTTTGCTTAATTTAAGTTAAGTTCAGCAAAAATAAGTTAAGTTCAGAAAAGTTCAGCAAAAATAAGTTAAGTTCAGAAAAAATAAGTTAAGTTAAGTTCAGCAAAAATAAGTTCAGAAAAGTTCAGCAAAAATAAGTTAAGTTCAGAAAAAATAAGTTAAGTTAAGTTAAGCAAAAAAATAAGTTCAGAAAAATTAAGCAAAAATAAGTCGGATTTAATTACCAAAAAGTGTCACTATTAAAAAAAAAAAAAAGATTTTGCAAGGGTTAACAATTATTTAAGCTAAACCTTAGAATACTTTAAAAAGAAGGAAAAAAAAGAAAAAAAATTTATTGCCATTGAATACAGTACGCAGCATAATTCCCAACCAACCCTAAATTTACTCTTTTACTAGAATTCCTTTGTACGTAATTTATACTAACATAATTTTTTTAGCTACACTCACCTGAACTCCTTCTCCCACCCCAATCAAGGTATTGAAGTAAGATAATGAACATACTATATTTAATGAAGATGGTGCTGATAATATAGAAACATATTATTAAAAAAAATTGTGATATGTAATTTACTTTTTAATTATGTATTGAAGTAAGATAATGAACATACTATATTTTTTTTAAGCTCAATCCACGGGTTATCCCCCACTGGAAGACATGTGGTAAACTCTTATTATTATTATTATTATTATTATTATTATTATTATTATTATTATTATTATTATTATTATTAATTTTTTTTTTTTTTTTCAGTTTAACTCGAATTTATTATTATTATTATTATTATTATTATTATTATTATTATTATTATTATTATTATTATTATTATTATTATTTTTATTATTTTTATTATTTTATTATTATTATTATTATTATCATTATTTAAGTTAATATTTATTTAGTTCGGAAAAGTTAGAGTCATATAATTTAAGTTTAGAAAAGTTAAGCAAATACTCCGTATAAGTTAACTTCAGCAAAAATAAGTTCAGAAAAGTTCAGCAAAAATAAGTTAAGTTCAGAAAAAGTAAATTAAGTTAAGTTCAGCAAAAATAAGTTCAGAAAATTTCAGCAAAAATAAGTTAAGTTCAGCAAATATAAGTTAAGTTCAGAAAAATTCAGAAAAAATAAGTTAAGTTAAGTTAAGTTAAGCAGAAATAAGTCCAAAAGAACAGGGCCTAATTCCTTGTGCTTTTGCTAATGCAGATGTCTGCCTCCCAAGAGTTGGTCATCCCGACGGTTAGAGTAGGTGTCAAATGCCGCCCGAGGATGTTATTCGACATAATTGGTACGTTAAATGCTGCCCAAAGAGTGACGGTTGCGAGAATAGGTTTTGGAGGGATGCTTGAGCTGAAGTTTGGGCAGTATCCTTTACGCAATGTGATGGATTTCATGTATTACATATCGGATGGGACATATATGTTTAGATTACCTAGTAGAAGAAAGGAGTTTATGATCACGAAGCACGACGTTCGAGACTGTTTCCTTCTCCCTTCTGGCCCAGACGAACTGGTGACTGTACCAACTGGGAAGAAAAAGGGGTCAGATGATGCTGTATTTGCGGCGTTGAAATCTCGGTGGAGGAATATGTTCGGGGTCAATAATTCTAAAGACGGCATACCCTTGGGTACGATTAAAAATGCAATATTGGCAGACCAGGAGGGAGGTGAACATTTATGCCGCTTGTTCGTCCTGCTTTGTATGTCGTCTTTCCTCGCCCCAACCATCAACAGCAATGTTGATCTAAAGCTTCTATGGGCGGTCAAGGATGTAGGCGCCATTCACCGTCTTGACTGGTGTACTTATATACTGAAGGCTCTTATCGGAGCTGGTCAAGATGCATTTGGTGACAAATCATTCGTCGTGGGGTGCATCCCATTTCTGATGATAACATATCTTCAGCGGTTTGATTTCCGCGGCGACCATCCTCGTCACGAGCTACCGCTTATCAAGCACTGGGACGAGGAAAGGTTGAGGAAGAGAATCGAAGGTGAGATAGAGGATGGGGGCCTGGGGCACCAGTCGCAGTCGCTTGTGAAGTACCCACGCTGCCTGCGTGCAGCCAATAACAACCAGCTCCTATTAGGCGGGGGGCCTGAAGTTCTTCGTTTACCTCAGTTCGCTAGCAATGAACCTGTAAAAAAGGAAGTGCCAAATGTCGGAAAGAGGTTCCTTCAGATTGAGATCCTTGAAGGTGTTGAGGACGATGAGCAGATAAAGGAGCGAGCGTTGGATGTAGGCACTATTTGCGCGTGTTCCTTTCTTTTAACGTCCTTCTTGTTTACACCTTGTACGTTAATGCCTTGGTGTTGTTTCTATTTCAGGAGGTCCACGAGCTCTATCTAAAGGTCCAAAGAAATGGAGCTATTTTTCATGCGTGGTACGCTGAGGCTCTGTCCAACATAAAGGGCGTGATGAATGGTTGTCCTGGATCAGACTGTTTCGCCCCATCACAGTCAACTCAAGACTTCTGGCAGTGTGAAGAGCTGCACAGATTCTGTAATGAGGTGGAAGTGAATAACGACCGGTTGAAGCTATCGGTTGCTAATGCACCGGTGGCGGTAAAGCAGATTGTTGACAAGGGGGCTGACGATGAAGTAAACGAGGACGAACATCACGCCGCGACCGTTCAGGTAGATGAGGTGTTATCTGACCTGAGGGTAGGGGTTGGCTGGAGGGTGAATCCGACGCCGCGACTAGCGAGCTTAGTACGGATGGGCCTGGCACAGACGATGCATCCAATGTCAACCAAACACAACGGTTGGGGGATGACGCGGTAGTGTATAACTCCAACGAGGGGGGGATGGCATCAAACGAAGAAACCCCATCGGACGGTGAGTTTAGGAGCCTGGTGCCTTACGCTACGGCAGAAATGGTTCAAATAATGGAGGATGTGGCAGCGCCGGACCATGCGTCGGAGGTAGAGGAACCAATTCCCGTTGCCACCGAGAATGTAATCAAGGCCGACTTTGAGGAAGCGGGGTATGAGCCGTTGGAGGTAGCACAGGCCATAGCTTCTATGAAGAATGGGAAGGCGGCATCTGATTTAGCCGTGGGGAGTAATTTGGCAGATGAGATCTCTGACCCTCATATTGCTGTTATCCACCACCCCTTCTTATTCCACTCTCCACACGAGCTACCATGAATGGACGCCGTACCAAAACATAGGGTGCTCAATTGACTGCGGACAACCTTCCGCTGATCAGCGTGTCACGTCAGAATTTCTGAGGAGTCGGAAGGATAAATTCTCGTCTGTCCTCAATCTGAGGAAGGCCGTCATGGATTATGCATTTAGCGAGACCGCTTCAGACGACAAGTGGTAAGTATGTTATTACTTTGAACAGTGTTCAATCTATTTTTACGGGGGTAGTGTTATTTATATTATGCTTCGTTTTGTAGGGAGGAATTGGTGAAACTCTCCGATATATTTATGGTCAATAGGGAGTACATGATGTCGCTGTTGCCTGGTAACCAAGTTGAAAACAACATTATCGAGTGTTGGGTTTTCTGCTGAACCACTTGATGAAATCAAATTCGGCAGTAGCTGGAAGCAACCGATGCTTCTTCGGCCTCACCCACACAGTAAGATCAAATTTCAATTATGCTTGAACTCAGTAGTTTGTACTGTTGGGCTGCACCCCATTAGTAATCTGTAACTCCATGAACTTTGGATATGAAATGCCACCATATGGTGGGAGGAACTCCATTCTGTGATACGAGGATGGAGTTACACAGATGGAGTTGCACATGTTGTAGAATGGAGTTTCACATGTCTCCCCTTATGGAGTCCCTAATCATTTGTATGGAGTTTCACAAATATCAGTATGGAGTTACACATGTGCTCTGAAGGAGTTACACATGTTATGTAACAGAGTTACCCATGTCTTAGAGTCGAGTTTCATAATTAATCATATAGAGTTCCACATGTTATGTGACAGAGTTACCCATGTGTTAGAGTCCCCAATCACAAGTAAGGAGTTACACAAATATTATTATGGAGTTATAGATAAGCTCTAAAGGAGTTACACATGTAATGTTACAGAGTTACATTACGTATGGCAGTCCTTAAGTACTGGAGTGGACTTTCTTATAACTTTTAAGTGTTCTTAGGGCCTAACAATTTTGGGATGTTACCTTGTTCAGCTCACTGCCTTAAAATTATGGAAAGCAGATTCGCTCCCAGATGCCGAAGCCGAAATGGAACGAGTAACACTGACTTCTGATCTGTTTTCAACATTTGACTCGTGGACTCAATATTGTTCCCCCCCCCCCCCCCCCCCCCTTTAACCTTAAAGCTGACATGGTATTGCACTTTCCGATGTTGTTAATCACCTTATTGGGTATATATGGTTCTGTCATGATGTGGTTGATTGTGTTTGCAGGTTTTTATCCCAGTCTTGACTGGCAACAATGATCACTACTGTTTTGCATGCATTAACTTCATCTCGTAGCAAATCGAGTTTCTCGATAACCGATCGTACGATGATGAATTTGAGAAGCTACCGTATGCCGGAATCACAAGCATTGTTGTACGCCTTTTTATTTTGTTTGCCTGCTTTTTAAATTTACATTTGAATGTATTTCTTCATTAGCCTTATTTTGTGCCGTTACTATCGTGCGACCAGGCTGATGCGATGGGCAAATGTCTCAAGGACAGAAACATTGAGAGGGGGGTCAGGGTCAGTGAGTTTAAGTTGGTGAACGTGCCTTTTAAATGGCAGGGTGTAGGGTTCAGTAAGAACGACTGTGGGGGTATACTTGATGCTGCATATGATGTTCTACTGTGGGTCTCCTTTTGAGTGCGGCCTCGGGGACATGGAAAACATTGAGCTCTACCACGCAGAAATTGGAGCAATCCTGATGCTCAGCGATATTAACAAGTGCAGGGATGAGGTGGTAGCCAAGGTTGCTTCATTTAGGCAGCGGTGGACCAGTACTCCAACCTCTATAAGAACGCCGACCCCGAAAACTGGTGTTAAGAGAAAGAAGGGCGTCGAGGGGGGGTCTGAGATGACATACAAGCGTCGGTGTTCACCAATTTCTGCCGGGGGGTCGTTATCAGTACTGAGCAGCCGGCGACGGGGTAGGGGCGACGGGCTGGGTTCCACGCTTGATTTCAGGAAGGTGTCGGGTGTCACAGTTCTGGTTATGTCTAATTTCCTGAGGAACAATCAGGCGCTAATCGGCAATTTACCCGACCGGAGGAAGCATGCGGCTGACTACTGCTTCTTAGATGATGGTAAATTGGTGGCCTGGTAAGTTTACATCCCTCGTAGATATGTATATAAATGTTAAGTTTTATGTGTTCGGACACTGACAGCATTCTGTGTTTCTAACGTAGCGAGATTCTTGCTCGTTACGGTCCCGATATAGAACTCTAGAGGAGCGACTTTTGTTCCATGTTACCGGGTAAACATATGACTCCGTCAATCATTGAATGCTGGTCAATTTTGCTAAATACAATAGAGTCAGATGGGCCTGAACCTGCTAGGATGGCGTTCTTCGGATTACGTCACATGGTATGATACTTTCCTATCTCAATTTCGTGTAACTGATTAGACCAAAGTTGTGTAACTCCATGTGACTACCTGAGGTACTCCATTGAAAAGTTGGTGTTTATCTTTAGAATAATTTGGTGTAACTCTATACTAGTAGCTGTGGCACTCCATTACACAGTTGGTGTAACTCCTTAGATCAAATTGTGTAACTCCATAAAACAGTGTGTGTAACTTGTTTAATTTG
The DNA here is from genome assembly GCA_029255685.2 of Silene conica. Lineage (NCBI taxonomy): Eukaryota > Viridiplantae > Streptophyta > Magnoliopsida > Caryophyllales > Caryophyllaceae > Silene > Silene conica. The sequence goes on from CM055311.2 coordinate 73,962,022, forward strand.
ACCTGTGTAACTTCATCCCCTTAATTGTGTTACTCCATGGTATTAGTTGTAACTCTATGGAACTACCTGTGGAACTCTACCTAACAGGGCATGTAACTCCTTACATTTCATTCGTGTAACTCTATTACCTAATTTGTGTAACTCTATTTAATTAATTTTGTAACTCCATAAAACAGTGTGTGTTACTCGTTTAATTTGACTTGTGTAACTCCATTCCCTTAGTTGTGTTACTCCATGGATTTAGTTGTAACTATATGGAACTACCTGTGGAACTCTACCTAACATGGCCTGTAACTCCTTACATTTGATTTGTGTAACTCTATTACGAAATTTGTGTAACTCTATTCAATTAATTTTGTAAGCCTATTCCAGTACCTGTGTAACTCCATTGTATTTTATCGCAGGACGACCTCTTGCAGTTGGTGGACATGCCATATGACGCTACCCCCATCAGACCGCAAGATTGATGGTATTCATGGCCATTGGAATAATTTCCTAGACATATGCGGCAACACTTTAAACCTTGGGGCTGACCTGATTTTCGTCCCTATCAAAATTGAAAAGCACATTGCATGCGCGTGTGTAAATTTCAAGGACAAATCTATTGATGTTCTCGACTACCAGAGACTCGCTCCCAAGTCGTTCGTATGGGGGGTGGTAGAAAAGCTGGTACGTTTCTTTTATATTGATTAGTTACTTTGTCTTGTATATTTGTCGTATTTTGTTGTACACTTTAGTTTAATAATTCAAATTTTATTAACTGGATAGTCGTAGTACATCACACCGGATAGTCGTAGTACATCACACACGCAAATAAAAAAGAACACCATAAAACCACATTGAACAAGTTCAGTGGTCGCATAGAGCTGCAACAATCATGTCGTATGGGTCGTAGATGTCGGCATAGGCAGCGGCTTCAGCTTCAGCGATTATTTCACCACGAACGGCAGTAACGTCGAAAGGTCGACGGAAATGCTCCCTGTCTTGGCGTGTGGCCACCCAGAGGTAAGGGCCACCGCCTATGGCACCGGCCGGCCTGGCGAGCCAATCCGCACGACCATGTCCGCTCCGGCTGAACATCTGCTGCAGCTTAAGTGCAGAAAGACAGTGGGCATCTGTCATCCCAAACTCCACCAACACGAACCCCGAGAACTGACGATCTCTGTTCCATATGAACTGCACCTTGGACACCATGTATCCACGTTCACATAGCCTGTTCCTTACAACACTAAAACTCTTTACTACGTACTTACCTCCTTCGTAATGGCCTGGCATATTTGCCATTATGCAGCAAAACGGTTTGACATATAGAGCAGACATAATCACTAAGTCTTTTTTTCTTTTTTTTGTGTGTGTTTGATTTGTATGAATGGTATTGTGTTAGGTTATCTGTTTTTATAGTGGGAATTGTGACTCAGCATGCATTAATGACCTTATTCCTAACCACCCCTATGTGCATGCACTACCATTAATTTGTGCCTTTTTATTTTTAGTACCCTATACTATTGGGGGCAGTTTCATTGACCTGTATTAAAAGATCCATATTAAATGCTAAAATAGTAACTGTTTATAATGTTATCGCTTTCGTTCAGTGTTTGCAGGGTGGATTAATGTCCGATTATCTAGAATGCAAGGGGGATCCAAGGGTAGCAAGTGTGGCAATGTTCAAGCCACATCAGGTTTTGTTTGAATGGTTGCACGGGTCCTCAAGGGACGATGAGTCTGGCCACTTCACAATGGTGCACATGCTTATGTACGAGGGCGCGCCTTTCAAGCACGATGATCTAAACAACAAGAGGCTACGGCGGTACATATCAGTCGAAATTGTTGCCTCCCTTGTACTAGCGGATATAAATGAAGAAAGAGAAGGATTAATAACAAGGCTCAGTGAATTGATAGCCGATAAAAACGTGCATTAGGAAGAGCTGAAATACCTTAGGAAATCTACGAAGTTACGCCTTAAATGTGGCAAGAAGTAGTATATTAGTGTTATGTATTTACTGTACATTTGCTATGTAATTAATCAAAAAATAATTGAGGAAATGAAAATCGCCAAATTTTGGATCAGTTGTTTGTTTTAGCTCAAGTTCTTGAGTAGAGTTTCACAATCTCATGAATAGAGTTTCAAAATTAAGGCTATAGAGTTACACAATATATGGTACTGGAGTTACGCACATTACTGTTTGAGTTTCAAAATTAAGTCTATAGAGTTACACCATATATGGTACTGGAGTTTCGCACATTACTCTTTTAGAGTCAGTCACAATCTCATATTGAGCTAAACAATATAAAGTAACAGTTGTGTTGATTAGAGGTACACAATAGTTCACATGTGGTGTTACAGAGTTACAGAATATATGGTATTGGAGATACGTTGATTACTGTATTAGAGTTTCACACTCTCTGATATAGAGTTACACAAGATAAGTTAACAATTGTGTTTAATTAAGGTACACAATAGTTCACATGCTGTGTTACAGAGTTACACAATATATTGTATTGGAGTTACGTTCATTGTTGTACAAGAGTTACACACATTCTGATATAGAGTTACACAAGATTAGGTAACAGTTGTGTAAAATAGAGATACACAATAGTTCATATGCTGTGTTGAATAGTGGTACACAGAGTTACACACATGGGATTACAGAGTTATACATTGTATTGTACCAGAGTTACACAAATTAATACAAAGAGTTATTTTTTATATAGTTTCACATATAGTTAGTTATAAACACTTTGGCGGTAATTGTTATTTTTCCCGCCAAAATTTATTTTTTGCTGTTCCCATATTGGCGTTTTTTTTTCAATTATGCCGCCTTTTTTTTGCTTGTATTACAGTATATTAATACGACATAACACACCCCTTCTCAATCCATTTTAATTCATCACAGTATTACACATCCTTTTTTATAGTAATGGCTTCGAACCCTTTTTTTGTCAACGATGAAGTTTGGATTTCTCAGTGGATTGCAGAAGTTGAAATGGATCTTTCAAGCCCTGCCGCAGAACACCCGCTAGTGAAAACATCCCTTGAACACCAACGTAATTACTGGATCAAGAGGCGCGATGCAGTCCGGTTAGTTGACCAAGCTGCTTCGTCATCAGCAAACCCTCGACGGCCGGAGACCCGTCGTTTGGCTGAAGCGAGAAACATGTTAAGTTATCAACCCCCAGTCTTGTCGCAAGAGGCAATGCGAGTGTATTGCCACATTCCAGACGTTATCAGAATGTACGATGAGAATCACCCAGATGTCAGTGGTAGGCCAGAGTTGCGTGGGAGGTGGGAACATGAGAAGGGTTTCTTACGGTTCTCAGGGGTTGTCCCCCGTATTTTAGAAATATATGATATAGAAAGACATTGTGTTCACTTTTCTTTACATTTTCTATTAGATGATCGAAATCATTTTATTTTAATATAACGAATTAATCGAAATATTTGACATAATGCTCGCTAAACAAAATGATTGCATCTCGTTAAACGATTGAGTATTTTTTATTACATAACGTATTCTAATCTGATTCATCCCCATCGTCTTGTTCTTCCTGTGACTCATCCTCAGCTGATAATGTTTCGGGTTGTGACATCGGACGATCAACAAACGGGTTCGGACAGTTTCTTTTGTCATGATGTGCCATTTGCTTGCAATTGTTGCACATTCTTTTAGGTTTAGAGATCTTTTCGACAGCTTTAGTACGAGCGGATGTAAGTCGGGTCCGACACCCCTTGTTTCTCGCGTGTTTCGGAGGCAATATCGTTATCTCTTTGTTGGACGTGCATCCAAGTAACTGCTCAATTTCTTGTTGCTTTGTTACTACCGCTTCAGACGGGGCAAGTGTTTCTCGATAATCTCGGATTATTTTAGTTAGTGTTTCGATATCGGACTTATTCCTCGCAGAATACCCACCGTTTCGTGCACCTCTGACCACAACTTCGTCATCTCGAGCTGACTGGAGTCAATTGTTTCCATCCCTCCATCCTCGATACGGACTGCATCCTTTGTCCACCGTTGGGTCACATATTTTTCGGGAATTGCCTTGATACCGTTACTGGAGTAAATCCAAATAATGTGCCTACATATTAGCCCAGATCTTTCAAACATTTTGCAAGTGCAAGACGCCTCATACGAACCTGTACAAAAAAACAATCACCATGTAAAACCGTATAGCTGTTCAGTGTAACTCCATATGATAACATGTGTAGCCCTGTCTCAATCAATGTGTAACTCTATAACAACAGGTGTGTAACTCCATATGTTAAATAGTGTAACTCTGTATCAGTCAATATGTAATTCTACAACAGTAGGTGTGTTAGACAATGTAACTCTATAGCCATATACGAGTAACCCTATAGGACGGAACAGTGTAACTCTATAGCCATATGCGCGTAACTCCTTACAATAATAGCTGTAACTCCATACACTTAAACTATGCAACTCTTTCCAATAGCTGTAACACCGTAGATTTAAACCATGTAACTCTATAGCCATATACGAGTAACCCTATAGGACTAATCAGTCTAACTCTATAGCCATATGCGCGTAACTCTTTTACAATAATAACTGTTACTCCATACACTTAATCTATGTAACTCTTTCCAATAACTGTAACACCATAGCATTAAACCATGTAACTATATACCCATATACGTGTAACTCTATATGACAGTACGTGTAACTCCTTTTTAACAATGTGTGTAACTCCGAAGATCAATGTTGATTTGAACTTTAAAAAAATAAGTATTATAAATACTTGATCTGAAATGAACTTCGAAAAGCTTGCCTTTTACAGCATCCCGGACCTTCGTAATATCCATTCCATCCGTCTCCATTCATTGACTGTACAACTTCTTCTTGGAATTCTTCAAAAACAGCATGGGTGAACACCTTTTCCCCGTGTCTTTCTAACGGGGAGTTGGTTTTCAATTTTGCAGACGAATGTCGGTTGTCGTTATCAAATTTCTTTTGGGTATATCGTTGTTGTTCGATGACACTTGTGTAACGCAACCAAAACTCCACCAACGTCCCGTATAGGTTTTCAAATTTTTTAAAGAAGCTATTTTCACTCTCAGATCGCTGCGTCGTCCTCATAACACTACCCATGGCGAGGTCCCTGCAATGGGCCAAAACCCACTGATTCCTTATCATATAAACCTCCTTAAACCATTCTACATTATGGACCCCGTGTTCTGCCACAATTTCACACCACCGTGTATCAAATTCAGCCGGTTTAATCTCACTGTCCTACACTATTGCATTCAACTTTTTTATGAAGTCGGGATAATCTTTGGAAGAAGTCCCGTATTTGATGGGGACCTTGTTCATTATGTGCCACATACAGAACCGGTGTCGGGCCTGTTTGAAGACATTGTTTACAGACCGTATGATTCCTGGGTCTTGATCAGTTATGATATACCGTGGTTCCTTCCCGTCCATTGCCAATAAAAAGTTCGTGAATACCCAATCAAAGTAGGAGTGGTGCTCCCTGAAAACCAAGCCACACCCGAAAGTGATGGAGCGCTTGTGATTATCGACGCCTGTGAATGGCGCAAACACCATCCTGTACTTATTTGTCCTGTACGTTAGGTCAAACGACACCACATCCCCATATACGGAGTAGTTCTTCCGCGATATGGCGTCCGCCCAAAAGACCATCGTCAAACTGCTATCAACATCAGTAGCATAGTCGAAGTATAACTCGGCGCTGCCTTCTCCTTTAAAAGGTCTACGAACAATTGTCTGTCCCGTTCATTGATGTAGCATTTAACGTCCCTCTGGAATTTCTTGAAATCGTTCAGGGTCGCGCCAATGTTGTCGTACCCGCTAAGGAGTTCCTTGCAGATCTTGGATGTCCGCGTAGCTCCTATTTTCAACTGTAAACATCAAATAGAAGTTAATCACTAAAATGGCAACGTTCCCAAAATTGAGCTACGATAAAACCCAAATATCGTACTAACCCTCGAATTCGATAGGATAAAGCCCTTGTGGTACTTGTGCAATCTCCTAGACAACTTATGAAACTGTCTATCTTTGATGTCAACAAGATCATGACAGTGTCCCGCATGAAAGTGATCAACCACTAAATCCCCCTTGGACATTTTCAATCTAATCCTAGCCTTGTATCCGATCCTTATTGTTTTCCTATTCCTACATTGTGTATTTTATTTTCACCGTTGGCGCTTGTTTCCTCGCCTGCGGATTGTTCTTCTTCGTTATTAGTTGTCGTCTTCTTGTAGTATGTACAGCCTTCTCTGTTGCACACCAGAAGCTTTCTTTTCAGCGTGTCATCCCGCCACTTCTTTTCAGTGTACTTACGCACGTCAAAACCACATGTAAGCACGTACACTTTGTAGAATTTTGTAGCTTCTGCAATGCTACTGAACACTTGCTTCACGTATGGTGTAAACTGTTTTTCAACGACTCGGTAGTACTCATCCGCTGCAACGTTAGTGAAAGCTGTGGCAAATTCTTCTTCACCGAAAACTGGTTCGTTGTCGGTTGAGCTACTACCTGCAAATTTTGAACATTTAATCCAATAGAGTTACACATTAGATGATATAGAGTTATACAGAGTGCTGAATAGAGTTACACGAGTTGCGAGATGGAGTTCCACTAATTGGTCAATAGAGTTTCACAGATTTACTGAACAGAGTTACACTAATCGGTCAATAGAGTTTCATAGTTTATTAAACAGAGTTACACTAGTTACTAAATAGAGTTTCAAAGTGCATACAATAGAGGTCACAGTATACTGAATAGAGGTTTACGTATAGAGTTACACTCGGTATTCAATGGAGTTACACTAGGTATTCAATAGAGTTTTACGTATAGAGTTACACTAGGTATTCAATGGAGTTACATTAGTAACTATATAGAGTTACACTATTATTTAAATAGAGTTTCACAGCCAATTATATAGAGTTACATAGACTTTTGCCAATAGAGTTACAGAAGTTGTTACACAACGTGTCCGACATATTATTTGTTAGAGTTTCACAATTTACTCAATGGAGTTATACTAGTTGTTGAATGGAGTTACATAATATAATTGGTAGTTCAACCGACAGATTAACAATTACATAATGTTCAACTGCATTGAGTAACTGCATTGAGTAACAAGTAAATTCACATTGAGTAACTGCATTGAGTAACAACTAAATTCGCAGATTAACAATAGTAATGTCCAACTGCAATGATTTTCAAGTAACGCCATATCTTAAATCAGATTTTTGAGGAAATAAAACAGTTTTTCAATACTTTGCATGCTACAGGGATTACGTGTATAAAGACGTGAAAACAAAGGGAAAAAAATCGCAAGGAACTACCATTGTGATATTGTTCAATGCGTGAATCCTCCATGTTCAGTAGATTAAAGATTTTGTTGTGATGAAATTGTTTCGAATTCCTTTAATACAGAAGGGCGAGTGATTTTTTAAATCGACGTAGTTGAACGATTTTTTTTTTAATCTGCAGTTGTCAATGGCGGAAACAGGAAGGAGTAGAATTGGAGAAGATGAAGGAGTGCATGAGTGAGAAGAACGTATGGTTGTGTTGTGTTTGTGTCAGTATTGGAAACCTAAACTGCATGAATCCACGTTTTCCTTTTTTTTAATTGATTATTGTATGCTAACTCATTAATTGCTTTTTTTTTTCATTAATGACAGCCCACTAAGTCGTCTAATCTCAGCCATCCATCATTCAACATCTAATGGTTGATATTAGGACTCAAGGACTCAACCAAAGAAGTAGACTCATTTGATCTCCTCTCTCTCTCTCTATACACACACACACACACACACACACATATATATATATATATATATATATACACACATAGGGTTGAGATCCGGTGAGAACCACCTTACAATGAAAACCTGTGAGAACTCTTCCTTACGGAGTTTTTTTAAAAAAATTAATGACATAATTGGATTCGGCATGGAATTTTATGGCCAGAGAACATATTTCTTGGTCTAGAAAATAAATACTAGTGGCGGAAAAATGATAGATACGAAAAAATAGATAGTAGGTGCATGCAAATAACTAAAACGTATCTCACCTTGATTTCCGTCACTAGTATTTATTTTCTAGACCAAGAAATATGTTCTCTAGCTATAAAATGTCATGCTGAATCCAATTATGTCATTACTTTTTTAAAAAAAAGTCCGTAAGGTGGAGTTCTCACAAAGTTCTCATTGTAAGGTGGTTCTCACCGGATCTCAAGTCTACACACATATATGTATATATACACACATATATGTATAGATTTAGGATCCGGTGAGAACGAACATTCGGTGCAAACGGTGAGAACGATTTATATCCATTGGATTAAATTAACACAGACGGCTAACAATAGCACACACAATTCTTTCTCTCTCCTGTCATTTTTTTCAACATTTTTATCTCTATTCATTTTTCCCCCAATTAAATTTTTTTTACCAAATTCATTTTTCTCCAAATTAATTTAACTATTTAATTGTTGTGATTTTCGTTGTTATCTAGCTAATTTAATATTTCTACAAATTATTACTTGTATTTATCTACTCCGTCAAAAAATGTATTTAGGTACCGAATGTTTGTTCTCACAGTTATACATTTTTTTACTTAAACCTAGATACATTTTTGACGGAGTAGATACATTTTTTACTTTTTTACATAAACCTAGATACATTTTTTGACGGAATAGATACATTTTTTACTTTTTTACATAAACCTAGATACATTTTTTGACGGAGTAGATACATTTTTTACTTAAACCTAGATGCATTTTTTGACGAAATAGATACTTTTTTTTTTTACTTTTTTAGATAAACTAGATACATTTTTGACGGAGTAGATTCATTTTTTACTTAAACCTAGATGCATTTTTTGACGATGTAGATACTTTTTTTTTTACTTTTTTAGATAAACCTAGATACATTTTTTGACTGAGTAGATACATTTTTTTTAGTTAAACGTTAAAACGTAGATACATTTTTTAACGGAGTAGATACATTTTTTTTTACTTTTTTTCATAAACCTAGATACATTTTTTGACGGGGTAGATAATTTTTTTTAGTTAAACCTAGATACATTTGTTGACGGAGTAGATACATTTTTTTCCACTATGTACACTGTTTACATTTTTTCTCACATATTGATCGAAAAATAATACACAATTTATTAATAGGTATAAGAAAATTATCAACCCCTCATTAACAACACATGTACGGCCAACCGCCCCATCACCACCACCATTATCAACCTCCGACGCCGCTACCTAATTCCTTATTGACGAACTTCGACAACCAAACCACTCATAAGAATAATTAATCAAAGATATTTTATAACCAATAACAAATAAAATAAAATCAATTTAATAAAACGACAGATGATACCACCAATCATCACGAACAACGATGTCGCGTCAATGAGAAAGATCAGGAAGACTTCACTATCCTTAATTCGGGGACGACTCATCCTCACTCAGCTCTCACTGCCCTCTTCTCTGTCATTTGGGCCGATGGGGAGATTTCTAATTGTGTGACTTGGGCCGGCGTTACTGAGGGTGACGACGGTGATGGTTTCGTTGAAATGTAACTTTGTCTGGTGGGGATACTGTCGGAGCTCCGGCGGCAAACGAGTATAGTAATTGGATTCCTGAAAGAGGATAATCGTGTGATAAATTAGTAATGGATTGATGTATTTAATTGATGAGATTAATGTTGAAGCTCTGATTACATGAGTTCTTGTTAATTGTAATAGTTATCAATGGTGATGGAATGGAAATTTGCAGATAAATTGGAATTGTGTTGATTAATTTAGAATGGGGATTGAAATTGTAGTAAAACGAGGAATAGGGGCTGATGGATATATACATTATTAATAGGCTTAATTTAATGGGTAATTATGAGTCGTTCATTAACTCTCATCCAAGGGATGAGATTCGTTCTCACCGTTCTCACCGAGTGATCGTTCTCACCGGATCTTGCCTCTATATGTATATATATATGTATAGATTTAGGATCGGGTGAGAATGGTTATTCGGTGCATACGGTGAGAACGACCTACAACCATTGGATTAAAACACAATCAACAGTTAAGAAATACCCACAACCCACATTCTAGATACATTTTTTGACGGAGTAGATAATTTTTTTTTTACCTTTTTACACAAACTTAGATCAGTTAGTCTTGCTTGTGACGGGTCGGGTGGAGAGACGGATAATGACACTAACAAAACGAATAGGGAGACAAGGTGGGGCACCCCATGTGCTTCACTCTCTCCTCTAAATGAAAATTTTGTGAGACAAAATGGTATCCGTCTTCTCCTTGTGACGGATACCCTCCGTCTACAATGAGAATTTGTGAACTTAGATACATTTTTTTACGGAGTAAATATTTTTTTTACCTTTTTACGTAAACCTATATATATTTTTTGACGGAGTAGATACATTTTTTTTACTTTTTTACGTAAACCTAGATACATTTTTTGACGGAGTAGATACATTTTTTTTTACTTTTTTACGTAAACCTAGATACATTTTTTGAAGGAGTAGATACATTTTTTTTACTTTTTTTACATAAACCTAGATACATTTTTTGAAGTAGTAGATACATTTTTTTTACTTTTTTACGTAAACCTAGATACATTTTTTGACGAAGTAGATACATTTTTTTTACTTTTTTTACATAAACCTAGATACATTATTTGAATGAGTAGATACATTTTTTTTACTTTTTTTTACATAAACCTAGATACATTTTTTGAAAGAGTAGATACAATTTTTATTTACTTTTTTACGTAAACCTAGATATATTTTTTGACGGAGTAGATACATTTTTTTTACTTTTTTTACATAAACCTGGATACTTTTTTTTTACTTTTTTACATTAACCTTGATACATTTTTTGACGGAGTAGATACATTTTTTTACTTAAATCTAGATACATTTTTTCCCTTTTTTTATATAAACCTAGATACTTTTTTGAAGGAGTAGATACATTTTTTTTTTTACTTTTTTACATAAACCTAGTTACATTTTTTGATAGAGTAGATACATTTTTTTACTTAAAACCTAGATACATTTTTTGACGGGTAGATACATTTTTTTTACTTTTTTTACATAAAGCTAGATACATTTTTTGACGGAGTAGATATATTTTTTTACTTAAACCTAAATACATTTTTTGACGGGTTAGATACGTTTTTTTTAAACTTTTTTACATAAACCTAGATACATTTTTTGACGGAGTAGATACTTTTTTTTTACTTAAACCAAGATACATTTTTTGACGGAGTAGATACATTTTTTTTACTTAAACCTAAATACATTTTTTGACGGGTTAGAAACATTTTTTTAAAACTTTTTTACATAAACCTAGATACATTTTTTGACGGAGTAGATACATTTGTTTTACTTAAACCTATATACATTTTTTGACGGAATAGATACATTTTTTTTGTACTTTTTTACATAAACCTAAATACATTTTTTGACGGAGTAGATACATTTTTTTACTTAAACCTAGATACATTTTTTGACGAAGTAGATACATTTTTTTTACTTTTTACATAAACCTAGTTACATTTTCTGACGGAGTAGATACATTTTTTTTTACTTAAACCTAGATAAATTTTTCGACGGAGTAGATACATTTTTTACTTTTTTACATAAACCTATATACATTTTTTGACGGAATAGAAAATGCCCCACCCGAAATAAAAATAATTGAAAAAAGTGGCAAAAGCTCGAAAATAGTAGTGGGCCAATTAAAAATACAAATGCAACAAAAAAGGGCAGGAATGGGAGTCGAGCGCGGGAGTCCAACGAAAATACCATAGTCAAACACCACTGTGATACATGTACAATGTGAATAAATTATGTCATTTTTATTATACATTGTAATACTTGGCAGAATTGGGCCCCAAAATCTTGGGAGCCTTGTGAGCTTGCACGGGTTGTGCACCCCTGGGCCGGGCATGGGTGATCTTAGCCTTCTATCTAATTCCAATCTAATGGTAGATATCCGTTCTCACCGTATGCACCAAATGATCGTTCTTACCGGATCTTGCCTCTATATATATATATATAGACTTGGGATCCGGTGAGAACCATCTTACAATGAGAACCTTGTGAGAACTCAACCTTACGGACTTTTTAAAAAAAAATTAATAACATAATTGGATTCGGCATGACATTTAATAGCTAGAGAACATATTTCTTGGTCTAGAAAATAAATACTAGTGACGGAAATCAAGGTGAGATACGTTTTATTTATTTGCATGCACCTACTATCTATTTTTTCGTATCCATCATTTTTCCGCCACTAGTATTTATTTTCTAGACCAAGAAATATGTTCTCTGGCCATAAAATTCCATGCCGAATCCAATTATGTCCCATATACATACATATATATATATATACATACATATATATATATATATACATACATATATATATATATACATACATATATATATATATATATATATATATATATATATATATATATATATATATATACATACATATATATATATATACATACATATATATATATATATACATACATATATATATATATATACATACATATATATAGAGAGAGAGGAGATCAAATGAGTCAACTTCTTTGGTTGAGTCCTAATATCAACCATTAGATATTGGAGAATGGATGGCTGAGATTAAAACAAAAAAAAACACTCACCTAACATGCATTTAATGCTTTGTTTCTCATAATTTCAATTCCCCATTTGGCTAATTAATTTTCTCTCCCATAACTTTAACTTCTAATTATTTATTTTTGAGTTTTAAAAACTTATGAGTATAACTCTAATGTTTTACGAGTGTAACTCTATAGAATTACATGCATGCTAGAAATAATATATATGACACTGTGTAAAAAAAATGTATGGCCAAAATTCAAAATCAAACTATTTAAGTTTAATTATGTCACTATTATTGCGATTTTTCCCATAAAAATCAATAATCATGCAATACTTGATAAAAACTTCTAAAAAATTTAAAGAACATTTTAAATATTGCATGTGACATACTCAAAAAAATTCGTAGCTAAATTCATAATTTAACTATATAAAAACTCATTTGATACTCATTTTATGACAATTTAACCATTAAATTTCATAAACCATGCATAAAACTCCAATAATTCAAAAAATTTGTATTCATAATATAGAAAATGCATGTGAGAACATATATAAAAATCTCGGCCAGAAAGTATTATTTGCTATTTTTCCCATAATAAAAAACATTTTTAGCCGATTAAAAAGTAAAACACTTTTAGGACCAGAAAGTATACATGCATAAATATTTTCGTGCATATCATATATGACCTTAATATTTTACGTTTTGTTTGTTTTTCTCATTACTCGTAAAAACGAAACGAGTTGCATACAAGCAACCGTATGCTCTGATACCACTTGTAAGGTTCGTCGTACTAGCCCTACTATAAAATTAGTCATACTAATCTACTCACCAAAATAACTCTTTAAATTAGGTGACAAGATCTTTATGCATGCAAATATAAAATGCGGTATTGAAAGATTCAGACCCTTACAATCGGTCCAAATAAGTGCTGGGTCGATCCTCCACGGAGCAACCAAAGTAGCTTGCCTCCTTTACGATGCACCCAAGACGTAACCTTAATAACCGAAATCAACACGGACTAGGTGAACAAAATCGGTTTTCCTAAAACCGAGTTCTAATCGTATTTGAACAAATACGAGATAATACTATGACAATTATAGTCTTAAATATAATCTCTATTTTTATTTAATTATTAAGAATATTATTATCTAATAATAATTTTAAAGGATTTTTCTATGTTTTCTTACACTAGAAAATTAGGTTAGGTCGAGGAAATGTGAACAATTCACATTATATGGTGAGGGTTGGGGTTGAGTGTGCCGTGAGGAATGAGAGCATGGGGAAGGGTTTTTGATACCTTTTGTCTTACCCATACAAATAGACTTGCATGGCTACCCATTAGCCATCATGCATAAACTAATCATTATGTTTAAGTTAGGTGCATAATCAAATTATAAGCAACCATATCACATACTGTAATAACCCGGAAATTTTATTATGAGCCTTTATATAATTGCACGCGTAAATAATATAGTTATATTCTTCGTTTAATAAGCTAGTGTATATCGTATGTTTATTGCAATTAGTTATGAGGGTTTAAACGGTTTTATGTTTAAATCGATGGGTTTATTTTGTTTCGATGTCAAATATGTTTTGGCACTTGTTTCGTTCTTAAGTTGTCATATTGTGTTATGCGTTTTGTGGGGTTCGAACTAGGGACCTCTAGAGTAGTGACTTGGGTTGTTGTGGGGTTCGAACTAGAGACCTATAGGGGGATGTGTTGGGCTTCGTTTTCCGTGCACAAATCCATAGCACACGACAACACCAAACCCTTACACAAACCCTAACACAACTCTAACCCTCACCCTCACCCATACTATCATGTATGCCGTCATATTAGAGAGGCATAAACTCTTATTTTCTGATCTACCTTCATCAACTAAACCCTAGACCTTGCTGCCGCCACCACACGGAAAGGAGAGAGAGTGATCACGTGCAGAGTAGACGTGTCTAACCCATCTCGTTTCGGGTCAGAAGTCAGGTGCGTGAATTCGTTTTATTGTCGTTGTTTATAATCGTTTTCTGTCTCTGTGTTTTCTGTGTCTTCGAAGGGTGGTGGAGTGTCGTGGTTGTTGGGGTGGTGTCGTCATATGTTAATGATGGTAGGAGGGTCATCTGGTGGTTGTCACGGTAGGGTATGGGTGTCGAGGTCAGTGTCGTTTAGGGTGTTTTGTTACCCTGGTTGTGTCAGGTCTGGGAAGGTGTTAAGGGAAGGTGGTTTGGGGGTGGTGCTACTGAAGACTCGGGGGAGGTCTAAGCAGGGGCACCAACGTGGTCCGAGAGAGGGTTGTCGGAGGTTTAGTCTAGGGGGTGTTATGGGTGGTGCAAGGGTTGTTGCAGGGGTTCGATTGGGGTCTGTTTCCGGACTGTTTAGAACTCAGGCGAGGGTCAGGCTGGGTTTAGGGGCCCTGGTTGGAGACGACAGGGGGAGTCGACGGGTGTGGTGGTGTTGTGGTGTCAGTTGGTGGCAGGTGGTGTTGGGGGCTAGTGCTGGTGGGTGGTCGAAGTGGTGGTAGGCGGTGAGAAGGGGGTTGAAGTCGGGTGTGGGGGCTGTCGGGTTTCGAATTCTGTTTTTATGGTTTTATTATTATTATTATTATTATTATTATTATTATTATTATTATCATTATGATATTTATTGTATTATTACTATTAATATTAGTATTGTCATTTTATTTGTTGTTACTTTTAGTCATATGTTTTCGTGTTAGTGTAATGTTAAGTTTCAGTCGGGAATTTTATTGGAGTCCTTCTTTTAAGGAGTTTCCTTTTGTGGAAAGTTTCCACTTAGGGAAACTTTCCGTTTTTGGCAAGTTACCGTTTATGGTAAGTATAAGTGGAATAGAAGGGGGTTTGGGAAGGAATTTAATTCGTTATATCATATATGTTTAGGTGGCAGTTTCCGCGTGGAACATTTCTAGTAGCTGTTGTCGATTACCGTTTCAGTCTGCAGTTCGAGGTAGGGGAAAATACTGTATATGATGTTGTGTAAATTGTTCGTATTTATTATTAAGCATGTTTGTGATATAATATGATGTGATCGTTATATTGTGTTATCTATGTTATTCTGAGATATCGTTACAATGTGAATATATATATTGGGTCTTGTGATACGGTGTTAGATCGGTGCGGAGTATATACGGTGTTGGATCGGTGCGGAGTATATATGGTGTTGGATCGGTGCGGAGTATATATGGTGTTGGATCGGTGCGGAGTATATATGGTGTTGGATCGGTGCGGAGTATATATATGGCGTTGGATCGGTGCGGAGTTTATTTGGCGTTGGATCGGTGCGGAGTTTACTATATTGTTATAATTATTGTTTTCCCTACTCAACCTCGTGGTTGACCCTGTGTATTCGTGATCACCTGTGATGAACCAATTATTGGGGAGCAGATTGACAGGTGGCTGAGACTAAGGGGGAGCTATGGGAGGAAGAGCTTGGATCCGGACCAGATTAGGTGTCTAGATCACCTTAGTCAGTTTAATACGAGTTGTACTTTATTTATGTTGTTAAGACCTTTGGATATGTAAGAACATGTTTTGAGTTTAAAGTTAATTTAAAGTACTGTTTATCTTCCTTTGTATCTACTGCCTCGGGAAACCGAGACGGTAACACCCTTATTTATCTGAGGAGTCCTAGTTCAGGCCCTTAAATAAATGGGGGTGTTACACATACATTCACACGACACATTTTATGTAAAATGTACTTTCATTTTACAAATTGTAATTTGTACAATTGTGTGACATGTGACATCCTATGTCAAGAAATACAATTGTATTAATTTAAAATACATATTTATCAAATAAATATTATCTCTAAATTAATTAAATCATTATTAACAAATTACTTAGTTATTCATAATTACCGTCCCAAAATATGTTTATTATAATAATCGTCAATACGATATACAACGTTTGTTATAACCACGAACCTTTCTCATTCTAATTTCGATATTTCTTAAATATCGATTAATATTTGACAACTGACCCTTTTCAATTTCAAATACGAATTTTACATTAGGATTTAACCTCTGATTTCTCGATATTTGATTTTAAGGAATTTGATCAACTTGTATCGTATACAATTGATCAATATATTAATTAAGGGGATTGTCCTATAGGTGTGACCTAAAGGGATCAACTGACCACCACCGTCATACGACAGTAATGTCAAACTCTAGTCAGCCAATCATTACCGATTAATGTTGGTCAGTTGACTATATAATTTCAGATCATCCCTTGCATATTCTCGTCATGAGATTTAATTACGTGATCGCACTATTGTTGAGGACACATTTCCCAAAAAATTCATCTCACATTAATATGTCATATCACATTTAAACTTGTCATAACATATTTAAACTTGTCATGTCACATTATTTTTGCTAGCCTTTTAATTAGATTTTATAGAAATGAATAAAAAAGTGATATTGCCAATATTTTCTTACAATCTTATGATCATGTTACAAATATTATAATGTCTGTACTGTTTGATCAATATAAATGGTGGCCTGGTGGAGTATTTCTATTGTTAAGAGTATGGGTTATTTTTTTATTACATTATCTTTTATATGGTTTTGGTAAGGTGGACGCACGATGTTGGGGTTTTTTGGTACAAATAATATAAGGATGCAAAGACGCAGTATTTTGTTATGGAATTAACCACAACCCAACTTGTATTATTATTCAAACACTAACAATAATACAATCAATCCTCCAACAATTAGCTACTAGCTAAGATTTCCAACTATGCTTAACTCAGGTTATTAAGCACACACTCATAGTTTATATATAAGATCCTAAGTCCTAATTTACCTAGTACATAAATAGTATTTATGTCATTCAAAGGCTAACTCATAATATTTACTACTAATACAATCTAACATACAAAACATAAGTAATAGTAACTTAAACCTAACTTAAAACATAGACTCATATGTTACTAGCTCATTACTAATGTTGGGGTTACTTTCCCAACACACGAGAAAATTTCTTGCCTATTTCTTTCATTTGCTGTTTTAATCTCTCTATGTAAGTGGTTTTTAGAGTTTCTATTCACTGACCAAAGACTTTTCAAAATTTGTTGACTACTATGAATACAATACACACGCATCAATTTGATATATTGTTTGAAAAAAGTTGGGATATTCTACGGTGTACCCCCGTATTTTTCGGTTTTCTATGTTGTACCCCTAGATTTTATAATTTCTATGGTATACCCTTAAGCTTCTTAGCTATTCTCCATAATGACCTCTTACAAATTTCCAATAACTTTATCACTATAAAAAGTCGTAATTTGACCTTTATTTTGACTCATAAAAGTGGTATCACCATTCAATATAGTGAGTATCACAAATAACTTTAAATAAGTATAAACTTCTATTAAAACATATGTTATGAACAATGAAATAATAAGAGCAATTTTGATGAAATTGAGTTAGATTTGTATACTATTTGGTTGGTTAATGGTAATTCGGCGAACTAATAAGTCATTAAGTAGGTTGTCGAGTAATTGAAATGTTAAATAGACCATTCAAAAGTTAAATTAAGAAATTAAGCTAGCAAAAACAATAAATAAGGTCATTGTATAGACTAATGTATAGAGTTTAAGGGCATACCATAGAATTTAAAAAATGTAGGGGTACAACATAGAAAATTGAAAAACTCGAGGGTACACCGTAGAATTAGCTGGTATTTCTTTAAGTGATGATCTGACTTGATATAACATTCTTTTATTATTATTATTATTATTATTATTATTATAAAGTTGCACCATTATAGTTTACAAAGTGGCAAAATAAAAATAAAACCCGTGAATTTCACAGGACACAAAAATAGTTATCAATAAATCATATTCTTAACATGATATCAGGTTCCTCCTGATCCTAATATTACCCATCTCTCGCCAAGCTTCCGCCGATACCGGTACATCCATGGCATCCACCATCAACCTTATCCCAAACTTTGCAGAACCCACGAAACCATTCGTCTCCCTCCACTTCCCATCATGCACCCAGATAACCTTGAATACCTATCGCACATTGAGATTTCAAATCACTCGTCTTCTTCATAGATATGGCTTATTCACTATGGCACAACTCCTCCTCCACCCACGACTAGAGATGACAAAGGGCCAGAAGTGGATAGGGTCTAATAGGACCCAGATTCCACTAGTACAGAAATGACATACGGCCACGGTTAAAAAACCCATATGACCACGGTTGTGCAACCGTAGCAAATCAGGGGGTAGCCTTAGGTATTGGAGAAATGGCTACGGTTGTTAACCGTAGCCATAAGTACTTTTTTGCTACGGGTGTTTTGTAACAACCGTAGCCATAAGTTCAATTTTACTACTGGTAATTATTAATAACCGTAGCCATAAGTCAATATTTGCTACAATTTGTAATTAATAACCGTAGCCGTAAGTGCGTTTTTGCTACGGTTATCAACAAATAACCGTTGCCATAAGGGCTTTTGTTGCTACGGTTAATAATTAGTAACCGTAGCGTTAGTCCGTTTTTTGATAGTCAAAATTCAATCTAAGGCTACGGTTAGTAATTAATCACCATAGCCATAAGTTCATTTAACGCCATGGTTGCACAACCGTAGCCAAAGACCATGCCTTTTGTCCAAGCTAGTATTGTCGATTCGTCCAGCTATTATAACAAATGGATCGAAGCAAAATAACTTCGTCTATTTTATAATAAAAACCAATGTAATCAGTATCTGCATACATATTTCCAATATAACTCAAGTTTTCGATAACATATATTAATAAGCTAATATTTCATGATCACAAAATACACCGATACCCCTTAATAATACACGCGACAAGTCCATATTGATAGATCGCTTGTCATTTCCCTTCGTGCTTCTAGTCTTCAAAATTTGATGGCCTTCAACCGTCTTCTTATTTTTACCTACATTAATAAAAGAATAAAAAATGTCAAATAATCTGCCCACATAGACTTGGTGTTAAAGAATAACTAGAATTATAAAATCAAATGCTCTCAATCAAACTTATGGCCATCAAATAAAAACCTGGTTGAAATGTTGCTGAAGCTTCTCATTGGTTAAATTGATACAGAACTGCTCAAAACTGCAAGGCGTCAAACTATGTAGTCAAAATCGGCGGTAGTACACATTTATATTTCAGGTATACCTTTGAGCATGGTATTAATTGTTAAATCAGAAAGCAACGCCACTTTAGACCAAGTTCTGCAGGTTTTGACAGTCGTAACTGCATTTCGAGTTGGGATGATTCGCATTTATGGAGCAACGAACAAGATCAGACTGTGGTGACCAAGGCTGAGATCAAGTATTGCAGTCGTTTAAGGACATGCTCACCGGCCTTTAAGGATGTATTGCAGTCGCCTAGGGCTACTGATATTGTAGGCAAGAGTAATGCTAATAACGGTACTGGCAATAGGAGGAAGTGCAGATAGCAGGAAAGTGGCGAGTCGGAAAAAGGCCTGGGGCTATGAGATGCGGTAGAGTTACTTCTGATTGTGTCTGGACTGGGGTTTGTTTGGACAGGTGCACTTAAGGTATTGGATTTTGGGATTGTGTCTAAATTAATATATAAACAAAGGGCACTGAAACTCAACTCCTTGGTGTCCATACAAAACAATCCTTATGCTATGAGCTGCGGAACAACCTTTATACGAAGGGAGCAGAATGTCATTATTACAAGCTGCCTCTAGGATAGTAACCTTGAAGTGTGAGTATAATATGTCATTTCCTGCCGTTGATGGTATTGCTTCTTTCCTTGAGGATGCTATCCCCGAAGATAACGTCATGACTCGAAGTTTCTACAACACCAAAAAAATAGTTAAAGGTCTTCAGTTACCACATCAAAAGATCGATGCTTGTCCCGAAGGATGTATGTTGTTTTGGAAAGATGATGCGTTACTTGACAAGTGCAGAAAATGTGGAGGGGATAGATTTCAGACAAGCGATGGAGATGTTGTTTTCAAAACGAAAAAAGGCAACAAGAGTGGTAATAGGGGTCAAAAGTGTAAGAAACCAATAGCAGAAAACCAATTAATTTACCTTCCTCTTTCTCCTAGACTTCAAAGAATTTATTCTACCAAAAAACTTGCCGAACAAATGACATGGCACAAAGAAAATCCACGTAATCCAGGGAAGATGTGTCATCCAAGTGACGGGGAAGAATGGAAACGATTTGATCAAATCTATCCTGAATTTGCCGAGGAATCCCGGAATGTGCGACTTGGCTTGTGTACGGATGGATTTAGTCCTTTTACCCAATTTGGTAAGAATTACTCTTGTTGGCCCGTAATGGTCACACCATACAAGTTACCGCCTTGGTTATGTATGAAAAGAGAATTCATTTTCTTGTCTCTCATTATTCCCGGTCCTAAAAATCCGAAAGGCCATTTGGATGTTTATTTACAACCATTAGTGGAAGAATTGAGACAATTGAGGGAAGTTGGGGTGGAAACATATGATGTTTTCAGAAAGCAGAATTTTCAACTAAGAGCTTCACTTTTATGGACAATAAAGGATTTTCCCGCATATGTTATGCTATATGGATGGGCTACTGCGGGACAAAAAGCATGTCCTCGTTGCATGGGTGAAAGTAAAGCTTTTTGGCTTCCGAATTCCAAGAAAATTAGTTGGTTTGATTGTCATAGATGCTTTTTACCACTAAATCATTCTCTTAGGAGAAACAAGAAAGCTTTCAAAAAAGGGAAAGAGGTACTTGATGATGCCCCGGATCATCTTCCGGGTGATGAGGTATGGGAGTTGGTATGTGATTTCCCATCTTCTATTGATGGTACTGAAGAAGAGTTTAAAGAACTCAAAAAGAAGAAAAATGGTTGGTTTAAAAGAAGCATATTTTGGGACCTTCCATATTGGAAAACAATGTTAATCAGACACAACTTGGATGTGATGCATATAGAAAAGAATTTTTTTGAGCAATTAATTGACATGATCATGGATGTCGAAGGCGAAACATGTGACACTATTGGATCAAGAAAAGACCTGAAGTTGTTTTGTGATCGTCCCAAATTACATATTCGCAATGATGGGTCCAAGCCAAAAGCCATTTACACTCTTGACAAACCACAAAGGAAGGTATTATGTGAGTGGTTACGAAATCTGAAATTCCCCGATGGATATGCTTCAGATTTTCGTCGATGTGTTGATCTTAAGAGGCTCAGGTTACAAGGCATGAAAAGTCATGATTGTCATGTATTCATGGAGCGACTATTACCCGTTGCTTTGAAACATCTCCTCCCAACCACGGTATGGAATGCAATTGTTGAGATTAGTCAATTTTTTAGAGATTTATGTTCGTCCTCAATATGTGTTGATGACATGATTCGTCTCGAAGATCAAATACCACTAATATTATGTAAGCTTGAGATGATCTTTCCCCCTTCATTTTTCAACTCAATGGAACATCTACCGGTCCATTTGCCCTACGAATCCAAAGTTGGAGGACCCGTTCAATATAGATGGATGTATCCATTTGAAAGGTAATACTAAGAGTATTACATATTTTTGAAATTTTAGATTAACTAATATATTACAAACTTCATTTAATAACAACGTAATGAATTATATATAGGTTTCTTAATCATTTGAAGAAAAAGATTGGAAACAAAGCAAAGGTTGAAGGTTTTATATGCAATGCCTATTTAACGGAAGAGATTGCAAATTTTTGTTCTCTCTACTTTGAAAAACATATAGAAACCAAAGCAAAAAACTTGAATCTTAATGAAGCAGATGAAGTTGATACAAGTTTACCCGAGTTTTTTCAAACTCAAGATGGTGAAGGTTGTTCCTCTAAAGGTGGAACGAGATATTTGGATGACAAGGAATACAATTATGCTCACTTATACGTTCTATCAAATAGCGAGATCTTAGAGCCATATGAAACGAAGTTTGTGGATGATTTCATTAAGGAACATCCTAATGTAAGTAGGGATGATGTTTGGGATAAACATGAAGACAAATTCCCAAAATGGTTTCTGAACCATGTGCTTGAGTTCAATATCCAAGATGATTTGATAAGGAGTTTAGCCTTCGGTCCTTCACGCTTGGTTAAGACGCGGAACCGATATTCGGTTAATGGATTTAATTTCCACACATTCGACCGTGGTAAGGGTAAGGCTAGATGCAATTATGGTGTTACTATTTCTTCCGTTAATGACCACGAATATTATGGTATTATAGAGGACATTTTTGAGATGTCTTACAATGGTCGTGATCGAGCTTACAAGACTACCTTATTCAAGATTGAGTGGAAGGATAATTCCCCGGCTGGAATGAGAACACATGAATGTTACAAGCTTGTAGAAGTGAATCGTACCCGAACATACCCTAAGTATGATCCATTTATACTTGCACATCAGGCTCAACAAGTGTATTTCGCTTCCTATCCAAGCACGACAAATGATAGAAATAGTAAGGCATGGTGGGCAGTCATTAAGACAAAGGCACGATCACAAATTGATACCTCCTTTTTTCAAGAAGAAATAGTAGCAAATGGGACAATTTTGTCTCCAACAGATGAAATCATTCACGATAATGAAGATGAAGATGATGATGAGTTGGAAGAGGAGGAGGATAATGAGACTATTAATATTGAGTTGGAAGAAGGATGGGAGGAAGTTGAAGAAGT
Organism: Silene conica; assembly: GCA_029255685.2. NCBI lineage: Eukaryota > Viridiplantae > Streptophyta > Magnoliopsida > Caryophyllales > Caryophyllaceae > Silene > Silene conica. The sequence goes on from CM055311.2 coordinate 73,985,326, forward strand.
AGTGAGAGTGCATGATGATGACGATGTTGGTGATGATGATGACAATGAGGATGAGGATGAGGATGTTGGTGATGATGATGATGAAGATCTAGAAGAGGATGAGGATGATGATTAATTTGGTATATAATAGTTGTACAATTTAAATTCATGCTTGATAGGTTTATTTTATGTTTTTTCTTCACCTACTAATATTTTCATTTATGTGATTGTAGATGGCAGGAGGTCGAGGTAGAGTGCGAGGCGGTGGCAGTAATCGCGCTAATATTTCATCCGTGCAAGAAGAAGAGGAACCAGTAGAAGAAGAGGTACAGATCGAGCCTCAAGTGGATGAGGACTCGGACGATGGTATACAGATCCAGTACACCCAGGATAACCGGATTATACTTGATCCGGCGGGACTATGGTAAGTGTTGTTGTTTATTAAATGTGTATTATTCAATTTTTAAAGTAATAAAATGATTTGTTATAATTAACAATTTCTGTTACAGGTTTAGACATCAGACTCCTCGTCGAGGGGTCGTTGCTAGCACAAAGGAGAACTTGTTAGGTCCTGTGCCTACTTCTTGGGGGAAAGCTAGCAAGGCTCAAAAAGAAGCTTGGTTCAATGCGTATCGGGTAATTGCATTAATTATAGTTGTTTTTTAACTCATTAAGCTAACTACTAATTACATTTAATGTTTTTTTTTTGTGTAGCAATCTTTCTATTGGGCTCCTGAACATGAACAATCCGTCCTTGATAGGTACCATGAAGTTGGTAAAACAAGATATAGAGACTATATCTACAAGATTGTTACAAGAAAGAAGGAATCAGATCATCTAAAAGGTACATGTAATATATAAGTTTTGTCACTTGTATATACAAGAATTAATGAAATATCTTAATACTACTAACATACTTTTTAATTGTAGGTGAGAAATATCAAGATCTTATGAAGCGACGCGAGACTCCCGAGTTCCAAGCCGTGTCTGCTCAAAAGAAAATCAACAAAAGAAGAGGGAAGAAAGATGCGGAGGTCGAGCCTACCCATCACGGGGGATCACGATCATTTTTTACGCGTATTTTTAGTTTAAGTCTTCAATGAATACTTCTTTTTTGAATGAATATACTATACTTCTTATATTAACAATTTTCCTTATTTAGGGAGGGAAGAAGAAGAAGGATAGCAGCAACAAAGACGGCGGCAACAAAGAAGGCGGCAAGAAGCCGATGATGACGATGCCCGAACTTTTCCTTGACACGCATTCCAAGGTCAACGAAAAGACGCAGAGAAGAATCTGGATTAAGGCGAAGGACAAAGAGTTATATGTAAGATAGTTTCTCTCAACTAATGATTTTTTTTTTGTTAACTTCGACAATGATTGTTTTTGCTTAAATAATAATAGTTTTCTTAATGTTATAGGAGGCATATGAGGCAGAGAAAGAGGCCCACCCTGAGCGGGATGATAATGAAATTTGGTTCAAATTGGTGGATGGTTACAAGAAGGGTATGGTATATGGGGCCGGACAAGCTCATGGGGTGTTTTACAAGGAACCGGCTAGAAGGTCCTCATATGAGCCGCGAAAAACCTACGAGCCGTCTCTTGTAAGTCAATTGCAATCGCAACTTGACCGAGAAAGAGCGGAAAGAGATGATGAAATGCGGTTGATGAGAGAACGTCTTAAGGCCATGGAGACATATTTCTACTCTTGCAACCCCGGTTCACGACCATTTAATGAAGATCCTAACGATCCAAGTGGAAAGGGAGGCGACGGTAGTGGAGCTAGCATGGGATTTCAAGCAGTTAATTAGTTTAGTAACTTAGGAAAAATTGTCGAACTTGGAGATTTAGTAGTTTAGATAACGGGTTCTTGTAATTTGATAACGGTTCTCTTTTTCTATAAAAGGAGATTTGGTTGTTGTTTCAAAAGGTGTTCGTCACCAATTGCTGGTTACTTTCTGGTTGCAGGTGTACTGAAATTATTTCGCATTGGATTTGGCAGAAACGAAATGAATTTTCATGAAAAATGCCCAGGAATTTTGGCGACTGAAATGATGTAAATGGCGACTGAATTCAGTCGCCAAAACAGAGCAACAAAAACCAAAGCCCCTGGAAAGTCAGGCACTTTGGCGACGGATTGGGCGATTTGGCGACGGACTGTCTGTCGCCAATGTGGCGACTACTTCGTTCGCCAATTTGGCGACTGCAATTTCTGTCGCCAAATTGTATGTATGGCGACTACCGCTTCTGTCGCCAAATTTGGCGACGGATTTCAGTCACCCGAATTTTTTTGGCGACAAAAGTCAGCGACAAGTGTTTGGCGACTGTTTTCCGTCGCCAATAGGTGTTTGGCGACGGATTTCAGTCGCCAATATTTGTCGCCCGTTTCAGTTTTCGTTGTAGTGATATTGCAGCACAGAGTTTACAGCAACACAATGTTTACAGAATTCACAGAGTTTACAGCAGCACAGAGTTTACAGTAGCACTATCCCACTGGTCGCTAATATATATGTTTTATTTGAGGGAAATAAGGAACAAGTATTAAAGCATTATGTAACTAACAACACTGAAAGGAGGAATATGCTTTTATTAAAAAATTATAATTGAAGCTACGAAGTTCTGAATACAAAAAAGCAAGATACATATACCAGTCCCTATGTACACAACTCTTATTTTTTGATGATTTGTTTAATTTCTCTCTTCCCAAATGCCCTCATTATGATCATCTCTTACATAATTAGCTATGGAGTCATTTTCAGTTGGCATTGCTGGCAATCCATCAAAAAAAGGAGGAATATCATCAAATTGATCATATTCTTCTTCATCGTCTACATCATCCACTCCCAGAATGCGTCTCTTGCCTTGAAGCATAACTCGCCACTTATCATTTACTGGGTCCACGATATAGAAAACTTGTTTTGCTTGTGAAGCTATTATAAGAGGCTCACTTGTATACACCGGTCTACTAAAATCTACCAATGTAAAGCCATACTCGTCTACCCGTAAACCTTTCTTACTATCAGCCCATTTGCATTTGAACAACGGAATCGTGAATGTTGCATATTGCAACTCCAGTATGTCTTCAGTGATCCCATAATAAGGCATTTGACGATAAACAGGTGCACTACCTCTAGTACTGCCAAATTCAGTTAATGTAGCCATTAATGTAACTCCACTATTTTGCATTGTACTCTTACTATCCTGACGCTCAGTATAAAAACAATAGCCATTGATACCATACCCTTCAAATGATTTAACTTCATTATTTGGGCCATAAGCTAACCATTTAACGGTCTCACTCACTACGTTAGAAGTATTTGACAACTCGCCAAGCACTCTACCCCTAAACCATTTCACAAAACACTTGTTATGTTGTTCAACTAACCATTTCTCACTCTTTAAGGGATGTTCCACCCTTAATGTTTGCATGTGTTCCTCAAGGTAAGAATGAACTTCAGTAAGATGTTGTAAAACATGAAAATGGGCATTACTTAGTTCTTCACAATTCATAGACACCCACTGTGATCCAATAGTGCCTTTACCCTCAAGTCTACCTTCATGTCGAGATTTTGGAAGCCCAAATGGTTGAACATTTGCTAAATAATCTTTGCAAAATCCAATAACCTCTCCAGCTATGTAGCCTTCAACAATACTAGCATCTGGCCTATATCTATTAGTTGTAAACCCTTTCAAAATACCCATATATCGCTCAAATGCATACATATCCCTCAAGTGTACGGGGCCTAATAGCTTAGCCTCCCTAACTAAATGAACAACTAAATGTACTGAAATATCGAAAAATGAAGGGGGAAAATACATCTCCAACTGACACAAAGTTTCAACGACGTCTGCTTGCAACTTATCAAGTGAGTCAGGATCAATCACTTTGCTATAAATTGCATTAAAGAAAAAACAGAGTCTTGTAATTGCACATCTGACATCTTTTGGCAGTACTGATCGAATGGAAACATGCAAAAACTATTGCATTATTACATGATAATCATGAGATTTTAGACCAATCAACCTTAAATCCTTCATTGAAACAAGATTTTTCATGTTGGATGAATAACCATGTGGTACCTTAATACCACAAATGCACTCACACACAATTGTTTTTTCCTTCTTAGACAAGGTATAACAAGCTGGAGGAAAATATACACTCTTTCCATCCTCTTGTGGTGCCAACTCCTTCCGTATTCCCATCTCTTCAATGTCCTTCCTTGCTTTATACCCGTCTTTAGTCTTTCCGGGGATATTAAGAAGGGTCCCAATGAGACTTTCACCAACATTTTTTTCAACATGCATAATGTCGATACAGTGTCTTACGGGCAAATGTTTCCAATACGGAAGATCCCAGAATATAGACTTCTTCTTATATTTTGCATTCTTTAGAAAATGGCTGGGTTTTCCATAAATAACATTAATATCTTTAACTTGTTCAAATACTTCATTTGCCTCTAGAGGAATAGGAGCCATATTATTCTCCACCATCCCATAAATGCCTTTTTCATCTTGCGATAAGGGTGATTTCGTCGCAAAAATCTTCGATAGTTTGTGTAAACATTCTTACCACTATAAGTAAGCCAGGGAGCTATAGTTCCTTTATCACATATCGGGCATGCTTTTTTCCCTTTAACTAAGTATCCAGACAAATTGCCATATGCAGGGAAATCATTTATAGTACACAACAACATAGCATGCAATTTGAAATCTTCTTTCGCAACTGCATCATACACCATCACCCCTTCATCCCACAATAGTCTCAAATCATCAATGAGAGGTTCTAGATAAACATCTATATCGTTTCCAGGTTGCTTTGGTCCTTGTATAAGAAGTGACAACATCAAGTATTTGCGCTTCATACACAAATAAGGAGGCAAGTTATATATACACAGAAGGACGGGCCACGTGCTATGCTGACTACTTAATGTAGAGAAAGGGTTCATTCCATCAGTACAAAGGCCCAAACGCAAATTCCTATCATCCTTGCCAAATTCTGGAAATATTCTATCAATTGTTCTCCATTGAGGAGCATCGGCAGGATGTCTAAGCTTGCCATCGTTTTTTCTCATTTCTGAATGCCACCTTAATTTCTTAGCTTCATTTACATTAGCAAAAAAACGTTTAAGTCTTGGTATTATAGGTAAATACCACACCACCTTTACTGGAGAGCCTTTCTTTTTCTCACCATTGCCATCCTTATCCTTCACCCGATATCGTGACGCCTTACACTTTGGACACTCATTCAAATCCTTATATTTCTTACGGTACAAAATGTAATCATTCGGACATGCATGGATTTTTTCATAGTCACAACCTATTGGACACATAACTTTTTTGGCTTCATAAGTAGATTTTGGAAGAACGTGAGCTTCGGGCAGCATGTCATCTAAGAGTTCTAACAAGGCTGTGAAACTCTTATCGCTCCACCTATTTTCTACTTTTAAAGACATTAAGTTCATCACAGCAGATAAACGGGTGAATTTATCACAGTTAGGGTACAAAGGTTTCTCCGCGTCACTTTGCAATCTCTCGAAAACACGTGGCTCATCCTCAAAGTTAACTTGCACGTCATCAATCAAGCTATCTAGTCGGTCCCTTTCAATATCATCATCATTAACATATTCTCCTGGCTCTTGTCTACCTATTTCTATTCCAGGAAGCCTTATGGGTTCACCATGAAATATCCAACGTGTATAATCCTTCATAAACCCACGTAAAACTAAATGATCCACACAAATATCAGGGTTAACACTTTTTCCATATTTTGACAATCAACACAAGGGCATAATATGCGTGTCTCTCCTTTTCTAACTACATTCTCCACAACACATCTCACAAATTTCTCTTTGACTAAGGTACGAAATTCAAGAGTTGAACGTTTCATATTATACATTCAACTTCAATCCATGGCTAGAAAAAAAATACCTAGAACCCGTGAAAAAACGTGTTGATAGCAAGGCGGACAATAATGTAAGATACCATTTTATGCTTTCTTAGTTTTAATTTATTTATTTAGCAATTATATTATGATAAGTTTGATGTTATACATGATTAGATTTTATTCAATTATGCTAAATTATGTGTTTACGCTAACTATATTGAACTCTATTAATACCATTTATACTTACTACATCCAGAGCGATTTTGATTTGCGACTATAAAAGCATCGAATATACAAATCAAAGCATAGCACAGGCTGGTCTTTCTATATAGTAAACTAGTCTTAAGCAGCAGCATGTTGCAAAAATCAGACTAAAAAGGGAGAAAGCAAGAGCCTCTCGGTTATCTATGAACAAGGCCAAATCTGAAGCAATTCAAGTAATATAAACAATACTGACTATAATTCGTTGATTAAATTGGTTATGAACTTAAATATAAATAAGAAGATATAAAATTACCTATAAACTATTGGAGCAGACGACAACCGCGCGAGCTTACGTCGATGAAGGTGCTTTCGCCGGAGATTGTCGCAGGCGTGAGATATCGCAGGCGAGGTTTCCGATTTTAATGATTAAGCTGGGGTTTCAATTTTGATGAATTGAGTTTGAGTTTTGCTTAAATTGTGAAGAGATTGAGTTGGGGTTCCAATTTTAATGATTAATTAGCTGGCTTTCCAATTGTCGAAGAGATTGAGTTTTCCTTAAATTGAATAGTTTGTTTATTTGGTTTCCAATTTTCATATGAACACGTTTCAATATTTAATTATTATTTTTTTTTTTTTGGAGGGAAGGAAAACGTATTTTGCGGGTTACTAAAAATTTCGTGTAGATGCATTGGCGGATTTTTAAAAATTTAAAAGATATATGGCTACGGTTCGAAAAATCAACTGTCGCCTTTTGTTTTTATAAATAGTTTTGGCTACGGTTATTATCTACTACCGTAGCTAATTATTTTTCTAAAATATTTTTGGCTACGGTTATTACCTACTACCGTAGCTTTTTATTTTTCTAAAATAGTTTTGGCTACGGTTATTTCCCACAACCGTAGCATTTAGTAGTTTTGGTCACGGTTGTTTGAAAACAACCGTAGCCATTATAAAAGCCTATTCTTAAAAATTTTACGGCTACGGTTATTAACTACAATCGTAGCCATAAGTGCTTGCCAAATGTCATTTTTCTACTAGTGTTCGGATCCGTGATGTGAAAGCGAGATCCAGATCAGTAGGGTCCAAAATATGAGGATCCATATCATATCCATCAGGCCATCAGGGAAAGTAAGGGTCTAGCAGATTTGTACCGTATCATGGATATGTTGTCATCCCTAGTTATCATCCCCGTTTTTTTATATCGGTAAGGTCTCGAGATAAAACAAATGTCGAAATTCGCACCATAGTGCCTTTATACCATATAAAATGACTGAAGGTGTTACAAATTACAATTGACAAACGATTTAAAATAAACACATTTAAAATCTCTAACTTTACTTTAAATGTCGTGTTTGAAATAGACAAAATAAGTTATATACTTTATTCGATGTTTTGTGAAAAATCCAAGCATCCAATATTTATTATAATATATAAGGAGTCTATACACAAGTATTTGAGAAAAAGTCTTTCAACTTCAAAAATGACTAAAATAGCCGATTTTGAAGATTATTTTTGTTTTTTAGGCCGAAAAGGTCTCTGGATAAAAATTCTGGAAATTTGCACCATAGTGCCTTGAAATCATATTAAAATGACTCAAGATGTTAAAATTGACATATGGTTTAAAATAAACACATTTAAAGGCCATAACATTATTTTAAAGTCCATGTTTGAAATTGACAAAATAAGTTATATACTTTATTCTATGTTATATTGTTAAAAATCCAAGCATCCAATATTTATTATATGATATAATGAGCTTATAGACAAGTATTTAGAAAAAAAAATCGGGTATGACCAAAAATTGCCGATTTTCAATGTTATTATCCACGATTTTTAGGCCGACAAGGTCCCGAAATAATAATTATCCAAATTGTCAATGGTCTTTCGTTGAACCATTGCGATTCCTTCATGGAGGGTAAAAAGGAATTAATTGATTACCTATAATAATTGATAGTATTGTACATTTGTATATGCGAATGTTCCATTTACACATTTTGTTTTTTTTTTCTCACTTGTATTAATCTCTGATTATTGTTTGCCTTTTTTTTTTTAATTCTAATAACTTTTAAATCTTTAATAAAAAAAATTCTTTTAAATGCAATTTTAACAATTTGTTATAGTATTTTTATTTTTATTTTCAGAATTTTGTATGTGTGAGCTTTACCCATCACTCTTGAGTAACAATTGATTTATTGAAGTAGATATCTACATAATTTTTTAAAAAATCAGGTATATTTTTTCGTTTGCCATTTTTCTCTTTTTTTGGTGTTTTAAGTCAATTCTTTTATATTAGTAATTATTAGTTTAATAATTTTTGTGTGCTTCTAATTAATAAGGTTATTGTTAAAAATATTGAAATGTTGTTCTTATATTAATAGTTTCACAAATTCTCATTTGTGACGGCGAGCTTGTGACAGATACCGTAAAATACCCATGAGAGATGAGTGAAAGCACATGAGTGCCCCACCTTGTCCCCTCTCCCTTTTTGTGAGAGGTCACAAACTTATGACGAGATTAACATCTCACAAACAAGACCTACTTTAATAGTTTAGCATACATAATATAAAAATGTACTCCCTCCGATTTGTTGTGTTGTTCCCTTTTGATTTTAACACAAGAAATAAGGAAATCAATTTGGACCACATAATACATAGGACCCCACATAAAATTGATTTTTGACCACACAAAGTTGTCCAAAAGAGAAAATAGGAAACATCAATGTAATTAGACCAAAACGGAAAGAGGAACATCATAGTAAATCGGAGGAAGTAATTTATATTAAACAATTTAATGCGCATACGTACAAAACAATTAAATCATTCATTGAACATGGATGACCCACTGAAATTTTACTTTGAAAAATTGGCTTTCAACCACCTACTGACACGTCCTTGCTTTAATATATAGGATTATATATCAATATTTTTCAAACATACCCGTGCAATTTGCACGATTGAAAACTAGAAATATATACAATGAGTATTGCTTGTGACAAATACTATTTATCACGAGGGAAAAACGAATATGTTTCTCTCACAATTACAAAGTGGGAAAAGAAGTGAATGAAATAGAGATTGTAGGATTTTGCCATTTGCATTTTATGAGAGAGTCCTTATCCATTTTCAACTTGTGACATAACGAACTTTTTTATTGCGAATTTGTGGGAAATTTATTAGGTGATAAAAGATAATTTTGGGCTGCTTTTAACTTTCCCGTGTAAATCGAAACCACCGGGTGTCCGTAATTTGCCGACTAAATCTCCAACTGTTTTCTCTCAAAAACCCCCAAAATCTACACCAATTTCAAACAAATACTTCTATATGATCTAAATCTCGATATTAATTTTGTGTTTAATTGGCAACTTTAATCATCATATAGTAATTAATTAAGTTGATTTAAGAAAAAAATGTCATTGACAAATGTGAAAATGTCGGAAGAAGTTTGGTTAACTTGTGTTACACACGCATTGTCTACTGAAACTGAAGAGATCATGGGTCTTCTTCTCGGTGATATTGAGGTCTATTCCTTTATCTTTTCTTTTACCCCTCCTTTTACCTTTGACTAAAATCCGCCCTTTGATACTTTTGTTGACTATCATGTGATGTGATGCACATTTTTGGGACATTAATCAATTTGTTTTTATGATTTGGTTGATGGGTATTTGATATTTAATGAGCTAAGTAGAAATTTGAGTCAAAGTTGTAAGCTTTGTGAAAGAAAGAAAGTAATTTATTCATTATAGTGATGTGTGTATGCTGTTTCCGGGGAAGAAGAGGAGTACTGAGTAGGCACTCCATCTCGTTTATTTGTTTACCTTTTTATTCGTTGTGAGGGACATTTCAGTTAACGGTAAACAAATGATGGGACGGAGGGACTAATTCATTAGGTCAATTTCTGCTGCTTTTAATTGAATTGGATTAGTTTAAGTGCTGTTAATATACAGGCATTTGGAAGTGTGCATGCGTATATGTAAGAAAGAAGAGGATTTATTTGTTCAGTGCTACTCCCCATCCCAATAGTTTGTTTACCATTTTTATTCTTTGTGAGAGGTATTTGTGAGAGTTATTTTAATCGATGATAAACAAATGATTTGATTGGGAAGTAGGGAATAATTCTTAGGAATTGTCTTTTCGTATCCTTACAATTTTGTGATTGTACTAGACTTAGGTGGGACTATCCTAAATTACACTATCAGTGTCATATGGAATTGCTTTGATATGAACTGAAACTTGTGGGAAATCCTGTCAGAGAACGCCTCTTTTCATCATGTAAACAAAAACTTTCTATGATTTGGTTACTTGATGGTAACATAATGCAGTGCTCGAAGTCTGGTAAATCTACTGCATTGATATGGGGTGCATCACCTCAGACTCGATCAGATAGGAGGAAGGATCGAGTGGAGACTAATCCTGAACAATTGGCTGCAGCATCAGCTATGGCAGAGATATCCTTTTATGTGTGTGCGTGTTTGTTACTTCTTCTTAGTTGCTTTGTATGAATTGGGGATATAAAAAGGCGTGTGCATGGCTGAGAACACTTTTGTCCACTTGGAGCCTTAAGGTGTGTGCATGGCTGAGTTCAATTTTTATTTCCAAGTATGAACGGGTATCAAATAGTAATTGATATAGGAAAACAATTTTGTCCACTTGGAGTCTTCAGGTGTTGAATGTTAAGTATATTGACATAATGTCTATATGAGTTTGCATAGCTAAATTTAGCTGCATATGCATTATTAGCTCCATCCCATTTCGTTCTATATTCGTATCATCATTTTAAAAAGTTGTAGCTATTGTGTATTGGGAGAAAATTTCGTTCAAAGTTGACTTTTAAGGTCAAACAAGTGCAATATAAATCGGATGGAGGGAGTGTGAGTCGTTATGTAACTTATTGCTGCTATTACACGGCAATGCTGTCATCGGTGAAATTTTAGATGTTATCAGAGTTTTATACTATTCGCCACTCAGATTTAATTACACATGAACCTCCGGTAAAAGAATTGAAGGAGTTGGTGAAATTGGAGATGAAACCAAATAGATCCTATGATTGCAAGTGTGTGGTTGAACTTTGATTGTACTTATTTTATACAAGATCTGGAATGGTTTGTGTAATTAACTCAACAGCACAGGATGAGCACTACAACTGGAAGAAGAACTAGAGTGATTGGATGGTACCATTCTCATCCACATATAACTGTTTTGCCATCCCATGTTGGTGAGTCTGAACTACTACTTTATTTCCATCTGAATACAATCTGTGATGTTTGGTATGCTAAATTGGTTGATTTTAAGAATTTTACTTGAATGTCTTATATGGGATTTGGAATTGTTACCTAAGTGAGTTTGGACTTAGAAAGGTCTACCTAACAAACCTTAGAAACTCATCACTACATGCCATGCTACCGCCAACTCGTTTTAGTGCAGAACGTATTCTTAGAGTGACTCACGGAGTCACGGTATCTGATGGACATTCCCGTTTGGTTTCATCACTTCTTAGTTTCTTTCAAAATGACAGGTGGGCACATTGTGAATATCATCTTGTGGAGAGGTTGTCATATGTTGGTGTTGCCTATCCTACTTGTAGGAACTAGGAAACGTGACGAGTTTCTTCATACATTATTTTTGGCGACGGTGATTGAGAAATCTCTTAAGGCCCATAAGAGCAGAATTTTAAGAGTTCATATTGTGAGTTACAACCGTTTTTGTAGGCACACTTATGACGTATTTACTTGCCCACCATGGAGAGTTTGAGATGGAATTCAGTGGTACTCATGGGAAATTGTCTGAGATTGTGGTTGTTCATCGGGGTTTTAAATTAAGTTGCCAAGGGGAACTAGGCTAGCCAATGCCTGCCACATTAAACCTGAAAAAAAGTTTTATTTCACCTCATTACACACATAATGACACAGTGTATGCTCTTAAATTAAAGGTCTATGCATCTAATTTTGTTTGCATTGTTTTTGCCTTTTTTGTTTAGATTTTACTGAGGGGCGGGTAGATACTCCTTCATAGTGTAGCAAAAGGCATATATATGTTGTTGGATAACTGCTACTATATCTAACCTGTTCTAAGTAGCTAAAGTCTAAACTGAATTATCTAATAAGCTACTCCCTCCATTCTTTTTATATCACCCCATCTCATTATTCACGTTTGCCGATGTCCATTTTGTTTTGATTATATCTTTAGCTACATACTACTAAAAATTATAAAAGTTTGATATTCTTAATCCTCTTATCAAGACAATCCAAAAAAGATCTCACATGAATATATTTCTGCGAACGGATTGAGAGAAAACCGACGTTGAATAGTCGATTGTGAATAGTGTCAAAACAAAAGTTGGGTGATATAAAAAGAATGGAGGGAGTATTAAGTAAGGAGTTGCGGTCACTCACACTCACACTCTTTGTCTTTAAGTGTCACCCCTTAAATTTGGTACTATTACCCTGTGCAGATGTTCGTACTCAGGCGATGTATCAGCTTCTTGATTCTGGATTCATCGGACTTATATTTTCATGTTTTAATGAAGATGCATTGAAGGTTTGTGCCAAATTAAAACACGACTTCGCTTACCCGTTTTTATTGCAGCATTTATAATCGTAAATAAAACGTTCAGGTCGGAAGAATTCAAGTAATTGCTTTCCAATCCTTGGATGGGAGTCAGAGCTACATGTCAAGACCTTTGTCTCCTCCACCTTCTGCTAAAAGAAGTACTGTTATAGAGCTTGAATCATCTTTGAGTTCCGATGATGTATCTACAAGGTTAGGCTCCGGGAAGGCTGAAATACTTGAATTGGATACGGGTGATTCCCGTAATAATGTGTTCAAGGTTAGTCACTGAATTCCAGTGGTCATAAAAATAAAGCTGAGAGTCCTGTTATAAGAAATTAAGCAGTTGGAGCCTTACATAGTCTTTGTTGATCTTGTTTTTCAATTTTAGGCTATGCTGATTGTGTTTTTCTATTTTATTGAGCTCCTTTGGGGAAAGTTCACTTGTGATTGTGCTCAAATGTAGATGGATGACTGTTAAGATGTGGATATAAGTTGTTTGTCCATAAACTAGCTTAAATAACCGTGGTTTGTGAATTACAAAATTGCTTGGTTGCTTGTAGTCGAGTTTGTTATGCCCTTTGGCCACATGCACCTGTCAAATATCCTAATAAGTAAGATTAAAGTGAAATGCCCTCTTGTTGTATTAGGGGATATTTGTATTGGCAAAAACCTCCTTTAGTTATTTTGTCTATGTGTGTTAGCTGCAAACCACATGAACCGATTGAATAGTTGCTCCAACTTAACGTAACTAGAGATCTCAAATTGGATTCCTTGGGAATGCAAGTGTTAACTTTTGAGGAGATCCGTCGGGCATGAATTTGGGCTAAATTGGATGGCGTAAACGAAATAAAGACTTCCCTTAGTTGGAACTTGGAGCCTTCAGAAACATTAAAGCTTAAACAGTTTTGTTTAGCACTTTAGCACGACTGCTAGTATGATTTTTTGCTGGTACTTCTCTACCATGTCATTCTGCTAATGTCCCTGCAGTTTTCTGAGATCATTTTACCCAATGATTCAGTTATCTTAGATCAAGTGTTGCAAGCCACAATGAATTTAATTTGGTGCACCTACACAAAGGTAGAAAGATAGTTTCTTGGCAAATGAATAGTGTCTTGGAAATTAATTAGCAACTTTGGTTGACAGGAGCGCCGAGAGTCAATATGGCTAAAGAATACAGGAAAGTAGAAATTTTAGGAACAAACTATTATACATCTAGGCGTGGCGTTGGCTTGCAGCCGCCAATATGGTCTCGTTGGCATATATAGTGAATGGAAAGAAGATATTTCTTGGGAAAAGGGTATTGCCTAGGAAATGAAACGAAGGAAATTGAGCTCTTAAAAATAAGGCCCTTTGCCCTTTTCCTTATGAAGTACTCGTAGTAATTTGGTTTTCAGTTAAAGTGTCAATTGTATGGAAAAACTGTCAATTGCATGGAAAAACTGCAAACGTCAGTTAGAGCATTTATGGAGACTTCGAGGTAATGATGAGAAGATGATGAAGAAGATGAAAGTTGGTTAGTGAACATGTGCATAAGAAACTTATTCTGCACTCTAAGAACAGATTTATCTTTACTAATCAAAGACGAAAGTATAAAATTCAGTGGTTCAAGCAACAATGAGGGTCTTTCTGGTGCACGTAGTGGATATGAGGATGATGTTACCTTGACAACTTGACGTGAGAAATTTGTTCAACTTAACTTGTTTATGGAGTTCATAAGGTTGAGTAACCATGATTTGAGGAACTTAATTGTGGAATTGGGACTTTCTCAAGATGTTTGAGCTCATCACAAATTTGAAAATAGTTTAGTAATGTAATTTGAGAGTGTTCGTTTACATTGAGCTGAGATATTACTAGCACAGAAAGTTTAAGTTGTCTGGAAACAAATAGCGATGTCTTTTCTTTGTCCTCATTGTTGGCTAAAGGATACTGGTTACTATCTTCTTTAAATGCAGTGAAATTTTATATGTTGGCCTCCACTACTTCGTGCACATTTCAATGTGTCTATGCTTTATGCAATTCATATGGAAGATGCTGAAATTTTGGAGCTCTATTTACTCTGATCAGTGATCTCTTTCAGGGGACTAGTAAGATTGGTGGGAAGTCTGCTGATGCTTTTGTTGATGTAGATCCGATGGATATGTCTGATGGTATGCAAGAAGCAATGCACCGCTCTCATTTGGACATGAGGTATAAATGAGTATGTACTTTCCCTTCCTTTATATTTTCATTGTTGTTAATATCCAACAAATCACAAGGACAAACCAAAGACATGTTAGCGCAATACAAATCATCACAAATGGTATGAAAAATAATGGGATTTGTGACTTGTGAGGCACCTTGCACCATGGTTAAGAATGTACCGCCCGAGATAAATATTGGATGCTTGAATTTTTCACAAAAACAACATTGAATAAAGTATACTTCTTATTTTGTCTATTTCAAACACGACCTTTGAAATAATGTTACGGACTAACGGCCTCTAAATGTCTTTATTACCTTGAGTCATTTTTATACGATATTAAGGTAATATTGTGCGAATTTCGAGAATTTTTATTCCGGAACCTTTTCGGCCTAGAAAACGTGGATACTAGATAATAACCTTTAAAATCGGCTATTTTTGGTCATTTTTGAAACCAAAGTTTTTTTCATGAATCTTTGTTTATAGACTCATTATATCCTATAACAAATATTCAATGCTTGGATTTTCACAAAACAAAATAGAATAAAGTATAGGGTCCCTAAAATATATAACTTATTTTGTCTATTTCAAACAATATCTTTAAAATAATGTTACAGCCTCTAAATGTAACTATTCTAAATGTTTTTATTTTAAATCGTATGTCAATTTTAACATATTGAGTTATTTTTGTATGGTGCGAATTTTGAAATTTTTTTCCGGTATCCTTTTCAGCCTAAAAAACGTGATAATAACCTTCAAAATCGTCTATTTTTGGCCATTTTTGAAACCGAATATTTTTTTCCTGAATCTTTGTCTATAGACTAATTATAGCCTATAACAAATATTCATTGCTTGGATTTTCACAAAACAAAATAGAATAAAATAAATAACTTATTTTGTCTATTACAAACATGATCATTAAAATAATCTTACAGCCTCTAAATGTGCCTATTTTAAACCGTATGTCAATTTGAACACATTGAGTCATTTTTATATGATATTAAGGTACTATGTTGCGAATTTCGATAATTTTGACCCCGGAACCTTTTCAACCTAAAAAACGTGAATAAACCTTCAAAATCGGCTATTTTTGGTCATTTTTAAACTTGAAAGATTTTTTCTGAATCCTTGTCTATAGACTCATTATATCTTAAAATAGATATTAGATGCTTGGAATTTTCATAAAACAAAACAAAATAAAATATACTTCGTATAACTTATTTTGTCTATTTCAAACACGACTTTTAAAATAATGTTGCAACTTCTAAATGTGATTATTTTAAACCGTATGTCAATATTAACACATTGAGTCATTTTTATATGATATTAAGGTGATATGGTGCGAATTCGAGAATTTTTATTCCGGAACCTTTTCGGCCTAAAAAACGTGGATTGCCATTAAAATTGGCTATTTTTGGTCTTTTTGAACAGGTGTTTTTTTTTTTTTCAGAATCTGTGTATAGACTCATTATCTCCGGATATTTTTCGGCCTAAAAAGCGTGGAAATAACCTACGAAATCGGCTATTTTTGTTCATTTTTTAACCTGCTTTTTTTTATAAATTCTTGTCTATAGAATCATTATATCTTAAAATAGATATTAGATGCTTGAAATTTTTCACAAAACAAAATAGAATAAAGTATAGAAGTTATTTTGTCTATCACGACTTTTAAAATAATGTTACGGCTTCTAAATGGCTAAATGTGTCTATTTTAAACAGTATGTCAATTTTAACACCTTGAGTCATTTTTATATGACATTAAGGTACTATGGTGTGAATTTCGAGAATTTTTATCTCCGGATTTTTTCGGTCCAAAAAACGTGTATATAACCTTCAAAATCGGCTATTTTTGGTGATTTTCGAACCGGATTTTTTTTTCCGAATCTTTTTCTATAGGCTCATTATATCCTATAATAAATATTGGATGGTTGGATTTTTCGTAAAACAATATAGAATAAAGTATATATAACTTATTTGTTCTATTTCAAACACGACCTTTAAAGTAATGTTACGGCCTCTAAATGTGTGTATTTTAAATCGTATGCTAATTTTTACACCTTGAGTCATTTTATGTATTAGGAGAAATTGAAATTGAATGTTCATTTGTAAATAGCGTACAAAATAGAAACATATAAAGTGTATTTAAATGGAGGAGTAATTATTGAATGCTTGGATTTTTCACAAAATAACATAGAATAAAGTATACAACTCATTTTGTCTATTTCAAGCACGATATTTAAAATAATGTAATGGCTTCTAAATGGTATCAAGACTATATGGTGCGAATTTCGAGAATTTTTATCCCGAGACCTTGTCGACATAAAAAACGTGGATAATAATTAGGGATGGCAACAGATTCTGGATCCGGTCCAGATTCGCTAGACCCTACCTTGATAGATAGGATATGGATCCTTATATTTTGGAGCTTACGGATCTGGATCTCGCTTTTATATCACGGATCTGGATCCTATTAGACCCTATCTAAATCCTATCCGTTGCCATCTCTAATTACCCTTACCCTGGTGCTCTCTTGTTTTCTTTTGTAAAAATGAACAAATGAAGCCCCCGCTCTCCTGAAATATATGTGGTATTAAAATCCCCTAAAATTAATAATGTTAGACATTAACTAAAGCTGTATGACTATTATGTAATTTAAGTTTAAAATACACTACGAAGTGATAGGTTACAAAAATGGACTAATTAAGGGCCAAATGGAGGTAACTTATGGACAAAACAATGAGTTATCACCGGTATTGAGACCGATATGGCTATTTGAAACTATGCCTTGCACTTGTAGGTACTTGAATTATGAGACTTTCTAAAAACCTTCTTTCATGGCTATTGGTTTTACTAATTGTCTTGATTGTCTGTGTTGACAGTGGCGCAGAATACGTCCGGAAGGAAATCCCTCTTCAAGTTCTTCCAGCATCATTGCTTCTCAAGCTTGATTCACCTTTGGCCTCATTCACAGACTTGCAACAAGTGATCTATGAAGAGGAAAAGGCTGCTTATAACCAAGCAATCTCCAATAACCTCAGGTGGTCAAATGATGAACACTGTTAATTCGCAACGCTTTTGCCCCTTGCTTGCATATTTATATTGCCTTTTTATTCTGAAGAATCCATTTTCTAATAATTGCGGCCTTAATCATTTGTCTGGATTTGGATTTATAGGGATGGGAAGGTACATCCTCTCGCTTTCATTCATCATACGTCAACATATCAGGCTTCAATGTGCAAATTGATGGAGTGCTGGTTAGTAGACTGATTCCCTGGTATCTCAAATAGATGCTCATCATTAGCTTATTTCTTATTCCCTTTATCTCACTCATCTGTTTACGCATTCCTTTTTGGTCTTTCTCAGTTTTTTTTATTTCTTTTGCTTTAAAATGAAACTTTTACTCCACCTTCTTGAGTTATACCCATGTAACTATGTAAGTGCTGGATCCTCCATCATTACATTTTAACGTACTCGTATCAGTCGTATGTAACATTACCCCGCTGCACGTGCTTGCATCAAACTGATTTCAAGTAAACAAGCGGATGAGATAGGTGGAGTAACTTTCTCTCCTTAGTGCCTTAATCAAACATGTTCTGATTCCTTTGTAAGCTCACTGGTTCTGATATTGTGGCAGTCTTACGCCTGCTATAGATGCTCTGGAGGATCATATCCGACAAAATGACCTTCGGGTAATTTCTTCTCTCCTGTGCCATCAATGGTTTCTAGCATGTCAATGAACTTACAGTGGAAGTTTGATGTTTCAGTTAGGAATGTTAGCCGAAGAAGCCAAGGTTTTGGAGGCGGAGATTTCTAGAGGAACTGAAGGAACAGTGGGTTCTCCTCACCGAGTTGATGGAGTTCGAGGTAGTCCCTCTCGTGCTCATAGTTTCAGTGATTCCATGAATCCACGAAGTCCTGCTAGTCCAAGTAACCGAAGTAGAAAAGGATTTTGACAGATCCTATCTAGACGAGGTGTTTGAGATCCCGATACCCAGTTTTTTGTTTTATTGGCCTGATTGTCTCGGGAGTCAGGACGGAGCTTCATGGCCAGGCTTGTGGAATGTGTACATGAGCATTTACATCAATGATTCCTTCTTTTGTGGTTCATGTGGTTAGTTATTGTACTTAGTAGGAATTCTAGTGCTATGTCAGATACTCACAGAAGATTGTTTTGAAAGTTTTTTAGTATCAGTAGTTTTCAAGTGAGAATTTATACTCCCTTCGCCTCAGCGTGCATAAGTTGCGGTTGTTTTTGGCTTCGAGAGACTGGGCAATCCCGGATATATTTTCCCTCGCACCAATTATGCATTATGCGAAACAAGAAAATTTCCACCGCTGGCAAGCTTAAATGTAACAACTATATATGATGATAGAGAGATTATTGACCTCTATTCTTTAGTTTGTCCCCGCCAACTGCACCCCTACCAGTCAATCAGCCACTATTCACCCCCCACCAGACCGCCTGCACCATCCCATCTTCATTTCACCTCACGCCATGCCACAGTTGAGTGCTGCATACAGCTTTTCAGCAACTGTGAGTTCAATTCCAGTTGCCATTTTCCATTTTGTTAACACGAGTAGTTGTTGATCTTTGTTATTGATTTTTATAACCAATGATGTTTTACATATTTTATTTGAAGACAAAATTAATGGAAAAAAAAACTCCCAAAATACAGTGTTTCTATGAGAAAATAAATGTTTAATTTTGGTATATCGATTCAGTTATTTTCAGCTTAGATATATATTCAGTTATTTTCAATTCAGATATATCCAGGTATCATACGGTTCAATTTCGATTCGCCTCGGATTGAGAACTGTTTCGAGTACTATTTACGTTACTCGTTTCAGGTGCTTAATCAGTTATCAATTCAAATATTTTCAAATGGTTATCAGATCCGAGTTCATTTTGCTAGGTCTAATTACATAGTAAAGGTGTGACTACTATGTGTCGCAGTTATGCATAACTCTAGTAGCTACAAATAGCATATGGAGTACTCAACAATGGCGTAACAGTAACTAGTGCAATCTGGCATTGTTCAGATGCTCACTTGAGAAACATAAACTTGTCACAACTCAAGAGGACTGGAGAACTGTTGGTAACAGTGGAACTATGGCTGAACGGTATAAAAGCTCCGTTTATTGAGGTTAACATAGCGTCGAAAAGTGCAATGTGACAAGAGATTTGTCTCATGACATTTACAAAGGAAGCAGATGGCAGAAAAACAAAAAGGTGAAGCCAGAAAGAAGGAGAAGAATCCATGTAGTGTGACTAAGTGAATTTGCTTTTGTCAGATTCTTGTTCATCTTTCATCAATGACGAAAACTTGCGACGTTCATCAGAAGTAGCTGTAATTACAGGCATCCATATATCTGAGGTACTACTCAAGATCGACTTCACTTGTGGATCTGCTGTTATTGTTGACGAAATCATCTCATCCACTTTATCCAGTTTCATTGATAAGTTATCCAGTCTCCTCGCTACTTCCAACTGAGTTATGCATGGAAAACACTAAGTAACCTCACATATATAGTTCAATCCAGTCTTTTGGGTTGGTTTTGGTTCGGTCAAGGCAGGCCAAGTTATAACTGTCTCCAGGTCCAAAAAAAGATTAAGTTAAAAATTAAGATCATCGAGTTAAATATGAAATCAATCCTATTTAATTGGCAAGGTCTCGGATTGGTCAGGTCACCAATCAGAGTATACTTCAAAGTATTGGTCATCTAAGGTCAATTTAAATTCGGGTTAGGTGGAGACAAATTGTGTTGTATCGGTTATTGGAATGGGCTCAGATCAGTGTGGTTCTGATTAACCAATTTTCACTGGTTATTGGGTTTGTTTTTAGGCAGTTTGGGACAGATTTCTTGGATCAAGTCAACTTTTGTCCACTCTACTTACAAACAAAATGCAACTGTTCAACTACATACATCAAAGAAAAATCTAGAAGATAGGTCATAAGTTCGGTACCTCAGCATCTTCAGTTTGCAGTACAGATGAGGAAGGGACTTTCGTAACTTCTGATCTAAGGGCATCAATTTTGGCGCGCAGATCAACCTCTTCTTGATTTGATATGGTTTCCACCTTTAGAAAGGAAAGGAGCAGCAAGAGAAATCAGGGCACAAACAAAAGAAGCCATCTATAGAATGGAAATAAAAGACACAATTGAAAGCAAGTCAATTGTACTGATATATCTTTTTTCCCTGAGGTATAATAAATTATCAATTCACATGTTTACCACTAGAGAGGGCAACGGGTCGGATCTAAATAAGGTTCAATAGGAAGCAAATCCAGATCCGTGATGTGAAATCGAGATCCAAATCTGATCCAAATTCGTAGGGTTTAAAATATAAATATCCATATCTTATCCATCAGGTAGGGTCAAGTGGGTTTGGACCAGATCCAGGATCTCTTGCCGTCCCTAGTTTATCCACGTTTTTTTTGTCGGCAAGGTCCCGGGATAAAAAATTCTCGAAATTCGCACCATAATGCCTTGATACCATATAAAAACAACTCAAGGTGTTAAAATTAATGTATGATTTAAAATAGACACATTTAGAGACCGGAACTTTACTTTAAAGTTCGGGTTTGAAATAGAACAAATAAGTTATATATACTTTATCCAATGTTGCTTTGTAAAAAAATTCAAGCATCCAATATTTATTATACGTTATAATGAGCCTATAGAAAAAGATTCAGAAAAAAAAAAATATCGGGTTAAAAATGACAAAAATAACCGATTTTGAAGGTAATACCCGATTTTTGGGCCGAAAAGGTCCCGAGATAAAATTTCTCGAAATTTGCACCATAATACTTTAATATCATATAAAATGACTCAAGGTGTTAAAATAGACATACAGTTTAAAATAGACACATTTAGAAGCCGTAACATTATTTTAAAGGTCGAGTTTGAACTAGACAAAATAATTTACTTTATTATATGTTATTCTATGATAAATCCAAACATTCAAAATATTTATTATAGGATATAATGAGCTTATACACAAAGATTCGGAAAAAAAATCGAGTCAAAAAATGACCAATAATAGCAGATTTTGAAGGTTTTATCCATGTTTTTTAGGCACCCTTGATAAAAATTCTCGAAATTCGCACCATAATGTCTTGATAGCATATAAAAACAACCCAAGGTGTTAAAATTAACGTACGATTTAAAATAGACACATTTAGAGACCGGAACTTTACTTTAAAGTTCGGGTTTGAAATAGAACAAATAAGTTATATATATTTTATCCAATGTTGTTTTGTAAAAAATTCAAACATCCAATATTTATTATATGTTATAAACTTATAATAAGCCTATAGACAAAGATTCAGAAGAAAAAACCGGGTTAAAAAATGACCAAAAATAGCCGATTTTGAAGGTTATACGTTTTTTGGGCCGAAAAGGTCCCGAGATAAAAATTCTCGAAATTCGCATCATAGTACCTTAATATCATATAAAATGACTCAAGGTGTTAAAATTGACATACACTTTAAAATAGACACATTTAGAAGCCGTAACATTATTTTAAAGGTCGAGTTTGAACTAGACAAAATAAGTTATATACTTTATTATATGTTATTCTATGAAAAATCCAAACATTCAATATTTATTATAGGATATAATGAGCCTATGCACAGATTCTGAAAAAAAAATCGAGTTAAAAAATGACCAATAATAGCCGATTTTGAAGGTTATTATCCATGTGTTTTAGACAGGCAAGGACCCTGGATAAAAATTCCCGAAATTCGCACCATAGTGCCTTGATACCATATAAAAATGACTCAAGGTGTTAAAATTGGCATACGATTAAAAATAGACATATTTAGAGGCCATAACATTACTTTAAAGGTCGTGTTTGAAATAGACCAAATAAGTAATATATATATATATATATATATATATATATATATATATATATATATATAGGGTTGGGATCCGGTGAGAACCACCTTACAATGAAAACCGGTGAGAACTCTTCCTTACGGAGTTTTTTTTAAAAAATTAATGACATAATTGGATTCGGCATGGAATTTTATGGCCAGAGAACATATTTCTTGGTCTAGAAAATAAATACTAGTGGCGGAAAAATGATAGGTACGAAAAAATAGATAGTATGTGCATGCAAATAAATAAAACGTATCTCACATTGATTTCCGTCACTAGTATTTATTTTCTAGACCAAGAAATATGTTCTTTAGCTATAAAATGTCATGCCGAATTCAAATATGTCATTAATTTTTTCTAAAAAAATCCGTAAGGTAGAGTTCTCACAAAGTTCTCATTGTAAGGTGGTTCTCACCGGATCTCAAGTCTATAATAGTGAGAACCACCTTACAATGAGAACTTTGTGAGAACTCTACCTTACGGATTTTTTTAGAAAAAATTAATGACATATTTGAATTCGGCATGACATTTTATAGCTAAAGAACATATTTCTTGGTCTAGAAAATAAATACTAGTGACGGAAATCAATGTGAGATACGTTTTATTTATTTGCATGCACATACTATCTATTTTTTCGTACCTATCATTTTTCCGCCACTAGTATTTATTTTCTAGACCAAGAAATATGTTCTCTGGCCATAAAATTCCATGCCGAATCCAATTATGTCATTAATTTTTTAAAAAAAACTCCGTAAGGAAGAGTTCTCACCGGTTTTCATTGTAAGGTGGTTCTCACCGGATCCCAACCCTATATATATATATATATATATATATATATATATATATATATATATATATATATATATATATATATATATATATATATATATACACTTTATTTTATATTGTTTAGTAAAAATTCAAGCATCCAATATTTATTATAGGATATAGTGAGCCTATACACAAAGTTTCAGAAAAAAAAAATCGGGTTCAAAAATAGCCGATTTTGAAGGTTATTATCCACGATGTTTAGGGCGCCGGCAAAGACCCGGGATAAAAATTCCCGAAATTCGCACCATAGTGCCTTACTGCCTTGATACCATATAAAAATTACTCAAGTTGTTAAAATTGACATACGATTAGAAATACACATTTAGAGGTCGGAACATTACTTTGAAGGTCGTGTTTAAAATAGACCAAATAAGTTATATATACACACTTTATTTTATGTTGTTTTGTGAAAAATCAAAGCATCCAATATTTATTATAAGATATAACGAGTCTATAGAAAAGGATTTAGAAAAAAAAAAAAAAATTAGCTTAAAAAATGACCAAAAATAGCCGATTTTGAAGGTTATCCACGTTTTTTTAGGCCCGACGATAAAAGTTCTCGAAATTCACAACATAGCACCTTAATATCATATAAAAATGACTCAAGGTGTTAAAATTGTCATACGGTTTAAAATGGACACATTTAGGGACCGTAACATTACTTTAAAGGTCGTGTTTGAAATAGACCAAACAAGTTATATATATACTTTATTCTATGTTGTTTTGTGAAAAATCTAAGCATACAATATCTATTATAAGATATGATGAGCCTATAGACAAAGTTTCAGAAAACAAAATTTGGGTTAAAAAATGAACAAAAATGACCGATTTTGAAGGTTATTACTTATTATTAATGAAGGCAACATAACGGATCTGGATAGGGTCCAATAGGATCCGGATCCGGATCCATGATGTGAAAGCGGGTTCCGGATCCGTAGGGTCCAAAATATAAGGATCCGTATCCTATCCATCAGGATCAGATCCAGAATCTGTTGCCATCCCTATTCACTAGGTTTCAATGAGCTTATTTGTGAGTATCATGTTCAAAACCCAGAGAGCTGGCAAATGCGCCTTTATATTTCTATAGAAGTTCACCCGGAACTCATCACAAAAACTGTAATAAGTAGCTCTTATCTACCGCTCTTTCCTCTAACCACAAAATAGAGAATGATAGTCCCCTGAAAATAGTAGATCACTCTTCAACTATAGCCAGTAACCATTACGCACAATAAGCTTGCAGTTTTGCTGGGTTTAGTTAGGAAAATTTGGCCATCAACAATGGAGATCGGACGAAGGGCCACTGATTATCATATTTCTTGCCACTAAATTTTATCAGAGTGACTATCTTGTTATCTCATCAATCATAACTGGATGTATTACTGCAGTTGGGAACATGTTCAGCTTGACAAGAAGCCATTACAAAGCATACCAGGGAGGAAATAAACAGAATAAAAAAAATCAAAATTACGACGATGGAACAATAAACTTTGAAGACCAAAATTTCCACTTAAAGTATACTCCTTCATATTTGAGAGTTGAGCCCTTCCTAAAGGCATCAATATTTGATTTATATTTTGGTTAAAACAGTTCCTAAATACAATGAAACTTTTTTGGGACAACAACAAAAGTGGACAGAGAGTGGGGGGTCTAAGGACTTAAGGAGCAAACAATGTTTAACTATTCATTGTGGAATGGAAATAGAATCTTAAAACACGGACAATTTATGCTACTTTGAATTCCCGAAAATTGGAGTTCATGTTTTATTAGACAAGGTCCAAATGACTTTGTATTATTTTCTTAAAACCTTTATTTAGCAGTCATGCACAACTGCGCCACTACACCCCCTCGCTACAGTGACAACCAAAAAAGAGAAGCGACTAATCTCTGATTTCAGATAGAGTGTTGACGTTTGAGTCCAATCTTCAGAACCAACAGATGCACCAACATAACGCAAAACAATGCAAAAAGCAATCTCTCTAAGCTCCGCCATTATAATTATCATGAAAATGACTAAGTCACTTTTGCCTAATCAGAAGTAAAAACCATCTGAAAAACGTTTGTTCATTCGCTTAGTAGAATCGTACAAAAGCCAGGGGTATGTTTGACGGATGTAATCAGATAATATGTCATAATGAGTATTACAGCTAGGCATTGGCAGTTTCCATCAGTGTCGAGGTATCACACCCATAATAAAGCTCTTAACCAGACTTCACTCTATGTAGAATTCCTCTAACAATTCCACCTAGTAATACATCCTCATAGAAATTGACAATATAATTCTGCACCAAGAACTCTACAGCAGCTCAAGAACACCTTGTCCGAAATACTACTAACATTTTTCATATAAGACTTTCCATTTTCCATTCAAGCTTAACCATTAAATTACTCACTCACAGTCCCTGCCTAAGGCGGAATTGGAGAATAGAGTACCCATCTACCCTTAGTTACCCTATACTGAACTAGATGTTTGAGATTGCACTACTGGATTCGCTCAACCCCTAGCAAATACCAAAACGGTTCATTATGAAAATTGAATGGAGATCCAAAAAAACGAATATTCCTTTCCTTACATATACGGAGTATTATAAACTCAAATTTGCTCAATCAATCAATTGTACTCTTGAGACTGTCTTTAAGCACGGAAGGGATCCAAAAACATATCTCAAACACTAATGATCATTATTAAGTTACTAACCGGTTATATGGGTTTTTAAAATCTGTTTCACACTTATAACCGTTATAACCGTCTTAAGTAAGGATTTGTAATCAATAAAACACAAAAGATCATCAACCTTACATCTTCAGCTCTCTTAAGAATTTGTGCTTCAGATATGCAAACATTCAGCACAATTTAATCAGCATTTCTATACCTCAGAAACCTACATACAACAGGATCATATAAAACAACAAATTCCCATCAAATGATCAAATAAATGGACTGATTCATACATCATTGTCCAGTAATCCAATCAAACATGAGTTGGTCTTATGTAAAACGGTCCTACGCGTTACACTAAACCATTATCCCCTTCACTAAAGCTTGGGAATATAAGGTTATTTTCACACTAATTGTAAAACCCCGTTACACAAATATTTGTGATCGAACAAGGGCATCAAATATCTACAGATAAGTATATGAAATTCTTAAGGGTTTGATCAATTGATCATGTATCCTCTAATTAGATGTTGGTTAAAATCTGCATAATTTACAATTACAACAGGCAATAGCAAGTTTTTGACATGGGAAATCCATAAACTAACAAAATTGATAAAACCCAGATGATAAATCATGCAATTAATATGAAATCACGGAGATTTGAGTTGGCGATTTATGTGTAATTACGTACATACCTCACTGAGGAGATGGGAAAGAAGATCAAATAGTTGCTGTGCATCACCTTTACCCATTGACATCTTGTCACTCTCTGCTTTCACGATTTATTTTGATGATCTTATTATGTGAATATATCAAATTTGGCCGATAGACCGTTTTATTACGGATGGATAGTAAAGTGGGTGATTTGGATTAGAGCTTACAAAATAAAAACAAATTTAAAAAATCGTTCGAAAATAAATAAAAAATCTATACGTCGTCGATAAATTACTAATTATCGTCGACACATTTTAATGAACTACCTAAACTACCCTTCCCCATCCCCTTGTTTTTCCCTTTATATTCAAACAAAACTAACTCAAAAATCATTTTTCATCTTACAAAATTCTTTTTCAAAAACCGTTTTTTTGTCAACAACAAATTTTCCGTCTGATGCGGATCTCTAG
The DNA here is from genome assembly GCA_029255685.2 of Silene conica. NCBI lineage: Eukaryota > Viridiplantae > Streptophyta > Magnoliopsida > Caryophyllales > Caryophyllaceae > Silene > Silene conica. The sequence continues at coordinate 74,012,611 of CM055311.2, forward strand.
CTTAGATTGATCCTCCTTAAGAATACTAGTGCAGCGGAATTACACTCTTAAGATAGATAACAAACTTATTAGTAACTTTGATGAAATAACACAAATAATGAACGAACTATGGTTGATGAACGATGAACAACGATGAACTCGATGAACGATGGTGATGAACGAAACAATGATGAACGAAGTGATGAACGACGCTTGTGAGAACAACGAACAAGACTCGAAAAACAAGACTTGGACGAACGGTTTATGAATGATGGCTTGTGGACAAGATCTTGATGGACGATGGATGATGGGTTGTCGATGGATAGATGATCTCTCCTCAACCTTCCCTCGCAAAAGATGGAATTGGCTAACACCCTGCAAATCAACCTCGCAAAGTCGATCCCAAAAACTAAGCTCGCAAACTTAATTAATGTCACTCAAAAGCTCACACAGAAACTTATGAATTTTATTGATAACTCAACTCAAAACTTCGATGATTAAAACAAAGAAAACGGCTGCCTATTATAAGGCCTTAAACCGTGTAAAAACCCTATCTCAATTAAGATATGAATACCTTAATTAGTCCCTATTAGGAAACCCTAATCCTACTTAAGTTCAAACAAAGAGTTTGACTAGGATTCTAGACTCCTAACCCTAATATAATTAAGACTCCTAGCCCTAATATAACTATGAATCCCTTAACAACTAGGATTCCTTATCCTACTAGAACTATGAATCCTACAACAATTAGGATTCCTACTTCTACTAGAATTGTGAAACCTACTTCTACTAGGACTCCTACTTAACTTAGGAGTGTGAATCCTATTACAATTAGGAAACCTAATACAAATTCTACTAAGACTAGGAAACATAACTTCCTAATCTTATTTTTTTTATTAACTTAAATAAAATAAACAAACAAAACGAAACCCTAATTATGTAAGATCTTCAACCAATCCCTGATCGTGTGGGCTTGTATTCACACGCCCCAATGCTCCATAGATGGCCCTCTTTACTTGTTCTTTTGAACCACATGGTAACCCTACTCGGCCACTCTTCCATGGCTACCTTATGGACCATCAACCATGGTTGGTCGTATGGCTTAGTGAACCTTCCATGATCGTCTTTAATCCCTTGCAAAGCTAGATTGGATAACCTAGCTGATCCAATTTCGAACCCATTGGAAGTATCTCTCGTTTTAGATTGAAGGTCTAGAATTTTAGAGGATGCTCCCGCATCATACTCTCTTTCTTTTGAGAAAGTTGACCTCAATCTTTCCTTAGGGTTGCTCTTGATCTTACCATCTCCATTCCACCAGTGCACTTGTCGAATCAACCTTGGCTCCATAGGCTTAGGCATAGTAGTAGATTGAACACGAAGCCCTTGCACTTCATTCAGACCCGACTCATACTTCACCCCCGTCATATTCCTCCTTCTAACACAAGCTCCTTGCACTAATAGCTTATGAATAGCTGGTTTTATAGTTGCCATAGTAACACCACTCCTAAGTATAATAGGATTGGATGTAGCAATGACATTCCTAAAGCACATAGAACTCGTACCTACCATGGAATTAGGACTCCAATCAAACACCCCTTCGCCACTCTTTGCCTCTTGCACGGCCCTAGTGTTATCAAAACGGGCTGTTTGAGACGAATCAACTTTCCCTCGATCGAACACGGAATTTGTATTCCACAGTTGACTAGAACTCTTACCATGTAATTCCTCATTAATGTTCAACCCAATGAAAGATGAACCCAAAGTTTTGATATGAAGACCTCTTCCCCTTATATTGTTCACGGCTTTCTTGCTTATTATAGGCAAAAGATTAGCATGCCTATGTATACTCCCGTCACCATGGACACCAATCTTATCTCTCTGAATTTCACCACCGCCTAACAACCCTACTGCGTTCACCGTTGGCATGTGAGTATCCTTCTCATGAGTAATATCGTCACTCTCCTCAAGAACTTGTTCAACGTCATGGTTAAAAACAGCTGGTTGATTTGGAGCAAATAACGAAATATTCTCTATAGTAGATGCATCATTACTCAATGGCTTAACAATAATGATCTCATTTTCTTCCCTTGGCTTAACATTCTGAATATAAGAGTCTTCTTGATGACAATCCTTTGGATTGTTTGTTCCTGTAATATCAAGTACCTGTACAATCCGAAACTCGCTGGACCTATTTGGTGGCTTATCTTCATACTGCCTTACTGCTTCTTCGTGATCAACCCTAGAAGAATCGATCTTTATACTTTGAGCAGCCTCACTTTCTTTTATAAGAATATCTTCTACCTTCTTGGCCTCGATGAGTATATTTTCTTTTTTTAACCTTAACTTCAGAAACTCTCTTAGGTAGTATAGGTTTAAGATTATAGGTTGTTTTATCCTTGGTCACGCTATACACGTTTGATCTCCCCTTGTGTTCAACCTCACGATCGAACTGCCACGGTCTTCCTAACAAAATATGACTTGCACTCATAGGAACTAGATCGCACCATAACTCGTCGTGGTAAGGTCCTATGTTGAATGTAACTAGGGCTTGCTTCTTAACACATACCCCTTCATCTCCGTCCAACCAATGTAATTTGTAGGGTTTCACTCAATCCCTAGTTGGTACGTTTAGTTTTTCCACAAGTTCTTGGGCTACTAGGTTTATACATGACTCACTATCTATGATAAGTTTGCAAATTTTGTTGTTTACCTTGCATCTTGTATGGAAGATTTGTTCCCTTTGATTGGTTTCTTTTGTTGTGGCTTCTATGTGTAGATTCCTGGTCATAAGATATTCCTTTTCATTCGTTGGATTTAGGGTCATAACCCTTTCTTCCCTTGTGTCCTTACTAGTCCTTCGTCCTTCACAACTAGCAACAAGCTCGTTGGCCATAGCCAACACTTCTTCCCACGAAAGATCTTTCTCTTCATTCCTCATAATCAAAATCCCATCCCAAGATAGATTTAATAAGAATTAAATCAAGAGCCGAAGCTCTGATACCAAGTTGATGCGGATCTCTAGCTTAGATTGATCCTCCTTAAGAATACTAGTGCAGCGGAATTACACTCTTAAGATAGATAACAAACTTATTAGTAACTTTGATGAAATAACACAAATAATGAACGAACTATGGTTGATGAACGATGATGAACGATGAACAACGATGAACTCGATGAACAATGGTGATGAACGAAACAATGATGAACGAAGTGATGAACGACGCTTGTGAGAACAACAAACAAGACTCGAAAAACAAGACTTGGACGAACGGTTTATGAATGATGGCTTGTGGATGAGATCTTGATGGACGATGGATGATGGGTTGTCGATGGATAGATGATGTCTCCTCAACCTTCTCTCGCAAAAGATGGAATTGGCTAACACCCTGCAAATCAACCTCGCAAAGTCGATCCCAAAAATAAGCTCGCAAACTTAATTAATGTCACTCAAAAGCTCACACAGAAACTTATGAATTTTATTGATAACTCAACTCAAAACTTCGATGATTAAAACAAAGAAAATGGCTGCCTATTATAAGGCCTTAAACCGTGTAAAAACCCTATCCCAATTAAGATATGAATACCTTAATTAGTCCCTATTAGGAAACCCTAATCCTACTTAAGTTCAAACAAAGAGTTTGGCTAGGATTCAAGACTCCTAACCCTAATATAATTAAGACTCCTAGCCCTAATATAACTATGAATCCCTTAACAACTAGGATTCCTTATCCTACTAGAACTATGAATCCTACAACAATTAGGATTCCTACTTCTACTAGCATTGTGAAACCTACTTCTACTAGGGCTCCTACTTAACTTAGGATTGTGAATCCTATTACAATTAGGAAACCTAATACAAATTCTACTAAGACTAGGAAACATAACTTCCTAATCTTATTTTATTCTTAACTTAAATAAAATAAACAAACAAAACGAAAACCTAATTATGTAAGATCTTCAACCAATCCCTGATCGTGTGGGCTTGTATTCACACGCCCCAATGCTCCATAAATGGCCCTCTTTACTTGTTCTTTTGAACCACATGGTAACCCTACTCGGCCACTCTTCCATGGCTACCTTATGGACCATCAACCATGGTTTGTCGTATGGCTTAGTGAACCTTCCATGATCGTCTTTAATCCCTTGCAAAGCTAGATTGGATAACCTAGCTGATCCAATTTCGAACCCATTGGAAGTATCTCTCGTTTTAGATTTAAGGTCTAGAATTTTAGAGGATGCTCCCGCATCACCGTCTCAAATTCGAATCTTGAACACGGTTTGTATTCTTTACTTCGTAGTTTTGTTTTTTTTTGTTTTCTTGTTATTTCGATAGATTAGAAACGGAATTAGGATAAATGCCTTAATTTTTTACGGAATTAGGATTGAATCGAAGTTTGAATGTCGGATTTGTAGTTATTTTTTAGCCGGATTTGTGACTTGTTTATGCCAAAAATGAACTGAAAAAAAAGGTGGGACGAAGAAATTTATCGCCCGGGTACATTATGGGACGAAATAAAATTTCGTCTGGGTCCATTGTGGGACGAAAAAAAATTTCGTCCGGGTCCATTGTGGGACGAAATTGTTTTTCTCCAGGTACCTATGGGGGACGAATTTTTTTTTTTGTCCGGAACCTATTTGAGACGAAATTGTTTTTCGTCCGGGACCATGTTGGGACAAAATTTTTTTTCGTCCCATTCTTTTCGTCCCATATTTATTTTATTTTCTTAAAAAAAATTTCCGTTCCGTCTTGCTTTGTTACCGTAAAAACAAATAATTTTTATTTTAAAATGTTTAATTATTTTCAATTAATAATTGGTTGATTTATTTGTATTTATAAAATTATTTTGTTTTCGTTAGAAAATAGTTTTTATTTTTTCCGTCTTGCTTTGGTATCGTAAAAACAAAAACAATTACTCCCCCTTATTTAGTCTTGCCTTGTTATTATTTTATTTGTATTTGTAATTTTGTGAATATATGGTTGGACGAGGAAATGACCGAAATGTTCGAGTTCGTAAGGTGACAGCATCAGCGCGGGCTGGAAAACAGTTACGGTTTAAGCCAGAGGATTTGGCTGCTGCTGCTGATTTTTTAGTCGAGGAGTCGGCAGGTCATGGTTCTGAGGAGCGGGTTGAGGAGCGGGTTGAGGGGTGGGATGAGGATGAGGAGCGGGTGAGGAGGGTTCCCCGTAGAAGGGAAGACGGGCTTTGGCGGGTGAGGAGGGTTCTAGTAGTGTAGCGGCTCCGAAGAAGAAGAAGTCCGGTAAGGATAATTCTTAGGTGGTTACCGGTCGTGTTCCTGGTGGTCCAATGGTTGGTAACGTGATTCCCAGCTTTGGGGGACACATCGCCAACCAGTTATGGGCGACTCCTAACGATGTAGGTCGACCAGTTTTGACGGGTTACCACCGATTTGGTAAGACGAAGGTGTTGAGTAAATGGCGACTATCTCCGACCATTCAGTCTATGTATGACGATAGTGGTCTTTCTCACCTTGTAGGTTCCATGGCCTAACATGCCACTTATTTATGCTTTCGTTGAGAGATGACAACCCGACATCAACAGCTTCCACATGCCTTTTGGGGAGATTACCATACTCCTTCATGATGTTGCGCACATCTTAGGTGTTCGGGTAGATGGTGAAAGTTGTCGGGTTAATAATGATGATGGGACGTTGGCGGATCCTGTTTTTCATGTGTAATAACCCATTTTATTATTTAATTTATATAATTGTTACGAGTCGTTCGTTAAATAAACTTATGAGCATTCGGATTATTGTGTGCGAAGTAGGCCTTGTGGGATTCGATTTGGGGATCTAAGCCATCAAATAATGATAATAGTAGTATGGTGCTAGTCAGGCTCGAACCTATGACCTATAGTGTCTCACCATTGGGCCTCGTTTTGCATGATAATAAGAACAACCCATTCGAATGCCCAAGAACAGCGAACAGGAAGCTTGCTCTGCCGTCATATATAGATTAGGTTTGCATACCCTAAACCCTAAACCCTACACAATCACAAATACAACTACACTAAACCCTAGCCGCCACATTAGAGAAGAAGAGGAAGCTGCTCACGGTGGTTGTAGGCTGACCTAGGGTGGTTCGTTTTGGCCATAGATCCGGTATGCTCACCACAATCTCGTTAATTCCTGTTTACTTTATGGTTTTTGTCGCCTGTTTAAAGGGTATAACACGATTTAATCCTTGTTGTTTTTGCATACTTATATACAAAGACACATAATGAACATATGTAGGCCTTTGGTTGGGTGTCGTTGGCTGTTTAAGACCATCTTTGAGGGTGGTTATTTTGGGGTCATAAAGGGGTTGTAGAAATCCGTTTAACATGAGTTTTCATATGCATATTTGTAATCAGATTTTAGATGAGTCCGTATGTTTATTATTATGGATCTTTGCGTGATAAGGCAGGTGGTAGTTGGGTGATGCTCGTGGTGGTAGTCTCGAGGGTCAGTGGTGGCTGGTTATGGTGGTACAGGGGTGTTTGATAGGGGTGGTTAGAGGGTCGTTTTCATCGTTGTTACTGTTCTGTTAGCCTGCGTGTGTAGAGGGGTGTTTGGGAATGGTAACACCGTCGACTCGGGGGAGGTCAACACGGTGGTACCATCGTGTCTTTTAAGTCTGGTGTCAGGGGTGGTGTTGGGTGGTAGAGTCGGTGGTGTCAGGGACTGTAAGGGGTGTCGATGGTTACGTTTTCAGGGGGGTGTTCAAGTAGCTGGGTGATGAACCATGCCTGGTCTCGGGCCTGGCTCACCAGGTCGGCGGTGAACGATGGTGCTGGTGGGTGTTGCGGTGGTAGCCGGTGGTTGTGGGTGCGTGTGCTGGTGGTTGTTGGGGTCGTGAGGGGGCGACAAGGTGGTGGTAGGGGCTGTTGTCGCGGCCTGATGTCGGGGAAAAAGGGGGTTGTTTGGTCGTGTGATATGTTTGGTCGTGTGATAATATTACTTAATAATATTAGTATTTTTATTATTAGTTTTATTAATATTATTGTTGTTATTTTATTATTATTATTATTATTATGAGTTTTACAGTTATTGTTAGTTTAAATTCTTGTGTTAGTGTAGAGGTTGAGTCGGGAAATTTTATTGGGAGTTTCTTTTAAGAAGATTTCCTTCTTGGGAAAGTTCCATTTTGGGAAACTTTCCACTTTTAGAAGTTACTATTTTTAGTATTTGTAAGTGAAATTAAGGACTTGGAAAGGATTTTAATTCATTACATATATATATGTTTAGGTGGTGGTTTTCGCGTTGAACACTTCTAGTAGCAGCTGTTCATTTGACGTTGCCTTTTGCAGTTTTGAGGTAGGGGAATATTTATGTCTGTGGTTGTATTATGAAATGAGGTAACTCATTATGTGATTGATATACTTTATCTTGGTTGTGTGTGATTGTTTGATTATTATTGTTTATCGTGGAGGATGGGGCTTGTGAAATGGGTCTTATGATATGGGTCTTATGATAAGGGACTTGTGATATGGCCATGGGAGGTGTGGTGTGTTGGAGGTGAAGTGGAGAAGTGAATGAAGTGGAGATGGAGGAGATTCGTATTGTGTTATTTCATGTCTTTATTATATTACCTACTCAACCTCGTGTTGACCCCGTGTGTTTGTATGTGTCTGTGTTGATCCAATTTATTGGGGAGCAGAATGACAGGTCCTAGACTCGTGGAAGCTGGAAGGGAGGAGAGGCTATGAATTCGACCTGTTTAGTACTAGCTCACGTTACTTAGTCTTTCACTTTGTCTAGCCTTTTGTTTTTACTTTTGAGACAGGTTGTAATAGTTTTGGAGACTCCTTGCTTTGGATATATAAATTACTCAATAAAGTACTGCGTTTCGTCGATTTGTTATTTACTACCTCGGTTATCCGAGATGGTAACACCCTTGGTTATTTGGGGAAACCTAGCCCAGGTCCCTAAATAAACGGGGGTGTTACAAAGTGGTATCAGAGCGAACGATCCTCATGCCTAACCTAATGAACCCAATGAATGTAGGAAGAGTTTAAATAAAATGAACCCCGGGATAGAACTGTTAGGAGCACACTAAAGGGGAAGTATGAGTCTGGGGCCCCCTTACACTAAACCATATGCCCTCTCAGTTTTACCTGGGTACCTTGAGAGCATACGAGTGAAAAGGGTAGAATAGGAGGAGATGGAAGTTAGTGGTGAAGTATGACAATGGGGTTGTAAGAACCCTTCTGATATATGAATGTCGTGGACATAAAAGTAAGAGTATATGCATGGAGAATTACATGTTTGTGATCACAGAAAGTATAATGACATGAATGCATGAGATGATCAGTATTATATTAATAACTGTTTATGTCTAGTGATATGCGGTTATGTGATCCCTGAGCCATGTTATATGAAAGCACTGTTAATATATATAAGAATATATGTGTAACCTAATGCTTAAGGGATATAGTCTTAATCTGGGTGAGTATCCATGCTTAATTAGGGACTCAACTGCTTTTTGTATGTTATAGAATGCCTCTGAGAAAAAATAACGTAGCTAACATCACGCAAGAGGAATTAGACCAATTGATAGCTGAGAATGAGGCCTTAAAGGCCAAACACATGGATTCTGCTAAGATGAGTATCATCATCGCGAGGCATAACCCTACTCAATTCACCGGGGAGGGAGAACCTCACCTACTCGGGGAATGGTGTTGGGAGTTCAGCAACTTGTTCGAACTGATAGACTGTCCAGAGGAGCTGAGAGTAGATCAAGCTGCGCACTATTTGAGGGGGATGGCTGGTGATTTGTGGACTGGGAATAAGGGAGAAATTCGAGAAGCTGCTGTCGAGGATGGGATCAATCACGTCGAATGGGTCGCATTTAATAGGATCTTGTTCGAAGTCTTCCTACCTGAGTTTCAAAAGAGCAAGCTAAGAGAGGAATTTGAGCTTTTTCGAATGACTGATGGGATGACCGTGGGGGTCTACTACAGGAAGTTTCTTCAGCTGCTGAGCCATGTGGGAGAAATGGGGATGGATGAGGCAATGCTTGCCATGAAGTTCGAGAGGGGGTTAACCATTGCTGTCAAGAAGAGACTTATTGCAGCACCACCCACCACAGTCCGTGATACCTATTTGCGGGCTGGGGCAGCTGAGAGGCTCGCTGATATGATAAAGGAGGAAAAGAAGACAAGGAGTGATAAGAGGAAGACAGAGGCCTTGAGTGAAAATTCAGGGTCGAAAAAGCAGAATTCCAACAGGTACAGTGGTTATTTTAACCACAGTACCTCAGCAAGTGCAAGGAACCAGAGTGGTGGTAACTACAAGAGTGGGGGTTCGAGAACCAGTTCCGTGGGGGTAGTGTGCTATGGGTGTGGAAAGACGGGACATAAGCAAGCCGTGTGTCGATCTTCAGGAGGATATCAATCAGGGGGTTATCATACTCCAGCCTCGAGGTACAGTGGGTCCCGTGTGAATACTTCAGGGAGTGGAGGTTATCGTACTCCTATGCCGGGTTATGGGGGAAACGCAAGGTCTGGTACTAGCAACAACTACCAGAGGAGCTGTAACAACTATCAAAACCGTTCTCACCATAACCAGTACAACGAGAGTGGCAGCAACCAGAAGACCGGAGCCGAGATCAACCAGCAGTCGGGAGCAGCCACTACTAGCCAAAGTGGAGTGAAGACCAGTGGCAAACTCTTTGCCATGGAGAAATAGGCTGCCAAGGATGATGCCCACATCGTGACTGGTACTTTTCTCGTGAACCATAAACCTACTTTTGTACTCTTCGATTCCGGAGCTACCCATTCTTTTGTGTCTAGAGAACATGCTAGGGTGTTAGAGCTTGACATCTATGATTGGGTTGAGGATTCTGTAACAATACCATCCGGGGAATCTGTGTCATGTAATAGAGTCTTTAGGAGTGTGCCCATCAATATTGGGGAAGTGGTTTTCCATTGCGACCTTATCGAGTTTCCATTGGGGGACTTTGAGGTAATTCTGGGAATGGATTGGCTGGGGAAGTATCGAGCTTTTATTGACTGTTACCAAAAGAAGATTTCTCTAAGAGGACCTAAGGGAGTGAGAGTGACCTATAGGGGATTCGTGGTTAAACCTAAGGTCAGATTCATATCTGTTAATACCCTTAAGTCTAATCTGAGAAAGAGGGATAGTTTGATCTTGTGTCAAATGTGGAATTGTGAGGCGGAGACTCCGAGTGTTAGCGAGATACCTGTAGTGAGGGAGTTTGAGGGGGTGTTCCGGGACGATGTTTCAGGGTTGCCACCTAGGAGAGAGTTCGACTTTTCTATCGATCTCAAGCCAGGAGCAGGACCAATATCAAAATCACCTTACCGTATGGGACCGAAGGAGATGGAAGAATTGAAAAAGCAACTGGATGAATTGGCTGAAAAAGGATTCATTTGACCTAGTGTGTCACCCTGGGGAGCACCTGTGCTGTTTGTAAAGAAGAAAGATGGGAGTTTGAGGCTTTGCTTTGACTATCGGGAGCTGAACAATGTGACCGTTAAGAACCGTTACCCTTTGCCTAGAATTGATGATCTGTTCGACCAGTTGAGTGGAGCCGGGGTTTTCTCAAAAATTGACCTGAGATCGGGTTATCACCAATTGAGGATTAAAGATGAGGACATTCCCAAGACCGCTTTTAGAACAAGGTATGGCCACTATGAATTTGTGGTTATGTCGTTCGGGTTGACTAATGCACCAGCAGTGTTCATGGATTTGATAAACCGGGTGTTCAGCCCGTACCTGGATAAGTTCGTGGTTGTGTTTATCGACGACTTCTTAGTGTATCCCAAGAGTGAAGAAGAGCACAAAGAGCACCTGAGAACAGTACTGAAGACTTTAGAGGAGAATGGGTTGTATGCAAAGTTGAGTAACTGCGAGTTCTGGTTGGAGAAAGTTGCTTTCTTGGGTCATGTAATTTCCAAGGAGGGGGTATCTGTGGACCCTAGCAAGATCGAAGTTGTGACCAGATGGCAAAGCCCAAAGAATGTGGGGGAGATCCGGAGTTTCTTGGGATTAGCTGGGTACTACAGGAGGTTTGTCAAAGATTTCTCGAAGCTAGCTAAGCCGCTGACGTCATTAATGAGAAAGGAGAATCGTTTCATTTGGGATGAGAGTTGTGAGAAGGCGTTCTTAACTCATAAGGAACGTCTGACAATAGCTCATATCCTTGCCTTGCCAGATGGGAGTGATAACTTTGAAGTTTATACCGACGCTTCGAAGCATGGGCTAGGATGTGTATTAATGCAGAATGGGAGAGTGATAAGTTATGGTTCCCGACAATTGAAGTCCTATGAGGAGAATTATCCTACCCATGACTTTGATTTGGGGGCTGTGGTCTTTGCACTGAAACTGTGGCGCCATTATCTTTACGGAGCCACATTTAAGGTGTTTTCCGACCACAAAAGCTTGAAGTACATCTATACCCAGCGGGAATTGAATATGAGACAAAGGAGGTGGATAGAGTTGATTGGTGACTACGATATGCATATTGTCTACCATGAGGGCAAGGCTAATGTGGTTGCCGATGCCTTGAGTAGGAAATCTGTTCATGCATTGAGTAGTGCCAGATCAAGGGTAAGACTGCACAGTGAGTTGGAAGAAATGGGAATTTATATGATCCGGAAAAGGGATGCTCTTAGTGACCTGACAGTGGAGCCAGAGTTGTATGGGGAAATCAAAGAATTGCAAAAAGAAGATTTGAGGATCCAGAAGTGGCGAGGAATGATCGAGGGGAGTGATAATGAGACCGAGTCCAAATTCAGTGTCCATTCTGATGATAGCTTGAGATTCAGTGGGAGATGGTGTGTTCCGGATAATGATGAATTGAAAAAGAAGATTTTAACTGAAGCCCATGCTACGCCATACTCCGTTCACCCAGGGGGTGATAAGTTATACAAAGACCTCAAGAAGACATTCTGGTGGCCCAATATGAAGAAAGAAGTTGTCGAGTTTGTGTCGTTGTGTTTGACGTGTCAGAGGGTAAAAGGTGAGCATAAAAGACCTCAAGGAAAGATTCAGCCACTGGATGTACCTGAGTGGAAATGGGAGAATATTTCTATGGATTTCATCGTGGGGTTGCGTCGAACTCAGAAGGGCAACAACATGATCTGGGTGATTGTAGATAGGCTGACCAAGTCCGCTCACTTTATTCCAATGAAAGATACCTGGAGTAAGGCTGAGTTGGCAAAGTCATATGTGCAGAATGTAGTCAAGTTGCATGGCATTCCTAAGGATATTGTTTCCGATCGTGACTCGAGATTTATCTCTAGATTTTGGCAAGGGTTGCAGTCCGCGTTGGGCACGCAATTAAAGATGAGTACGACTTTTCATCCAGCTACAGATGGTCAGACGAAAAGGACCATTCAGACTTTGGAAGATATGTTAAGGGCTTGTGTGCTGGAATTCGGGGGATCATGGGAAGAGCGATTGAGATTGATAGAGTTCTACTATAATAATAGCTAACACTCAAGCATTGGTATGGCTCCCTTTGAGGCGTTGTACGGGAGGAAGTGCTGGAGTCCTGTTTGTTGGGGTGATCGAGCTGACGTTGTGGTTTTGGGTCCGGAGATGATTCAAGAGATGGTTGAGCAAGTTCAGATAATCAGACAGAAAATGAGGGCTGCCCAAGATAGACATAAGAGTTATGCAGATTTCAAGAGGAGCGACATTTTATTTGAAGTAGGAGAGAAAGTACTACTGAAGGTATCTCCAATGAAGGGGGTGATGAGGTTCGGAAAGCGTGGCAAACTGAGTCAAAAGTTTATTGGACCATTTGAGGTCTTGGACAGGGTTGGGGAGGTGGCGTATCGGTTAGCTTTGCCTCCAGCCCTATCCAAGGTCCATAATGTGTTCCATGTGTCCCAATTAAGGAAGTATGTGAGTGATCCCTCACATGTGTTGAGCCATGAGGTAATTGAGGTAGATGAGCAACTTGTCTATGTTGAGATCCCAAAGGATATTCTAGATAGGAAGATTCGAAAGACTCGGAATGGAGATACAGTGTTAGTGAAGGTCTTGTGGACCAATCACAACATGGAGGAAGCTACTTGGGAGTCTGAGGCGTCCATGAAGGAGCGTTATCCGCAACTGTTCGTTTGAGGTAAGTTACGAGGACGTAACTCTTTTTTTAGTGGGGTAGAATGTAACATTCCATGATTATAACATGATTAAGTCGTGTTGTGCGTATGGTTGCTGACGTTATGAGTGGGTGAACTTCAGGACGAAGTTCATTTTAAGGGGGGAAGACTGTAATAACCCGTTTTATTATTTAATTTGTATAATTGTTACGAGTCGTTCATTAAATAAACTTATGAGCATTCGAATTATTGTATGCGAAATAGGCCTTGTGGGATTCGATTTGGGGATTTAAGCCATCAAATAATGATAATAGTAGTATGGTGCTAGTGAGGCTCGAACCTATGACCTATAGTGCCTCGCCATTGGGCCTCGTTTTGCGTGATAATAAGAACAGCCCATTCGAATGCCCAAGAACAGCGAACAGGAAGCTTGCTCTACCGTCATATATAGATTAGGTTTGCATACCCCAAACCCTACACAATCACAAATACAACTACACTAAACCCTAGCCGCCACATTAGAGAAGAGGAGGAAGCTGCTCACGGTGGTTGTAGGCTGACCTAGGGTGGTTCATTTTGGCCATAGATCTGGTATGCTCACCACAATCACGTTAATTCCTGTTTACTTTATGGTTTTTGTCGCTTGTTTAAAGGGTATAACACGATTTAATCCTTCTTGTTTTTGCATACTTATATACTAAGACACATAATGAACGTATGTAGGCCTTTGGTTGGGTGTCGTTGGCTGTTTAAGACCATCTTTGAGGGTGGTTATTTTAGGGTCAGAAAGGGGTTGTAGAAATACGTTTAACATGAGTTTTCATATGCATATTTGTAATCAGATTTTAGATGAGTCCGTATGTTTATTATTATGGGTCTTTGCGTGATAAGGCAGGTGGTAGTTGGGTGATGCTCGTGGTGGTAGTCTCGAGGGTCAGTGGTAGCCGGTGGTTGTGGGTGCGTGTGCTGGTGGTTGTTGGGGTCGTGAGGGGGCGACAAGGTGGTGGTAGGGGCTGTTGTCGCGGCCTGATGTCGGGGAAAAAGGGGGTAGTTTGGTCGTGTGATATGTTAGGTCGTGTGATAATATTACTTAATAATATTAGTATTATTATTATTAGTTTTATTAATATTATTATTGTTATTTTATTATTATTATTATTATTATTATTATTATTATTATTATTATGAGTTTTATAGTTATTGTTAGTTTAATTTCTTGTGTTAGTGTAGAGGTTGAGTCGGGAAGTTTTATTGGGAGTTTCTTTTAAGAAGATTTCATTCTTGGGAAAGTTTCCATTTTGGAAAACTTTCCGCTTTTAGAAGTTACTATTTTTAGTATGTGTAAGTGAAATAGAAGGACTTGGAAAGGATTTTAATTCATTACATATATATATGTTTAGGTGGTGGTTTTCGCGTTGAACACTTCTAGTAGCAGCTGTTCATTTGACGTTGCCTTCTGCAGTTTTGAGGTAGGGGAATATTTACGTCTGTGGTTGTATTATGAAATGAGGTAACTCATTATGTGATTGATATAATTAATCTTGGTTGTTTGTGATTGATTGATTATTATTGTTTATCGTGGAGGACGGGGCTTGTGAAATGGGTCTTGTGATAAGGGACTTGTGATATGGCCATGAGAGGTGTGGTGTGTTGGAGGTGAAGTGGAGGAGTGAATGAAGTAGAGATGGAGGAGATTCGTATTGTGTTATTTCATGCCTTTATTATATTACCTACTCAACCTCGTGTTGACCCCGTGTGTTTGTATGTGTCTGTGTTGATCCAATTTATTGGGGAGCAGAATGACAGGTCCTAGACTCGTGGAAGCTGGAAGGGAGAAGAGGCTATGAATTCGACCTGTTTAGTACTAGCTCACGTTACTTAGTCTTTCACTTTGTCTAGACTTTTGTTTTTACTTATGAGACAGTTGTAATAGTTTTGGAGACTCCTTGCTTTGGATATTTAAGTTACTCTTTAAAGTACTGCGTTTCTTCGATTTGTTATCTACTACCTCGGTTATCCGAGATGGTAACACCCTTGGTTATTTGGGGAAACCTAGCCCAGGTCCCTAAATAAACGGGGGTGTTACATCATGCTTGTTGCTTCTTTGGGAAGTCAGTAGAAGAGCTGAGGGGGCCCTTGGATCATCATAAGAAGACGGTCCCTATTTACAAGAGTGGGGGTCTATTGGTGGACTCGACTTTGGAGATGGTGAAGAGGAGTTGTGACTTTGTTGCCGCTCAGGGGTTCTTCACTGTGGTTTTGGCGTCGACACTTTTCGTCGACAAATCATGTGATAGTTTACCTCCGCAGCTGTTACCGTTAGTGCGTGCGTGGTCCTAGTGATGTACGTGATTTTGCATGGGGAGTCGGTGTGCTATCCTTTATGTACAGGCGGTTGGGTATAGCTTCACGTTCTGGTGTGAAGGCTATTGGTGGTTGCTTGACTTTGTTACAGTCATGGATCTATGATACTTCCCTATGTTTAGACCAGATCCACCAGTGGACATTGACGCTACCCAGTGTCGGGCCTGTTGTTGGAGACATGTTGGTTCTTTCCCCCAAACTGCGGAGAGGTTGATGAAGTATCGTAGGATTTTAGATGGTCTTAATCATGCTTCATTTAGGTGAGAGCCTTTTGGGCCGCGTCAGGATGTGTGTCATCCTCGTACTCTGTTCTCCGGTTGCATTCAGTTCATGATCATAGTAGAGCTGTACCTGCCCGATCGGTGTCTACGCCAGTTTGGGTATGTGCAAGTGGTACCTAATCCTATTATGCAGACGGATGCGTACCGTCCAGCTTCGGGACGAGACTACGATGTTAGTGTAGGGAAGTTGGGCTATAGTCTATGGGATTGTTGGGACGATCACGTTATTCACCCTTCTCGTAAGTCGTCACCAGTTACTTTCGTGGGCGAGATGACTACAGAGTACGAGGGATGGTATAAGCTTGTTTCTCACCCGTTCATCATTGATGCTTACAACAGTGAGGCTCCCGGTCCACGTGACGATGCCCCTTTCACTCTTGAGGTAAAAATTGTTTAAATTTCTTACTTCATTCTAAATATTGTTTACATATTCTGACTGTATTTTGTGAAATTGGAGAGTGCACATGCGTTGCTGGCTCAGCTCGTCGATGTTGACAAGATAGAGGATGATAAGGAGCAGTTAGCCTACTTCCGTAAATTGGTGAAGACCGTCAAGCCAATGTTGGAGACTACTAGGAACCGCATTGAGAAGAACAAAGGCCCCCGGTAAACTGTGAGTGATTGCATTCAACGTAGATGTGATGGTGTCTACAGTAGTTCAGATGATGATGATGACGTATTGTAGATCGTAGCGTATCCATATAGCATATCACCCAGTTGTAGATCGTCCTCGGAAGAAATACAGCATATCACCCAGTTGTACATCGTAGCGTATCCATATAGATCGAAAGTGTCCATCCAATGAGCCCTCCCGCACGGTACCTGATCCATAAATGTAACTCTACCAACATCTATGGACTCAAATCTATTTTGTCCATAAACAGCATCACTGTACGTGTCCCAACTACATATCTCTCGGAGCAGATCTCTTCTAGCCATCGTGAAATGACCTCCGTCACCCCGTAAGGCATGTGATATAACTCGATAACCACAATGACCATCTGGAGAAGGATCAAACCACGCTTCTAGATAATGTAGAAACCATGGAGGCAGAAACTGAAGATAAGGAAAATACCTCGGTTGACCGACGGTGTAATTCACCTCTAAAGGTGCACAATGTGATGCACTGAAACTCCCTAAACTCGTGGTCGCAGTAGATGATGGAGTGCCGATACCCGATGACGGAGTACCGACTCCCTTCGGAGTGGAACAGAGGGCTGTCGACGGAGTACCGACTCCCTTCGGAGTGGAACGGGGGGGTGTAGTGAATGTAGCACCGTTACGTTGCGAACTCTCGGGCGTAGTTGATCTGCCTCTACCTCAACCTCTACCTCTACCTAAGATGACCCGAATTCGTACATGTTCATCGGCGGACGGTTCTCTACGAGTTGCTTTTTTCGGACGTCCTCTCGGGTTCTCGTTCACTCTAGGCTCGCGTACATCCTCCTCGTCCGGATGCAACTGAGAGTAAAGGGCATCGAACATGGTAGATTTCATAGTGGGGTCTGCATTCCTAATTTCATCAAATAACTCCTTAACTCGAGCATCGTCACAAGTCGGCATTGCTTCAGAACCATCGTACTCCAATTTCCTCCAAAAGGCATGTAACACCTCAAGAGGCACTCGACATCCATTATTAGCTAAGCGATGGAGTGAACAAGCACATAGCAACCCCAGTGTAGTAGTCTTCACACATCCGCAATTGGTCGATAAATCATCTACCGACATCTTGGCGCCTCTTTCAAATTCTTCTCGCAATTCAATGATAGCTTCCTTCGATATTTTACAAGAAATTCTGGAAAATAATCGGTGAAGACCCGTCAGCCGTCTCGATCTAGATAACTACAACCGGTGTCGGATCTCAACATGTTGCGTTTCCAACAAGGAATGAAAACGTATCCAAATGCTATCAATAGCCAGTTTCACGCTATTCAACCACTTCTTTAAATTTGCATGAGCCGACTCAACCCGAGATGTAGTAGTGTTATCGAAATGAGTAATCATGTTCGTTCTGTACTTGGCCCATTTTTCCACGTGCGGGATCCATTGATCCTCAACATAAGTCGCCACAGCCTCAAATTGCCTAGGAAACTCGGTCCACGCCGCATCGAACAACTCTCGGGTCTCCGCCTCGACAACCGCTTTAAACACTCTGCTAGTTATGTGCTTAGCCCAACTATCCTTACCCGTGATATTGAGTGTTTTGGTCTCCCCGTTCGAATATATATGCCAAAGACATAACAAGTGATCCGAATCAGGAAAAACAGTTGGAATCGCATTCAACAACCCACGTTCGAAATTTGTGACAATAACATTAGGTTGAACGTTGTCGTTGAGAAGGGACTTCAGTCGCTCTAAAACTCAAACATACCCATCCTCAGACTCATGAGTAACAATCGCATAAGCGATCACAAAGGTCTTCCCAACCGGTGTGACACCGACCATCTTAATAAGCGGAAGACCGTAGAAGTTTGTCTAGTAGGTGAAATCGATCAACACAACATAATAGTATGATCGAAACATCTTAACTGATTCTGGATGAGCCATGAACACGTGGGTAAGCTCGTCCTCCTCCGGATCAGTAACCCAAAAATGAACATACTTTTGCTGAACCGCGAGTGCCAACATTTGTTGTGTCGGGTTTCTCCCATCTCTTTCCTCGACCCTTACTTTCTGAGAACGATTGTAGATTTGTCGTCGATTAGGTCTAGACTTCTCAGGATTTCTCTGATGCAAACCCGCACTAATAATCGCCGGTGTAACGTGAGCTCTAACTTGGGCGTCGATGAAAGCCAACTCATCTTCATCAAACCGTGCGTGATATCTATCGCCATCACTATACGTCCCTAACCCATGATTATGAAACCCGAATAGCATGTCCATCATCCAATTACCTTCTTGTATTTCAACAAGTTTCATTTTGAATCTGCAATTGCACCACGAGCTACCCGTGTTACTCATTATCAAAGTATCATCATCACTATTTACGGGCCGTCGTCCACCCATCCGACAAACAAAATAATCATGTCTCAAACTCGTGTGACGACCAACTTTTTTGTTGTTTGCTCTTTTTATTCCAAATCCGAGTTTAAGTGCAATCTCATATGTTCAAGTAAACCCTTCTCTAGTCGAAAAAAAATTCTATCGATGATAAAATGACTAGAGTAGTCAACACCGTCTCCATCATCATAAACCTGCACACAGTTTGATATTTAGGTTTATGATTAGGGTTTATGGGTTAGGGTTAGGGTTAGGGTTAGGGTTTCAAAAAAAAACAAAAAATTGGGACAAAAAATATTTTCGTCCAGAACCTGGTCCAGACGAAATTTTTTTTCGTCCAGAACAGGTCTGGGACGAAAATAATTTTCGTCTGGACCAGGTTCTGGACGAAAATTATTTTCGTCCCAGACCTGTTCTGGACGAAAATATTTTTCGTCCCATATAATACATATTTTTTTTTTCAAAAATTCAAATCGGCTTCGGGAATCGAACGCTAATCCGTTCTACTGTGTGCAGGTTTATGATGATCATTCAAAAACCGTTGTTGAAATCGTAACTAACCTCGTTATCGTCGCTCATCATTCAAAAACCGTTGTTGAAATCGTTGAAAACCCTTGTTGAAACCGTTGTTGAAATCGCACTAAACCGACAAGTTTTTGAATTTTGTAAGAAAACCGAGTTTTTCAATTTCGTAAGAACCCGACAATGTTTTTCTTATCAAGCGGTAAATGTAGAGGGTTGCGGGGGGCAAAATGGGTATTTCATGTAAATGTGTCGACGATAATTAATAATTATTCGACGATCAAATTGATCGGAAATATATAACCGATCCAACTATCTTTCGAGTAGATAGAATCTTTATGGTCCATGCACTTACTCCCTCCGATCCAGACAAAAACTACACTTATTTTTTGACACTATTTATGGTCGTAAGGAATCTTTGATGTTACCGTTTATTTATAAGACAAAATATAATCATGTGGGATCTTGTTTATTTATCGTCATGAATTCTATAATAATATCAAATTTTTATAATTTTTAAAAATGTGTAATTAAAGATATTCACGTTACAAAACGTGTCACGACAACTGTGATAAAGCAACCGTTACTTTTGTCTGGATTGGAGGGGTATTTGTTTAGGTGAAACTAAGGGTATCATTATCCGTAAGACTTTTTAAAGTCTCTAAAGGCTACATCAGCTTTTCACTTACTTTTATTATTTTTTTATGGTTCAGACTCACCTGAGACCTATCAGGTTTTATACATTATCCGTCAGATTCATCTTAGACTGTACTTTTTACCTCACACGAGTCATTGATACATGGAATCCACTCATTGAATAATTTACATTAAAAGTGGGCTCAAGACGCACCCAAAATCTTAAGTTGAGTCTCTGATTTAAGACTTTGTTAAAATTTTGGTAGATTATTGGTAGTTTTAAGTGAGTCTTGTCTTAACACTTACCAAAGTCTTGTCTTAAGAACGTCAATAATCTTACCCTAACCCAATTACGGGTTGTTGGTGTTATATGGAATATCGATCGATCATTGATGAAAAATTATACTCTTTCTGATTTATTGTGTTGTTCCCTTTTGATTTTAAAACAAGAAATAAGAAAATTAATTTGGACCACACAATACACACGACCCCACATGAAATTGATTTTGGACCACACAAAGTTGTCCAAAAGAGGAAAGAGGGAACATCAATGTTATTAGACCAAAACGGAAAGGGGAACATCATAGGAAATCGGAGGTAGTAATTTATTCTGATTAAGCTTCTATCCATTTTTTTAATTAATTTGAAAGGTTCTCGAGCGAGCAATCGAAGGATTTTGGAGCATTATCGGGGTTAGTGTAAGATTACTCTGACGCTTTTCAAAATCTTAAGACAGTGCCACATCAGCTTTCTACTAACTTTTACTTCCTCCGTTCATATCCAAGTTGTTATGCTTTATGCACAAATTTTAAGACTAGAATAAAAAAATGATAGAAAGTACATTGAAAAGTGTAGAAGTTGCTTTTTAGTTAAGTTAATTGATTTGTTAAAGTGTATTTTCTGAGTTGTTAATTGTGTTGTTAGTTGTTAATTTTCCCACCAAAAAACTTTTTGAAGTTTTAGATTTCTTGTAATTGTATTCTGGCTTATTTCATCCCAAAAAACCATTTGTACAGCATGTTGCCAGGCTGTTATTACACATATCATTGGCAATAAATTCAGCTTTTCTCAGCTCATTTACTGAGTACACTACAAAAATCAACTTTCCTCTACATTTACTAACAAAAGTCCAAAAGAAAAGTCCCAAAACAAAAACAGGGGAAGTCCTAAAAATTTTATTACAAATAGTTACATAAATCATAAAATGGTGTACAAATGCATGTCCGAGGAACTAGTTCTGAAATTGCAGTGTACTTGCTTGAGAAATCTATGAACGGGAAACTTGAACGTGGGGAAATCCAGAAAACAACCATCCGGTTCAACCTCAAAGAAAGGAGTGTGTCTAACATTTGGCACCTCGCAAAAAAACCAAGATTAGTTGGGCAGAAACTTAATGTTAGTAGCGGGAGAATAAGAAGCAATAACAAGAAGAAAGTTCTACCTAACGTCGAGTTTATCATCAAGTCCCTCATTGCCGCAAAACGGAATACTATGAAAATAGTTTCAGAAAATTGTGGTGTTGCCATTGGCACGGTCCACACCTGGGTGAAAGAAGGTTTACTTAAACCTCATTCCAGCCCACTTCATCCTAAACTCAACGACTTACACAAAGACGAAAGGTTTCTTCACTCACTTAAGATGCTTGTTGTAAATCAAGTGATCGATCATTTTCTCGACTTTAATGCAGTGCGAGTTACATAAATCAAATTCAGCGAGATGAGAAACGTAATTCACATGGACGAGAAGTGGTTCTTTATTACAGACGACGACCAGAAAATTACGTGGTTAATGGGGAAGAGTTACCTTACCGTAGCTGTCAATCAAAAAGGTACATCACAAAAGTGATGTTCATGTGCGCGGTCAGCAGACCGGTTTACAATGCAAACGGAGAATTAATTTTCGATGGGAAGATAGGGATGTTCCCTCTTACACGTCAAGTACCAGCAGCAAGAAACATTAGAAATAGGCCCAGGGGAACAATGGAAACGAAACCAATAGACTCTATCACGAAGGAAGTGGTTAAAAAATGCCTAATTGAGGAAGTCATTCCAGCTATCAAAAGTTCATGGCCAGAAGGACTAAGCAAAGAGATTTACATTCAACAAGACAACGCTAGACCATATATAAAGAACGATGATCCAGATTTTATGGCGGCCGCAAATTCAGATGGTTTTCACATTCAATTAGTTTTCCAGCCCCCAAACTCACCCGACTTAAATTGTAATGACCTTGGTTATTTTAGGGCATTACAATCTCTACAATCATCACAAGCAGCTAAAACAGTAGATGAACTAGTGAATCACGTCATGCAAGCATTTGTGGATTACAACCCCCAAGTAAGCTAAACAACATATTCTTAACATTATAATCGGTTATGGTAGAAATCATGAAATGTAAAGGTCACAACTGAAGGAAAACGAGATCCATGCTTGTTTACCAATTTATTT
Source organism: Silene conica (assembly GCA_029255685.2). Taxonomy (NCBI): domain Eukaryota; kingdom Viridiplantae; phylum Streptophyta; class Magnoliopsida; order Caryophyllales; family Caryophyllaceae; genus Silene; species Silene conica. The sequence goes on from CM055311.2 coordinate 74,034,913, forward strand.
AGTCTTACTAATTTTACTAATTAATCTCATATTAATTTAGTCGATCTTATGCATGTAATGACATTTGCGGAATAATAATGAAAAGGGTCTTACAAACGGTCCGAATAAGTGCTAGGACGATCCTCCACGGAGCAACCAAAATAGCTTGCCTCCGATGCACCCAAGACCTACCCTTAAACACCGAAAACCGAACCCGAGCTAGGAGACGGAATTGGGTTATCTTAAAACCGTAAACTAATACTCACTTTATTAGTCTACTAAAAATACTACAACAATATGTAGTATGAATATTATGTGAATAATATTTTAGAGGATTTTGATATTATTTCTTACACTAGAAAATAATGAACATATGGGTTAGAATGAAAAATAGTGAACAAATTCACTTCTTATATTAGGTAGAGTGTGTGTCGTGTGTTTGTGTGTTTAGGAAGACCAAATAGGTTGCTTGTCTTACACTAGCAATTAGGTTTGCATGGCTACACATAGGTATCATACCTACACCATCATTATGTTTTAGCATGCACTAATTTAAACAAATTAGTCCTTATAACATACACCATCACACGCCACATTTTGTGTAAAATGGACTTTCATTTTACAAATTGTAATTTGTACAATTGTGTAATATGTGACATCTTATGTGACATAAATCAATTGTATTAATTTAAATATATATTTATCATATAAATATTATTTCTAAATTAATTAAATCATATTTAACAAATTAATTTAGTAATTCATAATTACCGTCTCAAAATATGGTTATTATAATAATCGTCAATACGATATACAATATTTGTTACAACCACGAACCCTTCTCATTCTAATTTCGACATTTCATAAATGTCGATTAATATTTGACAATTGACACATTTCAATTTCAAATATAAATCTTACTTTAAGATTCAACCTCTGATTTCTCGATATACGGTTTTAAGGAATCGATCAATTCGTATCATATACAATTGATCAATATATTATTTAAGGGGTTAGTCCTATAGGTGTGACCTAAAGGGATCAACTGACCACCACCGTCATACGACAGTAATGTCAAACTCTAGTCAGCCAATCATTACCGATTAATGTTGGTCAGTTGACTATATCAAATATCGGATCGTCCCTTGCATATTATTTTCATAAGATTTATGACAATGATTTTTATCACTGTCGTGATCGCACTATTGTTGAGGACACATTTCCCAACAATCTCCCACTTGTCCTCGACAAGTGTGCGTCACCAATTCTCTTGTCCTATTACGTCATCTCCCACTCAATGCAAGGTGTCTTCCAGGTCGTACTTGCATTTGATCATATCTTGAGCGGTTTTTCTCGATCTGGAGATTTAACTGTTTTGACCGGAATTATCTACCATAGATACCTTCCGAGCGTGGCCACGCATTTTCAGCTAAACTTCTCCTCGAGTGGCCTTGAGATTTAAGACAACCCTGACAAGGGGTTGGACAATTTCTATCCTACTGTTCCCTTTGACTAACACAGTCCATCATGACCCAAAAGAAGCCCATTTGACCCCCTTTAACGGTTGGTCGTAGAGCTAAAATCAAAGCCAATCTGAGGCTGTGTCACCTTGGGCGAACAGTCTTAAGTCAAAGAATCGACTTATGTGAATAATATAGTAGCTCTCGCCACGACCAGGCTAATTATAAAATTTTCAGAACTCTATAAGCGGTCACTAAATGCCCGACAAAGTGTCACACAGTCTGCCTATGTGATCGACTAGTCATCCCATATGACTCTATGACATTTGAACTTGCCATCAATCGCCTCACATTCTAGTCGCTTCGAGACGTCACCTCATACAAGCGACTATGGGCTATACTAAGTTAATCCAGTTCACTTATGGGGTTCACAAAGTATAAATTGTGAGGCATTAGTGAGGGAATGCGTTGAATACTTATGTGGAATAGGTAAGACGCAAGGGTTAGAGTATTTAATGTCAGAACTAGGGTATAATGCTCAATGAAATCGCTTTTAAAGCAAAGAATATGTAATGTTCAGCTACAAAATGTTCTATTTTAATGTTATTGTTTAATGTTCAGCTACAAAATGTTCCATTTTAATGTTATTGTTTAATGTTCAGCTACAAAACAGAGTGAAAAAACATAAACAAACAACTCTCAGGACTAAATGGCCTCATCATTGAGTTCTGTTTGGTTGATATATAAGCCTCCTACACACACACACAAACTAGGTAGACTGTGCTACAATCATTTAATGATGGTTATCAAAAATACAAATCTCATAAGTAAGCTTTCAAACCATTCAGGTAATGTTATCAGCAAGCTCTGTATAACTAAGTAATTATGTGACTGTCATTTAAATGTTTGCGCACACACATCTATGAATGGACCATGTGGTGGCTTATCAATCGTAAGCAACATAGCCAACTTCTACAAGTACTACACAATTCAGAAATCCAACCCATCCAAATACGAAACAAATAACAACTCTCAGGCCTGTCTGGCCTCCTCATTGAGTTATCTAAAGGAGACATGCCTCTTACACACAAAATTAAGGTAGACCATATGGTGGCATGACTACTTAAATGACCAGTAACCTATTTAATGCACTTCACACATGTTGCTCTCAAACCATTAAGGTCTTTCATCATTGAGCACATTCATTAAAGAAACAGACAGATGGCCTCATCATTTTCAGAAACAGGCCAGAAACTGAGCTACTACACATTTTTAGAAACTCAACCCATCAAATTCGAAACAAATAACAACTCTCAGGCATGTCTGGCCTCATCATTGAGTTTTCTAAAGGAGCAATGCCTCCTACACACACATAATTAAGGTAGACCATGTGGTGGCATTACTACTTAAATGGCCACTAACCTATTTAATGTACATGACACATGTTGCTCTCAAACCATTAAGGTCTTTCATCATTAAGCACAACTCATATTAGGTCAAACAAAAGTTTACACATACATCATTTTTCAATCTGATATAAACATTTGAGGTGCGACATACAATGAAATAAGTTCATCAGAATACAAATAAAGATCATGTTAGCAGTCACAATTAACATTCAACAGTTTACACTTAAAATATTTTTCAATCTGAGGTAAACATTTGAGCTGCATAAAATGAAAAAAGTTCATCAGAAAACAAATAAAGATCATGTTAGCAGTCATTAACATTCAACAGTTTACACTTAAAACATTTTTCAATCTGAGGTAAACATTTGAGATGCATAAATTGAAATAAGTTCATCACAATACAAATAAAGATCATGTTAGCAGTCATAGTTAACATTCAACATTCAATAGTTTACACTTAAAACATTTTTTCAATCTGATATAAACATTTGAGGTGCATACAATGAAATAAGTTCATCAGAATATAAACAGAATAACAGTTATCATACATACTTAACATTCAACATTCAATAGTTTACAAACATTTTTCAATCTGATATAAACATTTGAGGTGCATACAATGAAATCATTTCATCAGAACACAAACATAATTCATGTTATCATTCATACTTAACATACTTAACATTCAACATTCAATAGTTTACAAACATTTTTCAATCTGATATAAACATTTGAGGTGCATACTGTAACGATGGATTTTGTATTACGATAACTGAAATACAAAACACAGAAACAAAATAAGTTTTTATTAATATCAGAAAATTTTGTGTACAATCTCTAATAATCCTCTGATTCTAACTAGCTAGACAAACAGGTTACACGTGCACGATCCACTTAAGGGGTGTGCGTGCGTTTTTGTTGAAGGGGGGTTGCGTGTAGAGGGTGGATGCACTCTACGCGTCACGTTGACTTGTATTCTCGAGAGGGTCGAACGACTTGAATCTCTCTTGAATGTTTGAATGTTTGAATATTCGAGTTTGAATGTTTGAATATTTGAGTTTGAGTGTTTGAGTTTTCTTGCGCAGGCGGCACGAATTTGTTGTGCTTGTTGACTGCTTACGATGAATTTCACGAGATTTTCAGAGAGAATTTCAGAGCTTGTTTACGATTTTGGCCCAATTTGGCTTCTGTTTGGACCCAGATAACTCAGAATGACCCAAATTTGATTTAAAAAGGGACAGATATAATTAAATTGAGTAATTTATTTTTTATTAACTCAAGTCAATTCATTTCTGTATTTTCGACACTTAAATAAATTTTTTAGTGCCTACAAATTGCCCCCTTGAGACGTTGTCACGTGCACTTTTGGGTGTCTTGACGTGGAAGGGTCTCGATTCCTTTTGCTTTGACTTGGAAGTCAACTGGCCTCCACTTTGTTGTGCCAATAGCATTTTTTGTGTCACCCTGTCATTATATGACTTGACGGATGACTGAATGCGTCTTTCATCTTAATAATTTTGTAATCTTGATGGATAACGCTTGAATTTTATCATCTCGGTCATTTTGTAACCTTGACGAAATGTACTTCAATATATGTTAGCCTGGTCATTTTGTAACCTTGACGGACGACATTTGAATTTTTATCACTCTAATCATTTTTGTAATTTTGACAAATTGTATTCCAATTTATATCACCCTGGTCATTTTGTAACCTTAACGGACGACATTTGAAACTTCAAAGATACATACTTCAACTTGACCGGTTAAAATCTTTGCGACTAAATTTACCATTTGGGTATGAAAAATTATTATTTCAAGGTACACTCTAAAACCAATCAATTAAATTAGCGCTCCTTTGTGAAAATTTGTAAAACTCAGTCTGTTTTACCGACTTATCACTTGGTAAATTAATATCATTGGCTATCTTTAGAGGTGAGGACAGCTAGTTAGACTTCAAGAGCAAGTCTTTCATTTTTTTAACCACAACCTCTCTCTCTATATATATATATATATATATATGAGTTATATATTTGAATAATGAGTATTAATGAAGGAAATAGAAAAACATCACGCGCAAAATAAAACTCGCTGGTACGGGGCTCGAACCTCCAACCTTGAGGTTAAGAGTCACAAAGTCTAACCACCTGCGCTATTCAACCTTATTATTAAATATTACTTCAGAATATATATATATATATATATATATATATATATATATATATATATATATATATATATATATATATATATATATATATATATATATATATATATATATATATATATATATATATATATATATATATATATATATATATAGGGTCGGGATCCGGTGAGAACCACCCTTATAATGAGAACCGTGAGAACCCTCACTAAATCGCCACCATATCTCGCTTCGAAAGTTTCGATGGATTATTTACCATTAGTTTAACTTATTCAAATACACACTTTAGTATCATTAAACAAATTTTTTTGATTTTATTAACAAAATATATACTTAGTGTATCAAAATACAATTAGGTATACTAAAACGGCTATAAATGCACGAAAACGACCACTACGTGCATGAAAATTTTTACATGCATGAAAAATATTACTAGGTGCATGAAATAATAGGCTCTACGTGCATTAAAACGAGTTCTAGGTGCATGAAAAATGATAGATACGTAAAAATCGGTAGTATGTGCATGAAAATTAATAAAACGTATCTCACCTTGATTTCCGTCACTAGTATATATTTTCTAGACCAAGAAATATGTTCACCAACTATAAAATTCTATGCCGAATCCAAATATGTCATTAATTTTTTTTAAAAAAGTCCGTAAGGTAGAGTTCTCATGGTTCTCATTATATTGATGGTTCTCATAGGATCTCAATTCTATATATATATATATATATATATATATATATATATATATATATATATATATATATATATATATATATATATAGGGTTGGGATCCGGTGAGAACCACCTTACAATGAAAACCGGTGAGAACTCTTCCTTACGGAGTTTTTTTTTTTAAAATTAATGACATAATTGGATTCGGCATGGAATTTTATGGCCAGAGAACATATTTCTTGGTCTAGAAAATAAATACTAGTGGCGGAAAAATGATAGGTACGAAAAAATAGATAGTATGTGCGTGCAAATAAATAAAACGTATCTCACATTGATTTCCGTCACTAGTATTTATTTTCTAGACCAAGAAATATGTTCTCTAGCTATAAAATGTCATGCTGAATCCAAATATGTCATTAATTTTTTCTAAAAAAATCCGTAAGGTAGAGTTCTCACAAAGTTCTCATTGTAAGGTGGTTCTCACCGGATCTCAAGTCTATATATATATATATATATATATATATATATATATATATATATATATATATATATATATATATATATATATATATATATATATATATATATATATATATATAGGGTCGGGATCCGGTGAGAACCACCCTTATAATGAGAACCATGGGAGCCTTCACTAAATCTGCACCAAATCTCGCTTCGAAAGTTTCGATGGATCATTTACCATTAGTTTGACGTATTCAAATACACATTTTAGTATCATTAAACAAAATTTTTTGATTTTATTAACAAAATATATACTTAGTGTACCAAAATACAATTAGGCATACTAAAATGGCTATAAATGCACGAAAACGACCACTACGTGCATGAAATTTTTTACATGCATCAAATTGACTACTAGGTGCATGAAATAATAGGTTCTACGTGCATTAAAACGAGTTCTATGTGCATGAAAAATGATAGATATGTAAAAATCGGTAGTATGTGCATGAAAATTAATAAAACGTATCTCACCTCGATTTCCGTCACTAGTATATATTTTCTAGACCAAGAAATATGTTCTCTAGCCATAAAATTTCATGCCGAATCCAAATATATCATTAAGTTTTTTTAAAAAAGTCCGTAAGGTAGAGTTCTCATGGTTCTCATTATATTGGTGGTTCTCATAGGATCCCAATATTATATATATATATATATATATATATATATATATATATATATATATATATATATATATATATATATATATATATATATATATATATATATATATATATATCGGGTAATATTTAATGTGGAAAAGTCACAACAATATTCGTTTCTTATATAAATATTCGTTAATTAAATAAATATTTCTTTTCGTTTTTTTTGTTTTTTTTATGTACCACGTTTAATCGTATTTTCCCGGTATCATTTTTTAAACAATTTTTTTTAGTATCACGTTTTTTTTAATAACAGGTTGCTTATTGTAAGTTGTGATATTGTTTTGTATAACGTCTGATATTGTATCTAAGTTATACAAAAAATATCACCTTTTTTTCAACATCAATTTATTCTTTTCTTAATTTTTTTTTGTTTTTTTTGTGTTTCACGCTTTTCTTATGTTTTTTTTCAGGATCACTTTTTTAAAAACACGTTTTTTTTGGTATCAGGTTTTATTTAATAACACGTTATTTAGTGTCAGTTGTGATATTTTTTAGTATAACGCGTGATATTTTTAATATAACGTGTGATATTGTTTAGCGTTAAAAAAATGTAGTACGTAAAGGAAAAAAACTGATATTAAAAAAAACGTGATATTGTTTACTATAATATGTGATATTGTTTGGCGTAAAAAAGTGGTAAGAAAAGAAAAAAAATGCTATTAAAAAAACGTGATATTGTTTAGTATAACGTGTGATATTGTTTAGTAGAACGTGTGACATTGTTTAAAAAAAAGTGATATTTTTAGTATAACGTGTGATATTGTTTAGCGTTAAAAAAATGTGGTACGTAAAGGAAAAAAACTGATATTAATAAAAACGTGATATTGTTTAGCGTTAAAAAAAAAGTGGTACGAAAAGAAAAAAAATTGCTATTAAAAAATGTGATATTTTTAGTATAACGTGTGATATTGTTTAGCGTTAAAAAAAAATGTGGTACGTAAAGAAAAAAAAACTGATATTAAAAAAAACGTGATATTGTTTACTATAACATGTGATATTGTTTAGCGTAAAAAAAAGTGGTAGGAAAAAAAATGTTATTAAAAAAACGTGATATTGTTTAGTATAACGTGTGATATTGTTTACTATAACGTGTGATATTGTTTAATAAAAAAAAGTGATATTTTTAGTATAACGTGTGATATTTTTTAGCGTTAAAAAAATGTGGTACGTACAGGAAAAAAATTGATATTAATAAAAACGTGATATTGTTTACTATAACATGTGATATTGTTTAGCGTAAAAAAAGTGGTACGAAAAGAAAAAAAAATTGCTATTAAAAAACGTGATATTGTTTGGTATAACGTGTGATATTGTTTGGTATAACGTGTGATATTGTTTTAAAAAAAAGTGATATTTTTAGTATAACGTGTGATATTGTTTAGCGGTAAAAAAAAGTGGTACGTAAAGGAAAAAAATCTAATATTAAAAAAAACGTGATATTGTTTACTATAACATGTGATATTGTTTAGTGTAAAAAAAGTGGTACGAAAAGAAAAAAATTGCTACTAAAAAAACGTGATATTGTTTAGCATAACGTGTGATATTGTTTAAAAAAAAAAGTGATATTTTTAGTATAACGTGTGATATTGTTTAGCGTTGAAAAATGTGGTACGTAAAGGTAAAAAACTGGTATTAAAAAAACGTGATATTGTTTAGTATAACGTGTAATATTGTTTAGCGTCATATTGAAAAGAAAAACAAAAGTGGTACGAAAAGAAAAAAAACAGATACTGAAGAAGCAAAAAAAACGTCACACAAAAAAAAATTAATAAAAAGTGGTATGAAATAGAAAAAAATGATATTAAAAAAACCGTGATATTGTTTAGTACAACGTGTGATATTGTCTAGCGTAAAATAAGAAAAAAATAATATCGAACAGAAAAAAAGGTGTATGAAAAGGGAAAAAAACTAAGATTGAAATATTTATATAATTAACGAACATTTATATAAGAAACGTGTTTTGCACTTCTAATAATTAACGAATATTTACATTACTAGAGTAATAGTCATCAAGTAAACTGGAGTAGCTCGGTTGGTTAGAGAATGGTGCTGTTGAGCTGAATGTCGCAAGATCGAACCCTCGTTCCAGCAATTTTCTCGACTCTATATATATATATCTATATATCATAGACCTCACATGATGCAATCTCTCTATATATATAGTGTTAATTTTCGATTATATATATCTTCCTCTGTTTTCATCCTTCTTTACTTCTTTTCGATTCGCTTGAAACAAGTATTACGAATACTTCATTGCAGCTTTGCTATTATGTAGTGTTAATTTTCCATGATTTTTTAGCCTTATGATGTACGGAAACTTGTTCGCCACTGTCCATTTCGATTTTTTGATTTGAGCTTATCATTGATTTGAGCTTATCTTTATGTTCTTCCTTCTTTTTTAGCTGATCGGAGTCCTCGATAGCACGAAGTATCGTATTCTCGGTTCCGTAAATCCAACGTTGGCAGGTACTTGTTACATGTCTTTCTCTTTTTTTGTTAATTAGAGAAAAAGAGGTAGAGAAATGGAGAATGTAAGTGTATATGAAACTTTATCTTGGCATTATCACGCAACATGTAGCTCGTAGCTCTGTACACTGGTTTAGTTGGTATTTACTTAAAAGCAATTTTTTATGTCAAGATGAACATTAAAAGCAGCTAATAGTGCTCCCAGGAATCGAGACGTTTGTAGTCTAGATTGATGCATCTGATTTTTTTTTTGTGAATTCTTCTATGGCAGTAGTAGTTCCGTGGATGCTTCTTTTCGGTCTTTCTCGAATTTTTCTTTGTATTTCTACTCCCACATTCATATCCATAAAGAGAAAAGAATTCTTACGCTTTGAGTAAGCCTAGCTTTGGAATGTGTACCCATATACAAACTGCTCAAATATGTCTATTTACTTGGGACGAGATGTGTGGTATATACATAAAAGGAGCCTTTGAGAACATAAGAGAGCGGTATTCCATTACCAAACACCTGCTAACTAAGATATATTTTTTTTTGTAAGTTGAGTTCTTCATTTGTTATGCTCTGCTGCCTCAGATAATTTTTTTCATTGTTTAAACCTGCCTCTGTAGGTAAGTTTTGTGTTTTTCATGGGCTGTCGTGAGGCTTGGACATCTTCCTTGCTGTGCGATTCAATTTACTGAATTCCACTTTATGTTGTTGTGAGATTGTCGGGATTTTCGATTTGAAATGATAAAGCTAACGAGTTTTGTTATCGCGGGATTCGTCACATACTAGGCATATTTCTTGAATAGCTCCATGAATATGTATATTTTGCCATCTCTGATTACATCTTTTTTTTTAGGTATACAACTTATCATGGCGCATTTTGTTGAACGCTTCAAGGGCGATCGAAAATTCTTGTGTATTAGTAACGATGATCATGGTGAAGAGTCTGAGACTAGCCTTCCTGTTTACAAATCATTGTTGCGTGCTCAACGTGAAATGGTTAATAATATTACTCCGACGAATTTTCAAGAAAACATGTCGCTTCCTGCTAGGCCGAGCGCTTATGGGACTCGTTGTTATAATCTTATCAGTACTTTACCCACACAACCTATTCATGATGAAACATTTCCACTTTTGGGGCGTCGAATCATTTCCGGAGATACCAGATGGGGATGTCGCGTCATTCAAATTCCCGGAGAATCAAGTTATATAGTAGGATAATGGGAATGGACCGAAGATGTTCTTGCTAGATTTGGAGCCATCCTAAAAAACTGTTCAGTTCATGATGCGGTGTATGCTTCATTATATTCTTACGTCCGAGAACCTTGTATTCTGCGCGCGTTTCTAGAAGCTTGGTGTCCCACTACCAACACACTTCATACTATGTTCGGAGAATTTTCGGTTACTCTTTGGGATCTTCATCGTCTCAGCGGTCTGCCAATTCTTGGCTCAATTTATGATGAAGCAGTTCCTAGCTTTGATGACTTGCATGCTCTTGATGGTCAAGGCGTTCGACTAATTTCCCGAGCATGTCATTTTTTATTAGTTGTTTATCATCGTCTCAAGACAGAGTCTGGTGGAAAAGGAGTCACTTCGCAACAATGGATCGAGTTCTGGTGGAAGAGGTCTCATGTATATAAAACGCCCCAGAAGCGACGGCGAGAGAGTAAGAATCCTCCCAAATTTACAAGAAATCCTTCTGGAGAAATTGACCCGAAACCGCTTGTTTGGGCAACTGAAGAGGCAAAGATATTTGAATCCTTCAGGATAGTTCATGAAAGTCGAAAGCAGTCAACATATTTGGCAGCCTTTTTGTCATGCTGGTTATGTAACTTTGTACTACCAGAATCTGAAGACCGATTAATTAGACCAGAAACCTTTGAGGTAGCAAGCTTGATGGCTCGTGGAAAAGCGTTTAGTCTTGCACCGCCGGTGTTAGCTAGTATTTATCGAGGTCCCAACATGATTTCTACGTCTCCGAAGCCTGGTTATTCGGGTTCCGTCTTCTCTGCCCATAATTTGTATGGTTGGCTTGCTTACTATTTCAGGACACATCATGAAGTTGAACCATGTCCGCGAGGTCCAAGAATGGTGCTTTATTCCGGTGCTCAACACGCAAAATTTTTCAGAGATAACGAAGCTCGTAGACTTATTCACGAAGGACGCTCCATTAACCTTGGTTGTATTACCCAATTTTTTGACAAGGGTGTATGTTTGCACGATGATGGAGCCTTGGATAAAGTCAACTTAAGCTATTTTATTTGTTTACGTACTGCACATTTTCCTTTACGATCTGGTGCATTATTTTCGATCCAACCATACACCCCATATCGATTTTCAAAACAATTTGGTTATTGTCAAGGGCTTCCTGGCATTCTTACTTCAGACGCAAAACATGTATCTTACAAAGAAGCTCTCAAAAAATGGCGAATGATTTTATTTGAAAGCAATCAATCCCAGGTGAATTTGTTTCCTCCTCCGAGGTCAAAGTGGCGTGATTTTAATTCAATAGCTTTTGAAAACTGGTGGAGCAAGGTTGATGTAAAATACTTGTTAGCAAAAGCTCTTGTGCTAAATTCAGCGATATAACCTGATCCAACCAAGAAGCTATCTAAGAATCACGGGAAAAAAAGTGCAATACGTACATCGCCCAATTATGCTAAGGCTGAAGGCTCTGATGAGACATCATCCATAATTCAATCTCCGAGAAATCAGGCGGGTAGTTCACAGCCTAACCAAATCGTTGCTGGAGGTGTGGATAATGATGATGAGGCGTCAGACACCAACTTCAAACATAGGCGTCGAGGAAATGTTGATAAAGTTAATGCTGCTCCTAGCAATGTGCGAAACTCCAACGGCGTTGACGCAGACCTTTTTGCAAACATACCAGAATTTTCTGATAATCCTTCAAAATTGATTCTGGTAGTATGTTTTTTTTTTTTGAAACACTTTGTGTGTGTGTTTTTTTTTTAACCGTCGCCTTTTTTTTGTTGTTGTTGTAGGATGGAGAATTTAATCTCGAGAAAGAAGTTCCAAATTTGATAGGTGACCCTCTTTTTGATGTTGTCGTTGACCGTTCGAATCCCCACAAAGGCAAGGAGATAAAAAAGTTCAAGCAACCTATCGAGGAAGGTAAAAGAGAATCATCTCACCTGAAGAAAAAACCAGTAGGACTGTTAACCTCCACTAGTCAATCGTCTGTTCAAAGCCCTCATTCTCTAGAAGTTGCTGCGAGGCAAAGTCTTAGACACGAGAAGAAGATGCTTGATACTTCTGTCAATCCACATCCAAAAAAATCATTTCCCGCAACGTCTGTGATTACAATGATGCCACAAACACCGGTAAAAGGTATTTTACATACAGGCTTAAAGATGGCTGCTACTTGTTGAAGACGATAAAAGAAGCCGCATTTGCAGATGTTGAAAAAATTGGGAAAGAAGCCGCCGTGGTTTACAAATGTATAAAGCACTTTAAAGGGGATCCGACCCGGCTTCAAGATAAGATAGAGTCGTATGTCGCCACCGTCAAGACTTTTTGCTTTCTAGAAGAAGCTACCAGGGATCGTCATCGCCATGAGGATTTAGGCAAAGAAATTACTGAAGAGCGCGAAGGACTCGAAAAAGATAGTCATGCTCTTTCTGATGTCGAGGCGGCTTGTCTTACTATAATAGAAAAAATGTCCTATGTAGGCAAAAAGATAGCTCAACTAGAGGATGCGTTAGAAAAGGCACGTGAAGCATATCGTGAGTTATCTGGTGAGATGGAAAATCTTGAGAAATCTCGCAAGGCTGCCCGAGACCAATTAGAAACAAGAGGGGCGAAGATTGCTAAATTGGAGGCCACCCCGCAATTGAGTACAGAAGATGTAGTTGTACTTGAGGAGCAAAGGCGTTTAGTCTTGGAACTGCAATCATCGTTGGACCCGGAAGCTTGGATGGATTTGGTGTTTTAGGAGTTTATTACTGGTCACCCATCCATTTTTTTTATGCGCGCCATCTCTTGTTTTACTGGATAACAGGGTATGCTATCATTTTGTAAGTAGGAGTTGCAGTGTTTGGCATACGTATGTATACCTCATTTTGTATCTGTAGATTATGTACTCCTTAGTGTGACAATGTCGTAACTAACTGGATGTACTCTGCACTCGTCTCTTTTTGGATATAATGTAAATGTATTATGTTGCATTATAATTTTACATTCCGCTTCCGAACTATATCCAAGTATAAGATACCAGTAACAAGGCACACTGTCATTTTATATTTAGCCGTTCACAGTTTAGGCTCATGCGGGACAGGAGCGATTTTGATAGGCTTTGATTTTTTTGGTGTGGCTGCATTTGAACAAAGTGTTTGTTCAAACTGCCTACGTACTCGCAAAGCTGACAAGGTGACAGCTAGCAAGATTAAGCCAACGTAGTTCAAATATGAATGAGTTTGTTTAAAGATGTGGCTACACTTGAACAAAGTGTTCACCCAAGCTGCCTACGTACCAGTAAAGCGCAAAGTACTTTACAAGATCAAGCCGACGTAGTTCATGAAGGTAGAAGGATTTTTTTTGTTCTTTTTTTTGTTTTTTTTTGTTTTTTTTTAAACAAAACAAAATGTATATATACATGTGTAGTTGTGCTTGAGCTAGATGGTTACTCAGACTGGCTACGGACACGCAAAGTAAAAAAGGTGCTTGACAGGATCAACTCGACGTAGTTCGAAAAGGTTTGCAGTTTAGACTCTTGCTTAGGAGCATGACTGGCAGTTTACGCTCTTGCTTAGGAGCATGACTCGCTTCAACAGTAGTAACGTTTGAGAAATTTCCCATTTATTGGGCCTATGCGCACTCCATCTTCATCTGCAATCTTGTATGCGCCGTTTGTGTAAACTTCTTGCACCACATACGGGCCATCCCACTTAGAGGTGAATTTAACAACCAGCTTGTGAGAGGTGATAATTGGTCTTCGTACTGCAAGGACTAGGTCTCCTACTTGAAAAGCACGAGGGTGCACTTTTTTGTTGAATGCTCGTGACAACCTTGCTTGATAGCATTGGAGTTTTTGTTGGGCCTCTAGTCTTTTTTCATCGAGTGCCTCTAACTCTTCTAGACGTAACTTAGCATTTTCATCTTCTGTAAGTTCCTCTTGAACAACAATGCGTAAGGAGGGGATTTGTATTTCTAACGGCACCACAGCCTCTACTCCATATACTAACGCGTACGGAGTTGCTTGAGTGGGAGTTTTGTATGTGGTACGATAGGCCCACAATGCCTCACCAATTCGTTCATGCCAGTCTCGTTTTGATTTTGCTACTACCTTTCTCAATAAGTTACAAAGTGTCTTGTTAAAAGCTTCAGCCAAACCATTTGCAGGAGCGTTGTACAGGGATGATTTGTATTGTCTGAATTTGAACTTCTTTCCTAAACTTGACATCAGATGGTTATCGAACTGCTTCCCATTATCAGTTATGATACGTTGTGGTACACCGTATCTGTAACTTATCTGTGTTCGGATGAAATTCACAACATTTTCCTTCTTGACTTCCCGTAATGTGATGGCTTCTGCCCATTTTGAAAAATAGTCAGTACCAGCGAGAATATACTCGTGTCCATTTGAGGCTTTCGGAGTGAGAGGTCCTACAACATCAAGTCCCCAAGCTTCAAAGGGCCATGAAGATATAGTTGGATGTAACGGCTCCGACGGCTGATGTATGAAGTTTGCGTAGAATTGGCAGGGTTCACACTTTTTTGTGAAGTCTATGCAGTCTTGAACCATGGTTGGCTAGTAATATCCCATTTTCTTCACACGGTCATGAAGTGTAGGCCCAGATTGGTGAGCACCACAAATGCCAGAGTGAGCCTCTTGCATCGCTTGAGTAGCTTCGTCTCTATTTAGACACCTTAACCAATGTCCTAAGAAAGAGCGTCTGTAGAGCGTCCCTTTGTAATGAAGAAATTTTGAAGCACGTCGGCGTATTTCTATTTTGTTCCTGAGATTATCAGGTAGTTTTTGGTGGTCCTGGAAATCAATGATAGGTTGGCGCTAGTCATATTCATCAGTCGTGTAGACACAAATCATGTTTGTTGTATCTATATTCTCTATACCTTCAAGCAAAGGTATTGCCCATCGATTGCGAACTGGGACTTGCATAGATTCTTCTGCCCCCAGTGCCAAAGTGGCTGCAAGATTAGCAAGCGCGTCAGCAAACTTATTGGCACTCCTTGGTACATGACCAAGATTGATGGAGTCGAGTTGATTAAGAAGCTGCAGCGCTTGCCGATGATAGGGAATTAGGTCTTCCTTTTTTACCTCGTACTCCTCGAGTAATTGGTTGATTACCAGTTGTGAGTCCCTCTAAATATCCATGTCTCTGACGCCTCTTTCGATTGCCATTTGAAGGCCTAATATTAAAGGTTGGTATTCTGCCACATTATTTGAGCAACATTGTGTGAGCGTAAAGGAGTATGGCATGGCATAACATGATTTTGCGGAGATATGAACACAATTCCTGCATCAGCTCCGTCCTGCCTTGCAGCTCCGTCAAAGTACATTTGCCATGGAGGTCAAATATCCACACAAAATATTTCTTCTCCTGGTAGTTCGTCTGAAAGTTCCCACTCCGCTGGGACTGGATGATCAGCGAAGAAATCGGCAATGACTTGGCCTTTTACTGCTTTTTGAGACACAAACACTAAATCATATTGTTTAAGTAACACTGGCCATTTTGCAAGTCTACCAGACAAAACTGGTCGTGAGAGTATATACTTGATGGGGTCGGCCTTTGAGACCACGTGTACGGTATGCGCCTGCATGTAGTGTCTTAGCTTTTGAATTGCGAACACCAATGCCAGACATATTTTCTCAATTGGGGAATAATTCAACTCGGCTCCAACCAAGGTACGACTCAGGTAGTAGAGTGCCATTTCCTTGTGTCCTTCAATTTCTTGGGCACACATTGCCCCCATCGAACTTTCTTGTGCGGCTATGTATAAAATGAGTGGTTTCCTGGAATTGGTGCCCCCGAAACCGGTGCACTGGCTAGGTACTTCTTAATGCTATCAAAAGCATTTTTGCATTTATCATCCCATTCAAATGGAGCATTCTTTTTCATAAGATGGCTAAATGGTTGACAACGTCTTGCTAGATTAGAGATAAACCGTCGAATGTATGCCAAACGTCCCTGTAACCCGCGGAGTTCCTTCAACGTCTTTGGTTCCGGCATTTCGTTGATAGCTTTGATTTTTGTCTGGTCTATTTTAATGCCTCTATGCCTGACTACGAAACCCAAGAACTTCCCGGATGTGACACCAAACGCACACTTTAAGGGGTTCATCTTGAGTTGACATTTTCTAAGCCTCTGAAAGATGGTTCGAAGATCTTTAACATGGTCTCCTCTTTTCTTTAATTTGACAACTACGTCATCGACATAACACTCTATTTTTTTATGCAACATGTCATCAAAGATCTTTTGCATTGCTCGTTGATATGTGGCCCCAGCATTCTTGAGTCCAAATGGCATAACTGTGTAGCAAAATATTCATTTCGGTGTGCGAAATGTCGTTGCTTCTTGATCTTCAGGTGCCATTTGTATTTGATTGTATCCAGTTGTACAATCCATAAATGAGAGTGCTTCGTGGCCAGTAGTTGCGTCAATCATTAACTCTGTAACTGGCAAATGGAAGTCATCCTTTGGACATGCATCGTTAAGATCCCTGAAGTCAACGCATACACGTAGTTGCCCATTCTTCTTTCTGACAGGAACAATATTGGCCATCCAGGTAGGATATTTGACTTCACGGATAAATCCAGCCTCGGTGAGTTTATTAACCTCTTTTTCAATCTCAGGTATAATGAGCTCCGACCTGAAGCGACGTTGAGATTGCTTTCTAGGACTTATTCCTTTTCTGATTGCCAAACGATGAACTGCAATTTGCGGGCTTAGCCTAGCCCGGGCATTTCTTTGTAGCTCTATGCGAAGACGTCCTTGTACTCAACCAACAATTTGTAGTATTCCTCTTCTTCCTCTTTAGTTAATAGGGCACTAACATATATTGGACGAGGGTCTTCAACAGTTCCCAGATTGAATTCTTTTAAATCATCTACGGTTGATTGTACTCCGTCTTCAAGTGTTTCAGGTGCCTTATCGGCCTCTACCTCATCGTTGTCACCAGGTATCTCTTCTGTAGTGATATGATAAGAACTCATCATTACCAAGTCTTTTGCATCACGGGAATGTGAAGATGAAGGTTCAGACTCTTGAACAGTTTTTAAGGATTGACCGGTGAGAACCAATACACGCCTTCGTACTTTTAGTGGTTCATGCTGGATGATGTATACTACTTGCAAACGCTTCATGCGAGAGGGTATTTTGCTTCTCAAGTCATCACTTATATTTACTTCTTCATCTTTTTCTTCTATATGGCTTGAGCACAGAAGGGTTGTATCATTATCATTTTTGGAGGCTCCCAAACGAGTGAAGACTTTGTTTGAACGAACACCTAAACGATCGCATAATGCACCCTTTTTGCTTGTACATGGTAGTGACGACTTAATTTTATTTGCTCTCTGTTTACCCGGTCGAGTGAAGACAGAAGGACGATTCGTTGTAGGGCTCAGTCTCCTTAGCCTTTCGAATACATAAGGACGATCTCTTTGTGTAGGTTGACTTATCCTATCAAAGACTGAAGATGTTGATGGTCTTTTAGTGTCTTCTGCTTCATTCTCCCCAGCCTCTCCTACTGTGATATGTTGTGAAGATATAATAGTTTTGTTTCTGCGAGCACTTATCTTCGTGGGTGTGGGAGACCTATAACCAAGCCCTGCTTTAGACTCTATAAATCTCCCTTGTTGCTTGAACAATTCTTGTTGTGTTTTGTTAAGCCCATATGGTTCAACTTCTATAACTTTTCCAAGTGGAATTGGTTTTGCAAAATTGTAACCTGCCTTTGCTAGTAGCTTGTATGCGTTAGAATCAAATATTCCCACATTTTGATCACTTGATGATATGCTTGATGAACAAATGAAGCCAGCTGGAGGGGTTCTCATAATCTTTGTTTGGTTTAAACTCTGAAGGGGCATGGTGACCTCCGTCATCCATTCTTGTCAGATCATCGGGCTTGATTTACTTTTGTCTTCAAGATCTGTTTTTGTTAGACATTCTTCAAAAGGACTATCTCCTTCTTTGCGGCGAGACTTGGGAATATAACGCAATATTGGCTACGATGACTTTTTTGGCATTTCTTGCTTCTTGGGTGATGCAACGGGAGTAGCTGTTTTACTAGCGTTGTCTGCATTTCGCTTGACGTCATTTTCTGTAACATGACTCGTATCATCACCTTCCTTGATATTGTTTGTAAGCTTACCTCCTTTTCCAGTTGAAGAAATGGTGGTGGGCATGAACTCACTAGACGTACCATTCTCTTCAAAAAACTTTGCGTCAGCGAAGAAAGAGTCGGCCTGAGTGAAAGGTTTGGCATCTCCATTTAATTTTCTTTCACCGCCGCGATAATACTTCAAGCATTGATGAAGGGTTGACGCAACGACTCCATTCTCATGTTTCCATGGTCGTCCTAATAATAACTTGAACGATGTCTTAGCCTCGATGACATGGAAGAGTGTTTCAGATGACAAGTCGACCATGCTAAGGTTTACGCGAATCATGCCAATAGCCCTCTCCCCATTTAAGTTGAAACCATGAGTTACTGTTCGGCTTTTGGAAAGTTCATCAATTTTGATTCCCAACTCTTTCATGGTTGCTTTTGGCATGACACTACAAAAAAACGCTTGATTTGCGACGGATTATTTGCGACGGACAGAAATTCCGTCGCAAAAATAGATTTGGGACGGAATTTGGGACGGAAATATTTTTTGCGGCGGATTTTGCGACGGACCCAAAATTCCCAGACCCGCGAAGTGAAAGTCAAATAGCGGGAAAGTTTGCGACGGAAAATCCGTCGCAAACATTGACTTTTGCGACGTAAATTCCATCGCAAATCATTGACCAGACTTGACCAAAATTTGGTCAAGTGTCAAAGTCTGATCAGATTTGCGACTGAAATTCCGTCGCAAATCTGGTCAAACTTTGACCTGGACCAGATTTGCGACGGAATTTCCGTCGCAAATTTCCGTCCCAAAAAAAATTATTATACAGACCACGGGGTTCCATTTCCCCCAAATCAATTTCATTTTCAAACCCTAAATCGTGATTTATACTTACTCCTTCCTTCCTCACCACCACCCCTAAATCAACCACCACCACACCACCACCACCCCACCACGCCGCCGGCCACCACCCACCGCCGCACTATTCCTCCTTCTCCTTCCTTCCTTAGGTAATTTCGTCCCAAATCCGTCGCATATTGTTGTTAAGATGTTTATGACGAATGAATTTTGATATAAAATTTGCAGTGATGTTGATTGTTAGTGTTGTTGATTTGTTTAGAATATTTTTGAATAGTACCCGTTCAATAATTACACATTAGGTGTAATTGTTGAATAGTCCCCGTTTTGGGACTGTCTTTGAATCTTTCATGCCATTTAGGTAGTAAACACTCTTATATTTTCTTGATTGTAATGAGACAAAAATTGGGCAGCACTTCCCTATTGTTCTCCAAATACATTATATATTCGAGCATGGCTGATGCCCGTCGTTGAGGGTACCAAAGATAAAATTTATAATTCCTAACCTTAACAATAGATAGTGAAAGTCAGGGTCGAACCACAAGGAGGTGGGGAATGTTTATTGTCTTAATGTTAATGTTTAAAGGTAACAAGTTTTGGGGGTTTGATTGGTTGATGCTATATCTAAGGCAAAGATAAAAATAAAACAAGAATTAAAAGATGAGAATAAAATATAAATAAAGGGGATGCTAGGATGTTTGGGTAATAATTAGCTAAGGTAAAATAAATCCTAAGGTCAACATGTATTGCAGTCGCGTAAGGGGGTGTAACATAACTTTTTAGGTCTATCCTACCTAATAGCTCCTTTCGGCCTATGCTATTAGTTCCTAGGTCTCACAATTATTGGGTGTCAACAATAAGGGTGATTCCTAAATCCCAGGTTACATACTTTTCAGCCTTTAGTAACCTATCCGTCTTAAAGTGTAAACCAATGCCCTTCCCGTATCTTTCAATCTTGGGTAGGTCATTACTAACATCCTACAAGTCTCCCATTGGTCTCATTGCAGGATATTATAATTTATAAGAAAAGACGAAATAAGAAAACAGACGCGAGTGGTCGACCGACCGGCTACTCTAGTCGGCCGACCACGGCCTCGGTCGACCGACCGACTATTCCAGTCGGCCGACCGGGGTCCTGCTACAGGTCGGGTTTTTCGGATTTTATTCACCTATGCATATTATCCCCTACATCCTAACATATGAAATTAGCTACTCATGACTATTGAAACAATAATAAAAATAGGAATAAACATGGAAATTATAAAGAACATCAATCTAAACATGCAATAATAATAAAGGAAATTAAAATAAGGGAAAAAGGAGATTAGGAACTTCGGTTCCCCATGGTTAAAACAAGTCAATGAAGGGTAAAATAATCAAAATCAAGTCTTTACCATGGTTCCCCTAATTCCTAATCACAAGAATTAGTTATGCATAGTCTCAATTGTAAAACTAACAATAACAAGAATCAAGAACATTAAAGGAATTAACATAATTAAAGATGACAATAAAAGGGAAAGCATGAATTAAGAAACAACAGCAAGATGAACAACAAGATTAATTGAAAAGGAAAGATTGAATTGTAGCAAACTTACAACTTAATTGGAAATCTAAGAACAAAGATGAAAACTTGATAAAACTTCTCTCTAACTATGACTTCATTATAACTCTATGATAGAAATTAGGTAGAAAACTTGATAATAAACCCTAGCTACAAGATTAGCTTATATAGGGTAAAAACTAAGAGTTTCCTTAAGATTCTAATTCTACTTTATTTCCGAAAACGAATCGTACGGGCCTCGTTCTGGTCGGCCGACCCGTATAACTGGTCGGTCGACCACTTCTTGCTGGGCTTCTCTTATTTCCGGCCCCTTTTATGAAAATTGGATTTTATGAAAATCGGGCCTGGTCGGCCGACCCGTATAACTGGTCGGTCGACCGCTTCTGCACGGAAGTCTTCGGTTTTCTTCTGTTTTGACTCTTGGTACTTGATTTTGACTCCAGTTGACTTTCCATTTATTCCTTAATTAAGCAAAAGACTTGAGGATACGAATTTGGTGCTAAATTGCTTCTTTTCCGCGTAAATCTGCAAAAGTGCATAAAAATACGAAAGTACACAATTTGTGGGAAATAAAGGCTAAAACATAGTAAATGAGCGACCAAATACGTGTAAAAATAGATGTAAAACATCATAAAATAGACACGTATCAAATTCCCCAAACCAAACCCTTGCTTGCCCTCAAGCAAGAAATAGACTCGATCTTAACTAATGGAACGATTTCAATCTCAGAGCGAAATTTACATGTTAGCCTATACCAATGCCAAGAACAAAATGAGAAAGTATTTTAAATCATGCAAACGAGTTATGGTGTTGTCAAACTTGAAAACATAAAGACTATAGAGACTTATACCATGGACTCTCGCGGTACGCTCGAGACACTCATGAAGCAAAGGGTGAGTATATGTAAAAGATAGAAAGAAGTAATTTGTAATGACACTCACCTAACTGCGACCCATGGAAACATGCCTGCAATCTAACATGAACAAGAATTCTACAACTTTGTATAACAATCTTATTAAGTGACCCAGATACATGCAATTGAGGTAATGAAAGATATGTGAGGTAAAAGGTAAAAGTGGTTAAGATGTTTTTGGATATGTGGGGTTAGTAGCCAAGCTAGTAAAACCGGTTCCCAACAACATATTTCACGACTTTTGATATTAAGAAAGTGCTCTTTTTTGTAGCACAACTCTCACATTATAAATAAGAAAGGACTCCCAAATATTTTTGAATGAAGTACGGGAGTGATAACATATAAAAGAAAGGGATTTTTGGAACGAATTTTTTTCTGATCATGTCAGTTGGTCGACCGACCTGTATATGTGGTCGGTCGACTGACTTTCGTATTTTTTCGGATTTTTTTTTTCTTTTTTTTTTTTTTCTTTTTTTTTTTCTTTCTTTTCTGAATTTTTCTGTTCTTTTTCTTTTCTTGCTTTCTTTCTTTCTTTTCTCTTTTTGCTCATAATAGCACACAA
This sequence comes from Silene conica, assembly GCA_029255685.2. Taxonomy (NCBI): domain Eukaryota; kingdom Viridiplantae; phylum Streptophyta; class Magnoliopsida; order Caryophyllales; family Caryophyllaceae; genus Silene; species Silene conica. The sequence continues at coordinate 74,057,440 of CM055311.2, forward strand.
ACCAAGATGCCTCAAAAAATAATCCAAAGACCACAAATACTAGCTTGGAAGGGTAGGCTGAGTATGGGATGTAGTTTTAGGGGAATAAAAAGGCAATTTTGGCTATGTGAAGCTTATGGGTAAATATGAGAGAAGGGATCCCAAGTGCACGTATCAAGACTCACAAAAACGAGAAAGTAAAACAAGTATATAGCAATTCAAGTTCATGTTTATGCATATTGATGTAACATGTTCCAAGGGGAGTACTACTCACATCCTAGACAACTGGTTTAAGAATGAAACCAGGAATAAGGCTCTAAAACTTAGAATGTATAAGTAGGTCGCCAAGGTATAAGTCAAGTCTCTAGATATGCAAGTTGACAAAAACTCGTAGATATGCAAAAGACTCTTATACTAAAACAAGTTGACAAGGCAAGGTAAAGGCATAAACATGTAAGATAGCTAAATCATCCTTGAAATACTTTCGTTCCGACTTGACCTATATGCTAAAATAAACGTGCATTTTTTGGAATTTTTAAATTTTTTAATTTTTTTTTTTTGGATTTTTTTGATTTTTGTATATATAAGGAAAATAAAGAAAAGAACGATGCAAGACAGAAATGCAATAAACGTGTGACAAAATGCAATGCATGAAACCATTCCCCAAACCAACCCGCACAATGTCCCCATTGTGCATTAGCCTAAGTAAAGGTTTCAGAAAATTAAAAGATAAATGTAAGTAAAATAAAATAAAGGAAAAACTGGAAAGAACTCACTGGGGTAAAAGATGTATGAGAAAAACCTCCCCAAACCAGCGTAAGCTGGGAGGTTTTGGTGGCCAGCAGTGCCACTCAAGTACCCAAGACGTTTGCACGATTCCCGAGGAAGAGAAACGAAAGACTGCGACGGACAGTAGGTCGACCGACCGGTGTTTCTGGTCGATCGACCTCCTGTGAACAGCGGAAAAATCGGCGATACAGCGCGTCTGGTCGACCGACTGATGTTTCTGGTCGGTCGACCAGCTGATTCCTGGAGGTCTTCTTTTCTTCGGAAATCCTGAAAAAGCAAGAAAATATGTGCGCCCAACAATGCGCGAGATGCCAGAAACAAGCCCAAAAGTCTTAACTACGCAATAAAAGCAAAATTGTCCTAAAAAAAAAAACTTAAAGCAAGCAAACTAGAAAGTCTTAACAAAACAAAAAAAATCTTTAGAAAAACAGAAACGAGCAAAAAGAAGAAGTCATCCGCGAAGGATTCGGCGTTTCTTTGACCAAGGGCTCTGACTATAGGCTACTCCTTCAGCTATGGTGATTTGGGTAGATGAGTTTCTCTCCACCATGTAGATAGGTGGGTCATCATCCATAGCTTTAGCCATCCATCTCCCGTGGTTGTCGACTCCCAAGTCGTAGGTCGACACCTTCCTCGGCTTCTTCTTCTTAGGGCTCTTTTCTTCAGCCAAATGATCACTTGTTTGAGTGACCTCGTTCTCTACATCATTTGATCGAGTAAGTGGTACTACTCGATCGAGAACATCTCTCTTCCTACCGCTTATAGACTCTACCACTAGTGTCGCAATTTCTGGAGCATCCAAATCAGCCTCCTGAGCAAGAGATTCACCTGCACATGCCTCAAAACACATCAAAGCCTCCGAAGGATCCTTTGTGAAGGATCCTTGTACATAACATTCACTAATATTATTAAAAACATCAGAAATGTCAATGGAAGAATCCTGCAAAAAACAAGGTTCATCAACCGAGGGTTCAAACATGTCAGGAACATGTTCATCACTAACACCTACAGAAATAGGTTGGTCAGTCAAGGGGTAAATTTCTAACTCATCATCTGTATCTAAATCCGAGTCAGTATCATCAACGGGGAGGGAAAGGGAATCAAGTAACCTATCATACTCATCCTTAAGAATGAGCGACTCTTCAGTAATGGGTGTGATAGGATCACACTTAACAGGAATATCTGGGTTACTAATATTAAAACCCTCATACCTCTCCGTATCTTCGCTGGCTCGGATTAGGTGCTTTAGAAGCTCCCATTGCTTCTCACAGGGTAGGTTTAAAAATTCCCATCCGCAATTTCTCTCAATCTCGATCAAGGTCTTACCAGTGACTCCATTATAAAAGATACGACAAACCTCCCCAATACTAACAGGATAGTCAGACTGAGTAAGGAAAGAAGTTATTCTACTACAATAGATATGCAGTGGTTCATGCTCGAGTTGTGGGAAAGGGGCGAGGGTCATGACAGCGAAAGAAAAAGGGAAAACATAAACAAAAAACAATAAACACTGGCGTCACCTCCCCGGCAACGGCGCCAAAATTTGTTGCCCGTCGTTGAGGGTACCAAAGATAAAATTTATAATTCCTAACCTTAACAATAGATAGTGAAAGTCAGGGTCGAACCACAAGGAGGTGGGGAATGTTTATTGTCTTAATGTTAATGTTTAAAGGTAACAAGTTTTGGGGGTTTGATTGGTTGATGCTATATCTAAGGCAAAGATAAAAATAAAACAAGAATTAAAAGATGAGAATAAAATATAAATAAAGGGGATGCTAGGATGTTTGGGTAATAATTAGCTAAGGTAAAATAAATCCTAAGGTCAACATGTATTGCAGTCGCGTAAGGGGGTGTAACATAACTTTTTAGGTCTATCCTACCTAATAGCTCCTTTCGGCCTATGCTATTAGTTCCTAGGTCTCACAATTATTGGGTGTCAACAATAAGGGTGATTCCTAAATCCCAGGTTACATACTTTTCAGCCTTTAGTAACCTATCCGTCTTAAAGTGTAAACCAATGCCCTTCCCGTATCTTTCAATCTTGGGTAGGTCATTACTAACATCCTACAAGTCTCCCATTGGTCTCATTGCAGGATATTATAATTTATAAGAAAAGACGAAATAAGAAAACAGACGCGAGTGGTCGACCGACCGGCTACTCTAGTCGGCCGACCACGGCCTCGGTCGACCGACCGACTATTCCAGTCGGCCGACCGGGGTCCTGCTACAGGTCGGGTTTTTCGGATTTTATTCACCTATGCATATTATCCCCTACATCCTAACATATGAAATTAGCTACTCATGACTATTGAAACAATAATAAAAATAGGAATAAACATGGAAATTATAAAGAACATCAATCTAAACATGCAATAATAATAAAGGAAATTAAAATAAGGGAAAAAGGAGATTAGGAACTTCGGTTCCCCATGGTTAAAACAAGTCAATGAAGGGTAAAATAATCAAAATCAAGTCTTTACCATGGTTCCCCTAATTCCTAATCACAAGAATTAGTTATGCATAGTCTCAATTGTAAAACTAACAATAACAAGAATCAAGAACATTAAAGGAATTAACATAATTAAAGATGACAATAAAAGGGAAAGCATGAATTAAGAAACAACAGCAAGATGAACAACAAGATTAATTGAAAAGGAAAGATTGAATTGTAGCAAACTTACAACTTAATTGGAAATCTAAGAACAAAGATGAAAACTTGATAAAACTTCTCTCTAACTATGACTTCATTATAACTCTATGATAGAAATTAGGTAGAAAACTTGATAATAAACCCTAGCTACAAGATTAGCTTATATAGGGTAAAAACTAAGAGTTTCCTTAAGATTCTAATTCTACTTTATTTCCGAAAACGAATCGTACGGGCCTCGTTCTGGTCGGCCGACCCGTATAACTGGTCGGTCGACCACTTCTTGCTGGGCTTCTCTTATTTCCGGCCCCTTTTATGAAAATTGGATTTTATGAAAATCGGGCCTGGTCGGCCGACCCGTATAACTGGTCGGTCGACCGCTTCTGCACGGAAGTCTTCGGTTTTCTTCTGTTTTGACTCTTGGTACTTGATTTTGACTCCAGTTGACTTTCCATTTATTCCTTAATTAAGCAAAAGACTTGAGGATACGAATTTGGTGCTAAATTGCTTCTTTTCCGCGTAAATCTGCAAAAGTGCATAAAAATACGAAAGTACACAATTTGTGGGAAATAAAGGCTAAAACATAGTAAATGAGCGACCAAATACGTGTAAAAATAGATGTAAAACATCATAAAATAGACACGTATCAATGGCCATGCATTTCAGTTACTACTCCTCGAGTGGCCCTGAGAAATGATAAAATCCTGATAAGGGTTTGGATATTTCCCTCAACTCAAATCCTACCGATATCGCCCAGCATGAAATAACCCAGAAAAAATCCTCTTGGCCCCTGTTACGGTGACCGTGGGAAAGAAACCAAAGTTACCCAAAATCTGTCTTAATCTCAAGAGACAGTTGAAGGTCAAAAGACTCGACTCTAAGGAACACTATGGAGGTCCTATCCACGACCAGGCACCCAATGTTATAAAACATTTAGGACTCCATAACGTTGTCACGGGGTGTCCTACGAGATGTCCGTATAACTCGCCTTTGTGATTGGTCAGTCAGCCGCGTGACTTATGGCTCGTTGAACCCACCATCAACCAACGTCACAAAATTATTACCTGAGTTATCAGCTCAAGTGGGTAATCAAGGACCAAAACGATGTAATGTTAATCAGTTCACTTTGTGGTGTTCAAAATTGGCGTACAATTCCACATGAGAAACAAAACATTTTATATCATAACAATAAGGTTGAATAGAGTACACGAGAAAATGAATTATTACATGAATTCATAAAAGAGTACTACAACTTAGGAACACATCTAATTCCCATGGAATGAATGTGTCCTTCATGCTTATCACGTGGTAATGCTTTAGTGAGAGGATCAGCTATGTTGTCATCCGTAGCGATCTTATCAATGAATATCTTCTTTTACGCGGACTCAGTCGTAGAATCTGCTGTAACATTTTGTTTAGAACTTTTCCAGCTGACAGCAGCGCCATTAAGAGTAAAAACGAATCCAGACTGAGATTTCGAGTCATCTCGATCCGTTTGGAAGCTAGCATCTGCGTAACCCGTGGCGCAGAGCGTTGAGTCGCCTCCATAAGTCAATCCCCAATCTTTAGTCCTCCGTAGGTACTTAAGAATGTTTTTCACGGCCATCCAGTGTTGTTCACCTGGATGAGCTTGGAATCGACTTGTCATACTCAATGCATATGCAACGTCAGGACGTGTGCATATCATGGCATACATGATCGATCCTATTGCCGAAGCATAAGGAATCCGACTCATGCGCTCTTTCTCTTCCAATGACTTAGCTTCTTGAGTCTTGCTCAAGTGAAGCCCAGGAATCATAGGAAGGAACCCTTTCTTGGAGTTCGTCATACTGAATCTCTCTAGAATCTTATCTATATAAGACTCCTGACTGAGAGACAACATTCGTTGTGATCTATCCCTGTAGATACGGATGCCCAAAATTCTTTATGCCTCTCCCAGATCTTTCATCTGGAAATGGTTTTTCAACCATGCTTTAACCGAAGATAAGAGAGGTATGTCATTCCCAATCAAGAGTATGTCATCGACATACAGTACTAGGAATACAATCTTGCTCCCACTCGACTTGATATAGAGACATGGTTCCTCGACTGATCGAATGAACCCATTCTCTTTTATCACTTGGTCGAAACGATGATTCCAACTCCGCAATGCTTGCTTAAGTCCATAGATGGAACGCTTAAGCTTGCAAACTTTCTTAGGATGTGCTGGATCGATAAAACCCTCGGGTTGTACCATGTACAACTCTTCCTCCAAATAACCGTTTAAGAAGGCGGTTTTAACGTCCATTTGCCATATTTCATAATCATGAAATGCGGCGATCGCTAAGATAATCCGAATGGAACGTAGCATGACTACGGGTGCAAAGATCTCATCATAGTGCAAGCCTGGCACTTGAGTGAAAACTTTAGCAACTAGTCTAGCCTTGTGGATATCTTGTTGTCCTTCCACGGCATGTTTTATCTTGTAAAGCCATTTGCATTGAAGGGGACGTACCTTTGCATGTAGGTCCACAAGATCCCACACGTTGTTCTCATACATGGAGTTCATCTCGGATTGCATGGCTTCTAGCCATAGCTTTGAGTCAGAACTAGTCATGGCACCTTTATAGGTTGTGGGTTCATTACCCTCTAGGAGTAAGACGTCATCTGTATCATGTTCCTCGACCATACCAATGTATCTGTCCGGAGGAATAGAGACTCTTCCCGACCTCCTAGGTTCCTCAGGAATATCTACCGCAGCCTCGGTTGAAGGAACTGTTTCCTCCAATGGTTGCTCGGCAGTTGGTTCTTGAACCTCCGATAACTCGAAGGTTCTATTACTCGACTTGTTCTCGAGAAATTCTTTCTCTAAGAACGTCGCACTAGCCGCAACAAAAACACGTTGTTCGGTTGGCGAGTAGAAGTAATGACCAAAAGTTCCCTTTGGATAGCCTATAAAGTATGTCTTGACCGATCGCGGGCCGAGCTTATCCTCGTGTCTCCACTTGACATAAGCCTCACAGCCCCAAACCCGTATAAAGGACAAGTTAGGGACCGTTCCCTTCCATAATTCGTATGGAGTCTTGTCAACAGCTTTAGACGGACTTCGGTTAAGTATTAGAGCGGCCGACAAAAGAGCATAGCCCCACAATGAATCAGGCACGACGGTGTGACTCATCATGGATCGAACCATATCGAGTAGAGTTCGATTTCTCCGTTCGGACACACCATTTAATTCTGGTGTTCCAGGTGGAGTCAACTGTAGCACGATGCCACAGTCTTTAAGGTGTTGATCAAACTCGTGTGAAAGATACTCACCACCACGATCCGAACGTAGTGCTTTAATCTTTCTACCCAGCTGGTTCTGTACCCGATTCTGGTATTCTTTGAACTTGTCAAAGGATTCACTTTTATGTTTCATCAAGTAGACATAGCCATATCTACTCAAATCATCCGTGAAAGTGATGAAATACCTATAGCCTTCTCGTGCGTTGATCGACATAGGGCCACATACGTCGGTATGTATGAGTCCTAATAGGTCGGCAGCGCGCATTCCAACACCTTTGAAGGAAATACGAGTCATTTTGCCGATGAGACATGATTCACACGTGCCATATGATTCGAAATCAAAGGGCGAGATAGCTCCGTTCTGTATGAGCTGTTTTACGCGTTTCTCATTTATATGTCCCATACGACAATGCCATAAGTAAGTTTGATCTTTGTCACCTACCTTTAACCTTTTATTATTCACATGTAATATCTCGGTGGTTTGATCTAAAACATAAATTCCATTCATGGAAACTGCCTTGCCATAAATCATATTGTGTAAGGAGAAAATACAGCTATTATTCTCTATTACAAATGAAAAGCCGAGTTTGTCAAGCGCAGAAACTGAAATAATGTTTTTGGACAAACTAGGAACATAATAACAGTTATATAAAAATAACTCGAATCCACTTGGAAGCTGGATCACGTATGTTCCCTTCGAGACTGCAGCAACACGTGCTCCATTCCCGACACGCAGGTCCACCTCACCCTTGATTAGGGGTTCTTGGTTTCGGAGGCCCTGCACATGATTACATAGATGAGAACCACAACCAGTATCAAGTACCCAAGTTCCGCAACTTGCGTGGTTAATCTCAATCATGTGAATAAAAGAAGAAGAAGACATACCAACAGGAGTAACGCGGCCTGCCTTAATGTCCTCGCGATACACGGGGCATGAGCGCCTCCAATGCCCAGTCTTGTGGCAATGGTGACATTCCATGCTAGTATCCTTGCTCTTAGTCTTGCCCTGTGAGTTGCTCGACTCACCTGGCCCACTCTTAGTAAATCCTGGTTTCTTGAACCTGGGCTTACCTACTGCTAGGTCGCCCTGAGCTTTAGCCTTCCCTTTACCCTTTCCCTTACTGGAGATCATGAGAACATCCTGCTTCATGTTCCCACTTAATTTCAGATCCTTCTCAGTCTGTACGAGAAGGGAATGGAGCTCATGAGGAGTCTTCTTCATGTCGTTCATGTAGTAGTTGGCCCTAAAGAGGGCAAACCCATCATGAAGCGAATGAAGCATACGATCAACGATTATGTTCTCACTGATCTTGCAGTTTAGGGCCTCTAGTTTCTCGATATTCTCAATCATGTGAAAAATATGTGGGCTAACAGCTTGGCCCTTCTGGAGTTTCGCCTCAAAGAAGCGACAGGTATGCTCATAAGAAACGATTCTCGGAGCCTTTGAGAATTCGTTAGTGAGCGTGGTGAAAATTTTGTTTGCACCATGGGCTATGAAGCGTCTTTGCAAATTGGATTCCATTGCATAGATGAGTACGTTCTTTATCGCACCCGCTTCCATGACGAAGTCGCTATGAGCGCGAACTTCGTTAGCTCTAGCTCCAGTTCCTGGGTGTGCCGGAATTGGCTCAGTTAAATACTTAAGCTTTCCGTCAGCAATGGCAGCATTCCGTAGTGCTGCCTCCCAGTCAGAGAAGTTTGACCCATCATTCCTCAGTCTTGTGGACTGATTCATGGAGTCCATGAAGGCTTTTAGCCAGGATTCACGTGCTAGCTTGGATTTGGCATTGGGTCTTCACCAGCCATTTAGTTATACAGCAGTTTAATTCAACGTGTTCTAGACTGAAAAGAAGATAAAACAAAACCATATAAGCAACTTATTGTTGTGATTTAAGTCTATATTAAATTGATTTTAAACTCGTAGACTTATGCATTTATATAATTGATCTCCCTCAAGAATTATATAAATGATCCCAAGACTCAATTTCCGTATATTGATAAGCCCACAGTTTGGCTAATTCCACCGTTGGAACTCTTGGTCGATAGATTTCTGTATATCCTATCTATTAGTCCATCTCAGTCAGTAGATAGTATCGAGTGACCATGATGTTGAGATAAAATAAATCATCTGTTCCCACTTACCCGACGTAGAAGGGGTCATATTATGCCTACCGACGAAGAAGGGATTCATGGGAGGCTGATTTATAAAGACTAGTCTCAATTTTTGGTTATACGAGGAAGACCCCATCAACTTTTATTTATTCATATTAAGTGAACTAATATCTAGCATATGCGTGAATGAATGAAATAAAGTGATGGCTTTGCAATTGACATGTGACATCTGTATTGTCACAGAAAACTAACGCGTAACCTCTACATGAGTCAGTTTTCAGGCATGTTATAGGTGGTTTGGTTTTAGGCTGAATATGATGCAAGCTATTATCGATGAAAGCATAAAATGAAAGCAATAAACGTAAATAAAAAGTCCTAGTGTGGCCTATCCTACCAAAATAAACATAAAACAACTTGGAATCCACCGTTGGACCCTAGAAGCTTGTCTTGATGTTCCATCTTGGTCCTTGCAGCGAGAGTGAGCATCCGGTCTCCGTCTTGTCTTTGGTCTTCACAAAATTACTAATTTAAATTACAAAAGTAGTCCTAGATACATTCTAATTTAAATACAAAAGCAATTACATGGCAAAAACCCAAAACGGAGATTCAAGATCTCAAGATTACAAGCAAGACTGTGTCCCATCATTACGGTGACACAATCTTCTAAGGCCACACTAAGTTACAACTGTTTGCAAAATTAAATACGTTATTGAAAGCATTCATTAGGCATTCAACAAGACGATAAATAAAATGCATCAACTAAATAAAATTCATACATGACATAATACTGTTATTATGATTAATAAATTTTTACCAAACCACCTTTTAGGATTAAAATTATGTGATTATACCGTTTTAACCACTTTAATTTTAATAAGTTTATAATCCTATTATTTTAAACCGTTTTAAAATAATATGTATCAAACGAGGGTGAACCGTTTCACAAAATTAATAATATACTATTTCCGTATATAGTATATTACTAAAGGCCATGTGAAAATAAAACATGTTATTTTCGGAAAATAAAAAAAACGAGTCTGTTACAGGGGTGGTCTACCGACCTAATAAACAGGTCTACCGACCACCTGACGAAAAAAAAAACATTTTTTTTTTTTTTTTTTTTTGAAGCAGAATGGTCGACCGACCCGAAAAACAGGTCGACCGACCACAAAACACGAAACCGAGTTTCTGAACACGATTTCTCACAAAAGATAAACTGTCGAAACAGAGAAACACGCAGGAGGCGGTCGACCGACCGCAACGGGGGGTCGATCGACCGACTTAGCGGCAGAAGACGTTTTTTCAGGTTTTAAAACTTACGAAAAACACAAAGGTAAAATTTTCATGGCCTGGCTCTGATACCACTTGTGGGGAATAAAGCATGTATTCACCCTAAACTTGCAGGATTATAATGAAAAATACAGTTGTGTTTATAGTCATAAGATTAAAAAGGATAAGAAAAGAAGTACAACCTTTAGTCCTTGTGCGAAAGGCCTAAGAACAGGAATTAACACAAATTCCCTCCTATAACTTGCACCCAAGACTTAGAATGAGACGTGGCCGCGTGTGCTAGAAATCCTCTCCAACTGCCTTGCAATATTGGGAGAGCTATTTAGGTTTTAGATGTGAGATCTGAGGTTTTGGGAGAAGAAAGCTCTCAAAACCCTAATTTTTCCTTGAGATTTGTTTAAACAGTGAAACAAGAGTCCCTGACATAAGGAGAGTCCTCCTCCTTATGTAGCTCTTTTGGCCGAAATTTTCAATAGGGTAGGAGTGGGCTTTCCACTCTTACCTTATTCTAATTTGTGATTCGACCCATTTAGCTAAACTTTATTCGCGGGTTTTGTTTATAAATCGTATGCATGTTATCAGATATTAATGCAGTCGATGTATTAATAATGGTCTGATAAAATTACGATATTGTATAATTACCCAAATTAATATAACTGTTTATATTAATACGCGAATACAATATTTAATCAAATATAACCGTTTATATTTAATTTTACGAATTAATCATGCAATCCGTATTAGCTAAAATTATTTAATCCGTATTAAATAATAATCTCAACATCTTATTGACTAATTTAATAGTCAATACCTCTGACTAACTGTTTAGTCATATCCGGCATAAATGTGATTGTATTTTCATACCTTCACATCTCTCAAACGTGTCCTATAGGTGTGACGTATAGGGACCAGTTGATCACCGCCATCCGTATGACAATAACGTCAAACTTATCTAGCAAGCCAACCGTTATTGATAAACGTGGATCAACTGGTAATAATACAAAAATATGCCCTTGTGATCCTTAAAGAGATTTGATAAGTCATTGTACTTAATTGTTAAAGACACCAGGCCCAACAATCTCCCACTTGTCCGTACAAGGGTATGTGCAATGACGTTATCACACTACATGTGGAGGACACAAGCTCCAACACCATGTCGTGAGCGCGGGTTGCCAATTCGTGAAAGCTTTTTGGTTTGATCCCTTTTAGGATATAAAGAATATCCCAGCTCATCCCGTTAATGCACATTTCTACTACCGAGGTCTCACTTAACCGATCTTTGCATTCTAGACTCAATGCACGCCATCTGTCGATGTAGTCGACGACGGGCTCATCCTCCCATTGCGCCGTGTTTGTTAATTCACTCATGCTGACGACACGTCTGGTGCTATAGAACCTGTTAAGAAATTCGTCTTCCATGTGAACCCAGCTGTCAATTGACTCAGAGTCCAAGTCTGTGTACCAGTCAAAAGCAATTCCTTTAAGCGAACGTACGAACTGCTTGACTAAACGATCACCATCGGTTCCAGCATTGTTGCATGTCTTGACGAAGTGAGCGATGTGCTGCTTTGGATTTCCTTTCCCGTCGAATTGTTGAAACTTTGGCGGCTGATACCCAGGAGGCATGCGCAGACTGTCGATCCTCTTAGTATAAGGCTTGATGTAGCGCCCACTATTTGTCGAGCTCTCACCTAACTGTCTTTTGATTGTCTTAGCTATCAACTCCTGAAGTTTCTCTTCAGTGTAGGCGCCAAACTCCTTGTTAGGCTTTCCATTGTCATCTGCATCCTCATCAGTTTCACCATCCTTGTCGGTATCACTAGGCACGCTGTGAGTCTTCCTGTCACGGAGTTCTAACACTTCCTTCTGAAGTTCATCGATTTTCTTGTTCTTTTCATCGTTCTCCTTCATCATCCTTTCAAGGAGCTTATTCATGTTTTGGACTTGCTCTTCAAGTGTAGAACCAGCAATCACTATGACTGACGCGCTAATAGGAGTGGAAAAATCTTTCTTTTTTGGCGACGCCCTAGGTTTGCAAGGGGAAGCGCTGTTGTCGACCTTAAAACTTCGAGTCTCCTCACGCGAAGGAGAGGAGGCAGAAAGGATGGCTGTAGCAGCGGCAGTCATAGAGGCAACAGAGATTTTGCGTGGCCTGGTAGGGATATGCGCAGAGCGTAGGCTGGTAGCAGCAGCATTGATAACAGCTTTCTTTGTCATTCCTCTAGTACATATGTCTACTGATTGTACAGCTGGGGAGGTAGTAGTAGTGGGGGTACCCTGCACTATAACTGCGTAGGTCTTCTTAGACGCGTTGGGTGCGGTGTCTTGCTTGCTAGACATCTTTCAGTAGACTTGGCTTGTAAAGTTCTAGAGATGAGAGGTAGAGATTTTCACGTCGGGTTCACCAAATTTGTAACGACGGATTTTGTATTATTATAACTGAAATACAAAACACAGAAACAAAATAAGTTTTTATTAATATCAGAAAATTTTGTGTACAATCACTAATAATCCTCTGATTCTAACTAGCTAGACAAACCGGTTACACGTGCACGATCCACTTAAGAGGTGTGCGTGCGTTTGTTGAAGAGGGGTCGCGTGTAGAGGGTGGATGCACTCTACGCGTCACGTTGACTTGTATTCTCAAGAGGGTCGAACGACTTGAATCTCTCTTGAATGTTTGAATGTTTGAATATTCGAGTTTGAATGTTTGAATGTTTGAATGTTTGAATATTCGAGTTTGAGTGTTTGAGTTTTCTTGCGCAGGCGGCACGAATTTGTTGTGCTTGTTGACTGCTTACGATGAATTTCACGAGATTTTCAGAGAGAATTTCAGAGCTTTTCCTTTTCTTCGAGTTTTCTTTTTTTTTTTAACAAACTTCGCTCTATTTATAGAGAAAAGCTTGGGCTTCGTTGGGCTTTGGGCTTCGGGCCCATTTTCGGCTTGTTTACGATTTTGGCCCAATTTGGCTTATGTTTGGACCCGAATAACTCAGAATGACCCAAATCTATAAAACCTTATTAAAAGGCTAAGTTAAAATGCCAAGTAAAAGCCACATTAGCAATAAATAAAAGCCACGTAGGATTACCAAAAAGCCACCTCACACCCTCCAAAATCCATGTCAACAATCATCCATGTCAACAATCAACAATTAGAATGTTTTCTTTCCCTCTCCAAACACCACGTGAAGAACTACACCGCCAAATTTATTTCTCTTCGCACCATCAAACTATAAAATCTTATTAAAAGTACCTAAAATAATGTGTCATGACTAATTTTAAATGTGACATGTCATTTTTAAATGTGAAATTGACACATTTTTAATGTGACATGGCGAATTGATGTGACATGCATGGATTATCAATTTATTATTAAATGACCTTAATTTATATTATTTATCTATAAATTAATTTAATTAACTTAATTTAACTCACTCATTTATAATATTAAAGGATATTATATTATTACTAAAGCATTTAATTTAATTCCACATGTCTTAACATTTAATTTGACTCCATAAGGCAATTCATACCTATTAACTTTAATTTATTTTGATTGATTAATTAATTTAATTATTTATACTATTCAACTAAAAGGTTAGTTTATCTATTTTATTCCATATGACAATTTCACGCCTCATTAATTTATATTCATTTTTCTTGATTATTTAATTAAATTGAAAATAAAACATAAATGTAATAATATTTGACTCTATAACTATATAATTAAATATAATTTAAAAAACAAGGTAAAATATCTACCATCATTCACACATCATATTTTTTATTTCATAAGACAACCACTCTCATGCAAAGTATATATATTTTGAAAAAGAAATAAAATAATAGTAATAATAGTTAAGAAAACTTTTTACATTTTATTTCTTCTTGCTGCATATTTATGTCTATATTAAATTTCATAATAATGAGAAAAATTTATAAATATAAGTTTATCTATAAATCTAATTAAAATGCAAGCCAAACTTTTTGTTATCATCCACGTGACACCCACATGTCATATTTTAATTTCACGAGATAAAATCTTAAATTAATCTCACATGAAGTGGATTTTGTAGAAAGAATTTAAAAAAATAACAATAACCTTATCTATAAATCTAATTAAAAGGCAAGTCAAACTCTATATTATTATCCAAAGTCATATTTTATTTTCACAATATAATATCCGAAACCATTCTCATATAAAATCGATTCTGTAGAAACAAAAAAAATAATAACATAATAATAACAGCAAGTAAACAAACCTTATACATTCCATTTCTCATTGGCCCATATTCATGTCTATATTAAATTTATAATAATAATAAAATAATGGTCAAAAGTCATCAATGTTGATTGATATTTATGCACATATTAAATTTGATAATATTTAAAAAGAGGATGCTCAAAAGTCATAAAACATATCCTCAACTATTTATATATTTTTGTTGGAAGCCAAAATTTGTAAGCCAATTTTTTTGTTATTTTTTTCTAACTAGAATTATTGTGTCACTAATCTTTCTTATCTTTCTATTCAAATCAAGTTAATTGTATTAAGGTATTAAATTATTAACTAATTTGTTTATTTTTTATGTAGTTTACATTGAGTTAATTTGTTCATCACATTTCAACTTTATCAAATGTATTTGTTGTGTTCTCATTTAGGGGTTATATATATATTATCAAGATTTGTATATTACTCTTTAAAGGTAAATATATTTACATTTTTATGACTTGATTCTCATTCTCTATTTCTATCACTATTTACAAGGAAGTTGCGTTAATAACGATGATATTGCATAAAACAAATTTCACTATTCTTGGTTATTTTGCACTAATTATTGATTTTTTTTTGTTTATGCATATAGAGAGACGATTCATTGCAGAAACAAGACTATACGGAAAAGTGAAATACTAGAATTGCTTAAACAATTATAAATTACAGACTAACTACAAGACGTACGACGTCAACATGAATAATTAATAATTTATTTTTTCATTTGCCTGTTTTATTTTGGTATTTGTTGTTTTCTCCATCATTTTGCCTTTGAAAAGATAACACTCTTCACCTACCGACTTATTTAATTATTCCGACTTTGGTCTTTATATTATTAACATGTCGATATTCATAATTTTAATACAAGTTCTATCATGAATTATTCACGAGGTGATCAAATGTGTGTGTGATATTTTATATATCCAATTACTAGAAACACTAAAAATATTACACTAGAAACAAAACATCATGTGAATTTCACAATTCACAAAACTAGTGTTTATATTAAACTTCATAATAATGAACAACGGATGCTCAAAAGTCCTGAATCTTGATCCGTATTTTTGCCTATATTAAATTTGACATTAGTAATAAAAGAATATTTAATAGTCATAAAACACATCCTCAATTGTTTATATATTTTTTTATAGAAAGCAAAACTTGTAAGCAAAAAAATTTCTCATCTTTATTGTTAATAAAATGGTTGTCACTGATCTTTCCTACCATTTTGTTCACATTTTTGTATAAGATTACAAATTAAATAAAGTTTGTTGCTTTAAAATTTTTAATTCCGCAATTTATTGTTGTATTAGCTTCAATTTTAGGGGCAGGACGTATAAAATGTTAGTTTTGTCAAAAAAAATTTAATCGTGTGTTCTATGTTATTTTCAGAATTGTTGATGAAATTTTAATATCTAATTTGTGAGAGTGCTCTATCTTTGAGATCTTTGTTTGCTAATATTTTTATATAATTTGATTATATTAATACCTAAATTATTAATTTATTTAGTCTGCGTTGAGTTACTTAAATTTTGCAGGGTATTTTAGTATCCATTGTATATGACTTTAATTTTTAATAAATTGTTGTACAAAAGACTAACTGACTTTATATAACTCTTAAATCATGAAAACTGTAAGTTGAGTTGATCTTAGTATATTATTATATTAAATCACTAAAATATCACACTAGAAATCAAACATCCCGTGAATTTCACGGGTCATAAACTAGTTTGATTTTAAAAGGGACAGAGATAATTAAATTGAGTAGTTTATTTTTTATTAACTCAATTCAATTCATTTATGTATTTTCGACACTTAAATAAAATTTTTAGTGCCTACACATACAATGAAATAATTTCATCAGAATACAAACATAGTTCATGTTATAATTTCATCAGAATACTAACAGACTAATCAAACATAAAAAAATTTCGTACCAATTAATCACAAAAACCATACCATTATTACATAAATTCATACCGATTAATCAGAAAAACAACGAAAATAATCATCAATACAAAAACCATACCAAAATACACAAATCAAGTCATAAATTCATACCGATTAATCACAAAAATCATACCATTATTACATAAATTCATACCGATTAATCACAAAAACAACAAAAAATACTCATCATTACAAAAACCATACCAAAATACACAAATCAAGTCATATATTCATACCGATTAATCATAAAAACAACAAAAAAATAATCTAACCTAACAGCATACAATTACCCAGCAGTTTATAAGATACAAGTATTAGATCTATATGGTAATAAATTAAAATACAAACTTATAAACATAAATTCATACCGATTAATCTTCACTTACCAGACGTTTCATCTTCGGCATTATGACCAAAACTAGGCCAATAATTAGATAGTTCCCCCATAAACCACTCCGTAATAGCCGGACTTGCTCGTATGGCAAACAGATCTAATTTCTCCTCACATATACAAACAACAGAGCCACATACAACATCATTTCCCCTCTCCTTTATATCCTCATCAATCTCATACTCCATTAACATCTCAAACTTAGGCCAATAACGACATAAATCACCCATAAAATGTAATCGATTTTCCGGCAGAGACTTACGCCAAGCTAACCAACCACTCGCTTTCCTCTCCCTCTCTTCTTTACCCTTACTTATCCTCATCCTCACCTCCTCTTCCTCAACCTCTTTCTGACCCTCATCATGACCCTCTTTGTCATAATAATCCTCGTACTCCTTCTCACGAGTACGATCATCAATAATAGTCGAATTATAGAGAACATTCTCCATAATAAAGCGACTGAGTAAATAGATCAGAAAAAATAAGAACAATATGAGTGTAGATGCAAAAGAGAAAATATTAGAAGATGAAGGTGAGAAGTTTAGGGTAGTTGCGGAATAGAGGAGATGAGAAGATGAAGATTAGAGTTTTGAATATAGAGAGAATTGTAGAGAGAGAGAGAGAGAGAGAGTAAAAGAGATGAAATGAGATTAGGTTAGGGATTTCGAGTTTATAAGGTAGGGTTTGGGGTTGGGTATGATGGATCAGTGCCATTAATTGGGTTTGATTTCATGGTATGGTAATTAAATAGGGTAGGCCTGGTTTCATGGGTTGGGTTTTGGGTATTTGGGGAAGATGAAGTGGGTTATTCAAATGTTAGTATTTGTGAGTATTTTGGGTGGGTTATAATTTTTGGAGGTAATGATTAGTTTAGTAGGATTGGGTTAGAGGATGTTAATTGGGCCTGATTAAGATTAGGGAGTATTTTGTGGTGGATTATAGGTGGGCCATGGAGTGGCATTTTATGTAGATAAATGGTTTCCATTAGGGTAGTTTAGTCATTTTGTTTTCTTTTTTAGGAAAGTGGTAGAGTGGATATGAATGGATGAAAAAAGAATATATGTAGGTTGGAAATGAATGGAGGAAGTATTATTTATTTATTGTTCAGACTCACTTCAGACTTTATATATTATCCGTCAGACTCACCTTATACTTTACTTTTTTATCTTACCTTTATTTTTTACAAAAAGAAATGACACATGACAATTACTCATTCGAAAATTTCTTTGAAAGTGGGGCCAAGACTCACCCAAAGACTCAACTTAAGACTTTGGGTGAGTCTTGACCCCACTTTCCAAAGAAATTATCGAATGAGTGGTTGTCATGTGTCATTTCTTTTGTAAAAAATAAAGGTAATGTAAAAAAGTAAAGTCTAAAGTGAGTCTGACGGATAATGTATAAAGTCTGAAGTGAGTTTAGAGTGAATCTGAACAATAAATAAATAATAAAAATGAGTGAAAAGATGATGTAGCACAGTCTCAAGATTTTGAAAAGTCTTAGGGATAATCTTAGCCTTAGGTATTGTTCCCTCAATGATTGTAGTTAGGGCTGAGCAAAAAAAACGATCCGAATTTTTAAACTGCATCCGATCCGGAAACTGCAAATAAAAAACCAGAAATTTGGTTTTTTTATGAAACCGGTATCCGAACCGAATTTTTTAGTGTTAAACCGAAGTGGATGTGCATCTCATTTATTCAAAACCGGACCCCGGTTTTTAAACCGGTTTAATAAAAAATCCTAAAATATATTCAAACTTTCTAGGCCTAAGCGTAAGCTGTCTAACTAAATATAAAGTAATGACATGTTTGTTCATTAATGAGATGTTTCATTCGTATTTTATAGATATATTTCGATTTTTCTGTTTTTGTCTAGTGCTTCATTTATATTTTTTTTTTGAAGTTTTCCAAAGTTGTATATTTTTATAGCAATACAATCACAAAGCGTTGCTTTTAATTTCTTTTTTTCTAGGAAATCATTTTCCCAAATTCTATTGTAAATTATTACACCTTCTACAAGGAAAACATGACTTTCGTGGTTTTGTGAAACCAGTTTCAAAACCGGTGCGGTTAAATCGGATTTCCGGATACGGTTTCCATTGTCGAAAAAAACCGGTATACCAAATAAATCCGGTGCGGCACCGGTATCATGAAATGAGAATTTTAAAAAACCGGATACCGGTTTTTAAAGCAAAACCAGTGTGGTACACCGTTTTTGCTCAGCCCTAGTAGTACCACGTAATAAGTAATAACCATATTGCGTAGTGTACTAAATTTTATAATATCATTATAAATATAAAAGAAAGATGTTAAAATGCTGACGTGTCACTATAATATTTTAGTATTTGCATAATGGAGGCCTCTCATTCATTCTTATAATGTTACATCCAATTTGACCAATAAAAGTAAGTCAATTTTAATATATAATAATAATAAATAATAATAATAATAATAATAATTGACTTTCCAATGCATATAATTTTGATAGTATTAACTACAATATTTATGATACTATTAATTACAATATTTGACACATTTCCAATAGTATTAATTATTGTAGTTAATAATTCTAGGAATATTGACTTTCAAAATGCAGGAGCACCACACAGTCAAATAATTAAACCAGTATATTATACTCTTTTGGTTTCTCACGCAGTCAAATAATAAAATCGTTACTATTAATTAAATTATGTAATTACCAACAAAATATTAATTATAAAGCTAACCATTATATTTTCAATAATTCTTTTGGTTTCTCTATATTGCTCGAAAAGTGCAATGATCAGCCTTCTCTTTTTCTTCTCCTCCATTGTCTTCTACAATATGTAAATAGTTAAAAATACCAATTTGACCAACATAATTTTTCTTATTCTGAAATTTTAAGTCTCTAAATAATACAATTTCTCTTCTAAAAAATCATAAAATCGAATTACCATCACGGCTATGCACCGTTACTTACTATTAACCAACTACGTTCTACGAGAAATTTCTATTCTATACTAAAACCTCCTTTTATTGGAAAGTTATAAGTTTTCATTTTTTAATTATATTTTACGCTTTTCAAGTTATACGTCAAACTTTTAATGTCAACATGTTCTTATATATCTTATGCTATAAATATACTTTTTTATTTTTTTTAAAGGTATTTACATATACACCACATATATTATTAGTATATATATCTAACAACTTTAATTGATCATTTCCCGTCAAAATTAAAATTGAACAACCCGTGAATTTTCACGGGTGTTACGCTAGTCAGTAATTATTGAAGTATATTTGTTAGCATGACTTCCAAATATAAATAATCATACTTTAAATACTTTTAACACAATATTTTACAGAAAGTATATTAATTACTTGAACAATTCAATCTAATTTACAAATTCAATGAAACATTGTCATCATTGTCCTTACGGTGCACCCATATACATTCATTTAATACATTTCCAACATTCCAATCCCTGCATTTTCTCTCGTGCTTTACCCAATACTATTCCCACAAAAAGAATATACTTCAAAACTTGTGAAAAATGCATGTTACTTTCGAATTAAATTGAGCGAAGTATTACTTTTATTTTTGAGACGAATTTATATGAGCTTAATTAAATAATCGACTCTAAAAATGTAGAGATAACAAATAATGATACGACACAAAAACCCAATACAAAAATAACGGGTTTGGGTAGAGTCTTAATGACTCATGAAAGCAAGTGAAGCGACAAAAACATGACACGATAATTAATTGGGCAGATTTAAGTTGAAAACTTAAAGAGTTTATGACCTGTTTACAAACACGAACTCCGCACAATAATTAATTGGGCAAATTTGGGTTAGAGGGTTTACAATCTATTTACCCATAATACGAATACAAATCTAATACGATCCGATCGGTTAGTAAAAGAGTAGTGGTAAATATAGGAAGAGTCCCCCAACAGACGAAAAAGAAAAGAATCATAAAACTGTAAGGTGTCCTAAAATGGAAATTTCTTAGTCCCATAAAACAATTCCACAATAAAGTACGAGTGTCCCAAAAATGGTAGTCATGCCAATTTTCCCTATTACCCCGCCTTTCTCTTTTACCACCATCTTCCCCCATTAAAACTTTCTCTCTTCCAACTTCTTTTTTTCTCATTAAGTAAGTCTTGTTTTTTTTTTCTTTCTTTCTTCTATTCCCTATATTCTTTACAGTTTTACATACATTGTTAGTTTGTTACTGTTTTACCCTGGTTTGTGCCTTTGTGGGTAGTTTCTTGCAGTTAAACCCATTAAAATTTTACCCAAAATCATGGTTATTATGTAATGCTGCATACATTGTAGGAAATTTTACCCTGTTATACGGGTAGTTGATATGTAGTAAATAAAACCCAGCAGATTTTCGACGCGAACCCGAATTCCACCCGCAATTTCATGTAACCCACAATGATTTAGGTGCTTAGAGATGTTAACTTGTGCATTTAACTTGTGAATTGCGTAAAACTTCATGATGGGCTGTAATGTTTTATGGGTTTCTTGAATGTATAAATTTCTTGAAAAAGTTTTATGGGTACTAGAAATTTAGATGTTAAATGTCATTTTATTTCGTGAAATTGCAATTTCATTTGGTTTTATAATGTGGGTTTTTACTTATTAGTGTTGGGTAAACTTCAGAATTCCTTGTTTCTGTTCAATTTGGAAGTTGTTTGTATAAAAACTGATCTGCTTTCCTGTAATAGTAGTAGCAGGGTGAAACTGTGATTGTTGCAGGTACATTAATCAGTTGAAATAAGTCTGTTTTCGATCTAGAAGTTTACGATTTTGACAATGGATGATCGTCCCTTTTCCCAACATTCCTCAAGGCTGTCTTATGGTGAAGGCATTGATTCTAGTAACTCAGAGCTTGATCAACAATCTCAGGTTAGAGACAATGTCCGTCCTAATTCCAACACAAGGAAAGAGATATGTAGGAGATTTCGGGCAACTGGCTGCTGTCACTATGGTGAAAACTGCATTTTTGTTCATGTGTCTAATAATGGAATGATTGTGAACTCATCTGGTTGGCAAAAGCAGGACAGAAGTCGAAACATGAACTTGTGTCCGAAGTCGACAAATGAAGGCAGTTATCCAAGGCCACTCTGCAATTACTTCTCCAGAGGAATGAAGTGCCCATATGAGAGATGTAAATATGTTCATCAGGACATACCAAGGGAGAACACCTCCATTAGCATTCAGAGTGTAGAACATAGAGATGAAGTTCAAAGAAAGATGAGGCTATGTAACAGGTGGAGCGAGCGTCAGAGCTGTCATTATGGAGACAAATGCACCTATGCCCATGGAGCCGCAGGTACAATCCAACCATCTATGTGCTCTTCTGAAAAAATCATACAGACAATCTCATTTATTATCGCTTGCCATTCATTGTCTTTGCTTAAATTGTTGTCTAGGAAGGTCTCATCCGTAAGACCGACTTATAACTCATTGACAATTAGTTCAACCTAAAACCTGATTGAATATATGACGCGCAGTTTTGATTTAACGACATGATATTTTGTGATGACAACGTATATTTAAGCTGAATAGTTCTCGACTTACATCATTATTAAATGTTAGACTGCTAAATACAGTATAAATAGGATTCAATCAAATACAATAGATTTTTTGTGGAGTTACACTTGTTCTGGGCCTGTACACGACTGTCACAGAGGAAAGAAACGTTTGCTGTTGACATCAGCATTGCATGATCTGTATGCTAGCTACACTGGCATGAAGGCATGAATGATGAACCTAAGTTTGCCCTGATATAAATATGGTCATCATGTTTTTATGAAACATTGCCTCTGAAACTCTCCTCTTACTATTCCAGAACTGAGGAGAGGTAATCCAACATTAAGGACCATAAACCAGCATGACGCGGCTCCTAACTCTGATGAACAACCTGCTCCTTGTGATCAGAAAGTGCCATCCAAACCCAACGTGTGCCCTTTCAAGTGGAAAACCAACAAGAAGACAAATGGCATTTACGGTGATTGGATCCACGATGGCTCACTCGGACCTGCGTCATCTAGCCAGCAACAGTAGCAAGATCTTGCCCAAAGTTGACTTTAGTATAGCCGTAGCAGTACGAGCTCAGGAACTATATAAGAAGAGCAACTTTTTGAGTCATAACAGATTTGAGTGAAGCTTCGGATAGAAGAATATAAGGAGGTGGATGATCTTTAAAGTAGATGAATAGTTTAGCTGCTGAACTAAGTCGCGCACATAGATAGCAAGAGACGGAGACTTAATTTTAGGCATAGTAACACCACAAGCCATTTGTTACAGTCTAATATTGTAATGCAACCAAGTTATAGGATAACAGGTGAATTTTTTTGCTGAATGAATATGAATCTTTCATTTGTTATTTGCCTTTTCAATGGAATCTGAGAAGCTGTTGCATCAGCTGATTGAAATCCTTTGCTATCTCTGTTTCTGTTAGAGACGGACAGTCTCTTCATGTCTTCTCCGATATTCTCCTCTCACAGACTGATAATAAATATTACGGAGTACTATATCCTAGCCACTTGCATTTGTCATCCATCATTTGCTTGTGAGAGAACAACATTGGAAAGAAGACCCCAAACAGACAGTATACTAAGAGACAGTATCTAGCCTGCATTGACGCTCCGCCACTCTACGGCATAAGAAAAACTGAGTCTTATACAAGTTACTACACTTTCTTCATCAAATGCCATAGCCGCTTAAACGCATTGAAAAATGAGAAGAGATCTATGATCAAATCAAATGAGACTTATATCCTGATAAAACGCACAAGATAGAAAAGTTTTCGAGCTCTAACCCTGAGCAAGAACCACAATATGCTGAGCATTGAGCGGAAACTGTTCAAATATGAAAGATTCTCCTTCAAAGAATTGTTTAAAGATAATTGAACATTGACTTAAAAACAATAAAGATAATCAAACATCAACAAGATATTCGGTGATGTTCTCTATTCATACAATGGTAGAAGTCTTACAATGACCTGTATAGTATGGATCATCATCAAATAATGGCTAGAAGGTGGGGTCTGTACAATGATGAATCATGAATCGCATCCATGCAGCTTCGTTAAATTCCAAGAATAGAGGTGCATTACGAAACTCCTTCATTCCATAGAATACGACCATCTAATGGTTGCCCTTACAAGTGCATCAATAGGATCAACACATTTCTTCCGTAGAGGATCGTCATGAGGTAACAGTCCACACATTTCATGAGAAGAGATGATGACCATGTTCACCGCCCTAACCAACAATACTTGAACTGCTACTCTTAACAGATTTCGAGCTCCTTCAATGTCTTTTCTGTCCAAGGCTTCTATTGCAGGAATGACGGTGTGTTCCATGGTTGCTTTATCAGGCAGAATCACCTCAAATCCCTAGAAAGCAATTCAGGCAGGAAAAAAAAAGTCAACCAGCTGGTTGTGGTGGCATCATAGGAAATACGGTTAGTCTCATGATGATGACACCATAAGACCGCCTCATACTACACTTTGTGTAGCAAACTATTCCACTTTGCCATGGTTGTTGATTCACGGATTCACCAACCCAATCTTTTCCACGTAATTCAGGTGGAAGATAAGTTAATCAGCCGGTTTGGTGAAGTTATATTAACAAAACAATTACATTACCCCATTGTATCAAGGGCTCCTGCCAATGGCGGGTTTGGATGTATGTAGCCTTATTTATGTATTAGCAACACGAAGACGGTGTTTCCCGGGATGACTCCTGGTGATATTCGCATTTAGAATTGCATAAATGACTGCTAAAATCCTTCTAAAATGATGCAAATTTGGTCTACTCACGAGTCACGACACATTTCAGATTGAAGGCCTATCTAATTCAATGATAATGCTTGCACTCGAGCCAATCTATTTCAGTTAAAATCCTATACATGAAATATCAAGAAGGAATCAATAGGGACACAAAATAAAGTAGGAAAGAAGAGAAGCTATACCTCATTCTGTAATTTGTCCTGATAATACCCTGATTTCAGAATAACATCAGTAGCAATCAAACCAATCCTCGTAGGACACCCGGCTTCAAGGGGTCTTAATTTTGCTTCCTTAAGCTCTCTCGCTACACACTCACCCATGTGCAGAATCGGCACATCACATCCATTAGAAACATCAGCGTGCCACGAATGCAACAAATGGCAAGGCATAACAATGCAGCGAGCACCCCCTTGCTCAAGAGACGCTCTTTTGCGCCTCAAATTCTCTACAATCGGAGTATGATCCACATTAGAAGGTCCTACTCTTGCGTAAAGTGAAGGAAAAAAGCTTCGCTCATACATCAGTAGATCCTCTCCCAACTTTGGATCCGAACACAGAACAAACGGAGGGCATTCTTTCCCCTCCTTTGATCCCAATTGCACGAGTTTTTGCAAGAAATTCAAAGTAGAACTAACACATACTCCTCCTATTATACCAATCGCATTCGATTGGTTAAGCATGGAACTAGTACTAAAATCTTTGGTTCGCAAAGACATATTTGGGTTTGGCACAGTGTTTCTTCCACATTTCTGGGAACTGTCACTTTCATCAATGTGCACCAGAGTTGAAGAGGGTGAATTAACAAGAGCTAGAGTTACTCTTGTTTTCCTTAATGTTCCATGCTTATAAAAAGATGTTGTCCCTGATACATTTGCTCGAAAACTCCATGTATGAATCGACACAGACATGCTTCCATCAAACATATATAATCACATTCATCAATCAAAAACTTGAATCAACAAGTAAGTACCCTTAATCTAACCAGCATAACTACAGAAACTAGCAGTACCTCTCTTTACACCCCCACGAAACAATTTGCGAAATTGAACCAAACCCTAATCAGAAATCTGAATTTAGACAACAATTACGACCCTGGAAAATCAATCCACCCAAGAATGATATGATAAATTAAGCAAAACCCAAACAATAATATAATCAATTAAGCAAAACACACCTCAAAAATCTGAATAAGAACCCTAAAAACACTAAAATTCAACAACTTTTGCACAGAAAAGAGCAATAATTGGCAAATTTTCAACAAATAACAAGTTTTCAGATGACTAGAAAATGAAAAACATGGAGCAATAAAATAAGATGAATGATTCATGAAAGAGGTGGAATTGAATGTGAGAAGACAAAGAGAGTGAACGACTCTGAAAACGCAATAAAATTTACACCAAACATTCCATTCCACATATGGGTTGGTCCAGTACTCAACCCAAATTTTATTTGAGTTTCTATATTTTCCAGTTTAATTTGTCTGTACATGCTGACAACTGACGAGTCACAATGTTGTCAATTAATTTTTACGTTATCTGTAACATCAACTTGTTCATTGCAATCATATGTCTGCCTACATTATTGAAGATGAATAGCAGTAAATTTTTTTGGGATATCAGGAAATCGTGTATAGGTTGTTAGTCGCTACCTTTTTACCACGTGCGCAGCAAAAGTGTTTTCTCCGGCAACCTTTTTACCAGGTGCGCAGCGTACGTGTTTTCTTCGAATTTTTTGTTCATTTTCGAGTGTTTGAAATATGAAGATTATTTTGGGTATGATATAAGCCAATTTCAATGTATATTATGCTTTTCGCTTCGTATTTAACTAGTTAGTTTTTATACTTGACGAAACTAATGTTCTCTGTGTATTGTACTTTGTAGGATTATCATATAACGAAGAGCAAGGTGAAGCTGAGCAATTGCGACAACGTTATAAAACCCATTGCATGTGTCATAGACTTCCACCTGCAGACACAGTGAGCTATGTCATTCGATATAGAATTCCGGCTGTAGTGAGGTAGGTAACCAAGTACATGCAATCTTATAAGCATCCAATACAAAGCAGCAGCGGAAGAGTGAAGACCATTGTTGAGATTGTTGGGGATGAATACAACTATATAAGCTTGTCACCTCGGCAAAAAAAATGAAAAGGTGTTCTCGAAGAATCCTTCAGGAAGAACGGAGTTACATAATTGATGTCAATGGACTAACAAATTTAAACGGAGACAATAAAAACGTGACAAAGGTAGTACATAACACCACTAACAATTACGAAGCTCAGCATGACTGGAGGGAGGATTCTCCCTAACATGCGGACCAAACGAAAGCAAGGGGAGCAAGAAACTCAACTCCAACACATACAATAAGGCCATTAACTCCTCTTGATTTCAACATCCATTTCAAAGGTATTTTCTGGATAGAGCTCGTACTTTTGTGTCGAAATGAGATGATGCAATGCGAGAACCAGGTAAATATAGTGGATTCAGAAGAGTCTGAAAAATTGCATTTGTTAGGTTAGAGAATATATAAGCAAATGAAAAACCTACATTGTTTCCAGTAAGGAACATTTAAGCACCCGGGGGAGTAACCCATACATCTTAAAGAAACCAAAGCCATAGGGAAACTCCAACTGCAACACAGTCCTCATTCAAGAAATCACAAAGAAGACTGAAATGTTCTTCAGTACCTCAAATGTACGGGATACCCTTGCAAACACTAAAAAGATGAAAAAAAAAACGATCCACTACCCAAAGCTCCTAATTTAACAAATAGCTTCATCATAATGATGTACGAATCCCTTTATAATTAGTCTAAAAAATACATTTTTTTTCTATTATACAATAGTGTGGGTGAATTTTCATACAAATCTCTACACAATTTTCAGGAAACAGCCAGTGCGTGTTAGCATAGGGGTCAAACTAAATATATCCAAACCCCCTTACCCTGCAATTTGCAGGAGCCCTTAAGGCATAAAGGTAATTTTATTTTTGTATTATGAAATGGGCATTGGACAACATCAAAATGAATTGCACTCATCAAGTCTGAGTGCCTATAAAATCCCGTACATGTTTAACTCATGAGAGGTTGAAAAAAATGATAGAGCTCAATAAACAATAACTAAGAATCTAAGAATGTCCAAGTTTTAAACGAGCTACTGTCCTCTTTCATGTATATATTCACATTCAGTTCATTGACTTTTCACAAATTGAATTTTTTTTTTTGTAGCAGCCGCATAGCATATTGTGTAAAGGCCAAAGAAGTCGTAGCATACCTTGATGTACAACTCATGCACTTCCTGAAAGAAACTTTTAACTCCATCCTCATTGCGGGAGTCGTGGAGAAGCATGAATCTTGTATGTGATAATATATTAAAGAATCCAAAAGGCTAAATTAGATAATAATGAGCACAGTTACCCTTTGTTCGGAAAAAAAAAAGTAGGGAAAGGGAGGGGAGGAGGAAGGGGGCAAGGCAGGGAGGGGAAATGGATCAATCTCATTTTCTCTGAAATCTCTCCTATATTGGAATGGTCTTCATAAGGTTTAAAGTAGGGAAAATGGATCTCTCCAACCACACTTGTTAATCAAACAAGGGATATATCTCCCTCCCATCCATCTATCCAAACAAAAGCCATATGGAGCGTTTGTGTAGCATTCGAGCAAGGAAAGGGGGAGAGGAGGGAGAAGGAAGAAAAGGAAAGAAAATGGTAGGAAGGGAGGGGGACGGAGAATGTAGCATGAGAGTTTTGACTCCAAATCTTTTGGAGGGATTTAGGTTGACTTGGAGAAGTAAAACCGATCTCCTCAATTTTCCTCCAACCCTATTCGCTAAGAAAACATGGGAATTTGTATCCTCCCTCCCTCTCCCACCCCTTTTTCTTTCCCTCTAATTCCCTCCACCCAAAAAAGCCCATAGGCTTAAACCAAAAAAAGGGAAATTATCAATAAAATGAATGAAAGCTTGCGCAAAAAACTTGATAAGCTAACGTCCCCATATGATGATGTGAATGTAATATTATTCACAACTGTGAAAACTAAAAACACGCAAGGGAGAAACGATAAAATTAAAAGAGGGGGCGAGGAAGCAAATTAATCATATTTTAAAGGATATGACCAGCTGTGACATATACAGAGACCACCAGATCATTGAACCTGTCTATTGCTTTTAAGAACCTGAAAAAGATGCAAAGTAATCACAACATGAGAACAGACAGATAGAACCTAAGGCCACGAGAATAAATCTAGGCCACCAGATCAAATAGAGGACAAATTTATCTAGGTTTTGAAAGTTAATGCAACCACATTTTTTAACGCGTTATTGGCCGCATTTATGACATAATGACCGCAATCACGCAGCAACACCTTACTTTGATATCAGAGGTGGTTAAGTAGTGAATAAAAATTCATAAACAATAGATTGGACCCAAGAAGAAAAAGAACAAGCAAGACAAGTAACTGAAGCTCACATAGCGCTTGTTGTCCAAGCAAGATCCTGGACTATGTCCAAAGCTGCATGCAATATGAACTGATGCTGCTGTGCTGCGTCTTCTTTCTGTACAATAATAGAAAGGTGACACTTTATTTGATCAATGACATCAAGCACCAAACTGTATCAGTCAATTATTTATGTAAGAAAACCTAGAAAAGTTAAGAACTCTACACTTAAAGAACTAGCTACATTCAACTAGCGTTCAAAACAAGAGGAACTGCCTTAAACCCACAAAAGTAAAACATCCATGTTGTACCAACATTTGATCCTTTGAGGTTTGTTCTTTGAATTTTGGATACATGGCCAAAATTTTGTGGAAATATGGAGTGTGTGCTTTCCATTCCCACAAAACCTCAAAAATTTTGTGAAGTAGGTAACCATCAAAAGTGTTCTTCATCAAGGGTTTCATCACAAGGGTGAGGACATATAGTTCTAGGCTTCTAGCCCCCTTCTCTTTTCCTAGAACTTTTGGGGCAATGTCGAAATTTTTTATGTAACTAAGAAATGTGGTAAGTGAAAAAACCATAGATATAGATGATAGCATAAAGAGATCATTACGAGTCACTCAAATCTCCAATCGAAAAAACAGCTCTAAATAAATACTTCTCATCTATTATTCTCTTACACGGTCTCTCTTTCTGACACACCTCTTACTACTACGACAAAAGGTCTTTCAAACAATGCCATAGAACGACGTTCTTAGAGACCACAAAGTTATTGTAATTGCTAGATTTTAATTGAAAGCAGCTCAAATTTAACCCAACTTTGACACCTCTAAAACACCGAAAGGCATACAATTTGACACAGATACTACTCGATCAATGATCAAAAGATGTCACCGTACACAGAAGCAAGCATATAGATTACAGACCGGAATGATAAACGGTCATCGATCAATATATCTCACAAGTTTAATCATCTATCCAACATCCAGATCGCCATTTCACCTGTACATCACGTCATTATACATTGCAAACGACGAAGATCATCATCGTAAAATTCAATGCCAAAGCAAGAGCAATGTGCCAGCAAAAACCTAACCCAAATCACTCCATCAAAAATTGTTCCATCTACTGAAACTGTGATACTTCCTCCGTTCCATTCGATTATATACGTTTTTCAAAATACGCAAGAAGGTTTCAGTAAAACCGTGTAGAATCAAATGAAACAAAGGAAGTACATCAAATATCCCACTTTAACATTTCCATACACAAACACCATCAAAATCACAGCTTAAAATTCAAACATCAATTGTGAAATTAACAAAGACCCATCTTTCGTAAGATGAATACCAAATAAAATGGATGGATTTAACTAAAAATACAAATGAAATTAATACATAAAAGAAAGGAGCATACTTTAAGGGCAGAACCAAGTTCGGCTTCATAAATGGGGATATCAGTTCGACTAACAATCATGAAACAAGCTGTCGTCGCCATTTTCGGATCAAATTATATCTGCCCACAATTTTCAGATCAAATTGTTTTAAACAAAGAGCTACAAATTAGCAATTAAAATCACGCCTCCAAAATTTGCAAAAGAGGATGTTTAATCAATGTCGATGAGAGTAATTGTTCTTTTTTGTCAAACTGTAAGAGTAATAACCAATCAGAATTGCTATATCACGTGCCCTATTTTACCTGTTACGCCCTTATTTTTTTTATTTATTTCGAATTTGTCCCTAACCCCTAAAAATTGTATTTTGTAAATTTTAAAATTGTTTAATTGTAAATGTGTTATTAAAATCGTTTAATTAAAAATGAATTACGACGACGATCCCGCCAATTTATTTTATAAATATTTATTTATTCACGATAACGAACAAGGTTCGCAATTTAACAATGAATTTAATGCGAATCAACATTATCGTAAAATGTTTTTGAGACGATCTTTATAATAATTGTTTTAATTTGAGGACGGTTTATATTATACGGTATATCGTTATTGTAACACCCTCATTAATTCAAGAGCATTTACCAAGACATTGTCAAATAAATAGAGTTGTTACCATCTCGGAATGACCGAGGTAGTGAATAACAAAGTAAACAAACCAAAGTACTTTATATAAAAACTGATTAAATTTAAACCTTTATTATTACAACTTACTTAACTCAACACGAAGTACCAAAATTACAAAACTGTTACGACGGAAACATTAAATTACAAAGCTACATCATGATAGTCTAACTAAGTGGGCTAATCAACTAGGTAGGCATGTCAACATCCTCCTACTTCCCTATGAGCTCCCAAAACAGCTAACTCGAATCCTGTCAAAATCTGCTCCCCATTCCGGATCATCACAGGTGTCACACGAATACACGGTCAACCTCGCGGTTGAGTAAGACATAAACAAACAAATATAATTGATGAATGCAACTACATGAGACCATGCAACTGATGCACCTCCGCATCCAATTCCACACACCCGAAACTCCCGTGATCACATCCCGAAACACCCACCCTGCCATTCCCTAGGCCGAGGTATAACTCGATCGTCATCGAGAACCAGCACAACGGCTGAAGACACCAGGCCTGGTATGCATAACCACCCTGGGCTTTGTATCAAAACAATATTCGTTCCATATCTTTCTCAATAACCAATGCATATGTCATGCTCATGAATACAACAATACTCTTAATCAATCATGCTATTACATAATGCAATGCTCATAACAATAATAATAATAAACACTCAATCCAACCAATATCATTCTCATATCAATCATGCTTGCGTCATAACTGAAGGAAAACCTTAATCATACTAGTTTACCAATTTATTAGTCTTACTAATAATATAACTTATTAATCTCATATTAATATTGTTGATCTTATGCATGCAAAATAAATGCGGAACAATAACGGAAATAGCCTTACAATCGGTCTGAATGAGTGCTAGGACGATCCTCCACGGAGCAACCAAATTAGCTTGCCTCCTTTACGATGCACCAAGACCTACCCTTAAACGAACCAAAAACCGAACCCGAGCTAGGAGACGGAATTAGGTTTCTTAAAACCGTAAACTAATACTATTATTAGTATACTAGAATACTACAACAATTTGTAGTATGAATATTATGTGAATAATATTATTTTAGAGGTTTTTATGTTCTTATTTCTCACACTAGAAATTACATAAAACATAAGATTAGAATAATGTGAAATATGAACAATTCATATTATATAAGAAAGGTGAAGGATGTCGTGTGGTAGTGTCCAAGGAAAGGTAAAATGAGTCTTATTTTACTAACCCATGCAATAGGTATGCATGCCTACTAATAGGTATGTAAGACTATCTTATAGTAATCATTGTGAGTGTAAGTAATAATATCACTAATATTAATCCATAACACATGCACATACACGACACGTTATTTTGTAAAATGGACCTCATTTTACAAAATTGTAATTTGTACAATTGTGTAATATGTAACATCCTATGTGACATAATTCAATTGTATTAATTTAAAATATATATTCATCACATAAATAATATCTCTAAATTAATTAAATCATATTTAACAAATTATTTTAGTAATTCATAATTACCGTCTCATTATATGGTATTATAATAATCGTAATACGATATACAACGTTTGTTATAACCACGAACCTTTCTCATTCTAATTTCGATATTTCGAAAATATCGATTAATATTTGACAATTGAGACATTTCAAATTCAAATATAAATCTTACTTTAAGATTTAACCTCTGATTTCTCGATATATGGTTTTAAGAAGATCGATCAATTCGTATCATATACAATTGATCAATATATATTTAAGGGGTTAGTCCTAAAGGTGTGACCTAAAGGGATCACCTGACCACCACCGTCACACGACAGTAATGTCAAACTCTAGTCAGCCAATTATTATCGATTAATGTTGGTCAGTTGACTATATCAAATATCGGATCGTCCCTTGCATATTCTTTTCATAAGATTTTTGACAATGATTATTATCATTGACGTGATCACACTATTGTTGAGGACACATTTCCCAACAATCTCCAACTTGTCCTCGACAAGTGTGCGTCACCGATTCTCTTGTCCTATTACGTCATCTCCCACTCAATGCAAGGTGTCTTCCAGGTCGTACTTGCATTTGATCATATCTTGAGCGGTTTCCTCGAACTGGAGATTTAACTGCTTTGACCGGAATTATCTACCATAGATACCTTCCGAGCGTGGCCACGCATTTTCAGTTAAACTTCTCCTCGAGTGGCCCTGAGATTTAAGACAACCCCGACGAGGGACTTGACAATTCTTATCCTACTGTTCCCTTCGACTAACACAGTCCATCATGACCCAAAAGAAGCCCATTTGACCCCCTTTAACGGTTGATCGTAGAGCAAAAATCAAAGTCAATCTGAAAACTGTGCCACCTTGGGCGAACAGTCTCTAGTCTAAGAATCGACTTATGTGAATAATATAGTAGCTCTCGCCACGACCAGACTAATTATAAAATTTCCAGAACTCTATAAGCGGTCACTTAATGCCCGACAGAGTGCTACACAGTCTGCCTATGTGATCGATTAGTCATCCCATATGACTCTATGACATTTGAACTTGCCATCAATCACCTCACACTCTAGTCGCTTCGAGACGTCACCTCATATAAGCGACTATGGGCTATACTAAGTTAATCCAGTTCATTTATGGGGTTCAAAATTGTCTCTTACAACCCATTTGGATTTCACAAAGTATATAAAATTGTGAGTTAATAATAACTCAAACGATAAGAGTGGTAGTTAAGTGCGAACAGTCAATACGATATTACTGCTCCACATAAACAATCTTTGATGCTCATACATCAATTTGTATTAATGGTTTACTATGTGAATACACCATTTATTCACATCCTTTTAACCTACAAATTTCGGTTTCCTTATGACTCATATTATCTCGTATAATATGATCTTATTCAAGTACATTTCAAGTCCTCATACTCGACTCGAGTCTCCTTACCTTAAGGAAGCTCCCACTGTTTTCATAAAACTCGTGACATGTCATTCTTACGAACATAGTCACACTGTACTAGAATTCATATTGTAGTTTACCTAGATTCGATCCATAGTTCTCCTCGAGAAATTTATATCGAAATAAGGTTTTGCTTCAACTTTTGGCATTTTAATCAAGGTCATATGATTTAACATTTTCATATCTTGGAGATTCAATATTCATCGCTATGAACAATTATCCTAACCTTGTAAATCAACAAGTGACGTTCCATTATCATATAATAAACTCACTTATGATTGCCCATCATCCTATGATGTTTTTAACATACATTTATCTAGAATTGACAACCTCATATTCTTTACATTTAAAGAATCATCATTCTCTCTTAATGGTAGGTTCAATTTCCTTAATAACTTTTCTCCCACTGAATTTCGTATCACTATCTTTATAGTTAAATAGCTCCCACTATCTTCATAGTGTTTAGGTAACTACTTCAAACATCTTCTCAACTCATTATGAACATTTCATTTTCATATTCCTTCCCATGGAAAGAACTACTATTATCACGAGAACGGGAGATGATTTCTCCTTTATTATCTCATAAAAAACAGAAACATTAACATCGTGGAAACAATTTCCTTCCGTTAACACACGTGGTTCCCTTTGTCCTCTCTAGGAACTTAATGACATAAGAAACATTTCCTTTTGTGTCCTCGCGTAGTTTCTTTTGTGTCCTCTCGTAGTTTCTTCTATCCAATCTCTTAGAGTTCTTTTAAAGGACTCCTTATAGGACTATTCTCTAAGATCCTATGTTTATCTCATTGGTTTACGGGCGTAGAATTTCTCCCACTCTATCCTTTAAAATAACCGTTATTTAAGAAGGATAGCATTTTCGCCCGTCAACAATGTATTGGACAAAGATATTACGAGTTGTGAGACATTAGTACTCTCATTCGTTTAAGGTGATCATCTTATAACGAACTAATGTTCTCATGGTTGAGTTTGAAGTATTTCACGGGGTACAATTCTCGTTTTTAAGTAAGTCGTATTACTTTTATAATGATCCTATCATGTCTAGCGTACGGTGAATTATTCAAGGTACTTTATTACGATCTATGAAAATCGTATCAACTCATGTTATGTATCACACAAAAGCATTTTAAAAACCAACATATTGATTAAGAACAAAATAGATGACTTGGGTTGAAAACCAAGTCACCAATATTCAAATTACAACCATTGTTTTGAAATAACCGAATTCTTGTCATACAAGAAATACAACGTTCTTAAAATTAAAATGCAAAATGAAAGAAGACATCAAAATGGAAAAATAGAGCCATGCTCTTTATGTCTTCAATCTTCGGATGCTACCCTAGCCATCCATGGAAGGAACTTCAAGTTTCCTTCTCCTTGCCCTTATCTTTGGTAGGAGCCGCTTTTAAAAACAATTTATAAATGGGTGAGAATCAATAACTTGTATCAACATACAAAAATTGATTAAATAACATGAATTAGACGAGAATCAATACCCACTGCAAGAACTTTTCCGGCTTTGAGGTCATTGAGATACTTCGGGCAATTGCGCTTCCAATGCCCCATCTTAGTGCAATAATGGCACTTGTCTTCAACCTTTGTAGACGACGAAGAAGCACCTTTCGAAAAGGTCTTCTCCTTAGGAGATGTGGGCTTGAAGGTTTTGACATTTTTACCCTTATTAGCCTTCCGCTTAAACTTCCCTTTGCTTTTCTTCTCGATGTTAAGCACATCCTTCGTGGAACTCTCATTAGGTCCCATATCCCTCTCCGCTTGGACTAGCATCTTATGCAACTCGTCCAAAGTGGTTTCTTGATTACGCATGTTATAGTTTACCCGAAACTGAACATATGATTTCACTTTGTTTAGGGAGTGAAGAATTTTGTCAACAATAAGAGAGTCGGGAACATTCACCCCTTGCAACTTCAAGGTTTCGGTTAGCTCAACCATTTTAAGCACATGAGGACTAATCCTCTGACCTTCTTTTAAGGTCAAATCAATGAAGGCGGAGGCCGCCTCATATTGGATTACCCTAGGAGCTTGCGAAAACATGGTCGCAACTCTAGTATATATCTCATTAGCCGTGGCTAGCTTAATCATTCTTCTTTGGAGATCCGGCTCCATCGAGAATATTAGCACGTTCTTAAGAGTATGCGACTCTTTCATGTAGGTCTCATAGGCCTCACGAGTCGCCTCCGATGCACGAGCGGTCGGAGTGGGAGGAGCGGCAATGGTAAGATAACGAGTCTTATCGTCAGCTTCCGCTGCCAAAACCAATTGGGCGTCCCAATCCTTAAAATTGGCGCCATGCTTCTCAAGCTTACAACGATCCATAAATGATCGAAGCCATGAAACGTGTGGGAGTGGTGGAGCGTTATTTGCCATTGATGATTGATAGTTGAAAAAGAACTACAGCAAAAAATAAAGGAATTAAAACACGTACAATTATCGTGTTAATAATTAAACTTGTAAATTTTAAACAAGTTAAGCATCTACTTAATGATCTCTTACCCAATTAAGTAAATGATCCCGAGACCCAAATACATATTAACTCAGGCATGGTTTAGCCGATACATCCCTCATTAATATGACTCGGTGGATTAACCCCTTAATTGATTCTACTTTTAGAACTCTCGGTCGATAAAATTATACTAATTCTTATCTGAGCCCGAACTTATTACCACTACGGTGGCTCGAATACCTTCGTCGAGATCAACCAAATGTCGATAATGTAATCATATTACCCCACTTCACCAACGTAATAAGGTTTGTGTAACAACCCGACCCGCCACCGTCGTAACACAAACCCAATAAGATTGGTGCACACTTTTGGGCTCATTATTTGTCCTCACTTAAGCCCCAAAAGCACAAGGCCTTGTTACTAAGTGGTGGGTGGAAGTTATTATAAACATATCACATGCCTCACATTCTACCGATGTGGGACAACTTCCTCTCATACTCTTGGGTTGTTACAAACAACCCCACTTAAAGAACACAACGTCCGCGTTGTGCCTCAAACTTGACCACAACCAGGGCCAGAATCCTCCCCGCTAGGTGTGTGACCCGGGTACTCCCGACCACAGGCTCACCACACGGTCGCAGGGTCGCTATGATACCATTTGTAACAACCCGACCCGCCACCGTCGTAACACAAACCCAATAAGATTGGTGCACACTTTTGGGCTCATTATTTGTCCTCACTTAAGCCCAAAAGTACAAGGCCTTGTTACTAAGTGGTGGGTGGAAGTTATTATAAACATATCACATGCCTCACATTCTACCGATGTGGGACAACTTCCTCTCATACTCTTGGGTTGTTACAGTTTGCACCCCGGTTTAGCCGAGCCTACTCCCTTATGAAGAAGATCCTTCGCGGGTTCTTTACTTTTTGGTAAGGCTATGTCTCGATTTTTAAATAACGTAAGAGATCTTGTCAATTTATTATCTATCTCCTTTAAGTGAACTAAGTCGGTGAATTGTCGATAAATTGATTGACACGGTTGATAAAATCGATGAAATGCATGAGTTTGAATGACGATTTGGCTATGCATACAAACATGTTAAGCATATAAAAGCATAAAAACTTAAAAGCATAAATAAAACCTAGTATGGCCTTCCTAAAATAGAAATTTAAATGTAAAATACAAATTCGGAAACCAACTCCTTGGTCCTTGAACTTCACACGCGGCACGCATCCCAAGGCAAACTCCGTCTTGGTCGGAGCTCCTTTCCGAAAGGCACCGTCTTCAAGGATCTCCGGAATTGCAAATTTTCTATCTATTTTATACATTATAAAATAAAACAATAGAATAAAGAGATGCGAGATCACATTAAATTACAACCGAATCGATAACCCCTTACATTACGGGAATTAACGATTAAAATCTAAGGCCATACTAAGCAAATTACATAATTCCAAAACTACGTAAATAAATTATGACATTCATAAATAGTTAAATAAATATGCAATGCTTATGTAAAATGCAAAACCTAAGCCAAATCGTCCTATTTAAACACATTTTAAATATCGTTATTCGTAATAACACGGTTTTATGGAATAACGTGATTTTAACAATTTAAAAATCATTAATCACCTTATGAATCACTATTCACGATTTAGTTAAGTATCCTAACACATTTTAGGATTCAAAATTTAGTCTTACTCAAATTTCGAAATAACTTAACCTTTTATTTTAATATTGTTCGGTTTTAATCGATTTTACGAGAAATAGTAATAAAATAATCAAAAGAGTCATAAAATATTTCGAAAATTCAAAATTCAAATTTTGAACATACTGAAAATTTTCTTAAAATTTCAGATCCTTAAAACATTAATATTTTCGAAATAGACTATTTATCTCGTAATATTGCCGTGTAACATGCAAAATTAGACGGAAAATCAAAATTACCTCAAAAGTTATGCAATAAAATACTAATAAAATTTTTACATCTTCCAAGACACTCAAAGTGACTGAAATGGACAGGAAAAATCAGTGTCACACTGTTTAAGGACCGAAATAATGATTGTGACTCTTACAATTTTCAATTTTTAACTTTAACTTTCTAAAATTAAAAATCAAAAACCAGAAACTTTTGGCACCCAAGAAAAATATGATGATGATCATATCAAATATGACTAATATGGGTTAAATTTTTGGACCATTTTAGCAACGTTTACTATTTTTAATAAATCGTGTACCGATTTTGAACATAAATTAAACAATTTTAATTATAACTTTGAACAATATTATTCCATAAATCATTGATAATGACTTCAAACTATTTTAAGACCATAAAGTATACATGCATTATGATTTTCGTGCATATCCTATGTGTACTAATCGTTTTTCGTTTTTAATTAAAATCGTATTTCTCGTAAAAACGTAAAAATCGAGTTGCATGCAAGCAACCTAATGCTCTGATACCACTTGAAGGAAAACCTTAGTCATACTATTTTGCCATTTTATTAGTCTTACTAATAATATAACTTATTAATCTCATATTAATATTGTTGATCTTATGCATGTAAAATAAATGCGGAACAATAACGGAAATGGCCTTACAATCGGTCTGAATGAGTGCTAGGACGATCCTCCACAGAGCAACCAAATTAGCTTGCCTCCTTTACAATGCACCAAGACCTACCCTTAAACGAACCAAAAGCCGAACCCGAGCTTGGAGACGGAATTAGGTTTCTTAAAACCGTAAACTAATACTATTATTAATATACTAGAATACTACAACAATTTGTAGTATGAATATTATGTGAATAATATTATTTTAGAGGTTTTTATGTTCTTATTTCTCACACTAGAAATTACATAAAACATAAGATTAGAATAATGTGAAATATGAACAATTCATATTATATAAGAAAGGTGAAGGATGTCGTGTGGTAGTGTCCAAGGAAAGGTAAAATGAGTCTTATTTTACTAACTCATGCAATAGGTATGCATGCCTACTAATAGGTATGTAAGACTATCTTATAGTAATCATTGTGAGTGTAAGGAATAATATCACTAATATTAATCCATAACACATGCACATACACGACACATTATTTTGTAAAATGGACCTCATTTTACAAAATTGTAATTTGTACAATTGTGTAATATGTAACATCCTATGTGACATAATTCAATTGTATTAATTTGAAATATATATTCATCACATAAATAATATCTCTAAATTAATTAAATCATATTTAACAAATTATTTTAGTAATTCATAATTATCGTCCCATTATATGGTTATTATAATAATCGTAATACGATATACAACGTTTGTTATAACCACGAACCTTTCTCATTCTAATTTCGATATTTCGAAAA
This sequence comes from Silene conica, assembly GCA_029255685.2. Lineage (NCBI taxonomy): Eukaryota > Viridiplantae > Streptophyta > Magnoliopsida > Caryophyllales > Caryophyllaceae > Silene > Silene conica. Next base: position 74,097,230 of record CM055311.2, read on the forward strand.
TATCGATTAATATTTGACAATTGAGACATTTCAAATTCAAATATAAATCTTACTTTAAGATTTAACCTCTGATTTCTCCATATATGGTTTTAAGAAGATCGATCAATTCGTATCATATACAATTGATCAATATATATTTAAGGGGTTAGTCCTAAAGGGCTCAACTGACTACCACCGTCACACGACAGTAATGTCAAACTCTAGTCAATGTTGGTCAGTTGACTATATCAAATATCGGATCGTCCCTTGCATATTCTTTTCATAAGATTTTTGACAATGATTATTATCATTGACGTGATTGCACTATTGTTGAGGACACATTTCCCAACAATAACATACAATTTAATCATTCATTCATAACACATCACATGTAATACGCAAACCAAGATAAGCACATTAAACCGAGAATGAGTAGGTATATCCTACCTTTCAGCTAGCAAGTCCAAAAGCAATTCGAGTAACCAAATGCAAGGTATCCGTCAACCAAAATCATCACCTTAAACAAGTAGTAGAAAAACAATTACTGCTAATATTATGACTCGGTAAATAATGTTAAATTATATATCTATCTCGCGATAACTACTTAACGACTCGAGCTAATTATAATTAATTAGAAATAATTAAAACAATGATAACGTAATTAAGCCCGAGTAAAATCTTGTTCACGTGCCTCAACTATTAGATAAACCGTCATCATACGTTAAACAATTAATTTAAATAACAAACAAATTAATTAAATAATTAAATAGACTTAGCATTTAAAAAAAAAATTGTTCCCCAAAATATACTTGGGTCGATGTATGTGTATTAGATCCCGACTCAACATTCAAACACTAACACGACTAACATAAATTAATTTACATTATTTATTTAGTGGATTAATAAGATACCGTCACAAAACAAATTAAACAAACTAAACTCATTATATATATTAATCTCTACTTAAACAACTAAAACAAACTAATATAATAAGTACTAATACTAACTACCGTACTATCCCATGACAACAGCAACCAACACTCTCGACTAACAGACCAACATACACGAACAAAGTACTCGCACGCCCAAGTTCACGGCCTCGCCACCGCCAACCAAGCCATCCGTAGCCACCACCAAGGGTCACCTACTGTCACCTACATCACCACCCAAAACTTCCCATTTATGTCCACCACTAGCAGCCCTCAAAGCCACCACCAACAGCCCCTAAAAATAGCCCACTAAAAACGATAGAAATAGGGTTCCCATGTTTCCTCCGGCAGCGACGTCGCAAACCACCCATAACCACCACTTAAGCCACCTACCCAGAACCGCCCTAACTCGACTAACATAACCCTGCAGACCACCGACTACCTAGTGGTCCCAGCCACTAGTATATCTCACCCTAAAACTCTCAGACTCTCCCTTCTCCAACCCCTGTTTTCGCCAATACCGGTTGCAACCCACCTTGGTGGTGTCCTCCACCACCAACGGCAACCAAGACCCACTCACTAGACTCACCCCAAACACCCAGTTTCAACCCACCGTGCCCTAGTTCAAGTCAACAACGACAAGGGTGTAGTTAGACTATCAAGTTGGTCCCTGTTTCGATAACAACCGTAGTCCCCAAACTCCTTGACGAAAACCGCCTTAATTACCTCCGGCCACAACAACCACAACGGTCACCCTAAGCATGGTCTTGGTCCCTTATATTCAGTCCTTTAACGACATAACATATAGCATAAAAAAAATCAACGTGAGAAGAAGGTGTGTACGGAGTATGAACTTACCAAGGTAGTCGGGGTTATCTACATCGTTTAAGACGACTTTGAGCAGCGTGAGAAACGACTCCTTGTGTGCGCGGTTGTTAGGGTGTGGGAGGCAGACGAGATAGGGTATGGAGGTAGTATTAGGGTTTCTTATCTTTTCTCTTTTGTGTTTGTCGATGGGGCTAGCTAGGGGGTATTACTTTTGGTAGGGTTTCGTTTCCCATAACCGTAGCCCGAGTCCAATCCTATCACGCATCTCGAGACACTTTTATGTTTATATCTCGTTCTTATCCCGTAACTTAAAATTAACGAGTTCATATAATATAAATTTTATAAGGATTAGAAATATTAGCAATTACTTACAATTATAACACAAATTAGGATTTAAATGAAATTATGTCATAAATACAAAAATAGGAACATATATTAACGATAATTAAATATTAAATAAGAAATATATTTAATTATAAATAAATAGTAAATATATTTAATTATAAATATATTATTAAAATTAAAGAAATACGAATAAAACGTCATTTTATGAAATAATCATCAATTATCAAATAATTATGAAATACGAAATAATCGTAGAAATACGATTTATAAAACAATGACGGTTTACGTAAAATATTTTATAAATATCCCTTTTGAAATACGAATATAAAATATGGTTTGACTGCCGTTGACCAAGGCTAACATACGGGGTATTACAGTCTTCCCTCCTTAAAAAGAACTTCGTCCCCGAAGTTCACCATACTCCGCATCACCAAACCAAAATCAACTGACGCCCTCTACCCTGGATCTCTACAGAAAAGACATGTGTTACATTCCACCTCCCTTAAACCAAAATTCGTCTCGAAGTTTAACAGTAAAGTTGTGTAACACCCCCATTTATTCAGAGGCCTGAACTAGGACTCCCCAAATAATTAAGGATGTTACCATCTCGGTTACCCGAGGTAGTGGTTAACAAAGGAAGATGCACAACACTTTATTAAGTATTTAAAGTTAAACATAAGTCTCATAGAGTTTACAACTGTTCATGAAATCAAAACTAAAAGTTCAACATGTCGAAAGCTATAAAACCGAGCTATAACTAGACTGGTCTGGTCCATATCCTCTCCATCCTTCCAGCATCCACATGTCTAAACCTGTCATTCTGCTCCCCAATAAATTGGATCAACGCAGACACAATCAAACAAATAGCAGGGTCAACACTAGGTTGAGTAGGTAATATAATCACAACATGAATAACAATCACAATAACTCCTCCAGCTCCTCCACAACCACCACATCTCCAACACACCACATCTCCAACACACACCACATCTCCCATGGCCATATCACAAGTCCCATATCACAAGACCCATATCACAAGACCCTTTATCACAAAACCCGTTCTCCACAATAATCAGTCCTCATTCAATCATGTTATGTCATACAATAAATATATATATATATATATATATATATATATATATATATATATATATATATATATATATATATATATCAACCAAACACAATGTTCTCATGTCAACTTACAGGTACAACACGGATATTCCCCTACCTCAAAACTGCAGAAGATAGTGGCAAGTGAGCAACAGCTACTAAAAGTGTTCCACGCGGAAATCACCACCTAAACATAAATTATATAAATAATAAGGTTCCCTAAATCTTGCAATTTAACACAATTCTATTTATAGAACCTCCTAAAACACGTGATACAAATACGACTACTATAAATAGAACTTTCCTAAAGACACCTTCCAAATTAGGTAACATTCTAAACATAGGAACTTTAGTTTGAATTTCAAATTATTCAAAATATACATTAATAACATATCTTACAATAAATACCAAATCATTTCCTTTAATGATCATAATATCTTTACTAATACAAAAATATTATTACCATAAATAAATAAGAATAATAATAATAATAATAATAATAATAATAATAATAATAATAAAACCAAAACTAACCAAAACAACGAAAACAGCCCCCTATACCACGACTCCATACGCTACCCATCAGCCCCCTCTACCACCACACGACCACCCCTACAACATGCCGACAACCACCATCACCTGTTCCCAGAACCACCCTCCACCATTCCAACAACCAGCAGCCCCCTCGCCGTCTGCCGGTGGTCAAAACCAGACACCCAAACCGACCAGACCCCACGCCTTTCCTTCTGACAACACCCTCTTTGACAACCCTTCGACACCAGCCCAGCCACCACCAACACTCGATCTAACCTCCAACACCTTCCCTTGACACCAGACTCGAAAGACACGGTGGTAACATCGTGCCGACCTCCCCCGAGTCACCGATGTTACCACCCCAACACCCTGTACCCAAAACCCAGACAACAACCTGTACCCAAAAACCCAGACAACACTGAGAACGAACACCCCCTTCGACTCTGACTCCGCCGTCTGTAGCCACCAAGACAACCACCAAAACGCTCCCCTAACTACCACCAGACCATCTACTATAATACCCAGAACAACCGTTAACAGAGTTAACATCGAAATCACACACAAGGTAACACGTCCCTGACTCTGTTCTGAAACGGACAAAAAGATGGACTGACACAGGCGACAAAACCACCACGACTGGTGGTCCTCGGTGGTCTAAGGTGACTCTACAACGGCCAAAACGTAAATATTAACATCATAGGTCAATATTAAATAAAAAGAAAGAACTTGTAAACCTTATTATGCAATCAAATCAGACGAACTAAAAGAGAAGAAAAACTGCGAAATCAGAAACAGTGGTGATCATACCGGTTTCTTGGCCAATTCGAGGTGCCCTAGGTCAGTCTATAACCACCGTGAGCAGGCCCTTCTCCTTCCCTACAGTGACGGCTATGTTGTTGTGAGATCTGGTTTGTGTCTTAGTGGTGTCTAGGGCACGGAATTCTATGGTATTTATAAGGCGGCTGACACAGGGTTGTTCCCTGTTTCTGAATTCCGTGTGGGCTGACCTATTGTCACGCCAGTCGAAGCCCAATGCAAGGGTAACAACAGGTCCCAAGTTCGACCCATACTAACACCATACTACACACATTATTACTAGATGCTTAGGTCCCCAACTCGAATCCCACAACGGTACAAAAACACCCAACAAAACGAGTGTGTGCAAGCTTACGAAACCACTATTTTCGATAATTAACTCGTCGCTTAACTATAAATCACCCATGAATTACCATAATTTAATAATAATAATTTGGGTTATTACAAGTTGTCTAAACACGATCTCAACCACACAACCAAACACGACACTCCTCCACTCTTCTACACTGACTCCCTAAATCTTCTATGCAGACATTCTATTCAGTCTATCCTCCTTAAAAGGAACGGGCCAACAAGTAAATGCAAAAATATATACATACATAACCTCGCATCATTGCACAAACTCAAAAGATACAAAACTATACAATACTTTCACGCATAGAAACACTGCTCATCTAATGTAATAATAAACAACCAAACTTTCGAGATTTTTCAATCCTATCCTCCTTAAACCTGGTTATGTCCCCGTAACCTCCATCACATTTATATATCACTAAACACAGATCATCTCCATATTTAAAGGCAACGACATGCTAGAAGATAATTAAACACAACATACTACTCATTTATCATCTCAGCACATCTAAGTAACAATCATGACTTATAAAGTACATACACTCGCTAAAGGAATTAAGTCACCGAAATCATACATGTGAACATTTGAGCACAACCAGAATTCCCATATAAATATTCACGCTGTCGTAAAACAAATGACAACAACCATTTACCACTATAAAATTCTGAACTTCTTACCAGATTGCATAACATGTACTACTTCTGTGATAAAAAAAGCGGTGGTAACACGTAATAAAACTAACATAGGTACACCTATTGCTAATCTCTTTATACAAGAACTAGTCAAAGTTAACAACTACCAGTTATAAATAAACACGACTATAAGCATATAAAAGCACGTATCTAGTCATTTATATACATGATATCACACCAAGTATTGTAAGTTTTGTAACCATAACACCTTGTCATATTTAGCTTTATATATATCGTTTCAACTTCTGCAAATAACAGTCATATAAGGTCATGAAATTCAATTATATTATTGTAACAATAAGGCTATATTATCATATAATAAACTCTATATTCATTTCTCATGTCTACTACTCATGCTATCAATGCCATATCATAACATTACATAATTCATATTGATTAAACTTTTATATTTAAAACTTTCATAACTTACATTTTCAACAATCACACATCATGCTGCAACTTTCAAAAATCATAATTAAATAACCGCTTAGCCATTTTGTAAGATATTATACTTTTTAGAAAATATAATGAATTAACTAATTATAGGAAAAGGAATCAAACACAAATTTTAAGGGGATTATTAATAGCGAATTTTACAATTCAGTTGGTCTGAACAGAAACTTTACAGCAATTAGACAGAAACTTGGGCGAACTTGCAAAAATTACTATTAAATAACGACTCATTAAGATTTTTCGTGGCTTATCATTTTGAAAACGTGAATGAAAATTCTAAACGGTGGAGTTGGGATTATGCATAAACAATAAATACGTTTTAAATGAGTTTTTTTTTTCAAAAACATGAGTCAAAGCAGAATTGTGCAGTAACAATCTGACCACTGTCGACTAAAATATTTATCTCTCGCAAAATATAACTCGTATTAAATTGAAACCAAAAGCATTGGGAAGCTAACTCAAAAGATTACCATGCATAAAATTTTGATACTCATATATGCAACACATTTTAAATGGCAGCACGTACAAACAAGGTAACATTCCAGAAATTTATTACAATTTTGATTCCATTAAAATTTCACATTACTTCACATTATCACATTTAACACAACCATTCTTTCTTCAAAACGTGTTGACATATATTTTGAAGCATAGAAATCACATTGTACCATGTTAACATTTACTCATTATTTTAAACTGTAATTGCCATCAAGAAAACGGTAAAGATTGCGAATTTGAAAATTAGTATCAACTAAATAACTCGATAGTTATATATATGTATAAATAAATGAATTAGTCCTTACCATCATAACCATCATAACTTATTAAGGTACATAAATGTAAACTAGAAATCATTAAGGCGCCAATTATTGGATATTAACCTTATAACTAAATTAAATGTGTATAAATAGGCATAAAAACTGGCATGAAAATTTTAAGTATGATTTATCTAACACATAACTATATGACATTCATGGCTTGGGGCAACACATTCCGCATATCACTAGACATGGATTACTAAGACAAGTAGAAAATAATAACAAACATAAATCTCAAAATCCGACTACATTTGCAAAGTAAGCCAAACATCAAATTTTTGTAAAGATTAAGGCATCCAAATAAGAATTGTATACACGAATAGAATAACAACAAAAGCACAATTGTCAACGTCACACATCACACGTTTCGACCTACTGGCCTTAACACATAAAACTTACATTGATTCCGCATCCTGCAACAAGTTTAGAATACATTCCAAATTACAGACATACACGGTTTCTAACCACAAACAATAACGGTTTCCTATGAAATCTAGTTCCTTTATATTCTCACCTCTCTGTTTTCTCTTCCCAAGGTATTCCCAGTTCAAATCTGAGAGGGCCAGGGTACGAATTAGGCGCGTTTTCCTAACCGTACTAAGGGGCTCGGTTCATTTATTTATACACATCCTAAGTTTATTAAATTCATTGGTTCAGGCCTAACGATCGTTCTCTCTTATACCACTTTGTAACACCCCCATTTACTCAAGAGCCTTTAGCAAGACATTCTCAAATAAATAGAGTTGTTACCATCTCGGAATGATCGAGGTAGTGAATAACAAAGTAAACAAACCAAAGTACTTTATATAAAAACTGATTAAATTTAAACCTTTATTATTACAACTTACTTAACTCAACACGAAGTACCAAAATTACGAAACTGTTACGGCGGAAACATTAAGTTACTCAACTAGGTAGGCATGTCAACATCCTCCTGCTTCCCATGAGCTCCCAAAACAGCTAACTCGAGACCTGTCAAAATCCGCTCCCCATTCCGGATCATCACAGGTGTCACACGAATACACGGTCAACCTCGCGGTTGAGTAGGACATAAACAAACAAATATAATTGATGAATGCAACTACATAAGACCATGCAACTGATGCACCTCCGCATCCAATTCCACACACCCGTAACTCTCGTGATCACATCCCGAAACAGCCAGCCCGCCATTCCCTAGGCCGAGGTATAACTCGGTCGTCATCGAGAACCAGCACAACGGCTGAAGACACCAGGTCTGGTCTGCAGAACCACCCTGGGATTTATATCAAAACAATATTCGTTCCATATCTTTCTCAATAACCAATGCATATGTCATGCTCATGAATGCAACAATACTCTTAATCAATCATGCTATTACATAATGCAATGCTCATAACAATAATAATAAACACTCAATCCAACCAATATCATTCTCATATCAATCATGCTTGCGTCATAACATACAATTTAATCATTCATTCATAACACATCACATGTAATACACAAACCAAGATAATCACATTAAACCGAGAATGAGTAGGTATATCCTACCTTTCAGCTAGCAAGTCCAAAAGCAATTCGAGCAAACAAATGCAAGGTATCCGTCAACCAAAATCATCACCTTAAACAAGTAGTAGAAAAACAATTACTGCTAATATTATGACTCAGTAAATAATGTTAAATTATATATCTATCTCGCGATAACTACTTAACGACTCGAGCTAACTATAATTAATTAGAAATAATTAAAACAATGATAACGTAATTAAGCCCGATTCAAATCTTGTTTACATGCCTCAACTATTAGATAAACCGTCATCATACATTAAACAATTAAATTAAATAACAAACAAATTAATTAAATAATTAAATAGACTTAGCATTTTAAAAAAACCGTTCCCCAAAATATACTTGGGTCAATGTATATGTATTAGAGCCCGACTCAACATTCAAACACTAACACGACTAACATAAATTAATTTACATTATTTATTTAGTGGATTAATAAGATACCGTCACAAAACAAATTAAACAAACTAAACTCGTTAAATATATTAATCTCTACTTAAACAACTAAAACAAACTAATATAATAAGTACTAATAAATACCCTACTATCCCATGACAACAGCAACCAACACTCTCGACTAACAGACGAACATACACGAACATAGTACTCGCACGCCCAAGTTCACGGCCTCGCCACCGCCAACCAAGCCATCCATAGCCACCACCAAGGGTCACCTACTGTCATCTACATCACCACCCAAAACTTCCCATTTATGTCAACCACTAGCAACCCCCAAAAATAGCCCACTAAAAACGATAGAAACAGGGTTCCCTTGTTTCCTCCGGCAGCGACGTCGCAAACCACCCATAACCACCACTTAAGCCACCTACCCAGAACCGCCCTAACTCGACTAACACAACCCTGCAGACCACCGACTCCCTAGTGGTCCCTGCCACTAGTATATCTCACCCTAAATTCTCGGACTCTCCCTTCTCCAACCCCTGTTTTCGCCAATACCGGCTGCAACCGACCTTGGTGGTGTCCTCCACCACCAACGGCAACCAAGACCCACTCACAAGACTCACCCCAAACACCCAATTTCAACCCACCGTGCCCTAGTTCAAGTCAACAACGACAAGGGTGTAGTCAGACTATCAAGTTGGTCCCTGTTTCGATAACAACCATAGTCCCCAAACTCCTTGACAAAAACCGCCCTAATTACCTCCACAACAACCACCACGGTCACCCTAAGCATGGTCTTGGTCCCTTATATTCAGGCCTTTTACGACATAACATATAGCTTAAGAAAATCAACGTGAGAAGAAGGTATGCACGGAGTATGAACTTACCGAGGTAGTCGGGGTTATCTACATCGTTTAAGACGACTTTGAGAGGCGTGAGAAACGACTCCTTGTGTGCGCGGTTGTTAGGGTGTGGGAGGCTGACGAGATAGGGTATGGAGGTAGTACTAGGGTTTCTTATCTTTTCTCTTTTGTGTTTGTCGATGGGGCTAGCTAGGGGGTATTACGTTTGGTAGGGTTTCGTTTCCCATAACCGTAACCCGAGTCCAATCCTATCACGCTTCTCGAGACACTTTTATGTTTATATCCCGTTCTTATCCCGTAACTTAAAATTAACGAGTTCATATAATATAAATTTTATAAGGATTAGAAATATTAGCAATTACTTACAATTATAACACAAATTATGATTTAAATGAAATTATGTCTTAAATACAAAAATAGGAACATATATTAACGATAATTAAATATTAAATAAGAAATATATTTAATTATAAATAAATAGGAAATATATTTAATTATAAATAAATTATTAAAATTAAAGAAATACGAATAAAACGTCATTTTATGAAATAATCATCAATTATCAAATAATTATGAAATACGAAATAATCGTAGAAATACGATTTATCAAAAAATAACGGTTTACGTAAAATATTTTATAAATATCCCTTTTGAAATACGAATATAAAACATGGTTTGACTGCCGTTGACCAAGGCTAACTTACGGGGTATGACAGTTATTTATTTATTTGGTTCGGCGATTTGTATTATATGTAATTTACGGTTTATTGTTATTAAAATTTTAAGACGGTCTAAAAGGTACTGTAATTAATTTCACAAACATTCACTCATATTTTGTTCTTATCTCACAAATAAAAAAAAGAAAAAAGAAAAAACACACCAAATTTTAGTGTTGTGTAAATTACACGACACCACCGTGGTACTGCTGTGTAATTTACATGGCACAATCATTTGGTGTTTTTTTTTTCTCTTTTTCCTCTTTGTCTTTTTCTTTTTTTATCTTTATTTTATCTTTTTTTTATTTGTGAGAAAAATATATGAGTGAATGTTTGAAAAATTAATTACTTTTTAAACCGTCTTAAAATTTTAATAACAATAAACCGTAAATTACATATAAACAAATCGTCAAACCAAATAAATAAATAACGATATACCGTATAATATAAATTAAACCGTCACAAAAATAAAACAATTATTATAAAAATCGTCGCAAAAACACTTTACGATAAAGCAAACTATTCTTTTTCTAAAGTTAATGTAAGGGCAAATTTGGAATAAACTAAAAAAACAGGGGACGTAACAAGTAAAATAGGGGGCGTGATATAGCAAATTCCTAACCAATAAGAGTAATTATTTGTATTCGCGTGTAGACTTCACAAACAGGTCTGTCAGTTTAGAATTTAGATAGGGTCATTTCGGTTTTCTTAAATATTCGGGCTAGCTCGAGTGGGTCGGGTCATTTTGGCGGATTTGTTGGTCGGTTGATTTCTGGTCAATGGATTCGGAACGGTTTCAGGCTAGTGATTAAGAGAAAAAACAATTTAAGTTTTTTCGGGTCAATTAAAGTTATATTTTGACGAGTTATTTTCGGGTTAGATAGTTTCAGATCGGATCATTTCGGCAAGGATCTTTTACGGGTCAATGAAAGTTCGGTCATTTTCGGGTCTGGTCGAATAATTTCAGGCTTCGGGTGTCATTCGGATGTGGCAGTTCGGATCGATTTCAAATCACGGGATAACCTTTCGGATCAGGTTGATTTTGTCCCTAAAATATACAAAATCCCTTATTTTAAAAAGGAATGTGTTTTTTTACATACGGATTTTACTCATTCATATACCTTTTTTTACAGTTTTGTCCTTGTCAATTTATTCATTCGTTCATTCCATTAATTTTTTCTCCCTCTCCTCAACTCCCTGCACCACCAACCCCACCATCCTTTCACAAACGACAAACTGACCAATCACTCGCTGGCACTCCAACCTTTAGCCATTCCGATTCCCAAAAGCCACCCACTACCACCGTCTCAAACTCAATCACACCGCCCAATCCAACAATTATATATACACAACCAATCCAAGTGTTTATATACACAACCAAGACAACAACTTTCATATCTACATAACAAAAATTGGCCGAAAGGATAGATCTGTCACATGCCATGCGAAGTTTATTAACAATTGACAAATAAAATGAATTTTCAAACAATGTGAAAGTTAGGCGACAAAGGCATGGACGAAAATTATTCTGCGAATGATTGTGCACACATAAACAACTGAATTTTATTAATTTTACTTACCGATAAACCTAATAATTTCAGTAATAGGAGATTTATAATTTATTGTCAAGGTTATAGAGTTATTAGATTCAATTTTAGAGCAAAAAATATAGATTTGAGTTCATTGGATTAGGTTATTTGAAAAAAGGGCATGGCATGAATGTTCATAAAAAACTGTATGCGAAAGACTAAAGTTTGTATTTAAAAAATAATTTCGTTTGAAAAAGACAAAATCAATCGGTCTTAAACAAAAGAAATTATGTATTCTATACAGAATAGAGTAATTTTGGAAGATTTTTTGGTCATAAAGCTCCACAATGTTAATTCACAATCACTCAATATTTATTTGTACAAGGAGTCTTGTTTGCGAAAGATATATCGTCACAACTTGAAAACAACTTCTATTAGGTGAGAGAGGTACTATCCGTCCTCAACTTGGGACCGATAGTACTCGTCTTCAAACAAAATTGGTATTTTTTTCCCCAAAAGTAACAAATTGGTAATTTTGTTATAGTATATTGCTTTTTGTGTGCTTAAGTGTCGGCTACCATTTCTTTTCTTTCACTAAAAACATTCTGACTGTAACAAACTAATAACCTTTGCACTATTCTTCCTTAATTTTTTTTCATTCCTCATTTAAACAATCTTAATCACATTTAATTATTTAATTAATTATTTAATTTTTCTGTTTACTATTGCATCATCAACCCCAAAATTCCCATGATGATGAATTGATGATAATAGTATATTTATCATTATTATTATAATAGTAAAATGGACCAGCCCAAATACTTTAATAATTATATAATTTTGATTTTGATACTTGAGATTTTGCATGTAGCTTATGCATCACTGGATTATCAGTCTTTTCTTAAGCTTCCAGGAATTGGGTCTTCACTAAATGAACAACCCAGAAAAGGAAACATTTTTCATGTTCATGCTTACGGTGCTATTGGTGATGGCCTTCATGATGACACTGAGGTATACTCTTTATACATTTCTTTAATTTTTATGCTCCCAATCATTTGCTTATCTTTGATTAACCCCCGAGTAAAGTGATAACTTGCAAATCACGTACCCACAAGATTGCTCTTTAGGCTTGAACCCGAGACGCATTGGGAGTGGTATTCATGTTTTATCCACTAGACGTCAGCACGTCACCTTTGCGAACCAAAATGTACTTGTTGTAACAAAGTGTGTATTGTTTAGCTTATTGGTAATGTTTTTGTATGTGAAATGTGCCCAAATGATTTTTTAGTCTTTTGTTTGTCTATAAAATAGGAAATGTATTGATATAAAGTACACAAATTCTCATGGAAGACGGCCACTATCCGTCACAAGCTGAAGACGCTGAAGACGGATAGTGTCCCTCTCACATAATGCAAGTTGCACTATTCATATGATGCTCCATTTCCTCCCCTCCTACTTGCATGTCCACCCTCCCACTTGCATGTCCACTTGCATTTTTGTGAGACTAAACTATCCATCTTCAGCTTGTAACGGATATTATCCGTCACAAGCAAGACTCTTTGTATAAAGTATATGTTACAGGATGATTTAGCTAATTAAATTTGCATGAGAAATGTGCAGTTTACTTGCTGTTATTGCTTTTAGACTTGTGATATCAGCTGTGTTGGTTGCGAATTTGCGATTATGCAGGGCGATATGTCTACAGGAGTTGCACGGTATGACCCTAAGAGTACATCTTTAAGCAAAAAAAGACCATTGATGAGAAATAAACTATCTATTTCCCGAACAACTCGTGAATTAGGCATTGTGTGTTAATACGCCTATAGGTTCTTGTTGATTTCAAAGCTGTATACTTTTTAATGCTTTGGAGATTGGGTTTTGGCAATTGGGATAATGAGTCAGAGACTCTTTCAGCTACCTGATGTAATTTTTATTAGGTTTGTTTGTTGTTTTGACGAGCCAAGTACTCCTTGAACAAATCAACTTTGGATCAATAATTGTGTATTTCATGTTTGATATTTTGGTTGTTTTTGTGTTCAACAACCAAAATAGCTGAGCATGATTCCGATATGAAGTGTTGTACTGTTTTCCTGAAGTGTACTTCCATCGGATGCCTCACTCCCTCACATTGCTATTTATTTGTAGGCATTCAGAAATGCTTGGAAAATGGCATGTTCGCTCTCTCTCCACTCATCAATCTTGATTCCAGAGGGATATACTTATATGGTACGGCCAATTGACTTTGCTGGATGTCGATCAATGATCACTCTGAGGGTATGAAGTTCTGCTTACAATGTTGCTTCATCTGATGATTTTTTCCATGTTGCGAATTGACCTTCTCATAGTATCTCTTGTGTTATTAATAGATTAATGGAGCAATTATAGCACCTAAAGATCCTCATTACTGGCGTGGTTTGAACCATCGTAAATGGCTATACTTTCACAGTGTGGAGCATCTAACTCTAGAAGGCGGAGGTACAATCAATGGCATGGGTGAAGAATGGTGGGCTCGGTCCTGCAAGATCAATGCTACAATTGTACGTCATTATTTGACCTTTGTACTTACCCGAAGTTGTACAGTGTTTTCAGAATGACGTTTTTTTGTGTTAAAATGTTCTAATGTCAATATGCTTTTCTTTTCATATGCAGCCTTGTCATCATGCTCCCACGGTTAGTTTTTCAGCTTACTAGAACTACATATTTGGTTTAATTATGGTGTCTTTGGCAGTGATTGTCCCTGAAAAACTTATACGAAATGGTCTTATATGTGAGATAGTCTCATACAAAACTCGGGATTGTTAGTCACACTCTTACAGTATTGATTATCATTGAACAATCATGATGCAGGCAATTACTTTTCACAAGTGCAAGGGGTTAAACGTTAGAGACATCAATATTGTCAACAGTCAACAAACACACATGTCCTTTACCGATTGCCTCGGTGTTATTGTGTCAAATGTCACACTATCAACACCTGCAGAAAGCCCTAATACTGATGGAATTCACATTAGTGCCTCCACTAACGTTGAAGTCAGGGATACTAGTATTAGTACAGGTTAGTTACTCGCTCGTTAAATTGTCATTCCTGTGTTTTTATCAATGGAATATGATTTAATCAAGTATTTTGTATGTAGGAGATGATTGTGTGTCTATTGTGAGCAATTCTTCAAGAGTTATGGTGACAAATATTGTTTGCGGTCCAGGTACACATGGCATAAGGTACGGACTTGTTTACTATCTGCAACTTATTTTCATAACCATCGTGTTCTTTACATTGGAGGCCTTATCTGATTTTTTGAAATGTTGCTAGTATCGGAAGCTTGGGAAAATGGAATGAATGGTCTGAGGTTCATGATGTAATGGTTGATGGGGCATATCTATCCAACACGCAAAATGGCGTAAGAGTGAAGACTTGGCAGGTATCTCAAGTTGTACTAACTTACAATACTAGTTGGCGACTAATTGGCCAAGACGTGCTACTCGGTTTTGAAAAACGATGAATAAAGCAAAATGACTCACTAAATGGTCTGCACTTCTATTGATGCTAAAGTAGCAGTCAGTAGAAGCAAATCGCAATGCAATTTTTAATATACGTCATCCAGAAACAGCATCTCTATGTTTAGAATGGAAGTAAGGTTGCATTGGGGTGCTGTTGCCTTTGTTGTCGTCTTATCTTCTTCTTATGTAGCTTACGTATGTCGTATGTGCTGTGTTTGTTGTGAACAGGGAGGCTCTGGATTTGCAACAAAAATTACATTTAAAAATGTATGGATGGAAAATGTCACAAATCCAATTCTAGTTGATCAATATTATTGTGATGCAACAGATCCATGTCAAAATCAGGTATTATTTCTGCTCCACGAGTCCATGCATGAACAATTAGTACTCATTGTTGTTTTGTTAAGCTTGCTTCCTATCCTTACCGAGTCTTCAATACTGATAATTTGCAATAAACAACATTAATGAGTGTCTCTAAGGTTCCTTCCTAAAGCGAGGTATGCAGCCTTACGTCTATATTGAAAACGCTGAGAGACTTTCCCAATGACCCATCAAGAAACTGGCCACTTCACGAAATAAGAAGTGCAAACAATTTTAGTCATTTATTTTTCCCTGTTCCATCATATTCTAAAGCTCATACAGTCGTACTCCGTGAGTTCTAATAGAAGTAGAAAAACTTGTCAGCACTTCATCTCCTCCAAAATCCACACGTCTTATTTTAAGATATTAGTATATTACAATGTTTCAGCATCAGGATGATGTGAGGACGTATTGAAGTGACAACAATTACGACCATCAAAGTTGTTTGTGGTTAGGACTTTCGGAGTACAAATTTAATCACTCAGCTAAACTTAATTTTTTCGATGTTATTGCAGACAGCAAATGTAAACGTCAACGATATATCATTTGTGGGCATCAAGGGAACTTCAGCTTCTGAAGAAGCAATAAGATTTGCATGCAGCGACACCATTCCATGCCAAGGGTTGTATTTAGAAGATATCCAGCTCTTGACATACACAGGAGTGGCGACATCATTCTGTTGGAATGCCCATGGTTCAAGTTGTGGGATTGTATTTCCCCCTCCTTGCTTTCCGACCACTGTCAGTTTGGCTGTACAGAAGACTTTGTCCGCTTCTCATAATTCAATCTGATATGAGACCTGCCTACTAGTCCCGAAATGAAAACAGTCAAACTGACGATGGGGTTATCGCGGTATTAAGGAAATTATTGCAGCAATCTGCCATCCTCGGAAAAGCTTTCTGGGTTACTGAAGCTACAGTCATCTGAATCTATGAAATCATTTTCTGCGAATGCAGAAAGGAATTAGGTTATTGAAATTCTAAAGGGCATGTGTTTCTGGATGTATAAGTGCATCTAGCTGTGAATTAGAAGAGCAGGATGCATTTGATCAGGGCAAAGCTTTTCTATGGGTAATGAACTGATAGCATGTTTTTGTTAGCTATCTGAATAACACGTGCTGTTATTTCGCGTTAATTGATTGATCCTTTTTCACTGTTGGTAAATCCGTGATTAATTAATCTACCATCTTTTTCGATCGATTTTCTTTAGTGTTTGCTTTGTTCTTCTGGGTTTAGTTTTTTAATTGAAGACTGGTTGTTGGGTTTTGTTCAGTATCAAGGAGTCTTCTTTCGTTTCTGATCAGTGTTTTTTGTTTTGTTCGTGGGTTTGTGGTATGTTTTATCCTTTTTCGGTATTATAACTATGTCTTCCTCTACCGTTTATCATAAATTTCCTAATACTTTTGCTTGTGCTCATGTTAGCGATAGGTTTATGGAGGATGACGGGATAAGATGTTAGGCTATTTTATGAAAATGCAGGGGTCAGCTTTGTAAGCCTTATCAGCTTTGTCAGCCTTGTCTGAGGTGTGGAGCTTAAAGACAAGGGCAACAGTCTCTTTAGGCAAAAAATTATTTTAATAGGGCTGTAAACTACTTAGGTTGAGCTTGAGAAGTATTGGAGGTGAAGATATTCAATCGTTATCTGACCTTGTTTCCCTAAATTCTAATATGGCTGCATGTGTCCTGAAACTTGAGGAATACAGGAGTTGTTTTGGATGTGTGCAATTGCGTATATGAAGTTGAATAGATTTTTGGAAGCTGAAACGGATTTGGTGGAGACATTGGTGGTTGAACCTAGCTATTAGTAAGTCTCACTTGCGACGGATATATCTGTCGCAAACTTCTAACGGGTCAAGTTCTTCAACTTGTCTAGATAAGACAACACATAGGGAATCTCAAACTGGTTGTCTTTTCCTCCTCAAATGGATAATATTTGACTCGTCGTAAGTTTGTGACCGATATACCCGTCACAAATGAGAATTTGTGCCTATATAAGGATGCTATAAAGGAATTAGATGTAGTTAAAAGTCACCTTCTCATTAAGGAAAATGGTAAAAGAGTATTGGAGGTTGCTTGTGCTGATGGTGTGGATGGAATTCATGAAAACAGTAATAAACATGTGCATGTTTCAGATGGTGTGGATGGAATTCATGAAAACAGTAATAAACATGTGCATGTTTCAGATTTTAAAATGAATATAAAAGATGGTGAAAGTGTGATTATGGAGGCGACGGAATATCAGAAAGACAGTTTGCTCTGTGAGTATGGATTATGAATTTATGATAGTGTAAAGCACATAGAATCCATGATTGCATATCTTTTTGTTATTGTAAAGTATCAGAGATTTGGTGCCATTAGGGATGTCATTGGGGCGGTGCTAGATATAGGTTCCCCGTACCCGTACCCATCTAGAAAACCTCGTACCCATCCCCGCCCCACCACCCATGGCGGGTACAAGTTTTCAAAACCATCCCCGCCCCACCACCCATGGCGGGTACAAGTTTCCAAAACCATCCCCGCTCCACCTACCCATTAACCCGCTATTCCATTAATTTTTTCCGATCTTTTTTCGTACAAGCTAGTTTAATCACTATTAATTTCTATTTTTAGCAATTTGTTTATATAATTTTAGTTATTTAATAAAGAAGTTGGTAAAATACTTTATAAAATAGTTATCTTTAACATTACGTCTTAATTATAACAAAATAATATAAATTATCGTAATAATGATATTAATTTTTGTAATAATTGGTGGGTATGCGGGTATGGGGTGGGTAACAAGCAAAAACCATCCCCGCCCCACTACCCATGGCGGGTACAATTTTCGTACCCGTCCCCGCCCCACCACCCCAAAGCTATACCCATCCCCGCCCCAACTGGGGCGGGTGCGGGGTGGTATCCACTTGTACCCGGCCCAATGACATCCCTAGGTGCCATGCCATCTTGAAACAATTTTATTATAAATCATCCGTAAACGTCATTCGAACAACTTAAGGGTAACTGAGCTAAGACAGTACATCCAATTTCCTTGTGAAAATTGTAGACAGCCATAGCAAACGACTACAAAGGTAATCTCTTCGACAATTTTTCCTTAAAAATGACTAGTATTCAGGTAAAATGTATCACGATCAACAATGAAAGAATTTTCAAAATGGTGCTGATGAATTTCCTCGCGAAGTACGGAGTATCAAGCTAAGATCATTAGTGACTATTCTGCCATGCCATGGCTGAATCTTCCAAGTCCATAAACTATTGCACCCCAAGCTTTGGGCAGCCGACTGCAAGAGGTAAATCTAAGTTATCCACAATTCTAAACGTCCTTTTTACCATCTTGTCAACGTAGAGGGTTCCTTCTAGATGATCACATTCATGCTGAAGTATACGTGCCTGCCAACCTGAAGCATCCACTTTCACAGCCTGTCCATAACGGTCTAGTCCTCTGACTTCAACCTCAAGATATCGCTCTACAACTGCTCTGTACCCATCCACACTGTAAAATTGTCGAAGCATTACATACAAAACAAATCCATTGTATAATACTTGGAGAGAGCACAGCTAATTAGAGGTGAGATGACCTATGCTACATTCAGAGGTATAAACTTGCTTTGCCAGAATTATCAGCGAGGCTTTCATCTTGCAATAAAGGAAAAGTTGTATCAATGGTCGGAGCTAGGATACGTTGACACGGGTACGCAAATATGAGTACATATTAAAACTGTCAGAGTCAGAATGACTCAACTGTTCACACTTGGAAAAGGAAAGTTAACTGGAAATTTAGTAATCTACCTATACTCCTAGGTTCCAAAGAGAATCCATTAAAAGCCATACTAAGTCACTTCCTCTACGTTGATCAAGCAAGACTCCTTTTTTTGTCACAACTGGTTTGTGTGGGTTCCATACCCATATGGCCGTATCCATAAGTGGCTTCTCAGACGTAAGTACGACTCCAAATGTGAATAGTCGAAGGAACACAGAGTAAGATACATGAATCCTTCCTTCATCACAGGATTTTTCTCATTCCTTCCCATTTCATGGGTAAAAATGATCAGAGCATCTAAGAAACTTTTTACTAGTAATTAAATATTTCCAGTGATGATTTGCAAGTTGCTAATTTTCATCACAAAGAGAATCATCTATCTGTTGCAGTTATTAGAAAAAATCTTCACAGTGCTGACATTTCCCTAACGGCTATGCCAGCATATCAGCATATGTATTATACACAATGCAGATAAATATACGAACATCATGTACTCATTTGTGCAGAAACAATATTATAAGGAGAAACTCATGGAACTTCTCGTCTACCATAAGGAAGAGTTTGCGTATGCACATGAAGCCCATTTAACATTCGTGAAGCGCATGTTTTGTTCAACAGAGAGAATATATGTACCAAGATAGGTGCAACTTTCAATTTTTGATAGAGTAGAAAGAGAGGATTATGCCTCATACCTCAAGCAGCCTTCGAAGAAAAGCGCTGTTTTATTGCTCTTCTTCTCAAGTACCGGATTCACTAGAACCTGCCTCACATCTAAAAGCTTGTCATATTATGTCGTGCATCCAGCCCAACACAGAACACGGAACACAATAGAATTTACAAAACAATGTTTTATGGTTGAATAGTTTGCGATATTAATCATACCAAAAGGTCAAAAGCACGTCTGTCATGTGCTTTGATTTCCTCCTTGGGTGCATAACTGATGTACTCCTTTGTGTCTTCCAGCACAATAATCTGAACAGTAGAGCAAAATTTGCATTACGAGGGAGAGATTATTAAAAGAGCGAATTTCTATTATTGATCAAAGCGCATGCTTTAAAAGGAGTGACAGGCCGTCGTACACAAGCTCAAAACTTCACCCATAAAAGCACACCTATATGAAATCTTTAACAAATAATGTCACATCCACAGTTTCAGAGTTCAGACTTCAGACTTCAGGCACATACAAGATTACAGGCCTTAAAACCCTAGCATGTACAATAGTGGCTTTATAAATGCTCCCCAAAACTGGAAAGCGAAAAAAGATGTTTTTTTCCTACAATCGGACACCATTATCTAAGGTCCACCAACATCCCACCTACTTTATTAGGGTTGTTGGATCCATCTAAGTGCACAAGAAATTACTTCACTATGCTCCAACATCAATTGAATGATATGCTCTTTTCCTCGCATAAATCGCTTCAGTGTGCCCTACATTCTACAAAAGAGTACTTCCGTGCACAAACCAACCATTTTTCCAACAACAAATATCGTTAAAGTCAACATTTAGGCCTTGTTTGGATACCAAAATGGAAGGAAAGAGAGAGGAGGGGAAAAGAGGGGAGGAGGCGGGTAAGAGGAATGAAGGGTGAGAGTTCTCCCTCCAAATCCTTTATTGGAGGGGAAATAATTTGCCCAACCAAAGGAAATTGTATATCTCCAAATCTCTGCCCTCCCATTCCATCCAAATTCCACTGTCCAAGCAATGCCTTAGTCCTTGTTTGGATACCAAAGTGGGACGGAAAGGGAGGGGAGGGAGAAGGAGGGAACGAAAGGGAGGGAGAATGGAGGAGGTAATTTTCTCTCCAAATCTTTCCTTTGTTAGAGGGGGAAATAATTTCGCTTGAAGGGGAAATGGAGGGGTTCAATTTCTTTCCCCTCCAAATCCCTCCATCTCCATTTCGCTAACCAAACAAACGATTTCTCATCCCTCAAAACCCCTCTCCTGTATGTCCCTCCAAATCTCCCAATTCCAACACATCCTTAAGATGAAATAAAGTCCACTTTAGTAATCCTATTTTTATCATCTACTAACAACACTTCTTTTTGGATAGAAACTTGGACAACAATATCAACAACTTACCACTGCGGTGTGAAGGGGAGCAGATGCACTCAACCTTAGCTACAATGAGACTAGAGCACTAAAGCAAATCAAATGCTAACATCACAATAAAACTCACTGATTTAATTCAAGCAAACAAGGTCATACCTTTGCAGGTATACCAATAACCAAAATCCAGCGACAGTTAGCAAACATCAGTAAAGTATATCAAAGAGTTTGACAAAGCAAGTGGTAAGGCAAGTGAAAGAAAATGGATCATCTCATGGATTGCCCCACTTGTATGAGAGGGGCACTATCCGTCTTCAACCTGTGACGGATAGTGCCCGTCTTCAATTCTGAGAATTTGCTAAGGTATATATATAGCTGAAGCTACACTAAACGAACAGAACCCAACTTAAAGTCTACTTCAAAGCCTACAAAACGGTTCATCCTAAAACCAATTGACGATTAACTCAATGATTTACATAATGACCAACTTTCACACAATTCTATCAATTTCGTATTCAATTCAACCTTTAACTATTAAAAAGTGATCATGAACATTATGTTCCAGAAACATTATTTGACAAAAAGAAACATTATCAGCTGGTAAAGTTAGGAGAGCTGTTACTCGTGATTTTGGTTCAAATAACGTCAGCATCAAATAAAACATTATAAAACCATCAACGAAAGACAATGCTGGAAGCTATTTTCTTAGGTCACTTGGTTTTACAATAACACTTGCGTAAAACTGTCTTATAAGCGAATTTGGGAGAATTAGAAAAATAAAAAAGGTTAAAAAGATGAAACCTTTAAAGGAATACCAATCTGAGGAGCAGCAAGGCCAACACCAGGAGCCTTCCTCATAACACCAATCATATCATCTATTATCTTTTGTATATTTTCCGACCCGATATCATTCGGGTCAACTTCCCGGGCTGGCTCATGTAGAACCGGGTCACCCGCTTTAACCAAATCGGGTAGGCTTGGTTTCTGCCCGAGACCCAGAAACCATCCTGCCCGGGGAGCTGATAATCTCGAAGCAGGAGAAGAGAAAAAACGGGAAGGGGTAATCGGGTTCGGGTAAACCGGTGAAGCGGGTTTAAAGTGGAGAAATGGGGTGACCCGGGAAATGGTAGTCGGGTTTGAAGAGGAGAAAGAAAGGAGGCGATTTGAGATTCGAGGGAAAATCTCCATTCTTAGCTATCCTTAAAATGGTGTTATCTATGCTCGAGCTTTTTAACCAGCTTGGGTATATAGCGTATAGGTAATACTGTAATAGGCTCGTTACTTCGGGTTCGTAAGAAATCGGGTTGGTTTTTAACGGGTCGAAATATTTTATATGGTTGTTCTCAAGTTGTATATATGGATGGACGATCTTCAAAATAATTATATTTTTAGTTATACAGCTATTATAAATAATTTATTTTGATACTTTTTTGTATAAAATGTACTTTAATCATTTCAAGGATACACAACTTTTTATTTTTATATTTTTATTTTTAAGATTTTCAATAAAAGTTGATAAACCCCCCAGTCCGCCACCCATGGTGGGTGGAATTTTTGTACCCATACGGCCATACCCCAAACCCCTCCTGAGAAAGTGAAAGAGCAGAGAAGAGGAATCAATTTTTCTTATTGATTCAACTAGTTTGTTTACAATATATAGCAACTAATACTATCTCCTTAAACATAGCAATAAAGACTATACAATTAATACTGCAACTAATAGTATCCTACATACAATGTATAACGCACGCCTAAGGCAACTGATACGGTTCCATACTCCCCCTCAAGTTGGCGCTCCGGATAAACTGAGACCCAACTTGCCTTGCAAGTAGTCGAATGCTTCGCCGCTTAAAGCCTTTGTGAACATGTCCGTCACTTGCTCCTTACTCCGCACATGCATCGTCTGTATCGTTTTTGCTATGATGTGTTGCCGAACAAAATGACAATCGATTTCAATGTGCTTTGTCCTATCGTGAAACACCTGGTTCTTTGCGATATGAATAGCCGCTTGGTTGTCACAATATAATTCCATGGGTTTCAAATGAAAAACTCCCAAAGAACTCAAGAAGGATTTTATCCAAATTAATTCACTTGTCTCACTTCCCATTGCTCTATACTCGGCCTCCGCTGTCGACTTAGAAACTGTGGTCTATCTTTTTACTCTCCACGACATTGGCGATGACCCTAATGACACAAAATATCCACTCAACGAGCGTCGAGTAAGCGGACACCGTCCATAATCATAGTCGCAATACCCCTTTAATTCCAGATTCGAATTCCTCTTAAACGTGATGCCTTTGCCTGGATTTATTTTGATATATCGTACTACCCTTAGAGCAGCATCCCAATGATCTTTCCGTGGTTCACTAACGAAACGTGATAACATATGGACCGAATACACCAAATCAGGTCATGTGATAGTTAATAAACCAACCTCCCAACTAGTCTCCTATACTTCATAACATCCTTCAACAAATCACCCTTAGCAAGTTCATGTTGGTGATGTTGTAGCATTGGCGTGTGGACTGGTTTGGCACCGTTCATACCAGCCTCGTCAATAACACTTAATGCATACTTACGTTGGTTCAAAAATAGTCCCTCAGTTCCGTGTGCTACCTCAATACCCAAAAAATATTTGAGTCGACCGAGGTCCTTAATACCAAAATGTTTGTCGAGACTTGCCTTGAACTTTCTACTCTCGTCATTGGTATTGCTAACTACTATCATATCATCAACATACACCAATATTCCAATAAAAAATTTCCCATTGTTGTAGGTAAATAATGAATAATCGGCTAAGGATTGAACGAAACCATACCTTACTAGAAATTGTGTGAGTTTGGCAAACCAATTTCGAGAGGCTTGTTTAAGGCCATAAATCGATTTCAATAATTTACAAACCCGATTCTCCCCCTTTCGTTCAAATCCTTGTGGAATTTTCATATAAACCTCCTCTTCCAAATCGCCATGTAAAAAGGCGTTGTTGACGTCAAGTTGTTCAATGCTCCATCGTTTTGCTAGTGCCACGGTTAAAAGACAGCGAACGGATGTCATCTTGGCTACCGGAGCATAAGTGTCATGGTAGTTGATCCCTTCTATTTGGGTAAAGCCTTGAGCAACCAAGCGCGCCTTATACCTCTCAATCGACCCATCTGCTTTGTATTTCACTTTATACACCCATTTACAACCAATGGGTTTCTTCCCTTTTGATAGTTGCACAATTTTCCATGTCCCATTTTTTTTCTAACGCTTCGATTTCTTTGTTCATCGCCTCCCTCCAATTCGCATTCCCTGCCGCCTCGTGATAATAGTAGGGTTCTTTCACTTCATTTATTTTGGTTAGAAAAGCATTATGGGAATTTGTAAAATAACTTGTGTCAACATAATTAACTAAAGGATAACGAGTACCTGAGTTCTTGGACTTTGATTGATCGGAGTGAGCATGAACGATGGGTTTTACAATTCTTGTCGACTTGCAAATATAGTCCTTCCTCCAAAAAGGCTCACGTCGTTCCCGTGCCCCTCGTCCCAACTGATCAGCCCCTCCATTTTCGCCACCAACATCATTGCCTTGAATATTTTCATTGTTATTTGCTTCATTTTGTGCCCCTGTTTCGTTATTCTGCTCCTCTTCTATTTCGATGGAAGTATCAATTTGAACTCCCTCATTTTCATTATCCAATAGTGCATCCTCTACATACTCAAAATTGTCACTGGTTTGTGTGTTTGACTCGGGTGATTTATTTGGGGTGTAAAAAAGGATACATGTGTTCAAAGAAAATGACATCACGACTCACAAAAACTTTTTGGGTATTTAGATCATAGACTTTCCATCCTTTCTTCCCATGAGGATAACCAAGAAATAGACACCGTTTCCCCCTTTCCCCAAATTTGTCACGAGGTTTGTCTTTATTGTGGGCATAACACAAGCAACTGAGGACCTTAAGATTGGTTAAAATTGGTTTCTTGTTGTATAAAATTTCGTATGGGGTTTTATTATTGAGCAATGAAGTTGGTGTTCGATTAATTAAATATGCTGCCGTTAAGACACATTCCCCCCAAAATTCAATGGGTAAATGACTAGTAAATCGCAAAGTTCTAGCCTTTTCTAAAATGTGACGATGCTTCCTTTCAACTCTTCCATTTTGTTGTGGGGTATCTACATTGCTAGTTCGGAAAATTATCCCATTCTCCTCATAATAAAATTTCATGTCTCCGGATAAAAGTTCACTACCATTATCACTTTGAATGACCTTGACAATTTTGTCAAACTGGGTTTTGATCATTTTGCAAAAAACTTTCATTTATCGACTTGCCTCACTTTTGTCTTTCATTAAGTAAAGCCATACACTACGACTATGATCGTCACAATGGTAAAAAAATAATGAGCGCGAGATAGATTAGCAACGGGATATTTTCCCCAAATATCGACATGTATCAACCCAAAAAGTTCGTCGCACCGATTATTATTCAGGCTAAAGGAATTTCGAGTTTGTTTATCCCTACAACACGAATCACATACTTGGCTAGAGTTCCAATTTAAATTGCAATTAACTAAATCAGAAAAAAAAAATAGCGATTTACTCCGTGACGGATGTCCAAGTCGTTTGTGCCACAATTCTCCCTCCTTTGGCACACATACTTTCATAGCCTGCTCCTCTATGCTTGACTTGAACATGTAAACCCCATCGCGATGCTCTCCTCTACCAATCTCCGTCCTCGAAACCCGATCATGCATTAAACAATAGCCGGGATAAAAAATTAGAACACAGTCATTTCACAAATGAGTTGTTGTACTGATATTAAATCACACATTAGAACCGACACAAATAATACGTCTTTCAACACAAACTTATCGCTCAACCATACTTCACCATGCTCATTGGCTTTAATTCGTTTTCCATCCGGTAAACCCACATTCGAATTCTCTCCAATCCACCTGTTTCGAAGACATTCCCGTCTCCCTGTCATATGGTGCGAAGCACCACTATCAATTAACCATTCTCGAATAATTCTCGCGTGCGTACCTGTCAATTTCTCACTACCTTCCGGACTGACATTAAGAAGAACACGAAGTCTCTCAAATTCTTCATCGGTGAAAGTATAATTCTTTGTCGATGCGTCTCCTTCTTTCGACCCAGACGAGTTGTGGAGTGCATTTGCTTGGTGGTTGTCGTGTTGTCCTCTGCCACGTCCTCTGCCGTGTCCTCCACGTCTACCTCGTCCTCTTTCTCTTCCTTTCACATTGTCATACCCATGTTTGGCATAACAATTTTCTTCAATATGATAATATTTACCACAATAATTACACAATGGGGGTTCACTGTCATCTTCACCTTCTTCCTTGAAATGACTTCCTCTGCCCTTCGAACCGCCATAGGACTTGACTGCCATGGCTGCTTCATTAGTTTCTTCCTTTATTTTCGTCATGTTCGAGTGTCTCTCTTCACGCAACACCAACGCATAAGCACGAGGAAGGGTTGTGATGGACTCTTCCATCAACAAATTGTTGCGCACATGACCGTATAAATTGCTATCGAGGCCCATCAAAAATTGATGGAACTTCTCTTCCTCCTTTTCTTTCGCGATTTCGATTGCAGCACCGCAAGTGCACGCCGGAGCCTTGCTATAATTTGCAAGTCCATCCCAAATGGTTTTGAGTTTAGTGTAATACTCAACAACCGTCAAACGCCCCTGCTTGCAATCTTGTAATTCGCCTTTTAATTGATGCACCCTTGGTGCGTTCCCGGCGGAATAACGATCCTTTAACTCCGTCCAAATTTTGAGCAACAATTGACTCGAATGCAATGCTTGGATGTAATTTGGGGTCAATCACATTCCGCAAACACGCTTTTAGCATAGCATTGCAGGAACGCCACGCTACTGCCTCAACGTCCTCCTCATCATCATCAGTAGCTGTTGGTTTCGTAATCTTTCCTTCGACGATAACCAGTTTATTCTTTGCATCTAACCCATTTTTGACGGCGGCGGCCCACAGTTCGTAATTATCGCCATTAAAAACAATTTGGGTGAGATTTAGACTTGGATTGTCTGATGGATGTAGGAAAAGAGGTGAATTTGATGCTAATTTGTTTCCAGGCATTTTTGATTGATTGATTAATTTTGAAAAAAAAACTAGGCTCTGATACCATGAGAAAGTGAAAGAGCAAAGAAGAGGAATCAGTTTTTCTTATTGATTAAACTAGTTTGTTTACAATATATAGCAACTAATACTATCTCCTTAAACATAGCAATAAAGACTATACAATTAATACTGCAACTAATAGTATCCTACCTACAATGTATAATGGATGCCTAAGGCAACTGATACGGTTCCATACCCGCACCCATGGTGGGTGGAATTTTTGTACCCATACGGCCGTACCCCACCCCACCATCTGTAAAAACTCTACTTGTACCCGCCCCAACCGGGGCCTCATGCGCTAGGGTTCCCGCTTATACCCGCCCCGGAATGTTTGTTAGATTTATATAATGGGCGGTGTGGTATGAAGCAATATGAACTATATTGATTGTGTCCAAGTGCAAAGAGAAAGCTTCATAAACCAAAAAGAAAAAGCTTTTGAGTTCAAACCAGTGCTAAAAAATTAAGATGGCTTATATGAGTAAGCTATTGTCTAGAAAGAAAGCTATGACATCTATGGTTTTCTATGTACTTAAACTGGTCTACAATGCCCAAATTAAGTGGGATATGTCTTCCAAAATACAAATAGCAAAACCCTCCTGTGTCATCTGACAGGCGGCAGTGCATTATCGATGCTCCATCCATGCGCAGTTCATTTTCGTCCTCCAGTCCTCTGTAAGATGGTAAGCTGTTCTAGCCCTTTGTACTTGATTACTTTAGTCACTTCGCTGATGCTGGAAAGGCTCTTGCTTCTTCATGATATATCTTGAAGGAAGGTTCTTAGGCAACCATTTATTACTCTTGGTGCTGAACCATCACAAAACCGTTTGGCAAGATCCACGGCCTTTACATGCATCGACAGGTTGGAAAGAAATTCGTGACGTGATGAACATGTTCCGAATATAATAAAGTATTGAGTCTACTGTGAGAAGGTCTCATATAATAATTTGAGTAAAGAAACCAGTACCTCGTTGATGACAATCTGGTGTGGTGTTTTCAGAATGGAAATTTCAGACATTGCTAAATGAAGAATAGAGAACTCCAAAATTCTTCCAGCTGCCTCTGACTGCCAGTTCAGAATTCAGAATGGTGGAAATGCATCAGGATCAAATAAGAGAAAGCAACCGGAAATAAAACGAGTACCAAAACTGATACGATTGTTAAGGGTATTCCAAGACACCAGAAATTCTCATAAGACACGGTTTCAAGATCCCATATGAGAACAAACTCAAGTAATTTTTCTGTGAATTAGGCTCCGTTTGCCACTTCAGCTACCTGATTCGCCTGAAGTAACTTTTTTGCCAAAAAAATGAGGTAACTTATTTTTTTTTTTTGGGAGTGTTTGGTAAGTAGCTTATTTGGTGAAATAACCTACCTGAAATGAAATGCTACATGAGGTAATATTACCTTTTTACCCTTCAATCTTATAGTAATAATTATTATATCCTTTTATGTCATTTCACCAAAATAAGCTACTTTTTCAGTTAGTTTGCCAAACAGTTTTTTATATAATCAGTCAGCTTATCAGCTACCTTATCAACTACCTTTTCAGGGATTTCAGCTACTTTTTCAGCTTTCAGGTAGCTTTTCAGGCTTTAGGTAGTTTTTCAGGCTGGTCTCACAGAATAAGTAGCATGCAAAACCTCTTTCAAAGGACTTATTTCACGGCAATTAATTGATAATAACGCGGAGTTAAAAAGAGGAGCCATCGGTAGAATATTAACCTTCCAATTAGGTGGAGCTACTTTGTCGATCACCAAAACATGTTCGTCCCATTTCTCGACTGTTGCAACCAAGAGTTTCCTTGTGAATCTAAAGAGGAGATTAACGGCCTTAATAAGCTCAAAGCTCTATACGTAAATCATATAAATGAAGCAAAGATTGAATGTGAAACTTGCCGCAGAAGCAATTTGCCATACACCAACTTAAGAGGAGCTGAAAGAATCTCTGCTTCTGTCATTTCAAGTACATATCGTCAATCAATATTCTCAAGTCTAGTATAAGAAGTAAGCCAAAAAGCTTTAAACTGATGACTGATGACTGATGACTGATGAGTGTGAAGGGGGCTAAGATAGTCTGTAAATAAAAGAGCACATGAAGTATTACGCTGGCAAATAAGTCGACGAGTTTATACATAAAGTCTTGGTTTTGTGTAAACGCCATCACATAATAAGTTCAAAATAATTTGTGGAATTTCAGGGATGGGCTACGGAGTGAAACTGGTAACCTTGACTTTCTTCAGCTCTATTATTGAAACATGACATGCACACAAAAGCTTTGATGGGATTCAAATGACTTGGGGAGGGAAAGATTATGTTTGTTGGATACCCAAATGGGTTGGTGGGAAATGAAGGGGCCTATTTTCCATCCTCCAACGCAAGTTAAAATCCATCCACATAGAAAAATTCGAAGGAAAATTTCGCTAATCCATCTCGGAGGTCAGGGCGTCAAGTTTTTCACAGAGATGGTTCAGACAGATATCTGATTTGAAAGAGGAAATGTAGAGATTGCAACGGGGACTCGAGATACATCTGGTACTAGCATGAAAATTAGAGTCAGTATTTACATATATATAAAAGCTACAAAGTGAAATTTACCAATCAACGATTCTGCATCAAATTGATTGCGAAGTTGCTCAGCTTCTTCAACAGTGGAGGTGTTAATGGGGGGTCCTCCGAACCTCATGTGATCATATTGAAGTAGGGAGCTTTTGTCAAAGACATACTCGGATTCTGATTTACAACAAAGTAGTTTCAGTAAATACATTACTAATTTACAAAGAACAATCTCACCTTGTATCAAGGGTAATTATATATCCACGGGTGAAACAGCTTTGTCCACGGAACAATCACTGTGGATAAAGGTGTTTCACCCTTGAAAACAGTGCCTCTACTAATCAAAGCACACTTTCAAATAAACAAACGGCACTGACCTCTAGGGGCATTCAATCGCTTCTCAAACAAACGAACTGGATCATGTCCATCCATACACGAAGCATATACAGTCAACCTGCCCTTTCCATTTTCCAAACATGCAACATATACTTCAAAATCCAAACTAAATAAACAATATAGAGAGAAGTAAATAAATCCCAATCCAAAGCAATATGGAAAAGGACGAAATTACTGTACAGGGCAAGTTCTCGGGCAGCTCTTGGACTACAAAACCTCCCATTCTTATCAAGTTTCGGCAATGTAAATGTGTCATCTTCTTTGAGTGTAACAGGTAGAGGCCCAAAGGTTGAAACACAAAGTTGGCTCTTAATTGGTCGTTGTGTCCGGGACTTGAAATTCTTGAAGCTGCTAGTACTATTGCTGCTGTTATAACTACAACTAGAGTAAGAAGATGAAATTTGCTGGTGGAGCGGCAAATTTATTGAGAAATGTTGATTAAGCCCGAAAAGCGTTTTTGTGCTACTGCTAATGCTGCTGCTGCAACTACTCAGCATCAAGGGACCTCCTTCCATTCTACTCTCCTAATCCCTAACTGTTAAAAGAAAATAATCATAATTGCACCCCGACAGCGTTAATGTTCCAACCTAAAATTTGCTAAAAATACAGCTCTAGGTTGTTCATTGCCTCAAAAACCAACTACAATACACCATTTATCGTCAAATTTGTTGCAGTATAAAATTGAATTTAGTAAAAAATAGAAGATAAAGGCAACCAAAATTAAAGAAATTGCAGGAAAATAAATTCATCAGATAAGAACCATTAGCAGAGCCTTAATTCCAACGCACAATCTCATTGAGGACGGATTACTATCCGTCCCAGGTTGAAGACGGATAGTGCCCCCTCACAACATGCAAGTAGCACTATCCATGAGGTGCTCCATTTCCCCATTTGACCTCCCACTTGCCTTACTGTGAGAGGAACGTTATCCGCCTTCAGCTTGTGACGGATATTGTCCATCACAAGCAACACGCTTTGTAATTCCAAAATGATTTGGTGTCGGCTGACAACTTTTGAAACCGCCATTAAACTATGGCACACCTCAAAATACTAGAAGTATGAAATAAAGAAACACAAACATCAATCTATTTCACAAAACAAAAAAAACATAAATTGAAGTAAACCCTATGAATATAACTAAACTATTAAAATTTCCCAAGTGGGTCCCACTTATCTTCTTCTATTTCCCCTATAAACCTATAAAACAAGGTAAGCACAACAAAGTAATGCACAGTAAAGTAAGCATTTTCATCTTTTATTCAGGGGTTTTGGAATTTAGATAACATTTCTATACTGTATTACTGTGGATGTAGATAACAGCATACAAAGAGCAGTAAAAAAGTGGTAGTAACATTACAAAATTACACGAACAAAGAGAAGTACTAAGAGAAGATAAGAAAAGGGCAGTTAAGTAAATAAGAATGAATATAGAAAATGGGCAGAAAAGAGAGAAAAACGAAAAGGTGTGACCTGTGTAATGGAGCAGAGAAGAAGTTGAATGGTGAAACAGGTAATTTGTTCAGAGAGGGGAGGGACAATGTAGTGTATGATTATCAATCCATATAATTATAAGGATTTTGCTCTGTTTGGACTTTGGAGCAAATATCCTGCCCTTCCATTTTATTTTTTTCTCAAGTCATAAATAAAACAATAGGTTTAGAGTAATTTTTTTAGGGTGAGAAAAATAGATCGGGTATGGATTAATTTATTTTATCTTTATCTCATTTGAAATCGAATGAAAAGGGTAAATTAAAGCCGTTAGGTTTTAAATTATTCTGAACATAAATGTTCAATAGAAGTTATAAAATCTTTAATCTTGTTGGATTCAAAAAAATAATGTTCAATTATCACTTCATTCACATCCTTAATAATATTAAAAAAATTCCAAGGAAAACGATGTGGGCTAATAACGCATAAATTATCACCTTACGCAATTAACTTTGAAATTATTAACTGTTTAGCGGCCCAAATGCCTTCTTTTAAAGCGAACTTTCGCAACAAAAATATTACAATACTATACATATGCACTTTCTTGCTCCTAGCAAAATAACTTTACCATTATGATCTCTTATAAAATATTTTAAATTAACTTTACTTTTGATTGTCAAAATTTAGCTTTGGAGGAATAAAAATCCAATGAAATTCACATTTTTCAAGACTTTGATCGGCCAAATCTTATGCTAACCGTGTTGTTTTGGCAAAGAAATTTCCATCTATGGACAACCCTCAAAGGAGAGTATCTGGAATATCATTATGCGGCATGGAATGTTAGTAATCTGATTAACAATATCGTTATTCACTATATTGGATAATTTGAAAACATCCTATTGTTTATCACACGTTATAAAATCTTTAACCAAAACATTATGATAGTGATTATAGGATACTATCCTCACCAAAACCGTTGTTAAGTGGGTGTGAAAAAATCCAATTATGAGACCAAAGTTTAATGTTGCTACAATTACCTATCGGCCATCTCAATCATTTTCGAAATAAAGTCCGAAAACTCATAAGTTTACGCTATTGTTAACAAGAGACTGAAATAGACTTATGATCAAAGACTGAACAATTTCTTAAGTATTTCTTAGTTATCACTAAAAAATTGTTAAGAAACATTGAGCAACCATTTTACAAGGAGAGTCGTTGACACGCAGGTCGTGTAACGGTTAAAGATAAATCCTAGATACAACTAACAGAAGCTAGTGGTAGTAGGGTCGAATACTACAGGGAGGCAGAGTCTTAACTAAAGGTCAGTTTATTGGTCACTAGGGGGAGTTGTTGTTGTTGTTGTTGTTGTTGTTGATTAACTAATTACTAAAAACAAGAATAGAAAGAACGAGAAAGATAACAAAATCGAGTTTTAACAATTAAAAGGGGAATATGTCAGGAATCGAGTCACCGCGGTAATATATATCATGCAAAAATACTAGGTCAGTCAAATCATTGATAAGGTGAGTAGTGATTTGTTAGGTAGTCTTACTAATTAGTCCTTACTAATTATTTTACAAATTAACATATTAATTTAACCATTTGATCTTATGCATGCAATATATAAAATGCGGAATAAAAGTTGTCGAATTTTTACAATCCGACGAGAAAAACGAGCAAGGATGATTCTCCAAACCGAGTAATCAAAGTAGATCACCTCCTTTGTGATGCACCCAAGACAACCCCTTAAAACCGAGTAATACACGAGCTAGGTGACAATGCTCGGTTTCCTTAAACTATATTCTAATCTTATTAGAATAATATGAGAATATTATAACTAATTATAATATAATTTATAATCTAATATTAGTAAATTATTTTGAGAAAGTTATTTCTCACACTAGAAATATGATATGCATAAGGATTAGTTGTATCTTGTAAACATTTTACAAGTTTTATGATGGTGGATGTGGGGTGCCGTGAGGCCGGGTTTGGGGAAGGCAAAAGAAAGCATTTTTGAGCTAACCCATAACACTAGGGTGGCTATAGGATACAAGCCTAAATGATTAAATCTAAGCATGCTTTAATCATAATGTCTTGTGTCTTAATTACACAAAACCAACCTCTTAAACACTACCATTAAAACCGACACACCCATTGTATAAAATGGATTTCCATTTTACAATTTGTCATCTGTACAATTGTATGTGACATGAGACAGGTCATGTAATTGTTTTAATTTAAAATGCACATTCAACAATTTAAATATCATTTATAAATTAAATAAACCATATTTAACAAATCGACTAGTAATTCGTAATTACCGTTTCATAAAATGGTCATTTCAATAATCGTCAATACGATATACAACATTTGCAATTATAACCGATCCTTTTCATTCTAATCTCGACGTTTCGTAAACATCGATTAATATTCGAGAATTGACACATTTCAATTTGAAATACAAATCTTACATTAAGATTTAACCTCTCTTTATTCTCGTTATATTTATTTAAGGAATTTATCAACCCGTATCGATATACATTTGATCAATTTATCTATTAAGGGAATAGTCTTATAGGTGTGACCTAAAGGGATCAACTGACCAACACCGTCATACGACAGTAATGTCAAACTCTAGCTAGCCAATCATTACTGATTAATGTTGGTCAGTTGACTATATAATTTGAATCACCCCCTGCGTATTCTTGTCGTGAGATTTAATTATGTGATCACATTATTTTTGCGGACATAAACCCCAACAATCTCCCACTTGTCCTCGACAAGTGTGCGTCACAATTCTCTTGTCCTATTACAATCTCCCACTCAATGCAAGGTGTCTTTCAGGTCGCACTTGCATTTGATCATATCGTGATTGGTTTTCTCGATCTGAAGATTAACTGATTTGACCGGAATTATCTACCATAGATACCTTCCGAGCGTGGCCACGCATTTTCAGTTAACTTCTCCTCGAGTGACCCTGAGATTTGAACAACCATGACAAAGGGGTTGACAATTCCTATCGCACTACTCCCTTCGACTAGCCACAGCCTGACATAACCCAAAACAAACTCATTTGACTCCAGTTACGAAAAGTCGTAGAGAATGAATCAAATCTATGCCAAAACTGTGCCACCTTAGGCGAGTAGTCTTTAATCTAAGAATCGACTCATAAGAATACTATAGTAGCTCTTGCCACGACCAGACTATTTATAAAATTTCCAGAAGTCTATAAGCGGTCACTTGCCCGGCAGAGTGTCTCCTACAGTCTGCCTATGTGATCGAATAATCATCCCTGACTCTATGACATTTGAACTTGCCATCAATCGCCTCACACCCTAGTCGCTTCGAGACGTCACCTCATACAAGCGACTAAGGGCTATACTAAGTTAATCCAGTTCACTTTAATGAGGTTCAATTTGTCTCTTAAAACCCATTTGGATATGACAAAGTATGAATAATGAGTTAATGATAACTCAAACGATAAAAGTGATTGTCATACATGAACAGTCAATACACTATTACTGCTTCATACCATACAATCTTTGATGCACACTCATCAATTTGCAATGGTAGCTTGAATTGTGAATACACCTTTTATTCAAGTTCTCCGAACTCTACAAATTTCAGTTTCCTTCTGACTCATGTTATCTCAGATAACATGATCTTATTTGAGTACATGTCTAGATCTCATACTAGACTTGAGTTTCTTTCCCTGAAAGAAGCTCCCACTGTTATCTTCTAACTCGTGACGTGTTGGTATGTTAGAGGGATCAACTTATCGCTCTTATGTACCCTGTCATATTTGTACTCAATTTATTTTGTATTTATCCAGATTCGATTTGTTGGTTTTCCTTGAGAAATCGTATCGATTTGACTCAACATGCTTAAAACATCCTGGCTTACATGAATACACTTGCATAAGTAATTTAGTTCATGTTATCAACAACTTTTAGATTCTATGAATCACAATGTCTATATCTAGGTGATTCCATATTCATCGGTATGAATAATCTACTTTGTTGATCTTCAATAGGCGACGTTTCATTATCAATATAATAAACTCACCTATTCCAATATCTTACTCATCTAGAATTGAAAACTTGTCGTTCTTTACATTTAAAGAATTATCATTCTATCTTAATGGTTGGTTTAATTCTCTAATGATTATTGCTCCCACTAAAATTTGTGTCACTATCTTTATAGTTATTAGCTCTAACTCAATCAATATCTTTTCTTTTGACAATGATCATCTTATGAACTTTTCTTTTCGAGTTCACGTGAAGTTTCCTTTGGAGAAAACAGGACATGATATCTCCTCTATTATCTTATAAAAATAGAAACATTAACATCAAGGAAACAAGAGATGATTTCTCCTCTATTATCTTATAAATTTAGAAACATTATCATCAAGGAAACATTTTCCTTTTGTTTTCTCGCGTAGTTTCTTTTATCCTCTCTAAGAAACATTGACTTAAGAACATTTTCTTTTTGTGTCCTCGCGTAGTTTCTTCTGTATCCTCGCGTAGTTTCTTCTATCCTCTTATTTAGGGTTCTTCTTAAGGACCCATTTAGGATTCTTCTCTAAGATCCTATATTTGGTTTGTGGGCATGGAAATTTCTCCCACTCTATCCTTTAAAATAACTATTATTAGAAGGATAGCATTTTAGTCCACAAACTATATATTGGATAGTCAAGTATTATAAAGGTTTGTAACTCGGAGTCATATCCAAGTTTCGTCAAAAGAAGTATATATGTCTTATATTTCGAATGGTGTCATTTTAGGTGAAATTCTCTTTTAAATCAAATGACCTTATTTGATTTTCATTTTTGATCCTATCATGTTAAGTGTACGATGAACAATTCAAGGTACTGTCCTTGCGATCTATTGAGATCATTTTAACTCATGTTATAAAGCACACAAATGCATTTTGAACGAAGTTGAAAGAACAACCATAAGATTAAAGTAAACGGGTGACTCGGTTTGCAAACCAAGTCACCAATATTCGAAATTTCAACAATTGTTTGAAAATTAACTCCTTGTCTTACAAGGAAGAATATGGTTCTAAAAACTTAAAATGCAAAATGAAAGAAGACATTAAAAATTATAGCCCATGCTCTTCATGTCTTCAATCTTTGGATGCTACCTTAGCCATCCATGTAAGGAACTTTTAGGCCTCCTTGTCCCTGCCTTTGTCCTTTGCGGGGGCCCCTTTAAAAACAATTAGAAAAGGGTAAGAATCAACAAAGTGTATCATTATACAAAAGTTGAAATAACATGAATTATACGAGAATTATTACCTACTGGAAGAACCTTTCCAACTTTGAGGTCAGCCAAATATTTATGGCAATTCCGCTTCCAATGACCCACCCTAGTGGAATAATGACACTTATCTTCAACCTTTGAAGAAGAGGTAGAAGCACCTTACGAAAAGGTCTTCTCCTTGCTATTGGAGGGTGTGACATTGACTATAAGAATACAGAAAACAGGCGACTGAATTTGGTGACTGTATTCAGTCGCCAAATCCAATTTGGCGAGTGAAAGCAGTCGTCAAAGTTCAGTCGCAAGCCTTAGTCGCCAAAAAAAAAATGGGCGACTAATTTCAGTCGCCAAATTTGGCGACTTCACATTCAGTCGCCAATTGAGGGATTTGGCGATTGAGTGTGTAGTAGCCAAATTGGCGACTGAAGGGGTGGTAGTCGCCAATTTGGCGATTGAACTGCAGTCGCCAAACTGCTTCTTCAGTCGCCAAATTAGCTGACTTTGCAGAAACTTTCCAAGTTTTGGCGACTGACTACAGTCGCCAATTGCATTATGCCAGTCGCCATAATGGCTGGGTATTTCATGCTCAATTTCATTTTGATCGTGCCAAATCTCCTATTTAATCATGCCAATTCACAATGACACCCTGCAAACAGAAAATTACAACCAATTTGCGCGAACCGCACCATTTAAAACACCAATTTCTCATTTATTCAAAAATGAGGACATTATCCAACTACAAGCTAAAGTAACTAAAAATTATCCAAACTAACTAAGCTACAAATCCCATGCCGGCTCCACTACCACCACCCTTTCCATATGGATCGTTGGGGTCATAAGGTGGTTGTGGACCAGGGTTACAGTGGGAGTAAAAAGGTTTCCATGGCCTCCATGCGCTCCTTCATCAACCGAAACTGTTCGTCTCGTTTTGAATTCACTCTTCTTTCCTCAGCAAGTTGAGTCTGTAGTTGACTCACAAGAGCGGGTTCATATGTTTGTCGTGGCTCATACGAAGATCTTCTTATCGGTTGTTTGAAGAAGACCCCATGAGCCTTTCCGGTGCCGTAGACATTTCCCTTCTTGTATCCCTTGACCAAATTAAACCAAATCTCATTATCTGGTATTTCGGGATGTGCCTCTTTTTCAGCCTCGTATGCTTCCTACATTAGTTAACAAAAAATTACCATCATTAGTTAACAAAACTATCATTAGTTAACAATTCAAAACTATCATAAGTGAAAAAAAAATCATCTTACATATAAGGCTTTGTCTTTTGGCTTAATCCAAATTCTCTCATTTTTAGCGTTCACCCTGCAATGTGTGCCAAGGAATAGTTTCGGGTCGTCGCAAGAGGATCATCAGCTGGCTGATCAGCCGACTGATCAGCTGGCTGCTCAGCTGGCGTCTTCTTCTTCTTATTGAGCTACACGAACAAAATTCAATGAATATTAATGACATTATTACCAATATTCAAATAAACTAGCTAAATAAATAAGTATTAATATGAAAACTTACACCAAAAAGTACTTCCAAAAATGACCGTGAACCGGCATGATGGGTAGGCTCAGCCATTCCATCCTTCTTCCCTCCCCTTTTGTTCATGGCCTTCTGCTCTGATCTGGCTTGAAACTCAGGGGTTTCACACCGCCTCATAAGACCCTCAAGCGCCTCACCTACAATAATGATAAATTATGTCGTTATTAGTAAGATGTTCATCCTTTAATCAATACAAGTGACAAATAAAGTTAAATGTATAGATATACCTTGAAGATGTGAGGTCTTTCCCCTTTTACCAATCTTATAGATAAAGTCTTTGTATCTGGAGGCACCAACATCGTGGTACCTCTTATGTACAAGAGACTCTAATTCGGGCGCCCAAGAAAAATTTTGCTACAAAAAAATAACATTAAGTATTAGTTAAAAAACAATAACAATTAGTAAAATAAGTAATTAATAAAAAAGATTTTGATTACTCGAAAGTTATTAAACCAGACTTCTTTTTGAGCTTCACTGGCTTCTGTCCAATTAAGTGGCACAAGACCTAACAAAGATGTCTTCGTGCTATTGGTTACTCCTCGAACAGCGGTCTGATGTGTAAACCTGAAACATATATAAATTGTTACTTATAACTAGGCATTTATTACTAATAAAATGAATAATTACAATTTAATAACACTTACCAAAATCCCCCTGTATCAAGTATCTTCTTGCGGTCCTGTGTGTACTGAATCTGTACACGCGTGTCCTCCTCAGAATCGCTCTAAACCAAATCCTCCTCCTGCTGCACGGAGGACCGACTCTGCTGACGACTATGACCGCCTCGCTGTCTTCCTCTACCAAATCAAACATAAAATAAATGTTTAATACAAATATGAACAATAATAACATGACAAATTTGCACTACTATACCAATTTAATCATCATCTTCATCATCCTCTTGGTCAACATCATCCTCATTATCCTCATCCTCATCCTCATCTTCATCGTCATCCTCATCCTCATCCTCATCCTCATTCTCATTCTCATCAACAACTCTCACTTCATCTAATTCTTCCAATCCTTCTACCAACTCATAATTATTAGGCTCAACATCCTCCTCCTCTTCTTCCAAGTCTTCAAACTGTTCATTCTCATTTTGGTCAATGATTCCGTCTGTTGGAGACAAAATTGTCCCATTTGATACAATTTTTTCTTGAAAAAAGGTGTTATCAATTTGTGATCACGCCTTTGTCTTAATGACTGCCCACCAAGTCTTACTATTTCTATCATTTGTCGTGCTTGGATAGAAAACGAAATACACTTGTTGAGCCTGATGTGCAAGTATAAATGAATCATACTTAAAGTATGTTCGGGTACTATTCACTTCCACAAGCTTGTAACATTCATGTACTCTCATTCCTGCTGGGGAATGAGAGTTCCATTCAATCTTGAATAAGGTAGTTTTATAAGCAGGGCCACGACCATTATAAGACATCTCAAAGATGTCTTCTACAATACCATAATACTCATGGTCATCAATAGAAGAAATAGTAACACCATAGTTGCATCTAGCCTTACCCTTACCGTGGTCGAATGTGTGGAAATTAAATCCATTAACTGAATATCGGTTCCACATCTTAACCAAGCGTGAAGGACCGAAGGCCAAACTCCTTATCAAATCATCTTGTATATTGAACTCAATGACATGGTTCTGAAACCATTTTGGAAACTTATCCTCATGTTTGTCCCAAACATCATCCTTACTTACAGTAGGATGTTCCTTACTGAAATCAGTCACGAATTTTGCTTCATATGACTCTAAGATCTCACAATTTGATAGAACGTATAAGTGAGCACGATTGTATTCCTTGTCGTCCAAATATCTCGTTCCACCTTTTGATGAACAACCTTCATCATCTTGAGTTTGAAAAAACTCGGGTAAACTTGAATCAACTTCATCTGCTTTATCAACATTCAAGTTTCTTGCTTTGGTTTCTATATGCTTTTCAAAGTAGAGAGAACGAAAATTTGCAATCTCTTCTGTTAAATAGATAGGCATTACATATAGAACCTTCTACCTTAGCTTTCTTACCAATCTTTTTCTTCGCATGATTAAGAAACCTACACATTTATTAGATCAATGTTTGATAATAATATAGATTTGTAATTTAATATTCTAAAAATATTTAGGACTCGTTCTATAATTACCTTTCAAATGGATACATCCATCTATATTGAACAAGTCCTCCAACTTTGGCTTCGTAGGGCAAATGGACAGGTAAATGCTCCATAGAGTTGAAAAATGAAGGGGGAAAGATCATCTCAAGCTTACATAGTATTTGTGGTATTTGATCTTCGAGACGAATCATGTCATCAACACATATTGAGGAGGAACATAAATCTCGGAAAAATTGACTAATCTCAACAATTACATTCCACACAGTAGTTGGGAGGAGATGTTTCAAAGCAACGGGTAACAGTCGCTCCATGAAAACATGATAATTATGACTTTTCAAGCCTTGTAACTTGAGCCTCTTGAGATCAACACATCGACGAAAATCTGAAGCATATCCATCAGGAAACTTCAATTTCCTCAACCACTCACATAATACCTTCTTTTGAGCTTTGTCAAGAGTGTAAATGGCTTTTGGCTTGGATCCATCTTTGTGAATGTGTAATTTGGGACGATCACACAATGTCTTCATGTCTTTTCTAGAAGCAACAGTATCACATGATTCGCCTTCAACATCCATGATCCTGTCAATGAGTTGCTCAAAAAAGTTCTTCTCTATGTGCATTACATCCAAATTGTGTCTGATTAACATAGTTTTCCAATATGGAAGGTCCCAAAAAATGCTTCTTTTATACCAACCATTCTTCTTCTTTTTCAGCTCTTTAAACTCTTCATCGGTACCATCAATAGAAGATGGCAAATCATGTACCAACTCCCACACCGCATCACCCGGAAGATGAACCAGAGCATCATCAAGTACTTGTTTACGTTTTTTGAAAGCTTTTTTGTTGCTTCTAAGAAGATTACTTTACGGTAAGAAGCATCTGTGACAATCAAAACCAACTCATTTTGTTGCAATTTGGAAGACAAAAGGCTTTACTTTCACCCATGCAATGAGGACATGTTTTTTGTCCTGCAGTAGACCAACCAGATAGCATACCATATGTGGGAAAATCGTTTATTGTCCACAAAAGTGAAGCTCTAAGTTGAAAAATTTTGCTTTCTGAAAACATCATATGTTTCCACCCCAACTTCCCATAATTGTCTCAATTCTTCCACTAATGGTTGTAAATAAACATCCAAATGGCCTTTCGGATTTTTAGGCCAGGGAATAATGAGAGATAAGAAATAAATTCTCTTTTCATACATAACCAAGGCGGTAAGTTGTATGGTGTGACCATTACGGGCCAACAAGAGTAATTCTTACCAAATTGGGTAAAAGGACTAAATCCATCCGTACACAAGCCAAGTCGCACATTCCGGGGTTCCTCGGCAAATTCAGGATAGATCTGATCAAATCGTTTCCATTCTTCCCCGTCACTTGGATGACACATCTTACCTGGAGTACGCGGATTTTCTTTGTGCCATGTCATTTGTTCGGAAATTTTTTTGGTAGAATAAATTTCTTTGAAGTCTTAGGGAAAGAGGAAGGTAAAGTAATTGGTTTTCTGCTATTGGTTTCTTACACTTTTGACCCCTTCTATTACTCTTGTTGCCCTTTTTCGCTTTCAAAACAACATCTCCATCACTTGTCTGAAATCTATCCCTTCCACATTTTTTGCACTTGTCAAGTAACACATCATCTTTCCAAAGAACATACATCCTTCGGGACATGCATCAATCTTTTGATGCGGTAACTGAAGACCTTTAACTACTTTTTTGATATTGTAGAAACTTCGAGTCATGACATTATCTTCGGGGATATCATCCTCAAGCAAAGAAGCAATAC
Source organism: Silene conica (assembly GCA_029255685.2). Classification (NCBI taxonomy): domain Eukaryota; kingdom Viridiplantae; phylum Streptophyta; class Magnoliopsida; order Caryophyllales; family Caryophyllaceae; genus Silene; species Silene conica. The sequence goes on from CM055311.2 coordinate 74,140,040, forward strand.
CATCAACAACATTAAATGGCATATTATGCTCACACTTCAAGGTTACTGACACCCGTCGTTGAGGGGTGTCAAAGATAAGATTTATAAAACCTCAGCTTAAACTAGATAGGATAAGTCAAGGGTCGAACCACAAGGAGACAAGGTTAATTATGTTTTTGAATTTAAAGTCTATTGCAAGTAACCAAAAAGGGGGGTTGATTTATAATTTGGGACTAACAACTAAGGTAGCAAAATAACAAGAAAATTAAAATAGGATGAAAAGGAGATTAGGAACTTCGGTACCCCATGGCTAGGGCAAGTCAAAAGAGGGTAAAATAACCAAATAACACAATCCCAAGGAACAAAGAATAAACCTTTAGGTCAATATTCTACCCAATCCTTATGGTCTTAGGGTTCCTATAAAAGCACTAAACTTTCGTTCATAGGGCAATCCCAAAGTTGTTGTTAAACTAATCCTAGTAATCTTTCAATCTCAAAGGATTAGTTCACCAACAACAATGGGGGATTGGTAATTTAATCATAAAATAATCAAAATCAAGTCTTGGCCATGGTTCCCCTAATTCCTAATCACAAGAATTAGCTACGCATGATTTTAACTATGAAACTAACAATAACAAGAACTAAGAACATCAAAGGAATCAACATAATTAAAGATGACAATAAAAGGGAAAACATGTATTGAGAAATAATAATAAGGTGAACAACAAGATTAATTGAAAGGGAAAGATTAATTGTAGCAAACTTACAAGCTTAATTGGAATTCAAGAACAAAAGATGAAAACTTGATAAATCTCTCTAAACTATGGAGTTTTCTCTAATCTGGACTGCTTAACCTAATTTTTGAGTTTAGGCGTCCTTAAATAAGTTCTCCTTACAAGATTAAATGAGTAAAACACGAAATAAAAGTCGCGGACACAGTCGCTGGGTCGGTCGACCTACTATCCGGGTCGGTCGACCTCTTCTGCTGTTGTCGGGCTTTCTGGATTCCGAGCTTTGGTCGGTCGACCTCTTTAGTGGGTCGGTCGACCCTTTCCTGTACGTTTCAGCGCAAATTTGGCCCGTAAACAACACTTGACTATGAATCCGGATCCTTGCTCCGCGTAATTACTCAAAACAGCTTCCGGAGGACGATTAAAGTTCAGTTTTGCCCACTTCCGCGTATTCCTACATTTAAAACATAGAAATGCCAAAGTAAACCGTTTCGAGAGAAATAACAACTAAAAGTCCCGAAAATATAAGAAAATACGTGCCAAAAGAATAAATAAAAAGCATAAAATAGGCACGTATCAGTTACTATCCTAGAGGCGGCTTGTAATAATGACATTCTGCTCCCTTCGTATAAAGGTTGTTCCGCAGCTTTTAACATGTCATACAAAGCCTTTGCTTGGGGATTTGGAGGCTGTTCTTCATTCATAGCTCAATGGTCGTCATTATTGAGAACATTATACTCCAAGGCATCAACAATCATATCTCTATATGAGTTATCATCAAGTTTTTGGATGTGAGGTTGTTCGTGAATTGAAGAATATACTTCCCCATGAGAAGTCCAATTATAATAATTTGGACAAAATCCGTTTGTATAGAGATGTTCTTGTACCTCAATGACAGATGTGTATTTCATGTTTTTACATTTGTTACAAGGACACCTAAGTTTATTTTCTACCAAGTTATTCATCTTGTTGCTTAGGAAATTCAATAAACTCGGCAACACCCTCTATAAACCTAGCATTAGGACATTTCTTCTTAATACCAACCCTTCCATCATACATCCATGAACGTTCCAATCTCTTCATTTTAATCTAAACAAAAATCCATAAATTAACTTTCAACAATAAAATAACTTAAACAACAACCTTAATCATATATAGGATAATAACAACTTATCAAAAATCTCTATTATTTATAAACACTAACATCAAAAATCTCCATTATTTACAACCTAATAAACTAAGACGATCTAAATTTACACACTAACTTAAACAAGCATAATTTACACACCCCCAATAATAACTTATCAAAAATCCCCAATTTTTATAAACCCTAATACCTAATTTGACATAATTAACTAACAATTACAAGCATAACAACATTAATAAGGCAAACAACATCGTCTTAATCGACATATAAACCCTAACCCCTAATTTCATATAAACCCTAGCCCCCATTTTATCTACTTAACATCATAATTGGCTACTACAACCTAATTGACTACAACCTAATAAGCTAAGACGATCCTAATTGGCTACTACATTACTAAATCGATAAAACAAAACAAAAATAAAATTAAAAACTGAAATTAAACTAAAAAGAATAACAAACCTTTAATTGAATAAATGAGAAAATAAAAGAGCAAGTAGGTGGTGGCGGCGGCTAGTGACGGTTGGTGGTGGCTGGTGGTGGCGGCGGGTGGTGGGTTGGAGGTGCAAGTGGGTGTTGGTGACTGAAAAGGGATATGGCGTTTGCGTTTTGTTTTTTGAAGGTTGTTTGTGTTTGCGAATAGTGAAGGGGAAGAAAGTTTCTGATTTCATATCGCGTTATTTGGCGACTGACATAATATATTTGGTGACTGACCTATTTCAGTCGCCAATTTGGCGACTGCACAGAGTACATTTGGCGACTGCAATATCAGACGCCAAAATTGGCGCTAAATTTGACGACTGACATCAGTCGCCAAATATTGATTTCATTCGCCATTTTGTGTCGGTGGGAAAAAAGTTGGGGAACTTACAGTCGCCAAATTGGCGATTGATTTCAGTCGCCAATATTTATGTTCAGACGCCAATTTGGCGACTACTGGGGGCAGTTGCCACTTTTCGTCGCCTGTTTTGCCTTTTCTTGTAGTGATTGGAGGCTTTGAAGCCCTTGCCTTTGCTCGCACTCCGCTTAAATTTCTCCTTGCCCTTCTTTTGGATAACAAGCACGTCCCTCGAGGAACTTTCATTAAGTCCCATGTCTCTCTCGGCTTGAACGAGCATCTTATGCAATTCGTTCAAAGAGGTCTCTTGATTGCGCATGTTGAAGTTCACCCGGAACTGTGCATACACCTTCACTTTGTTTAAGGAGTGAAGCACTCGATCTATTATGAGGGAGTCGGGAATGTCCACTCCTTGCACATTCAAGGTCTCAGCTAGCTCAACTAATTTGAGCACGTGAGGGCTTATCTTTTGACCCTCCTTAAAGTTGAGATCGAAGAAGGCGGAGGCCGCCTCATTTTGAATCACCCTAGGAGCTTGCGAAAACATGGTCACAAGCTTGGTGTAATTCTCATGCGACGTGATAAGCTTGATCATACTCCTTTGGAGTTCCGGCTCCATGCAGAATATAAGCACGTTCTTTAGAGCGGAGGACTCTTTCATATAGGCCTCATAGGCGTCTCGAGTCGCAACCCTAGAGCGAGCGGTGGGAGTTGGTGGAGCGGCTTCGGTGAGGTAATGAGTCTTATCGTCACCTTCCACGACCAATTTGAGTTGAGCGTCCCAATCTTTGAAATTCACACCATGTTTATCGACTTTGCACTGATCCATGAAGAATCGAAGCCATGACACATTAGTGAGAGGTGGAGCGTTTGCGGCCATTGATGTTTAGTTGAAAATGAACTACAAATAAAATGAAGGAATTAAAACAATTATCGTTTAAACAATTTGACACAAACACTTAGCGTTTTAGTGAACAAATTTAAATGGCATTTGAATAGTGACCTTTACCCAACTATACAAATGAACCCGAGACCCAAAACGCCTATCAATTTCCATGTGAGCCAACGGGCCCTCTACATTTTCATTAATATTATTTCGGTAGGTTTACTCGTTTAACCAATTCTACATTAGAACTCTCGGTCGATAATTTACTTTTATATTATCTTTAGCCCAAACTTATTCCGGCAACGGTCGCTGATACTTTTGTCGAGATCGACCAAATTTCAAAGTGTAATAACATTTATTACCCTACTTCTCAACGTCAATTGAGGTGCCCCGAAAAATCGTAATGTACCCAAATGAAGACTGAGGCTCATAGGTTATTTACTCTTTGGTAAGGCTAAGTCTCGATATTTAATATGTAAAGGTCGAGTCAATCTATAATCTATCTCTTTTGAGTGAACTAAATCGGAGAACTAACGATAAATTTAATTGATGCAGTCGATTTACTCGATGATATGCATGATATGTTACGGCGATTTGACTATGCATGCAACATATAAAGCAAAATTAAAAGTATAAAAGAAAATCCTAGTATGACCTTCCTAAAATAGAAAAGGAAATGTTAAAATACAAATTCGGAAACCAACTCCTTGGTCCCTTGAACTTCACTCGAGGCACGCATCCCAAGGCAAACTCCGTCATGGTCGGAATCCTTTCCGAAAGGCACCATCTTCAAGGATCTCCGGAATTGAAAATTACAAATTTTTCTATCTACTTTATACATTATAAAATAAAGTGTAACACCCCTAATTTCCGTAATATATTTATTTAATTCGTTTTTCCCATATTTCATATTTTATTTCGGGAAAAATATTCTTTTCTTTCTTATTTGGCTCATTGGGCTCGAAATTCGGTGAAGGCTTACTTGACCCTCAAGTCTCACGTGAGAATAAAGTGTTGGGTGGAGTTTTGGGCCTAAATTTGGATTAAACCCATGAGCTTATATATATATATATATGTATATATGTATATATGTATATATGTATATGTATATATGTATATATGTATATGTATATATGTATATGTATATATGTATATATGTATATATATATGTATATATGTATATATGTATGTATATATGTATATATGTATATATGTATGTATATATGTATATATGTATATATGTATGTATATATGTATATATGTATGTATATATGTATATATGTATATATGTATATATATATGTATATATGTATATATATATGTATATATGTATATATATATATATGTATATATATATATATGTATATATATATATATGTATATATATATATATGTATATATATATATATATATATATATATATATATATATATATATATATATATATATATATATATATATATATATATAGAGGCCGGATCACGTGAGGCCGCCTATTACGGTGAGGCCGCCGAACCCTTACTATGTTGCACATGATTTTCAATGTTCATTGAACTAATTTCAATGGGATGAAAATTATGGGTCATTTAACAATTCATTTGACCCAAATATTTTCTCTATCTAAAAAAATTATACATTTTGCTCTTTTTCTTATTTCGTGAAATTTGGGCTTAAAATATTTGTTTACTCACAAAATGTTTAATTTCTTATTTTGTGAATCTTCGACCTTAATTTGTGAACTCGGGACCTTATTTCGTGAAACTTAGACTTAAAATGTTTGTTTGCTCACAAAATGGATAATCTCTTATTTCGTGAATTTCGGACCTTAATTTGTGAAACCGAAACCTTATTTCGTGAAACTTGGACTTAAAATGTTTGTTTACTCACGAATTGTTAATTTCTTACTTCGTGAATTTTGGACCTTAATTTGTGAAACCGGAACCTTATTTCGTGAAACTTGGACTTAAAAAGTTTGTTTAATCACGAAATGTATAATTCCTTATTTCGTGAAATTTGGGCTTAAAATATTTGTTTACTCACAAAATGTTTAATTTCTTATTTTGTGAATCTTCGACCTTAATTTGTGAACTCGGGACCTTATTTCGTGAAACTTGGACTTAAAATGTTTGTTTGCTCACAAAATGGATAATTTCTTATTTCGTGAATTTCGGACCTTAATTTGTGAAACCGAAACCTTATTTCGTGAAACTTGGACTTAAAAAGTTTGTTTAATCACGAAATGTATAATTTCTTATTTCGTGAATTTTGGACCTTAATTTGTGAAGTCGGGACCTTATTTCGTGAAACTTGGACTTAAAATATTTGTTTACTCACGAAATGTTTAATTTCTTATTTCGTGAATCTTGGACCTTAATTTGTGAAACCGAAACCTTATTTCGTGAAACTTGGACTTAAAATATTTGTTGCGCACAAAATATATAATTTTTTATTTCGTGAATCTTGGACCTTAATTTGTGAAACCGGAACCTTATTTTGTGAAACTTGGACTTAAAATGTTTGTTTACTCACGAAATTTTTAATATTTTATTTTGTAAATCTTGGACCTTAATTTGTGAAACTGGTACCTTATTTCGTGAAACTTGGATTTAAAATGTTTGTTTACTCACGAATTGTTATTTCTTACTTCGTGAATTTTGGACCTTAATTGTGAAATCGGAACCTTATTTCGTGAAACTTGGACTTAAAATGTTTGTTTAATCACGAAATGTATAATTTCTTATTTCGTGAATTTTGGACCTTAATTTGTGAAGTCGGGACCTTATTTCGTGAAACTTGGACTTAAAATATTTGTTTACTCACGAAATGTTTAATTTCTTATTTCGTGAAACTTGGACCTTAATTTGTGAAACCGAAACCTTATTTCGTGAAACTTGGACTTAAAATATTTGTTGCGCACAAAATATATAATTTTTTATTTCGTGAATCTTGGACCTTAATTTGTGAAACCGGGACCTTATTTTGTGAAACTTGGACTTAAAATGTTTGTTTACTCACGAAATTTTTAATTTTTTATTTCGTAAATCTTGGACCTTAATTTGTGAAACCGGTACCTTATTTCGTGAAACTTGGATTTAAAATGTTTGTTTACTCACGAATTGTTTAATTTCTTACTTCGTCAATTTGGACCTTAATTTGTGAAACCGGAACCTTATTTCGTGAAACTTGGACTTAAAATGTTTGTTTACTCACGAAATTTTTAATTTTTTATGTCGTAAATCTTGGACCTTAATTTGTGAACCGGAACCTTATTTCGTGAAACTTGGATTTAAAAATTTTGTTTATTACTCACGAAATGTTTAATTTCTTACTTTGTGAATTTTGGACCTTAATTTTTGAAACCGAAACCTTATTTCGTGAAACTTGGACCTTAATTTGTGAAACCGAAACCTTATTTCTATCATTAATTCATGGTGGAAGTCGTCTTAGAAATACTGAAAATTGCTAATGATTCTCCGAGAAGAAACAGAAACCTAAGGGTGCTTTCGCGCCATCTAAATGGCAGTTTCAAAAAGGTGATTTTCCTCATCAAAGGCAAAGGAGCCAAGATGAGCAAATCCGTTACTATCTTTATACTTATGCTCAAGCCAGTATCTCGAAAGAAAACAGATGTTGATAGCGAAGAAAACAGCCCACACGTGTGAATAGTATTGAGATTAGCGACATTGAGAAGATTATTTCTCCCCGTCCATTGTTAATTATTGGTGTATAAACTGCAAAAGCTTTTTTAACTGTGACCGCAACCACTTTATAATCTTGAGCATTGCACTTGTTTGAGATTTACATATATTTTAAACATGAATTAATAATAGATGACGTGGTTTGATCTAAACCACATGTTATTAATAATTTGAATGGTAGAGATGAGTCCAGCGGCCTCACCCTAAGAAGGGTGCCTCGCGTGATTCAATTTCTATATATATATATGTATATATATATATATGTATATATATATATATATATATATATATATGTATATATATATATATATATATATATATATATATAAGGAGTGGAAACCGAACCCTTGTTTTCTTTTCCACATCCTCTCTAAACCCTAAACCTAATTCTCTCATTCTTTTTCTCTCCTCTTGTGCCGCGCGCCACTTCCTTTCGCCTAGGGTTTCATTCCGCCATTTCTTTCTTTCTTATCTTCGTGTTCTTCAAGCCTAGATCGATCCTGCTCTTTGGATCTATCTTTCCTCGTCGTAAATCTCATGCTTTAATTGTTTAATTTTAATAGTTTTATATAATTACTATATTCATTAGATTCTTTCCCTCTTTTGGCACGTGTGGTATTTATTAAAGGCGTGGAGATTTCACCTAGAGAAGACGTCTACGTTGTTGACGACGAGCTGTAGATTTAATTGCAAAAAAGGTAACTAGGTGTTTCTCTTTTAATTGTGTTCATACCAATTGATGTGATTAATATGATTTAATGATTGTTTGTACGTTTAGTATATGTTTGATTATTTATTGTCATGAATTAATTGTACTTTATATGTCTACGTATGTTTTATTATCGAAATTGTGGATTTTAATGTGTTGATAAGTCGTTATGGGTGTCATGTGCGCAACTAGGGTTCGCGTGGAAAACCCTAGATGGCGACAAGGCTAACGGCCAAGAGTGTTGCTCAAGGTTATAGTTGAAGTATGTGTAACCTTGAAAATATGATTCAAGGTTATAGTTGAAACAAGTAAAACCCTGAGTATTACTCAAAGTTATGGCTGAAGAGGTATAACCTTCAGTACGACTCAAAGTTATAGCTGAACGACGTATAACCTTGAGAATATAAATCAAGGTTATAGCTGAAGTTAATATAACTTTGAGTTACGAGTCAAAGTTATAACTAAAGTTAATATAACTTTGAGTTATGAGTTAAACTTATAGCTAAAGTTATATAACTTTGAACTACGAGTTAAAGTTATAGCTGAGACTAACGTAAACCTGAGGTATGACTGAAGGTTATGGTTGGTGCTAGTATAACTTTAGGTTCGTGTCAAGGTTTGGCTAAGGTTACTATAGCTTCAAGCCATATGTGGAAGTTATAGTCGAGGTTAGTATAACTTCGCATCCATTACTTATGTTATAGTTAAAGTTACTATAACCTTGGTTGTTTATACTTGTTTCACATGTTGAGTTGTGTTCAGTGACTGTGTACTATTGTGTTTGCATATGTCGTTGGATACTTCTATGCATTTGACGTTAGGACAGTCTGTTATGATGTTCGACTGAGTTGAGTCGTGATGTTATTCACAAATGTTAGTATAGGCAGTTATACTGTGCATTGTTGTCGGCTGGTTTGAATAGATGACGGTAGTATCGTTTGTATACTATCAGAATAAACAGAGCAACCCTTCGGGGACTGGTGTATGGTCTATGTTCGGGGGGGGGGGGGGGGGGTAGCAGAGGCAGTGCGTTATATGCTGTGTTCCCCGAGTGTCGTTCGGTGTACGATTGTTTCACCGAGAGTCTGGCCAAGTCTTAGACATATAGGCAGTGGTTATACACTATACATAGTACTTTGGAGGCAGTGCGTTATACGCTCCACACTGATGGAGGCATTGCATTATACGCTCTATCAGCTAGAGGTAGTGCGTTATACGCTCTAATGGCATTCGCTCTAATCGCTATGCTTTGATGATAACTTTGTGCCTTCTGTTGTTGTGGATCGTGTATCACCATATTTTCTATGCTTTAATGTTAGCTTTGTGCCTTCGATTATTGTGGATCGTGTGTCACTTCCGGTTTAGTAAGTGTTCATGGTCTAGTGGTCGCAAGTGGTTTAGGTTCGTGTGGTTTCATTCACCTAGTGTCAAGAATATCATGGTATAGTAAGGTTGCATGTCATGACGTGTTATATCCTCACATGATCGTTGTAGCATGTCTTCAAAATATGGTAAGTTTGATTGGACTTTCATGAGTGTAGATTATCTCGCATGTTCACTGGTTTTACATTTCAATTGTTATTGATTGTTGGTTACATTCAATTGTTGTAAACATGACTGGGAGAGCATCTAGTTACTCCCGAATAATTGTCGACCCCCTTCTCAGGTTGTTCAGGTGGTTGTTGTTTGGATGATATCTCGCTGGGGGAAGTTCTGAGCGGCGAGATTAATAAATCGTTTAGGACCTTTGCTTTGAGTTTATAAGAATCTTTGAATAATGTATTAGTTTGGTTTTCGATTTGAGCATCGATCCGGATTTGGGTAAGGTGTTTCCGCCACCTTAACCCATTTATCATCGAGTTATACTCTGATATTCATTTATATTATGTTTACATTATTTTATAATCCAGGTTGTTACAGTTGGTATTAGAGCGAACACGCTCCCAACTCTCGCTTAGATGATGACTAAAGTAAATGACCTAGTTAATGAGTGAGAGTAAATGGGGTAGAAACCAATAGAATTCGTTGGTTTGCTTATATTTGTAGATTGTATGAGTAGTTGTTTGAAGTGGTATTTAGATTACCACTCTTAACTTCCATTTGTTCTTGCAGATGGTGCGCAACGAAAATGGTGAGGCTGATGTCGATCGCATTAGGAGACTTGATGCTGCTTTGGCATCCATGGCCGAAGGTTTCAATACTCACCTCAACAATAATAATAACAACAACAACCGTCCGCATCAAAATGTGTTTGATCGTTTTGCTCGTCACCGCCCCCTACTTATGATGGTGCGAATGATCCGACTGCTTTGGAGGCTTGGATTCGAGAGATCGAGAAGTTGTTCCTTGCTACTGAGTGTCCTGAGGATCAGATGGTGAACATCGCCACTTACTACCTGAAGGACGAAGCCGACAACTGGCGGGCTCTTGCTAGAAGTCTAGAAGCACAACCAGGGTTTGGTTGGGTTGTTTTCTCCGAGGCTCTGAAGAAGAGGTTCTATCCAGAAGAGATGCGCACTGGCAGAAAGAGCAGGAATTCCTTCGTTTGCATCGGGGCTCCATGACTGTGGAGGAGTACACCAACAAGTTCGTGAAGCTGTCACGATTCGTCACTTCTGTTGCTATGGATGAGGCGTCAAGGACTCGCCGTTATGAGAAGAATCTGACTCCTAAAGTCCGGACTGCTATGTCTGGTATTCCTTCGACTTCTTTCCAGCAGGCTTATGATCGTGCTCTCAGTATCTATGATTCGGTCCTTGCCACCGAGGCTGGAGAGAATGCAAAGAACAAGTTTGTGAAGAGACCTTTTACTGCTTCTAGTGCTCCTTAGAAGAAGCAGAAGTTCGAGGCTCGTTCGTATGTTCCGCTTGATAAAGGTCAAGCTAAGAGGAACTTGACATGCTACAAATGTGGGAATGCGTACCATACGGGTACGAATTGCGTGTCGAGTACTCCACTCACTTGCTATACTTGTAAAGCTCCGGCACATAAGTCTATAAACTGTCCCCAGAAGCCAAAGTTCGATGCTCCAAAGGCTGAAGCTCCAAAGACTGGTTGAGTGTTTGTTATGAGTCATGCAGAGGCAGATGCTAATCCAGATGTGGTTACGGGTACTTTTCTGGTTCACTCTTTATCTGCTTTCGTACTTTTTGATACGAGTGCGTCGATGTAACACCCCAAGAGTATGAGAGGAAAGTTGTCCCACATCGGTAGAATGTGAGACTTGTGATATGTTTATAATAACTTCCATCCACCACTTAGTAACAAGGCCTTGTGCTTTTGGGCTTAAGTAAGGACAAATAAAGGGCCCAAAAGTGCACACTCATCTTATTGGGTTTGTGTTACGATGGTGGCGGGTCGGGTTGTTACAAATGGTATCAGAGCGACCCTGCGACCGTAAGGTGAGCTTGTGGTTGGGAGTACTCGGGTCACACACCTAGCGGGGGAGGATTCTGGCCCTGGTTATGGTCAAGTTTGAGGCACAACGAGGACGTTGTGTTCTTTAAGTAGGGGAGTTTGTAACACCCCAAGAGTATGAGAGGAAAGTTGTCCCACATCGGTAGAATGTGAGACTTGTGATATGTTTATAATAACTTCCACCCACTACTTAGTAACAAGGCCTTGTGCTTTTGGGCTTAAGTGAGGACAAATAACGGGCCCAAAAGTGCACACTCATCTTATTGGTTTTGTGTTACGACGGTGGCGGGTCGGGTTGTTACAGCCGATTTCTTTCGTATCCGAATCTTTTTCCATCCGAGTTGGACTCACTTCTTCATCATCCGTTGATACTTCCATACCCCTTCCTATGGGTGAGATTGTTTTTTGCTCCGTTCTGTTAAAGGACGTACCTGTCAGTATTATAGGGGCGATCCTTCCAGCTGATCTTGTCCAATTCAAACTAGGAGAGTTTGATGTGATATTGGGCATGGATTGGTTAGCTCGTTATGATGCTAGGTTTCAGTGTCGTGATTAGAAGATCGTGCTCAAGAGTCCTATGGGTTTGAGGGTTTCTTATCAGGGTGTTAGGGTTACACCTAATGTTAAGTGGGTTTCTGCTCTGAAGATGGTTAACATGGGTAGAAAGGGTCATCAGATCTATCTGTGCAGTATTCGTGATGTTTCAGCAGAGTTAAAGTTGCAAGATATCCTCGTGGTTAAGGAGTTTCCTGAGGATTTACCTGGTATTCCTCCTTAGCGAGATGTAGAGTTCTCGATTGATTTGTTACCTGTTACTGGTCCCATTTCGAAAGCTCCTTATCGTATGGCTCCAGCAGAGTTACAAGAACTTAAGAAGCAACTTGAGGAGATGATAAAAAAGGGTTTTATTTGACCAAGTGCTTCGCCGTGGGGTGCTCCAGTTTTGTTCGTCAAGAAGAAGGATGGTAGTATGCGGTTGTGCATCTACTACCGTGAGCTGAATAAGGTTACCATCAAGAATAAGTATCCTTTACCGAGGATTGAGGATTTGTTTGATCAACTGTGTGGTGCTAGTGTGTTCTCTAAAATCGATCCGAGGTTAGGTTACCACCAGATTCCGGTTAAGAAAGAGGACATTCCTAAGACAGCCTTTCGTTCGAGATATGAACATTATGAGTTCATAGTTATGCCGTTCGGGTTGACAAATGCACCTGCAGTTTTCATGGATCAGATGAATCGCTCTTTCAGCGAGTATTTGGATAAGTGTGTCGTGGTGTTCATAGATGACATATTAATTTATTCAAAGGATGAAGTTGAACACGAGGTCTATCTTCGTGTTATTTTGGAGACTCTGCGTAAGCAGAAATGGTATGCCAAGTTCTCAAAGTGTGAGTTTTGGTTAAAGGAAGTAACGTTCTTGAGTCATGTGATATCTGGTGATGGAATTATGGTTGATCCATCGAAGATTCGAGCGGTAAGCGGTTGGGAGAGTCCAAAGAATGTGAACGAAATTCGGAGTTTCCTTGATCTTGCTGGGTACTATCGTCGTTTTGTGCATGACTTCTCCAAGATCGCGAGGCCGATGACTCAGTTAACGAAGAAAGCATCCAAGATCATTTGGACTAGGGCTTTCAAATCTTCTTTCCAAGAGTTAAAGAAGAGGTTGACTACCGCTCCGGTGTTGACTTTACCAGAAGAGGGCGTCGAGTTCGATGTCTATTGTGATGCATCGAAGTCTGGTTTGGGTTGTGTCTTGATGCACAAAGGTAAAGTTGTAGCTTATGCTTCCCGTTAGGTGAGAGTTCACGAGGTGAATTATCCGACTCATGATCTTGAGTTAGCAACAGTGGTGTTTGCACTTAAGTTGTGGCGACACTACCTTTATGGAGTCTCTTGCAACATTTATACGTATCATAAGAGCTTGAAGTATATCTTCACTCAGAGAGATCTTAACATGAGGCAGAGACGTTGGTTAGAGTTGCTTAACGACTATAAGATCGAGCTGCAGTATCATGAGGGTAAGGCAAACGTGGTTGCTCACGCCTTAAGTCGCAAAGTGTGTCACGCTATGAATTCGGTTTTGGTGCTACCCGATGACTTAAGTCGAGAGTTCCAGAAGATGAGCCTCGAGGTAGTTCTTCCTGGCAGCTTAGATTTAAGTGCGATGGTTGCTGGACCCGAGATTCTTAGCGAGATTCGAGTTAAGCAAGGAGAAGACGAGTTCCTAGAAGGAGTTCGAGTCGCCTCCGAATTTGTCGAAGGTTCACGATGTTTTCCATGTGTCGCAGTTGCGTCATTATCGCAGTGATCCTTCCCATATCTTACAAGCTGATATGATCGAAGTTGAGCCTAACCTGACTTACGAGGAACAACATGTTCGTATTTTGGAACGTCAGGAGAAGAGGTTAAGGAATAAGGTTGTACCTTTGGTTCAAGTTTTGCGGAGGAGTCAAAAGTTCGAGCAGGAGACTTGGGAAACCGAAGCATCGATGAGAGAGAAGCATCTGCATCTTTTCAATTAAGGTAGTTTTCTTATCCAGTTTCGAGGATGAAACTTCTTTTTAGGGGTTGAATTGTAACACCCCTAATTTCCGTAATATATTTATTTAATTCCTTTTTCCCATATTTCATATTTTATTTCGGGAAAAATATTCTTTTCTTTCTTATTTGGCTCGTTGGGCTCAAATTTTGGTGAAGGCCTACTTGACCCTCAAGTCTGCACGTGAGAATAGAGTGTTGGGTGGAGTTTTGGGCCTAAATTTGGATTAAACCCGTGAGCTTCTATATATATATAAGGAGTGGAAACCAAACCCTTGTTTTCTTTTCCACATCCTCTCTAAACCCTAAACCTAATTCTCTCCTTCTTTTTCTCTACTCTTGTGCCGCGCGCCACTTCCTTTCGCCTAGGGTTTCATGCCGCCACTTCCTTCTTCCTTATCTTCGTGTTCTTCAAGCCTGGATCAATCCTGCTCTTTGGATCTATCTTTCTCGTCGTAAATCTCATGTTTTAATTGTTTAATTTTATTAGTTTTATATAATTAGTATATTCATTAGATTCTTTCCCTCTTTTGGCACGTGTGATATTTATTAAAGGCAGGGAGATTTCACCTAGAGAAGACGTCTACGTTGTTGACGACGAGCTGTAGATTTAATTGCTAAAAAGGTAACTAGGTGTTTCTCTTTTAATTGTGTTTATACCAATTGATGTGATTAATATGATTTAATGATTGTTTGTACGTTTAGTACATGTTTGATTATTTATTGTCATGAATTAATTGTACTTTATATATTTACGTATGTTTTATTATCGAAATTGTGAATTTTAATGCGTTGATAAGTCGTTATGGGTGTCATGTGCGCAACTAGGGTTCGCGTGGAAAACCTTAGATGGCGGCAAGGCTAACGGCCAAGAGTGTTGCTCAAGGTTATAGTTGAAGTATGTGTAACCTTGAAAATATGATTCAAGGTTATAGTTGAAACTAGTACAACCTTGAGTATTACTCAAAGTTATGGCTGAAGAGGTATAACCTTGAGTACGACTCAAAGTTATAGCTGAACGAGGTATAACCTTGAGAGTATAAATCAAGGTTATAGCTGAAGTTAATATAACTTTGAGTTACGAGTCAAAGTTATAACTGAAGTTAATATAACTTTGAGTTATGAGTTAAAATTATAGCTGAAGTTAATATAACTTTGAACTACGAGTTAAAGTTATAGCTGAGACTAACGTAAACCTGAGGTATGACTCAAGGTTATGGTCGGTGCTAGTATAACTTTAGGTTCGTGTCAAGGTTTGGCTAATTATAACCTCAAGCCATATATGGAAGTTATAGTCGAGGTTAGTATAACCTCGCATCCATTACTTATGTTATAGTTAAATAACCTTGGTTGTTTATACTTGTTTCACAAGTTGAGTTGTGTTCAGTGACTGTGTAATATTGTGTTCGCATATTGTTGAGTTTATCGATCCGGTACGTAAGAGGGGGAGGGGGTGAATTAAGTACCCTTTTAAAATTTATTCCAAAAAGAATAACCACGAATGATTCTGAAATGATACTCAGACAAATTAAACAGTCTGATTGTCTGTTTAATACAATACAAATTGCGCAGTAGTATTTCTTTGATCAAATTCGTGAAAAGCAAGAATAAAAAGAAAAGAAACAAACGTAAACAAAAGAAATAAAGCACAAGACACACAATTTTTAACGTGGTTCGACCTACTCTCTAAAGGTCTACGTCCACCCCTTTCTTATTATTGATTCCTTAATAATTAACTCAAATTACAAGGAACTTCCCCACGATCAACCCCGATCGTGCAATCTCGAGTACAACCCCGTACCCCAAAAGTATTCTTACAAATTAATGAAGATTACAACTGAAATTGATCCTTAATAAGATTCACTTAATCAGAACAAAGGAGACATTTAAAATTCCTACGAGTATAAATACTTGTAAGAAATAAGACGGTCTCAAGAATACGGCTCAAAAAGAGTTTTGCAAAATATAATGTTATAAACTTTAAAAACCAATTTTGCAAACGAAAGCTTTTGAAAACAATAGCGTGCAAAACTTAAAGCTTATCAATACTCTTTTATTTTCTCTGTTGAAAAACGTCCATCTACCAAAACCTCATGCCTTCAATATATAGTCAATTGAATGCTCATATTTTAGGCATAAGATTAAGGCATAGCAAAATTTTCCATATGCATAAGAAATTATTCCCAGAATGATTGTCTGATTGCATATGACTTTTGGAAAGGATATTTTGAAAGACCATTTAGAATCACACGTATTAGGCAATTTATTTTGAGAATAAAAAGCCTATATTTTTCTTTATAAAATATTCCTTTTCTTTAGTTTCCAAAAAGACAAGCCGTATATTATAAGACCGAATATTTATCACAAGTTTAAATACTCTTACAATTCTTTCTAAATTCAGATAGAGGAGATATCACGATGGCCTTCATTTTCCGAATCCGAAAGTCTTCAAGTATCTGTCGCAAAAATCTCATATACACATTAGAACACAAAACAAGGAAACTTGTCATCATCAATATAGAGTCTCAACAAATTCCCCCTTTGATGATGGCAAGTTCCTTTAAATAACAAGTTCCCCCTCAGCAACAGCAAGCAATCCTTATTAGAAACATACATAACCAGTGATAGCGAAATAAGGAAAAAAATGCATTAGATCAACTTAGCAAGTTATCAACCAAAGAACAAGAGAAAACATGGAAGAGCATTCATCGAATTAGTCTACACTAATAGCCAGTAAGTAGTATGAGTCCTAAAAATATTCCCCCTCTTGACATCATCAAAAGGAGAGGGAAGTCTTCATTAACCTGTTCAAAAACACGTCTCGCAAAAACATTAATTAAAAGGGGACGGAAAGTAAGAGGACTTGTCATCATCAACAAAATAAGTTCAACAAATTCCCCCTTTGATGATGGCAAGTCCCTATGAGTATATTCCCCCTCAATCAAGCATATATTCCCCTCAATGAAGCAATAACTGAGAAACTTAAACAACGGAACGAAATATGCCGAAATCGAGAATATTAAATATTAACTGAGATCAAAATTCAAATTTCCATCCGCTATGAGAACGCAAAGAGAAAAATCATCATAGTCATAGATCTAGTAAACCAGTAGCTATTAAGAATCATGAGTCCTAAACATTTTCCCCCTCTTGACATCATCAAAAGGAGAAAGATGTGCAAAATATGGTACCGTAGTGCATCACAATTAGGCAGAGACAATGTAATTGCCGGACACAGTCAAAAGACATCATAGCATGAAAGTCATACAAGAGTAAAAGATTAGCAAATACACACGAGCATGTGAAAGATAAGGCAAATGCAAGGAGGGGTCAAGGTTTTGGGAAAGGAAGGGTCATAAGTTGGTCAAGAAAGGTTGGTATAGAGAGCAGGGGTTTAAAGGCATCTTTATGGTCATCCAGTTCATTTACAATTTCCCGAGGCCGCCAACCATGATATCAGAAAGGTGCACCAACTGAGCTTTCACACTACGCAAATATTACGAACTCGAACCAACTCCATCGTACCATCTCCCTGCAAGCCCACTAATCTATCGTAAATCAGACAGAGATGCATCTGACAAAAAATCTCATCTGTCATACAATCCAACATCAGAAAACAATATCCACCTTTTTTTTTTTTTTTTTTTTTAAACAACATCTCTTGCAATACGTGCCTGGGTAGTTGTACAATCAGAAGAATTCTTTCCTTTTGTTTCAGTTCTCCACATAAGGTAATATGTATATCTGCTTTCCAACTCCATAAGATATCTTACAATTGGCTGATTATAACTTTCTCTCGTTGCCAATTTTCTAACTGATCTTATGCCTTCAAATCTTCTCAAGATTAAATCAAAATAAACCTGAGGAAAAGATTGGAACTCCTCATGTGATATGAGAGGATTCATCGGGTCAAATAATAGCTCCTTACAAACCCTTTTTTTTAAAAAAAAATTCTCTGTTGATCTCAGACATTCTGGCCAAGAATTTGTTTCTACAAAATCTTCCGAAAAGTAACCAATCTCTCACAAGTTCTCTACTTTGTTATCAAGCGTCCCATGCACAAGATTGTTTACCATTACCTCGACCAGGAACTCGAGAAGGAGTCATTTTTGCAGCGGTGTTGGGCTCAGTTACTGGTGGTCTTTCGTCAAGCACAGCAGGGGACTCGGTGTTGAATGATTGCAAAGATCTGGACCAGTTGGAAGGTTGTGATTTTGTAGTTTTGGCAGTAGGTGATGGGTTAGGAGAAGAGACATGAGACTTGTGAAGTTTTTGAGGCGGCGTTTGTAGGTGTGATGGAGGCTTTAGAGGTCTTTTATATTCGCCATTTGAGAAGGACGAATGAGTGAGGTCGAATGTTGGATTTTTAGGGTTTGTGGAAAGGGATTACGGGTTTAAGGGAAATGAAATGTGAGTTGGGTGTTTTTGGAGTTGGGCTTGGTATTTGGCTTAAGTTTGGGTTGATTAGGAGTTGGGCTAGATGTGTGTGGTATAAGATGGAAGGGTGGGTTATATTTGCCAGAAAAATCATGCTACGAGTATACAAGTTAAGCATTTTACGCAAAGAACGACTCAGTGCTAGTCTTTGAGCAATAACCGACTAGAGTAAGCAAATTATATTGAAACTGAAATCATGTGAGACACGTAGAAAACACATATGCACAACACTTCCAAATTAGTCAGTCATGGGAGGAGAATAATAAGGACAAAGACGCTAACAACTACTATTTAGAAGACCTAATTCTAATCGGATTTTCTCAATTTGTTCTCTTGCTAGTGGTTTAGTAAAAATGCTAGACAATTGATCTTCAGTTTTGCAAAACTTCAAACATATGTTCCCTTTTTCGACATTATTACTCAAAAAATCAAGCAAGTATTATTCAAGACCTTTTACAATCATCACATCATCCATGAAATGTGAAAAAGACTTACCGTTTTTGCGAATACCAACTATCTCACCCTTTTTGATGTCTCTGAATGTCACATTTCCACCATTGTAAGCCTTTAACGAGAGGAAATTGGTTCTTATTGCCTGTCATATATCAAGAATATCCACTAACAAGATACCAACGGTGGCCTCCTCTCATATGGCCCTGAAATAAGATTAGTTAGATGATCTAGGAACCCAAACAAGTTTGGGTCCCTTCTTATGACGAACAGTATCAAGAATATCTTTTCTAATCCACATTTTCTTAACGACTTTTATGTTATTATCCAAATGTCTCAGTCGTTTGGCACAAGCATTAAATACGTGACCTGTTTTTCCACAAAATTTACAAATGATATATTCAGGTAATCCAACATATTTATGCTTGCGAAAGTCTCTATCATTGGGTTCAGATTTCTTAGCGTAAATGAAGTCACACTGTTTTGGACAGACTGGAGGAGTGTTTAATTTGTGTTCAGAAAACCGGACAGTACGATATTGAGGATCGTTTTGTCTGACGTCGGAACTAGAATCATGCACATTTGAACAGTCTGGAGGATTGTTTAGTTTCTGTTCAGGAACCCAGACAGTACGATATTGAGGATCGTTTTGTCTGACGTCAGAACTAGAATCGTGCACATTTGAACAGTCGGGAGGAGTGTCTAGTTTCTGTTCAGGAACCCAGACAGTACGATATTGAGGATCGTTTTGTCTAATGTCAGAACATGAATCGTACCCTAATCCAAGTTTCTTAGTGTTCTTAGATTGATTGACTAGGAAATTTAGCACGGTATTACTTCCTTCCCATTTGGATGCAACATTTCTAGCATTATCCAGGTCCGTCTCTAGGTCTTTTACTCTTTCAAGCAGTTTCTTATGTTTGTATAAAAGAGCATCATAGTCAACGTTTAATCTATCAAACCTAGAGCATGTATCTGAGTACCTAGAAGTTCTAGTAGCATGTAAAGTTTTTTGTTCCTCCAGTTCTTTAGTAAGCATGTGAATTTGATTGACAAGAGACTCATTTTTGGCAGTAAGTTCAGTCAGTTCAGATTGAACAGTCTGGTTGACACCTTTGTTTGCCGACTTTTCTTAACTCACGTTTTAAGTTTATGTTCTCCTCCGCTATACTTTCTATTTCAGATTGCATAGCATTCAGTTGTTTGTTCTGTTCATAACTGTTATCTAAAGTCTCATCAAGTAATCTTAAAATTTTTTCTTTAGATAAAGACCGCATTTTAGTTTTGAGTTTTGAAAGACTTACCTCATCTTCGGATTCATTGTCTGATTCACAATCTGAGCCATCTGAGTGAACCATAAGACATCTAATTGTATCCTCATCCCTTTTTCGTTGAGATCTTGGTTTGTAGATTGATCTCAGACACAACTTCTCATGTTTTCCGTCATTAGAGGGTTCATCGTCTTCTGAATCAGACTCACCCCAAACTGCAGCCATCATTACACGTTTGTACTCTTGCTTAGATTTTTCACGTCTGTCCTTCGAGTTTTCTTCTTCCCACATAGGACAATTTCTGATTTGATGATCACGTTCCCCACACTTGAAACAGCCCATTCGAGATGTGGAACGTGATGAAGATGATGAAAAATCTTTTGGTTTATAACTATCAAACTTTCCTTCATTCTGTTTTCTAATGATTTTAGCAATTCTTTTAGATAACAAAACCACTTCCTCCTCAAGATCATTTTCATTTTCACTTGACAAGGCGTTTAAGGCTAGTCCCTTAGCTTTGGGCTTCTCAGCAACATTATCGAGAACTAACTCGTGTGCCATGAGAGATCCCATTAAAGCTTCATAGGTAAGAGTTGTTAAATCTCTAGCCTCTTCGATGGCGGTGACTTTAGCCTGCCATTTCTTAGTTAAACTTCTTAAAATTTTGCGGACAATGTCCTCGGTTTCAAAAGTTTTACCAAGATTGGAAAGTTCGTTAGTTATGTTGGAAAAACGTGAAGACATGCTTTTAATTGATTCATCTTGTTGCATTTTAAAGGACTCGTATTGTTGCATTAAAATGTCAATACGTTGTTTCTTTACTTGCATTGTTCCCTCATGGGCTAGTTCTAGACTATCCCATATTTGCTTGGCCGTTTTACATCCTGCAATACGACTAGTTTCGGATTCTCCAATCCCAGATTGCAGGAGTGATATGGCTCTAGCATTCTTCTCCGCCTTTTTGTAATCATTAGATGTGTAGTCCTTTGGTGCCTTTTCACTCACAACACCATTGGCATCGGTGGAGGTGATGGCAAGGGGGCCATTTTGAATGATTACCCAACATTCGTAATCCGTTCCTTGTATAAAATGCATTATACGATTTTTCCACCAGCCATAGTCCGTGCCATCAAAGACAGGACATTTGACAATTTTGGAATTCATTGAAAAACAAAAAATGGGATAAATAAACTCAGAAAGGATCAAACTCTTTGCGGTAAAGCAATCAAGAGCACGAGGCTCTGATACCAATTGTTGAGTTTATCGATCCGGTACTTAAGAGGGGGAGGGGGTGAATTAAGTACCCTTTTAAAATTTATTCCAAAAAGAATAACCACGAATGATTCTGAAATGATACTCAGGCAAATTAAACAGTCTGATTGTCTGTTTAATACAATACAAATTGCGCAGTAGTATTTCTTTGATCAAATTCGTGAAAAGCAAGAATAAAAAGAAAAGAAACAAACGTAAACAAAAGAAATAAAGCACAAGACACACGATTTTTAACGTGGTTCGACCTACTCTCTAAAGGTCTACGTCCACCCCTTTCTTATTATTGATTCCTTAATAATTAACTCAAATTACAAGGAACTTCCCCACGATCAACCCCGATCGTGCAATCTCGAGTACAACCCCGTACCCCAAAAGTATTCTTACAAATTAATGAAGATTACAACTGAAATTGATCCTTAATAAGATTCACTTAATCAGAACAAAGGAGACAATTAAAATTCCTACGAGTATAAATACTTGTAAGAAATAAGACGGTCTCAAGAATACGGCTCAAAAAGAGTTGCAAAATATAATGTTATAAACTTTAAAAACCAATTTTGCAAACGAAAGCTTTTGAAAACAATAGCGTGCAAAACTTAAAGCTTATCAATACTCTTTTATTTTCTCTGTTGAAAAACGTCCATCTACCAAAACCTCATGCCTTCAATATATAGTCAATTGAATGCTCATATTTTAGGCATAAGATTAAGGCATAGCAAAATTTTCCATATGCATAAGAAATTATTCCCAGAATGATTGTCTGATTGCATATGACTTTTGGAAAGGATATTTTGAAAGACCATTTAGAATCACACGTATTAGGCAATTTATTTTGAGAATAAAAAGCCTATATTTTTCTTTATAAAATATTCCTTTTCTTTAGTTTCCAAAAAGACAAGCCGTATATTATAAGACCGAATATTTATCACAAGTTTAAATACTCTTACAATTCTTTCTAAATTCAGATAGAGGAGATATCACGATGGCCTTCATTTTCCGAATCCGAAAGTCTTCAAGTATCTGTCGCAAAAATCTCATACACACATTAGAACACAAAACAAGGAAACTTGTCATCATCAATATAGAGTCTCAACACATATGTCGTTGGATACTTCTATGCATTTGACGTTAGGACAGTCTGTTATGATGTTCTACTGAGTTGAGTCGTGATGTTATTCACGCATGTTAGTACAGTCAGTTATACTGTGCATTGTTGTCGGATGGTTTGAATAGATGACGGTAGTATCGTTTGTATACTATCGGAATGAACAGAGCAATCCTTGGGGGCTGGTGTATGGTCTATGTTCGGGGGGTGGGGGGGGGGGGGGGGGGGGTAACAGAGGCAGTGCGTTATACGCTTTGTTCCCCGAGTGTCGTTCGGTGTACGGTTGTTGCACTCAGAGTCAGGCCAGGTCTTAGACATATAGGCAGTGGTTATACGCTATACATAGTACCTTGGAGTCAGTGTGTTATACGCTCCACAACGATGGAGGTAGTGCGTTATACGCTCCATCAACTAGAGGCAGAGCGTTATACGCTCTAACAGTTAGAGGCAGAGCGTTATACGCTCTAACGGCGTTCGCTCTATTCGCTATGCTTTGATGATAGCATTGTGCCTTCTGTTACTGTGGATCGTGTATCACCATATTTTCTATGCTTTAATGCTAGCTTTGTGCCTTCGATTATTGTGGATCGTGTGTCACTTCCGGTTTAGTAAGTGTTCATCGTCTAGTGGTCGCAAGTGGTTTAGGTTCGTGTGGTTTCATTCACCTAGTGTCAAGAATATCATTGTATAGTAAGGTTGCATGTCATGACGTGTTATATCCTCACATGATCGTTGTAGCATGTCTTCAAATGATGGTAAGTTTGATTGGACTTTCATGAGTGTAGATGATCTCGCATGTTGACTGGTTTTACATTTCAATTTTTATTGATTGTTGGTTACATTCAATTGTTGTAAACATGACTGGGAGAGGATCTAGTTACTCTCGACTGATTGTCGACCCTCTTCTCAGGTTGTTTAGGTGGTTGTTGTTTGGATGATATCTTGCTGGGGAAGTTTTGTGCCGCGAGATTAATAAATCGTTTAGGACCTTTGCTTTAAGTTTATAAGAACCTTTGAATAATGTATTAGTTTGGTTTTCGATTTGAGTATCGATCCAGATTTGGGTAAGGTGTTTCCGCCACCTTAACCCAGTTATCATCGAGTTACACTCTGATATTCATTTATATTATGTTTACCTCTATTTTATAATCCGGGTTGTTACATAAAGTGATACGAGATCACATTAAATTACAACCGAATCGATATTCCCATACATTTCGGGTAATATCGATTAAAAGTAAGGTCATACTAAGCAAATTACATAATTCCAAATTACGTAAATAAAATTATGACAATCATAAATAAAATGCAATGCTTATGAATATGTAACTAACATGCCAATCCTAAGCCAAATGACCCTATTTAAAACTTTGTTATCGACATAACCCGGTTTTTTGGAATCGCGTGATTTCAACATTTTAAAATCACTTATCATAACATGAATCAAATTCACGTCTAAGTTAAACATTCTAACAAGTTTAGATTTTAAAATTTACTCTTAGTCAAATTTTGAACATGTTTTAACTTAGGGATATTCTACATGGTACCCCTCAATTTTTAAACTTTCTACATGGTACCCCTACACTTTTTAAAACATACATGGTACCCCTAATTGTTGTCATTATCACTACGTGTACCCCTAAACTTTATTTTCCGTCAATTAAACTCATTTTTATGCTTTAAGTGATAACTCGAACGCGTAAGGAAGCATGTCATTTATTATCACATGACATAAGGACTCTATTAGGCTCAATATCCATCTCGATCCTAATATTTATAGATATATATGGGCTAAAAAAAAGGTGAAGGAAAAATTATTGATCTTTACCAAATTATCACGTCCAAAGAATGGATATTAATTCTAATAGAGTCCTTATGTCATGAGATGATAAATGTCAAGTTTGGTTATGCGCCTAAGTAATCATTTAACGTTTAAAAATGAGTTTAATTGACGGAAAATAAAGTTTAGGGGTACACGTAGTGATAATGACAACAATTAGGGGTACCATGTATGTTTTAAAAAGTGTAGGGGTACCATGTAGAAAGTCAAAAAATTGAGGGGTACCATGTGGAATATCCCTTTAACTTATTATTAATACATTGTTCGATAATAATCGATTTTATGGAAAAATAATATAAAATGCAATATGAGTCATAAAAATTTCGAAAAATTCAAAATTCAAATTTTGAATATTCGGGAATTTTCTTTAAATTCCAGAACCATAAAACTATTTGTATTAATAAAATAACCAATTTATTTCATGAATAGGTCGTAAAATGCACATTTTTAAGTCGGAAATTCAAAAATTCACTTTAAAAGCATGCAATAAAATACTAATATTATTTTTAGTCTTTCTACGACACTTTATAGACCTCAAAAGACCAAAAAAGTCTGCCCAAAGCTGAAATAATACTTTTAAGACTCTAAAAATTCAATTATCATACTTTATCATATAAAAAAGATAATTAAAATCGCAGAAACTTTCAGCCCTCAAGAAAATTACTCTGATGAACACATCTCATATGACATTTATGGGTGAATTCTTATGCCACTTTAAGAACATTTACTATTTTTAACATATTATGTCATATTTTACTCGATTTTAACCATTAAAATCGTTTCTCATGCAATATTCGATAGTAAAATTTCAAAAATTATATGCATGCGGGAAATATGATATATGACATTGTGTTAAATTTTTATGACAAAATTCCAACTCAGACCATTTAAGTCAAAATAAGTCACTATTAATACGATTTTTACAATAAAAATCATTAATCATGCAATAAATGAAAATAAAATCTAAAAATTTACATGAGCACTTTAAATATTGCATGTGACATCTCCAAAACATTTCCTAGTCAAATTCATAATTTAAATATTTTTACCCATTTATTCTCATATTATGACATATTACATTAAAATTCATAATCCATGCAAAAATACTCCAAAAATCAGGAAAGTTTATATTCACAATATAAAATATGCATGTGAGAATATACTAAAAATTTAAGGTCATAAATTTTATTTTACTAATTTTCCTATAATTAACACATTTTAATCATATAAAATGTATAAAACTAACAATTTATTAATAAAATGAACAACCTTTTCCCATAAATCATTCCAAATGACCTAAAATATTTTAGGACCAGAATGTTTTCATGCATAAAATATTTCGTGATTTTTCATTATAAATCACTTGAAACCGTTTTATTTTGTTATCTTAATAACTCGTAAAAACAAAACGATATGCATGCAAACAACCACGTGCACTGATACGACTTGTTGGGTAGTCTTACTAACCCTAACAAAATTATTCCTTACTAATTATTTTACAAATTAACATATTAATTTAACCATTTGATCTTATGCATGCAATATATAAAATGCGGAATAAAAGTTGTCGAATTCTTACAATCCGACGAGAAAAACGAGCAAGGATGATCCTCCAAACCGAGTAATCAAAGTAGATTACCTCCTTTATGATGCACCCAAGACAACCCCTTAAAACCGAGTAATACACGAGCTAGGTGACAATGCTCGGTTTCCTTAAACCGTGTTCTAATCTTATTAGAATAATATGAGAATATTATAACTAATTATAATATAATCTATAATCTAATATTAGTAAATTATTTTGAGAGAGTTTTATTATTTCTCACACTAGAAATATGATATGCATAAGGATTAGTTGTAACTTGTAAACATTTTACAAGTTTTATGATGGTGGATGTGGGGTGTCGTGAGGCCAGGTATGAGGAAGGCAAAAAAGAGCATTTTTGAGCTAACCCATAACACTAGGGTGGCTATAGGATGCAAGCCTAAATGATTAAAGCTAAGCATGCTTTAATCATAATGTCTTGTGTCTTAATTACACAAAACCAACCCCTAAAACACTACCATTAAAACCGACACACCCATTGTATAAAATGGATTTCTATTTTACAATTTTTCATTTGTACAATTGTATGTAACATGAGACATGTCATGTAATTGTTTTAATTTAAAATGCATATTCAACAATTTAAATATCATTTATAAATTAAATAAATCATATTTAACAAATCGACTAGTAATTCGTAACTACCGTTTTATAAAATGGTCATTTCAATAATCGTCAATACGGTATACAACATATGCAGTTATAACCGATCCTTTTCATTCTAATCTCGACGTTTCGTAAACATCGATTAATATTTGAGAATTGACACGTTTCAAATTCAAATGCAAATCTTACATTAAGATTTAACCTCTCTTTATTCTCGTTATATTTATTTAAGGAATTGATCAACACGTATCGATATACATTTGATCAATTTATCTATTAAGGGAATAGTCCTCTAGGTGTGACCTAAAGGGATCAACTGACCACCACCGTCATACGACAGTAATGTCAAACTCTAGCTAGCCAATCATTACCGATTAATGTTGGTCAGTTGACTATATAATTTGAAACATCCCTTGCGTATTCTTGTCGTGAGATTTAATTATGTGATCGCACTATTGTTGAGGACACAAACCCCAACATGATTGTCTCCTTTCGGTCTCAAATCGCCCTAGACTCCCCAACCAATCTTTAGATTCAGGAAGGTTATATCGATTGTCCTAGGCAAGCCTACTCTACCAATCTTTCGATCCAGCCGGTAGAGTTTTACTTGATAAACCGGTCTCATGCGTGCACTCAATTAACTAGTTTTCTGATTATATTGCTTATACACAAACCTCGTCATAGAGACGACTAACATGTGAATCTTATGACATTATTACCGCGACTTCACTCATCCTAACATATTAAGAAGATTACCTACTCATGGCTTTGGGATCTACGCGAATCATAACAATACTAACTAAATACGACATAGCGAAATATGAATAAAAACTAATAATTAACAATAACGAATAAACTAAAATGTAAATAAGAGATGAGATTAATAAAAGTTACAATAAAAGTGGAAGAGAATGATGAACGAACAAGATCCAAGATTGTTACTGCGAACTATAAGCTTAAAGGAAAACCTAAAAAGCTATTGCGTTTGTAAATGATGATGAGAAAAATGTGTACTGACGAATGAAACTAAGTGTATGCTAAGGAGTAAAGAGATGTTCTGATTAGTGTTAACCTACTCCTTATATATGGAGATTAAGTTAATCACTATTTATTTGACCTAAAAAATTGAATTGCGGTAACCGAGGCTTAAGTGATTTGCTCGATCGAGTTCAAGAAACACTCGATCGAGCACTTCTTCTTCCATAATCCTTCGGTCGAGGCTTCAAAATCCTTCGATCCCACTGCAACTCCTGTATCACTCGATTGAGTATTTTCACAGCACAATCCCTTCGATCGAGCAAACACCAGAGCTCGATCGAGTCTTTTTCAGTCCAGGTTGCTCGTTTGCTGTCCCAGCTACTTCTGTTCTTCGTTTTCCTCCCGGTTTAGGCTTTTATCCTTTGAATATTGCACTTTCAAGGCTGTCAAGTTCCTTGTCTTTGTTCCATCTCCTAAAAGTAGCTTACTTTCGACAAAATGGCATGGTGTTCGCGACTATCGCATAATTTCCTGCAAAACAACGAGAAAGACACAAAGAAGCGAAAACAGCGCATAAAACGTGTGTAAATGCATGGAAATGCGTGCCAAAAGATGCTAAAAAGTGTATATAATATGCACGCATCAAACATCCCCAAACCAAACGTTTGCTTGTCCTCAAGCAAACTAATGCAACTACAAGAACTAAATGCAACTAAGTACTACCTAATAGAATGGAATCACCTCAGAGCCAACTATAAATTATATGTTAACTATCCAAATGTAGAAAATCAGCCACCAAGAAGTTCCAAACCAAAAGCAACGAATTCATACATGCAATGAAAAACAACTTGGACAATTGACCTCAAATGACTTGTGTACTTTGGACTCTCCCGGGTCACTCTTCTCTCATAAAACAAGGGTAAACATTTATGTGCAAGAGATAAAGATAAGAAAATGAAGACCCTCTCTTAACTGCGACCAACAAATCATGCAATGCAACTAGTATGGCAAATGATTCTAATTACCGTACACACGCATATCAGCCTTTCAATGTCTAGCTATCATGTAATACTCCGTATTTTATTCGTTTTGTTTTATTTATTTTTATGTTTACTTTAGTTAAACTTTCGTTAGCAAAACCAAAAATTGGTGAACGAGGTGTTTTATTTGCTAGTTTTGAAGTCGTGTATGTTCATGTACAAAGAGATCGTACTTGATTTATATTATTTGGGTCTTGGGATGCGCGAAGAGCTTGACCCATACACAAATTATATCGACAATTGGGCCTAGGGTTGCGTGCAAGCAAGCCCTTTACACGACCTTCACATCTGAAAAATAAGAAATTCAGAAACACTCTTGCTGCCGCCTTATTTAAACACACTCCTAAACCTATTTCTAACCTAGACGACACACAAACACAAGCTCTACACTTTTGCCGCCACTTCATAGATTGCATAGGAGGGTGTTCACGGTGGTTTAAGGGGTTATAGGGGCCGTCGACTGCATCATAAAGAGGGTAAGCACACCACTGATCTTAATTTCGTGGTTTTACTTCGGTTTTGTTTCGCATATTTCAAACGCATTACATGACTATAATCTTAATCCTTTACGTATTAATATTCTGTGGTATGTGGTAGTTATGTTCTGAGTAATTTAAGGTCATCTTTGTGTGTCTAGGGTCGTCGTATATGGGTGGTTAGTGTCGGTGGTGGTCTATTTTCTTTCCCGTCAGAAACAGAGTCTTAAGATGCCTTCATACATTCTGGGTTTCTGGGTTATTCGATGCTTTATCTGTCGGAAGTTGTTCTGGGTTTTAACGTTGCTGGTTGGGTGGTAGTCGGGGTAAGAGAGTGGTGGTTGTCATCATGGGTCGTGGTGTCTCACGGTGGTGGTGTGGTGGTTAGAGTTTAGGTGGTCTGTAGTGTTGATCAGAGGGCGTGTGTGGGTTGAGGTTTTGAGTCATTGATGGTGGCTTGTGGTTACGGTGGTTGCGGTTGTCACCCTCACCTATGGAACCGCCGTGGCTCAGAGGTGAGTCCGGTGGTGCCATGGGTAAGGTTAATGGCTGCAGTTGGCGTGGGGAACGACATTTATCACGGTGGTCAGAAGGTCAGGAGGGAATTTCTGGGTTTGAGTTTTTGCGGTCTGGGTTTTGATGACGGTTTGTGACGGCGGTGGACGTGGTAGGCGGCCACTGACCTCCTTCCTGGAACCACCGTGGCTCAGTGACGAGCCTGGTGGTGCCAGTGGGGAGGCCAGGGGTCGTAGGTGGCGTTGGGGAAGTGGTTGTTACGGTGGTTAGGCGTGGTTAGGAGTTGTGTTATGGCTGCTGATTCACGAGTTTTGGGCTGTTTTCACGTGTTGTGCTTACTTCAAGATTGATATTATTGTTATTAATATTATTATAAATTATATTTTTATGCTTTGTTTTATTTAAGCACATGATAATTAGTGGGTTAAATTATTTTATTAATGTTATGGTTAATGGATCTAAAATAATGTTAGTGTTTTGTATATCATAATTAGTGGCCTTGTTATGGGTAGTGTTTATTTTGATAATATGTCTTGAAGTGGGAATTTTATTAATTTGGTGAAAGTTGACTATTAAGTCATATACTATTTTTGGCAAGTCTATTTTTAGTAGGTTTGTTAATGTTACGTAGTTGGGCATGTTTACCTACATATCTGCAAGGTGTTGTGCATAAGCCAATTATGTATATGATCAAGTAGATTGTATTTTTGATTAAGTAAGTAGAATTTGATGCCAGTAATATTTATAGGAACGGAATTCGAAGAGGAACATTACTAGACGTTGTTGATCACTTCAGAATTTCCATTACAGGTAGGGTACACTAGAACTATATTGTTATGTATTATGTGAATTGGATGCTGTGAATGCAAGTATGATATTTATAAGTTTTATATTCAGTGTTGGTTCTTTATTATTGCATTCATAAGCATGGCATGAGCATGGTTACAAATTGAGATGATGATGAGATATTATTGGGCCCAGGATAGCTCTGCAGGTGTAACACCCCCATTTATTTAAGAGCCTTTAGCAAAACATTCTCAAATAAATAGAGCTGTTACCATCTCGGAATGTCCGAGGTAGTGAATAACAAAGTAAAACAAACCAAAGTACTTTATATAAAACAGATAAAATTTAAACTTTGATTGTTATAGTTATTACACCGTGGAAAAGAAAATACAACTGATGACTCCTCTAGATGTGATATAACTCTAAGTCGGTCCAAGGTATGCATCTCACATTCCTGCCCCAGCTCCTAGCTCATCTGTCTCTGACCTGTAGAATCTATTCCCCATTCCGGATCATCGTAGGTGTACACGAATACACTGTCAACCTCGCGGTTGAGTAGGATAACACAAAATAGATAATGCAACAGATATGATATGCAAATGCAATTATATGCTCGAGCTCAATCTCAATCTCAATCACAATCTCAAACTCATACCCTTGCACCAAGCCATACCGAACCTCCCGGCAGACTATAATCGGTCGTCACCGAACACCAGCATAACAGCTGAGGTCACCAGGTCTAGTCCTGCAGAACTAGCCTGGGCCCAAAAATATCTCGTAATCTCAATTCCGTATCCAATGCAAATGTCATGCTTATGAATGCAATATAAAATGCTCAACCATTATATATAATTCTCGTAATAATCACACTTGTATCCACAACATACAATTTAACATCCATTCATAACACGTCATAGATCATGGTACAGTGTATCCTACCTGGACAACAATATAGTCCAATAGCAAGCCAGCGAGTAACAGAATAATGTCACTTCATAATCGTCACCTAACAATAAAATATACGAAATCACTAACTAATCCAATTATGCAACTAATCTAATAAATCTAGTATTCAATTAATTATTTAAATAATATATCATGCATAACGAGACCGTATAAACATGACTACTTCCATTTACTAATCGAACATAGAAAATATCATCGAACTATTGATCACCGTCACATTCTTGTATAATAAAATTTACTTAACCATTTAATAAATAAACACCATGAACAAAATTACTAATAATATCAATGCTTACACTAACAACATTATGATAATAATATACTAATGATAACCATCAAATAATTACATTTATAAATACTAATAACTTATACTAATAATATCATTATGAACAATAACAACATTAGTAGTAGTAATAATAATAAGAATAATACTCAAACAATGACAACAAAATGAATACTAATAATATTAATAATAATACAATAATAATAATAATACTAATAATAATGTTGATAATATCCAGACATTGATAACAACAACTTATAATAATAATAATAATAATAATAATAATAATAATAATAATAATAATAGTCATATACGACAATGAACAACAAACCAACATATAATAGTAATAATAACTTATGCAGCCAATGATCACATTATAGCTAAAAGGGCAACCCATCATCGACTAAACACGAAGAAATACGAAACCAACCGCTTAGACAGTAGTGACAGCCTCCCCAAAAAAAAAGTCTCATCAACTACCCTAACGCCGCCTGAACCACCGCCAACCCACGGTGGTTGTCACCGCTACACCTTGACGCATCCCTAGACACCAAATACGATACCTGACTCGCCCCCAACGACCCTCGAAACCAGTAGCAAACACCCTACCAACAACCGACATACCGTACCCGAGTTTCTGCCCCTCTGTAAACCCGCTCCTAAACGACCTCCTAACTCCACCATCACCACCTCTAACCACCTCCCATGACACCTCTCATGACCCACGACCCCTTGGTCACACCCACCAGGTTTCGACGCTACTCCATTCCCTTGAAATCACCCCACAAAATCGCTGGTTCAGACACAACCACTCCGTTCCTGCACTCTAATACTCGTTGTCAAACACCCCCTTTCCGGCCACCACAACCACCCTACTACTAACAAAACCTCCTATAAACTCACCCCACTATCAACACCCAAAACTCGAGACAAGAAGGTAACCCAACACATAACGAATCCACAACAAACATCGAGTCAAAACCCAGAAAACAGAGTATGGGGCGTTGTTTCTGTCGACATTAAGGTGGTTATTGCGACGGATACGGTGGTCCTAGGGTAAACTAAAGACAACCAACATGTTATACTTACTACAAGGATTACATACAACCATAAAACCCAGATTCGAAGGTCTTTATAGTACGAGAAAAGAGGGTTAAACTTACAAGTACACAAAGATGAAAACGAAGGGGAAAGGCTGCGTTGATGTTGCTGTTGCTTTCGTTCTCTTCAAATCACTGAGGCAAGATAGCATTTCTGAGTGTAGATGGAGTAGAGGCAGGCGGAATGAATAGGGTTTCTTTTTGGGTGTCGATGGAGGTAGAAAAGAGGTGTGGTGACTAGGGTTCTTAGGTTGTATTATGTCGATATAGTGTTTTATGTTTATGGGTCATTACTCTCATATACGGTTTTCTCATAATCAACCCGAGCCCAAGCCCATCACGCGTCAAACATAACTCGATTCTAATAGTCCATCACGCACCCCGAGGTCTCACCCAACTATATCCCGCAACTTAAAATAAGCGAGAAAATATAAATAATTACATTAACAAATTATGTAAATATTAATTAAATTAATTATGAGGATATAAAATTATTTGTAATTACAAAACGAGAAATAAATATAAATTAGGAAATATATAAAATTATAAATATATTATTAAAATTAAAGAAGTGCGAATGAAACGTCACTTTATGAAATAATATTCAAATATCAAATGATTATGAAATATGAAATAATCGTAGAAATACGATTTATAAAACAATAACAATTCTCGTAAAATACTTTATAAATATTCCGTTTGAAATACGTCTATAAAACACGATTTGACAGTTGTTGACTAATGCTAAAATACGGGGTATTACAGCAGGGCTAGACCTGGTGACCTCAGCTGTTATGCTGGTGTTCGGCGACGGCCGATATAGTCTGCCGGGAGGTTCGGTATGGCTGGGTATTACGGGGTTGAGAATGAAAAATGAGGATGAGAATGAGATTGAGATTGAGCTCGAGCACATCATGGCATTGTATATCATTTATATTGCATTCTGTTATTGTGTTATCCTACTCAACCGCGAGGTTGACAGTGTATTCGTGTTCACCTACAATGATCCGGAATGGGGAGTAGATTTTTCAGGGCAAAGACAAACGGACTAGGATCTGGGCTTGGAGGAGAGAAACTTGGATCAGACTCACCTAGTTATAGATCACCTAGCTTGTAATAGTTCGTTTGTACTTTTCATATGTTGAGTTTTGGTTTTTAGACTATGCATGTAACAGTTTGGTTTCAACTCTGGGTTAAGTAACTTAAAGTACTGAATATCTTTCACTATGATTATCTCTTACCCTGGGTTATCCAGGATGGTAACAGTCTTATTTACCCTGGAAGTCCTAGTTCAGGCTCCTAGGTAAATGGGGGTGTTACAAAGTTGTATCAGAGCGAACGATCCTCAGGCCTAAACCTAATGAGCAATAATAAACATAGGAAGAGTCTAAATAAAATGAACTCCAGGTTAGTAACTGTTAGGAGCCCCACAGGATTTGGGATGAGTTAGGGGCCCCCTCAAACCAAGCCACTGGCCCTTCCAGTCTACCTGGTTACCTTGAGAGATGTAGAGTGTGGGTAGTATTGTAACAAGGAAGAGACCTTATATTTATA
Organism: Silene conica; assembly: GCA_029255685.2. Lineage (NCBI taxonomy): Eukaryota > Viridiplantae > Streptophyta > Magnoliopsida > Caryophyllales > Caryophyllaceae > Silene > Silene conica. The sequence continues at coordinate 74,174,269 of CM055311.2, forward strand.
TATATATATATATTGTACTAACGTTTCAGCAGCAAAGGATTGAGGTAAGTTATGATGTGAAATGTATTAGTGATACCGGACGAGATCTACATTAAGTTATGAGGGGCATGTTACACTGTTGTTTGACATATTTTGAACATGAGTTTATGTCTGAGTTTTGAATATCAGTGTGATTTGTATGAATATATGCATGCGGTAATATGATCCCTAAGCCTATAGGTAGATTTGTATGTAATGCAAAGTAGTAATTAAGGGTATGCTAGGAGTTGCATGCTAGACTACGTATGCTAGGAAAACCTAGGATGGAAGGGTATATGACCTTGGGTACTCATGTATTTGTTAAACTTGTGTAGCAATATGCCTCCCCGAAGAGACATCAATGCAGCCAACATTTCACAAGAGGAACTCGATCGCCTACTAGCTATGAATGTTGCTCTCTTAGCTAGGATTGGGGTAAATACTCAATCAGACTCAACCAAAATGAGTAATAATATCTCCAGGCACAACCCCACCAAGTACGATGGGGAGGGAGCACCAAGCTCGCTTGCGGAATGGTGTCGAGAATTCGAGAGTATCTTCGAACTATTGTCCGTTTCAGAATCAATGAAGGTGGACCAAGCTGTATTCTATCTAAAGGGTACAACTAGGTTATGGTGGAATAACAACAAAGAAGAGATCAAGGCCGCTGCTGAAGAGATTGGGTCAGAATATGTAAACTGGGAAGGGTTCAAGGGGATTTTATCCTCTAAGTTCGTGCCAGAGCATGTGAAAGAGAAGCTGAGAGTTGAGTTCGATTCTTTCAAGATGACTGAAGGGATGACTGTGGAAGCATATCACAGTAAGTTTATGCAGTTGGCGGAGAATATAGCTGACTTGGGCTACACCCCGGAGATGTTAGCGGCTCGGTTTGAAAAAGGGCTGACTATAGATATCAAGAAAAGTTTACCGGCAACTAAGCCCACGACTGTGGAAGATATACATGAGAGGGCTGGCCAGGCGGAAAGGATCGCTGACATGATTAGGGAAGAGGAGAAGGCCAAAGGTGACAAGAGGAAAGCAGAATCTGGGACCGAAAGCTCGGGGAATAAGAAGCCGAATAACCAGTATCGTTCTTTCTTCTCAACCAGTGCGCAAGGGAACAACACCAATCGTGGGGGTAACCGAACCATGTTGGAGCTGGTGGTGGAGTCCCTACATGTTTCAAGTGTGGGAAACCGGGACACAAGAAGATAGAGTGTTGGTCGGGTACTCAGAGTGCTGGGAGCAGTTATCATCGGGGAAATCAAAGTGGAGGATTCAGAACGCCGAATGCGAGTTATTCGGGGAATAACCGATCTGGAGATAACAACTATCAGCGGAACTACAGTAATTACAACAACCAGAACCGCTACCAAGGAAATTAGGGTAGTGGCAATGGTAATTTCCAGAAGACCTTAGCAGAGGCTAGTAACCAGAGCGGAGCGGGATCTGTGAACCAGAGCGGAGCTAAGAAAAGTGGGACCCTGTTTATGATGGGCAAAGAGGCTGCAGAGGAGGATGCTCATGTTGTTACTGGTACATTTCTAGTACAATCTTTTCCTACTTTCGTTTTGTTTGACTCTGGTGCATCACATTTTTTCATATCTGCGGAGCATGCTAGGGCTATAGGACTTGATGTATATGATGTCATAACTGATTCTATAACTATATCATCTGGTTAGTCCATAGCTTGTAATAGAATCTATAGCAATGTAATGATTAAAGTAGGGGCTGTGAGTTTTGAGTCGGACTTAATAGAGTTCCCTTTGGGTGGCTTTGAGGTGATACTGGGGATGGATTGGCTAAAAAAATATAAGGCCTACATCGACTGTTACCAAGGGAAAATTACTCTAAGAGGACCTAAGGGGGTGAGAGTGTCCTACAAGGGATATTCCGTGAAACCTAAACTGAAGTTGATCACCATCAATGCCCTGAGGACTTGCCTAAAGAGGGGTGATGAGATGCTGTTGTGCCATGTTCGAGACTTAACTGCCGAGAAACCCCAAGCTAGTGATATTGATATTGTAAGAGATTTTGAAGACGTGTTTCCAGAGGAGATTCCTGGTTTACCGCCAAAGAGGGACTTAGACTTTGGTATTGATCTGAAGCCCGGGGCTGAGCCAATTTCTAAAGCACCTTACCGCATGGGACCTAAGGAATTGGAAGAACTGAGGAAGCAGTTGGATGAGTTAGCAAGCAAGGGGTATGTGAGACCGCGTGTGTCACCTTGGGGAGCACCAGTGTTGTTTGTAAAGAAGAAGGATGAAACCATGAGGTTGTGTGTGGACTATAGGGAGCTCAATAGTGTGACGATCAAGAACATGTATCCTCTACCGCGTATTGATGATCTTTTTGACCAGTTGAGTGGGGCTGGTGTATTTTCCAAGATTGATTTGAGGTCAGGGTATCATCAGCTGAGAATCAAAGATGCGGATATCCACAAGACTGCGTTCAGATCAAGGTATGGGTATTATGAATTCGTAGTGATGCCATTTGGTTTGACTAATGCACCTGCTGTTTTCATGGATTTGATGAACAAAGTGTTTAGTCCCTTTCTGGACCAGTTTGTGGTAGTGTTTATCGATGACATTTTGGTGTACTCAAAGAATCGAGAGGAGCATGCAAAACATTTGAGCCTAGTACTGCAGACACTTCGGGATCATCAGTTGTATGCCAAGTTGAGTAAGTGCGAATTCTGGCTCGAGAAAGTTGTTTTTCTAGGTCATGTGGTATCTAAGGAAGGTGTATCTGTTGACCCTAGCAAGATTGAGGCCGTTTTGAAGTGGGAGCGATCAAAGAATGTGGCAGATATCCGAAGTTTCCTGGGTTTGGCTGGTTACTATAGGAGATCTGTGAAAGATTTCTCGAAGATAGCCAAGCCTATGACTTCATTGATGCGGAAAGAGAATAGATTTGTGTGGGATGAGAGCTGTGAGAAGGCATTTCTGGACCTGAAGGAGCGTCTTACCACAGCTCCTATCCTTGCATTGCCAGAAGGGAGTGAGAATTTCGAAGTCTATACAAATGCTTCTAAGAAAGGCATGGGTTGTGTACTGATGCAGAATGGGAAAGCGATTGCTTATGCTTCCAGGCAGCTGAAGCCCTATGAGGAGAACTATCTGGCGCATGATCTAGAGCTTGGAGTAGTAGTTTTTGCACTTAAATTGTGGCGACACTACCTTTATGGAGCTACATTTAAGGTGTATTCCGATCATAATAGTTTGAAGTACATTTATACCCATAGAGAGCTGAATATGTGTTGGAGGAGATGGATTGAGCTCATTGGAGATTATGACATGGAGATCCTGTATAAAGAAGGGAAAACAAATGTGGTGGCCGATGCATTGAGTAGGAAATCTGTTCACGCTCTATGCACAGCAAGATCGAGACTGAGTATGTATCGTGAGTTGGGACATATGAGTATCGCGGTGATTCTGAAGGGTGAGACTTTGGGGGATTTGACGATTGAGCCTGAGTTATACTCCGAGATTCGAGAGCGCCAGAAAAGTGATCCTAGAATTCAGAAGTGGCGTGAGGATTTGAGCCAAGCTAGTAATGAATCTTATTCTAAGTTCGAGATTCATGATGATGATAGTTTGAGGTTCGCTGGGAGATGGTGTGTGCCTGACAATGAGGACTTGAAAAGAAAGATACTGGTAGAAGCTCATTCTACACCTTATTCCGTTCATCCTGGAGGGGATAAGTTGTACAAAGACCTGAAGAAAGCTTTTTGGTGGCCAAAGATGAAACAGGAGGTAGCTGAGTTTGTTTCTCGGTGCCTAGTATGTTAGAGAGTGAAAGGAGAACATAAGAGGCCGCAAGGAAAGTTATAGCCACTGGATGTACCAGAATGGAAGTGGGAGAGCATTTCGATGGATTTTATTGTGCGATTGCCTAGGACTTCGAAGGGAAATGATATGATATGGGTGATCGTTGATAGACTGACTAAATCAGCCCATTTCATTCCAATGAAAGAGATGTGGAGTAAAGCTGAGCTGGCTAAGGCTTACATCAAGCATGTGGTGAAGCTTCATGGTGTACCTAGAGATATTGTTTATGATCGTGATTCCAGGTTTATCTCTAAGTTTTGGCAAGAGTTGCAGTCATTGATGAGAACTACCTTCAAGATGAGTACAGCGTTTCATCCAGCGACAGATGGACAGACGGAGAGAACTATTCAGACACTGGAGGATATGGTGAGAGCGTGTGTGCTTGAGTTTGGGGGATCTTGGGAGGACAGGCAAGGCTTGATAGAATTTTCGTACAACAATAGCTATCATACTAGCATTGGGATGGCTCCTTTTGAGGCATTGTATGGGAGGAAGTGTATGAGTCCAGTTTGTTGGGATGATAGAGCTGATGTGGTGACTTTGGGACCTGAGATAATTCAGGAGATGATAGCACAAGTCCAGGTGATTCGACAGAAGATGAGAGCTGCCCAAGCTAGACAGAAAAGTTATGCCGATCTGAAGAGAAGTGACATCACTTTTGAGGCAGAAGAGAAGGTTCTACTGAAGGTGTCACCTATGAGAGGAGTAATGAGGTTTGGCAAGAGAGACAAGTTGAGCTAGAAGTTCATTGGGCTATTTAAGATCCTAGAGAGAGTTGGGGAAGTAGCTTACCGATTGGCTCTACCTCCAGCTTTAGCCAGGGTGCACAATGTATTCCATGTGTCACAGCTGAGAAGATATATCAGTGACCCTTCACATGTCCTTGATCATGAGGTTATCGAGGCGGATGAGCAGTTGACCTACGAGGAGAGACCCAAGGAGATCCTTGACAAGAAGGTGAGGAAAACCAGGAATGGAGAGACCGCGCTAGTCAAAGTATTATGGACCAATCATAATGTCGAGGAGGCTACTTGGGAGACAGAGGCTTCGATGAGGGAGAAGTATCCTGAGTTGTTTACTTAAGGTATGTTACGAGGACGTAACCTTCTTTTTAGGAGGTTAGCATGTGACAATTTGTATGTTAACGTAGTTTTGTTAGGTCCTAACGTTATGTGGTGTCACTCTCATGTGTTTACTACGTGTTTAATGATCACTGTTGACCTTGGGATGACGAATTTCGGGACGAAGTTCATTTTAAGGAGGGAAGACTGTAATACTCCGTATTTTATTCGTTTTATTTTATTTATTTTTATGTTTACTTGAGTTACACTTTCGTTAGCGAAACCAAAAATTGGTGAACGAGGTGTTTTATGTGCTAGTTTTGAAGCCGTGTATGTTCATGTACAAAGAGATCGTACTTGATTTATGTTATTTGGGTCTTGGGATGCGCGAAGAGCTTGACCCATACACAAATTATATCGACAATTGGGCCTAGGGTTGCGTGCAAGCAAGCCCTTTATACGGCCTTCACATCTGAAAAATAAGAAATTCAGAAACACTCTTGCTGCCGCCTTATTTAAACACACTCCTAAACCTATTTCTAACCTAGACGACACACAAACCCAAGCTCTACACTTCTGCCGCCACTTCATAGATTGCATAGGAGGGTGTTCAAGGTGGTTTAGGGGGTTCTAGGGGACGTCGATTGCATCATAAAGAGGGTAAGCACACCACTGATCTTAATTTCGTGGTTTTACTTCGGTTTTGTTTCGCATATTTCAAACGCATTACATGACTATAATCTTAATCCTTTACGTATTAATAATCTGTGGTATGTGGTAGTTATGTTCTGAGTAATTTAAGGTCATCTTTGTGTGTCTAGGGCCGTCGTATATGGGTGGTTAGTGTCGGTGGTGGTCTGTTTTCTTTCCCGACAGTAACAGAGTCTTAAGATGCCTTCATACATTCTAGGTTTCTGGGTTATTCGATGCTTTATCTGTCGGAAGTTGTTCTGGGTTTTAACGTTGCTGGTTGGGTGGTAGTCGGAGTAAGAGAGTAGTGGTTGTCATCATGGGTCGTGGTGTCTCACGGTGGTGGTGTGGTGGTTAGAGTTTAGGTGGTCTGTAGTGTTGATCAGAGGGCGTGTGTGGGTTGAGGTTTTGAGGCATTGATGGTGGCTTATCGTTACGGTGGCTGCGGTTGTCACCCTCACCTATGGAACCGCCGTGGCTCAGAGGTGAGTCCGGTGGTGCCGTGGGTAAGGTTAATGGCTGCAGTTGGCGTGGGGAAGGACGTTTATCACGGTGGTCAGAAGGTCAGGAGGGAATTTCAGGGTTTGAGTTTTTGCGGTCTGGGTTTTGATGACGGTTTGTGACGGCGGTGGACGTGGTAGGCGGCCCAGTGGCGAGCCCGGTGGTACCAGTGGGGAGGCCAGGGGTCGTAGGTGGCGTTGGGGCAGTGGTTGTTACGGTGATTAGGCGTGGTTAGGAGTTGTGTTATGGCTGCTGATTCACGAGTTTTGGGTTGTTTTCACGTGTGATGCTTACTTCAAGATTGATATTATTGTTATTAATATTATTATAAATTATATTTTTATGCTTTGTTTTAGTTAAGCACATGATAATTAGTGGGTTAAATTATTTTATTAATGTTATGGTTAATGGATCTAAAATAATGTTGTTATTGATATTATAAATAATACTATCTATAATGGGCAATTTTATAATGTTAGTGTTTTGTATATCATAATTAGTGGCCTTGTTATGGGTAGTGTTTATTTTGATAATATGTCTTGAAGTGGGAATTTTATTAATTTGGTGAAAGTTGACTATTAAGTTATATACTATTTTTGGCAAGTCTATTTTTAGTAGGTTTGTTAATGGTACGTTGTTGGGCATGTTTACCTACATATCTGCAAGGTGTTGTGCATAAGCCAATTATGTATATGATCAAGTAGATTGTATTGTTGATTAAGTGAGTAGAATTTGATGCCAGTAATATTTATAGGAACGGAATTCGAAGAGGAACATTACTAGACGTTGTTGATCACTTCAGAATTTCTATTACAGGTAGGGTACACTGGAACTATCTCTTTATGTATTATGTGAATTGGATGCTGTGAATGGAATTATGATATTTATAAGTTTTATATACAGTGTTGGTTCTTTATTATTGCATTCATAAGCATGGCATGAGCATGGTTACAGATTGAGATGATGATGAGATATTATTGGGCCCAGGCTAACTCTGCAGGGCTAGACCTGGTGACCTCAGCTGTTATGCTGGTGTTCGGCGACGGCCGAGTATAGTCTGTCGGGAGGTTCGGTATGGCTGGGTGTTACGGGTTTGAGAATGAAAAATGAGAATGAGAATGAGATTGAGATTGAGCTCGAGCACATCATGGCATTGCATATCATTTATATTGCATTCCGTTATTGTGTTATCCTAGTCAACCGCGAGGTTGACAGTGTATTCGTGTTCACCTACGATGATCCGGAATGGGGAGTAGATTTTTCAGGGCAAAGACAGACGGACTAGGATCTGGGCTTGGAGGAGAGAAAATTGGATCAGACTCACCTAGTTATAGATCACCTAGCTTGTAATAGTTCATTTGTACTATTCATATGTTGAGTTATGGTTTTAGACTATGCATGTAACAGTTTGGTTTCAACTCTTGGTTAAGTAACTTAAAGTACTGAATATCTTTCACTATGATTATCTCTTACCCTTGGTTATCCAGGATGGTAACAGTCTTATTTACCCTGGAAGTCCTAGTTCAGGCTCCTAGGTAAATGGGGGTGTTACATATCACATGCCGAATACTTGCAAGTTATGGTTATGTGAGGTAAAATGGGTAAAAAGAGGTAAAAAACAATATGGAAAAGAGGTTGTAACGGCTCGAGCTAGCTACGAAGACTAAACCAAAAGTAGAACCATCTATATTACTCACAAAAAACTCGATGTCATGCTCGGCATACAACTCATACAACCACGGAACTTGAATCGGGTAAAAATACTTAGCTTATAGCTTTTTTTTTCTTTTTCCAATTCCCAAAAGATACAATGATAAGCACGAGAATACATTTTCTTTTTCTTTCCTTTTCATTTTTTTTTTCATTTTTTTTTGCTAAGTTCATGGAAAACAACTAACTCCGAGTTCAAGTTCCAACATTCTCAAATTACCAACTCCAAAATGAAATCCAAACCAAAAATGATGAAATGGAAGTATACCACAAAACAACACTAACTAGCTCAACACAAGGTAGGCTAAGATTTGGGTGTAGTTTATAGGTCAACTGGTAGTTTTTGGCTAAATGTTGAGTTAAATAGGTGAAATGAGAATTGGGATATGCAAGTATTCTCGAAACATGTGATACCAACCACAAAACCATGCGTGCAGGCAAAAAATAATCAAAAGTCATACATGTGAAATGCGATGAAATGAAGGGAGTACTAATTTCAATCCTATATGAACTGGTCATGAATGTCACCAGTTATGGGCTCTGAAGAGTCTATTAATATAATATACTCAAGAGGGGGGCGGGGGTGAATTGAGTATGCCTTCTTTTTCAAATCTTCTTCGATGTGTTCCTTTGTATGATGGATGTCGAGTAAAACAAGAAAGAAAGAGAGACACGATATTTTTGAAGTGGTTCAGTTTCACAATTTGAAACCTACGTCCACTATTCTCGATTAATAAAATTAGTACCTTCTCCAGATTACAATTTTATCAACCCTACTCGTACAACTTTGATGTTAGTTGTAACTCAATCTAGATACCGTTAAATACCTAGCTATGTCAAGTACCATGAAATACTTGATTACAATGAGTACCGTTAAATACTCGATCTATCTTACGCTAATAAGATAAGACTTCAATAAGTTCTTCAAAGTCACAATCTTGAATGAATAAGATCAATGCTGGAGCACTTGATCGAATCTTGAAACGAATATGACAATTAAAGCTCGAATCTAGAAGTAAAATAACGGCGGCGGTTTTCTTGATATGCGTGCAAGTGTGTATGGTTTCGTGATTTTCGATGTATTACAAGTATTCTATTTATATAGAATTATGTCTAGGTTATTAAACCCTAGATGATTTAGGAATATTATTTAAACTAGAATTCTAGTCTTTAGGTTATACTACCATAAATCTGATCTTAATTTATTGAGGAAAGATTTAATAAGATATTTAGGTATTATACAAGGAATCAATTTCCTAATTCATATTTAGGAAAGATCTCATATAATAAATAAATAGCAACTTTATTAAAACCAACTTCCTAAAACTTGTCAAAATATAATAAATTATATTACAAAAATATAATATAGATTGTTTTAGGATACCTAAATAAATACATACTATTTATCTAAACAACCCTACACGATTATGGAACGTGTCATGGTACATGATTTCCAAAACCGTTTTATACAATATTTAGATTATATTATCTTGACAATTATGGTTACATAAAAATCCTTAGTTTATTAGAAATTAATATTTAACTCATAAGAAAATTATTTATTCTTTTTTTACTAAAAGATATTTTACATCATCCCATTAAGATTAATAATTCTATATTCCAAAAATAGAATACCAATTAAACATTATTTAATCACGACGATTTTGGAAACCAAAATCGTTTCAATCATTACAAACCTTTCGACTATTTCTTCTTTCTAGAGTTATAGCTACGAGCTATAACTTGAAATCATCATATACTAAAGTTATAGTAGAAACGTATAACATTAGTTCTCTATTAAACTTGTGATCTTCTCTTAATCTTTGATTAGTCAATCCTTTGACTAAAGTTCTTGAATCTTTTATACTTGATCGTTGATATCATTCAATATAACATTTTGTACACTTAGCACACGATTATACGCACGAGTATATAATATATTTAACTAGACATGTCATTATCAAAACATAAACATATATACTAAATATATACAATTGAATATATGGTTCAATAAATTCCCCCTTTTTGATGATGGCAAGTCTTTCTTGGATTTGTGGCTAAGTGTTTAGTTCCCCCTCAGTATAATAAGGGTCATTCATAGCAAAGATTAACTTAGGGTTTTTATCTTTTATCTAACCCATATCCTTTACGAACCCTAAGAGACAATGATTTACGACAAGGAGCAAACTTAGGCAAATTCTAATCTAAGTCGCATTTCCCCCCTCTTGACATCATCGAAAAGACGGGAACAAAGACATAAAACGACTAGAATAATATACTACGAAACAAGAATAAGCATGCATCAAAGACGTATCACACAAACACAAAATATCATACAAAAACAAGTACGAGTGTGAGAAACATACACAACCAAACCGAAAATACTAAAGCCAATGAGCCGAAAATAATACAAGAGTTTTGAAAATTGGGCCGGCTAGGATAAAGTTTGATATGGGCCTCGGATGGATCAAATAAGATCAGGAAGAGTAAGTTTGGGCCGTTAGCAAAATAGGATAAAAGAAACGAGGATATAAGCACAACAAGTCTAATGGGCCGCGAATTCATATGGCCGAGGATAGAGTTTGAGTTGGGCCGAAAAAGGATTAAAATTTTACTAAGTCCTTCCCGGACTTAAACACCAACAACCAAAATAACCGAAAACGAAACCAAGAAACAGAGTATCATCATGATAATTTGGATCAAGAGGAGGACGGGTCATGGCGTCTGGCAAATGGGCTACATAATCAGGTCTGGTGCGGAATTCGAGGGTGGACAACCTGTAATACCTCAAAAATCTAGACTCGATAATTAAGTTTATTTGTTTGTGTCGATAGTTTACTTTACGGCTTTAAGTAATGAATTAAGTTATGTGATTAGGTTGTTTTGAGGGTTCGAACCGTAGACCTCTAGCTCTATGATTATGTCGTGGTGGGGATCGATCCCTAGACCTTGTGCGCGTGGCTTGGGCCTCGTAATGTGTGCCACAACCCCAAGCCCACGGCTGTTTTGAGGAACAACTCCACAAACCCTACTAAGAGAACCACCTACCGTCACCTTTTAACATATTTCTTAAACCCAAAGCTTACCCTAATCCTCATTCCAACACCCCATACCCACATCCGTCACAACCTAGAGTAGAGAAACAGTAATCACGGTGACTCTAAGGCGGGCATAAGGTGGTCGAATCGTCGGAAAAGTAGGTATGCTAAACACTACGTTAATACTATACTGTCCTCTTTTCGGGTCTGTTTTTCTTCAGCAAGTTTGGGTCGTGTCATGTGATTATCTTGTGTTGTTCTTTCGGGTAAGATGGTCCAGGGGGTTTGTATGTCGTGTCTAGTGTTTGTCGTGGTTGTGTCAACCACCGTACTGCGCCAGGGGAGGCGTTTTTGTGACGACAGTCGTGGGGTTCCTCTGTTTGTGTTATACCCGAGTCTGACCAGCAACCTTACTATCAACATCGATGCTCTTCCTCTTATTGTTCTTTGAGGTGGTTTTGGTAAAAGAGCAGGTGGTGGTCAGGGAAGGGTTACGGCGGCTGGTGGGGTGGTCTCAGGTGGCGTAAACAGGGTCGAATAGGGTGGTTAGTTCGGGGTTCCGTTCTGGGTTTCTTTTATGTTATATGAGTCTGGTTGTTTGGGGGTGGCACCACCGCTGACTCGGGGGAGGTCGATGCGGTGGTACCACCTTGGTCTAGGTGTCTAGTGTTAGGGGGTGTTTTGGTAACAGTTGTGAGTGGTGGTTGGGCCTGGTCAGCCGTCGACAGGGGTATAGAAGGAGGGGTCTGGTCGCGTGTCCGGTTAGGTTTCAGGGGGTTTCGTGGAGTGGGTTCACCTCACCGGTGGCCGGCGACCTGGTTGCCGGTGGTCGCCAGGAGCGTGGGTGGTTCCGGGTTCCTGGTCTGGTGGTTGTGGGGTGAACGGCGGCGGTAATAGGTGGGTTTTTGGTAGTGAGTCGGGTTGGTTTAAGGTGTGGGCTGTTTTCGTGTTTCGATTGTTTTTATTATTATTATTATGCTTATTATTATTATGTTTATTAATTGTTATTATTATTAAAATTATCTTAGTGTTTTTGTTTTACTAATATTTTAGTAATAATCGTCTTTGTATGGCAATTTTATTCGTGTTTGAGTAGTTGAAGTTTATGAGTCGGGAATTAGTTAAGTCAAGGGAGTTCCTATATTTGGGAAGTTTCTATTTTTGGAAACTTTCCACTTATGGAAGGTTTCTATTTATAGTAAGTGTGGTTGTTAAGGGGTTCGAGAAGGTTATTAATTACGTATACGTGTTTAGGTAGCGAGTTTCGCGTGGAACATTTCTAACAAGCCTTGGATTTAGCTGCATCCCTGTTATTTCAAGTAGGGGAAATACTTGTATATAATGATGAGTAAACTGTTGTTATTTGGTATTAACCATGTTTGTTTTATAATATCATGTGATCGTTATATTGTGCTATTTATTTATATAATTCTGGGATACGATACGAGGTGATGAGATAATGGGTCTTGTGATTGGTGCGGAGATTATGGGTCTTGTGATTGGTGCGGAGTTAATGGGTCTTGTGATTGGTGTGGAGAATAATGGGTCTTGTGATTTGGTGTGAAGAATAATGGGTCTTGTGATTCGAAGAGGAGATGAACGACTTTCTATTTATAGTATTGTTTGTTTGTTTATATTTCCTCTACTCAACCTCGTGGTTGACTCTGTGTATTCGTGATCACCTGTGATGAACTAACTTATTGGGGAGCAGATTGACAGGTGTTGAGACTATGGGAGCTAAGGGAAGGGAGAAGCTTGGATCTGGACCAGCCTAGAGTCTAGATCACCATAGTAGTCTTTTCATGAGTTGTACTTAGTTTTACAAGACAGTTTTATAAGTTGGCTGTATGAACTCGTTCTTTGAGTTTAACTTTATTTAATTAAAGTATTGTTTATCTTTCCTTTGTATCTACAGCCTCGGGAAACCGAGATGGTAACACCCTTATTTATCTGGGGAGTCCTAGTACAGGCCCTTAAATAAATGGGAGTGTTACAAAGTGGTATCAGAGAGAACGATCCTCAGGCCTAACCAAATGAACCCAATGAATGTCGGAGAGTCTAAATAAAATGAACCCCGAGATAGGACTGTTAGGAGCACATTAAAGGAAAAGTATGAGTCTAGGGCCCCCTCACACCGAACCATTGGCCCTCTCAGTTTAACCCGGGAACCCAGAGTGAATATACGAGAGAAAAGGGTAGATTAGGAGGTGATGGAAGTGATGGTATATGGTGATAGAAATGTTATGAGAACTCTTGGTATATGTGACCGTTTGGGAAAAGCCAGTAAGGGCAAGAGCATGAAAGAATTTTAATTGTATGAATACAAAAGGTGTATATTAATATGGATATGTGAAGTGATTTGAAGCATGTTAGTAATTCTTTTTCTCATCATGTCTAGCGATATGCGGTTATGTTATCCCCGAGCCATGTTATAGAAAAGTGATACTCTATATGATAAGTGTTTATTGACTTTAATGCTTAGGGAACATAGCCCTAATCCAAATGGGTACCCACATGAGTCGGGATTCATTTCTTCTCTTTTGTATTATAGTATGCCTCCGCGAAGAAACAATATCGCTAACATCACGCAAGAAGAATTGGACCGTTTGATAGCTGAGAATGAGGCCCTAAAGGCCAAACATATGGACTCCGCAAAGATGAGCACGATTATCGCGAGGCATCACCCTACCCAATTCACCGGGGAGGGGGAACCTCATTTGATAGGAGTCTGGTGCCGGGAATTCAGTAAATTGTTCGAGTTGCTGGATTGCCCTGAAGAATTGAGAGTTGACCAAGCAGCCCACTATCTGAGGGGTATGGCCGGAGACTGGTGGACCGGGAACAAGGGAGAGATCCGAGAGGCAGCTAGAGAGGATGGGACCGAGTTTGTTGCTTGGATCGCATTCAAGAGGATCTTATATGAAGTGTTTCTACCAGAATTCCAGAAAAGCAAGCTAAGAGAGGAGTTTGATACCTTCAGGATGACGGAAGACATGACAGTAGAGGCCTACTACAGGAAATTCATCCAGTTAGTGAACTATGTAGGGGACATGGGGTTTGATGATGCCATGTTGGCGATGAAGTTTGACAGGGGTTTGTCAATTGCTATCAAGAAGAGACTGATTGCGGCTCCGCCCACCACAGTCCGGGACATCTATTTACGGGATGGGGTGGCGGAGAGGCTATCAAAAATGATCAAAGAGGACAAGAAGTCCAAATCTGAAAAGAGAAAGGCTGAGGTAGTAACCGAAAGTTCAGGGTCGAAGAAGCAAAGCACTAACAAGTTCAGTGGATATTTCAGTAACAGTGCCTCAGGAGGCGTGAGGAACCAGAGTGGGGGCAACTACAGGAGTGGGGGTACTAGCAGTGGTTCGGTTGGAATAGTTTTTTTCGGCTGTGGAAAGATGGGGCACAAGCAGGCAGTATGTCGCTCATCTGGAGGGAATCAGTCCGGGGGTTATCGTACGCCTACATCCGGATATCAGGGATCCCGCACTCAGTCCTATGGTATCAGTGGCTATCGTACACCCATGACAAACTATAGTGGGGGTGCGAGGTCTGGAGGCAGCAGCAATTATCAGAGGAACTTCAACAACAATCAAAATCGCTCATACCAAAATCAATACCATGGGAATGGGAGCAATCAGAAGACGGGAGCAGAAGGGAACCAGCAGGCTGGGACATCTACTGCCAGTCAAAGTGGAACTAAATCCAGTGGCAAGCTTTTTGCCATGGGAAAGCAGGCAGCTAAAGATGATGCTCATGTGGTGACCGGTACTTTTCTTGTGAACTCTAAACCTACTTTCGTACTTTTCGATTCCGGTGCGACCCATTCTTTTGTGTCTAGAGATCATGTTAAGGCCTTGGGACTTGAGAGATTTGATTGGGTTGCGGACTCAGTGACCATACCTTCAGGCGAGTCGATAGCTTGTAATAGAATATATGGTAGCGTACCCATCAAAATCGGGGAAGCAACCTTTTATTGTGACCTCATAGAATTTCCATTTGGGGGTTTTGAGGTGATTCTGGGGATGGACTGGCTTGGGAAGTATCGAGCTTTTATCGATTGTCACCAAAAGAAAATTTCCTTGAAGGGACCTAAGGGAGTGAGGGTGTCTTACAAGGGATATCGAGTCAAACCGAAAATCAAGTTCATTTCCGTCAATACCCTTAAGGCTGGCTTGCGAAAAGGAGAGAGTCTGATCTTGTGCCAAATGTGGAACTGCGAGGCCGAGACCCCTAAGACTAGTGAGATACCAGTGGTAAGGGAGTTCGAGGGAGTATTCAGAGATGACGTTCCTGGATTACGGCCAAGGAGGGAAGTGGAATTTTCCATTGACCTAAAACCGAGGGCGGGACCTATATCTAAATCACCGTATCGTATGGGACCGAAGGAGATGGAGGAATTGAAGAAGCAATTGGATGAACTAGCTGAGAAAGAGTTCATCCGACCCAGTGTGTCACCCTGGGGAGCACCTGTGCTATTTGTGAAGAAGAAGGATGGGAGTTTAAGACTTTGTGTTGACTACCGAGAACTGAACAATGTGACAGTCAAGAACCGTTATCCTTTGCCGAGAATTGACGACTTGTTCGACCAATTATGTGGAGCTGGGGTTTTCTCTAAGATTGATTTGAGATCCGGGTATCACTAGTTGAGAATAAAAGATGAAGATATTCCAAAGACCGCTTTCAGAACGAGGTATGGCCACTACGAATTTGTGGTTATGCCATTCGGTTAAACAAACGCTCCAGCTGTGTTCATGGATTTGATGAACAGAGTCTTTAGCCCATATCTGGATAAGTTCGTGGTGGTATTCATAGATGATATCCTAGTGTATTCAAAGAATGCGGAAGAGCACGAGGATCATTTGAGGAGAGTACTGCAGACCCTGGAGGAGCATAAGCTCAATGCTAAGTTGAGCAAGTGTGAATTCTGGTTGGAGAAAGTCGCATTTCTGGGGCATGTAATTTCCAAGGAAGGAGTATCTGTCGACCCTAGTAAGATCGAGGCTGTGACTAGGTGGCAAAGTCCGAAGAATGTGAGTGAGATTCGAAACTTCCTGGGATTGGCTGGTTATTATCGGAGGTTTGTCAAGGATTTTTCGAAGATAGCAAAGTCGTTGACGTCGTTAATGAGGAAAGAAAACTGTTTCATCTGGGATGAGAGTTGTGAGAAGGCATTCCTAACCCTTAAGGAACGTCTGACAACAGCTCCTATCCTTGCTTTGCCAGTCGGAAGTGATAATTTTGAAGTCTTTACTGACGCTTCGAAGCATGGATTGGGTTGTGTGTTAATGCAGAATGGGAGAGTGATCGCGTATGCTTCTCGCCAATTGAAGACTTATGAAGAAAATTATCCGACCCATGATTTGGAATTGGGAGCTGTGGTCTTTGCACTTAAATTGTGGCGCCATTACCTCTATGGAGCCACTTTTAAGGTGTTTTCTGATCATAAGAGTCTGAAGTATATCTACACCCAGAAAGAGTTGAACATGAGACAGAGGAGGTGGATAGAGTTTATTGGAGACTACGATATGCAGATTGTCTACCACGAAGGCAAGGCGAATGTGGTAGCTGATGCCCTAAGTAGGAAGTCAGTTCATGCTTTGAGTTGTGCCAGATCGAGAGTGAGGTTGCATGGCGAACTAAGGGAGATGGGAATTTTCATGATCCGGAAAGGGGATGCTCTTAGTGACTTGACAGTGGAGCCCGAGTTGTACGGGGAGATTCGGGAGTTGCAAATGAGTGATGCGAGAATCCAGAAGTGGCGCGGGATGGTTGAGAGTGAGGTTGGAGAGGCTACATCCAAGTTCAGTATTCATACCGACGGTAGTTTGAGGTTCAGTGGGCGATGGTGTGTTCCGGATATCGAGGAGCTAAAGAAGAAAATCCTGACTGAAGCTCATGCTACTCCATATTCTGTTCACCCAGGGGGTGATAAGTTGTATAAAGATCTCAAGAAGACGTTCTGGTGGCCAAATATGAAGAAGGAAGTCGCGGAGTTTGTGTCAAGGTGTTTGACATGTCAGAGAGTGAAAGGGGAGCATAAGAGACCACAAGGAAAAGTTCAACCTTTAGATGTACCAGAGTGAAAGTGGGAGAACATCTCGATGGACTACATTTTGGGGTTGCCTCAGACTCAGAGGGGCAACAACATGATTTGGGTGATTGTGGATCGTTTGACTAAGTCTGCTCACTTTATTCCGATGAAAGATAACTGGAGTAAAGCCGAGTTGGCTAAGTCATATGTCCAGAACGTGGTTAAATTGCATGGCGTACCCAAGGACATTGTTTCGGACCGAGACTCGAGGTTCATATCTAGATTTTGGCAGGAGCTGCAAACCGCTTTGGGTACCCAGTTGAAGATGAGTACAGCTTTCCATCCAGCTACTGACGGACAGACTGAGAGAACGATTCAGACTCTTGAGGACATGTTGAGAGCTTGCGTACTGGAATTCGGAGGATCATGGGAGGATCGAATGGGATTGATAGAGTTTTCTTATAACAACAGCTATCATGCCAGTATTGGGATGGCCCCTTTCGAGGCCTTGTATGGGAGGAAGTGTCGGAGCCCAGTGTGTTGGGATGATCGAGCCGATGTTGTGACTCTAGGGCCAGATATGATTCAGGAGATGGTGGAGCAGGTTCAGATTATTCGACAGAAGATGAGGGCCGCCCAGGATAGACAAAAGAGCTATGCAGATTTAAAGAGGAGCGATATTTCATTCGAGGCCGGCGAGAAGGTACTACTGAAGGTATCTCCAATGAAGTGTGTGATGAGATTCAGGAAGCGTGGCAAACTGAGTCAGAAATTTATTGGACCGTTTGAGATTTTGGACAGAGTGGGGGAGGTGGCATACCGATTATCTTTACCTCCAGCCCTATCCAAGGTCCATAACGTGTTCCATGTGTCTTAGTTGCGGAAATATGTGAGTGATCCCTCTCATGTATTACGCCATGAGGTGATTGAAGTAGATGAACAGTTGGCTTACGTTGAGACTCCGAAAGAGATTCTGGACAGGAAGGTACGAAAGACGCGCAATGGGGAGACGTCCTTGGTGAAAGTCCTGTGGACCAATCATAATCAGGAAGAGGCCACCTGGGAGCCTGAGTCCTTTATGAGGGAGCGTTACCCGCACTTGTTCGATTGAGGTAAGATACGGGGACGTAACTCTTTTTTTTTAAGGGGGGTGGAATGTCACATTTTTGTGTTTTGAATAACGTTTGTGTTTCAAGTTCGGTTGTGTTGGCTTGTTTGTCACCTGAGTGTGGTCGAACTTCGGGACGAAGTTCATTTTAAGGGGGGAAGACTGTAATACCTCGAAAATCTAGACTCGATAATTAAGTTTATTTGTTTGTGTCGATAGTTTACTTTACGGCTTTAAGTAATGAATTAAGTTATGTGATTAGATTGTTATGAGTGTTCGAACCCTAGACCTCTAGCTCTATGATTATGTCGTGGTGGGGATCGATCCCTAGACCTTGTGCGCGTGGCTTGGGCCTCGTAATGTGTGCCACAACCCCAAGCCCACGGCTGTTTTGAGGAACAACTCCACAAACCCTACTAAGAGAACCACCTACCGTCACCTTTTAACATCTTTCTTAAACCCAAAGCTTACCCTAATCCTCATTCCAATACCCCATACCCACAGCCGTCACAACCTAGAATAGAGAAACAGTAATCACGGTGACTCTAAGGCGGGCATAAGGTGGTCGAATCGTCGGAAAAGTAGGTATGCTAAACACTACGTTAATACTGTATTGTCCTCTTTTCGAGTCTGTTTTTCTTCAGCAAGTTTGGGTCGTGTCATGTGGTTATCTTGTGTTGTTCTTTCGGGTAAGATGGTCCAGGGGGTTTGTGTGTCGTGTCTAGTGTTTGTCGTGGTTGTGTCAACCACCGTACTGCGCCAGGGGAGGCGGTTTTGTGACGACAGTCGTGGGGTTCCTCTGTTTGTGTTATACCCGAGTCTGACCATCAACCTTACTATCAACATCGATGCTCTTCCTCTTATTGTTCTTTGAGGTGGTTTTGGTAAAAGAGCAGGTGGTGGTCAGGGAAGGGTTACGGCGGTTGGTGGGGTGGTCTCAGGTGGCGTAAACAGGGTCGAATAGGGTGGTTAGTTCGGGGTTTCGTTCTGGGTTTCTTCTATGTTATATGAGTCTGGTTGTTTGGGGGTGGCACCACCACTGACTCGGGGGAGGTCGATGCGGTGGTACCACCATGGTCTAGGTGTCTAGTGTTAGGGGGTGTTTTGGTAACAGTTGTGAGTGGTGGTTGGGCCTGGTCAGCCGTCGACAGGGGTATTGAAGGAGGGGTCTAGTCGCGTATCCGGTTAGGTTTCAGGGGGTTTCGTGGAGTGGGTTCACCTCACCGGTTGTAACACCCCAAGAGTATGAGAGGAAAGTTGTCCCACATCAGTAGAATGTGAGGCTTGTGATATGTTTATAATAACTTCCACCCACCACTTAGTAACAAGGCCTTGTTCTTTTGGGCTTAAGTGAGGACAAATAATGGGCCCAAAGGCTTACCTCCCATCTTATTGGGGGTGTGTTACGACCGTGGTGGGTCGCGTTGTTACAAATGGTATCAGAGCGACCCTGCGACCGTGTGGTGAGCCTATGGTCAGGAGTACCCGGGTCACACACCTAGCAGGGGAGGATTCTGGCCTGGTTATGGTCAAGTTTGAGGCACAACGAGGACGTTGTGTTCTTTAAGTGGGGGAGTTTGTAACACCCCAAGAGTATGAGAGGAAAGTGATTTGGTGTGAAGAATAATGGGTCTTGTGATTGGTGCGGAGATAATGGGTCTTGTGATTGGTGCGGAGTTAATGGGTCTCGTGATTGGTGTGGAGAATAATGGGTCTTGTGATTTGGTGTGAAGAATAATGGGTCTTGTGATTCGAAGAAGAGATGATTGACTTTCTATTTATAGTATTGTTTGTTTGTTTATATTTCCTCTACTCAACCTCGTGGTTGACCCTGTGTATTCGTGATCACCTGTGATGAACCAACTTATTGGGGAGCAGATTGACAGGTGTTGAGACTATGGGAGCTAAGGGAAGAGAGAAGCTTGGATCTGGACCAGCCTAGAGTCTAGATCACCATAGTAGTCTTTTCATGAGTTGTACTTAGTTTTACAAGACAATTTTATAAGTTGGCTGTATGAACTCGTTCTTTGAGTTTAACTTTATTTAATTAAAGTACTGTTTATCTTTCCTTTGTATCTACTGCCTCGGGAAACCGAGATGGTAACACCCTTATTTATCTGGGGAGTCCTAGTACAGGCCCTTAAATAAATGGGGGTGTTACACAACCTATCCAAACAACTACTCACATTACGCCCCTGAGCATCCAAGGCAATCTCGAAGTTGAGCACCTTCAACGAAAGCGCTTTGACGGCCTCGAGAGCTTGACTAGCATCCTTCTGCATCAACCCATGGTCACGCACCATTGCTCCTCCCTGAGTGTTCAAGAAAGAGAGGCGATCACTAATGTAAAAGAACTCGTCACAAAGCATTTGAATACCCGAGCCCATCTTCTCAATACGCTTATCCACCTTAGCCATCCACTCCCGCATCTCAGCTTCGAAACCAGGGTTCCCACCACCACTACCATCCGTGCTTTCCTTTTCCTTCTTAACTTCACACAAGTCAAGAATCCTATTCATCTTGGCATCCAACCCCTCAAATAATGGAGAGGCACTCGGTTTTTGTTCACCTACACTTTTACCAAACGTTAAATCAACGCCATCAAACGAAATACCCATGAGTTTAGGTAACTTATCACACATTCGATCTCTTGGCATGACCCCATAGCTAGCTGCATCAACTACGCCTTTTTTAAACAGAATTTCAGATACCCACATACCGTATGGAATGTCAACAGTGGAGCACACCTTCTCCTTAACCAACAAACTTGAGATTTGACAAATCTTGAAACAAATTAGCGAAGCTAAGTTCACCTTCGTCCCTTCCAACCAGTTATACAATACGACTGCCTCACAACATGACAGTTTATCCCGACCACCCCTCCTTGGTAAAATAGTGTTCCATAAAAAATTGACAAAGAGTTAATTTGGGCGAAAAAGAGCTTGTTAAAAGGGGACTGGTTTCAGTAGCATTTTCGTCAAAGTAAGTTTTGACAACCATTTTTTGTTCCCTGGGACTACATTCCATTCTTTTCGAGGGTCAATATCGAGACCCTCCTGAATGAGATTAAAAATCTCACAAATTTCAGAAACAGATATGTCGACATCACGATCATTAACAACAACACGAATTCCGTTCTCACAAGATTTGACAGAGGCAAAGAACTGGACAACTTCTATTGGAAATATTAAGCCTGAAAAATTACTAATGTATTCCTATCCCTGAAACTCCAAGAAATTCTTAAAGAACACAAGAGATTTCGAATCTTCAACCCAAGATTTCGGATAATATCGACCCGCATGTATAGAATAAGGGAGGACACGGTCGATGAACATACCTACAGTCTTGGTCATACAAACGCGCTTGAGACCCTCTCTTGTGGCTTCCATGGAATACTCGCGAAACAGGGGACGGGGATTTGTCTCACTGGAACCAAACTCTTGCATGTTATCAGACACGGAGGGAGATGCTCGGTTTAATTTTCGGCGCTTTCCGTTATTGGATGTTGGAGCGGAGGCGGAAATGGGTGTTGGAGACGGTGGTGGTGACGGTGTAGGTGATGGTGGAGTCGGGGGGTTTTTTGTTGCGGGATCGTGTTGCGCGTGATGGAGGCATGGTGGAGGTAAGGTTGGGTTGAATTTTTGGACGGAGGCTATGTTTATTTTTGAAGGTTTTGAGAGTTTGGGAGTGAGGGACGGTAATAATGGAGGATGATGGTGGTAAGTTTGAGAAGTGGTAATGGTAAAAGAAAGTGGTTGAGGTAATAATGTGGGAGCTTAGTTGATAGGGACACGTGGACGGTGATGGTGGGGTGTGGTGGGGCTCGATGCTTCAGGACATGTGTGAGGTAAAATTTATTTTTATTTTTGTTTATTTTGATTAATATGTATTAATATGTATAGGTATATATTGTAAGTTATATTATAATATGTGTCGTATTATTTTTGTGAGATTCGGTTGTGCACAAACGTCGTGAATTACATAACATAATTGTGTTCACATAATGAATCATCGAATACACACATACACATGCAGCGGAGTCTACGGACACAGTCATATAATATTTTCTTAACCGTAGTCAATCATTGAGTTATATTTGCTTTTAAGATTGATTAGGTGCCACCGATTAAACCAATTTCTAATCGCAAAGTCTCAAAGCGTTCTCTAGCCAATGGTTTAGTAAAGATATCTGCCCATTGTTTTTCCGTACTACAAAATTCTAATTTTATATTTTTCCTTTCAACAAGGTCTCGTAAGAAGTGATATCTTATTTCAATATGTTTAGTTATCGAGTGCTGGGCTGGGTTTTTAGATATAATTATAGCACTTGTATTATCACATAAAATAGGCACACATTACATCAATACCATAATCATGTAATTGTTGTTTTAACCATAAGAGTTGATAACATATCAGTGCGGCTGCAATATATTCTGCTTCGGCAGTTGAGAGAGCGACAAAAATTTGTTTCTTGGATCCCCATGATATTATACATGGGCCTACAAAAGTAGCTAGTCCCGAAGTACTTTTTCTGTCTAATGAACATCCTGCATAATCCGCATCTGAATATCCTACTAGGTTAAAGTTACAGTCCATAGGATACCATAGGTATAACTTTGATGTTCTGATTAGGTATCTTAATATTCTCTTAACCGCAATCATATGCGATTCTTTCGGTGTAGATTGAAATCTCGCACATACACAGACACTAAACATTATATCTGGACGACTTGCAGTAAGATAAAGAAGCGATCCAATCATACCTCGGTAAGTTGTTTCGTCTACAGACTTACCATCTTCGTCTTTGGTTAGCTTCTTATCTGTGACCATTGGAGTAGGCATTGCTGAATTTTTTTAGCAATTTTTTGACGTATTTTTGTTGATGAAATTTGATTCCTTCTTCAGTTTGTTGAATTTGAAGTCCAAGGAAGAACTTTAGTTCTCCCATCATACTCATCTCAAATTCAGAGGTCATCAACTCAGAGAAGTATTTGCACAACTTTTTGTTAGTTGAGCCAAAAATAATATCGTCAACATAGATCTGGAAGACTAGTAGATCTGAGTTCTCGCTTTTAAGAAATAGGGTTTTATCCACAGAACCTCTCTTGAATCCACTCTCCAATAGGAACTTTGATAATCTGTCGTACCATGCTCTAGGTGCTTATTTTAGGCCATATAAAGCTTTGTCCAATT
The DNA here is from genome assembly GCA_029255685.2 of Silene conica. Classification (NCBI taxonomy): domain Eukaryota; kingdom Viridiplantae; phylum Streptophyta; class Magnoliopsida; order Caryophyllales; family Caryophyllaceae; genus Silene; species Silene conica. Next base: position 74,197,458 of record CM055311.2, read on the forward strand.
TGAATACATGATCCTTGAGTTTGCTGTCAGGAAATCCTGGAGATTGTTCAACAAATACTTCTTTGAGATAGCCATTAAGAAAGGCAGTCTTAACGTCCATCTGAAATAACTTCATTTCCTTATGTGCGGCAAATGCAATGAGTAGCCTTATTGCCTCAAGACGAGCAACAAGAGCGAAGGTTTCATCATAATCGATCCCTTCTTGTTGATATTATCCTTGAACAACTAATCTGGCCTTGTTTCGCACAATGACTCCAGTGTCATCAAGTTTGTTTCTGAATACCCATCTGGTTCCAATGACAGATATGTCATTAGGTCGAGGAACAAGATGCCAAACTTTGTTTCTTTCAAATTGCTGGAGTTCCTATTGCATGGCAATTATCCAGTCTGGTTCTGCGAGTGCTTTCTTGATATTTGAAGGTTCAATGGTGGAGAGAAAGGAGTAAAATGAGCAAAAGTTGTTTAAACTTCTTCGAGTTTGAACTCCATCTGTCAAGCTTACTATGACATTGTCCAAAGGATGAGAGCTTTTGTATCTCCAGTTCCTTGATTGATTATTTGTGTTACCTGAACTTGACTCGGGATTTTGGCTTGTTCCCACTGAATCCAAACCTTGGGTTATAGTAGGATCAGGTATAACTCTGATCTCTTCCCTTTGGTTTTGATTCAAAGTTATAGCTTCATTAGCTGTAACTCTTGGTTCAAAGTTATTGGTTTGAGAGTTATCTACAGTATCATCAACTGTAGCTTCATCTCTCGCACCGTTTCCTTCCAAGTTAAGTTCATCATGAATTCCTTGAATTTCACCTTCTTCATTTTCTATTTCAGGAGGATCCTCCTTTGACAACCGGAAATCAGGTTCATCAAGGTTTTCCTCTTCGTCCTGTAAAGGCTTATCGAAGGCATTATTTTCATCAAATATAACATGAATACTTTCTTCTATGCATAAGGTACATTTATTAAAAACTTTGTAGGCTTTACTATGATCTGAGTATCCTATAAAAATTGCTTCATGACTTCTAGGGTCGAATTTGCTTAATCTGTTTTTACCATTGCTATGTACAAAGCATTTACTCCCAAAACATCTTAAGTGGGATATATTAGGTTTACGACCTCGAAGAAGTTCATAAGGTGTCTTTTTAAGGATAGGTCTAATCATAACACGGTTATGAATATAGCAAGTTGTACTAATGGCCTCAGCCCAAAAGTATATAGGTAGACCGCTACAAAGAAGCATTGTTCTAGCCATGTCTTCTAAGGTTCTGTTCATACGTTCTACGACTCCATTTTGTTGTGGGGTTCTAGGTGCCGAGAAGTTATGTCCAACACCGTTGGTCTTACAGAACTCAATAAAGACATGGTTATCAAACTCAGTTCCATGGTCAGTACGAATTGTTACTAGGTTAGATTTATATTTGTTTTGGACAAGTTTCATGAGACTAACAAATCATCAAATGTTTAGTCTTTAGAGTGAAGAAAGATTGGCCAAACAAATCTAGAATAATCATCAACTAGAACGAAAACGTACCTGGAACCACCTCTGCTTCTTACCTTCATAGGGCCACATAGATCCATGTGTACTAGTTCAAGAGCTTGTTCTGTACTTACCACTCTTTTCGGCTTGAAGGATGATCTTACATGTTTGTAACGTGCACATGTGTCGCACATCTTTTCTTGATCAAAGTTGATCTTTGGGAGACCTTCGACCAAGTCCCATCTTTTCAGCCTACTTAGAATACGTGAACTAATATGACCAAATCGGCAGAAAAATACCTGATGAAACAGAACTCCTGAATGCAAATACAGCTCTTATGCAATGGCAGATTCTTGCTCTTGTCCTTGCAGCATACCAGTACTTCGTATGGTACCAAAGAAACCAAGCCAGGGTGAACATGACTCTTATGCTCCCCAAGAAAGTGTCTGACCTTATTGAAGAAAATGTCAAGAAACGTATCACTATCAAAGCAGGCTCGAATTTAGACTGGCAGATGTTGATTAAGCAAACTAGACTATAGGTTGTTTTTTATGGTTTGTGGTTGTTAGAATGCTCAAGGAGACTCGAACTCCTAACCTCTGTACATTGTAAACAGTTTTTGATATATATCTATACTACTCACATTTCACCAAAAAAAAAGAACTAGTATGACCAAATCTCTTATGCCATAGACATGGATCATCTAACGTAAGTTTCATGCAAGAGAGAGAGTTAGTAGGTACGACATTTAAATCAATCATATAAACGTTTTTCTTTCGATGACCTTCAAGGATTACTTTGCTAGTACCTTCCATAATTATGCGACATATATCTGCATGAAAAACAACTTTGTTTCCTTTGTCACATAATTGAGATATACTTATTAAATTATGTTTGAGACCACTTACCAGATATACATCATTTATAGCATGAGATGATGAAATACCGATCTTACCAATCCCTATAATTTTTCCCTTCTTATTATCACCGAAGGTAACTTTTCCTCCATCAAAGGGCTTTAGGGATAGGAATAGGTTTACGTCGCCTGCCATGTGTCTTGAGCATCCACTATCGAGATATCATAAGTTATTTTCCTTTGCGGCAAACTGCACATATAAATTCAGAGACAGGTTTTAGGTACCCAAGCATACTTGGGTCCTTTGTTGTTAGTGATCACAAATACATCTTCCTTTTTAACCCAGACTTTTCTTATGTAAGTTCTCATATATCTGTAGTAGTTGGGTTTTGATGTTTTTGTGTAAGTTCTAGTTTGTTCTTTTGGTGACCAATTCTTGTTTGTCGTAGGTTGAGGAGTTTGTCTGGTTCTATTTTTCTTTTTTTCATAGTCGAACGTCATGTCATAGAACCATCTGTGGTCATTGTTTCTTTCCTCAACTTCGTCATCATCACTATCAGAGATGGAAATAGTGTCGTTTGGTATACCTAAGGATTTAACAAACTTAACTCCGGTTTTAAAATCTTGTGCGTGTTTTACACAGTTTTCACGGAGGTGACCAGTATGACCACAATAAGTGCATATTAAATACTCAGGTAGGTCGACATATTTTCTTCTACTAAAGTCTCGGTCTGTTAGACTTTGTTTACACTTTGAGTGATCCCTTTTACCATAACACTCGTGACCTAACCCCATCTCCATGTTATTATCATATTGTTCAGTCAGGAAGTTTAGAACGTTAGTGTTTCCTTCCCATTTGTCGTGAACTTTCCGAGCATGAAGAAGAAGGTCCTTTAAAGAGTCTATTTCCTTTTTACATTCACTACGGTCGATGTTGCTAGACTCACTTAGGTTTTGAAGGTCCTTATGAAAGTCGGAAACTATTTTAGCGTGTTCCTTCTTGATGTTAGATAAGTTCAATTCTAGATCCATGATCTTATTTTTGAGGATCTCAACTTCTTCTAGATGAGTCTCGTCTTCAACAAATGTTGAAGATTTTAGAAGCTCATTAGCCTTTCTCAATTCTGAAGTTATAGCTTTATTGGCTATAACTTTGGATTGAAGCTCTTTAATGTTGATTTTTAGTTTTGAGGTTATAGCTTCATTAGCTATAACTTTGTTGAACCATGTATTCAAATATATATATAGTATATATGTTTATGTTTTGATAATGACAAGTCTAGCTATTTATATATTATATACTCGTATGTATAATCGTGTGCTAGGTGTACAGATTATTAGTAACAAGATCTAATCTATCAAGTATAAAAGATTCAAGCATATTAGTCAATGAATTGACTAAGTCGAAGATCGATAGAAGATCACAAGCGCGCATAATGAACTAAAGTTATATTTATCAACTATAGCTTTAGTACAAGATTGATTCAAGTTATAGCTCGTAGCTATAACTCTATATTATGAAGAAATGAACGGAATATATGTGTTTGGATGAAACGTTTGTTTCCAAGTAATATCGTGTACAATTAATGTTAATTGGTATTTTATTTTAAGTATAGAATTATTAATCTTAATAGGATTATATAAAATATCTTTTGGTTAAAATAGGAATAAATAATTTTCTTATGAGATAATTATTTATTACTAAAATAAACTAAGGATTTTTATATGATCTTATTTGTCAAATAATATAATCGAATATATTAGTTTGGTACGACTTTGGAAACGTGTATCATGTCGCGATTCCATAATTCGTATGGGATTAATTTAAGTAAATATTATGTATTTATTTAATGTCCTAAACAAACTAAGATTATATTGTGATAATATATTTTATTATCCTTGACATGGTTTAGGAAATCGTTTTGATAAAGATATTAATTGTTTATTATATAAAGATCTTTCCTAAATATGAATTAGGAAATTGATTCCTTATATAATACTTGTAGTATATTATTAAATCTTTCCTAAATATATTAATATTAGATTTAAGGTAGTATTACTAAAAGACTAGTATTCTAGTTTTAGTAATATTCCTAAATCATCTAGGGTTTGAATTACCTAGATACATATTCTATATAAATAGACTACCATGACACATTAAACTACACGAAACACATACACACATATACACGCAAATCAAGAGAGAAACCGCCGTTCACATACTTCAATATTCGAGCTTATCATTGTCATATCCGATTCAAGATTCAAGTGCTCAAGCATTGATCTTATTCATTCAAGATTGTGACATCAAGGAACATTGAAGACTTTATCTTATTTACGTAAGATAGATCGAGTATTTAGCGGTACTCATTGTAAGACAAATATTTAACGGTATTTGTCGTAGCTAGATATTTAACGGTATCTAGATAGAGTTGTGACTAACATCAAAGTCACAAATAATAATAATAATAATAATAATAATAATAATAATAATAATAATAATAATAATAATAATAATAATAATAATAATAATAATAATAATAATAATAATAATAATAATAATAATAATAATAATAATAATAATAATAATAATAATAATAATAATAATAATAATAATAATAATAATAATAATAATAATAATAATAATAATAATAATAATAATAATAATAATAATAATAATAATAATAATAATAATAATAATAATAATAATAATAATAATAATAATAATAATAATAATAATAATAATAATAATAATAATAATAATAATAATAATAATAATAATAATAATAATAATAATAATAATAATAATAATAATAATAATAATAATAATAATAATAATAATAATAATAATAATAATAATAATAATAATAATAATAATAATAATAATAATAATAATAATAATAATAATAATAATAATAATAATAATAATAATAATAATAATAATAATAATAATAATAATAATAATAATAATAATAATAATAATAATAATAATAATAATAATAATAATAATAATAATAATAATAATAATAATAATAATAATAATAATAATAATAATAATAATAATAATAATAATAATAATAATAATAATAATAATAATAATAATAATAATAATAATAATAATAATAATAATAATAATAATAATAATAATAATAATAATAATAATAATAATAATAATAATAATAATAATAATAATAATAATAATAATAATAATAATAATAATAATAATAATAATAATAATAATAATAATAATAATAATAATAATAATAATAATAATAATAATAATAATAATAATAATAATAATAATAATAATAATAATAATAATAATAATAATAATAATAATAATAATAATAATAATAATAATAATAATAATAATAATAATAATAATAATAATAATAATAATAATAATAATAATAATAATAATAATAATAATAATAATAATAATAATAATAATAATAATAATAATAATAATAATAATAATAATAATAATAATAATAATAATAATAATAATAATAATAATAATAATAATAATAATAATAATAATAATAATAATAATAATAATAATAATAATAATAATAATAATAATAATAATAATAATAATAATAATAATAATAATAATAATAATAATAATAATAATAATAATAATAATAATAATAATAATAATAATAATAATAATAATAATAATAATAATAATAATAATAATAATAATAATAATAATAATAATAATAATAATAATAATAATAATAATAATAATAATAATAATAATAATAATAATAATAATAATAATAATAATAATAATAATAATAATAATAATAATAATAATAATAATAATAATAATAATAATAATAATAATAATAATAATAATAATAATAATAATAATAATAATAATAATAATAATAATAATAATAATAATAATAATAATAATAATAATAATAATAATAATAATAATAATAATAATAATAATAATAATAATAATAATAATAATAATAATAATAATAATAATAATAATAATAATAATAATAATAATAATAATAATAATAATAATAATAATAATAATAATAATAATAATAATAATAATAATAATAATAATAATAATAATAATAATAATAATAATAATAATAATAATAATAATAATAATAATAATAATAATAATAATAATAATAATAATAATAATAATAATAATAATAATAATAATAATAATAATAATAATAATAATAATAATAATAATAATAATAATAATAATAATAATAATAATAATAATAATAATAATAATAATAATAATAATAATAATAATAATAATAATAATAATAATAATAATAATAATAATAATAATAATAATAATAATAATAATAATGCGAAGCCTGCTGCCGTCATTCCTTCCCATCACCGCCGGTGACCTCACGTCGCCGGTGTCAAGTCTCTCCGACCTCCTCACGTCGCCGGCGTGCTCCAGGGAGTGGTAGGTTTTCGTTTCGCGTGCAAGGGAGTGTGTGAGCGAGAGCGTCGGTTTGTAGCCTGCCGTCGCCGTTGCAGGGAGTGGTTGCTCGGCGTCTGTCCTTCATCGGGTCGTTGCCCCTTACTCCGTCGGCAACCCTTGATCGTCGGGGCACCCTTCATCGGTTTAGTGAGGGAGAGTGCGAGAGATTGCGGTTTCGTTTTACGATTAAACACTTACCGCAGGTGGCTCTCGACGGCAAGGGCAAGGTTGTTTTCCTCCGTGACCAGTGTCTTCTGGGTCGTCGTCTTTTCCCTTTGTCTTTTCATTCCGGGTCGCCGGTGCCGGTACGTTATTCTCTGTGTATTGTTTGCTTCCTGTGTCGCTTGTGGTGCGGTCGTTGGTGTTTCTTCGCCGGCGTTCGGTGGTGCAGGTGCGGGTTGTATGCTATTCACGTTTGTGGGTTGACACTACCGTAGCTGATCCCCCCTTCCTTTCGTGTTTTATTGCTTTTAAATTACGGTTTCGTGAGGTGTGCTTCGTTAACTCGCCTTTTTTCCGCCTCGGTTGTCTTGGTGGTAACAACCTGGTTGTTTTGGTGTTGTTGCTTTCAGCGGGCAGGCTGTTGGTTGGGTTGTGGTAGGGTTTTTATGCCTCCCTTAGTCCGTTTTCAGTGTCCTTTTTCGCATTTGCATGGGTGTCCGAATGGTAACGGTAGGGGTCTCGTCAAATCCTCCTGGCGGTATCATTTTCAGGATTGGCATTGTCGTAACGGGGCTGACTGTCTTACACGTCAAACTCTTGCTGATAGTTTGACTGTTTATACTAATGCCGAGACTGCTTTGAAGCGGATGGGGGTTTGGCTTTGCGGTGTCTGTCTTAGGACCCACGCCTTTCGCTCTAGATGTCATCATGTAGGGGGTGATATTGTAGACCCTCCGGATTGTGGTGATGGTATTGTCCGTTTTGTTATTCAGGGTATCCCTAGACCCCCAGCTCCGTCTCCATCTGTTCCCGTGTCTGATGTTGGGGTTGAGCTTGATCAGTGGTCTATAGCTTCGCTTGATCGTTTGTTTTCTTTGGGCCTTCGTTCGGTGAAATCCATACCTCCTAAGTGTCGGCTTGGGTTTGCTCGGGTTTTAAAGGGGGTTCTGGATGAGGTGGCTGACTCTCCTGGTAACCTCTCCTGCTGGATTCGGTTGTTTGTTCTGCCTCTTTGTCTGCTCAAGACCTTCACTCCCCGGAATAATGTTGAGTGTAGATCGGCTGCCAGGCGGCAGCGGCAGGAGGAGAGTATTGCCGGGCTTATCCTAGCTTGGGGGACACCGGGAGGGGGGTTGCAGCTGTTACGGGAGTGTTTGGCTGAGGGCTCTCCTCCATTTCATGTGGATGAGGAGCTTAATTTGAGTGAGCTTAACCTTCGCCAATGTCGGCAGAAAATTAGTGACGGTCATTATACTGCTGCCGTTCGGGTGCTCTCTTCTTCTGGTGTCGCTCCCTACTCTGTTGCCACTTTTGAGTCTTTGCAGGAGAAGCATCCGGTCGTCCCATCACCATCTTTACCTCCTTTACCTGAGGATCATCCTCCACTTGTTGCTTCTTCGGCCGTGGTGTTGGATATGATTCGTAGTTTCCCACGTGGTACTTCTTGTGGGAGGGATGGTTTTCGCGCTCAGCACTTCATGGATTGTTTGAGTGGGGCTGCGGTGGCTATCTCGGATGATTTGCTCGCCTCTATTACTAGGGTGGTTAATCTATTTTTAGATGGCCGATGCCCGCCGGCTCTCGGTGAGTACCTTGCTAGTGCTCCGCTCACCCCCCTAGTTAAGCCTGGGGGCGGTCTTCGTCCTATTGCTGTTGGCACTGTCTGGAGACGGTTGGTCTCTAAGATAGGCGCTTTTTTGGTCGGCCCTACTTTGGCTTCTTATTTTGCTGATCTTCAGTTTGGGGTTGGGGTGTCCGGTGGAGGAGAGGCTATCTTGCATGCCTTGAACCGGCTCGTGGAGGCTCGTGGTGGCGAGGTAGGGCTTTCTATGTTGCTGGTTGATTTCCGGAATGCCTTCAACCTTGTTGACCGGTCGGTCATGCTTCAAGAGGTCCGCCGTCGTTGCCCGGGTCTTTCTCGTTGGGTGGAGTTCTGTTATTCTCACCCTGCCCGGTTGTATTATGGGGAACATTGCTTGCGGTCTTGTCAGGGAGTTCAGCAGGGTGATCCTTTGGGGCCGTTGCTTTTCGCGTTGGTTTTGCATCCCCTGGTGTGCAAAATTCGGGATTCCTTTGATCTTACTATGCAGGCATGGTACTTGGATGATGGCACTATTGTTGGGGATACGTTGGAGGTGGGGAGGGTGTTGGATTTGATTTTGGCTGATGGCCCCGGTTTTGGTCTTCATCTTAATGTTGGTAAGACGGAGCTCTTTTGGCCTGTTGAGGACCCCCGGAGTCGGTTTCCCGGTGTTTTCCCCACTTCTATCGCCCGTCCCTTACGGGGTGTATCGGTTTTGGGCGGACCAGTCAGTACTTGCCCTATTTTTAGCGGTGAGCTTGTGGAGAGGAGAGTGACTAAGACTGTTGAGCTTATGGACTTAGTCGCGAGGATCGAGGACCCGCAGTGTGAGTTGTTTTTGCTTCGTTCCTGTACTGGTATTTCTAAGCTCTATTTCTCTCTTCGTACTTGTTCCCCGTTTGCTTTTGGGTCGGCTCATCTCCGTTTCGATGCTGCGCTTCGTTCTAGCTTGGAGCGTATTGTCACCGCGTCTGGGCCTGGGTTTGGGGAGTGGCAGTGGCGCCTTGCTACTTTCCCCTTTCATTTAGGCGGACTTGGTGTTTATGCCGCGGGAGATGTGTTACATTATGCGTTCTTGGCTTCCCGTGTGCAGTCTGCTGAATTGCAGGCTAGGCTCCTACGGCCTTCTGGTATCATTGACCCTGGCCCTTCTTTCGCCGATGCCTTACGGGTGTTCTCGGAGACTACAGGTTCTGATTTTCTTGGTAACCCTAGTGAAATTGCTGCCCCCAAACTTATGAAGAAATTGGCAGATATTTATTTCTCGACGGTTGCTGCTTCTTCGGAGTCGGTTTTCTCCTTGTCCCCGCGTCAGGTTGCGTTATGGAAATCTCAGCATGAGGCTCACTCTTCTGATTGGTTGAGAGCGGTTCCTGTCTCTGGGTTGGGTCAGACTATGAACAGGAGGACCTACCGTTGTGTGCTTGGGTATAGGCTAGGTGTTCCACTTTTCTTGGTCCCTAGGCCTTGCTCTGCTTGCTCTCGGGTTTTTGCTGAGGATGTTTATGGGGATCACGCTGTCTCTTGTGCTGGTACTGTTGGGATCAAGCATCGTCATAACCTTGTCAGGGACACTCTATTGGACATCTGCTATCGGTCTGGGATTTTGGCGGGTAAGGAGGTTGACATTGGTCTGGTTGATGGACATGGCGGCTCTCTTCGCCCTGCGGATTTGCTGCTTTATTCGTGGGACAGGGGGCGGGATGTGTGTATTGATTTGACTGGGTCCTCCCCTCTGACTCAGACTGGGATGGCCGATTTTGTACCTGGTCGGGTTGTTGCTGATGCGGCTCAGCGCAAGTGTGCTAAGTACAGGGATCGTTGTGAGGCTGCAGGTTACGGTTTCCTTCCTTTCGCTTTCTCTTCGCTTGGGGAGCTGGGTGCGGATGCTGTTGCCTTGCTGAAGCGGATTCAGCAGTACTCGGTATCTCAGGATGCAGGGGCGCGGATGGCCGCGTACATTTTCACTAGGCTTAGCTTTGCTGTAGCTAAGGGGGTGGGAGCTCAGATTGTATCTCGGCTGCCCACCAATTTTATGTAAACTCTTATTTTGTTCTTTTCTATATGATAGCTGCGCGCATCCTTCACATAAAAAAAGAAAAAAAAAAAAAAAAAAAAAAAAAAAAAATAATAATAATAATAATAATAATAATAATAATAATAATAATAATAATAATAATAATAATAATAATAATAATAATAATAATAATAATAATAATGCGAAGCCTGCTGCCGTCATTCCTTCCCATCACCGCCGGTGACCTCACGTCGCCGGTGTCAAGTCTCTCCGGCCTCCTCACGTCGCCGGCGTGCTCCAGGGAGTGGTAGGTTTTCGTTTCGCGTGCAAGGGAGTGTGTGAGCGAGAGCGTCGGTTTGTAGCCTGCCGTCGCCGTTGCAGGGAGTGGTTGCTCGGCGTCTGTCCTTCATCGGGTCGTTGCCCCTTCCTCCGTCGGCAACCCTTGATCGTCGGGGCACCCTTCATCGGTTTAGTGAGGGAGAGTGCGAGAGATTGCGGTTTCGTTTTACGATTAAACACTTACCGTAGGTGGCTCTCGACGGCAAGGGCAAGGTTGTTTTCCTCCGTGACCAGTGTCTTCTGGGTCGTCGTCTTTTCCCTTTGTCTTTTCATTCCGGGTCGCCGGTGCCGGTACGTTATTCTCTGTGTATTGTTTGCTTCCTGTGTCGCTTGTGGTGCGGTCGTTGGTGTTTCTTCGCCGGCGTTCGGTGGTGCAGGTGCGGGTTGTATGCTATTCACGTTTGTGGGTTGACACTACCGTAGCTGATCCCCCCTTCCTTTCGTGTTTTATTGCTTTTAAATTACGGTTTCGTGAGGTGTGCTTCGTTAACTCGCCTTTTTTCCGCCTCGGTTGTCTTGGTGGTAACAACCTGGTTGTTTTGGTGTTGTTGCTTTCAGCGGGCAGGCTGTTGGTTGGGTTGTGGTAGGGTTTTTATGCCTCCCTTAGTCCGTTTTCAGTGTCCTTTTTCGCATTTGCATGGGTGTCCGAATGGTAACGGTAGGGGTCTCGTCAAATCCTCCTGGCGGTATCATTTTCAGGATTGGCATTGTCGTAACGGGGCTGACTGTCTTACACGTCAAACTCTTGCTGATAGTTTGACTGTTTATACTAATGCCGAGACTGCTTTGAAGCGGATGGGGGTTTGGCTTTGCGGTGTCTGTCTTAGGACCCACGCCTTTCGCTCTAGATGTCATCATGTAGGGGGTGATATTGTAGACCCTCCGGATTGTGGTGATGGTATTGTCCGTTTTGTTATTCAGGGTATCCCTAGACCCCCAGCTCCGTCTCCATCTGTTCCCGTGTCTGATGTTGGGGTTGAGCTTGATCAGTGGTCTATAGCTTCGCTTGATCGTTTGTTTTCTTTGGGCCTTCGTTCGGTGAAATCCATACCTCCTAAGTGTCGGCTTGGGTTTGCTCGGGTTTTGAAGGGGGTTCTGGATGAGGTGGCTGACTCTCCTGGTAACCTCTCCTGCTGGATTCGGTTGTTTGTTCTGCCTCTTTGTCTGCTCAAGACCTTCACTCCCCGGAGTAATGTTGAGTGTAGATCGGCTGCCAGGCGGCAGCGGCAGGAGGAGAGTATTGTCGGGCTTATCCTTGCTTGGGGGACACCGGGAGGGGGGTTGCAGCTGTTACGAGAGTGTTTGGCTGAGGGCTCTCCTCCATTTCATGTGGATGAGGAGCTTAATTTGAGTGAGCTTAACCTTCGCCAATGTCGGCAGAAAATTAGTGACGGTCATTATACTGCTGCCGTTCGGGTGCTCTCTTCTTCTGGTGTCGCTCCCTACTCTGTTGCCACTTTTGAGTCTTTGCAGGAGAAGCATCCGGTCGTCCCATCACCATCTTTACCTCCTTTACCTGAGGATCATCCTCCACTTGTTGCTTCTTCGGCCGTGGTGTTGGATATGATTCGTAGTTTCCCACGTGGTACTTCTTGTGGGAGGGATGGTTTTCGCGCTCAGCACTTCATGGATTGTTTGAGTGGGGCTGCGGTGGCTATCTCGGATGATTTGCTCGCCTCTATTACTAGGGTGGTTAATCTATTTTTAGATGGCCGATGCCCGCCGGCTCTCGGTGAGTACCTTGCTAGTGCTCCGCTCACCCCCCTAGTTAAGCCTGGGGGCGGTCTTCGTCCTATTGCTGTTGGCACTGTCTGGAGACGGTTGGTCTCTAAGATAGGCGCTTTTTTGGTCGGCCCTACTTTGGCTTCTTATTTTGCTGATCTTCAGTTTGGGGTTGGGGTGTCCGGTGGAGGAGAGGCTATCTTGCATGCCTTGAACCGGCTCGTGGAGGCTCGTGGTGGCGAGGTAGGGCTTTCTATGTTGCTGGTTGATTTCCGGAATGCCTTCAACCTTGTTGACCGGTCGGTCATGCTTCAAGAGGTCCGCCGTCGTTGCCCGGGTCTTTCTCGTTGGGTGGAGTTCTGTTATTCTCACCCTGCCCGGTTGTATTATGGGGAACATTGCTTGCGGTCTTGTCAGGGAGTTCAGCAGGGTGATCCTTTGGGGCCGTTGCTTTTCGCGTTGGTTTTGCATCCCCTGGTGTGCAAAATTCGGGATTCCTTTGATCTTACTATGCAGGCATGGTACTTGGATGATGGCACTATTGTTGGGGATACGTTGGAGGTGGGGAGGGTGTTGGATTTGATTTTGGCTGATGGCCCCGGTTTTGGTCTTCATCTTAATGTTGGTAAGACGGAGCTCTTTTGGCCTGTTGAGGACCCCCGGAGTCGGTTTCCCGGTGTTTTCCCCACTTCTATCGCCCGTCCCTTACGGGGTGTATCGGTTTTGGGCGGACCAGTCAGTACTTGCCCTATTTTTAGCGGTGAGCTTGTGGAGAGGAGAGTGACTAAGACTGTTGAGCTTATGGACTTAGTCGCGAGGATCGAGGACCCGCAGTGTGAGTTGTTTTTGCTTCGTTCCTGTACTGGTATTTCTAAGCTCTATTTCTCTCTTCGTACTTGTTCCCCGTTTGCTTTTGGGTCGGCTCATCTCCGTTTCGATGCTGCGCTTCGTTCTAGCTTGGAGCGTATTGTCACCGCGTCTGGGCCTGGGTTTGGGGAGTGGCAGTGGCGCCTTGCTACTTTCCCCTTTCATTTAGGCGGACTTGGTGTTTATGCCGCGGGAGATGTGTTACATTATGCGTTCTTGGCTTCCCGTGTGCAGTCTGCTGAATTGCAGGCTAGGCTCCTACGGCCTTCTGGTATCATTGACCCTGGCCCTTCTTTCGCCGATGCCTTACGGGTGTTCTCGGAGACTACAGGTTCTGATTTTCTTGGTAACCCTAGTGAAATTGCTGCCCCCAAACTTATGAAGAAATTGGCAGATATTTATTTCTCGACGGTTGCTGCTTCTTCGGAGTCGGTTTTCTCCTTGTCCCCGCGTCAGGTTGCGTTATGGAAATCTCAGCATGAGGCTCACTCTTCTGATTGGTTGAGAGCGGTTCCTGTCTCTGGGTTGGGTCAGACTATGAACAGGAGGACCTACCGTTGTGTGCTTGGGTATAGGCTAGGTGTTCCACTTTTCTTGGTCCCTAGGCCTTGCTCTGCTTGCTCTCGGGTTTTTGCTGAGGATGTTTATGGGGATCACGCTGTCTCTTGTGCTGGTACTGTTGGGATCAAGCATCGTCATAACCTTGTCAGGGACACTCTATTGGACATCTGCTATCGGTCTGGGATTTCGGCGGGTAAGGAGGTTGACATTGGTCTGGTTGATGGACATGGCGGCTCTCTTCGCCCTGCGGATTTGCTGCTTTATTCGTGGGACAGGGGGCGGGATGTGTGTATTGATTTGACTGGGTCCTCCCCTCTGACTCAGACTGGGATGGCCGATTTTGTACCTGGTCGGGTTGTTGCTGATGCGGCTCAGCGCAAGTGTGCTAAGTACAGGGATCGCAAGTGTGCTAAGTACAGGGATCGTTGTGAGGCTGCAGGTTACGGTTTCCTTCCTTTCGCTTTCTCTTCGCTTGGGGAGCTGGGTGCGGATGCTGTTGCCTTGCTGAAGCGGATTCAGCAGTACTCGGTATCTCAGGATGCAGGGGCGCGGATGGCCGCGTACATTTTCACTAGGCTTAGCTTTGCTGTAGCTAAGGGGGTGGGAGCTCAGATTGTATCTCGGCTGCCCACCAATTTTATGTAAACTCTTATTTTGTTCTTTTCTATATGATAGCTGCGCGCATCCTTCACATAAAAAAAAAAAATAAAATAAAATAAAATAAAAAAAAAAAAAAATAATAATAATAATAATAATAATAATAATAATAATAATAATAATAATAATAATAATAATAATAATAATAATAATAATAATAATAATAATAATAATAATAATAATAATAATAATAATAATAATAATAATAATAATAATAATAATAATAATAATAATAATAATAATAATAATAATAATAATAATAATAATAATAATAATAATAATAATAATAATAATAATAATAATAATAATAATAATAATAATAATAATAATAATAATAATAATAATAATAATAATAATAATAATAATAATAATAATAATAATAATAATAATAATAATAATAATAATAATAATAATAATAATAATAATAATAATAATAATAATAATAATAATAATAATAATAATAATAATAATAATAATAATAATAATAATAATAATAATAATAATAATAATAATAATAATAATAATAATAATAATAATAATAATAATAATAATAATAATAATAATAATAATAATAATAATAATAATAATAATAATAATAATAATAATAATAATAATAATAATAATAATAATAATAATAATAATAATAATAATAATAATAATAATAATAATAATAATAATAATAATAATAATAATAATAATAATAATAATAATAATAATAATAATAATAATAATAATAATAATAATAATAATAATAATAATAATAATAATAATAATAATAATAATAATAATAATAATAATAATAATAATAATAATAATAATAATAATAATAATAATAATAATAATAATAATAATAATAATAATAATAATAATAATAATAATAATAATAATAATAATAATAATAATAATAATAATAATAATAATAATAATAATAATAATAATAATAATAATAATAATAATAATAATAATAATAATAATAATAATAATAATAATAATAATAATAATAATAATAATAATAATAATAATAATAATAATAATAATAATAATAATAATAATAATAATAATAATAATAATAATAATAATAATAATAATAATAATAATAATAATAATAATAATAATAATAATAATAATAATAATAATAATAATAATAATAATAATAATAATAATAATAATAATAATAATAATAATAATAATAATAATAATAATAATAATAATAATAATAATAATAATAATAATAATAATAATAATAATAATAATAATAATAATAATAATAATAATAATAATAATAATAATAATAATAATAATAATAATAATAATAATAATAATAAAAATAAATAATAATAATAATAATAATAATAATAATAATAATAATAATAATACACAACATGACAAGGGCAACAACAATTTGATACTAACAAATGAAACACACACAAAAGGCTCATATACTCCAACACGCACAACCAGCCCCTCACCCACGACACAGCAACCTGAGCACTTGTTTCTCGACAACACGACCACCTTTCAGGCCACCCATGATCACCATAACAGCCCTATACTCGATCGAAGCCTTCTCTTATTACAGCTTCTTCTTTACTAAACTCTGCACCTTTCTGCTCATAAATCCCGTCACTTGGCCCCTCATAAGTGCGTCTGCTCCTCAACCTGACCATGTTAATGGTCTCATTCCCTTGCTTAGTGTGGGATGGAAGTTGCCCCGGTTGCTGCGACGATTGTTTAACCGCTAATTGAGCGATTTGCGACTCGAGCAATAACTTGATAGAGGCATCTCTAGATTGCTCACTCTTCTGGATTTGAGAAGCCAATGATTGAACCATTGACTTGAGCTTATTTTTGAATTGCCTCCAGATGAAGATGCACCAACTTGTGACGGCTGAAATTGCTGGGTTGTCTGATAGCCTTGTTGATTGCGGTGAGGGGGATATAACTCTGTTGTGGTGGTGGAGTTGGGTTCAACACATTTTGATTGGTCCACCTCAAGTTAGGGTGAACGTTGTTCTGGTTAAAGTAGCCTCCTCCTTGCCGGTATTGTTGGAAAGAGAAAACTTGTTCTTTTTCTGCGAGACACTCCTCTGCTATTGAGTGTCCCGATGCACCACATCTCTCACACATCAGACTTTCACCTCTTTGCGGTAGGTGAACCGTTTGTTGACCTCCCTCATTCTGCTTATCCCACTGGTTAAATCTGGCAGGTAACTTATCCAACTTCGCCTCCATGCCATCAGTATTCATGTTGGCTATAATTCCAGTTCCAGTTCTTGGATTACCATACTCGGCACAATGGTTTGCCATGTCTTCTATAACTCCCCAGCCCTTATCATCATCGATCACCTTCTGGAACCGTCCCTTTGCAACTGCATCAAGGATGACTCTATGGTCATCAAACAACCCATTGTAGAACTGGTTGCTGATGAACCACGGCTGAAAACCGTGATGAGGACAAGCCCTCACCAAATTTTTGAATCTGGTCCGAGCTTCATAAAGGTTCTCCGTTCCATGTTGTTTGAAATTTGTGATTTGGGAACGTAGTGCATTTGTCTTTTGGGGTGGGTAATACTTCTTGTAAAAGGCAAGAGCTAAGGACTGCCAATCCGTCACACTAGCTCTTTCCCGGTCCAAATCCCTATACCACTCACGGGCTCCCTCGGATAGGTAAAAAGGAAATTGGACCTCTTTAATTCTATCTTGAGTTACCGTCTGCGAAGTTGGAATAGTAGAGCATTAATCCGTGAAAATCTCCATGTGCTTTCTCGGATCCTCCCCAGCTACACCCCGGTACGTATTCCTTTCGACCAAGTTAATGTAAGAAGGTGGAATGTCAAATGTGTTACAGGCTGCGTCAGCGACAAGCGTGAACCCCTTAGGAATAGAATCGGCCTTGGGCTCGGAAGGACTGGCTATGTTCGGCATTTTGAAAGGTAGGTTGATAGGTTCAACAGTAATGAAATCGTCAGGGGTACTCAAGACTTCCTCCTGATTGGCTCTTCTTCTCTCCCTTCTGCGGCGCATAAAGACTCTCTCATGCTCGGGATTAGCTTCCACTAATTCAAACCTGGAGACCTGGGCATACACAACACTAAGGAGAAAAGTAAGAACGGTCTTACGGAACTAAAAAAATTCCTTAAGACAAAAACAAGAAAATAAACTACACAGAAATTAAAACCAATTGCCTCCCCAGCAACGGCGCTAAAGTTTGACACGCAGGTCGTGTAACGGTCAAAGATAAATCCTAGATACAACTAACAGAAGTTAGTGGTAGTAGGGTCGAATCCCACAGGGAGGCAGAGTCTTAACTAAAGGTCAGATTATTGGTCACTAGGGGGGTTTGTTGTTGTTGTTGATTAACTAATTACTAAAAACAAGAATATAAAGAACGAGAAAGATAACAAAATCGAGTTTTAACAATTAAAAGGGGAATATGTCAGGAATCGGGTCACCGCGGTAATACATGTCATGCGAAAATACTAGGTCAGTCAAATCATTGATAAGGTGGGTAGTGATTGTCTCCTTTCGGTCTCAAATCGCCCTAGACTCCCCAACCAATATTTCGATCCAGGAAGGTTATATCGATTGTCCTAAGCAAGCCTACTCTACCAATCTTTCGATCCAGGTAAAGTTTTACTAGATAAACCGGTCTCATGCGTGTACTCAATTAACGAGTTTTCTGATTATATTGCTTATACACAAAACTCGTCGTAGAGACGACTAACATGTGAATCCTACGACACTATTACCGCGACTTCCCTCAACCTAACATATTAAGAAGATTACCTACTCATGGCTTTGGGATCTACGCTAATCATAACAATACTAACTAAATACGACATAGCGAAATATGAATAAAAACTAATAATTAACAATAACGAATAAACTAAAATGTAAATAAGAAATGAGATTAAGAAAAGTTACAATAAAAGTGGTAGAGAATGATGAACGAACAAGATCCAGAATTGTTACTGCAAACTACAAGCTTAAAGCAAAACCTAAAAAGCTACTGTGTTTGTAAACGCAGAAGAGAAAAATGTTACTCACTAATGAAACTAAGTATATGCTAAGGAGTAAAGAGATGTTCTGGTTAGTGTTAACCTACTCCTTATATAGGGATATTAGGTTAATCACTACTTATTTGACCTAAAAAACTGAATTGGGGAAACCGGGGCTTAAGTGAGTTGCTCGATCGAGTTCAAGAATCACTCGATCGAGCACTTCTTCCATAATCCTTCGATCGAGGCTTCAAAATCTTTTATCCCACTGCAGCTCCTGTATTCTCCTAGATCGAGTCAGGGATCACTCGATCGAACATTTTCTCAGCACAATCCCTTCGATCGAGCAAACACCAGAGCTCGATCGAGTCTTTTTCAGTCCAGGTTGCTCGTTTGCTGTCCCATCTGCTTCTGTTCTTCGTTTTACTCCCGGTTTAGGCTTTTATCCTTTGAATATTGCACTTCCGAGGCTGTCAAGTTCCTTGTCTTTGTTCCATCTCTTAAAAGTAGCTTACTTTCAACAAAATGGCATGGTTTTCACGACTATCGCATAATTACCTGCAAAACAACAAGAAAGACACAAAGAAGTGAAATCGGGGTAAAACAGCGCATAAAATGTTTGTAAATGCATGGAAATGCGTGCCAAAAGATGCTAATAAAAAGTGTATATAATATGCACGCATCACTCGTATGTATTTGTTGAAGATTCTATGACATTAAAGAAGTTATGGAAGGTCTTCAGCTCCCAAAGTCCCAAATAAAAAGACATATGCAACCAACTCAAATTCACACGAGCTTTTTTTTTGGAATATAGAAAGGAATGTGTCTACCCTCGCATGACCTCTTTTATTAGTCCATGCGCAATCCTATTTATGATCTAGGGATATAACCAATGCTAAGACAATGAAAAAAGGAGTACAACTCTTCAACATCTTCTAAAATATTTTCAATATGATGATCGATGCAGTTAATCTTGCAAATTGAAGCACACAGTCGAGGCAATCAGAAAGATCCTCCACATGACAAAATAGTTTTCCCATTGCCCATCGTATCACCTGCCTTATGCCCAAAACTTCGGCTGTAACATCCTGTATTTCATGAAACCGTATTTTAATAAATAAGATCCAAATAAGTAGTATGGGAACCTTCCCTTCTATTTCCTAACACTTCCTCATCCTTGTTCTTCAAGGAAAAACAAAATAAGAATACCTCTTCATCTCCATTGTTACATTTCACAATTTCACTAAAACTCCGATCCCGACTTCGTTTCTCCTCCGTTTGAAGCAAGGTTTGTTCCTACGCATTCCTATCCTCGAACTCGTTCTTTCTATCCCTGGTGTGTATCTCTAGCTTAAGTTGGTGTAGATGATCCTTCTTAAGAATCGATGTGCAGTGGAATTACACTCTTAAGATCAATAACGAACTTGTTAGTAACTTCAATGAAATAAGACACAAATATGAACGAACTATGAATGATGAACGAACGATTGATGAACGAATGAATGATGCACGACGAAAAAGGCTCGAAAATCGATGCTTGGACGAACGAACTTGTGAACGGTGATTGATGGACGAAAGCTTGATGAACCGTGGATGATGGATTGTCGATGGATAGATGATGTACCCTCAACCTTCTCTCGCAAAAGATGGAATTGGCTAACACCCTGCAAATCAACCTCGCAAAGTCGATCCTAAAAATTAAGCTCGCAAACTTAATTAATATCACTCAAAAGCTCACACAGAAATTTATGATTTTTATTGAATACTCAATGCTCAAACTTGTATCATTCTTCGTATAGCCTTTAGGAAGTAATAACCAAGGATGTTCCAAAGTCTTCCGGAACCTTCTAGAATCTTCTTGTATTCCTTGTAAAGCTAACTTGAATAATCTTACGGATCCATGCTCGAACCATTTCGTGTGAATCTTGACTTAGACTTATTATTAGGAAAGTTTAGGTATGCTCCCGCATCATACTCTCCTTCTTTTGAAAAAGTTGACCTCAAATTTTGCCTCGTGCTATTCTTGGTCGAACCATTACCACTCCACCATTGTGCTTCACGGATCAACTTAGGCTCAATAGGCTTAGGAAAATTAGAGCGAACTCGAACCCCTTGTTTCTTTCTCCAACTCGGCTCAATATCGTTCTCTTTCTTGTCCCTTGCTCTATTCCAAGTTCCTTGTAATAATAACCTGTAAAGCATAGGTTTTATAGCAATATTATTCCTACTTATCGTAGGATTCGAAGTAGTAGTATCCCCAATATTGATAGGATTCTCATCCAACCTTGAATTAGGATTACTAGCCTCCTTGCTCACGCCACATTCCTCTTCGTGCACGACTTCCACCTCGTCTTGACCCACGGCATTTGCCTCTTGACCTAGACTTGAACCTACACCAACGAGCTCTTCATCCACGATCGCAATTATGGACTCCTTGTCTACGCTTGGAACACGCCCCTCATCTCCTCCAAGATTCTCGGCCTCACCATGATCAATCCCCTCATCATGCACCTCCTCATCTAACTCTCTCCTAGCCTCCTCATCCACCCTTCGCTCTTGGCCCTCACGCACACGGCCTTCCATGTACTCCCCTAGGGTTATGAACAAGCTCTCCTTCTTATATTGGGAGTCTTTGGTATTTGTAGTTGTCATAGGTTTTAGATTGTAGGTAAACTTATCTTTAACAACTCGATAGATATTTGTTCTCCTATCATGTGTGACATCACGATCGAACTGCCAAGGCCTGCCCAACAACACATGAAACGCACTCATAGGCACCACATCGCACCACACCTCATCTCTATACGGACCTAGACTCAAGCCCACCAACGCTTGGTCCCTTACACTCACTCCTTTGTCTCCATCCAACCAATGTAACTTGTAGGGTTTTGAACTAACCCTAGTGACCAACTTAAGCTCATCAACTAACCCCTTAGCAACCACGTTAGTACATGAACCACTATCCACTATTAGATCACACTTCCTCCCTCCAATCTTACATCTTGTATGGAACAATTTCTCCCTTTGTTCGGCCTCCTCGTTAGTTGTCTCGATATGAAGACTCCTAATGACCAAACATTCACCTTCACTTTCACTCTCCGGCTCCACGTCAACCGTCCCCTTAACATCCTCGACCTCCGCGCCCTTCGACTCTACTTCGGGTCTAATGAAGTTTGGGATAAGGTCTTGTAACTCTTGGATGGTTAGAGCTCTCTTTTGTGGACACTCATGGGCTATGTGACCGTACCCTTGACATTTGAAACACCTCCTCATAGGATTTCCCTTAGTTTCGACCATAACTCCCTTCCCCTTATCCTTAGACTCGTCCTTGACCGGTTCTTTGGGTTTGTTTTGGTTGCTCGAACTCTCACCTTGGTTCATACCCCTTGATGATGGATAGGTCCTACGATTTTTGTTGTGTTTTTCGAATTTTAGGGCTAAGCGACACACATCATTAAACCCATCGTAATTTTGAACTTCGACACTAGATGATAGGGTTGGTGTTAAACCTCTAATAAACCTACCCACTCTTAGTTCCTCCTTTTCTTCTAGATCACAAACGATGGACATCCTCTCAAACTCCTTAATGTAATCATTCACGGACATCCCTCCTTGAGTTAGGGCTTATAATTTAAGGTAGTTCTCTTGATTATAATCCTTAGGTAGGAATCGCTTCATTAGGTGCGTCTTTAACTTAACCCAAGAATTAAGTTTTGATTTATCGTCACGCTTCCTTTGTTTCCTGAAATTTTCATACCACAAAGATGCATACTTTGTGATGCCCGTCGTTGAGGGTACCAAAGATAAAATTTATAATTCCTAACTTTAACAATAGATAGTGAAAGTCAGGGTCGAACCACAGAGAGGTGGGGAATGTTTATTGTTTGGTGTTAATGTTTTAAGGTAACAATTTTGGGGGTTTGATTTGTTGTTTACTAAGTCTAAACAAAGATTAAAATAAAACAAGAAATAAAAGATGAGAATAAAATATAATAAAAGGGATGCTAGGATGTTTGGGTAATAAATAGCTAAGGTAATATAAATCCTAAGGTCAACATGTATTTCAGTCGCGTAAGGGGTGTAACATATCCTTTCGGTCTATGGTACCTAATAGCTCCTTTCGGCCTATGCTATTAGTTCCTAGGTCTCACAATTATTGGGTGTCAACAATAAGGGTGATTCCTAAATCCTAGGTCACATACCTTTCAGTCTTAAGTAACCTAGCCGTCTTAAGGTGTAAACCAATGCCCTTCCCGTATCTCTCAATCTTGGGTAGGTCATTACTAACGTCCTACAAGTCTCCTTTCAGTCTCATTATAGGATATTATAGTCAACAAGAAAAGACGAAACAGGATTCATGCGCGAGTGGGTCGACCGACCAGCTATTCCAGTCGGCCGACCACCGCCTCGGTCGACCGACCCACTATTTGAGTCGGCCGACCGCGGCTCTGCTACAAGTCGGTCTCGGAATTTCTACTACCTACGCATATTCATCCCCTACATCCTAACATATGAAAATTAGCTACTCATGGTTATTAAGACGATTATAAAATTGGGAATAAACATGGTAAACATAGTAAATAATCTAAACATGCGAGATTCAATAAAGCTTGGGAATTCTACCTTAACCGGATGCAATAGTAATAAGAACAATAATAAAACTAGATTAAAAGAGTAATTACCAAAGTCGGAGTTAAGTCAGAAAGGAACAACTTTATTGAATGCTTGGGAATTATTGATGAACAAACTAAAGTACTTGAGAAATATTGAAAGATTCCGACTAAAGATGAAAACTAGAATTATATCTTCTCTAAATAAACTCGATATCAAACTGAATATATTGCTGAATGCTAAAACCCTAATCACAAGATTAGTTTATATAGGGCATAATTTAGAGTTTCCTAAAGGCTTCACAATTCTAAACTATTTCCGAAAAAACGTTCCTGGGCTTCGCTGAGGTCGGTCGACCACTTTGGTGGGTCGGTCGACCTCTTTTTACGGGCTTAGCAAATTCTGGGCTTTTCTTCAGATTCTAGACTTCATAAAAACTAGGCCTGGTCGGCCGACCCGTATAGTAGGTCGGTCGACCGCTTCCGTATAGAAATCCTTCGGTTTTCTTCTTGTTTTGACTCTTGGTACTTAAATAAAGATCCCAGTTGACTTTCCATTGTTCCTTAATTATGCAAAAGACTCGAGGATATGAATTTGGTGCTAAATCGTCCCTTTTCCGCATAA
The DNA here is from genome assembly GCA_029255685.2 of Silene conica. Classification (NCBI taxonomy): domain Eukaryota; kingdom Viridiplantae; phylum Streptophyta; class Magnoliopsida; order Caryophyllales; family Caryophyllaceae; genus Silene; species Silene conica. Next base: position 74,221,402 of record CM055311.2, read on the forward strand.
ATCTGCAAAAGTGCATAAAAATACGAAAGTGCACGATTGTTGGGAAATAAGGGCTAAAACATAGTAAATGAGCGACCAAATGCGTGTAAAAATAGATGAAAAACATCATAAAATAGACACGCATCACTTTGTTAGCTTGAGAATAGCTAACTTGAATTGCTTTTTATCATCATATTCTTTGTACTCAAAAACTCTTTCCGTTTGTCGTATCCAATCTAGAAACTCTTCGGGATCCAAATCTCCCTTGAACTCGGGTATGTCTAACTTAATACCACGATCATCATCTTGTTTGTTGTAGGTTTGGAATTTCGGACCCTCTTCCTCGCCGTCACTCGCCTTAGATGATGCATCTTCTGCCTCAACTTTAAAACCCTTTTTTATTTAGCACGGACGCAATATTATTTAGAACATAGCTCATTTGATTCATTTGAGCTTTTATTTCTTCTTAGCCGGCTTCCCATGGGTTGCTCGTAGCATCGCTATTCTCACTAGTATTCAGCATTATTACTTCTCCCCAAGATAGATCTTGATAAAATTAAAACCAAGAGCCGAAGCTCTGATACCAATTTGATGCGGATCTCTAGCTTAAGTTGATGTAGATGATCCTTCTTAAGAATCGATGTGCAGTGGAATTACACTCTTAAGGTCAATAACCAACTTGTTAGTAACTTCAATCAAATAAGACACAAATATGAACGAACTATGAATGATGAATGAACGATTGATGAACAATGATCAACAATGATGAACGAATGAATGATGCACGACGAACAAGGCTCGAAAATCGATGCTTGGACGAACGAACTTGTGAACGGTGATTGTTGGATGAAAGCTTGATGAACCGTGGATGATGGATTGTCGATGGATAGATGATGTACCCTCAACCTTGTCTCGCAAAAGATGGAATTGGCTAACACACTGCAAATCAACCTCGCAAAGTCGATCCTAAAAATTAAGCTCGCAAACTTAATTAATATCACTCAAAAGCTCACACAGAAACTTATGATTTTTATTGAATACTCAATGCTCAAACTTGTATCATTCTTCGTATAGCCTTTAGGAAGTAATAACCAAGGATGTTCCAAAGTCTTCTTGAACCTTCTAGAATCTTCTTGTATTCCTTGTAAAGCTAACTTGAATAATATTACGGATCCATGCTCGAACCCATTTGGTGTGAATCTTGACTTAGACTTATTATTAGGAAAGTTTAGATATGCTCCCGCATCAATCTCTTTAGATTTTCAATTTGTTCAATTAGATTTTTGGGGCTGTTTTGAGATTAATTCAAAAAAGGTCTTTGATTGTCAATTTTATGTTGTTTTTAGGTGAGAATTTGGAGGACTTTGACAAGGATACTTCTATCATCCAAGAATCGTTGGAGAAAACCGCTTAAACAGGTGACGATAATGAGAAAAGTCAGCCTTTGTCTTTAATTAATTGGACATGTGATTTCTTGTAGTTTATGTGAAATTGATGTGAAATTTATTTCTAATAGTTTATGGGTAATTTATATCCGTCACATATTCATGTTATGTCAAATATTGTTTTGTATATGTTGATAATTGTGAAGTTAATTTGGGGTTATTGTTCATAATTGTGTTATGTTGTTCATAATTGTTCTTAACACTAGTTGCTGCTACTGATTTACCACATACTGTTGATATTGTTGATATTTTTAACACGAGTAATCTCTGATTTGAGTTGATATTGTTGTTGTTCTGTCGCTCTATTAGTGCCGAATTGCTGAACTACTACTCTAAATGCTATTGTTTTGTTGCTACTGTTCGGCCGCCATTCTGCTACCTAGCTACTGTTACTTCATTTAACTACTTCACATTACTACAACTACTATTATATATTAATAGTTTAATACTACTAATACTACTGTACAACTATATTTAGTAAAATTATTATTATTATATTATTATTATTTTATTATTATTTTACGTATGTGCTTGCTAGACTGTTGATGCGTGTCTATTTTATGATGTTTTACATCTATTTTAACACGTATTTTAGCGCTCATTTACGATGTTTTAGCCTTTATTTCCCAACAATTGTCTACTTTCGTGTTTTTATGCTCTTTTGCAGAATTTTGCGGAAAAAAGGCGATTTTATACCAAATTTCTACCCTCGGGATTTTTGCATAACCAAGGAACGAAGAGGAAGCAACTCAAAGTGCGTACCAAGTACCAAAAGATCAAATTTAGACGAAATCAAGGCTGACACACAGGAAAACCAGTCGACCGACCGACTACCCTGGTCGGTCGACCAAAATACCTGTTATCTCGAGCCCAGAAGTCAACATACGGAAGCAGAAGTCCACCAAGCCCGATAACCGGTCGACCGACCGCATCACCTGGTCGGTCGACCAACGCGCAGTTCCATAATTTTCCGTAAAGCCCATACGCGTGATTAGGTCAAGAGAAAGCTTTTGTAATTCTTATTTAAGCCTAATTTCGTGATTAGGGAAGGACATCTAGTTATTCATTCAGTTCTTAATCTAGTTTTACACTAAGTTTTACAGCCAGTAGTTCTATCATCTAATCTTTTACTCTAGTTCTTATTACTCAAAGCATTGTTTCTTTAGTTTTGGTTCATTGCTCAAACAATCTTTCCACGGGATTCAATAAAGTTTGTCTTTTCTACCCTAATTCCGTTGCTCTCTTTGTTATCAGTTTATTCATTGTTGTTTCATATAATCGCTAGTATCCGGTTTAGGTTAGAACCCCAAAGCCTTGTTGTTTATCGCATGTTTAGATTGTTATTTACTATGAATGTTGTTTTCTTAATCGTTGTTATTGTTACCATCATAGTTATGAGTAGCTAATTACATATGTTAGGATGTAGGGATTAATTTGCGTAGATGGTATAACACCCGAATCGGCCTGTAGCAGACTTTGGTCGGCCGACCAACTTAACTGGTCGGTCGACTGAGGTAGTTGGTCGGTCGGCCGGAATAGCTGGTCGGTCGACCAACCTCGCGTACGTTGTCAGACTGTTTTATTTCGTCGACTATAACAACCTATAATGAGACTGAAAGGAGACTTGTAGGATGTTAGTAATGACTTACCCAAGATTGAAAGATACGGGAAGGGCATTGGTTAACGTTTTAAGACGACTAGGTTACTTAAGACTGAAATGTATGTGACCTAGAATTTAGGAATCACCCTTATTGTTGACACCCAATATTTGTGAGACCTAGGAACTAATAGCATAGGCCGAAATGAGCTATTAGGTATCATAGACCGAGAGAATATGTTACACCTCTTACGCGACTGCAATACATGTTGACTTAGGATTTATACCATCATAGCTCTTTACTACCCAAACTACCTAGCATTCGCTTTACCATTAGTTTTATTTCATTCTTATTTCTTGTTTTATTAATGTCTTTAATTTTAGACTTAGCAACAACCAAACAATCAAACCCCCAACTTGTTACCCTAAAACATCAACATAGAGCAATAAACATTCTCCACCTCCTTGTGGTTCGACCCTTAACTTTCGCTATCTAGTTTAAGCCGAGGTTTTATAAATCTTATCTTTGGCACCCCTCAACGACGGGTGACAAATTTTGGCGCCGTTGCCGGGGAGGTGACGCCAATGTTTATTGTTTTATTTTTTTGTTTTTTGTGTTTAAGGAACTTAGTTCCTTAAACCTTTCTCACTTTTTTCTTGTAGTTTCCATCTTATGCGCAGGTCGGTTCAAGGAGAACTCCTACCACTTGATCTTGAGCTTGAGAGGAATCTTAGAGCAAGAAAAAAGTGTTTTCTAGAGAGTAGGGAAGAAGGTTCACCATCTTCTCTATTTCAAGAAGACATTTTTGATCAACCACCATCACCACCATCACCACAAAATAACCCACCTACACCAAATCATCCACAATCACCTCACAATCCACCTACACCCAAAACACCCATAAACACCTACTTCGAAGCCTTTGAAGAAGAGGAAAAGATGACTGAAGAAGCAAGCATCGCCAGTCACTCCATGCCACAGGTGAAGGACCTATACAAAGGGTTCACTCTACCTGCGGGCACGGGGAAACCATTTGAGGCCAAGCCTTCTTACATCTCCATGGTGGAGAAAAATCAATTCGGGGGTGTGGCTAATGAGGATGCAGCAAAGCATATAGAAATCTTCACAGATTATATATGCTCTATTGCACCCCCAGATGGAGTGACCCAGGACCAGATCAAGCAAACAATGTTCATTTTTTCTCTCCGAGACTCGGCGACGGAGTGGTACCGAGACTTAGACCGCACTACTGCGGGAGTGACCGACTGGAACACATTAGCCCTGGCCTTCTATCGGAAATACTATTCCGCGGCCAAGACTAATGCCTTGAGGGAGAAGATTACTAGCTTTAAACAAGGAGCTTCTGAAGATTTTAGTGAGGCTTGGACTAGGTTCAAGAGACTCGTTCGATCCATACCTCATCATGGATTCGAACAGTGGTTTCTATGTAACCAGTTCTACAATGGCCTCTATGATGATAACCGAGCATATCTAGATGCTGCTGCCAATGGGAGATTCCAGGAGAATTCGGGAGAGACTAAGGGTCTCAAGATCATACAGGATGTCGCAGTACATCGGGCTGAACACGGGACTTCCCGTGGTAACCAAATGAAGGCTGAGTCTAATGTTGCAGCTATTGAGGCTTTAATGGCCAAACTAGACAAGCTTGAGGTGAGTGGCGGGAAGTTTAAGGTTGTTAGTGGGAGTAAGGGTGGCATATACCAAGTGAATGTAGTTCCGACGGTCCGTTTATATGTGAGAGATGCGGAGGAGAGGGGCACGTTTCAAAATTTTGTACTTCATCTAACGAAACGTGTGCAGCTTTCCAACATTACCGTGGAAATAACTTTTATGACCCGAACAACAACAATGTCCACCCCCACATGAGATGGACAAGCCAAAACGTCCTTAACCCGCAACACCAACAACAAAACCAAAACCAAGCTTACATCCCTCCGCACAAACAAAATTTCCAAAAATCACCTTTCGTCCCTCAACCACCTTCAAACCCACCACCCAATACGGATGCTCTAATCCAAAACCTTATCGGGTTGCTCCAGAAGGAATCACAGGCACGAGAGGCAGGAATGAAAATTTTGGAGTCTCAGATTGCTCTAATTGCGAGCAAGAATGATACACGGGTCCCGGGTCAACTTCCGACCAAAACGGACCAAAAGAAAGAGACTTTAAACATAATATCACTGCGGAGCGGGGTCAAAATTGGAGGTGAGAATGCTGGTGGGAAAGGAAAGGAGAAATAGCAGATTCCGAGTAGCAGTAATTCTGGTCGACCGACCACTGATTTTAGTCGGTCGACCACGGACGCGATTCCAGAGGCTTCTGGAAATTCTGCAGAACAGGGAGTTGGTCGACCGACCAAGGATAGTGGTCGGCCGACCGAGGTAGCTGAACAGGCGGATTCCTTTAGGCCTGAAATGCCTGATAACCTAAGGGAATTCCTATTCCGGGGAACGGGATGAGTTAGAGGCCCCCTCACACCAAACCTGGGCCCTTTCAGTTCTGTCTCGGGAACGCTATGAGAGTAATTGAAGAGTGGGGTAGACTATATAGTAAGCTAGTTATATTGTACTAACGTTCTTGCAGGAGAAGAATGAGGTAAGTAATGATTTGAGTTATGGTTAACGTGTGTATTGGAAGAATGTGATTGATACTGAAATGCTGATTGATCTGAATGATTGAATGTAGAATTTTCGTAGAATGAATGTATATTTATTGGACAATAATTTGGGTGATAAGATCATATGATTTTGGGTGTCTTGAAATGTCCATATGATATCTGGTTATTAAATGGCTCTCGTAATTATGCAATGTATTGTTGATATTTGGAAACGAACGATCAGACTTATATATATTGGTAATCCATGTCTATTGATATGCGTAATGTGTTGCCCCAAGCCATGAATGACTTGTAGTTAGTGATGTGTTACAATTGCAAATATTGAGTTATTTGGTTGATTTTACTTTCAGTTTCGAAATCCTTACCGTGTTCTAGGTGACAATTAAAGTTTGAATGATGCATACATGTTAATATGGTGGTGTTTGTGCTTCAAATGATAGGTCAACGTGTTTCGGAAGATGAATGATTGAGTTTCGATGTAGTAATGTGAAATTGTAACGGAACCAAAATTTTAAATAAACTTCCAGAATGTTACCTTGTTGTACGGGCTGTCATTCTAAATGTGTTCCATATTTGAGTAAGAAAATTTTATGTATGATAACCCCATGAGTTGGGTTTATAATGCTTTTGATTTTATGTTAATAGGAGTTATATTTTGAGAGAAATAAATCTTTTAGATAACAGTGGTCAGATTGTTACTGCACAATCCCGTTTTGACCCATCTTCTTGTAAAAGAAATCATTTAAAACTTTGTTATTATTTATGTATAATTCCAACTCTACTATTCAGAATATTCGTTCATGTTTTAAAATGATAAGCCATGTAAAATATTAGCGAGTCGTTATCTAATCGTGATCTTGCAAGTTGCCTAATTTTCTGTGAATTGCTGTGAAGTTCTTGTTCAGACCGATTGAGTTGTAAAAATTGTATTAAATAATTCCCTTGTGATATGCATTTGATTCTTTTTCCTATGATTAGCTAATTCTTTATATTTTCTAAACTATAATCACTCGCACGTTAGCTAAGCTGTTATTTAATTATGATTTTTGTAAGTTGCTGCATAATGTTTAATTGGTGAAATTTTGAGATATGTAAGTTTCATATAAAAGTTTAATCAAATGTAAATTATGTGATGTGACCATGTGATATCATGATATGGCATTAGTAATAGGAATAGTAGGCATATGGTATGAGTATGAACCTCGCTATATGGTAGTGTAACCTTGTTTATTTCGTCAAGTTTAATATAGAATCGTTTCAATTATATGTCTAATATTACGACCTCAATATAATTATGTGCTGCCAGTATGTGATGTCAAAAACATGTTTATCTGAGAAGAGTCTTGCCAAGTGGCAGAATGAAATTTAACTGGTAAGCTTATTGGCATGATATAACAATCTAATGGTTATACGTAATTGTGATTATTTGAACAATGTGAATCTTGTTGATGTTCTTTCGTATATTGATGGTTTATCCCTGTCTAGTTCCCTGTGATTATAATCTTTATAACTTTTTCAGGTATATTGTTATACCATACAGTGAATTGCATATTGCTATTTTTTTTAGAATCTGACCACAATATTTTGAATTATTAATTGGTTGACATGTGAATTAAGGAAGTGCTAGTCTTGTGAGTCGTTTACTTTTATCGTTAAATTTTCATAATTCATGAGCTACAATTTACAAGGACAATGTTTTAGTAAAGATGAGACAAAATGTCTCCGTGTAGCCTTGTTTTCGATCTGTAGCTTGTAAAATTGTCTTTTGCTTCGTGTTTATAAATTGCCACAAATTACCACTTCAATGTTACAAAAGTTTCAAAAGTTTCAAAGTGATAATTATCCGTGACAACGCTTGATGTGTTAATAATTATCGTGATTGTTTGCAATATGACGAATTCTGTAGCTTTGTGTTGATGAAAGCATGCTTGAATATTTAATTGTTGCGCATTATATAAACCCCTTAATTTGCAAGTCATATATATTAACAGTTTTATGGTACATGATGTAATGTGGGGTGGAAAATGTACCTAAGTGATTTAACTTATCGATATCTAAGAATGTTAAACGGTCTTGTTAGTCTATGATTGGTGTATATCTTGTATAATATGTCAATGCCCCATGTTTATTACGTTAATTAATTTTTCTCCATGTCTTTTCTAAAATGTGATTTTGCTTCTATAATATGGTTATGAACGTTGAAATGTTTTAATTTTTCTATTATGAACTACGTGCTTACTGATCGCCTACACTGGTGTAAATATGTTAACTTTGTGTTACAATTTCAAAGGTATATAGGTGTTAGCTACTCCGATTCTATTTTACTGGGTAACACGAGTCTACCGATTCTACTATCATACAATCGTGCGGGGTTGCTTGATTATATGTTATTTATTCGAATTCATGGACTTTGATGCTCAAAGTGTTTATTTGTGATGGTTATTTGTAATAATTGTGATTACTAATTTTATTGATATTCCTAATATCTTATTTCTTTGCTACGTCTATATTATTAATGACATGGAGTAAGAGTGGTATGATTATGACTCCTAAGATGTAAGGAGAGGTTTATGCGATTCGATTCATTGTTTGAGGCGATCAGATAGTACTAGACATGGGTCTAGCCGATACTTTGGTATGTACAAAGTGACGTATATTGGATTGTTTAGATTTTAATAATGAAGAGTTCGAAGCAATACCATGGTGAGTGTTGTATGCCATTTTATTTCTATGGAGTTTCAGTTATTACTTGACTCTTGAGGTCTTTTACCGGGATTGGAAATTGCGAAATGAACATTGATTGGGGTTTTTGGTTATTTGAGCATTGTGTTTTAATTGTTGTATCCTTTGACCTTGACACGTGGATGAGTAGCTTAGAATTATTCTCTAAGTGTTGAGCAGCTCCGTTAATGGAACATTTGACAGTATGAGATTGAAATTGAGATGACAATTGGTTACTGGTTTTGAGTTATGAGTTGTTAGGCCATTATGCCATATCGTGTTTTCGGTCCAGTGTGACCTTGGCTATTGAGTTATATTCTGAGTTTGAAATTGATATTGAGATGGAAGTATTGAATTGCGGTTTATCCCGCCAGTTCACTCACCCCTTTGTCTTTGGTCTTAGGTTCGACGATGAGAATACGATAATTGGTTACTTGGAGTAAGATTTTATGAGATAGGGTAGTGAGAAAGACGGAGTAATGAGCTGGGGATTTTTATAATGGGTTACGGGGACGTAGCCATGTTTTAAGGAGGATGGGATTGTAAAATCTTTTGATTTAGGATATGGCTAGTTGTTATGACCTGGCTAATTTGGTATGTCGTGATTGTTTGAATATACTTGATAACCCTGTTACTTCTGTTCTGCATGTTATTGTGTTTCGTGATGTACCCTTTAATTTAGTGATACGTTAAACTTTGGGGACAAAGTTTTCTTAAGGAAGGTAGAATGTGACAACTCGTGTTTTGAAGTACTTTTACTAGTATTTGATGTTATGTGGCGACTAGTTTGTTGACCACGGGATGGTGAACTTCGGGACGAAGTTCATTTTAAGGGGGGAAGACTGTAATACTCCGTATTTTATCGTATTCTATTTTAATATGTTATATTATCTTACTTTGACGTGTGATAATTATTTGAATGTTTTAGATCGATGATTAATTTATCGAATAAGTTTCTAGTATTTTGTATAAGAATAGTGAAGTGTCGGGTGCGGGTTTTAATATCGAGTCACACTCTAGTTGTGCTTTAAGGCTTAGGAATGCGTGCAAGGGTGTCGGTTGGGCCTCGAGGTGCGTGTTAAGAGAGAAACAACCCAACTCGACACATCACCCGGCTGCTCAAACCACAACAAATTGTATCTGCTGCCCTATATTTAAGCTCCTCGAAAACCTAACCCTAACCCTACAACGCCTCTCACTCTCACATACTCTCATTGCCGCCACATCAAGGAGTAAGGACAAGGGTTGCACGGTGGTCTACGGGTGGTCAAAGGTGGTTCGTTTGCTTTAGGAAGACGGTACACTCACCTTCGTTTCTATTGTTTTCACAGTTTATGCCTATTTTGAGTCACGTTTTGTAGATACTAAAATCATGTAATGGTTCTGATTTTTATGTAGTTTTGATATAAGATGTCTACTAGTCATGTCTGGGTCAGGGTAGAGTCGTCTTTGACCTCTGTTGACCGTCGAAGGTGGTGGTTTAATCGCATGAACATGGCCGTGTTACAGTAGTCCTGAATAACGTGTTTGAACCGTGATGTTTATACTTCGATTCGTTTAGCACCTTGTTTATGTTTCGTATGTTTGTTATGGTTTTATGAAGATGGTTGTCAGAGTGTCGTCGTGGTGGTTGTCGCGGTGGTTCCTCGTTGTTGGGGGTGTAATTAAAGTAAATCTCGTTTAGGGGTAAAACCGCAAAATAGGCTGTTCAGTGGTGGTGGAGTCGTTTTCTGCTCGGTTGTTTAGGAATCGTGGGTGGTGTCGTCGGCAACCACTGGTTCCCCAGGAACCACCAGGGCTCAGAGGCAAGCCTGGTGGTGCCCCTAGCGAGTTCAGTGGTGGCAATTGGTGCCGAAGGCAGTGTTTGTCGGGGTGTTTCTGTGACGGTCTGCGTATTGTCTTGTAACAAGGCGCTGGGAATGGCGTGTAACTTGTGGGGTGTTTTAATTGGTTTGTTTTTATCATTGATTTCATTACACTAATTGTTAATATTATTGTTTTAGTTATATTGTATTATTGTTATTATTATTATTATTGTTGTTAAGACTTGATAATTTTATGCTAATGGTACTATAAATAGTATTAATCATGTGTTAGTAATTATTGGCATTGTTACTATTGTTAAGCTATATTGTGATTATTAATAATTATCTATATTGTTGTGATATAATAATAATTATTTGGTTGAGTTTATGTTGTTTTTAGTAAGTCTAAAAATAGTAAGTCTAAAAATAGTAAGTTATATTTAGTAAATGATAATTGTACGTTATGGGCATGCTTGTATGTGGATATATTCACAATGTGTTGTAGATAAATCAATTAGGAACATGATCAAGTGATTTTAGTAGCGATTGTTTATATGAGTAGAATTTGATATGAATAATAATTATAGGAACTGAGTGCGAGGTGGAATATTCCTAGCAGCTGTTCGGTTATCCTTCTGCAAATTGAGGTAGGGGAATGGACTGAGATTTATATTATGTCACGTAATGAGACTGTTTGTTTATTATATGAGATTGGTATACGATGTTTATTATTTTGTCGAGACGTTATTATTAATCTTGAATATTATTGTATGATGTGGAGAGGAGAATTGGGTCTTGTGATATTGGGTCTTGTGATATTGGGTCTTGTGATATTGGGACTTATGATATGGCCATTGCAGGAGTGTGGATTTGTGATGGAGAAGTGGTGGTTGATCGAGAAGTGGTGGTTGAGACGGTATGGAGATGGAAGTATATTGTACTCTGTTATTGTTCATGTTTGATTTATCTTCCTACTCAACCTCGTGGTTGACCCTGTGTATTCATGTGACACCTACGATTATCCGGAATGGGGAGTAGATTTTACAGGTCAGAGACAGATGGATTAAGGGCTTGGGCATGGAGAGAGACACGGCTTGGACCTACTTAGAATTAGATCACACTTAGATGTCATCAGTTGTACTTTTATTCTGCTGCATAGATTTGTAGTATCAAAGTTTAAATTTCATCAATTTCATATGAAGTATTTTGGTTGTTGTACTTTGTTATTCACAACATCGGTTATTCCGAGATGGTAACAGTCCTATTTATTTGGAAATGTCTGGCTAAAGGCTCTTAAATAAATGGGGGTGTTACAGTACGCCCGTATCCCCTCGAATATCCTAGTACCTACCTCATCAAAGGCAGACGAGATGTCATGTCTATAATAAAAATATTTGTTTTTTATTAATAGGTACAATTTTTTTTTCTTTTTGTACCCAATTTCAAAGTTATCCGCTCTAATGCTAGTGACTTGTTGTACCAAAATACTTATGGAGTAATACTTTTCTTAAATTTTGAACACGTTGAGTTGGCTAGCATGTGTACAATTAATTAGTTAGTAACGATTTTCCTATTTTGTATGATCCTATATTCCTATCTACAAATCGTCGATGATCAAACGTAATTCAGGATATTAGCAAATAACAAATACCTCACGTACTGATCCCCTTTAACATTTAATTTAACCTACAAAATTGATGCCTCAGCATTATTATGGGCGTCCCTTTCGGCTCCATTCATAAACCCATAACCCTTAATCCATAGCTTCAATTACACCCTACCCAATTTATTACCAACAACTAACTTTCTAGCAAACCATATGGATAATAATATACATTACACAAAATCTTATTTGCAACGCCACTATCCGTCGCAAGCTTGTGACGGATACCGTTTTCTCTCACAAAATACCCACTTTTTCTCTCTCTCCAACACTATTCATGTGGTCCCCTTTCTTCACTAACTTATTTTGTATCCATTTTATCTCACAAAATATTCGTCACAAATGGTGACCCGTCGCAAGCAAGACTTACTATATACATTATTAAACACCGTTTTAAGCCGATACGGGTCAAATTTAACATAAACATAGTATTTTCTAGACAATTCTATTCAACTACTCAATCAACCTATGTTACTCAAACCCGTTCAGAAGTATTCGATACGGGTACGTGTCCAAGTGTTGGACTCGGCTATTTTATTGAAAAATATGCATATTTTGGTTTAAAATGAGGTATCCAAGTATTATATCCATGTCCGATTGTTGAGTGTCGGACACAGGTACGTGGGGAAATTAGAGGAGTCGGAGTAACATGGCAATCAACATAAAATAACAAATAATGTCAATGTTTTTATTCGTTTGAACAATTCGGGTTTAATTTATTGTCCTGCCTTTGGGTAACTCTAGCATATATGTTAAATTTGAAATCAATTATATTTCGAAAAATGACGTGGTATCCCTAAAACTTGGCATTTTGCATGAAATCCCCAGTTTTTTTTATTAGAAATAACAGGTTAAAAAGTAACGATTTTTTCAAGTCATTCATCTTAACGAGAACCACCCTTTGAGAAAAAAAATTATCGATCAAGTTTAAAACCCAAAACCAAGAGATAATCACCTCAAATTGGATACTTCATGCAAAATGTTAAATCTTAGAACTAACACGTTAATTTTCCGTTTATATTTTATAGGTGAAGCAAGCTAAGCGTGTGGGAGTGTTAGACTGTTATTAAGTTAATTGTGTTGAGAGTGGCTTTTAGTGATAGGCAGTCTGTCATTGTTGTATGAGTCGAGCAAATCTTGGTAGTTCACCATTGTATCGTTACAAATCTTACAATGTTTATTTAGATGCATAATTCATCCTAATACTAAAATATTTATATTTGTGTTATTGTTTGATGCTATAAAATATCTTAAACTTACTGTTTATTACGTTCCAAGTACTATTACAAGACAATTTGCAACGTAATGCATATTAGAATTTTCAATGAAGATGTGTTTTTAGTTGTACAAGTGTCGATGTTTGAAATGAAGTCCGTTCAATAATTCTATATTTACCTAATAATTTATTTCTTTAGTATTTAACTAATACTCCCTCCTATTTTACATAAAGTCCCGTTTGGCCTCAAGAGGTAATCCGGGCCTGGTTGGTAGCGGCGGTCGATCTCTTTAGACATGAGGCGGACAATTTCATATCAGCTTTCATTTTTTTTTCTGCCGGCATATGTTTCTCTTTGAGGGCCGAATTACTTGCGTTGTTAGCAGGACTTGAAAGAGCCAAGCAAATGATGATAGTCAAGCTAATTATTCATATGGATAATAAGCCGTGTGTTCAATTGGTCCTTGAAGAACAACTTGTCAGCAACGATCTACTCCCATTAGTCAAATGGTGCAAGAACCTTATCCAACAGCGTGGAAGCGCGATAAGGCTAGAGCATACCTACCGGGAATCAAACCGAGCAGCAGACTGACTTGCTAATCAAGGAGTCCAAGCTAGCATTCATCACACTATCATAGATATCCCTCCTACAGATCTACGACCAATCTTTCGCAAGGACATATACGGCGTCGCCTTTCCTCGCCTTATAGCTAGTTAGTTTCGGGGCCTTCCCTTCTTATGTACCAAAAAAAAATATAAAAGTCTCATTTAGAGGTTGACACAAGATTTAAGGAAATGAATTAAATATTGTAAAGAGTATTGTTTGAGGGTATGTAAATTGGAGAAAGAGAGTTGTGTTTTAGTTTGTTAATTAGTTTATGTTGGTTTTGTTGTAAAAACTGAAAAATAGTAAGGGTAATGTGGTAATTTTATAGCCAAAAACATCACCCAAAATAGACAATGGGACATTGTCGTGACTAAACGGAAATGAAAATCGGGACTTTTATAAAGAATAGGAGGGAGTACAAATTCGAGGCTCCTATTATTATCACAGATTCACACCTGGTAAAATAAGTCGAAGGTTAGACCAACATTTCGAAAAAATAGAAAGGCATATAAGAATAACGACTAGCTTTGTAATGACGAAGGTACGTACAGATTGAATTATGTATTTTAAACTAGTTTTAATCTCGTGCAAAATTTGCATGCAATTGAATATTTAACATTGTCGAAAAATTTATAAATACTGGAAACAAATGGTAAGATGCACAAATGCAAAACTGCGAGTAATAACCTTATTTTTTTATTTTATTTTAAACATATTATCAATTTATGTAATTTTTCTATTTGATTAATATCTCTCACAAAAAAATAAAAAAGATAAATAAAATTCGGGACAGATCAAATATAAAATAAATTTGATTATGATAAAACCAATTAAAAGATGGATATTTCAATTAATATAAAAATATTTCAACTAATTTGTTACGAACATTATGTTAACTGATATTTATCCGGAAAACAATTAATAATTTTTTTTTATCATTAGAATAAAATGAAATGAACGCAAATATTAACCATTTGCATTCAAGTTTGAGTCTTCTTATCTTAAGTGTTTTCTCCATTTTAGATGCGTATTTTCATTCCAATTTCAACAACTCTGTTATATAGAGTTGTCTTATAACATTGCACCGACTCATTTGGAGAAACTCCGACCACTTATTGGGTCTAAATATCTGATTAGGTCTCAATATATTTTGTGCCAGAAATTTATAGCCCAAGATGATTATTGTTTGTCTTTTTTATCAAAATTATCAGTATTTTAAATATAATTATTATTTTTGTCTATCAATAAATAATGTATTTTTGTATGAAATTAACAACAAATTTTTAATTGTTAACAAATTAGGATTTTGTATTTTTTGTATTAGAAATTGAGAATTTTCCATAGACAGAGAAGCATGATAGAGTTTGTATATTCTGAGTAATATATATTTCTTATTGATGAAGAGTATACACCCAAGACTCTTTATATATACAAAGCTACCCTCAACTCTAATAAGTAAAGCACTAAATACAAAAACTACTCACTTTCCTTTCCCTATACAAAACGTAAGCAGTGGGATCATCACTACATAAATTCTAATCAATACTAATTAATTCTAATACTCCCCCTCAAGTTGGCGATCTTGGTAAACCGAGTCCCAACTTGAACTGCAAATGATCAAACAATTCACCTCCTAAAGCTTTCGTAAACAAGTCCGCAATTTGCTCCTTGCTACGAACATGAGACACGTTAATTGTATTGGAAACTAGATGTTGTCTCACAAAATGACAATCCACTTCAATGTGTTTCGTTCTATCATGAAAAACTGGATTTTTAGAAATGTGAATTGCCGCTTGATTGTCACAAAAAAGCATCATTGGTTTCGAATGGAACACTCCAAGTGATGCTAGAAAGGATTTCGTCCAAAGCAACTCACTCGTTGCCGCTCCCATGGCTCTATATTCCGCTTCCGCCGTTGACTTAGCTACTGTTACTTGTTTCTTTACTTTCCATGAAATCGGTGATCCACCAAGTGATACATAATAGCCACTCAACGACCTTCTTGTCAATGGACAACTAGCATAATCCGAGTCGCAATAACCTTCCACGTCCCATTTTTCTCCAAGGCATCAACCTCTTTCTTCATTGCTTCTATCCAATTTTTATTTTTAATAGCTTCTTGGTAACTTTCCGGTTCACTGTCTTTGTCAATTCTCGTCATAAAAGCTTTGTGTGATTCGGAAAAACAATCAGTAACAACATATTCATCTAAAGAATAACGCGTACCTGACTTTGAGGAAGAGTCTTGACCGAGATGAGCTTTTGGTGTCGGGGTAATTATTTGCATTGATTTACAGTAATAATCTTTTCTCCACGGGGGTTCGAACTTTTCCCGATGTCCGCGTCCAAGCATTTCTTGCTCTGAATTGGAACCTGTTTCCACATTTGAGTTGCTGCCAGTGGAAAAATCTGCCGCTGCATTATTCAAATTACCATTTGAAGTTGAAGTCACTGTGACTGCTTCATGGGAAATTTCAGTACGTTGACTACCATCTGCGCCATCATTACACGCCTGATCACTCCTTCCATTCTCATCCTCTGTTACACCTCCACCAACTACTCTTTCAGTTTCACCATCTCTCCCCCTTACTATTGAGGTCGTGTCCTCAAGAGTACTAGAGTCTATACCATCAATTTGGTCAACAAAGGGTTCTGTGGTAGTGCCTGCGAATGTGGTTAGGGTGTTGCTATTGGTCGACGCAAATGGGTATACATTCTCATAGAATATAACATCCTCGAGACAAAAACACGATTCTCTTGTAAGTCATACACCTTCCAACCCTTCTTGCTATGCGGATACCCTATGAAAATACACTTCTTCCCCCGTTTTCCAAACTTATCTTTGGGTTTGTCTTTGTTGTGCGCATAGCATAGGCAACCTAATGTCCTTAAATTTTCTAAGGTAGGCCGCTTATGGTATAATATCTCATACGGTGTTTTACCATCTAGTAAGGGTGTAGGTGTTCTATTAATCAAATAAGCAGCTGTCATAACACATTCCCCCCAAAACCGAAGTGGTAAAGCTCCTTGAAAACGTAGAGCTCTTGCCTTCTCTAAAATGTGTCGGTGTTTTCTTTCGGCCCTACCATTTTGTTGAGGTGTATCTACATTGCTAGTCCGAAAAATTATTCCATTCTCCTCATAATAGCATCTCATATTGCTTGACAATAACTCCGTTCCATTATCACTCTGAATTACTTTAACTATTTTTTCAAATTGAGTTTTAACCATCTGACAAAAAACTTTCATTTAATATCTTGCTTCTCCCTTTTCTTTCATTAAATAAATCCATACGGCTCTACTGTGGTCATCAACTATGGTAAAAAAATAGTGATCCCGGGTTAAACTAGCAACTTTATACGGTCCCCAAATATCACAATGTATAAGACCAAATAAAACATCACACCTTTTATTATTGAGTTTAAAGGGGGTTCGTGTTTGTTTAGCCCTACAACACGAATCACAAACAGTGTCCAAATTCCAATGTAAATCACAACCAACGAGACTAGAAAAACGAGAAAAAATACTCTTCGGCGGATGCCCAAGCCGCATATGCCACATCCAACTATCCTTTGTCACCACGGCTTGGTTAACGAGTTCAGTCTCTTTCGCTCCCAAATAATATACCCCTTTCCTGTGCTCACCTCGTCCAATCTCCATCCTCGTAGTCGGGTCCTGCATTAGACAAAAATTAGAATGAAAAGTTACTACACAATTGTTTTCACAAATCAATTGTTGCACGGAGATCAAATTGCAAGTAAGTGACGGAACATATAAAACGTCTTTCAGCACAAAGTTCTTATTCAACTGAATTTTTCCGTGTATGTTAGCCGTCACAATACGACCGTCTGGGAGACTGATTGTTGATGCCGTATCATTCCACTCTTGCTGAAAAAAATTTCGTGTTCCCGTCATGTGGTGCGATGCACCACTATCTATTAACCATTCAACATTCAAATTCTTACCTTCCAATTTCTCATACCATTCGGGCTATCGTTCAAGAGTGACCGCAACTTCTCCATTTCTTCGACAGTGAACCCAGTGACTTTCGAAGTACTTGCTTCTTTCGTTTCTGTGGACGATGCTCCCATAGCATTGGCTTGAAAATTCCTACGGCCTCGCCCTCTTCCTCTGCTGCCGCTACCTCGGCCTGTGCTGCCGCCTCTCCGACTGCGTCCTCTCTTACGTGCTCTAACTTCTTCATACCCGTGCTTGCTATAGCAATTCTCTTCAGTATGGTAAAATTTCCCACAGTAGGTGCACTGTGTTGTCTGCTCTGTTTCGTCTGTCTCTGCCCTGGTGAAAAATCTCCCTCGGCCTCCACCACTTCTTGCTGCCATGGCGGTCTCATGATGCTCCTCTTTGATTTTAGTCATTAACACATGCCTCTCTTCCCGTAAAATCAATGCATACGCACGAGTCAGAGATGCAATGGGTTCTTCCATTAGCAAATTCGATCTTATATTTCCGTACATCCGCGAATCCAACCCCATAAGGAATTGATGCACTTTCTCCTCCTCTCGCTCCTTAGCAATAGATGTAGCAGCCCCACAGGTACAGTTTTTGATCTTACTGTAATTTCCCAATTCATCCCAAATCGTCTTCAATTTTGTATAATATTCAACCACCGAATCGCGCCCCTGTTTACATTCGCTTAGTTCGCTTTTCAGTTGATGTACTCTAGGCGCGTTCCCTGAGGAGTACCTCTCACGCAACTCATCCCATATATCTTTGATTGGTTGTGAGAAAGATATACTCGGGTGTAATTTTGGGTCTATAACGTTCCTCAACCAAGCCCTTAGCATTGCGTTGCATTGCTTCCACGCTATTAACTCGATGTTGTCATCATCTTCAACACCATCCGGTTTATTGACGGTTCCTTCAATAAACCCTAATTTATGTTTCGCGTCTAAACCGTTTTTGACGGCATCAACCCACATATCGTAATTGTCCCCATTGAAAATTATTTGAGTAACATTCATACTCGGATTATGTGAGGGATGCAGATATAAGGGAGACGACATTGGTATGGTCTTTGGACCACTGCCCTTTCCCTTCTTCTCGCCTGTTTCTCCAGTCATGGCGGAAAATAGCACTCCTTTTCCTTTTTTTTTTTAATTTATATGTGAAGATATGTGAGAATGATAGACGGAACTTTTGGATCGAGCTATTGCTCTGATACCATGAGAATTTTCCATAGACAGAGAAGCATGATAGAGTTTGTATATTCTGAGTAATATATATTTCTTATTGATGAAGAGTATACACCCAAGACTCTTTATATATACAAAGCTACCCTCAACTCTAATAAGTAAAGCACTAAATACAAAAACTACTCACTTTCCTTTCCCTATACAAAACGTAAGCAGTGGGATCATCACTACATAAATTCTAATCAATACTAATTAATTCTAATAGAAATATTTATAAAAATATACGTGGAAATGATGTATGGTTTTATAATATGTGGTGTTTAATGTATGGTTATAAAATACAAAACAAATATATAAATATATAATGTATGATTTTGTATAGTTTTTATTTAATTTGAAATCACTTAGATTATGAAAAAGGTAATTATAATGTGAGAGTAATTAAATGGGTAAAGAATATGGGTGGGTCCCTAAAAAGAAAAAGAAAAATAAATTATTTTTTAAATACCTAACACCAAAAACCAATCAAAATGCTTTAAAAGTTACTCCTTTTATAGTAAATGAATATTCAAAGACATAGTATGATTTTACAGAAATATATCAGGTAAAGTTTAAAGCATCCTTTCTGAAAACACAAATTCTCGTTGTGACGGGTAGAATCCGTCGCAAGCTTGTGACGGGTCAAATAAAATTCATTTCGGGAGATAAGGACAAACCTTTATGATTACCTATGCACCTTTACTTTTGTTTTATTCTACCCATTACCCATGTGAGTGTTATTCGACCTGTCACAAGAGAGACTTATTGGAAAAGAAAAATAGTAACGTCATAATATAATATATAATATAATATACAAATATACTTCCTCCTATTCTATATAAAAGTCTCAATTGGACAATGTCACAATATTTAAGAAATTGAATTAAATAATGTAAATAATTGTATGTGATAAAAGATTGGATAGAGGGAACATATTATTCATTATTGTGGGTAGAGTAATTAAAATAAGTAGTATTGTGGGGTAAGGTGGACGAATTGTTGTAAGTTAAAGTGATTAAAATAAGTATAAAATTTTATCAAAATTGGACAATAAGACATTATTATAACTAGAAGAAAATAAAAATCGGGACTCTTATGAGGGAGTATATATTAAAATAAGTAAATATGGCATTTAGCTAAACATTAACGGATCATGCACACAATTTGATTAATTTCTCCCCAAATTACCGACCAAAGTAGCAACAAAAACGACTTAATTATACCAAATATGAACATTAAATCAAGAGTAATCATACATAACACGCAATTGACTATCTCTTCCACATGCATGAACTTCCTTCATAAATAATCTCCATCCCCTTATAAATACCCTTTTTTATGTCCATACCATTTATTATCTCCATCCAACTTATCAAACCATTTCAATCCATTTAAATATTTCAACTTCTATATATACTAAACTACATTCATCCAACTATTATATTATAAAGATTTCATAGCAAATTACTCAAACAAGATCGTCCATGGAAAATAATACTAAGTTCATGAGCTACAAGATGTTGAGAATCGATGAAGACGAGTTGGAATGCCTACGCAAATTGGGAGAACATACAAGTACACATCGAAAGGTCACTAATAACTACAAAATGGTAAGTACTATAGATGAAGATGTGCTACAAAGTGTAGAAAAGTTAGATGAACTTACTACTACTACCATGAGTAGTACTAATAATAATACTACTAATTTAAGGTCTAATATCAATAGTAATAAACTGCGTCAAGTTGTCGAAAGTCGTGCCGAGGAACAAGGGTGTCAAGTGTCTATAACAACCAAATTTGAAGAGCTAGAGAGCAAGAAATTTGAAGATATAAATGAAAGTGCTGAGAAATTTATCCAAAATTTTAAGCAACAATTGCTTCTTCAACGTCTCGAATCCATTGAGAACGCTAATCAAATGCTTGCGAGAGGCCTTTGATACCATATTTTGTTGTCATTAAATGAAGTGCATAATGTAATCTAATTACGTTTTAATTTTTTTTCCTTATTATCGGTGTTGAATATACTATCGTTTCTATAGTAAGTATTGTGTACTCCTGTTTTTTTTTTCCGAGTCAAACCCGATTTATAGTCCTTCAACATAGCTCAAGAAGTCCAGATAAGTACTGTAATATGTCTGTTAAATTTCATACTTAGTTGCTGTTTAGTAATACGAATCAATTCACAAACTCTGTTCTGTTTGTACAATTGTTAGTACAAGGAGTTTTGTATTCCGATTTCTGATGTATTATCGCATTTATAATGCAAATTCCGTTGGTTTTCTTCCATACAAAGGTTTCAGGTTCCGCCTTTTCCACTTCAATGACAGTGTACTGTGTAGACAAGGAATTGAGATCATAGAAAGAGCTAATTTCAAGCATAAACCTATCAAAATCTCCGTCTTCAAGCATTGCATTTCAACGATTTTCAAAAAATGAAGATATGAAAAAAGTTATTTTGATATATCAAACATGACAAATTCTACATGACATTACATATATCTAAAGAAACTAATGATCAAAGCGGAAATAAGTAAGCGCACTTGTAAGAAATTCGGATCATGTTGCATCAGGTCTAAAGGGCCATTCTTCTTCACTAAGTTCCGAGTTATCTTGCTTAATTATCTTTCGACAAGACCTATGACCTCGCATTGTCATGGACATATCTTTTATTGTTGAAGAACTACTTTGATTCATCTTATCAGCCAATATCTCTATCTTGTCCAATATTCCCCATCCCATCAGTCGATTCCTCAATAACTCGAGAGTTGAAGTGTAAGGTGGGATTCCTTCATCAATCATAATCTCAAAATATTTACACGCTTCTTCTACCTTGTTTTTCTTCTTAAGAAACCCATGAATAATGACAGAAAATGTCGAAACTGAAGGATAAAAGCCCATAACTGGCATGCTATACCACACTTTTTCGACCTTGTCGAATCGTCCTATCCTAATCAACATTTTCAGCAATATGTTGTATGTATGCCTATCTGGCTTACAATTTTCCTTCTCCATCTTAGAATACAACTTCAGAGCTCTATTAACCTCGTTTCGATCACAATGGAAAGCCATAATTGCATTGTAACTCCAACAATCAGGAATAGCCCCGGCTTCTATCATCTCTTCTAAGAGCTGATAAGCCTCCTCTACTTTGTCATTAGCACACAACCGTTTAATAATACAATTATAAGTAAACACATTCGGAACCAAATTGTACCTCTTCATCCTATCCAGAACCCTAAAAACTGAATGTATATTGTCCCTCTTACAATAAGACCGAATAAATATTGAGTAAGTGAAAGCATCAGGAGTTAATCCCTTAGACCCCATTTCCCGAAACATAGCATATGCCTCGTCCAACTTCTCACCATTACACAATGCCTCCAATAAACCATTATAAGCAGGAACATCTACAGCTAATCCTCTGTCAAGCATTTCATCAAACAACTTCTGTGCACGCTCCAAATCGTCGATTTCTCCCCAACCCCTCAACAAAATGGTATAACTCTTGACACCCACATCAAATTTCCCTTTCACCTTATCAAAAAACTCTTGCCCCTCACTCACAAACTTCTTCTTGCACAACAAATACAACAAATGTTCAACATCATTCACACTTTGTTCAACCCCAAAATCACTCATCCTATCAAACGCTCTAATTGCATCATTTGGTAAATTTGCTCTACAATATGCATCAAAAATAACCCAGAAAATTTCCGGGCAAATATCGAAATTTTCACATTGTTTCATCTCGGTAAGCAAATCCCAAATCAAGGGAAACTGCCTACTACCACCTAGAACACTTACAAGGATCTTATAACTATCGATATCAGGTTCGAAACCCGGAAATTCCTTGGCCCAAAGAAAGAATCTGTGAGCAGAAAAGCCTAGATTTTTTGAGCGTTTGAGTACTTGTTGGACTAAATCTGTGGAGAGTTTTGAGGAAAATGGGGTGAGTGCTTGCTCAATGTCGTGATGGGGTTTACGAAAATCGCTTAATATGCGAGAAATTTCGTTGACTTCTTGGTGTGATGACAATGGTGGTGGTGGTGATGATGATGAGAGAGATGAGAAGGGCGAAGAGAAGATGCGGGAGAGAAGAGTTGAGGTTGCTCTCTTTCGAGAGAGGGAGATTATTTTACCTAACATTTTGAATGGTAGTTTGTTAGGGTGGGGTTTGTTGCTAATGTAATAAAGACGTAGCATCCGGATACGGATATGGAGACGATATTTTATAAATTTAAAATAAGATATGTTTTTTTAAATTTAATAAAATATTTTTTATAGCCATAGATGTACGATTTTATTTTTGAAAAAAAATATATTGAATTTAAGTAAGTCTAAGTAATTTGATGAATTATCAAAATCAAAAGTTATCTTATAATTAATCTCTGTTAACATCTTATTAGTGTAACATCCGTGAAAAATCAGGGGTTGTGTACATTTTTTTTAAAAGAAAACAACAAATTATAGTTACTATATAATCAGAAATTTTATTTATTTAACTTGTCTACTTTTTTTAAATAAAAAAGAAAAAATATAATATAAATATCTCTATATATATATATATATTAAATTATATAAAAAGACATTTCAAAAACTAATGATAATATAGAATAAGATAACATATGATAATGTTAATATGAGTAATAATTGTAAGACAGAATAAAAATGAAACTATTAACACATTTCGTACAAATTTTTAATTGATGTTTTATAGGTATGTAGAATAGCGAGGATGAATGAAAAGAAAAGATAAGGATTTTAAGAGAATATAAATTTTAAGGATTTTAAGAGAATCTGTCGGAATGCTCCCACTCTAACCCATTTGTTTTTCGCCGACGATTCTATTATCTTTTGTAAAGCTAACAAACGGAATGCGGAGGGAGTGATGAAGATAATTCGAGATTATGAAGGAGCGTCGGGGCAACGGGTTAATGTTGAGAAATCAGAAGTGTTTTTCAGCCCCAGTACTAGCGAGGAGAACAGGAATGAGGTGAGCATGATTTTAGGAGCTAAAACTGTCTCTCAACCGGGAAAATATTTGGGTCTTCCAGCTATCATAGGGAAGAGGAAAAATGAAGCTTTTGCCCCTTTAAAAGAACGTATTTGGAAGAAGCTAAAGGGATGGAAGGAAAAACTACTCTCCTTCGCTGGTCGGGAAATCCTTATCAAAGCAGTGGCGCAAGCAATTCCAACCTATCATATGGGCCTCTTCAAGATTCCGGCTTCTTTTTGTGCTGATTTGGACCGAGGTATGGCACGTTTCTGGTGGGGCTTCAAGGATGAACGGCGACATATTTTCTGGGTGGCTTGGAAAAAACTGAGTATGAGCAAAAAGGAGGGAGGGATGGGGTTTAGACACTTAGAAGCATTTAACCTTGCTATGTTGGGGAAGCAACTATGGCGTCTATGGTCTCACCCGAACTCTTTAGCGGCTCGTGTTATGAAGGCTAGATATTATCCCACGAATACTCCGTTCTCTGCTCCAATTGGGAACCATCCGTCGTTCATTTGGTGGAGTTTAGTTGAAGCTCAATGGGTGATAAAGGAGGGGTCGAAATGGCTGGTTGGGGATGGCAAAAGTATCGGTTTTTGGACTGACCCATGGAAGCCCCGTAAACCGCCTTTTACTGTTTGGTCGGGACGAACTCACGCTGATAACTCTAGGGTGGCGGACTGGATTGAAGTGGGAGGCTGGGATGAAGCCCGTGTTCGTGACAGGCTGGACAGAGAGGAGGCCGAGGAGATCCTTCAAATCCCCTTAGGGGAGAACAGGGGCATCGATAAGTTGGTCTGGCATTTTGCTAAGGATGGGCTCTATTCGGTTCGAACCGCGTATCATTTGATTCGGGGGAGGATTGCCATGGACCAAGCAACTACAAGTACAGTAAACTATGTGGGGATATGGAGTGACATCTGGAAGCAAAACCTACCACCAAAGGTCCGTTCTTTTCTATGGCGAGCGGGTAAGGGAGCGCTTCCGAGTGGGGCGAATTTGAACAGAAGAGTAAACAACTTTGATCCAACATGTTGTCAGTGCTCGGCCGCTATTGAAACGGATATCCATGTTCTGATGCAATGTCATGTAGCGCGGGAGGTGTGGATTGAAGCGGGGGTGGATGTGGATGAAGAATGGGACTGTTGTGTGAGTTTGACTGACTGGCTGGAACACGTTATGGCGCTGGGAGATGAAAAACGTAGACTCCGTTTGCTTGTGTTGATGTGGGCTTTATGGAACGCTCGGAATAATTTTTTTCACAGGGGGGAGCGTGCCACACCATCAGTGACCGTGCACCAGGCGTTCTCCTTTCTGGATGAATTCGTTCAAATTAACGAGAAGATAGGGAGGGAAACAGGGACTGGGGATAGGCACTTTGTGGAGAAATGGTTGCCCCCTCCGGCTGGAACCATTAAAGTGAATGTTGATGCCGCGGTTATGGGCGTGCAAGGCAGCGGCTTGGGTGTGATTATTCGGAATGAGGAAGGCCGGGTCGTGAGGGCGGCTGTAAAACAAGTAAGGTGGTGTTGGGAATCGGGTATTGCAGAGGCAAAAGCTGCTCTGTTTGGCTTGCAAGTAGCGGTTATGACGGGTTTTAAAGAGGTAGTGCTCGAATCAGACTCCCTGCAGTTGATTTCGTTGCTTCGAGGGGGGTCGTTTCCAGCTACTTACCTCGGTTCTATGGCCCAGGAGATAGCTTTGCTAGGATCTCGTTTTGATTCGGCTTCTTTTGTTTTTGTTAAGCGATCGGGGAATCGTGCTGCCCACCGGATTGCCCACTACCAACCCATAACTTATGACACTCGGGTTTGGGTTGATATGGGTCCGGATTGTATTGGAGACATTCTTGCTACCGATTTTATATCGGCTTTTAATGAATAAACTAATTTCCACCTCAAAAAAAAAAAAATGCGGAAATCGAGCAGTTTATGGAAAAGGTAAAAGGTAGTTTTAATAAGATATCTTTATGAAGGCATCTGTCAATTTTAATTTCAGATTATTAATTTTAGTTTTAATAAGTATCATTTCAGATTAATTGTTAGTGTCAATTTTAATTGGTACTTTGTATTCTCGAAAAAGTGGAAAATAAGACCATTAAAGGCAGCCTTTATATTCTCTAAATAATTAAGTATTCTCCAAAAAGTGGAAAATAAGACCAGTAAAGACAACTTTTATATTCCCTAGATATTTAAGTATTCTCGAAAAAATGAAAAATAAGACCATTAAAGGCAACTTTATATTCTATAAATAACTAAGTATTCTCGAAAAAGTGAAAAATAAGATCATTAAGAGCAATAGCAATAGCAATAGTTGTTTTTTGTCTTGAGTTTGGCAACAAGAACTCAAAAAAAAGTTCTTCTATTGCAACTCAAAGGTTGTTCATAATTTTAAGAACTCAGTTCTAAAATAAGATCTGAGTTTGTATGTATATTGAAATTTGCAGAATCAATCAATATATATAATTAAAGGAAGCTTGTTTCTAAGCACGTGGTATTGTCCACCTTTTACGAAACACTTATTTATAAATAATGATTTATTTACAATTTTTCTACTAGAATTAGGAGATAATTGGTATTTACAATTTTTCTATTAGAAATAGAAAATAGTTGTTTACATAATAATTTATTTACGTGGTAATCTCCACCTTTTATGAAACACTTATTTATAAATAATAATTTATTTACAATTTTTCTACTAGAATTAGGAGATAATTGTTATTTACAATTTTTCTATTTGAAATAGAAAATTAGAAAATAGTTGTTTACATAATAATTTATTTATAATTTTCCTATTAGAATTAGAAAATAAGAAAATCAATCAATATATATAATTAAAGGAGGCTTTTTTCAAGCGACGTGGTAGTCTCCACGTTTTAGAAAACACTTCTATTTATAGATAATTATTTATTTATAATTTTTCTACTAGAATTAGGAGATAATAAATTATTTACAATTTTTCTATTAAATTATTAGTAAATTAGAAAATATTTGTTTAAATAATAATTTATTTATAATATTCCTAATAGAATTAGAAAATAAGAAAACAATAAATTATTTACAATTTTTATTTTAGATTTAGAAAATGGTTGATTATTTATAAATTTTCCTATTAGATTTAGAATATTATTATTCTTTAATATTTGTATACTTACTATGTACGGTTATTAACTTCATTCAACGTATTTATTAAATAGGAAAATGGGAATAAGTTAGAAAATAATTGCTTATTTACAAAAAAGAACTGACAAATAATATAAATATTGGATTAAAACCTTTGAAATATCATGTGTCTAAACTCAATTTTGTTTCTTTATCAAAAATAAAACTACACAATCAAATGTTATACTCATCTAATTGAATGCTCTCTTGGGTCGGACCATAAATTTTAATGTTCAATGGCTTTATAATGTCTTTTGTGCTATTAAAATTGGAAAATAAGAAAATAATAAATTATTTACAATTTTTCTATTAGAACTATAATATAGTTGATTATAAAATAAAAAGTTATTTACAACCTTTCTACTATAATTAGAAAACAAAAATTATTTATAATTTTTCTATTAGAAATAGGAAATAATTAATTATTTACCATTTTTTCTACCTCTTATTAAATATAGAAAATTATATTCTTTAATATTTGTATGCTTTCTATTTGAATTGTTTTTAACTTTTTCCAACTTTTTTAATGAACACGAAGATGAGAAACGGGAAGAAAAGAACTGACTCAGATAGTTTTCCTTAAAATTTAACTCCGTCTTTACATTATAATGGGTCAAAAAGGTCACCTTTTCTTTACACGTCATGCTTTTATCTTATCCATATTACTTGACCTTTCTTAAATTTAAAATGGATATCTCCTCTTAATTAAGAAATTTGTAGAACTAACATGGGGAAAATATATGGGTATATAACTTTATACAAATTCCTGCCTAAAAGAAATGTCTACGATCAAGACACATTCGACCAAGTTAATTAAGAGAAACATCATTATTATTTTTGGTACAAGAACAACACTACTATTCAAGTGGATATTATATACTTTCCTACTCAACAATGCGAAAAAAATGATATTTTTTAATTAAATAAAAAAAAGACTGATGTTAAATATATTATACGGAGTACATAAGATAAATCCAAAAAAAATTACGATTTAAGAATCATATATATAAACAACATAGACCACATAGGTGAGTTAAGTCGAATAAAATTGTGTGGATGAGAAGAAATTTTAGTAGGTATTGCAAGGTATTCATAAACAATATAATAATGAAAAATGAAAGGTTATCTTCGTGACGAATGTAGTACAATGTAAAAAGATAGTTTTTTTAGTCATAGTTGTATGATAATACTTTATAGTCTGTATTGTTTTTCTTTTTTCTGTATATTTTCATCTTCTTCTTTACAGATGAAACATTGTTTATAGCGTGAGGATTGATTTAACACTGGATGTGCCGATTTTTTGAGGGGGGGGGAGATAGGTCATGAGGAAGGATGTAAGTGTCTTGAGAGGTAAGATTACTCTATGACATTTAAGAGTGTAATTTGAGTAGTACAAGCAAATGTCAATAGTCTACAATTTTTCAGCGATACATTTGATGAATGGTTAAGTTGGTTAGTTGGATTGTCAAATTACAATGTCAGGAGTATGAATATAAATAATAAAGAACACAATGATGATATAGGTGGATTAGGTGGAAAATTGTGTGGATGAAATGAAATGTACATGAGTATTAGACGTTATTTTATAAACAACAAAGTAATGAAAAATTAAAAGAATTTCCAAAACGAAGACGTCGTAAGAAGATCAAGGTTATTTGTTAGTTATAGTTATAAGATTATAGTTTATAGTTTGTATTCTATTTTTCCCATACATATTTTCAACTATTTTTACAGATGGGCATTGTCTTATATGGTGTGAGTTGATTTTACATTGGACGTGTCGCTTTATTGAGAGGTGGAATACATAGGTCTTAAGGGTAGAAGTGTCTTGGGGTAAAGTTAGTCTCTAACTTTTAATATTGTTTTTGAGTAATGCAATCAAATGTCGATAAGCTAGAATTGTCCAGGCATATAGTTAGTTGATTTAAGTCGGTTAGTTGGGTTAGAAGATATGACGAATGCCTAAATGGTGTGAAAAAAAAGGTAGTAAGGCAATGATTAGAAAATTTGAGAAAATAATTATAAGAATTTCATTCAAGATTGTATAATGTGGAAAAGACAGAGCCACATATGCTCTAAAAATAGGTTACAAATTTTTTAAAGTTCATGTATATATATACTCAATTTTGATTGTCTTATATGATAGGGGTTGATCTTACAATGGGTGTGTCTATTTTTTTAGAGGTGAAGTTATATAGGTCTTGAGGTAAGAGGTAAGTATTTTTAGGATAGGGTTACTTTCCGACATACATTTAAGAGTGTGATTTGAGCAGTACAAGTAAATATAAGTATGATGAGGTTGTTCAGTGACGCATACGGTCGATTCTGATGGTCAAGTGGTTAGTTGTGTGAGAAGGGTACGATGAATGTGTGATTGGTGGAGAAATGAGGGGTATGTAGTAAGAAAATTGAGGAAGTAGATGAGTTTATTTCAAGGTTTTATTATGTGTAAATGACATAGGCATTATATGCAATGAAAAGAGGTTAAAAATTTCAAAAACATCGTGTTTGTAAACTTAATTTTGTTTTCTTTGTGGAACACACAAATACCTAATCAAATGTTAATAAATGTCATGTCAATAAATTATTATTAACTTTTAACTAGACTATTTTTTTGGCGATCGATTAAAAAATACATCAAAATTTAAATTTTACATCCAACTCCAGTGTAACATCTCGGGTGTTACATCCTCTATTCATTTCTTGCCATTTCTCTCCTACCTCATTTGTTAACTAAACAAAAATTGCATGTCTTTGTTTTCCCCGTCAAGCACTTCTCACTCAAACAAGGTCGGTTTGAAGGTAAAAGTTAAGTTTCTGATAGATGGATTGACTTTTCAAAGGGAGAGCTAACTTTGAGGGATAAGTCTGGGTGCAATGTTTCGTAATAGAGGGGTGACTTGAATATTTTAAGTGTGTATTGGAAACTAGGAGAAGGGTGCCGAACTGTCGATGATGAATTGGATGGTTGTTTAAGGTATGAATAAAGATGACTCCGTCGCATTTGGTGGTTAATTTCATGATAGGTCAATAGGCGTGACTCTGGATTGTGGACCGTTTCATGTGTTGTTCGAAGGGTAAGAGTAATGGTTTAAAGGGCTCTTTCGTATGGTACTGAAGATGATTGCGACGAGTTAGGTGGTTAGATGTATCCGTGATTTAATACGATAGACCCATAATAAATGTTTGATGATTGTAGCATTAATGACGTAAATGAATATAAACGAGGTAATTTTATTAACAAAATATCACATTTATAGAACGAACTAATACTATTCTTTTATCAAGAAAAAAAGTATTATGATTTATTTTTTATTTCCATAATGACAAATTTACGAATATCATAAATAATTTAGTATCCGTGCATCGCACGGACAAAAATACTAGTATATATAATTAAAGAAGCTTTTTTCAGTGCGTGTGGTAGTCTCCAACTTTTACAAAACACTATTATTAATAAATAATAATTTATTTACAATTTTCCTACTAGAATTAGGAAATAATTTAATTATTTACAATTTTTCTATTAGAATTAGGAAATTAGAAAATAGATGATTAAATAATAATTTATTTATAATTTATCCTATTAGAATTAGAAATTAAGAAAATAATAAATTATTTTCAATTTATCTATTAGAATTAGAAAATTAAAAAATAGTTAAGATTTTTGGTTTTGATTTAGAGCATTATTATTCTTTAATATTTGTATGCTTACTATTTAAGGCTATTAACTTTATTCAACTTTTTTATTAAAAATGAAAAATGGGAAATGAATTAGAAAATAAATGATTATTTACAATTTTCCTATTAGACTTAAAATATGATTCTTTAATGTTTATATACTTACTATTTAAGGTTATTAACTTTATTCAACATTTTTATTAAAAATGTAAATGGGAAAGTGGAAGAAAGAACTAATTCAGTTTGTCTTCGTCTTAACATTAAAATGGGTCAAAAATAGTCCAACATTGGGGTATGGAGACAAATCTATTACTTTTCCTTATGTATTATTTTCTTATTTTTTCCGTATTATATTCTTATTTTTTCCATATTACTTGACCCTTCAAACTTAAAATGAATACTTACGTTTGGATTCAGAATGTGGAACTAATATGAAAGTAGTTAACTATTTAATTAATTATAAATAAATTTTTACTTACAAGCAACGTTTGAGATCAATCGCACATTCAACCAAATTAAGAGCAACACTATTTTTTGGTACAAGAGTAGCGCTATTATTCAAGTGAATATTATACATTTTCGTACTTAATTATGCGAAAGAACTGAGATAATTTCTTTAATTAAGTAAAAGGGACATAAGATAAATGTCAAATATATTATACTTTAGAGAAATCCAAAAAATGTCAAATTTCAATTAAGGACTATAAATATAAATATTAAAGATCAGAATGATGTAGATAAGTCAAGTGGAATAATTCTGTGGATGACAAGTATTGAAATATATTTCATAAACAACAAGATATTTGTTCTGACATATTTTCACCTTATTCTTTACCGATGGGACATTGTGTTATACAGTGACGTATTTTTTATGGGGTCGGGGTAGATAGGTTTTGAGAAAGGAGATAATAAGTGTCTTCATGGGTAGAGTTACTCTTCGACATTAAGAGTGTGATTTGAGTAGTACAAACAAATAGGTCGGGGTTGTTCAGGTATACCGTATACGGTTGATGATTCTGATGATCAAATTGGATAGTTGGGTTATCAAATTACGATTTAAGGAGTGTAAATATAAATATAAATAATAAAGAACACAATGATGTATGAGTTAAGCAGAATAATGTGGTGATGAGATGAAATGTAAGTCAATATTAGAAGATATTTATAAACAACAAAGTAGTGGCAAATAATTGATGTTTCCGAGACGGATAAAGTAAGCCGTAAAAATATCAAAATTACTTTTTAATTAGTATTATATTATAGTTTATTATAGTTCATATTTTTTTTCCTTCATATTTTCAATTTATTCTTTAAATTGGGGTATTGTCTTATAGGATAGAGGTTGATTTTATATTGGATGTGTCAATTTTTAGGGATGGGGATAGATACGTCTCGAAGGAGTAGGTAAGTATCTTCGGTGATATGGTTATTCTCCGATGTTTAAGAGTGTGATTTGAATTGTACATAAAAATGACTATAGGTTAGCTAGGGTTGTTTAGATATATGGTTGACTCTGTTGGTCAAGTTGGGAAGTTAGGTAGTTTGTTGAGAAGAGTACGAGGAATATATAAATGGTGCGGAAAAAGGTTATGTATGTACTAGGGTAATGATTATAACAACTGAGAAAGTAGGTTGATAAATTTTATTTCAAAGTTCTGTTTTTGTGAAAATAACAGACATAGATATTGTGAAAATAACGTAAAAATCTACGAGGTAACATGTATATATAATCAATTTTGATTGTTATAGGGCAATGGTTAACTTTAAATTGAATGTGTCTATTTTTTTATGAGTAGGGGTATATAGGTCTTGAGGGAGGAGGTAAGTGTCTTGCAGGGTAAGATTACTATTTGATGTTGAAGAGCATACTTTTAGTAATACAAGTAATTGTTGGTAGGCTGAGATTTTAGGAATACATTTTACAATTGATTTTGATGGTTAAGTTGGTTACGTGGGTGAAAATAGTAATCGACGATAGAATTACTCCATGTCGTTTACAGTGTGATTAAGGAGACAAAAAAATATATTTATATGTGGGGAACTGGTGATGAGTTATTTAGGGATATAGATATGGTTACGGTTGATTCTGATGAGTTTAGTTGGTTAGTCGGGTGGAAATGGTCGAATATGGATAAAAATAGATAACGTGAGATATTGATTGATTGGAGAAGATAAATAAATAAATTTTGTTTGAAAAAGTGTATAATATGAAAATAAGAATCTACAAATAGTATAAATATAAGCTAAAAGCGTTTAAAATATCATGTGTATAAACTCAATTTTATTTCTTTGTTAGACACAAAACTAGACAATCAAATGTTATACTTCCTTCAATCCAATCGAATACTCCTTTTAGTAGAGGAATACATTTTAATGTGAAATGACTTTATAGTGTATTTTGTGTCGGTGTTCTTAGAAATATTTAGGGGTGTGTATAAAAATATGTTTTAATGTCGAGTTTTAGTTGCAATTATTGTATCATTGTAAATTCAAGAAATAGAAGAAGATATTTATGTCAATTATTTAACCAAGTATGAAAGAAAAATATTGGATTAAATTGTACAGAAATGGAATGTTGGAACATTGGATAAGAACGAATGAAGAGAGTATATATTATGTCAGTATTATGTCATTAACTTTTAATTGAGTTATTTTTGTTTTCATGATGAAAATGATTATAACATATTTAACTTCATTATATTATTTCAGTTGTATTGTTTAGAACCTTTCATTCCTTCAGTATATTCTCTCATATCTCATTTGTAAACTAAATAGGGAATTCTCTACTTCTTGTCAATATTGACATGACATTAAGTTATTAACAGACTGAAATTTAAAAGAATAGTATATCAAACATAAAATGCACATTTAATGTTTTACAACTAAAATAAATAATACAAAATACTATAATTACAACTTATTTCAATATCCGTGCAACGCACGGGCAAGAAAATTAGTAATAAATTATTTACAACTTTTCCATTAGATTTAGAAAAAAAATAGATGATTATTTACAATTTTCCTATTAGATTTAGAACATTAGTATTCTTTAATATTTATATACTTACTATTTAAGTTTATTAATTTTATTCAACGTTTTTATTAAAAATGAAAATCGGAAATGAACTAGAATAATTGATTATTTACAATTTTCCTATTTTAGAACATAATTCTTTAATATTTAGAGTAAATTAATAATAACTCCCTTTTAAAATTCAGATTTCTAAAATTACTCCCTTATATAATTTTTTTTCTAAAATTACTCCCTTAAGATGTATTTTTATCAAAAATTGCTTCAAAACTCTTATTCAAGTGACTTATTGTACAAGTTTATGAATTGCTTTCGTTTGTAACATAGTCAATTTTTACTTTGAAATGTATAGTAATGGAGAATAAGTTCAAAAACATACGAAATAGATAACCTAAATTGGAGTTTTGAAGCAATTTTTAATAAAAGTGTATCTTAGGGAGTAATTTTAGAATTTTTTTTATACGGGAGTAATTTTAATAAACCTTATTTTAAAAGGGAGTTATTTTTAATTTACTTTAATATTTATATACTTACTATTTAAGGTTACTAATATTCAGTGTTTCTATTGAAAATGATATTGAGAAAACGTAAAAAAGAACTAATTTAATTATCTTCGTCTTAACATTAAAATGAGTCAAAAATAGTCTCACGGGGATATAAGAGTAATAAGACAAATCTTTTACTTTTTCTTATACATTATGTTCTTATCTTTTCCATATTACTAGACAATTCAAACTTAAAATGAATGCCTACATCTTAATTAAAAATGTGTGAAATTAATAAATGAAATTAGTTAAATATTTGAGTCTAAATAGATTCCTACCAAAAAGAAACATTTGCGATTAATCATATTCGACCAAATTAAGAGCAACACTACTATTTTTTGGTACAATAGTAGCACTACTATTCAAGTGAATATTCTGCACTTTCGTACTTAATTATGCGAAAGAAATGAGATAATTTCTTTAATTAAGTAAAAAGAAAATAAGATAAATGTCAAATATATTATACTTTAGAGAAACCCCAAAAATGTCAAATTTGGATTTAATTAGTATAAATATAAATATTAAAGACCACAATGATGATGTAGATAGGTGCATGATCGAAGTGGAATAATTGTGTGGATGACATGTGTTTTAAATGGGTATTGAAAGGTATTTCATAAATAACAATACTTATTCCTACATATTTTCACCTTATTATTTAACGATGAGACATTGTATTATAAAATGACATATTTTTTTACGGGGTTGGAGGTAGATAGGTTTTGAGGGAGGAGATAAGTGTCTTCAGGGGTAGGGTTACGATTTAAGGAGTATAAATATAAATATATAAATTTATGATTTTGAGGATCAAGTTGGTTAGTTGGGTTCTCAAGTTACGATTTAAGGAGTATAAATATAAATATATAGATATTAAAGAACATAATGATGTAGGTCTGAGTTAAGCGGAATAATTGTGTTGATGAGATGAAATGCAAGTGGTATTAGAAGGTATTCATACAACAAAGTAATGACAAATAAATGGTGTTTCCGAAACGGATAGAATAAGCCGTAAAAAGATCAAAAATATTTGTTAATTAGTATTAGATTATAGTTTATTATAGTCCGTATTCTTTTTTTTCCTCCATATTTTCAACTTATTCTATACGGTGTGACACTGTTTTATAGGGTATGGGTTGATTTTAAATTGTATGTGTCCATTTGTTTAGGGATGGGGATAAATAGATCTCGATGGAGGAGGTAAATATCTTGGGGGATAGAGTTGCTCTCCGACTTTTAAAAGTGTGATGTAAGTTGCACAAGAAAATGTCTATTGGCTAGGGTTGTTCAGGGATACGATTGATTATGTTAGTCAAGTTGGGTAGTTATGTGAGAAGGGTATGACGAATACCTAATCGGTGTCGAAAAAAGTTGTGTATATACCACATAATGATTAGAACAAATGAGCAAGTATATAGGTAGATAAAATTTATTTCAAAATTCTATTTTATGTGATAATAACAGAGGCACGAATGTTACGAAAAGAGCTTAAAAATCTCTAAAAGTAACGTGTATGTATACTCAATTTTGATTGTTACAGGGCGGAGTTTGATTATACATTGGATATATCTATTGTTTCGAGCGGTGGGGGTAAAGAGGTTTTGAGAGAGGAGGTAAGTATCTTGGAGGTAGGGTTACTCCACGACGTTGAACAGTGTGAGAGTACTACCAATAAATGTTGGTAAGTTGAGGTTTCTAGGATACATTTTACAATTGATTTTAATGGTTAAGTTGGTTAAGTGTGTGAGAAGGGTACTCTATAATGATTACTCCTTGACGTTTATGAGTGTGGCTTAGAAGATAGGAAAATATACTCATATGTAGGGCTGAGCTGTTTAGGGATATGAATATGGTTAAAGTTGATTCTGATTGATTTGGTTGGTTAGTCGGGTGGAAAGGGTTGAATATGTGAAAAAGTGGATAACGTGAGATATTGATTGGAGAAGGTAAATGAATAAATTTTATTTGAAAATGTGCATTATATGAGAAAAGAGCCGGCAAATATATAAATATAAGGTAAAAACATTTAAAATATCATGTGTGTAAACTCAATTTTGTTTCTTTGTTATACACAAAACTAAATAACGAAATGTTATACTCTCTTCAGTCCTATTGAATGCTCCATTGCGCCGGGGAATAATTTTTAACGTGGAATGGCGTTATAGTGTTTTTTGTAGGAGTATTCTTGGGATATTTAGGGGTGTCTATAAAAAGATGTCGTAATGTGGAGTTGCAGTTGCAAATTTGCAATGATAACATTGTAAATACAAGAAATAGAAGAAGATATTTATGTCAATTATTTTATTAACTATGGAAGTAGAATATTGGATTAAATTGTACAAAAATAGAATGTGGGAGCATTGGATACAAATTAAGGAAGTATATGTCATGTCAGTATTATATCGCGGTACGTAGATAGTTATGGAGGTAAGAGGTAAGTGTCTTGAGGATAGAGTTATTTTCCGACATTTAAGAGTGTGATTTGAGTAGTACAAGTAAATATAGATACCATGGGGTTGTTCAGGGATGTGCATACGGTTAATTTTGATGGGCAAGTTGGTTAGTTGAGTGAAAAAGGTACGAATAATGCCTGAATGGTATGGAAACTGAGGGGTATGTAGCAAGAAAACTGAGGAAGTAGATGAATTTATTTCAAGGTTGTATTATGTGTAAATGACTAAGGCATAGATGCTATAAGAATAAGTTAAAAATTTCTGAAATATCATGTAAGTAAACTCAATTTTGTTTTTTTTTTTTTCTGGTGAAACACAAAAATAAGTAATCAAATGTTAATAAATATCATGTCAATATAGTATTGTTAACGTTTAACTATGTTACTTTTTTTGTCTTGGTGATTAAAAAAAATATCGTGGTTTGAATTTTACCCCCAATTTCAATGTAACATCTCGTGTGTTGCATCTACCGTTCATTCCTTAACACTTCTCTCATACCTCTTTTGTTAACCAAACAAAAAAAATTGCATGTTTTTGTTTTCCACATCAAGGATTTCTCATTCAAACAAGATCGGTTTTGAAAGCATAAGTTAGCTAGGTTTCTAATAGATGGATGAACTTTTCAAAGGAGATATAATATTGAGGGATAAGTCCGGGTGTTTTGTGAAGAAGGGGTGACTTGAATATTTTAGGTGTGTATTGGAAGTTAGGAAAGAGTGTCGATGATGAGTTAGATGGTTATTTGAGGTAGCAATAAAGATTACTAAATCGCATTTGATGATTAATTTCATAATAGGTTAGTAGGTGTGGCTTTGGATTGTGGACTGTTTAATGTGTTATTTGAAGAGTAAGAGTAGTGGTTTGAAGGGTTCTTTCGTGTAATACTGTAGATGATTGTGTCGAGTTGGTGGTAACATTAATAACAGAAATTAATATAAATGAGGTAATTTTATTAACAAAATAATACACGTATAGAACGAACTAATATTATTTTTATATAAAAAAAGTCTTATGTTTTACTTTTGATTTATATGGTGAAAATTTTATGAACCACGAATTAATTTAGTATTTGTGCTTTGCACGGACAAAAATACTAGTAATTAATATGTCAGAAGGTGATAAAATCCATTTAAATTTAAATAATTTTTGTTTTCAATAACTTTATATCAGTATTTTTTTTCCAATTATTAAAATAAAAAACAACAATTCATTAAATATGCTTATTTAATGAAAAATAAGATAATGTGAAGTGGGCTTCATTTAAGAACTTTATTTAAAGATTGTCTACTGTAGACAAAGGTTCTTAAATGCTGGAATTAGTAAAAATGACATGGCATAATAAGAACTTTATACAAAGTTCTTCTATTGCTATTGCTCTAAAGACAACTTTTATATTCTCAAAATAATTAATGATATCATAGCATTTAAGAAACAGTAAAACATCAAACTTAATAGCATTAAACGCATTGTTTTTTTTCAATTAGAAAATCTGACTTGACAAATTTCAAATGATTTAATTGGCTGAAGAAAAATTGTTTTGTAAGGGTAAATGTGACGGTTAATAATTACCACATAGTGCCACATAAGCTGATTTACAAGATTCTTTTACAGTAATAATGATTATTCGCCTAATGAATATCAATTACCTCCAACTAAACTAATTTTCCCACCAAACTCCACCCAACAACCCACATCATTCGCCTTAATTTTAACGGATTCTGTTTTAAATTATGTTTAAAATGTATCCAAATAACATGGATACGTGCCCAAATAAAAGAAGAAAGTTAGACATAACCCTAAAGGTGTCCGAAACATTTTGACGTGTGTGTCCACAAGTGGTCCAATAAGAATACGCTAGTTAAGAGGACCTCTCGTGTTAGTACTGCTAGTTATGGATTATAGCATTGGATGATTGATTAGAGATTTTTAACTTCAATTGGTTCTTTTTCGTGAGGAGCGGAGTGGCCCACTGGCTTGTGTGTCGTGCCTCAGCTCGTGACCATAGAAGGGACAAGTGAGGATAAGTCGAGTTGCGACGGAATGGACTTCACATAGGATAGGGTTGCATATATCACGTGACCCTTGGAGACAATCAACGTAATTATGTAATTGAAACGTAATTGAATTAGGTGAACAATGACCCGATTAACGTTAACATGAATACAATCTAATACCACCTAATTTGTTTAGAGATCACGTACTCGATTGCTCCCTATGTTTTTTTTTTTTAGATTATAATTTAGAATTCAGATAGGTTGATTATGGATTAAGACCCGAACGGCAAACGCAAATCAAATTCTCACATAAAATTACCAAAACCGATAAAAAAAGCGCTAAATTTTCGAGTTTTGTAAATTCAAATTCAAATTGGGGTTACCAGATCGATCCGATCGGATCGGATCGGATTTGATTTGATTGTTTTATTAGCCCCCTTTTAGCCACATTCTATTCATCTCCCAATCCTAAAAATCATTGTCATCTCCATCTTCCTGTCTGTTTTTTTCATTTCCAAATTCCAACATTTCCAAAGCAGAAGAAGAGAAGGCGATCAAAGCCTTCTCATCGTTCTCAGTATCCTCTCCTATCCAGGTCACACCATCTCATCATTCCATTCTCATTTATTAAATTATTTATAATTTTGTTTTCTCTAATTTTTTGTGTCGTGATGTTTTTTTTTTTTTTTTTTTTTCCCGATTTCAGGTTTTTCTGGGAATTCTTGTAATGGAAATTGCAAAAAGTTGGATACTGTAGCAACAATCTTTGCTTTGATTCATACGGGATCATACATATTATTCTTTAGATGGGGTAATTAATATTTTCCCCATTTTTAATGATTGTTTTTTGGTTAATTTTACCTTGTTAAATAATTTTGACGATGTGTTCTTAAGTTTGCTTGGATGCTATAATGTTATCTTCACATTGGTGTATTTTTGTTGCCTGTATGAGTATGACTCCTGCGCCCCGGTCAATAGTTATCATTGTTTGAAAGTCATTGGGAAAAAAGTTATTGACCAGAACGGAGGAAGTATACGATTTCCGTAGCTAGAATATGTCTATACGTTCAAGCTAGCTTAATTGTATTTGATTGACATGATGTGAACCATTCTGGAGAGCTAAACATATACTCCCCCATCCCATTCATTTCTTTACCTTTCTTGTACAACTTAAACAAATGATTGGGACGGAGGGAGTACTTCAGTATTAAATATAGTTAACTTGTAATTTTATATAAGTAACTGATATCTGAAATTTCCGTCTTTTATATAGTTTTTCTCTCCAACTCTGTCACCAAAAGTTTATTGAGGTGTTTTAGCCAATATCAATGACAAATGATCCCTTCTCTTCTAGCAAAAGCCGGCTTTGGGCATCTATAAAAATAAAAAAAATTCATGTTGGTGTAAACTGATATGTCTAAGAGGGAGAGTGAGGATGAGGGTATGTAGTGTTGGAAGAATATTTATGTTATTTGACATATTTGGAGTATCAAATGATAATAAGTACGAATAATGATTGATTTCTAAGTTCTAACAGCATATCATATGCTTGTAAGTTTGTAACAGAGCAGGGCCTATCATTCATGTTGTACTAAGCGTGAATCTATAGCATCGCTAGACGTGCGACCCAAGAAGCGGATTCGTCCAAGTTTAACGAACAAGACATCAAGCATTTCTAGTAACTATTGGACAAGTATATGCGATATGGAAAACAGTGCAGTGAAGTCCCAGGAAAGCATATCATCAGTCCAACCCCCCAATACACAAGCTAGTGTCAGCAGTTCTGATCCTCCTTCGGAATTTGTCAATCTTGGTATGCTCTGAACTATGCAGAAATGTGTATTCCACTGCACACTTTTTTTTCTATTGTTCTTTAGTTGTAACATAACTGTACTCCCAAATGGGGATAATGGAGTGAAATCGAGGATACTAGTGTAGTAGTGTAGTGGGACTTTAATTTTAGAATCACTTAGAAAATCAGGTTTATGCAATTCAAGATAGAATTTAGCTGTACATGTTTCTCTTTTGTTGTTTCCATCACGGCTTAGACTGTCACATACATGCTGTTTTGCTTCTTATTTGTGATTTTTGATTACTCTAGCTTTACCTGTTTTTTTTTTTTGCTGCATATTTGTTTTCACTGCTGTTAAATTTTGTTGGCTGAAGGTCTCAGTCACTGGAACCAGACCAGGCAAAATTGGGTAAGTAGTAAGAATGAGACTAGCAACGGGCACCAGACTCGAGATCCTAAATTAAGGTTTGAGTCTTCCGTTATTTGCTTCTTTTCATCTTTACTCTACTTTTTCTAAAGATACTTCCGTGTATAATTCAAGCCTTCGAATCTTTTTAAACATGTGTTCAAAGCTAGTTGCTTCAATTTTTCATTTTCGGGCCCGTATACCCCAACATTCTAGATTATGGGTGTGGAATTGTACACGGCTCATACTACTCTGACACTTCCCTTGAAGGAGTTAAAAAGGGAGGCCACGTGATGACAGTAGAGGAAGAAACTATAGTTAAAGCTGTTAGTATGATATATAACGACATTGTTGCTAACACTCCTAAAGTTTCAAATCTCTCTTTCTACTTTAAAGGGTTTTAAAATTTTCAAATTCATAGCTATATCCGAAGATGCGTCCTGGCATCCATACCCATATTTTAGGATAGGGCCTGTGTCTGAAAATTGAGTCATCCCGAGCCTAACTCTTTGGATGTCTACACCCGTACCCAAGCTTAGTCTGAGTAACATAGGTTAGATGCAAATTGAAATTGACACGTGCATGGTCCCCTTCTTTTGATATTAACATCATTTAAAATTGGCCTTGTTCTAGACAAGCCCCTTGTTTTTGAGGGTGAATAATGTGATTGCCCTGATGAACGGCTTGATTTTCTTATATGCTGTTCTTCACTGTTGTTTTCCCAAACATTATTCATGACTCCTCCTATTGCTGGGGCATTGAAGACCGTTCAAAGTTGAACTCAAAACCTTTATTTTGTCTACATTGTGAGGCCAGTAGTTTTTTCTCGTGTCAATGCCTGGAAACTAGTTTGTATCTCAAATGTGACACACTTTGAAGTTTGTAGTGATTGCTCTCATTTGACAGCGTTTTAACTTTTAAGCAAAACACAAATGCCCAAAAGGTACGATTTCACACTGTTTTTCGTGTGACCATTCAATTTGCTCGGGAATAACTTCATTTAATACATCGAGTCCTCTCATTGATCGTATATCTCACAATTTATATGCAAGACCAAATGAAAAAAATGGCCAGGTTTCTTAGAAACTGAACCTCATTTTCATTCATAATGATCATATCCCGTTCCTGTGACTGCACGCTTGCTTGTATAGTAATGTAATTAAACCTTGAATCTTTTTCATCCTTTCAGCAATCGTCGTTTCAGCGTACTTGATTCGTTATGGCCTTTCAGTTGGAAGAGTACAAGCTACGAAAGCTTACTTGGAAGCAACAAACCCTTTTCACAGCCTGTTCCCCTTCCTGTAAGCCATATATTTAGATTATCCCCGGGAAAAAAGCTTTTATTTTTCTGCAAAATCTTGTAATCTACTTTATTCATGACAATTTTGTTCAGGAAATGGTGGATTTTCTTGTTGACGTATGGGAGCAGGAAGGCATGTATGACTGAAGTTACGATAATTGACTGCATTGGATATAACCCAAGTAATTTTACATTTTGTGTTTGTTCTGTGTATTCTTGTACAGTACTTGGTTCACCATTTAATGTATCGGTTGTTGTCTCTCCAATTCTCCATTGATTGTTTCAAAGAGCAAGCACTCTCTGTCAGCTCGATAATGACACATAAAAAATGGACTTACAGCAGTTCATTGTGCATTTTGTTTAGAGAATATAATCCCTGTTCACAAACCGTAATGACAAACGCCGTTTGTGTAGCATTTTGTGACTCCAACATGGCATGAAAACCATGATTGTGATGAACGCGGTTGGACAGGTCTATCCACAAACCACTGTTGTGACGACGGAATAGAATCCAACGATTTAACCAAGTTTTCCAACTCTTGAGAACAGAGTGCGATGTGTCGACCCTTAAAGTGGCGGTGTTCCATGATGACGAACGCTGTTTGTGTAGGATTTTACAACCGATTAGCATAACAAATCCATGGTCAGGCAAGTAATTAACAAATCCATGGTCACATATACATATTTTACTGCGTCTCTTAAAAAATCGAAAAGTGTTAAACCATAACATGTCATAATTGGTTCGGGAAGATAATCCACAAGAGTTGATCCTGCTTCAGACGGCTCATTTTGATGTGCAGCAATAAGACGAGTTTACATTTAATGCATCATAGAGAATCAATATCATTCATCCAATTTTTTATTTTTTATTTTAAATAATCTAAAATGGGACCCACATTAAAGCTAAATGAATTAATAACGAATAACCGCCTATGTTTGTCAACGTAAATGATTATGTTTTTTTATTTGTTGGTAAAGAATGATTACTGCGGAAACGACTACGTTTATAATTTTAAGTGTATATACAACGATTTACGACTAATAATCTATATTAAAAAGTATTATTAAAAGAAATTGATTACAAATTATTCAGGTTACTAATTTGTAAATGTTAATTACTTACGACAATTTTCTTAAAAATATACACGTGTAATTTTGCACGGGTCGAAAACTAGTAAACTATAACACTAACCTACCATTGCGATTACTTATACTAAAATAGTCACATATACCCATTTAAAATCTCAATCGAAAAATGACCGTTTAAGACAAGAATTTCGAGAACAAGAATGAAGGAAGCTATATGAAGTCTGGAACACTCTACGATACTAAAAAGAGTAAACTAAAGAAGCAAGAAAGAACATGAAGCCTCCATATGTTTCTCCATGAAATGACACGTCTCACAATTGTCCTACAAACTCCAGAACATTTCCTTTATTTTTTTTACCCTTTTCTCCCTCTTTATATAACCATCCCTTAACACAACATACAATCTCATTAATTGCACCACTAATAACATACTTACCAACTTATAAAGCAAACAACCAAACAAACTAAACGACGTCGTATATACATTACTATGGCTTTGGCAAGGCTAGCTTTAAAGAATTTGCAACAAAGGGCTTCACTTTCAAAGAATTATGGTTTGACCCCTAAACTTGTTGGTAATTACGCTGGAGGACAAAGTAGAGGTGTGCAGGAGCATGGGTGGAGCTATGGTGTGCTACAAAGGATGATGTCATCTGCTGTAACTTCTGAGGGTAAAGAAGTTGCGGTAAAAAGTGAAGAAGAAAGTGGTAAAAAAGGCAAGTGGAAGTCTTTGTTACCTAGGAGGTTTTCTAGAAGGCCTAGTCTTTGGAGGAGGAAGGAAAATCGTGATCCCTTTGGTAAGACTTTCATCTACTTTGATTTTCGTATCTTTCTATGTTACT
Source organism: Silene conica (assembly GCA_029255685.2). Classification (NCBI taxonomy): domain Eukaryota; kingdom Viridiplantae; phylum Streptophyta; class Magnoliopsida; order Caryophyllales; family Caryophyllaceae; genus Silene; species Silene conica. Next base: position 74,265,553 of record CM055311.2, read on the forward strand.
TCGACTCTTCGTTTGTTGATTGGTAGCAGACTCGTAGGTTCAACATGTCATTTGTTTTTGCTTACTTGCATTCATTAAAAGCTTAAGTTTTATCGTACATTGATTAAAAGAAAATACTCTGTCCTCCTTACCCTCAAACGAGGTGGACCATAACTTTTAGGTCATTAGAGTCCCGAAGAGAAGTTGCAGTTGTTAATTAGCTTAGTTAATAAAATTATCAAACGTGCCCTCATGACCAAGGGCGGCCGTTACCCCAAACTTTAAAAAATGATTTAGAAAACGATTTTTTGCTACTCAAATAATATTGCTAATAACTAGCAGATAAATAAATGTTTATCCCAATAAATGACAATAGTTCAATGCTAAAGACTTTGCTTCCCTACATAGTGCTCTGGGTTTGTATCCGGTATCCCGTGATATGAATTCTTAAAATTTTCACATGATTGCAGAAAACATGCCAGTAGCCACCCTAGGAAACGCTCTAATGGAGGCAGCAGAAAACATGAACAGGATATTTGAAGATGTGATACCATCCCAACTAATGGAAGTACCTTCACAGCTAATGGGCCGGTTCAAAGAGACCAAAGACAGCTACAAGCTACGTTACGACGTGCCAGGGCTGACTCACGACGACATCAAGGTCACAATTGATGATGGGGTGTTGAGGATCCGAGGTGAAAGGAAGGTGGAAGAAGGGGATGAGACAGAAGACGAGTATTGGATGAGTTACGGTTCTTACAATGCAACTCTCGTCCTGCCTCATGATGCTAAACACGACGACATTAAGGCCGAATTGAAGGACGGGGTGCTCAGTATCACTCTTCCTAAATCGGAGTCTCATGGCAAGGATGTTAAGGAGGTTACAGTTCAGTGATGTTGTTGTAGGAGTCTGAGGGAGTAATTGTATTTGTGTTTTCTGTGTGCTGCTCAGCTTGTAAGTTGTTTATGTCTTCGTCTTGTAAGAATAAACGAGTGTTGAATCCCAATTTATTATCACAAATTTCCGTTATTCCTCACAAGCTCAGAACGGATAATGCTCCTCACAATATGCAATTTGCGATATTATATGTGCTTTATTTACTCTTCACTCTCCACTTGCCTTATTGGGATAGAGAAAACTTTTCAGCCAAGACACTTTGATTTGTTATTGTCACTGTCGGCATGTAAATTTTGAATAACTGTGTCACTTTGAAAATCAAAGTCAAAATGTTCACCAAAATCGGAGGAACTGCACACGTCAGAAGTCAAAGTCAAAATGTTGACTCGTCAAAAGAAATACGGAATAATATAATTAATGTGGACGAAATTTAAATTAATTAGTCCATTTTATTATCTTAATTCGAACCCGTCTCTGTAAGTGGACAAAATCCATTAAAAGAGCCGATTTACTAGCATTAGGCCAATCTCACCTGAATGGGTCAAACGTGCGCAAATGGGCCGAATGACTGTCAAGTACACAACAGTTGTTGAATTAGGGTTCAACCCATTTAAATGAAGACTCATATGTTCATTTTTTTATAAATAAAGCTCATCTACCATCATTTGCAGATTCAGAAAACAAGACAGAAAAAAGAGAGCATAAAAAGATTTAACCCTATTCTTTCTAAACCTCAAAAAAAAAAAATCATTTACTGGAGACTCAATATCAAGCATCAAAATTGAGCCATTGAGTCCAAGTGAAAAATCGATTCAATAAAGGAGAACCAAGTCGTCAAGACCCTCCTCTAAATCATTCTTTTTTACTATTTACTTCAATGTGCAAAGATCGAATCAGTGGATTATATTAGAAATTGTAACCCAAAAACCATTCAAATTCAATAAAGTTTATTTTGTTTCTCTTATTCGTATTTTTGTTATTTTCAATTTTGCGAATTTGTGTTAACAGTCACTAATGTATAATGCTTAAGATATGAAGGATGCTTGTTCTTGATTAGCATGTACATGTCGGTTCTTGTTATCGCTTACTAGGGAACGAATGCCCTTGATTGATTTTGCAAGCCCGGTTGAAACCGTATACTCTTACATTTTCTGTTTACATTCTTAAGAATCATGAATTGAAACCGTATACCCTAAAATTTTCTTTTTACATTCGTAAGAATCATGAATTGAAACCTTTGATTACTTTTTCTGAAGTATACTAATCATTCAAATTAACTAACTTTAATAATTCATCAGATCAAGTGACCTCCACACTAGAGTGGCCATTTTATTCATCCTCTTCACCTTCAGCTAGTAATCTTTTTGATTTACTAACGTCTTCATCTGCAGAAACGGACGCAAGTTATAAAGATGCATCTGAGAGTTTTCCTATTACTTACAATGTTAATCCATCTACTGATGTACCGGGACAGAAGGATCAGAATGGGGTGCAGATATGTCCATCAGTCCATCAACAGAACGATCTTGTGGCTGGGAAAGGCAAAGATTTTAATATGTTAGTTTCTATCCATGAAGGAGATATGGCGGGTCCTTCTATCACTGAAAAGAGGAAATCTTTTTCTGATCCTGGAAGTTCTTTGGGTCCTATTAAGGAGATGTATCACTATGACAGAGATTATCCATCTCTCACAAGTCTGGCAAAAAAATTGAAATCGTGGGAAGTCCCTGTTGCAAAAAGTTCGGTTGAGAATGCTTCTCATGGGTTTAAAATGGTACTAGGGTCTGAAGACTTGATTGTTTCCTCTTCGTCTGATTCGGAAAAAGCTGTTGATGGTTCTTTGAATGGTGTTGCGAGGATTGACCAGAAACAATCCTCAAGCGGAAAATGAAGGTTGTTGCATGGAATTGTAGGGGCATATCAGATCCGCTCTCCCCTACAATTAATAAATTAAGAGCGTTAGTATGGCAGTATAGTAGTTGCTTTGATGTACTTTTTCTTTCTGAAACTAAGACTTCTGTAGATGTTGTATCTTCTTATTTTCGGTCGTATGGTTATAATTGCTGCTCAGGTAGTGATGCAGTCGGTAGTAAGGGCGGCCTTTGGGTGGGCTGGAAATCAGGGCTATCTATAACTAGTATGCATCAATGCCCTAATTTTGTTATTTTGGAAGTTAATACAAGTCCTCTTAAGCCGTGGTATCTCTTTTGTGTATATGGTGCTCCTAAAGTCTCGGAACGACAACAAATATGGGAAAATCTGGACTCGCATTTTATCAACCTTGGTGCACCCTTTTTGTTACTTGGCGATTTTAATCAAATTGAGACTATGGAAGATAAATTAGGTGGAAGGAAAGACCAACTTCTTGGGTACGATGGTTTCTCGAATGGAAAGATAAGAACAGTTTGATGGACATTCCCTTTAAGGGACCGAAATATACATGGTGTAACAATCGTCAGGGACATAAGCGGATTTACGAAAGATTGGACAAAGGACTCGCATCATCAAACTGGTATGATTTATTTCCACATTCGGGAATTAGACATTTACCTATACAAGCATCTGACCATGCACCAATTATTTTTGATACTCTCTTCTCTAATAAGAAGTCAAGGTCTTTTTTTAAAATGGATGAGTGGGCCTTAAAATCTGATGAATGCAATAGTCTCGTTCTAGCAAATTGGAATTGTCATGCTAGAGGTTCACCTTCCTTCTCCTTGTATACAAAATTACAAAAAACCAAGGCAAGCATTTCTCAATGGACTCTCAACAAGCGAAAGGAATGGAGTTTTAAATGGACAGATTTTGATAACAAGCTTGAGTCAGAACTCATGGAGATAGCTAATGGTAAATCAGAATTGGAGTATGAAAGAATTCATGCTAAATATATAGAATTCAACCAAGCTGTTGGGCTTTATTGGAAGCAAAGAGCAAAAGTTCACTGGCTTAAGGAAGGTGATGCCTGTACTAAATTTTTCTTCAATTCAGTTAAAAACAGAAGTGGAAAAAACTTTGTGGGAGGTATAAAATGTGAAGATGGCACTTGGGTTTACAAAGAAAATGAAATAAGATGTGAGTTTGAGAATTTTTACAAGAATCTATATGGGAATTCAGTTGCTACGGTTCATTCTCAAGATGGGTCTCAGACGTCGGATGAAATGTTTGGTCTTATTGAAAATAAGTTGTCTCACGATCAGAAGGATTTTCTTTCAAGGCCTTATACCACGAAGGAAGTCCGGAAAGCTGTCTTTCAACTTGCACCTTCTAAATCTCCGGGGCCGGACGGTATTCCTGCTCTCTTTTTTCAACATTTTTGGCATCATATTAAAAACGATGTTACAAAGGCCGTGCTTCATATGCTAAATACTGCTCAGATTCTATCCAAATTTAACCAAACTTCAATCTGTCTTATCCCAAAAATACAAGGACCAGAAACTGTTCATCAGTATAGACCCATAAGCCTTTGCAATGTCATCTTAAAAATTGTCACTAAATGTGTTACTAATCGTCTTAAAGATGTGATGCCTTTTTTGGTTGGACCTTATCAGAATGGTTTTGTGCCGGGAAGGAATATTTCTGACAACATTTTAATATCCCACGAGCTTTTCACACGTATTTCGAAGAACAATAGAAAAGTTACAGGAGAATTGGCTTTTAAAATTGATATGAGCAAGGCGTATGATCGTCCGAGTTGGAAGTTCCTTAGGAAAACTTTAGAATGCATGAATTTCCCTGAAAGTATGATTGCTCTTATCATGGCATGTGTTTCTTCAGTTTCTTACAGTATCATCATTAATGGCACTTCGGGTAAATTCTTCTCACCTTCGAATGGAATTCGACAAGGGGATCCGTTATCGCCTTTCCTTTTTGCCTTGTGTACGGAAGTATTTTCAAAATCATTGGTTAAGGCTGAGGCTACTAACGTTTTAAAGGGAATTAAAGTTGCACGTAATGCTCAATCTATCTCCCATCTTTTCTTTGCCGATGATGCTATCTTCTTCATGCCAGCAAAGCCTAAATTTTGTCAGGGATTAATGAATATTGTTGACACTTTTTGTTACATTTCGGGTCAAGTTTTAAATGAGGACAAATCAGCGGTGACCTTTATGTTAGGTTTAACTAGTTGCTCATAAACTAATTTAGTCATACTAACAAAACCTTTAATTAACTTTTAATTAACAAAATAATAAACTCGTTTATTAGATCTTATGCATGCTACTAAATGCGGAAGTAAGGAGTAAACCGTGTTCTTACACTCGGTCCAAGTATATTGCAAGGATGATCCTCCGAGTACCCAATATAGAATACCTCCTCCGGATGCACCAAGACAAGCCCCAAAAGAACCGAAACTTTGTAAGCTAGACTAGGAATCGGTTTTTCCTTAATTTATTTCCAATCTCTCTTATTAGAAATATATTTTGAATACTACTCTTAGTATATATTTTATTATCTTATAATAACTTATTAGAGGTTAAACAATCTCTTCTTACTTGTGTAGAATTTCGGCTAGGGTTAGAGAAGAGAAGAGAATGAATGATTATGATATATCCATATATATATGATGAGCATGCCTCTTTAATTATCATATAAACTAACTTAAGCATGCTCACTTGGGAAGGGGGTAGCCGGCTTAGGGAGTGTCAAAGAGGGAACAAGTTGTGTTCTCAAGACACTAGGGTGTTTATTAGGTTGGTGTCTCAAGAACAATGTCTTAAGCAATGATTAAGGAGCAATTAACATACTAATTAACCACACAACCATCACCATTTAGCCGTGCCATATAGTCCATAATATGGACTTTATTTTACAATTTGTCAAATGTATAATTGTATAAAGTGTGACATCTTATATGTCATTTAGATATAAAATATTTTAGTACATTTGAAATATGTAAATATTTATCCCATAAATATTATACATAATTAAATAAATCATATTTATTCAATTAACAAGTAATTCGAAATTACCATTGTAAAATAATTATTTTATCGTCAATACGATTTACAACCTTTGTATTAATTTCAACCCAATTCATTCTAATTTCGATATCTTAAAATATCGTTTAATGTTTAAAAATTGACACGTTTCAATTTTAAACATAAATCTTACATTAAGATTTAACCTCTAATTTCTCGATATACGAGTTTAAGGAATATGATCAAATCGTATCAATATACATTTGATCACTTTATCAATTAAGGGAATTGTCCTAAAGGTGTGACCTAAAGGGATCAACTGACCACCACCGTCATACGACAGTAATGTCAAACTCTAGCTAGCCAATCATTACCGATTAATGTTGGTCAGTTGACTAATAATTCGTATCATCCCTTGCGCATTCTTGTTATGAGATTTAATTACGTGATCGCACTATTGTTGAGGACACATTTCCCAACAATCTCCCACTTGTCCTCGACAAGTGTGCGTCACCAATTCTCTTGTCCTATTACAATCTCCCACTCAATGCAAGATGTCTCTCTCTGGTCGTTCTTGCATTTGATCATATCATGAATGGTTTCCTCGATCTGGAGAATAACTGTCTGACCGGAATCATCTACCATAGATACCTTCCGAGCGTGGCCACGCATTTCCAGTTAACTCTCCTCGAGTGGCCCTGAGATTTGAACAACCCTGACAAGGGGTGGACAATTTCTATCGCACTACTTCCTTCAACTAGTCACAGTCAGTCACAACCCAAAACAATCCCATTTGACTCCAGTTACGAAAAGTCGTAGAGAATGGATCAAAGTTATGCCTAAACTGTACCATCTTGGGAGAGTAGTCTTTAGTCAAAGAATTGAATCACAAGAATACTATAGCAGCTCTCGCCACGACCCGGCTATAAAATTTCAAGAACTCTATAAGCGGTCACATTGCCCGACAAAGTGCCTCTTGCAGTCTGCCTACGTGATCGACTAGTCATCACATATGACTCTATGGCACTTGAACTTGCCATCAATCGCCTCACACTCTAGTCGCTTTGAGACGTCACCTCATATAAGCGGCTAGGGGCCATACTAAGTCAATCCAGTTCACTTATGGGGTTCAATATTGTCTCATACAACCCATTTGGATTCTGACAAAGTATCTTTCACTTTGAGTTATTAATAACTCAAATGATGTTGTCATGCAACAATAGTCAACACTATTACATTGCATTTTGATGCACAATCATCTATTTGTATTAGTGTTTTGCGAATAACCTTTATTCATGCGAATAACGTTTATTCATGATAGCAAAACTTACAACTTTTGGTCTCCTTTGTTCTCATATTATCCCGTATAATATGATTCTATTTGAGTACATATCTAGAACTCTTTCTAGATTTTGAGTTTCCTTTCCGGAGGAAAGCTCCCACTGTTATCTTATAACTTGTGACGTATCAATATACTGGAGGGATTAAAATCACTCTCTACAGTCACTTATGTACTGAAATCTATATTGTAGTTTATATATGATTTCATCATTCTAATAATTTTCACTCATCTTGGCTATTTGATAATGGTTTCATTCATCATTATGAACAATGTATCCAACCATTCTAACTTCTAGTGGGCGACCTTTTATTATCCATATAATAAACCTTCCCGTAAAGCTCCATCATCTTATGATATAATTATTTTATTCATCTAAATTGAGTACCTCTTATTCTTTACTCTTAAAGAATCACCCATTCTCTCTAAATGGTAGGTTTCAATTCCTTAATGAATATTGCTCCCACTGAAAACAATATCTCTCGATATCATAAATGAACCTTTCATTTCTCGCATGTTAAACTATTACTCGAATCATTATCACTATCACTATCCCTATAGTGATCTATTTTCCATTCAATCAATCATCACCCTCTTATCATGTCTTCGTTTCCTCGAGACGAAAATGATAATTACTACATAGGAACCGTTTTCCTACCGATGATTTCATACGGGGTTTCAAGTTTCCTCTCTATGAAACAATGAACACAAAGAACCTTTCTCCGAGTGTCCTCCCGTAGTTTCTTCAAATCATTTAGGGTTCTTCTTAAGACTCCCAAGTAAGGAATCTTCTCTAAGATCCTTCCTTTATTTTCATCATTGGTTTGCGAGCGAAATATTTTCTCCCACTCTATCCTTCTAACAATAACCTTTATTCGTTTAAGGATAGCTATTTCGATTAACCAATGTATCTGAATGTTTGAAGTTTGATAGGTGTGATGAATACATTCTCATTTTCACTTAAAATGAAAATCTTATATGAACTGATATAGTCTCATTTTGATTGAATCTATCTCATGGGGTGTAGTTCTCCGTTTTAATCAACTCTTTGATTCTTTTATATTTGATCGTATCAATATTTATTGCGTGATTAAATCACTATCATTCATGTTTAAATAAGGCATGCAATTTATTTGAGAAATCAAAACATTGATTAAGAACAAAAGTAGTGACTCGGGTTGAAAACCAAGTCACTAATATCCAAAATTACAACCATTGTTTTAGGATTTTAATCCTTGTCTTACAAGAAAATTAAATTGTTCCATAAATAAATGCAAAATATGAAAGAAGACGATATGAAAATTAGAGCCTAGCTCTTCAAGTCTTCGATCAATTGGATGCTACCGGAGCCATCCAAGTAAGGAACTTCAAGCTTCCTTGTCCTTGCCCTTATCATTATTCGGGGGTGGCCCTTTAAAACAATTAAAAAGGGTAAATATCAACACATTTGTATCACTATACATAAGTTGATAAACGACATGAATTATACGCGAGAATTATTACCTACGGCGGTTGCCTTCCCATTTTTGAGATCGCTTAAGTATTTGGGGCAATTTCTCTTCCAATGACCGATCCTCGTGCAATAATGGCACTTGTCTTGCTCTTTAGAAGACGAGGTGGAAGCGCCTTTCGAAAAGGTCTTTTCTTTGGTCGCCTTGGGCTTGAACGTTTTCTTGCCCTTGCCTTTCGAGGCATTCCTCTTGAAGCTCGTTTTCCCTTTCTTTTCGATGTTTAAAACATCCTTGGTGGAACTTTCATGAAGTCCCATGTCCCTTTCGGCTTGGACTAGCATCTTATGCAACTCGTCTAACGAGGTCTCTTGGTTTCGCATATTGAAATTCACCCGGAATTGAGCATACGCCTTAACCTTATTGAGCGAGTGAAGAACTCGATCAATGATAAGAGAGTCGGGAACATCAACATCTTGAGCTTTTAGAGTCTCCGCGAGCTCAACGAGTTTGAGCACATGAGGGCTTATTTTTTGCCCTTCCTTGAAAGTAATGTCAAAGAAGGCGGAAGCCGCCTCATATTGAATCACCCTTGGAGTTTGCGAAAACATGGTCGCAAGTTTGGTGTAAATTTCATACGATGTGGTCAACTTGATCATACTCCTTTGGAGATCCGGCTCCATGGAGAAGATGAGCACATTTTTAAGAGCGGAGGACTCTTTCATGTAGGCTTCATAGGCCTCACGAGTTTGGACCGATGAACGAGCGGTCGGAGCGGGAGGAGCGGCTTCGGATAGGTAACGACTCTTATCGTCACCTTGAGCGGCCAAAAGTAATTGCGCATCCCAATCCTTAAAATTGGAACCATGCTTATCGAGTTTGCAACGATCCATAAAGGATCGAAGCCATGATACGTTAGTGAGAGGTGGAGCGTTGGTTGCCATAGTCGATGTTGAAAATTAAACTACAATAATAAAAGGAAAAACAACATCATTTTAAATTCATAATTTAAACTAAAAACTTTTAGTTATATATATTTACTTAATGATCTCTTACCCAATTAAGTAAACAATCCCGAGACCCAAACCCATACTAATCCGGGCACGGTGTAGCCGATTCAACCCGTATCGGTATAATTTGGTGGATTAACTCTTTTATCGGTTCTACTCTTAGAACTCTCGGTCGATAAGTTTCTTAAAATTATCTTTAGCCCGAACTTATTGCAACTACGGTTACGAATACTTTCGTTGAGATCAACCAAATTTCAAGGTGTAATCTTATTACCCCACTTACCCAACGTGACAATTTTTAGTACCCCGGTGTAGCCGAGCCTACGTCCTTGTGAAGAAGGGATTCATGGGTCCGTACTTTTTGGTAAGGCTAAGTCTCAATATTTATTTGTAAGAGATCTAGTCAAATTATTATCTATCTCCGTTTAAGTGAACTAAGTCGGTGAATTATCGATAAAATAAAAGACTAGGTCGACTAGGTCGAAACATGCATGATACGATGTATGACGATTTGGCTATGCATGCAAACATATAAAAAGCAAAATAAAAGCATAAATAAACCCTAGTATGGCCTTTCCTAGAAAAGAAATAACAAAGTACAAATTCGGAAACCAACTCCTTTGGTCCCTTGAACTTCACGCGGCACACACTTCGAGGTAAACACCGTCTTGATCGGAACTCCTTTCCGAATGGCACCGTCTTCAAGGAACTCCGGATTTTACAAAAATTACAACTTTTCTAGTCTACTTTATACATTATAAAATAGAAATAAATTACAATTGGGTGATACGAGATCACAAAATTACAACCGAATCGGTAACCCCTTACATTACGGGAAATACCGATTTAAAAACTAAGGCCATACTAAGTAAATTACATAATTCCCAAAATTACGTAAATAAAATCATGACATTCATAATATAAAATATGCAATGCTTATATAAATATGAATTAACATGCAAACCCTAAGCCAAATCGTCCTATTTAAAACACTTATTTAAATAGTTATCGCAAACCTCGGTTTATGGAATTGCGTGTTTTAACGATTAACAACACTATGCATTATGTGAAACGGTTTTCATCCTCAAGTTAATCATCCCAACTCTTATAGGATTCAAAATTTAGTCTTACTCAAACTTTGAACATGACTTAACTTAATATGTTTAATATTGATCGGTATTACTCGGTTTTACGGGAAAAATAATATAAAATTCAAAAGAGACATTAAAATTTCGAAAATTCAAAATTCAAATTTTGAAAAATCCAGAATGTTCTTAAAATTTTCAGAAAGTTAAAATATTAGTATTTTACACGGTTTTATTTATTATTTCGAAAATAATACGTAAAACGAGCAATTTAAGTCGGAAAATTCAATAATTAACTTCATAAATGCAAATAAATACTAATAATATTTTTATACTTTCCAAAACATTTTAAGAACACAAGATGGACAGAAAATTAAATGGCACATTGCCCCATAGCCGAAATTTTAAAGCATGCCCCCTTTTAATTTAATTTTAAATGCTACTTTTAACAAATCAAAATTAAATCAAATCAAATCAAATCTGAAACTTTAGGCACCCAAGAATATTTTCATGATGAACATATCACATATGACTAATATGGGTTACATTTTCGGCCATTTTTAACAACATTTGCAAATTTTAACGATTTACGTCATATATCGAACGATTTTAACCTTTAAAATTATTTCTCAAGCATAAAATAGGATAAAATTCTCGAAAATTTTATACATGCTGGAAATAATATATATGACATCGTGTTAAATTTTTATGGCCAAATTCCAACTTAAACTATTAAAGTCGAAATTATGTCACTAATTACCCGATTTTTACATTAAAAATCTATAATATTGCAATATTTGAGATAAATTTCTGGAAAATTCAACATAAATTTTAAATATTGCATGTGACATCCTCATAAATTTTTATAGTCAAATTCATAATATAACTATTTTAACCCATTTTTATTCATCTTTTTGCATTTTAACACTTAAAATTCATATCACACGATTTAAGGGTTTATAATTTACGAAAATTCATATTCATATTATAGAAAATACATGTGATATCATACTGAAAAATCTCGGCCAGAAGTTTATTTTAACTATTTTTCCCGAAATTAATCATTTTTAACCATTAAAACGTATTAAAAACCGAAATTAAAATACCAATGATCAATATTCATGCAAAAATTATTCCAAATATTCTAAATCATATTAGAAAACAGTAGGTATCATGCTAAATTAATTTCGTGCATATCATATATCAAAACGAAAATTATCAAGTTTTATTTTGTTATCCTAATAACTCCGTAAAAACGAAACGGAAAGCATGCAAACAACCCTTTTGCTCTGATACCAATTGAAAGGTTTAACTAGTTGCTCATAAACTAATTTAGTCATACTAACAAAACCTTTAATTAACTTTTAATTAACAAAATAATAAACTCGTTTATTAGATCTTATGCATGCTACTAAATGCGGAAGTAAGGAGTAAACCGTGTTCTTACACTCGGTCCAAGTATATTGCAAGGATGATCCTCCGAGTACCCAATATAGAATACCTCCTCCGGATGCACCAAGACAAGCCCCAAAAGAACCGAAACTTTGTAAGCTAGACTAGGAATCGGTTTTTCCTTAATTTATTTCCAATCTCTCTTATTAGAAATATATTTTGAATACTACTCTTAGTATATATTTTATTATCTTATAATAACTTATTAGAGGTTAAACAATCTCTTCTTACTTGTGTAGAATTTCGGCTAGGGTTAGAGAAGAGAAGAGAATGAATGATTATGATATATCCATATATATATGATGAGCATGCCTCTTTAATTATCATATAAACTAACTTAAGCATGCTCACTTGGGAAGGGGGTAGCCGGCTTAGGGAGTGTCAAAGAGGGAACAAGTTGTGTTCTCAAGACACTAGGGTGTTTATTAGGTTGGTGTCTCAAGAACAATGTCTTAAGCAATGATTAAGGAGCAATTAACATACTAATTAACCACACAACCATCACCATTTAGCCGTGCCATATAGTCCATAATATGGACTTTATTTTACAATTTGTCAAATGTATAATTGTATAAAGTGTGACATCTTATATGTCATTTAGATATAAAATATTTTAGTACATTTGAAATATGTAAATATTTATCCCATAAATATTATACATAATTAAATAAATCATATTTATTCAATTAACAAGTAATTCGAAATTACCATTGTAAAATAATTATTTTATCGTCAATACGATTTACAACCTTTGTATTAATTTCAACCCAATTCATTCTAATTTCGATATCTTAAAATATCGTTTAATGTTTAAAAATTGACACGTTTCAATTTTAAACATAAATCTTACATTAAGATTTAACCTCTAATTTCTCGATATACGAGTTTAAGGAATATGATCAAATCGTATCAATATACATTTGATCACTTTATCAATTAAGGGAATTGTCCTAAAGGTGTGACCTAAAGGGATCAACTGACCACCACCGTCATACGACAGTAATGTCAAACTCTAGCTAGCCAATCATTACCGATTAATGTTGGTCAGTTGACTAATAATTCGTATCATCCCTTGCGCATTCTTGTTATGAGATTTAATTACGTGATCGCACTATTGTTGAGGACACATTTCCCAACACTTTAGTCCTAACTGTACTATGAGGAATGTTCGAAGATGTTTAAGGATTCTAAGGGTAAAGAAGCAAAGAGCTATGGGAAAATATTTAGGATTGCCAACGGATTTTGGAAATTCAAAAAGAATGGTTTTTTCGTCAGTCATTGAGAAGGTTCAACAAAGGATTTCGCATTGGAATAACACTTTGCTTTCACCAGCGGGTAAATTCATTCTTATTACTTCTGTTCTCTCATCACTATCCCTCTATTCTCTATCGGCGTTTAAAATACCGGTAAGTGTGATATCACGAATTAATTCGTTGATATCACAATTCTGGTGGAAAGGGAGCAAGTACGGGAAGGGGTTTGCTTGGTGTAGCAAGATGTTTTTGGGACTTCCTAATACTCAGGGTGGTCTTGGTATACGGCATGCGGGGTGTCTTAATCAGAGTCTTGTGGCAAAAGTCGGATGGCGAATTTTAATGCAGCCGAATTCTTTGATTGCTAGAACTCTTGGATCTCAGCTGAACATTAACAAAGAATCTGTGATGCAAGATTGTGTCAGAAAATCTGCAGCTTCATGGGGAGGCCGTAGCATCCTATGGGGTTTAACGCTTCTGAAAAAAGGACTAGCTTGGAAAGTTGGGTTTCCATCCTTGTTGAATTTGTGGCATGACAAATGGCTCCTTGGAAAATCCTTACTTGAATTTTTACCCTCAGATTTCACTGCGCCATGTAATGCCAATCAAACCTATGTTTCTCAATTTCAAACAAGCAATGGATAATGGGACATTAACTCTTTATTCCCGCTTTGTGGGATGGACATTACTCACCGTATTATGGCTGTTACAATCCCAGAAATGGACATTGAGGATATACCTTGCTGGAATTTCGAATCAACAGGAAGGTTTTCAGTTAAAAGCGGTTATAAGCTCGCTTTCCAATCTCTTTGGGATAGGGTGGCATCCACGAAAGATAAATCTCACGCTCTTTCGTCTTCTCATCTGATAAGTAAGTTGAATATCTGGAAATTGTTCATACATGCCAAATGGAAAATTTTTATGTGGAAAATCTTCACTAACACTCTGCCCATTGGTCATGAGAGGTCGCGTAGAAATTTGTCTGGAGCATACTTATGCAGCCTGTGTGATCAATCTGATTCTTTTGAATCCCTTGAGCATTTGTTTAGGGATTGTCCGTTGGCTTAACGTTTGTGGTTTGCCTCTCCTTTAGCCATTAGAACTGGTAATGCTGAGCATACAAGCTTTCAAATCTGGGTTGTTAATTGGCTCTGTTATTTGCTACATCTTGATCCTTCGCAACGATTAGTGGCTATTTTTATAGCCACTCTGTGGTCTATCTGGAGGCTTAGAAATGAAAAGACCTTTAAGAATATCAATCGTCCCCTGATATATTGGATTGAGCAAATTTCTAATGAAGCCGATCAGCTTTTGCTTCAAAACAGGAATTTCTCTGGTGGATCGTCTTGTACTACCAAAGAAGAAGACTCTGAGGATGATTTCTGTTCCATCCTCAATTCTGTTCCCTATGTGATTATCGGCCAGAAGACTTGTACACCTTCCTTTCGTCTTAAGTGTGATGCGGGTTGGCGTAAGAATTTAAGGGCTGCCGCTGGATGGGTGGTTTTAAATTCTTCAGGACAAGTTATTTCGAGTGGTAGCAAAACTTTTTGGGCCAGAAACGCTCTACATGCGGAAACTATATCTTTGCAGGAAGCCCTTCGTTCAGTCATTTGCAATGGTATCCAACATGTCGAAATTGCTACAGACTGCCTCAATCTAATCCTACAACTATGTGGTTTCTCCGAAGTCGACTTTTGTATTAAGCCTGTTATAATTAGTATTTTAAGTCTTTTTAGCTCTTTTCATTGTTTATCAATAAGTTACTGTCCTAGGCGTCTGAATAGATTAGCCCATAACCTAGCTCAAGCAGCTCTGGTTTAGTCTGGCCCATCTATTTGTTTATATACCTTGTCCAAAAAAAAAAAAACTTTAATAATATCTTTATTAAGATATTAGGCTTATACTAGGTCCATCTATTATTAGATTTAATCAATTTAGAGTTTTAGTATGTGACGATGTATTATAAATACATCGTCACATACCAATGTAAGCAACCACCAAACTCAATAATATAGTTTATATATGCTATTCCCCTTCTATATTGTTATATCCTAATATCCTCGAAAGGTTATTGAAAATTGCGAGTCCATATTATGTAAGTGTAATTATTTCTTCTCCCTCCACAAGTGTATGACCCCAACCCGTTTTGATATGGATTTTCACAGCTAAAAACATATAAAAACTGTCTCATTCTCAGTGTTAATAAATGGAAGACCAGAAGACGTTTTTAGACCCACTCGAGGTATTAGACAGGGAGACTCACTCTCGCCGTATATATTTATTATGTGCGCCGAGATTTTAGCAAGATCTCTACAAAAAAAAATAGTGATCTTAGTTCTAGTGATATTGGTATTAAAACTGGATCTAGGATTGAGAAAGTTCTTTTTCTCACAGCGGATGATACAATCATTTTCGCTAAAGCCTCTAATCAAAGTTGTAGAACTATTAAGTCTATTTTAGATAAATTTTGCACTTCAGGACAGTTAGTTAATTTTGACAAATTCACTTTTCAATGCACATGAAATATTGAGCGATCTCAACGGGAATCCTTTAGAGGTATTCTCCGTATGAATCAGGAAGCTCTGATAGCGGGGTTTGTCGCCTTCCCCCACATCAAACAATATTTATAATACTCAACTACTAAACTAATGTAGTAGGGTAGTCGAGGTCGATCCACAGGGAGGTTAAGTTTGAATACTACTCTTGTCTTAGGTTAGCTACGCGAATCAATAAAATGATTAACATGAAACTAATTAACTAAACTAAAAATGATGAATTAAACGAAGACTACTAAATTAAGGAACCAAACAAGTAATATAGAGATAAAAGCAATAAAGAAAGGGCCTAGGGCGCGATTTTGACTTCCAACACTTGTAAATTACCGCTTAACTTTATAACAAGTTGTTAAGGGAAAAGGTTAATGGTGAGACGCCTCTAATTCGCTCATAGACTCCCTCTCGGGCTCACTATAAGACACTAACTATGTCAACACAACTCTCCCTCCCGGGCTCATGCATCAAACTCCTTAAGTCAAGGGTCAAAGCTTACCAAAATACGCCTATTTTGACTCCCCTTTCCCCAAGATTAAGGTTCTAAGTCCACGCTATACCCCGGTCATTCCACTCCCTCTCCTGAGGGTCGCTTTCAAACCAAAAATTAAAGGCACCCTTCTCAAGTTCTCCCTCTCGGGTTCAACTCAAGATGACAAACTAGTTCAAGAGGGTGAGCCAACTCCCAACCTAACCAACTCGCGTCGACGGTCAAGGGTCAAAAGTCAACAACAATCCCAAATAAAACATAAACAAGTCAAATCCCTTAATTAACTCAATAAACTCCCCCTCGACAACAAGTTGGTGGAATTAAGACGGTACTT
The DNA here is from genome assembly GCA_029255685.2 of Silene conica. Lineage (NCBI taxonomy): Eukaryota > Viridiplantae > Streptophyta > Magnoliopsida > Caryophyllales > Caryophyllaceae > Silene > Silene conica. The sequence continues at coordinate 74,282,309 of CM055311.2, forward strand.
TACACATGTCGGAGTCTAATCGCACCCTAGTGAGAATATTACTCACTACTCATTACTAATAAACCAAAACAAACATAAAAGATGGAAATTTGGAAACTAAACATGTTTAAAAGGTAGATTAACACTAATAAGCATATAAATAAACAAACAACAAAAAGTAAGCACTAATTAGTCTATAACTAATACTAGCAATGTATAAATATTGCATCTTTAAGAAGAAAGGAAGCATAGACATTTCATCAAACATCTTATATTCATAAAGACAAACATTAAACATGGAGAAATAAAGTAGAAGCAAGAGTAAACAAAGGTAAAGAAATGATAAACAAAGTAAAAGAGGGGAAATTTATACCAACTAAATGTAAACAAATGGATTTTGAATGAATTGTTGAGGATGAATGTCTCCTTCCTTCAATTTTCCACCCAAAACCATATATAAATCTCCATACAAAGTTATAAATTAAGACGATAATCTACGTCTATACTAAAAACAAGGATGAAAGGAGGAATTTTTCTTTGCTAATAATCTACCCTAATACTTCCCCTGCTTCTCGCGTCTTTCTCCCGTGTTCTCTCTGTCCAACAGACCCAATTGGAGAGCTGTCTGCCTCTTTGCTTCTTTTTCTCCTTCCCTCACGTGACTTCCATTCAATTGACAAAAAAATATGTCACGTGGCTAGCTAGCTTGGCCCAAGTTTTCGTCTCGTTTCATTTTATTTAATCCGACTCTTCTCTTTTTTGGTACCTATAAAATAAAAAGACACAAGCAGTACCAAAACAATAACAAATACTATGAAATAATATTATTTAAAACTAATCAACTAATATATTATTTGACACTATAATGAGTGAAATAAGCTAACTCGGATTATTATACGACTAAATAAAAGATAAAATGTGGGCTAAAAATACATAAAATAAAGTGTTATCAAATCTCCCTACACTTATCTTTTACTCGTCCTCGAGTAAGCTAACAAACTATACTAATGACCCATAATGTAAAAGAACTATATAAACTACTAATTTCCGATGAAAGACAATTAACGGGCCTCCTCCGTCCCTTCAACTCACAATGAAACACAATGAGGTATGTGCTCCGTTGCAAGGCAAGTGGGGGCTTGCGGAAAATTGGACACATCCTAACATGAAGCACAAAATTAGCAATAAGATGCATCAACAGAAGAAAATGCCACTTTCCTCATCTAAGTTGCGAATATCAACTAAAAGAGAACAAATTCAAAAGCATAAACTCCTTCACAAATACTAATTCAACAAGTCACTAAGTCTAAAAGGATGGCAACAAATCACTACCAAATAATGCTAACCTAGGCTACTTTCATAAACATGATCCAAATACTTCCGTCGAGGGCGATCGGATGGAATGGAACACTAGTAGAAAACCCCCTATACCGGCGGTTGTAAATGGGCTTTTTACGGCGGTTCTTACAATTCTTGGGTGCGCCGTTTATTTTGGCGTCGTTTAGCCTTTGCGGCGGTTGTGCAACCACCGCTAAAAGTGACCTATTGTGGCGGTTTTAAAACAGAACCGCCGTATTAGGTTTATATAATATGACGGTTTTTAAACAGAACCACCGTGTTAGGTTTATATATAACGACTGTTTTTATACAGAACCGCCGTCTTAGGTTTATATAAAATGACGGTTTATAAACACAACCGCCGTTTTTGGTTTATATACAACGACGGTTTTTTAATCACAACCGCCGGTTTTGGTTTAAATAAAACAACGATTTTTAAAAAGAACCGCCGTGTTAAGTTTGTATAAAACGACGGTAATAAAAGAACCGGCGTGTTAGGTTTATATAAAATGGCGGTTTGTAAATACAACCGTCGTTTTAATTTTTATTACGCGACGGTTTTTTAACACAACCGCCATTAAAAACATTAATAATTTTATTTTTAAAATAATTATTTTCTACGAAAATTTCAACAACACCTCCCCATAAATTTGATAATCCCAAATATTACTTAAATAAAATGAAATCTGTCAACATAAATGTAACCACATTTACAATATTTCAAACAACACAAATCCAACAATGTTACATCAATCTCGCATCGATCACAACCAACATAAAAATAACATCAACATCCATATTACCAAAGATAACTATAAGCGTATGAATAACATACATGCCAAAACCAATCTACTATAAGTTTTCTAAACATTACCCCTCATGAAATGCGCCAATGATGTAATTTTTTTCATCTTGAATCTTTCAAACATGTGCAATATTATCCTCACATTGTCGTCCCTATGCATATATTTAGAAAGTTTCACCGGACACATGTATCCTACCACTTTTGTCGTTCCTCTACTTTCAATAGCACATGATGGATTTGTACCTGTGATAAGGAAAGGTGAAAGTCATACATTTATATAAGCAACAAGATGAACATCAACAATTTGCAAAAGCTTTGGCAAACAAAATGGCACTTGCTTAAAATGACTAATGGAAGAGCAACAAGGACATTTAGGCAGTAGTTAGTCTCAACTAATTATCAATTCATGAAATAAAATGAAATCACGGATGCAATAAAAACTAAACCAACGACAATGTAATGCCTCAAGGTAACCCACAAATCCACAATTAGCGAGTTAGGAAGAGGTCAAATGTACATAAAAAAAATGGATGACAAATCAATACAACTAACCAACCAGCAGAAATTATCAGTTGAACACCACATACCGGAAGGAACTTTTATGACTTCTTCATAACAGCTAGTGTGTTACCAAGACAACCTGCTCGCTGACAAAATTATTCTAGATCAGCTAAGCAGCTAACTAATAGCGCCTAAATTCTGAGTACTAATTTCACAAGAGATCCAAATAATAAACTGGAAAAGTTCTTATAGCATATCGGTTAATACAAATTAATGGCAGCCTGCTAATAAGAGTTACATCAGACTTACCTTAGCGTTACATCAGACTGCAAATTAATGGCAGCCTGCTAATAAGAAGTTACATCAGACTTCCTGAGCCAACACCCATCCCACAAGCCAATCAATGTCACTTTTGTGATTATATACTAGTGCATGCTCTATGCCTGACAACATAGAAAACCCCAACAATGCTCAAAACCATCTGAAAACTACAAGAAATAATGAAAGCATGTGATTAAATGTAAACTACTATAGAGAAACACATTCCTCTCCCTCAAGAATATTGAGCACTGACTGTCTGCGGGATGGAATAAAGACTCTACCAATATTTGCTGTTTGTGTGGTCTCAGATTAGTCCTATGTGAAATGTTTTTCAAGAATTAGTAATATTAATTGTATTAATGTATATGTAAACTTTGGTCTCAGATCTACGACAACAAGTATAAGACTAAACATGATTCTACCTGGTCTTGGAAGAAGATTTGCCAGGCTAAGGAGACTTTTAAGCAGGGTTTTTTTGAGTAATGAGTGGTCTGCTCAACATGAGTATACTATTGCTAGAGCTTACCATTGGAGTAGGGACCAAGGAGAGGAGATGCAGTGGAGTCATCTGGTCTGGAATAAGTGGACAGTGCTTACAGAGTGATTGCCTATTTGCACCAACAGGGAGCAATGAATGTTAAAGCAAAACTGTACCATCTTAACCTGGCTTCTGATGACCTCTGTCATATCTGCAATGATATTGGTGAGACTATGGAACATCTGTTCTGTAGCTGTCCTTACAGTCATCAGATTACCCATGGTTTGTCTGAGTGGCTGTAATATCACATTCATGACAACTTTGCCTTTTAGTAGAGGAGGTTTAGAGGAACTAGATTAAAGAGAGCCCTGATCAATGGAGTAATCAATGCTATCATTTACCCTGTGTGGTGACAGCGAAACAAGAGCAGGAGGGATGAGGTTCTTTTGAGACCTACTATAGTCATCAATCAAATAAAGCAGGAACTAAAGATGTACTTCTAAAATATCAATACTGGAACTTTGACGAGTACTGATAAGCAATTTCTGGCAGCTATCCTATGAGACCCAGTTGATGTCACTTGGATTATGGGACATCTAATTTGTTTGTGTTGCTACAGTCAGATGCTCATATGTCTATTCGGATCAGATGCAACAATCCGTACTGTACTTATGGAGAAGTACAAAATAGAGGAAGTATTATGCTTTATGGGATCATATTCAAATCAATATCAAAGTTGGGAGGATTAATAGGAATTAATTCAGGAAGGGATGATGAGCTTACCTGATCAACAACTTTAGGATCATGGGTAAGCTTGAAGTGCAACAGATCTTTGAGGTTATCAAGCTTGGAAACATGAACTACGAGATACAATGTAAGTTAGTCACATCTTCAAAACAGTCATTTTTATATAATCACTCTAAAAACAGTTGTATATATCGTAGTGTACATTGCTAAAAAATGTTCTCAAAATTTGAAATTATCAGACTTCTGAAGTTAAAGTGGATGCATGAAGTGTATTTTAGACTTATTTAATCAAGCTTTTATACAAGCTAACCAAAAAAATAAAATATATAAAAATTATCAGGTCAACAACATCTCAGTAACAACAAAAACAACTGGTATGATGCGCGATAAAACAGCATATAGAGAGCTTTGTTTCTAGAGATGCAGTAAACCTTGTGCATGCAGTTTAGAGGAGCACTACTGCTAAGAGCTCTGGTTCCCGGTACGTTTTCTGTTCAGTTGAACAGAGTTGATTCTAAAAATTATTTCTAGAGGGAAGAGATGCATACCTGAACAACAGACTTGGGGATCAAGAGTGGCTTGATTTGCAGCCTTGGGGATCAAAAATCAAACAAAATATGCATGTGTGCTTTAAGAGTTCGGACTAATAGATTACTTGAAGGAAAGGATGAATCGTTTACCTGAACAGCAATTGGGGATTAAGATCAAGTCGGAATTGTTGATGCTCATTGTGTTTATCATGACTGATCTTCCATTTTTGTTTGCTTTACTGTTTTTTGAGGAAATAGGCAGATAGTGTTTTTGAGTGAGGGATTAGTAGTGAGGTGTACTGGCACTTTGTTGTACTTTGACTTTCTCTTTATATATTAATAACGTTATCGAAAAAAACAACCGAAACAAACCTGAAGTCTAGAGAAAAACTCACATCAGAGATAAGTTTAGTATTACAGGACTGAAGATCAAGCAAGTCAGGGCTGTACTCATACAAAGTTATTTATCAAGCAAAAACATTCTAGCATTAAGGAGATCTGAAATATGGTGTGAAGAGTAGGGATATGAGAAATGATTCAAGTGAGGCACCTTGGAAAGGTTTCCGAGATATGCAAGTGGCATGAACAATGTAAGATATATCTGAGTAGTTAGATCAAAGATATTGAAAAGGATACAAGGAAAAGTGATTATGCCTGGAATATTCAACCACAAACAAATTTAGGAAAAAATAATTATAGCTGATAATCAGTCACCTTCCCGCTTTGCCAATGAATTTGGCATACATTTGCCATTGTTTTCGATCATCATCAATCAAACTTCCAAAACTCCCACCTGAACAAACCCATAATATATCGTACCAAAAAAAACATGTGCTGAAGTGCATGACCAAATTCATGGAAAACAGTTTCAACTTGTATATTAGCAAATATTAAGAACAGAAAATAGCATTAATCTACCAATAAGGGTATGTTTAAGACTTTAAGGGTATGAAGCAAATCCGTTCGAAACGAGATAACTCTAATCAGAACTCATCAAGCTGGTACTTGTCACCGAAAAATTCAATCATGAGAACTGTCATTGCTTCAGCATATAATGAGCTATTCATTACAATAACTGCAAGTTTCTGTCTACTACCTCAAAAGCCTATATGACCAATTTAAGGGCAACAAAGTATTTTCAACTATTATAATATAAATGTTTTAGTAGTATTGCTGGTGTACCAATCGAATATTTACTTCAGCTATTTTTGTAACTCCAAACCAATGATTAGTCGTCCAACAGCTCCAATACCATCCTTTGAGACCCATATGTGGATGGAGAAAGCAGCTCGAGTCCAATCAAAGTAAAAAAATTTACCACTTCCCGTTTTTAAATATGGAAATATATCAGAGAAACCTAATAATTCAAAGTTTGATTTCTGACTTCCAATTATCCCTCTCCCGTTAAACTAATAATGAAATATGACAGCCTCAAATAAATTTTATGAGCGTGCACTTCATATATAGTACGGAGTACATTTGGCAAAGATGAATTTTCGTTAGCCTTACTAAATTTATCTCAAGAATTAATAGAATTAGGGCTTAGGAAATTGGGGGAAATGAAAATTCGAAAACTGAATTGGGTTTTTATACTTACCAGGAAATAATAAGTGATGGTGGACAACAATAGCGACGGACAGAGGACAACGATGGTGATTGCGAACAGTTGTGGCATCCGAAGGAGGGAGAAGGGAATTGACTGATAGGGAGTGACTGAGAAAGAGAAGACGAAGGAGGCAAACACCATGATTGAAGAAACTGGAGTGACTGAAATGTTAGGGTTTGAAGATGGTCTTCTTCTTCCTTATGAACAAAATGAAAGGGATGATTTCTAAATGTCTATGATATTTCAGTCGTGAGTTTATTTTTTTAGTGGGTTTTAATTTTATTATTATTAACTAGTTTTTGAACCCGTGCTGCACGGGTGGTAATGTAAATTGATATTTTGAGTATATCTTAAGTATATATTTTTTGGACCGGAGGCGTAATGTTATGAGTATATTTTAGACGGTATCGTCCATTTTTTTCTATTTGATAAAATGCAAGTATATATGAAAATAAACGATCACCATACAATTGAGCCAAACATTCAAATACGACATTTGTGCCTCAGACACAAAATAAATTGAAACTCGCTAATAAAAGTATATTTTAACTATTTGTATATGAAGTATATTAATGACCTAAAATTATTAGTAGATTCTATGTTTATACTTATATTGATATAACTCGTAAATAATATAATACCTTGTATATGGGTGGAGTTACATTCATTTTTGACAATCAAAATTCAATTCAAAAAGTTAAATATGAATCTTAAACGACTAAAGTTATAAATATATAGATTCGTATTGAAAAATGTTCTCTAAAATTTATCCAAAGCTTTTTACCCCTTTTAAAATTAGCAATGTAAATTTATAACATACAAAATAATAATGTTTAACTTTATTTTAAAGGGTTAAATATGAAATTTCTCTTATCAACATAATAATAGATACCTCAAAATATAACAAAACAACAAAAAAATAGGAATTTATTATAGAAATAAATGAATGTATTCTTAAAACATAAATAAAATTAAAAAATTAAAAAAATTAAAACACGTACTCTTCAATTGATTTCAACCGACACTTTCCCTTTATCATAATGTTATCTAATCAAGAATCAAGAAGCTTCAGCAGTGGTGCATTGGTTTATTGAAGGAGGGTTTGTCGCTGCAGCAGTGGTTTTATTTGGGAAATTTTAGTAGCAATGAAATCTGTTCATGACTTTATACCAAGATTAATACTAATACACTGACGTTCCATACATCAAATTACTCATTAGAACACAAATTCTCATTGAGGATGGACATTTTCCGTTTTCTCACAAAATTTAGAATTCATTTTCATTGAAGAATAATACTAATCATCTTGTATGGACTATGTCAATAGTAAGACCTATTGAAATAAAATTACATGGAATTAGATTATTATTCCTTCTAAATTGTAACTTAGTTACGGTAGCGTGAAATAAAATTACATGAAATTAGATTATTATTCCTTCTAAATCGATGTTATAAAATATACAAAAAAAATAAGATAATACTCGTACCATTATAGGTTGTACGCTGAACATTTTGCATAATGCAAATCATAGGCTCAGAACAGTGCCAGTTTTCAACAAATGAAAACTCATCGGTATAGTCTCCCCATACTGAACATTTCAACACTGTTTTGCTGTATGTAAAAGTTGAATGATAGTCGATTAGAAAATAATAATATAACGTGTGGAATATTAAATTTGAACCAACAACTGGTGTGTTTACTTACTTTAGATCCGTCAGTTCAACGGTTCTCAGCTTTTCACCTTTGTTCTTCGACAAAGTAACTTTTGAACATCCTGTTAACTCTCCAATTACATCTGTTATAAAAAAAATTAAACTACGAAAAATAATATACACTATCATCAATAATGAATTGATATTAGTAATAATGAGTTTATGTATTTCATACCCAAATAATGGCGATCAGACACATTCTTGTCCAAGATATCTTGGAAGTTACTAAACCGCAAGCCGTTATGTAAAATAATTGGCGTTTGCAGGTCAACACGTGTAGTGAAACTGAAATATAAACGATGTTTATTGCTTACAGAGACCCGAGTAACATCCGAGCCCATATTTTCGGAAACTTTCATGTTCGTGAAATTGTATTCTTTCCCTTCCTCTATGGTTTTCTGGAACTTTTTAATTAGTCCCCTCCGTACCGTTGTTTGAATTGTGGTGGACTGTAATTAAAGACGGAAAAAAGTAAGTTTAAAGAAAATAATACATAGGAATTATCGTGTAATAAAAAGTGTGAGGTAAATGTGTATACAAACACGAATTTAGTAAAGATAAAAAAAACCTCACCGTCCATTAAAATGACATCGATTGCAAATAATGCAAATTTATTGCTGTAAAGATCAGGACGTTACCATCTGCGGATGACTTTCGCGCGTATATTGATGTACTGATCCCCGAGTTTGATTTTGCTGAACTTGGTGACCATGATGCTTTGAGCCATAGTATACAGTTGAGTTTTGAGAAGAAAAAGTTTTAGAAATAATGGGATGAATTTTCTGAAGGGTTAGAAACGAATGAAATAAACTTGATTAAATAACGCGTATAATACCATTTCAAATTAGGCAAATATATCAATATCACTTTATGAAAACTGAAAGCTTCAATGTAATCAATTTTTCAATCAAATTTATTTCAAAATTATTCACAATTAGATAATTATGGAAACCACGTAAATTTCGTATAAATTTCGTAACATAAATATCGCGTATAATACGATTATTCCTTAATCGTCTCACTTCCGTTTAAATTTCGTAAATAAATTTTGTAACTACTTATGGAAGGAGATTTTGACTTTATGGTGTAGATAATTATGGTGTAGATAATTATTTATGGTGTAGATAATTATGCACTTATTGCTAAATTTTCACACCCGACTTTTTATTATTCAATTTATTTTTATTTCCATAATTATTCACAACTTGATATTCACAACTTTTTTCCATTTCCATAATTATTCACAACTTAATTATTCATTTCAAAAATATTAAATTGATTAAAATTCCGTAATATATTAATGCTCCACTTATTACTAAATTTTCACACCTAAGATTATATTATTCTATTTATTTCCATTTACATAATTATTCACAACTTAATATTCACAACTAATTTCCATTTTCATAAGTATTCATTATCGTGTGATTCTGAAGGAGAATAATTTATTAATTGGACAGAGAATAATTTACATTTCAATCACACATTAATGCTCACTTTGACAATAATTTATTTCAATTATATATCAAATTTATCCGTGTGATTATGGTCAATAATACAACCTGAATATGACATTTGGGAGGTTTCATTCCATTAATATCAGCGTGATTATAGGTGGAAAATCTTAACGATAATGGTCAAAAATTAAATATTAATTTTCACATATATTATATAGAATGTTTGACTAACTATTTTTAATACTAAGATATATTCCATTAATATCTGCGTGATATGGAATCTTAACGATAATGGTCGATAATTACCATTCTTAATTTCTTTGCCTAAAATTAAATTTTCCCATATCATTTGACCAAAAATATCGCTCAAAAATGTCAGTTGAGCAAAAATGTAATCAAGAATGACCAAAAATGAAATGGAGTATCAATTTCATATCAATTTCAAAAACAGCAGAATATATCATTACTTATTTGCCTAATTTAATATCACATATTTTATGTATTAATTATTAATTAATGGACACAAATTAAAAACATCGAACCAGAATACGCCATGTGGCTTTCGAAAAAAGCGTGACACGTGGCGGATAAATAGGGTGTGACACGTGTCGACGAATGGGGAGGTCGGTGTTTATTTTAATATAATATATGATTATTAGATAGATTAATGAATTTTCACTTAATAGATAAAAGATTTTGGATGTATTATATGGGTGAGTATTCACGTCGGTTCTTGTTAAAACCGCCACAAAAACATATAACGACGGTTCTTTAATAAAAAAGTATTATCAAATATCATTAGCTTTAACGTCGTTATTAACGGCGGTTGTGAATACAACCGCCGTAATTGACTTATAATGGCGTTTCTTATCTTAAACCGCCGTAATTATCTACCTCTATTACGGCGGTTCTTAATTTAAACCGCCACAATAGACCTCTTACACCTTAAAAATTTCCCTCCCGCCAATTTTTTGGGCTTTTCGCGACGTTTCTATTAGAAACGCCGCAATAAAGGCGTCGCAGTAGGGGTTTTTTCTACTAGTGGAAGGATGTCCCCATGATGCTAGAGGTAAGGAATAAGCCGGGTCTAGAATCTTCACAAGCAAAGGTCATGGATCGTCCCAAATTCGTCAAGAAAGGACAGCAAAATCGATTTTCGGGTTTAAATGCTCAAGTCATTTCATAAAGGTGGAAAACACAACAAATGACCTCAAATTTTTTCTTTCTTCTTTTTTGTTTCTTTTTCACGAGTTAAGATGGGGTTTGTCTCACGCGTTCTAATACCCTTTGCTTTCGCCAATCGCTTATTAGGCGACCGGTTAACCTCTAGGCAATAGCTTATCGGGGTGACATTCACTCTATCCTTGGGCGGTCGAATTCACGACCAAGTGGGAAGCCAAGTCCTTGGCTCCCCTCCAAAGCACATCGAAGTGGTACGCCTCCACCTAAACTACATGATCTTATTCCACCATTTTTTTAGAGGTTTCTTTTTCACTTTTTCAACATTTCACACCAAAATTAAAGAAATGAACATTTTAAAAACCATCAAAAATTTCAAGTTGTCATCCCACCCAAACCGACAAGGTCACCAAGACTTAATCAATCTATACCTATTCGCATCACGAGGTTGGACAAGGTGATTCAAAATGCAAACCCTCGACTCGGTATTGGATCACGGTTCGAAAGATACTAGCAAAGCATGACCTAGAGTGTTTCGAAACCATTCTAAAAGGCAAAGTCACAAGTAAAAGAATTATTTGCGATGGCCTAAACGATTTTGTCAATGATCTCAATTAGGCAATTTCGAAAAAAATTCCTAAATGCAACTATATGTCATGAATGCAGCTAATATAAACATGTTATAAATGCAAATGAGTCTACAAACTATATGCCAAACGAGCTAATGCAACTCCTAACAGCACGAAAACACACAAACCACACCATAACCACAATACTCCACATCCTCCAAATACAAGCCCATCCTCCTCAACTACAACAAAAGAATGAAAATGAGAGTGAAATAGGGGTTGGAGCGATCATACCATGACGTCTTTACAATCCAAAGCGGTGTTTTAAGTAAGTGTTACCTGTACGAAAGGAGGGAAAACAAGCAAAAGTATGTACAATTCTATACTAATAAGGTAAAAACATGTTTTTGAATTTTTCAAATTTTAATGTTTTTTATCAAAAATAAAGGGAAAGAAAAACATAATGTAAGAGATGTCACAAAAATAAAAAATATGTATAGAACACAACAAACATGTCTAAATAACAACACAACACAACACCACCAAGATTTCCAACACTCCAACTCCACAACAAATGTCCACAAGGGACCAACACCACCAATATCTACACATCCAACCACAACTACTCCACAACCAACAAAACAATCCTCCCCACACTTAAACTTGACATTGTCCCCAATGTCCAAGAACAAGAGAAGGTAAAAAGTGCGGGTGGGTAAAGAATATTACCGTTTCAAGCACAATCTTCAATCATTCACTATGTGAAGTGATCTTTGACTCTTCTACTTTTAGCCCACCACCTTGTTGGTTCTTGGAGCTCACAAAAATGGTACCTACACACATGAAACAAGACAAACAAACAAGCAAAAAAGCAAAAAAAAAAAAAATATATATACAATAAAACACATTAAGGAAGTTGGACATTTAAAAATCAGGTCAGAGACCTCTTTAATTTATCAAATGAGGTAGACCAATCCTCATAAAAGTGGTCATAATGCATCTTAATGGATAAGCATGACCAAAAACATTTATATGATAATATAGATGAATAAATAAGAGATTTAAAAGATGTGAGAAATTCAAAAATCTCAAATTCATTCCAAAACTCATTACTTGATTTGAAAGGAGCAAGAGGTGATTCAAAACCCTTATAAGGATCAACGGTGTAATGTTTCTCAACCATGTACTCATAAGACGGGATAAGAAAGTCAAGGGAAAGACAATCACTGGAGATAAGAGAGTCATCCTCAACTAAATGGATAGTCATAGGAACATTCTCAAAGAATCTCTCAAGAGTGAGCTCTCCTAAAATGTCAAAATCCACAACGTCATCATCCCACTTAACCTCAAGACTATCATCAAAGATGTTCACACTCTCTTTACTCCAAGAATCAATGAAAACATCATTCTCCTCCACTTGTTCTTCACCATCAAAAGCACATTCACTTACACTTCTAACATCATCTACCATGTAATCAAAAAGTGGGTTTTCCATTATCATTGTCACGCCACTCAACTCCTCAAATATAGAATTCTCATAAGTTTTGGGCAAGGAAAATCCAACTAAATCATCACTAACAATGGTAGGTGAGGTCTCACACTCACTCTCTTCTTCAACATCATCACTCAATGGTTCAAGGCCCTTATCCACATCCACAATAGCATTCTCCTCAATACATAACAACAAAGAGAAATTAGGCTCTCTACTTTCACGATTCAACCAATCAAAAAGGTCATAAGCCTCCTCATCCGACTTAGAAGACAAATCACCATCACATAAGGAATCAAGCAAGGATTTAACATGACAATTAATGCCCTTTTCGATTGTAAGACGCAATTCTTCCTCACTAAAACCATGGTCATCTAGTGAGTCCAAATAATGCACAAGTCTATCAAGATAAGCCCAAAATTCTTCATTATCATATTTTGGAAAACCAAGATAAAACAACATTTTGAAATGACAACAAAAGAAGCGCAGTCTAATAAATCTAAAACTATACTAATATCAATTCGTTAACCTCCCCGGCAACGGAGCCATTTTGATAGCGGGGTTTGTCGCCTTCCCCCACATCAAACAATATTTATAATACTCAACTACTAAACTAATGTAGTAGGATAGTCGAGGTCGATCCACAGGGAGGTTAAGTATGAGTACTAGTCTTATCTTAGGTTAGCTACGCAAATCAATAAAATGATTAACATGAAACTAATTAACTAAACTAAAAATGAATTAAACTAAGACTACTAAATTAAGGAACCAAACAAGTAATATAGAGATAAAAGCAATAAAGAAAGGGCCTAGGGCGCGATTTCGACTTCCAACGCTTGTAAATTACTGCTTAACTTTATAACAAGTTGTTAAGGGGAAAGTTTAAAGGTGACACGCCTCTAATTCGCTCATAGACTCCCTCTCGGGCTCACTATAAGACACTAGCTATGTCGACACAACTCCCTCCCCGGCTCATGCATCAAACTTCTTAAGTCAAGGGTCAAAGCTTACCAAAATACGCCTATTTTGACTCCCCTTTCCCCAAGATTAAGGTTCTAAGTCCACGCTATACCCAGGTCATCTCACTCACTCTCCTGAGGGTCGCTTTCAAGCCGAAAATTAAAGACACCCTTCTTAAGTTCTCCCTCTCGGATTCAACTCAAGATGACAAACTAGTCCAAGAGGGTGAGCCAACTCCCAACCTAGCCAACTCCTGTCGACGGTCAAGGGTCAAAAGTCAACAACAATCCCAAATAAAACATAAACAAGTCAAATCCCTTAATGATAAGGCTAAAGTCGTATCACCTTAATCAAAGTAAAACTATCTCAATACTAACAGAATAGCTAGTGGTAAGACAGGTATCGAATCCACAAGGAGGCGGTAATGAACGGTTTGCTAAAGGTAATTAAGTCTAAAAGTAACAGTTTTATGGGGATTTTGGTTTGTTTGTTTTGACTAATAACTAAAAACAATTGAAATAAAGGATGTGTAACAGAGATATTAAAAGTCTAGGAATTCCGGGTCACCAAGGATATTTTATTGGGATTCTTAATTAATCACTAGTTCAATCGGATTATTCAAGGTCACAAGATTGGTCAACAATACTATTGTGTTCTTTAGGTTAAAAGCTAACATGCGGTCGCTATTATTAGAATCAACCTATTTGATTATCGCAGCCTATATCAATTCTAACCCGATCGGTGAAAGAACTAATTCGCTACACTAATTATCAATTTAGGCCTAAATCAATTAATTAGAATAAGAACAATAATCAAACAACAATCCTTGTGATTTTACTAACAATCAATTAACATTCCCTTTCTAGTATACTTGGATCCCCTTCATCCTAGATTAAGAATTTAGTTACACATATTGACTCTAACAACAATAACGAAATCAAGATGGAAAACGATTGATAACATGATTAAGGAATACAAAACAATAATTGAAATTAAATTAAAAGAAAGATTGAAGAATACCGTAAAGAAAGTGAGATCCGGAATTGCAATGCATAAATTAAAAGCTAAATCTAAACTAAAACAAGATTTTATTGAGCGAATTGTATGTAGAAGAAAGAAAAGTAACAAAACTAGAGTAAAAGAAAGAAAGAGGATTGAAATTAGGGTAAAAGAAGCAATAAAAGACTCAAAGGGCACGACTCCTTATATAATAAAACATAGGGAATGACTTTGGAAGGTTTCCGGAAAGAAACCCGTCGCTGAAGGGTTCCTCGATCGAGGACAAGATGTACTCGATCGAGGGACCTATTGCCGTAGCTGCGCACTCCTGAGATAAAGGTTCCTTGATCGAGGATGAGTTGTCCTCGATCGAGGGACCTCTCAGCGCGTAATTCCTGCTTTGCGCACTGAAGTTCAAACGTTCGCCATTTCTTCGTTACTTGTCAGAATCAAGTGATTTTTGCGGCGTTGGAAAGATAAAAGGATAAGCTTTCACCTCCAATTGGAATCGCTTGATTATCAATTTTATATCCTGAGATATGGCCCTTATAACTAGGTACTAGTTATATGGAGTTGTTCTTTCGCTCGCCTAGCTTCAATTCTTATCCTTTATTCTTCTTTAGTTCTTGGATATCTTCTTGTGCTTTGTCTTGTTGATTCCATGGTGCTATATATCACTCTTATGTTCCACAAATGCATCCATTCTGCATTTAAACACAGAAATACAAAAGTATCGATATCTACTAAAAGTGACATATAAATATCAATTCTAATCACAGAACCGTAACAAAAGATGCTAAGAGGAGGCATTAAAGTATATATAAATATGACTCATCAAACTCCCCCGAACCATCTCGTTGCTTGTCCTCAAGCAAAGCCAAGACTCTAAACAAAAGAAAAAAAAATACTATGGTGAATAAAATAACTCAAAGCTAATTTTAATGCAATAAATCCCAGGCTATAGATATAACAAAGTAATGACCAAATGTACCAATGAAACAGATTCAAAGGTACGGGTAATAGAAAAAGCAGCTCAAGTCACAAGGTTGATATGACGGTGTAATATAGACAAAAACCAAATACCTTTCGACCTTGCAAGACAAATTTCAGTCGGATTCTCGCGGATTCACTCATGCTCATAAGTATATGTAAGGGTGTGTTATAAGTGAAGATAGAAAGAAATAAGAACACTCACTCAACTTAATGAAACATGCATGCAATCTAATGTGATAGAGATTTCCCCAACTAATATGCAATCATAATGTAGACAAAAGTACATGTATCAAGGACAATAAGGATGGAAAATGGGCAAAGGTATAGAAATGGTTTGTGCCGAAGCACGTTATGGATATGTGGGGCTAAGACGGTAGTCGCAGCATTAAACCAAAACCAATTCTATAATAAGTATCACAATTCATCACAATCTAGAGAAATTATCTCAATATTACAACATATGAGAGTCAACAAACTACCCTCCAAAGATGCATTAGACTCTAGTAATCATCCTTTCGATCTCTTAACAAAATCAAATGAAGCGTATATTTTCTTTTATTTATTTATTTTTTTTTTTCATTTTTTTCATTTTTTCATTTTTTCTTTTCTTTTTCTTTTCGTTTTCTTTTTCATTTTCTGCTTCATACATTTTTCTTCTTTTTCCATTATAAGAGATACAACACAATTGCTCAAAATATTTCTACTACACCCACAAGTGACAATATAAGTCCCTATCCCAACCATAGTAGTAAGAATAAACATGGTAAACAAGCAACTGCGACTGTCCCGATAAGGTAGGCAAATTCTGGATTGTAGCTATTAGATGAGATATGAAAGGGCCAGGCCACAAGGTTCAAATGGGCTAACAAAAGGGTAATCTGTAAGGCTTATTTGAACGGTAAGAACCGCCTATCCACATGTACTTAGTCATATGAAAGCAATAAAAGTATCAAGAAATCAATTTCACACTTATGCAGTTTGATATTACATATTCCACAAGGAGAACCACACTCAAGCCTAATTGACAATGAGACCAGTTTATTAATGTTCCTGGCCTAGGAAGCTCTATAGACCTCAGAATTTAAGTAGTTTACCAACTTAATTTGTCAAGTCTAATCAATATAAGGCATGTCAATTACGGTCAAGACTTGATCATTGAGCTTTGTTTTCATAGGCTAACGGGTCAAAACAATGTATATGGATAGCTATTTGGGATTCAAATGCGAAAAACAAAGGCAAATTATCATCATTGTTAACTAAATTCACCAAGACTCGACCTAAAAATAAAGGAAAAAAAATGAAAGAAAACCATTTTTTTTTAACCACACAACATAAAGTAAAGACTCTCCCCCAAACCTAAATGTCACGGTGTCCTCATTGTGACCTAAACAACATGTAAGGCACAATATAAAATATAACCAGCACCCTAAAGGACACTACTAACAATCGGAAAGAGGAAAAAAAAACACACACTAAGTAAAAAAAAAGGAAAGATAATACCAGTTGGAAGGCATGAGAGCTCCCCCAAACCAACTGCAAAATGGGGGTCTTGACGATTCATACGTAACCAAGGCAACTTTTTGTGACTTCAAAGTTCCAGTGCGGCTGTATCAAGGCAATTTAATGCCCGTAGAAGAAGGTCGAAACTAACTGCATGTGCTACCCACAGGCTTAGGTAGCACCACAAAATGATACAAGTGTATAGTATAAGCAAAACGAAATGCTTAAGTTCAGTCTCAAAAGGTACAAAGCTAAATTCGCAAAAACAAAATTGTTCAAAATCTTTCGAGGTAGGTAGGTCTAAAATGGGATCATCAGTGAGATCCTTTATATCTTCATGCTCCTTAATTGGTTGGTCATCTTTGAGCATTTCAGCTTCCCAAGCATCCATTTCGGCTTCTATGACGTCATCTATTTCAGAATTGTAGATTGGAGGAGGATTAGGCTCATCTCCGTAAAGCAGATGCTCGATTTCAGCTACTTCCTTACACCATATGCTCCTGGGATCAGAAGAAAAAACAGTAGGAGCATCAATAACATGAATCATATGACAAGTAGCCGCATGCTTAGATGGATTATAAGTTTTAGGAATGCGAAAAGTGATAGAGTCATCTCCTATTCAAAAGGTTAGACTACCGGCCCTAACATCAATGAGCGTCCCTGCCGTGTTAAGGAAGGGTCTCCCAAGAATGATAGGAACACAAGAGTCTTCAGCAATATCCATTACTACGAAGTCATTCGGGATAAAATACTTCCCTACTCTGACTGGCACATCTTCTAAGACACCTAAAGGGTGTTTTAAAGATCTGTCAGCCATTTGTAGGGTCATAGTAGTAGCCTTTAATTGACCCATGTTTAACTGCTGAAAAATAGAATAAGGCATGACGCTAACGCTAGCCCCTAGATCACATAATGCTCTATCTATCTCTATACTACCAAGATAACAAGGGATAGAAAAACTCCCTGGATCCTTCAGCTTAGGTAAAAGATTGGCTTGGAAGCTGGAATTGCATTCTTGAGTGAATGCGACGGTCTCTATCTCATTGAAAGATCTCTTTTTTGATAGAATATCCTTCAAGAACTTAGCGTAGGCCGGTACTTGAGTGACAAAGTCAGTAAATGGTACACTCACTTGAAGATCCTTGACTACCTTCATAAACTTCCCAAACTGTTGTTCAAGTTTGGATTGCTTCAATCGATGTGGAAAAGGTAGTTGAATTTGAATGGGTTCGGTTGCTTTGGCCTTTTCCATAGCTTTAGGAATGACGTTGTCAGGTACCAGGGTTCCTCGATCGAGTAAGGTCTGTCCTCGATCGAGGGACCTCGTATGCCGTGGCTGTGCATTCTCGGGATGGGTTCCTCGATCGAGTACGGGGGACCTCGATCGAGGGACCTCGGTACTGGGCGCAGTTTCCTCGTTCTTCTTCACATTTTGGGACTTATCAACACTTTCTTTTCCAACCTCATCTTCATCATTTAGGGGCATATGCGGACCTGCATAAGAAGTACCACTTCGTAACGAAATGAAATTCACGTGTTCATGAGATTGCTTACCTTGTGGAGGGAGTTGTCCAGATTGCCGAGATGGGTTCTGAGTTGCTAATTGAGCTACCTGGGTATCCAAAATCTTATTGTGAGCAATAAGTTCAGAAATTTGGGTAGTCTGTTTCTGTTGAATCTGCAAACTCTGCTGCAACATAGCTTTCATCTCTCCGAAGTCATTGCTCGGAGGTGGAGGAGGGGGTTGCATTGGTTGAAAACCTCCTTGATTCGGCCTTTGAAAGTTCCCTTGTGGTGGTTGATTACCACGAAAGGGAGGAGCAACATAGGTGGATTGTTGATAAGGAGCACCTTGTCGGAAGGACTGGAAGGCATGTACTTGCTCAATAGAGCTCATACATCTGGCTGCAATGTGGCCATCAATACCACATCTCTCACAAGGCACCTCTTGGTGAACCATGGCATGAACCGTCTGCTTATTTCCCAAGGATTGTGTTGTTTGCATCTCAGCAATCTTAGCAGTAAGGGCTTCTAACTGAGCTGCAACTGCACTATCTGAGTCACTTCCTCTAGTAGCTCCCCTCGGGTTTCCATACTCGGTAGTGTGAGTAGCCATCTCCTCAATAAGCTTCCACGCGGCATCATCATTCGTGTTGTTCTGAAAACTCTGATGAGCCCAAATTCGGTCATTATTTTCTCTTGTTTTCCTTTTGTTTCGATCCCGTTTCACCCCCGTTTAGCGCGATCTCGCCCCTTTTTGTACTCGATATCTCTCTTCTACATGTTTGTTGCCATGATGTAGGACTTGACGCGGGAATGAAGAAACGGGAGCAAAATGTGATGAAATCAAGGCAAAATAGGAGGAAAGGAGTGGAAATGAAGAAATGGGGTCCTCAGCCGGTCGGCCGGCAGCCGGTCCGCCGGCTGGGAGCCCCTGAGCCTTGAATATTGAAGTATTTTGCAGAAGTAGGAATTTGGGTCCCCAGTCGGCGGCCAACCGGCAGCCGGCTGACCGGCTGGGACCCCCTCCTCCTTGCCTTTATTCATTTCAAGACAGACCACTGAATTCGCATCCCCAGCCGGTGGACAACCGGCGGCCGGTCCACCGGCTGGCATGACCTGTGCATTGAAGAAAATGAAGAAAATCAGATTTGAAGAATAGGCCTCCCAGCCGGTGCCAGACCGGCAGCCGGCCGGTCGGCTAGGAATGCATGCCTGTCGAAGAAAAGAAGAGAAAAGTTCAGAAGTCCAAATTTGGACTCTCAGCCGGTCACAGACCGGCTGCCGGTCGACCGGCTGGGAGTCGCTTTTCAGAAATTCGCACACTATATAAACCCGCACTTAGTCTTTCATTTGACACATAACTTATTACGCATTCTTAAGCTTATTTTAGGGTTTTTACTGTTCCATTACTCAACACTTAGACTCAAAAAAAACACTCTAATTTATTTTAATCTTCCTTAGATCCTTACTTAATCTTTCATTATTAGTTAACCTCTCTTGAGGATTCTCCTTGGGTTTGTTTTTAACCAATTGTAGAGGATTTTTTGGGTTGTATTTTTGGAGGATTTGAAAGAGTCCTTCAACTTGTCATCCAAGTCACTTCCTTTTCCTTAGTTAATGGTATAATCTTCTTCATCTTTACTTTGTCTTTGCATTTCCTTTAAGTTTTGCTTGTTCAATTGTTTACTCTTACTTAATCCAACATGTTTAGCATTTCCTCATCATTTGTTTACATATTTATGTTAGCCATGTGTGAGTAGTTCCCCTACTAGGGTTAGGGGTGTGCTTTGGTTTGTTGATAGCTATGAATCTTGTTTAGGGTTAGGATTTGGTTCTCTTCTTTGCTAGGTTTTCATTTGTGCATGTTATATGTTTGATGAAATGTCTCAACGACGGTTGGACATGAATCTTATTGTTGTTGGCCTTTGATGATAGTCTAGGGCTTTCATGGACATGTATGTATGTTAGGTTGACCTTGTTTGTAGCGAAAGCTAGGATAGGGATCGACTTTAGGTGAGTCAAATCGATAGACGAGACAAACCTAGGCCTAGTATAGTGGAGACCTTAGATTCCCTTGCATGATTCGTTACCAACCTACCTTAGTACTCCCGACACCTTAGTATCTTTTATTCATCGATTTCATCTTGACACATTTGCTTTAATTTATCTTTAGTAGTTGTTAATCAATCACAAACCCTTTACCCCGACTCGAGCTTGAATTAGAACTTAAATATACAACTTCCCCACCGTCCTTTGGGTTCGACCCTAAATTATACTACTTAATTTGGGAGTTTATAAATTGTTTTTGGTGCCGGAATTGACGACAAAAGCCGGTCATCAAAATTCCGGTCCGCCGGCTGGGAACCCAGATTTGAGATTTGCAAAAGGAGAGAAAGAAAGCGTGAAAAACAAGGGAAGAGGGTACCAGCCGGTCGGCCGGCAGCCGGTCCGCCGGCTGGGAACCCCATTTCACTGTATTGCGGAGAAATCGAAGACAAAGGGAGTGGACTGTGAGCCGGTGCACCGGCGGACGGTGCCCGACCGGCTGGGAGTGCGGCTGGAACGTGTTATTAATTTACCTTAACCCCCATTTTCCCACTCATTTCCCCTCATTTTTCAGATTTCCCTTCCCTCTCTACCTTCCCTCACTACAAAAACTCTCCCAAACACAAACCCACTTCAATCCTTAGTCAAAATCCTTCAACTTTACCATGTCAGGAAGAACCGAACGACGATCGAAATCTAGGAATGATTCCATGGCTGGGCGCGAAAGAGTTGATAACCCCGATGCTCCATTTGTTTCGGGTGACCCCGATTTTCCCGGGGTTGTTTTCGATTCCGACACCCAAAAAGGTAATTTCTTATCTTTTGCTCAACGTCCTCTCAACCCAACTCGGTTTATTGATAGGAATTCCATTAGAGACTTGGGTTTGGATGGTGTAACCGGTGATTTGTTCAGGGATGTGGGTCTGAATCAGTTGTATGAGACCAAAGCAGTTTTGACATCCCCTAGATTGACATGGGAATTTTTGAGCTCTCTTAGGATAGCCAAAAATAGAGATTCGGGATTAGTCACCTTTTTGCAATTTCGACTCATGAACAAGGGGTACCATTTGACCCTTGCTGATTTTGCTGGGATTTTTGGGTTGAATAGTGAGGCCCCATTTCATGCCCCTGATTATGTTGTATTGGAGTCGGTTTGGACTTCTATTACGGGATTGGTGAGTTCAAGGGGGGAGAAGAAGCCGGCAAATAGGGTGCATCTTGCTCCAATTAGGATTCTTCAGAGATTTTTGGGGTGGACCGTCTTTTCCCGAGACGAGCCACACAATTTCACCACTATCGAGCTTGAGATTCTAGCTTCTGCTTTGATCACCAAACCTACCAAATTTGAGATCAACATAGCTCACCATATGGTGCTTCACCTAGCCAGACTCAGCCACCAGCCCCGTTTGTCCACTCCCATTTGTGTAGGGGGCATGATTACTTTGATTGCTTCAGCTGTTTGCCGGAGGAGCTTTAGGGTTGACTATATTGGAGGAGAGAATGTACTCTCCCGCCGCTACCTGATGGAGGGATTGGGGTGGATTAAGTGGAACCCCAGTGACAACAAGTCCTATTGGAAGATTCGAGTGGATGGAGTCGATAAAAACTCCATCCCTTTACCTAATTCTGAGAGGATGAGGGTGACGCCTGATCTACCCTCCTATCTCCTCCCTATTGAGGCTCCTTCTGAGGGTACTTCTTCCGGCCCTCCTGCGACCCGAGTCTACACCCGAGACCAGCGCCGGCCCACCACCAGTGACCATGCATTCCAGCAGCCTTCTCTTCCTATACCACCGTTTGGCGGCTCCAGTTTTTTCCAGGGGGCCTCTTCTAGTTCGGCTCCTCCTCCTAGCCATGTTCCTCAGTCTCTAGTGGATTTCATGGCTCGCATGGATCTGAGGCATGAGGAGACCGTTCGGAGGCGTGCACTTGAGGACGTGCGGCACGCTGATACTAATGCCAGGATAGACTATTTGTACCACGATCAGGCTTGGGGGAACTTCTCCACTTATGATCGTGGCATTCAGCAGGGATACCGTCACAGTTCGGGGCACCATCCTTCTTACTACACTCCTCCCGAGGCTGAGTATGTGCCCTCCTCCGAGCCTCATTTCGCCGGAGATGTACATGTTGCTGCGGACTACTACTCTAGGCCGATTTTTCCCCCGGTGAGTGAGCGTGGGAGATTTGATGCGCCTTCTACTTCTGGGTTCTCCAATGAGTACTACGTGAACCCGAATGATTTTTTGCATGGAGATGGTCATGGAGAGACCGGAGACGACGGTGGTGGTAAATAGTGAGAGGTGGTTGGTGATGCCTATGCTCCCCTTTGAAAAATCCAAAGCAAGTAACTCCCTTAATCCAAATTTCGATTTAGTTTGCATTTCCTTTATAGCATGGATCTAGAGTAGTTAGTTTAGTTTAGTTAGTTTGTTTTTCTTTTCTTTTCATGTTTTCACATCATTAGTTTAGATGCATATAGTTGCATTCATTTAGATGCATTAGTTTTATATTTTTGTATCATATTGTCACATGTAGTTTGCATACATGTAGATTAGAGCATTTAGTTTAGTTTTTAGTTTTTCATCTTCTTTTGTCTCATTTTGTTTTTATTGCCTTCATAAAAATCAAAAATCCAAAAAAATTGAAAAACCAAAAACTTTCAAAAATATGTTCTTTATTTTCCGGTTTTCCTCCTCACATTATGCATATAAATAAGTGTGGGGAGGAAGAACCGTTTATTTCAAAAAAATACAAGAACAAGTTTTTATTTTCTCGAAAAATTTCAAAAAAGCCAAAAACATGTTGTTTTCGCTCTTTTTCTTCATTTCCCCCTTGCACTTTGTTACATTGAGGACAATGTAAATCTTAAGTGCGGGGAGGGAAAATATCCACTTTGTGTATATTTGTTTGCTTTTGTAAATGTGAAAAAACTTCAAAAATACCAAAAAAATCGATAAATTTCAAAAATTTCAAAAAAATATGTTTTTCCTTTCTTTTGTTTTTGTTCTTTGTTTGTTTTGTATATATATGCTTGTTGGACTAACTAGTTGCAGATATGACGACAACCCGAGGCATTAGGAGAATGAAGATGCTTGGTATACTCTTTCCTACTTCTTTCTCCCCCTCCCGATTTCTTTTTATGTTGATATCATGAAGGAGAACGGGATTTTTGTGCCTTGGATGTTCCTTCGGGGAACTTGTGGTTGTTATGGTTGATGTGCTGTTAGTTTAGCCTTCTAGTTGTTGCTTGTTTGTTGTGTTTAGTTTTAGTTTGCTTTTGTTTCACATGCTTTTTCGTTTTCATAGTTTTGTGAATATGTGTTAGTCGGTTTTTCCGTTTTGTTTTTGGTGGTAAATATGCATTGGAGGTTGAATAGTGGAGGGTATATGCCGTCAATGATGATTTTTGTCTTGCCTGTGTCTTTCCCCTCCTAATAGCTTGCACCGTTGATGTCACCTTGTTAGGGTTCTTGCTTGCAAGGACCCGGAAGTCTAGGCTTAATGACCAAGTTTCGACCACCTTGTGAGACCGTGTTAGACCTTGACCCGACCTAAGACCGACCTTAGCTACTCAAATGTGAGGATAGAGCCTCCTTTTTAGTCGGTCCATCAAACCGACTCAGTTTAAGATTGTGAGTAGTCCTCCTTACGTGGTGTGTTATGTTTATACGCATAAGAATGGCGCTCGTTCCTTATTCCCGTGATTTATGTTCACGTGCATGTGAGACAACTTTTGTTCCAAATAAATCAACTCCACATTTGCCAAATTAGCCTTGTTTTGACCCTTGCATCTTATTTCCCTTTTGTTTAACCACTTTGAGCCTTAACCTTTTCATTTGGCCTAAACTACTAAATGAACTACATCCCAAAAACATTCTTCCTTGATCAAGAATGGTTGCTTTTATGGTGATTTGTTAGTGGTAGAGTCGGGAATGTAGATGTCGGTTGGTGGCTTCTTCCGTTGTGGTCTTTACTTTGTTTTTGTTTGGTGTTTGGGAGTTTGAAAAAGAAAAGAAATGAAAAAAAAAAAAAAAAAAAAAATGAAAAAAGAAAGAAAATGGAAAATCAAAGAAAAAAGTTGAAAAAGTCTTGAAAAATCCAAAAAGAAAAATGTAAATACGTGTTTTGAAAAAGAAAAAGGCTAGCAACAATTCCCTTCCATCAAGGGGACTTAGAAAAAGCCGTTGCTACAATAACACGGTCTTTTGATGTTTTTGCACGCGTACCGGGTTTACACATTTTTTTGCATGAGATTTGATTTTCAAGTCATGTGTTAGGGTGTAGACGTTGTGCGGTGTTTCTAATAATGACCGTTTTGTCTAAGTTTGTGATGGGTCCGATTTTTCCAAAGTAAGTGGGGTTTATGCAATTTTTGCTTGGTTTTGCAAAAACCAAAGTTAGGGCATAGACGTTTCTTAATTGTTGTAATAAGGTGTTGTTTTGATTATGGCGACCTTTCTTGTTTTTGAACCTCAAATCCTAGAACGGTGCTTGCACCAAACCGTTTTCACCTAACCCAAGCCCCATTACATCCTTGTAGTTGTTCTCATCATGTGCATTTGCATTTTTCATTGATTTTTGGATGGAGTACCATTCTAGATTGCGGGCATGCTTCGCAAGTTGAGGTAGGTGAGTGGTTTTGGTTACTTTTTGTCACAAAAATCACCCCCCTTTATTTCCTTGTGTGTTGAGTGTCACCCGTGAGAGTCGGTACTTAGGGTCCTTTTATCGGTTATGGGTTTTGCATGGAGTCGAATCATGTGTGTGTCGTGTCATTCTTGGAAGTATAGCTTAGTACTTCCGTTTGCCCACCTTGAATTAGTTTCTTGGTCTTTGGTGATGTCATTCTTGGTTGCTTGAGCTTGATTTAGGGGTTTGACACCTTGGTTAGACTTTGAGTCGGCATCCTCCGCTTTAGACCTCCTTTGTTTTGTTTTTCAAAACCCCGCTTGAATGAGGCAAGCGGTTTTCTTTTCCTTTTTCCGATGCATGTTTCTTGTCTATACGTGTTATGTTTTTACTTGTTTGCATCAAAAGTTTTGTAGCAAGACCTTACTTGCCTTGCAATAGGGCATTCTCCCTCATGAATGTCAAATTGTGAGTTGAAAGGGCTACGGGTGTAGCTAAACCCGATTCGGCTTCTAGTTAGCTTAGTTAGTTTGTTTCTTTGTTTTTAATAAGGGTTATGTAGTTACTTGATCTCTTACTCGAGGACGAGTAAGGTTTAAGTGTGGGGAATTCTGATGAGCCCAAATTCGGTCATTATTTTCTCTTGTTTTCCTTTTGTTTCGATCCCGTTTCACCCCCCGTTTAGCGCGATCTCGCCCCTTTTTGTACTCGATATCTCTCTTCTACATGTTTGTTGCCATGATGTAGGACTTGACGCGGGAATGAAGAAACGGGAGCAAAATGTGATGAAATCAAGGCAAAATAGGAGGAAAGGAGTGGAAATGAAGAAATGGGGTCCTCAGCCGGTCGGCCGGCTGGGAGCCCCTGAGCCTTGAATATGGGTCCCCAGCCGGCGGCCAACCGGCAGCCGGCTGACCGGCTGGGACCCCCTCCTCCTTGCCTTTATTCATTTCAAGACAGACCACTGAATTCGCATCCCCAGCCGGTGGACAACCGGCGGCCGGTCCACCGGCTGGCATGACCTGTGCATTGAAGAAAATGAAGAAAATCAGATTTGAAGAATAGGCCTCCCAGCCGGTGCCAGACCGGCAGCCGGCCGGTCGGCTGGGAATGCATGCCTGTCGAAGAAAAGAAGAGAAAAGTTCAGAAGTCCAAATTTGGACTCTCAGCCGGTCACAGACCGGCAGCCGGTCGACCGGCTGGGAGTCGCTTTTCAGAAATTCGCACACTATATAAACCCGCACTTAGTCTTTCATTTGACACATAACTTATTACGCATTCTTAAGCTTATTTTAGGGTTTTTACTGTTCCATTACTCAACACTTAGACTAAAAAAAAAACACTCTAATTTATTTTAATCTTCCTTAGATCCTTACTTAATCTTTCATTATTAGTTAACCTCTCTTGAGGATTCTCCTTGGGTTTGTTTTTAAGCAATTGTAGAGGATTTTTTGGGTTGTATTTTTGGAGCATTTGAAAGAGTCCTTCAACTTGTCATCCAAGTCACTTACTTTTCCTTAGTTAATGGTATAATCTTCTTCATCTTTACTTTGTCTTTGCATTTCCTTTAAGTTTTGCTTGTTCAATTGTTTACTCTTACTTAATCCAACATGTTTAGCATTTCCTCATCATTTGTTTACATATTTATGTTAGCCATGTGTGAGTAGTTCCCCTACTAGGGTTAGGGGTGTGCTTTGGTTTGTTGATAGCTATGAATCTTGTTTAGGGTTAGGATTTGGTTCTCTTCTTTGCTAGGTTTTCATTTGTGCATATATGTTTGATGAAATGTCTCAACGACGGTTGGACATGATTCTTATTGTTGTTGGCCTTTGATGATAGTCTAGGGCTTTCATGGACATGTATGAATGTTAGGTTGACCTTGTTTGTAGCGAAAGCTAGGATAAGGATCGACTTTAGGTGAGTCAAATCGATAGACGAGACAAACCTAGGCCTAGTATAATGGAGACCTTAGATTCCCTTGCATGATTCGTTACCAACCTAACTTAGTACCCCCGACACCTTAGTATCTTTTATTCATCGATTTCATCTTGACACATTTGCTTTAATTTATCTTTAGTAGTTGTTAATCAATCACAAACCCTTTACCCCGACTCGAGCTTGAATTAGAACTTAAATATACAACTTCCCCACCGTCCTTTGGGTTCGACCCTAAATTATACTACTTAATTTGGGAGTTTTTAAATTGTTTTTGGTGCCGGAATTGACGACAAAAGCCGGCCATCAACCTCCCATTAGCAGAAGAATCTAGGAGGGCTCTATGATCATCAAACAACCCGTTATAAAACTGGTTGCAAAGGAACCACTTCTCAAAGCCATGACGGGGAACAAATCTAATCAACTTCTTGAATCGCACAAATGCCTCGTTCAAGTCCTCAGTAGGAGACTGCTTGAAACTTGTGATCTGGCTTCTCAAGTTATTGGTTTTCTGTGGAGGGAAGTATTTCTTGTAGAATACAAGAGCCAAGGAGTTCCAATCGGTGATATCAGTCATATCCAACTCTCTCAGCCATTCCGATGCATCATCTTTCAGGGAGAAAGGAAATAAAGTTTGTTTCACCTGATCCTGAGTTACTCCTGTATTCAAAGGGATAGAACAACAGTAAGTAACAAATTTTTCCATGTGATGAGCAGGATCTTCACCAGGTCTTCCTCCAAAGAGATTACGCTCCACTAGATTGATGTAGGACGGTTTGATTTCAAATGTTCCTTTATCAGTACTAGGGAGCTTAAACCCCTTTGGAATAGAATCCATGGTGGGTTCTGAATGACTTGCTAAAGTAGGCATTTTAAGAATTGAAGTAATTTGTTCTGTTTCAAAAAATAAGGTGTCCTCGTCAAAGGACAAATTTTCTGAAGTATTTGAGTGCTCTGCGTCTCCGTCAAGTATACTCAAGTCTTCTACTTGACCAACTTCTCTGTTATGCTTTCGTCTGTTCCGAAATCTCCTCTCAGGTTCTGAATTTGGTGTAAGGAGTTCAGACCTGTTCGACCTGGGCATACACGAAACTAACAAGAAAAGGATGAGAGCGGTCTCAAGGAACTGAAGTCCCTTGAGACAAAAGACAAAATTAACAAAAAACAAACAGAAAATTGTTGCGTCCCCGGCAACGGCGCCAAGATTGATAAGGCTAAAGTCGTATCACCTTAATCAAAGTAAAACTATCTCAATAATAACAGAATAGCTAGTGGTAAGACAGGTATCGAATCCACAAGGAGGCGGTAATGAACGGTTTGCTAAAGGTAATTAAGTCTAAAAGTAACAGTTTTATGGGGATTTTGGTTTGTTTGTTTTGACTAATAACTAAAAACAATTGAAATAAAGGATGTGTAACAGAGATATTAAAAGTCTAGGAATTCCGGGTCACCAAGTATATTTTATTGGGATTCTTAATTAATCACTAGTTCAATCGGATTATTCAAGGTCACAAGATTGGTCAATAATACTATTGTGTTCTTTAGGTTAAAAGCTAACATGCGGTCGCTATTATTAGAATCAACCTATTTGATTATCGCAGCCTATATCAATTCTAACCCGATCGGTGAAAGAACTAATTCGCTACACTAATTATCAATTTAGGCCTAAATCAATTAATTAGAATAAGAACAATAATCAAACAACAATCCTTGTGATTTTACTAACAATCAATTAACATTCCCTTTCTAGTATACTTGGATCCCCTTCATCCTAGATTAAGAATTTAGTTACACATATTGACTCTAACAACAATAACGAAATCAAGATGGAAAACGATTGATAACATGATTAAGGAATACAAAACAATAATTGAAATTAAATTAAAAGAAAGATTGAAGAATACCGTAAAGAAAGTGAGATCCGGAATTGCAATGCATAAATTAAAAGCTAAATCTAAACTAAAACAAGATTTTATTGAGCGAATTGTATGTAGAAGAAAGAAAAGTAACAAAACTAGGGTAAAAGAAAGAAAGAGGATTGAAATTAGGGTAACAGAAGCAATAAAAGAC
The DNA here is from genome assembly GCA_029255685.2 of Silene conica. Lineage (NCBI taxonomy): Eukaryota > Viridiplantae > Streptophyta > Magnoliopsida > Caryophyllales > Caryophyllaceae > Silene > Silene conica. The sequence continues at coordinate 74,311,659 of CM055311.2, forward strand.
TCAAAGGGCACGACTCCTTATATAATAAAACATAGGGAATGACTTTGGAAGGTTTCCGGAAAGAAACCCGTCGCTGAAGGGTTCCTCGATCGAGGACAAGATGTACTCGATCGAGGGACCTATTGCCGTAGCTGCGCACTCCTGAGATAAAGGTTCCTCGATCGAGGATGAGTTGTCCTCGATCGAGGGACCTCTCAGCGCGTAATTCCTGCTTTGCGCACTGAAGTTCAAACGTCCGCCATTTCTTCGTTACTTGTCAGAATCAAGTGATTTTTGCGGCGTTGGAAAGATAAAAGGATAAGCTTTCACCTCCAATTGGAATCGCTTTTATTATCAATTTTATATCCTGAGATATGGCCCTTATAACTAGGTACTAGTTATATGGAGTTGTTCTTTCGCTCGCCTAGCTTCAATTCTTATCCTTTATTCTTCCTTAGTTCTTGGATATCTTCTTGTGCTTTGTCTTGTTGATTCCATGGTGTTATATATCACTCTTATGTTCCACAAATGCATCCATTCTGCATTTAAACACAGAAATACAGAAGTATCGATATCTACTAAAAGTGACATATAAATATCAATTCTAATCACAGAACCGTAACAAAAGATGCTAAGAGGAGGCATTAAAGTATATATAAATATGACTCATAACTTAATTAACCCAATAAACTCCCCCTCGACAACAAGTTGGTGGAATTAAGACGGTAGTTTACACATGTCGGAGTCTAATCGCACCCTAGTGAGAATACTACTCATTACTAATAAACCAAAACAATCATAAAATATGGAAACTTGGAAACTAAACATGTTTAAAAGGTAGATTAACACTAATAAGCATATAAATAATCAAACAATGAAAAGTAAGCACTAATTAGTCTATAACTAATACCAGCAAGGTATAAATGTTGCATCTTTAAGAAGAAAGGAAGCATAGACATTTCATCAAACATCTTATATTCATAAAGACAAACAATAAAAATCGAGAAATAAAGTAGAAGCAAGAGTAAACAAAGGTCAAGAAATGATAAACAAAGTAAATGAGAGGAAACTTATACCAACTAAATGTAAACAAATGAATTTTGAATGAATTGTTGAGGATGAATGTCTCCTTCCTTCAATTTTCCACCCAAAACCATATATAAATCTCAATACAAAGTTATAAATTAAGACGATAATCTACGTCTATACTAAAAACAAGGATGAAAGGAGGAATATTTGTTTGATTTCCTATGCTAATCTACCCTAATACTTCCCCTGCTTCTCGCGTCTTTCTCCCGTGTTCTCTCTGTCCAGCAGACCCAATTGGAGAGCTGCCGAATTGAAGGACGGGGTGCTCAGTATCACTCTTCCTAAATTGGAGTCTCATGGCAAGGATGTTAAGGAGGTTACAGTTCAGTGATGTGTTGTAGGAGTCTTGAGGGAGTAATTGTATTTGTGTTTTCTGTGTGCTGCTCATCTTGTAAGTTGTTTATGTCTTCGTCTTGTAAGAATAAACGAGTGTTGAATCCCAATTTATAATCACAAATTTCCGTTATTATATTCCTCACAAGCAGAGAACGGATAATGCTCCTCACAATATGCAATTTGCGATATTATATGTGCTTTATTTACTCTCCACTCTCCACTTGCCTTATTGTGATAGAGAAATAGTCCCTTTTCAGCTAAGACACTTTGATTTGTTATTGTTACTCACTAGTACAAAAACCCCCTATCGTGTCGCAGCTATCGTGACGGTTCTAATAGAAAACGACATTAAAGGCAAAAAAAAATTGGCGGGAAGGATTTTTTTAGGCTATAGGGAGTCTACTGTGACGGTTTTAATAAAGAACCGTCACAATAAAATAAATGATTTGTGTCGGTTGTAAGTCAGAACCGCCACTATAAATCATTTGTGATAGTTTTATTTATAACCGACATTAATAACGACACTAAAAGTAGTGATAAAAAACAACAATTTTTTATCAAAAACCGTCACCGTATGAAATTTGTGACGGTTTTAATTATAATAGACGTATGTGCAATGGAAGGGTTTGTGTTGGAGTAAACTGCTACTATGTTTCGCGTCTCTTTTCACTCCTACCACCATCCTAATTCAATTCAACTACAAGAACCCACCGTTTCTTTCAATCCTACCTCAATCCTAATTTAATTCAACTAAAATAAACCCACCTATATCAATTCGTTCATAAGTTAGCAATTCGTTCACAAATCTGAAATAAAATTGTAAGTTCTCTTCATTTCTCTCTGTTTTATTTTTCAGATTTGTTAATTTTGAATCAAAATTTTTTAGATTTGATGAAATTGATTGATTTTTTTAATATGCTTGCCTAAAATTGTAGAATATTGTCAGTATAATTGTTTATTATTAATGTATGCTCTGTTTCAAATTACTCGGTACTTGTTGTGACGGAGTTGAATTGATGTTCCGGGGTTAAAAACCTAAATTGGAAATTTTAGGGGAGAATTAGTAATATAATTAAATCGAGTAATTTTTTTGGAATTTTTCCTCCCATGTCATGTATATTACAGATGCAGGCAACAGGTCTAACGAGTCGACTCTTCATTACAAAGGTACCTATTTTCCTCCTTTGAGCTTTACTAGTTAAGTAAGACATCCAGGGGCATTAACATTCTTTACTGTCACTTAACACAGTACCAAATGAGATGTTAACTGTTACGGTCATTAGTTATTCATCCCACGACTACTATCGAGACGTGTGTTTTGGGCAGAAACATCTGAATGATACACTCAAAAAATGATGACTGCTACAATGTTTGGGTACTGTTCACATCTTCTTAGATAGCATTAAGAAACTCCAGGGTAAGTTACACCAAATGGTGAAAATTTTTACAAGTCCCGTTAAATGATACATCATACAACTCAAAATAACCATCCAGTTCTTAGTAACTGGTTCAATCCCATTTTCAAAGTCAAATTGTCTTTGGGGGTTGACCTCTCCAATTTAACATAGACCTCAATATTCTTCTCAAGCAAAATATTGCCCGACTATCTAGTCAAGAACATGAAGCTAACTATTAAAAATATCTTAGGAGAATTTACTTAGCATTTGACTGGCAGTGTGGCTTGAGTTACTGGAGCTCTAACCGCTATAATTTCCTGTAAATATTAGAAGGTTCTGAAGGAGTCACAAATGTATGTAAATCCCTGAAGTGCTTGTTTTTGTTGTTGTGATGTTGAGGAGAGAGTGTTTGTAAAAGTATCTAGTATGAATCCTTAGATGGATAAAAGCTAAGCTTGCAGCGATTGATGCAATAGTTAATGACCTAAGTGTTGAAGTTCTTCATGAGTTGCGTACTTGTGCAGTCTTTGAGACTCATAAAGCACACATGATTTTTTCTAGTAATATAGAGCTCTTCAACTCACTAAAAAAAATATGTGTAGCTGACCTGAGTTGCGCTACAAATGGTACATCCGCTCAGGCAAACTGAGGCATTGCTGTACAGAATGTCAGAAATCATATGGTGCTTTTACTTTTATCTGGAATCTGGATGACATAACCTGTCTCTCTATGAAGATCTTTGTGACGATGTTTGTATTTCAGTTTTCCAAAAATCGGCGTATCTCTTATGGTTATGGAGGGCAAGAGAGGTGTTGTAATATGTAGTAATTCAAAACAGTATGAGAGCAACGTTTCCTTTGGGAAGTCTTAGCTGTACATTGTTTAAGTCAGAATTTTAATCCCTGCTGAGAATGACCAATCTAAACTTTGAACAAGTTAGAAACCAGAAACTTGTAGTAACAGTTTATGTTTAGGAAATTATCTTCTTAACCTTTATTGGCAGAAAAAATGGAAAAAGCACATGGGAATAACCTTATCGTATCTTCAATTTATTGTGATGTCGCTCACAGAGACGAAGAGTACAAATAGATATGGACTTATGGAGTATTACTTTATGCAGCTGCTGCTCTTCCCTTTATGTGCCTCACATGAATTTTCACCTCTTTCTCCCCCTCTTATTCTGATTTATGCTCATGTAGTTATACGTAACTCAAGTCTTTTCCATATTTCAGAAGATGGAAAGAGAATACAAATAGCGGGGCTCCTGAAAACAATCCTCAATATACGATAGTATAGGTTGGATATCTTCCTCATGAGGTATATAATCAACTCTTTATTGCATCTATCTTTTGCTCTCGGTGCTCCGCCCTACGTGCGACAACATACCACAGTTGATATTTCACTGATGATATTTATTTGTTGGTCGCCGGGGATTGATATTTGCTCCCTATGTCCCCTCAAATAGTTGAAGTTTAGTATTGGTTTTACTTTCTAGGTGAACAGATAAACATACCTAAAAAGGAAACATAAATTATTGATGGGACAGTCTAAATGGAATACGTAACTTATTCGTGGGGACAGAGAAGGTACTTAGTAGTAAATGCAGTTCCTATTTGCTTCACTTGCAGGCAACCCAGCTTGATCTCCATTGCCACTTTTATCAGTTAGGTGCTAGGACAACTGAAGAAGTGACGGTGCAGCGGGACAAGGGGTTTGGTTTTGTCAGATACAACACACATGCTGAGGCTGCCTTGGTTATTCAGTTTGGTAATAGTCCTCAGAATATGCTTTTGGGCAAACAAATTAAGGTGAGTGATATTTGATATTTAGTTAAAATTGCTCTTGTGGGCGCTTTATGTTTACAATTTTGTAATTTTTGGTTGTGATAGACTTGAGCGTGCTCCTTTATAGTATGTTTTAAAATGCATTTTCTGGAATCAAATTGTGAACCATAGTATGTTATCTATCTTGACCCTGGATGATGGTGTATGTGTTTGACTGTTTGGTATGACGGTTCTCACTTTCCCCGTTTTTATGCCCTCCATGTTGAACCTCTGCATCCACCCGTTGTGCGTAGATTTTGGAACTTTGAGTTGCGGTATTATATAATTACTGTACTTAGTCTTAAATGCTTTTTCGGATGAAGTTTTTCTGGCTACAGGATGTTCATTCATATTTTTCTTTACACATATATGTATGTGTTTTTAGTCTAGGTTGCATATTCGATATGCATACCAACATTCAGTTCATGATACATTTGTAAAACAATGGCTTGTATATAGATTTCTACCAATCGCCATGATAAGAAACTTGATCTCTATAATTCACTCACAATTCGCTTGGTTGAGTCTCATAACTCAATTTCTGACTGGTTAATGTTAATGTTGCTTTGAAATAGTTTTGCGATTGAATTGACTTTTCTCTTTTCAATATTTTTTTTTTCAATTATCTAATATCATAATCCAAATATGGTTTAAATACCACTATGTTATTTTATATATTTAGTGTCCCCAACAAATCGGAAATTACGAATGTGGTTATTATGTCATGAAATGGATGTATAATGTAATATTTTATTACTCAACGATTTGAGCAGGTATTTCTTATTTTTAAGTAAAAATATTTATAGCTTACTTATTTTCTTTTTAAAAAAAAATCATCTCATTATTGATTTTCTTAAATGCAGATTATGAAGATTCAACCATGTCAGTTGAAGATATGAATGAAGTTAAAGACGTGTGGGCTACAAAATGTTTCGAGAACATGTAGTTTAGATTAAATTATTGGATTTTTTCTTGTTGCTTGGTTGAGGTTATTGCCGAGGATATACTTGTTGCTTGTTTTCTCGAATTAATGCGTCAGTTGGGAAACATAAGTGTTATTGTATTGTTGGATGAGAATATGAGATGTATGGTTATTCGAAACTATTGTATGAAGCATTATTTTGTTGGTAATTGATTTGCAGTTATTTTTCCATCAATATTTATATTTGGCCAGCATCATTTTAAGGGGAGGTGCTGTCGAAATTAGCTAGCTATTTTTTTAAAAAAAAAAAAAATTATATATGGCGACGGTTCTTAAATTGGAACCGACACCATAACATACCATAGGGTGACGTTTTTTAACTCACAACTGACACCTTAGCATACAAGAAAGTGATGGTTTTAGGTTCAAAACCGACACCATAGCTTACCCTATGGTGACGGTTTTAGACGCAAAACCGACACCATAGCTTACCCTATGGTGACGGTTTTAGACTCAAAACCGACACCATAGCCTACCCTAAAGTGGCGGTTTTAGACCCCTATGGTGGCGGTTGGGGCTCACAACCGACACCATATCGTACCCTATGGTGACGGTTTTAGACTTAATACCTACACCATAGTTATCCTACGGTTGCGGTTTTTATCTCAAAACCGACACCGTAGGGTAAGCTACGGTGGCGGTTTTATAACCGACACAAACCTTAGGTGACCCTAGCAATCACGTCGCTCGAAAACCGACACTAATGGGCTATTAGAACCGACACCGTAGGGCATAATTCTACTAGTGACTGTTGGCATGTAAATTTTGAATAATTGTGTCACGTTGAAAGTCAAAGTCAAAATGTTGACCAAAATCGGAGGAACTGCAGACACGTCAGAAGTCAAAGTCAAAATGTTGACTCGTCAAAAGAAATACGGAATAATATAATTAATGTGGACGAAATTTAAATTAATTATTCCATTTTATTATCTTAATTCGAACCCATCTCTGTAAGTGGACAAAATCCATTAAAAGAGCCGATTTATTAGCATTAGGCCAATCTCACCTGAATGGGTCAAACATGCGCAAATGGGCCAGATGACTGTCAAGTACACAACAGTTGCTGAATTAGGGTTGAGCCCATTTAAATGAAGACTCATATGTTCATTCTTTATAAATAGAGCTCATCTACCATCATTTGCAGATTCAGAAAACAAGACAGAAAAAAAGAGAGCATAAAAAAATTAACCCTATTCTTTCTAAACCTCAAAAAAAAAATCATTTACTGGAGACTCAATATCAAGCATCAAAATTGAGCCATTGAGTCCAAGTGAAAAATCAATTCAACAAAGGAGAACCAAGTCGTCAAGACCCTCCTCTAAATCATTCTTTTATACTATTTACTTCAATGTGCAAAGATCGAATCAGTGGATTATATTAGAGATTGTAACCCAAAAACCATTCAAATTCAATAAAGTTTATTTTGTTTCTCTTATTCGTATATTTGTTATTTTCAATTTTGCGAATTTGTGTTAACAGTCACTAATGTATAATGCTTAAGATATGAAGCTAAGGATGCTTGTTCTTGATTAGCATGTACATGTCGGTTCTTGTTATCGCTTACTAGGGAACGAATGCCCTTGATTGATTTTGCAAGCCCGGTTGAAACCGTATACTCTTACATTTTCTGTTTACATTTTTAAGAATCATGAATTGAAACCGTATACCCTAAAATTTTCTTTTTACATTCGTAAGAATCATGAATTGAAACCTTTGATTACTTTTTCTGAAGTATACTAATCATTCACATTAACTAACTTTAATAATATCTTTATTAAGATATTAGGCTTATACTAGGTCCATCTATCATTAGATTTAATCAATTTAGAGTTTTAGTATGTGACGATGTATTATAAATACATCGTCACATACCAATGTAAGCAACCACCAAACTCAATAATATAGTTTATATATGCTATTCCCCTTCTATATTGTTATATCCTCATATCCTCGAAAGGTTATTGAAAATTGCGAGTCCATATTATGTAAGTGTCATTATCTCTTCTTCCTCCACAAGTGTATGACCCTAACCCGTTTTGATATGGATTTTCACAGCTAGAAACATATAAAAACTGTCTCATTCTCAGTGTTAGTAAATGTAAGACCGGAAGACGTTTTTAGACCCACTCGAGGTATTAGACAGGGAGACTCACTCTCGCCGTATATATTTATTATGTGCGCCGAGATTTTAGCAATATCTCTACAAAAAAAAATAGTGATCTTAGTTCTACTGATATTGGTATTAAAACTGGATCTAGGATTGAGAAAGTTCCTTTTCTCACGTTTGTGGATGATACAATCATTTTCGCTAAAGCCTCTAATCAAAGTTGTAGAACTATTAAGTCTATTTTAGATAAATTTTGCACTTCAGGACAGTTAGTTAATTTTGACAAATTCACTTTTCAATGCACATGAAATATTGAGCGATCTCAACGGGAATCCTTTAGAGGTATTCTCCGTATGAATGAGGAAGCTCTGATAGCGGGGTTTGTCGCCTTCCCCCACATCAAACAATATTTATAATACTCAACTACTAAACTAATGTAGTAGGGTAGTCGAGGTCGATCCACAGGGAGGATAAATTTGAGTACTACTCTTGTCTTTGGTTAGCTACGCGAATCAATAAAATGATTAACATGAAACTAATTAACTAACCTAAAAATGAATTAAACTAAGACTACTAAATTAAGGAACCAAACAAGTAATATAGAGATAAAAGCAATAAAGAAAGGGTCTAGGGCGCGATTTTGACTTCCAACACTTGTAAATTACCACTTAACTTTATAACAAGTTGTTAAGGGAAAAGGTTAATGGTGAGACGCCTCTAATTCGTGTTGGAGCTTGTGTCCTCCACATGTAGTGTGATAACGTCATTGCACATACCCTTGTACGGACAAGTGGGAGATTGTTGGGGCTGGTGTCCTTGACAATTAAGTACAATGACTTATTAAATCTCTTTAAGGATCACAAGGGCATACTTCAGTATTATTACCAGTTGATCCACGTTTATCAATAACGGTTGGCTTGCTAGATAAGTTTGACGTTATTGTCATATGGATGGCGGTGGTCAACTGGTCCCTATACGTCACACCTATAGGACACGTTTGAGAGATGTGAAGGTATGAAAATACAGTCACATTTTGCCGGATATGACTAAACAGTTAGTCAGAGGTATTGACTACTAAATTAGTCAATAAGATGTTGAGATTATTATTTAATACGGATTAAATAATTTTAGCTAATACGGATTACATGATTAAATTCGTAAATTAAATATAAACAGTTATATTTAATTAAATATTGTATTCGCGAATTAATATAAACAGTTATATTAATTTAGGTAATTATACAATATCGTATTTTATCAGACCATTATTAATATATCGACTGTATTAATAACTGATAACATGTTACGATTTATAAATAAAACCCGCGGACAACTTATAGCTAATTGGGTCGAATCACGCATTGGGATAAGGTAAGAGTGGAGAGCCCACTCCTACCCAAACCCTATTTCGGCCGGCTAGTATTACAAAAGGAGGAGACTTCTCCTTTTGTGCGACTACTCTTGTTTCACTGTTTAAACAATTCTCAAGAAAATTAGGGTTTGAGAGCACTCTTCTCCCATAACCCAGATCTCACATCTAAAACTCAAAAGGCTCTCCCGATATTGCAAGGCAGTTGGAGAGGATTTCTAGCACACGCGGCCTCGTCTCATTCTAAGTCTTGGGTGCAAGTTATAGGAGGAAATTTGTGTTAATTCCTGTTCTTAGGCCTTTTGCGCGAGGACTAAAGGTTGTACTTCTTTTCTTATGCTTTTTAATCTTATGACGATATTCACGACTGTAATTTTCATTATAATCCTGCATTTAAATGGCGAATACACGTTTTATTCCCCACAAGTGGTATCAGAGCCTTAGGCCATGAAATTTTACAATTGTGTCTTTCATAAGATTTAAAATTTTGGAAAAACCGTGCATTCTGCCTTGGCACTCGATCGAGTCTCTGTTGCACTCGATCGAGTGCCCTTGTACCAGGCCTTGTGCGTGTGATTTTAGGGTTGCAATCGATCTTGTTTTCGATTCTTATTTGCATATTGTTAATTAATCAATATTTTTAGCAATATGTGGATCTTTTGTTGTTTTTATTTTTGATTTACAAGTTTTATATCAAGATAAAAACTCGGTTTGATTTAAAAGTGCAGCGATTTGCAGTTTTTACGAGCCACTCGATCGAGCCCTGCTGCACTCGATTGAGTGACTCTGACACTCGATCGAGTGCCCCTGTTGCTCGGTCGAGTGCTCTTCTTTCAGGCTATCTTTTTCGAAAATAACTTGTTTTCTTATTTTCACATGGCTTAAAATAATATACTGTATACGGAAATAGTATATTATTTAGTGAAACGGTTCACCCTCGTTTGATACATATTGTTTTAAAACAGTTTAAAATAATGGATTATATGTTTATTAAAATTGGTGATTAAAGCGGTATAGTCACATAATTTTAATCTTAAAAGGTGGTTTGGTATAAATTTATTAATCATAATAACAGTATTATGTCATGTATAAATTTTATTTAGTTGATGCATTTTATTTATCGTCTTGTGAATGCCTTGAATGCTTTCAATAACGTATTTAATTTTTGCAAACGGTTGTAACTTAGTGTGGCCTTAGAAGATTGTGTTACCGTAATGATGGGACACAGTCTTGCTTGTAATTTTGAGATCTTGAATCTCCGGTTTTGGGTTTTTGCCATGTAATTACTTTTGTATTTAAATTAGAATGTATCTAGGACTACTTTTGTAATTTAAATTAGTAATTTTGTGAAGACCAAAGACAAGACGGAGACCGGATGCTCACTCCCGCTGCAAGGACCAAGATGGAACATCAAGACAAGCTTCTAGGGTCCAACGGTGGATTCCAAGTTGTTTTATGTTTATTTTGGTAGGATAGGCCACACTAGGACTTTTATTTACGTTTATTGCATTTATCTTTATGCTTTCATCGATAATAGCTTGCATCATATTCCGCCTAAAAACCAAACCACCTATATCATGCCTGAAAACTGACTCATGTAGAGGTCACGCGTTAGTTTTCTGTGACAATACAGATGTCACATGTTAATTGCTAAGCCATCACTTTATTTAATTCATTCACGCAAATGCTAGTTTTTAGTTCACTTATATATGAATAAATAAGAGTTGATGGGGTCTTCCTCGTATAACCAAAAATTGAGATTAGTCTTTATAAATCAGCCTCCCATGAATCCCTTCTTCGTCGGTAGGCATAATATGACCCCTTCTACGTCGGGTAAGTGGGAACAGATGATTTATTTTATCTCAACATCATGGTCACTCGATAATATCTAGTGACTGAGATGGACTAATAGATAGGATATACGGAAATCTATCGACCAAGAGTTCCAACGATTGGAATTAGCCAAACTGTGGGCTTATCAATATACGGAAATTGAGTCTTGGGATCATTTATATAATTCTTGAGGGAGATCAATTATATAAATGCATGAGTCTACGAGTTTAAATTCAATTTAATATAGACTTAAATCACAACAATGAGTTGCTTATATGGTTTTGTTTTATCTTCTTTTCAGTCTAGAACACGTTCAATTAAACTGCTGTATAAATGGCTGGTGAAGACCCAATGCCAAGTGCCAAGCTAGCACGTGAATCCTGGCTAAAAGCCTTCATGGACTCCATGAATCAGTCAACCAGACTGAGGAATGATGGGTCAAACTTCTCTGACTGGGAGGCAGCACTACGGAATGCTGCCATTGCTGACGGAAAGCTTAAGTACTTAACTGAGCCCATTCCGGCACACCCAGGAACTGGAGCTAGAGCCAACGAAATTCGCGCTCATAGCGATTTCGTTATGGAAGCGGGTGCGATAAAGAACGTACTCATCTATGCAATGGAATCAAATTTGCAAAGACGCTTCATATCCCATGGTGCAAACAAGATTTTCACCACGCTCTCTAACGAATTCTCCAAGGCTCCGAGAATCGTTTCTTATGAGCATATCTGTCGCTTCTTTGAGGCGAAACTCCAGAAGGGCCAAGCTGTTAGCCCACATATTCTCAACATGATTGAGAATATCGAGAAACTGGAGACCCTAAACTGCAAGATCAGTGAGAACATAATCGTTGATCGTATGCTTCATTCACTTCATGATGGGTTCGCCCTCTTTAGGGCCAACTACTACATGAACGACATGAAGAAGACTCCTCATGAGCTCCACTCCCTTCTCGTACAGACTGAGAAGGATCTGAAATTGAGTGGGAGCATGAAGCAGGATGTTCTCATGATCTCCAGTAAGGGAAAGGGTAAAGGGAAGGCTAAAGCTCAGGGCGACCTAGCAGTAGGTAAGCCCAGGTTCAAGAAACCAGGATTTGCTAAGAGTGGGCCAGGTGAGTCGAGCAACTCACAGGGCAAGATAAAGAGCAAGGATACAAGCATGAAATGTCACCATTGCCACAAGACTGGGCATTGGAGGCGCTCATGCCCCGTGTATCGCGAGGACATTAAGGCAGGCCGTGTTACTCCTGTTGGTATGTCTTCTTCTTCTTTTATTCACATGATTGAGATTAACCATGCAAGTTGCGGAACTTGGGTACTTGATACTGGTTGTGGTTCTCATCTATGTAATCATGTGCAGGGCCTCCGAAACCAAGAACCCCTAATCAAGGGTGAGGTGGACCTGCGTGTCGGGAATGGAGCACGCGTTGCTGCAGTCTCGAAGGGAACATACGTGATCCAACTTCCAAGTGGATTCGAGTTATTTTTATATAACTGTTATTATGTTCCTAGTTTGTCCAAAAACATTATTTCAGTTTCTGCACTTGACAAACTCGGCTTTTCATTTGTAATAGAGAATAATAGTTGTATTTTCTCCTTACACAATATGATTTATGGCAAGGCAGTTTCCATGAATGGAATTTATGTTTTAGATCAAACTACCGAGATATTACATGTGAATAACAAGAGATTAACGGTAGGTGACAAAGATCAAACTTACCTATGGCATTGTCGTATGGGACACATAAATGAGAAACGCGTAAAACAGCTCATACAGAATGGAGCTATATCGCCCTTTGATTTCGAATCATATGGCACGTGTGAATCATGTCTCATCGGCAAAATGACTCGTATTTCCTTCAAAGGTGTTGGAATGCGCGCTGCCGACCTATTAGGACTCATACATACGGACGTATGTGGCCCTATGTCGCTCAACGCACGAGAAGGCTATAGGTATTTCATCACTTTCACGGACGATTTAAGTAGATATGGCTATGTCTATTTAATGAAGCATAAAAGTGAATCCTTTGACAAGTTCAAAGAATACCAGAATCGGGTACAGAACCAGCTGGGTAGAAAGATTAAAGCACTACGTTCGGATCGTGGTGGTGAGTATCTTTCACACGAGTTTGATCAACACCTTAAAGACTGTGGCATCGTGCTACAGTTGACTCCACCTGGAACACCACAATTAAATGGTTTGTCCGAACGGAGAAATCGAACTCTACTCGATATGGTTCGATCCATGATGAGTCACACTGTTGTGCCTGATTCATTATGGGGCTATGCTTTTTTGTCGGCCGCTCTAATACTTAACCGAAGTCCGTCTAAAGCTGTTGACAAGACTCCATACGAATTATGGAAGGGAACGATCCCTAACTTGTCCTTTATTCGGGTTTGGGGCTGCGAGGCTTATGTCAAGTGGAGACACGAGGATAAGCTCGGCCCGCGATCGGTCAAGACATACTTTATAGGCTATCCAAAGGGAACTTTTGGTCATTACTTCTACTCGCCTACCGAACAACGTGTTTTTGTTGCGGCTAGTGCGACGTTCTTAGAGAAAGAATTTCTCGAGAACACGTCGAGTAATAGAACCTTCGAGTTATCGGAGGTTCAAGAACCAACTACCGAGCAACCATTGGAGGAAACAGTTCCTTCAACCGAGGCTGCGGTAGATATCCCTGAGGAATCTAGGAGGTCGGGAAGAGTCTCTATTCCACCGGACAGATACATTGGTATGGTCGAGGAACATGATACAGATGACGTCTTACTCCTAGAGGGTAATGAACCCAAAACCTATAAAGGTGCCATGACTAGTTCTGACTCAAAGCTATGGCTAAGCCATGCAATCCGAGATGGACTCCATGTATGAGAACAACGTGTGGGATCTTGTGGACCTACCTGCAAAGGTACGTCCCCTTCAATGCAAATGGCTTTACAAGATAAAGCATGCCGTGGAAGGACAACAAGATATCCACAAGGCTAGACTAGTTGCTAAAGGTTTCACTCAAGTGCCAGGCTTGCACTATGATGAGATCTTTGCACCCGTAGTCATGCTACGTTCCATTCGGATTATCTTAGCGATCGCCGCATTTCATGATTATGAAATATGGCAAATGGACGTTAAAACCGCCTTCTTAAACGGTTATTTGGAGGAAGAGTTGTACATGGTACAACCCGAGGGTTTTATCGATACAGCACATCCTAAGAAAGTTTGCAAGCTTAAGCGTTCCATCTATGGACTTAAGCAAGCATCGCGGAGTTGGAATCATCGCTTCGACCAAGTGATAAAAGAGAATGGGTTCATTCGATCAGTCGAGGAACCATGTCTCTATATCAAGTCGAGTGCGAGCAAGATTGTATTCCTAGTACTGTATGTCGATGACATACTCTTGATTGGGAATGACATACCTCTCTTATCTTCGGTTAAAGCATGGTTGAAAAACCACTTCCAGATGAAAGATCTGGGAGAGGCACAAAGAATTTTGGGCATCCGTATCTACAGGGATAGATCACGACGGATGTTGTCTCTCAGTCAGGAGTCTTATATAGATAAGATTCTAGAGAGATTCAGCATGACGAACTCCAAGAAAGGGTTCCTTCCTATGACTCCTGGGCTTCACTTGAGCAAGACTCAAGAAGCTAAGTCATTGGAAGAGAAAGAGCGCATGAGTCGGATTCCTTATGCTTCGGCAATAGGATCAATCATGTATGCCATGATATGCACACGTCCTGACGTTGCATATGCATTGAGTATGACAAGTCGATTCCAAGCTCATCCAGGTGAACAACACTGGATGGCCGTGAAAAACATTCTTAAGTACCTACGGAGGACTAAAGATTGGGGATTGACTTACGGAGGCGACTCGACGCTCTGCGCTACGGGTTACGCAGATGCTAGCTTCCAAACGGATCGAGATGACTCGAAATCTCAGTCTGGATTCGTTTTTACTCTTAATGGCGCTGCTGTCAGCTGGAAAAGTTCTAAACAGAGTGTTACAGCAGATTCTACGACTGAGTCCGAGTACTATGCCGCCTCGGAAGCAGCTAAGGAAGCAATATGGATGCGCCAATTCTTACAAGGACTCTCGGTAGTGCCTAGTTCGAATGACCCAATCACCGTTTATTGTGACAATAGCGGTGCCATCTTCCAAGCTAAGGAGCATAAGTCTAGCAGCAAGGCTAGACATGTACAACGGAAAGCTCATCTAATCAGAGATTACGTGGAGCAAAAGGAGATTTTCATTGATAAGATCGCTACGGATGACAACATAGCTGATCCTCTCACAAAAGCATAACCACGTGATAAGCATGAAGGGCACATTCATTCCATGGGAATTGGATGTGTTCCTAAGTTGTAGTACTCTTTTATGAATTCATGTAATAATTCATTTTCTCGTGTACTCTATTCAACCTTATTGTTATGATATATAATGTTATGTTTCTCATGTGGAATTGTACGCCAATTTTGAACACCACAAAGTGAACTGATTAACATTACATCGTTTTGGTCCTTGATTACCCACTTGAGCTGATAACTCAGGTAATCATTTTGTGACGTTGGTTGATGGTGGGTTCAACGAGCCATAAGTCACGCGGCTGACTGACCAATCACAAAGGCGAGTTATACGGATATCTCGTAGGACACCCCGTGACAGCGTTATGGAGTCCTAAATGTTTTATAACATTGGGTGCCAGGTCGTGGATAGGACCTCCATAGTGTTCCTTAGAGTCGAGTCTTTTGACCTTCAACTGTTTCTTGAGATTAAGGCAGACTTTGGGTAACTCTGGTTTCTTTCCCACGGTCACCGTAACAGGGGCCAAAAGGATTTTTTCTGGGTTATTTCATGCTGCGCGATATCGGCAGGATTCGAGTTGAGGGAAATATCCAAACCCTTATCAGGATTTTATCATTTCTCAGGGCCACTCGAGGAGTAGTAACTGAAATGCATGGCCATGCTCGAATACAGATTCGTTTTATCAGTTAAGTTACTCTCTAGTCGGGGAAACCACTCTTGATACAGATCGCTTGTGAGATACGACCTTTGCGAATGCGGATTTGCAAATTGTCTTACATTGAGTGGGAGAAATTTTAAAAGGATATGAGAATCGGTTATCGCACCTACACTTGTAAGGACAAGTGAGAGTTTGTTGGAGCTTGTGTCCTCCACATGTAGTGTGATAACGTCATTGCACATACCCTTGTACGGACAAGTGGGAGATTGTTGGGGCTGGTGTCCTTGACAATTAAGTACAATGACTTATTAAATCTCTTTAAGGATCACAAGGGCATACTTCAGTATTATTACCAGTTGATCCACGTTTATCAATAACGGTTGGCTTGCTAGATAAGTTTGACGTTATTGTCATACGGATGGCGGTGGTCAACTGGTCCCTATACGTCACACCTATAGGACACGTTTGAGAGATGTGAAGGTATGAAAATACAGTCACATTTTGCCGGATATGACTAAACAGTTAGTCAGAGGTATTGACTACTAAATTAGTCAATAAGATGTTGAGATTATTATTTAATACGGATTAAATAATTTTAGCTAATACGGATTACATGATTAAATTCGTAAATTAAATATAAACAGTTATATTTAATTAAATATTGTATTCGCGAATTAATATAAACAGTTATATTAATTTAGGTAATTATACAATATCGTATTTTATCAGACCATTATTAATATATCGACTGTATTAATAACTGATAACATGTTACGATTTATAAATAAAACCCGCGGACAACTTATAGCTAATTGGGTCGAATCACGCATTGGGATAAGGTAAGAGTGGAGAGCCCACTCCTACCCAAACCCTATTTCGGCCGGCTAGTATTACAAAAGGAGGAGACTTCTCCTTTTGTGCGACTACTCTTGTTTCACTGTTTAAACAATTCTCAAGAAAATTAGGGTTTGAGAGCACTCTTCTCCCATAACCCAGATCTCACATCTAAAACTCAAAAGGCTCTCCCGATATTGCAAGGCAGTTGGAGAGTATTTCTAGCACACGCGGCCTCGTCTCATTCTAAGTCTTGGGTGCAAGTTATAGGAGGGAATTTGTGTTAATTCCTGTTCTTAGGCCTTTTGCGCGAGGACTAAAGGTTGTACTTCTTTTCTTATGCTTTTTAATCTTATGACGATATTCACGACTGTAATTTTCATTATAATCCTGCATTTAAAGGGCGAATACACGTTTTATTCCCCACAAGTGGTATCAGAGCCTTAGGCCATGAAATTTTACAATTGTGTCTTTCATAAGATTTAAAATTTTGGAAAAACCGTGCATTCTGCCTTAGCACTCGATCGAGTCTCTGTTGCAGTCGATCGAGTGCCCTTGTACCAGGCCTCGTGCGCGTGATTTTAGGGTTGCAATCGATCTTGTTTTCGATTCTTATTTGCATATTGTTAATTAATCAATATTTTTAGCAATATGTGGATCTTTTGTTGTTTTTATTTTTGATTTACAAGTTTTATATCAAGATAAAAACTCGGTTTGATTTAAAAGTGCAGCGATTTGCAGTTTTTACGAGCCACTCGATCGAGCCCTGCTGCACTCGATCGAGTGACTCTGACACTCGATCGAGTGCCCCTGTTGCTCGGTCGAGTGCTCTTCTTTCAGGCTATCTTTTTCGAAAATAACTTGTTTTCTTATTTTCACATGGCTTAAAATAATATACTGTATACGGAAATAGTATATCATTTAGTGAAACGGTTCACCCTCGTTTGATACATATTGTTTTAAAACAGTTTAAAATAATGGATTATATGTTTATTAAAATTGGTGATTAAAGCGGTATAGTCACATAATTTTAATTTTAAAAGGTGGTTTGGTATAAATTTATTAATCATAATAACAGTATTATGTCATGTATAAATTTTATTTAGTTGATGCATTTTATTTATCGTCTTGTGAATGCCTTGAATGCTTTCAATAACGTATTTAATTTTTGCAAACGGTTGTAACTTAGTGTGGCCTTAGAAGATTGTGTTACCGTAATGATGGGACACAGTCTTGCTTGTAATTTTGAGATCTTGAATCTCCGGTTTTGGGTTTTTGCCATGTAATTACTTTTGTATTTAAATTAGAATGTATCTAGGACTACTTTTGTAATTTAAATTAGTAATTTTGTGAAGACCAAAGACAAGACGGAGACCGGATGCTCACTCCCGCTGCAAGGACCAAGATGGAACATCAAGACAAGCTTCTAGGGTCCAACGGTGGATTCCAAGTTGTTTTATGTTTATTTTGGTAGGATAGGCCACACTAGGACTTTTATTTACGTTTATTGCATTTATCTTTATGCTTTCATCGATAATAGCTTGCATCATATTCCGCCTAAAAACCAAACCACCTATATCATGCCTGAAAACTGACTCATGTAGAGGTCACGCGTTAGTTTTCTGTGACAATACAGATGTCACATGTTAATTGCTAAGCCATCACTTTATTTAATTCATTCACGCAAATGCTAGTTTTTAGTTCACTTATATATGAATAAATAAGAGTTGATGGGGTCTTCCTCGTATAACCAAAAATTGAGATTAGTCTTTATAAATCAGCCTCCCATGAATCCCTTCTTCGTCGGTAGGCATAATATGACCCCTTCTACGTCGGGTAAGTGGGAACAGATGATTTATTTTATCTCAACATCATGGTCACTCGATAATATCTAGTGACTGAGATGGACTAATAGATAGGATATACGGAAATCTATCGACCAAGAGTTCCAACGATTGGAATTAGCCAAACTGTGGGCTTATCAATATACGGAAATTGAGTCTTGGGATCATTTATATAATTCTTGAGGGAGATCAATTATATAAATGCATGAGTCTACGAGTTTAAATTCAATTTAATATAGACTTAAATCACAACAATGAGTTGCTTATATGGTTTTGTTTTATCTTCTTTTCAGTCTAGAACACGTTCAATTAAACTGCTGTATAAATGGCTGGTGAAGACCCAATGCCAAGTGCCAAGCTAGCACGTGAATCCTGGCTAAAAGCCTTCATGGACTCCATGAATCAGTCAACCAGACTGAGGAATGATGGGTCAAACTTCTCTGACTGGGAGGCAGCACTACGGAATGCTGCCATTGCTGACGGAAAGCTTAAGTACTTAACTGAGCCCATTCCGGCACACCCAGGAACTGGAGCTAGAGCCAACGAAATTCGCGCTCATAGCGATTTCGTTATGGAAGCGGGTGCGATAAAGAACGTACTCATCTATGCAATGGAATCAAATTTGCAAAGACGCTTCATATCCCATGGTGCAAACAAGATTTTCACCACGCTCTCTAACGAATTCTCCAAGGCTCCGAGAATCGTTTCTTATGAGCATATCTGTCGCTTCTTTGAGGCGAAACTCCAGAAGGGCCAAGCTGTTAGCCCACATATTCTCAACATGATTGAGAATATCGAGAAACTGGAGACCCTAAACTGCAAGATCAGTGAGAACATAATCGTTGATCGTATGCTTCATTCGCTTCATGATGGGTTCGCCCTCTTTAGGGCCAACTACTACATGAACGACATGAAGAAGACTCCTCATGAGCTCCACTCCCTTCTCGTACAGACTGAGAAGGATCTAAAATTGAGTGGGAGCATGAAGCAGGATGTTCTCATAATCTCCAGTAAGGGAAAGGGTAAAGGGAAGGCTAAAGCTCAGGGCGACCTAGCAGTAGGTAAGCCCAGGTTCAAGAAACCAGGATTTGCTAAGAGTGGGCCAGGTGAGTCGAGCAACTCACAGGGCAAGATAAAGAGCAAGGATACAAGCATGAAATGTCACCATTGCCACAAGACTGGGCATTGGAGGCGCTCATGCCCCGTGTATCGCGAGGACATTAAGGCAGGCCGTGTTACTCCTGTTGGTATGTCTTCTTCTTCTTTTATTCACATGATTGAGATTAACCATGCAAGTTGCGGAACTTGGGTACTTGATACTGGTTGTGGTTCTCATCTATGTAATCATGTGCAGGGCCTCCGAAACCAAGAACCCCTAATCAAGGGTGAGGTGGACCTGCGTGTCGGGAATGGAGCACGCGTTGCTGCAGTCTCGAAGGGAACATACGTGATCCAGCTTCCAAGTGGATTCGAGTTATTTTTATATAACTGTTATTATGTTCCTAGTTTGTCCAAAAACATTATTTCAGTTTCTGCACTTGACAAACTCGGCTTTTCATTTGTAATAGAGATTAATAGCTGTATTTTCTCCTTACACAATATGATTTATGGCAAGGCAGTTTCCATGAATGGAATTTATGTTTTAGATCAAACTACCGATGAAGAGTCTATTGATATAATATACTCAAGAAGGGGGGGTTGAATTGAGTATGCCTTCTTTTTAAAATCTTCTTCGATGTGTGTGTAGTTATATGATGATCGTTGAGTAGAGCAATAATAAAGTAGAGGCACGATATTTTTGAAGTGGTTCAGTCTCACACTCTGAGACCTACGTCCACTATTCTCGATTAATAAAATTAGTACCAACTCTGGATTACAATTTTATCAACCCTACTCGTGCGACTTTAATGTTAGTCACAACTCAATCTAGATACCGTTAAATATCTAGCTACGACAAATACCGTTAAATATTTGTCTTACAACGAGTACCGCTAAATACTCAATCTATCTTACGTGAATAAGATAAAGTCTTCAATAGTTTCTTGGTGTCACAATCTTGAATGAAAAGGATCAATGCTTGAGCACTTGAATCTTGAATCGGATTTGACAATGAAAAGCTCGAATATGAAGAACAAGGATCGGCGGTTTCTCTCTCTCGATTTGCGTGAATATGTGTGTTGTATTTCGTGTGGTTTATTGTGTCATGGTAGTCTATTTATATAGAATATGTATCTAGGTAATTCAAACCCTAGATGATTTAGGAATATTACTTAAACTAGAATACTAGTCTTTTAGTAATACTACCTTAAATCTAATCTTAATATATTTAGGAAAGATTTAATAATATACTATATGTATTATATAAGGAAACAATTTCCTAATTCATATTTAGGAAAGATCTTTATATAATAAACAATTAGTATCCATATTAAATCAACTTCCTAAACCATGTCAAAGATAATAAAATATATTACCATAATATAATCTTAGTTTGTTTAGGACATTAAATAAATACATAATATTTATTTAAATAAACCCTACACAACTTATAGAAACGTGACATACCACACGTTTTCCAAAGTCGAAACAAACTATATCTAGATTATATATTTGACAAATAAAATCATATAAAAATCTTTAGTTTATTTTAGTAATAAATAATTATCTCATAAGACAATTATTTATTCCTTATTTAACTAAGAGATATTTTATATAATTCTATTAAGATTAATAATTCCATATTTAAATAGAATACCATTTAAACGCTAATTCACACGACACAAATAAGGAAACCAATGTTTCAACTTAAACACATATATATTTCGATCATTTCTTCATAATGTAGAGGTATAGCTACGAGCTATAACTTGAATCAAACTTGTACTAAAGTTATAGTTGATAATTATAACTTTACTTCTTTATACGCGCTTGTGATCTTCTATCAATCTTCGATATAGTCAACTCATTGACTAATATGCTTGAATCTTTTACACTTGATTGATTAGATCTTGTTACTAAATTTCTGTACACTTAGCACACGATTATACATACGAGTATATAATATATAAATAACTAGACTTGTCATTATCAAAACATAAACATATATACTATATATATATATTTGAATATATGGTTCAACAAATTCCCCCTTTTTGATGATGGCAAGTCTCTCTTAGATTTCGTGTCTAAGTGTATGTTCCCCCTCAATATAATAAGGGTCATTCATAGCAAAGAGTCACTTAGGGTTTCTATCTTCTATCTATCCCATATTCTTTAAGGACCCTAAGAGACAATGAATTACGACAAGGAGCAAGCTTAGGCAAATTCTAATCTAAGTCGCATATTTCCCCCTCTTGACATCATCGAAAAGATGAGAACAAAGACATGAAACGACTAGAATAATACACTACGAAACATAAGCAAGCATATAAACGAGTCGAAATAATATGAACATAGAGAATATCATACAATCACAAACGAAATGTTAAAAATATACACAACAATCCGAAGTATTAAGCCAATGGGCCGAATGAAAATAGGCTAGTGTTAAAAAGAAAACTGGGCCGGCTTAAGAGATAGGTTCCTGCAAAAGATAACAATTTAGATGGGCCAAGGAATTAAGAAAGGCAATTGGGCCACATCAAAAACAATTATAGAGTTTGTTAAACTTAGGAAATCCGAGAGATAGGCAAAAAACAAGGGGTAAGGCCTCGGATTCCTTAATGGGCTAGGTTAGGTATTGGGCCACACTTAGAGAATTGTTTTTATAAGTCCACCTGACTTAAAAACAAAAGAAAACAACAACACCACCACCAACGTAATCCAAGACGAACAGGAATGGATACGGATCATCAAGAACGAGAGCTTGAACCCGGATTTTTTGCATATGGGTTCACATAATCGGGTCGGGTGCGATACTCAAGCGACTCCAGTCTATCCAAACAACTTGCTACGTTTCTTCCCTGAGCATTTAACGCGATTTCAAAATTGAGCACTTTGAGAGATAGTGCTTTGACGGCCTCAAGAGCTTGAGATGCGTCTTCCCGTAACAACCCGTGATCCCTTACCATCGCTCCTCCCTGAGTCGTAATGAACGAAAGTCGATCACTAATGCTAAGCATCTCTGAACACACGACTGACACTTCCGAGCTAATTTTAACCAGGTGCTTATCAACCTTGGCCAACCATTCGTGAATGTTATCCTCAAAATCACGACTTCTCTTCTTGCCACTACCTCCTGCCTCGCCATTGCACTTCTGCCCTTCACACAATCCAATGAGCTTATCCATTTTTGCCTCAAGATTAGCAAGCAATGGAGATGAATTCGAAACAGGCTCCTGACCAACATTCTTACCAAACGAGAGATCATCCCCTTCAAAACATATCCCCATTAATTTCAATACCCGATCATTCATCTTGTCACGGGGCCTGATTCCAAAACTCGAGTCATCAACAACTCCCTTTTTAAGCAGAAGCTCAGACACCCACATCCCATAAGGAATGTCGAGTGTAGAGCATGGTTTCTCCTTCACAAGAACACTCGAAATTTGCAAGATTTTGTTATAAACAAGCGAAGCCAAATCAATCTTTACACCTTCTAACCAATTGTACAACACCACTGCCTCAATACTCGAAAGTTTATCCCTTCCCCCTCTTCGTGGTAAGACTGTGTTCCACAAGTAATTGACAAACAGTTTCAGTTTTGGGGAGAAGGTTACGGTTAACAGGGGACTAGTCTCCGTTGCAGACTCATCAAAATACCTCTTAATATCCATCTTTTGTATTTTTGAAACCCCATTCCACTCCTTCCTAGGGTCAACAACCAAACCTCTGTGATCAATCTTAAAGATCTCACAGAAATCAGAGATAGTTACCACAACATCTTTACCATTCACTATGGCATGCAACCCTTCATCACAACCTTTGACTGACGCAAAAAATTGAACAATTTCGATTGGAAAAATTAACCCAGAGAAATTACTAACGAATTCCCAACCCTGAAACTTCAAGAAGTCTTTAAAGAACGACAAAGATTTCGTATTTTCAACCCAAGACTCTGGATAATATCGACCCCCATGAATAGCATAAGGTAAAATACGTTCAATTAACATACCTTCTTGCTTAGTCATGCGCACCGTCTCAAGACCCTCCCTAGTTGCTTCAACTGAATACTCGGAAAACAGAGGACGCGGGTTTTGAGAGTGAGAACCCATTTCATGCATGTTATCAGGAATGGACGGAGATTGTCGGTTGAGTTTCCTTCGTTTGCCTTTGTCAGATGGTGGTGCAGAGGTGGCTAAGGGTGTTGGTGACGGTGGGGGTGACGGAGTTGAAGAAGGAGGTGAAGGTTTCTTTTGTTGTGAGCGGGTGGCGCGTGATGGAGGCATGGTGGTGATAAAAATGGTATTTTGAGTTGGGGTGTTTGTCGGAGATTTTGGTAGATTTTAATGGCGATGGAGGTTTTGGAGAGTAATAATGGAGGAAGTGATAAGTAATTTTTAGGGAGTTTGGGTTTGGGACGGTAAGAGATGGTAAATGTGAGGTGAGTGGTTTGTTGGGGTAATAATTGTGGGGGGTTGAAGGTCAAACGCTATAGGATAGTAGGAGGGGGTACGTGGCAGTTGTAAGTGGGGTTGCTTGGGTGGAAACGTGGCTGAGGGGACCATCACACATAATTTGTGTGTTATTTTTGGTAAGTTTCATTTTGTTAATTTTGTAATATTTGAATAATATTATTATTTTGTATATTTTATAATATGTGACGTAATATTATTGTGAGATCGATTGTGTACACATTCATATGTAAATCATATAATATAACTATAATCACAAAATTTAACATCGAATATATACATACACATGCAGCGGAGTATACGGACACAGTCATATAATCTCATCTAAACTGTAGTCAATCATTGGGTTATTTTTGCTTTTAAGATTTGATTAGGTGCCACCGATTAAACCAATTTCCAATCGCAAAGTCTCAAAGCGTTCTCTAGCCAATGGTTTAGTGAAGATATCTGCCCACTGTTTTTCCGTACTACAAAATTCCAATTTTATATTTTTCTTTTCAACATGGTCTCTTAGAAAGTGGTGTCTAATTTCAATATGTTTGGTCCTCGAGTGCTGGGCTGGGTTTTTAGATATAATTATGGCACTCGTATTATCACATAATATAGGCACACATCCAACATCAACACCATAATCATGTAACTGTTGCTTTAACCATAAAAGTTGAGAACATACCAGTGCGGCTGCAATATATTCTGCTTCAGCAGTTGAGAGAGCGACAGAATTTTGTTTCTTGGATCCCCAAGATATAATACAAGGACCTACAAAGGTAGCAAGTCCGGAGGTACTTTTTCTGTCTAAAGAACATCCTGCATAGTCCGCATCTGAATATCCTACTAAGTTAAAGTTACAGTCCATGGGATACCATAGATATAATTTTGAGGTTCCGATTAGGTATCTTAAAATTCTTTTAACTGCAATCATATGTGATTCTTTTGGTGCAGATTGGAATCTCGCACAAACACAGACACTAAACATTATATCTGGACGACTTGCTGTAAGATAAAGAAGTGAGCCAATCATACCTCTGTAAGTTGTTTCATCTACAGACTTACCATCTTCGTCTTTGGTTAACTTCTTATCTGTGACCATTGGAGTAGGCATTGCATGAGAGGTTTCCATTCCAAATTTCTTTAGTAACTCTTTGACATATTTTTGTTGATGAACCTTGATTCCTTCTTCAGTTTGTTGTATTTGAAGTCCAAGGAAGAACTTTAGTTCTCCCATCATACTCATCTCGAATTCAGAAGTCATCAACTCAGAGAAGTACTTGCACAACTTTTTATTAGTTGAGCCAAAAATAATATCGTCAACATAGATCTGAACAACTAGTAGATCTGAGTTTTTGCTTTTAAGAAATAGGGTTTTATCCACAGACCCTCTCTTGAATCCACTCTCCAATAGGAACTTTGATAATCTGTCGTACCATGCTCTAGGTGCTTGTTTCAGGCCATATAGTGCTTTGTCCAATTTGAATACATGATCCTTGAGTTTGCTGTCAGGAAATCCAGGAGGTTGTTCAACAAATACTTCCTCTTGGAGATAGCCATTAAGAAAAGCAGTCTTAACGTCCATCTGAAAAAGCTTCATTCCCTTGTGTGCTGCAAAAGCAATGAGTAGTCTTATTGCCTCAAGACGAGCAACAGGAGCAAAGGTTTCGTCATAATCGATCCCTTCCTGTTGGTTGTATCCTTGAACCACTAGTCTGGCCTTATTTCGCACAATGACTCCAGTGTCATCCAATTTGTTTCTAAATACCCATCTAGTTCCAATGACAGTTCTGTCCTTAGGTCGGGGAACAAGATGCCAAACTTTGTTTCTTTCAAATTGCTGGAGTTCTTCTTGCATGGCAACTATCCAGTCTGGTTCTGCGAGAGCTTCCTTGATATTTGAAGGTTCAATGGTGGAGAGAAAGGAGTAGAATGAGCAAAAGTTATTTAAGCTCCTTCGAGTCTGAACTCCATCTGTCAGGCTTCCTATGACATTGTCCAAAGGATGAGAACCTTTGTATCTCCAGTTCCTTGATTGATCATTTGCATTCCCTGAACTTGATTCGGGATCTTGACTTGTTCCCCCTGAATCCAAACCTGGGTTTATAGTAGGGTCAGGTATAACTCTGGCCTCTTCCCTTTGGTTTTGATTCAAAGTTACAGCTTCATTAGCTGTAACTCTGGGTTCCAAGTCATTGGTTTGAGAGTTATCTACAGTATCATCAACTGTAGTTTCATCTCTCGCACCATTTTCTCCCAAGTTGAGTTCATCATAAATTCCTTGAGGTTCTCCTTCTTCAATTTCCATTTCAGGGAAATCTTCCCTTGATAACCTGAAATCAGGTTCGTCTAGGTTTTCCTCTATGTCCTGTAGTGGCTTATCGAAGACATTATTCTCATCAAAGATAACATGAATACTTTCCTCTATGCATAAAGTTCGTTTGTTAAAAACTTTGTAGGCTTTACTATGATCTGAATATCCTATAAAGATTGCTTCATCACTTCTAGGGTCGAATTTGCTTAATCTGTTTTTACCATTGTTGTGAACAAAGCATTTACTACCAAAGCATCTTAAATGAGATATGTTTGGTTTACGACCACGAAGAAGTTCATAAGGAGTCTTTTTAAGGATAGGTCTAATCATAGCACGGTTATGAATATAGCAAGCTGTACTAATAGCCTCAGCCCAAAAGTTTCTTGGTAGGCCACTACAAAGAAGCATTGTTCGAGCCATGTCTTCTAGGGTTCTGTTCATTCGTTCTACGACTCCATTTTGTTGTGGGGTTCTAGGGGCCGAGAAGTTATGTCCAACACCATTGGTTTTACAGAACTCGATGAAAGCATGATTGTCGAACTCAGTTCCATGGTCAGTACGGATTGTTACTAGGTTTGATTTATATTTGTTTTGGACAAGTTTCATGAGACTAACAAATTCATCGAATGTTTCGTCTTTAGAGTGAAGAAAGATTGGCCAAACAAATCTAGAGTAATCATCAACTAGAACGAAAACGTACCTGGAACCACCTCTGCTTCTTACCTTCATAGGGCCACATAGATCCATGTGTACTAGTTCAAGAGCTTGTTCTGTGCTTACCACTCTTTTTGGCTTAAAGGATGATCTGACGTGTTTACATCGTGCACATGTGTCACACATCTTTTCTTGATCAAATTTGATCTTTGGAAGACCTTCGACCAAGTCCCATCTTTTCAGCTTACTTAGAATAGGTGAGCTAATATGACCAAATCTCTTGTGCCATAGACATGGATCATCTAACGTAACTTTCATGCATGATAGAGAATCAGTAGGTACAACATTTAAATCAATCATATAAACATTTTTCATCCTATGACCTTCAAGTATTACTTTACTGGTGCCTTCTAGGATAATACGGCATATATCTGAGTGAAAAACCACTTTATTTCCTTTGTCACATAATTGAGATATACTGATAAGATTGTGTTTGAGACCACTTACAAGGTATACATCATTTATAGCATGAGAGGATGAAATACCTATCTTACCAATTCCGATGATCTTTCCCTTTTTGTTATCACCAAATGTGACTTTACCTCCGTCAAAAGGTTTTAGGGTTTGGAATAGGTTTACGTCGCCTGTCATATGTCTTGAGCATCCACTGTCGAGATACCATAGGTTATTTTCCTTGGCGATAAACTGCACAAATAATTTTAAAGACAGGATTTAGGTACCCAAGCATACTTGGGTCCTTTATTGTTAGCGATCACAAATATATTTTCCTTTTTAACCCAGACTTGTCTTACATAGGTCTTTCTATGTTGGTAGTAGTTGGGTTTTGATGTTCTTGTGTAAGTCTTAGTTTGAACTTTTGGTGAGCATTTTTTCTGTGATGTTTGAGGAGTTTGTTTGGTTCTATTTTTCTTTTCTTCATAGTCAAATGTCATATCATAGAACCATCTGTGGTCAATGTTTCTTTCCTCACTTTTATCATTACCATTATCAGAGACAGAATTAGTGTCACTTGGAATTCCTAAGGATTTAACAAACTTAACTCCGGTTTTAAAATCTTGTGCGTGTTTTACACAGTTTTCTCGGAGGTGTCCAGTATGTCCACAATAAGTGCATATTAAATACTCAGGAAGGTCGGCATATTTCCTTCTTCTAAAGTCTCTATCTGTTGGACTTTGTTTACACTTTGAGTGATCCCTTCTTCCATAACATTCGTGACCTAAACCCATCTTCATGTTGTTGTCGGATTGTTCAGTTAGGAAGTTCAGAACGTTAGTGCTTCCTTCCCACTTATCGTGAACTTTCCGAGCATGAAGAAGGAGTTCTTTTAGGGAGTCTATTTCTTTCTTACATTCACTATGGTCAGTGTTGCTAGACTCTTTTAGGTTTTGAATGTCTTTATGGAAATCAGACACTATTTTGGCATGTTCTTTCTTGATTTTAGATATACTGAATTCTAGATCCATGATTTTGCTTTCGAGAATCTAAACTTCTTCTTGATGAGTCTCATCTTCGACCATAGTCGAAGATTCTGACTTAAGCCGTTCATTAACCTTTCTTAATTCTGAAGTTATAGCTTCATTAGCTATAACTTTAGATTGAAGCTCTTTAATGTTGAGTTTTAGTTTTGAGGTTATAGCTTCATTAGCTATAACTTTAGACTCAAGAACCTTTTTCTCAGACATAACTGTTTCCAACTTAGCATTTGCTTCAATGCTTATTTTGGATTTCAGTTTCTTAGCTTTGGCTTTCAGAAGTTGATTTTCCTCAGCAATATCGAGGATCTGCTCTTTCAGGTCATCTAATTCAAGATTTTGTTCATGACATTGGTCTAGGGTTTTCTCAAAATATTTAATTAGCATAGCTTTAGATAAGTTTTTAACTTGACTTTTGAGTTGAAGAAAATTTACCTCTTCGTCGTCGTCGTCTGAGTCTGATTCTCCAAGGAGACACATATTCGATGCGTCATCTTCATCATTATCGTTTGAGATTAGATCTAGGCTGACGTTGCTTAGGCACAGGTGTGCTACTTCTTCTTCTTCTTCAGAGTCCTCGTCATCCTCAGATTCTAATTCTCCCCAGCATGACGCAAGCATTACTTTCTTAAATTCTGTCTTGGTCTTTTCTCTTTTTGACTTGTCTTTGATTTTGTCCCAACTTGGACAATCTTTGATCATGTGGTCTTGTTGTCCACACTTGAAACATCCTCTTTTGAAGAATGTTTGTTTGGTGTCAGTTTTCTTTTTGTCGAACGTTTTGTTGTTAGGGTTTTTGTATCTACCCTTGAAAACTGCTTTCTTAAATCGTCTGGCGAATAGAACTGTTTCATCTTCAAGTTCTTCTTCGCTTACTTCGCTTGTGGAGGCTTGTAAAGCGATACCCTTTCCTTTGGGATCATCATCGTTTTTATTTAGAATGATCTCGTGAGCCATTAAGGATCCAATCAATTCTTGGTAAGTGATTTTAGATAAATCACGTGCTTCCTCTATGGCTGTGACTTTAGGTTGCCACTTTTTGGTGAGACTCCTAAGAATCTTACGAATGATATCCTCAGAGTCGATCTTTTTGCCAAGGTTCCGCAGTTCATTAATAATACAAGAAAATCGTGCAGACATGCTATCAATAGATTCATTCTTTTCCATATTGAAAAGTTCATATCTTTGAACGAGCAAGTCTATACGATGTTTCCTGACTGCGGATGTTCCTTCATAAGCAAGTTCGAGACTATCCCATATTTCCTTAGCGGAACTACAGGATGAGAATCTATCGAATTCTGAGGTTATCATACCGTTCTGTAGGAGGCTTATGGCCTTAGAGTTTTTCTCTGCAATTTTGTAATCACTTTCCACATAATCGCTTTCCATTTTTTCATAGGTTGTTCCATTGGCGGCGGCGACCAAGATCTTCTTTGGTCCAGTTTGGATGATCTTCCAACATTCCCAATCACAACCCTTGATGTAATGAGTCATCATGTTTTTCCATAAGCTATAGTTTTTGCCATCGAAGATAGGGCACTTGAGATGCTTGGAATCCATTGATGAAAGAGTATATAATATAGAATCAATAGAAGGATCAAAACTCACGCGGCTAGGCGATCAAGAGCACGAGGCTCTGATACCAATTGAAGAGTCTATTGATATAATATACTCAAGAAGGGGGGGTTGAATTGAGTATGCCTTCTTTTTAAAATCTTCTTCGATGTGTGTGTAGTTGTATGATGATCGTTGAGTAGAGCAATAATAAAGTAGAGGCACGATATTTTTGAAGTGGTTCAGTCTCACACTCTGAGACCTACGTCCACTATTCTCGATTAATAAAATTAGTACCAACTCTGGATTACAATTTTATCAACCCTACTCGTGCGACTTTAATGTTAGTCACAACTCAATCTAGATACCGTTAAATATCTAGCTACGACAAATACCGTTAAATATTTGTCTTACAACGAGTACCGCTAAATACTCAATCTATCTTACGTGAATAAGATAAAGTCTTCAATAGTTTCTTGGTGTCACAATCTTGAATGAAAAGGATCAATGCTTGAGCACTTGAATCTTGAATCGGATTTGACAATGAAAAGCTCGAATATGAAGAACAAGGATCGGCGGTTTCTCTCTCTCGATTTGCGTGAATATGTGTGTTGTATTTCGTGTGGTTTATTGTGTCATGGTAGTCTATTTATATAGAATATGTATCTAGGTAATTCAAACCCTAGATGATTTAGGAATATTACTTAAACTAGAATACTAGTCTTTTAGTAATACTACCTTAAATCTAATCTTAATATATTTAGGAAAGATTTAATAATATACTATATGTATTATATAAGGAAACAATTTCCTAATTCATATTTAGGAAAGATCTTTATATAATAAACAATTAGTATCCATATTAAATCAACTTCCTAAACCATGTCAAAGATAATAAAATATATTACCATAATATAATCTTAGTTTGTTTAGGACATTAAATAAATACATAATATTTATTTAAATAAACCCTACACAACTTATAGAAACGTGACATACCACACGTTTTCCAAAGTCGAAACAAACTATATCTAGATTATATATTTGACAAATAAAATCATATAAAAATCTTTAGTTTATTTTAGTAATAAATAATTATCTCATAAGACAATTATTTATTCCTTATTTAACTAAGAGATATTTTATATAATTCTATTAAGATTAATAATTCCATATTTAAATAGAATACCATTTAAACGCTAATTCACACGACACAAATAAGGAAACCAATGTTTCAACTTAAACACATATATATTTCGATCATTTCTTCATAATGTAGAGGTATAGCTACGAGCTATAACTTGAATCAAACTTGTACTAAAGTTATAGTTGATAATTATAACTTTACTTCTTTATACGCGCTTGTGATCTTCTATCAATCTTCGATATAGTCAACTCATTGACTAATATGCTTGAATCTTTTACACTTGATTGATTAGATCTTGTTACTAAATTTCTGTACACTTAGCACACGATTATACATACGAGTATATAATATATAAATAACTAGACTTGTCATTATCAAAACATAAACATATATACTATATATATATATTTGAATATATGGTTCAACAACCGAGATATTACATGTGAATAACAAGAGATTAACGGTAGGTGACAAAGATCAAACTTACCTATGGCATTGTCGTATGGGACACATAAATGAGAAACGCGTAAAACAGCTCATACAGAATGGAGCTATATCGCCCTTTGATTTCGAATCATATGGCACGTGTGAATCATGTCTCATCGGCAAAATGACTCGTATTTCCTTCAAAGGTGTTGGAATGCGCGCTGCCGACCTATTAGGACTCATACATACGGACGTATGTGGCCCTATGTCGCTCAACGCACGAGAAGGCTATAGGTATTTCATCACTTTCACGGACGATTTAAGTAGATATGGCTATGTCTATTTAATGAAGCATAAAAGTGAATCCTTTGACAAGTTCAAAGAATACCAGAATCGGGTACAGAACCAGCTGGGTAGAAAGATTAAAGCACTACGTTCGGATCGTGGTGGTGAGTATCTTTCACAAGAGTTTGATCAACACCTTAAAGACTGTGGCATCGTGCTACAGTTGACTCCACCTGGAACACCACAATTAAATGGTGTGTCCGAACGGAGAAATCGAACTCTACTCGATATGGTTCGATCCATGATGAGTCACACCGTTGTGCCTGATTCATTATGGGGCTATGCTCTTTTGTCGGCCGCTCTAATACTTAACCGAAGTCCGTCTAAAGCTGTTGACAAGACTCCATACGAATTATGGAAGGGAACGATCCCTAACTTGTCCTTTATTCGGGTTTGGGGCTGCGAGGCTTATGTCAAGTGGAGACACGAGGATAAGCTCGGCCCGCGATCGGTCAAGACATACTTTATAGGCTATCCAAAGGGAACTTTTGGTCATTACTTCTACTCGCCTACCGAACAACGTGTTTTTGTTGCGGCTAGTGCGACGTTCTTAGAGAAAGAATTTCTCGAGAACACGTCGAGTAATAGAACCTTCGAGTTATCGGAGGTTCAAGAACCAACTACCGAGCAACCATTGGAGGAAACAGTTCCTTCAACCGAGGCTGCGATAGATATCCCTGAGGAATCTAGGAGGTCGGGAAGAGTCTCTATTCCACCGGACAGATACATTGGTATGGTCGAGGAACATGATACAGATGACGTCTTACTCCTAGAGGGTAATGAACCCAAAACCTATAAAGGTGCCATGACTAGTTCTGACTCAAAGCTATGGCTAAGCCATGCAATCCGAGATGGACTCCATGTATGAGAACAACGTGTGGGATCTTGTGGACCTACCTGCAAAGGTACGTCCCCTTCAATGCAAATGGCTTTACAAGATAAAGTATGCCGTGGAAGGACAACAAGATATCCACAAGGCTAGACTAGTTGCTAAAGGTTTCACTCAAGTGCCAGGCTTGCACTATGATGAGATCTTTGCACCCGTAGTCATGCTACGTTCCATTCGGATTATCTTAGCGATCGCCGCATTTCATGATTATGAAATATGGCAAATGGACGTTAAAACCGCCTTCTTAAACGGTTATTTGGAGGAAGAGTTGTACATGGTACAACCCGAGGGTTTTATCGATACAGCACATCCTAAGAAAGTTTGCAAGCTTAAGCGTTCCATCTATGGACTTAAGCAAGCATCGCGGAGTTGGAATCATCGCTTCGACCAAGTGATAAAAGAGAATGGGTTCATTCGATCAGTCGAGGAACCATGTCTCTATATCAAGTCGAGTGGGAGCAAGATTGTATTCCTAGTACTGTATGTCGATGACATACTCTTGATTGGGAATGACATACCTCTCTTATCTTCGGTTAAAGCATGGTTGAAAAACCACTTCCAGATGAAAGATCTGGGAGAGGCACAAAGAATTTTGGGCATCCGTATCTACAGGGATAGATCACGACGGATGTTGTCTCTCAGTCAGGAGTCTTATATAGATAAGATTCTAGAGAGATTCAGCATGACGAACTCCAAGAAAGGGTTCCTTCCTATGACTCCTGGGTTTCACTTGAGCAAGACTCAAGAAGCTAAGTCATTGGAAGAGAAAGAGCGCATGAGTCGGATTCCTTATGCTTCGGCAATAGGATCAATCATGTATGCCATGATATGCACACGTCCTGACGTTGCATATGCATTGAGTATGACAAGTCGATTCCAAGCTCATCCAGGTGAACAACACTGGATGGCCGTGAAAAACATTCTTAAGTACCTACGGAGGACTAAAGATTGGGGATTGACTTACGGAGGCGACTCGACGCTCTGCGCTACGGGTTACGCAGATGCTAGCTTCCAAACGGATCGAGATGACTCGAAATCTCAGTCTGGATTCGTTTTTACTCTTAATGGCGCTGCTGCCAGCTGGAAAAGTTCTAAACAGAGTGTTACAGCAGATTCTACGACTGAGTCCGAGTACTATGCCGCCTCGGAAGCAGCTAAGGAAGCAATATGGATGCGCCAATTCTTACAAGGACTCTCGGTAGTGCCTAGTTCGAATGACCCAATCACCGTTTATTGTGACAATAGCGGTGCCATCTTCCAAGCTAAGGAGCATAAGTCTAGCAGCAAGGCTAGACATGTACAACGGAAAGCTCATCTAATCAGAGATTACGTGGAGCAAAAGGAGATTTTCATTGATAAGATCGCTACGGATGACAACATAGCTGATCCTCTCACAAAAGCATAACCACGTGATAAGCATGAAGGGCACATTCATTCCATGGGAATTGGATGTGTTCCTAAGTTGTAGTACTCTTTTATGAATTCATGTAATAATTCATTTTCTCGTGTACTCTATTCAACCTTATTGTTATGATATATAATGTTATGTTTCTCATGTGGAATTGTACGCCAATTTTGAACACCACAAAGTGAACTGATTAACATTACATCGTTTTGGTCCTTGATTACCCACTTGAGCTGATAACTCAGGTAATCATTTTGTGACGTTGGTTGATGGTGGGTTCAACGAGCCATAAGTCACGCGGCTGACTGACCAATCACAAAGGCGAGTTATACGGATATCTCGTAGGACACCCCGTGACAGCGTTATGGGGTCCTAAATGTTTTATAACATTGGGTGCCAGGTCGTGGATAGGACCTCCATAGTGTTCCTTAGAGTCGAGTCTTTTGACCTTCAACTGTTTCTTGAGATTAAGGCAGACTTTGGGTAACTCTGGTTTCTTTCCCACGGTCACCGTAACAGGGGCCAAAAGGATTTTTTCTGGGTTATTTCATGCTGCGCGATATCGGCAGGATTCGAGTTGAGGGAAATATCCAAACCCTTATCAGGATTTTATCATTTCTCAGGGCCACTCGAGGAGTAGTAACTGAAATGCATGGCCATGCTCGAATACAGATTCGTTTTATCAGTTAAGTTACTCTCTAGTCGGGGAAACCACTCTTGATACAGATCGCTTGTGAGATACGACCTTTGCGAATGCGGATTTGCAAATTGTCTTACATTGAGTGGGAGAAATTTTAAAAGGATATGAGAATCGGTTATCGCACCTACACTTGTAAGGACAAGTGGGAGTTTGTTGGAGCTTGTGTCCTCCACATGTAGTGTGATAACGTCATTGCACATACCCTTGTACGGACAAGTGGGAGATTGTTGGGGCTGGTGTCCTTGACAATTAAGTACAATGACTTATTAAATCTCTTTAAGGATCACAAGGGCATACTTCAGTATTATTACCAGTTGATCCACGTTTATCAATAACGGTTGGCTTGCTAGATAAGTTTGACGTTATTGTCATACGGATGGCGGTGGTCAACTGGTCCCTATACGTCACACCTATAGGACACGTTTGAGAGATGTGAAGGTATGAAAATACAGTCACATTTTGCCGGATATGACTAAACAGTTAGTCAGAGGTATTGACTACTAAATTAGTCAATAAGATGTTGAGATTATTATTTAATACGGATTAAATAATTTTAGCTAATACGGATTACATGATTAAATTCGTAAATTAAATATAAACAGTTATATTTAATTAAATATTGTATTCGCGAATTAATATAAACAGTTATATTAATTTAGGTAATTATACAATATCGTATTTTATCAGACCATTATTAATATATCGACTGTATTAATAACTGATAACATGTTACGATTTATAAATAAAACCCGCGGACAACTTATAGCTAATTGGGTCGAATCACGCATTGGGATAAGGTAAGAGTGGAGAGCCCACTCCTACCCAAACCCTATTTCGGCCGGCTAGTATTACAAAAGGAGGAGACTTCTCCTTTTGTGCGACTACTCTTGTTTCACTGTTTAAACAATTCTCAAGAAAATTAGGGTTTGAGAGCACTCTTCTCCCATAACCCAGATCTCACATCTAAAACTCAAAAGGCTCTCCCGATATTGCAAGGCAGTTGGAGAGGATTTCTAGCACACGCGGCCTCGTCTCATTCTAAGTCTTGGGTGCAAGTTATAGGAGGGAATTTGTGTTAATTCCTGTTCTTAGGCCTTTTGCGCGAGGACTAAAGGTTGTACTTCTTTTCTTATGCTTTTTAATCTTATGACGATATTCACGACTGTAATTTTCATTATAATCCTGCATTTAAAGGGCGAATACACGTTTTATTCCCCACAATTCGCTCATAGACTCCCTCTCGGGCTCACTATAAGACACTAACTATGTCGACACAACTCCCTCCCGGGCTCATGCATCAAACTCCTTAAGTCAAGGGTCAAAGCTTACCAAAATACGCCTATTTTGACTCCCCTTTCCCCAAGATTAAGGTTCTAAGTTCACGCTATACCCCGGTCATCCCACTCCCTCTCCTGAGGGTCGCTTTCAAACCGAAAATTAAAGGCACCCTTCTCAAGTTCTCCCTCTCGGGTTCAACTCAAGATGACAAACTAGTCCAAGAGGGTGAGCCAACTCCCAACCTAACCAACTCGCGTCGACGGTCAAGGGTCAAAAGTCAACAACAATCCCAAATAAAACATAAACAAGTCAAACCCCTTAATTAACTCAATAAACTCCCCCTCGACAACAAGTTGGTGGAATTAAGACGGTACTTTACACATGTCGGAGTCTAATCGCACCCTAGTGAGAATATTACTCACTACTCATTACTAATAAACCAAAACAAACATAAAAGATGGAAATTTGGAAACTAAACATGTTTAAAAGGTAGATTAACACTAATAAGCATATAAATAAACAAACAACAAAAAGTAAGCACTAATTAGTCTATAACTAATACTAGCAATGTATAAATATTACATCTTTAAGAAGAAAAGAAGCATAGACATTTCATCAAACATCTTATATTCATAAAGACAAACATTAAACATGGAGAAATAAAGTAGAAGCAAGAGTAAACAAAGGTAAAGAAATGATAAACAAAGTAAAAGAGGGGAAATTTATACCAACTAAATGTAAACAAATGAATTTTGAATGAATTGTTGAGGATGAATGTCTCCTTCCTTCAATTTTCCACCCAAAACCATATATAAATCTCCATACAAAGTTATAAATTAAGACGATAATCTACGTCTATACTGAAAACAAGGATGAAAGGAGGAATTTTTCTCTACCCTAATACTTCCCCTGCTTCTCGCGTCTTTCTCCCGTGTTCTCTCTGTCCAGCAGACCCAATTGGAGAGCTACCTGCCTCTTTGCTTCTTTTTCTCCTTCCCTCACGTGACTTCCATTCAATTGACAAAAAAATATGTCACGTGGCTAGCTAGCTTGGCCCAAGTTTTCGTCTCGTTTCATTTTATTTAATCTGACTCTTCTCTTTTTTGGTACCTATTATAAAATAAAAAGACACAAGCAGTACCCAAACAATAACAAATACTATGAAATAATATTATTACTAATCAACTAATATATTATCTGACACTATAATTAGTGAAATAAGCTAACTCGGATTATTATACGACTAAATAAAAGATAAAATGTGGGCTAAAAATACGTAAAATAAAGTGTTATCAAGCTCATTTGGGTAAGTATTTAGGATGTCCTTTAATAGATAGCGGAGTAACTAAAAATACTTTCGAAAATATTATTCAATCTTCTTGAACCCAATTATCGAAATGGAAAGCAAATTTTTTATCACAAGCAGGTAGACTAGTTCTGATCACTGTTAATTTAGCCTCGAAGGGAACTTTTCAAATGCAAAGCTTCCTTCTTCCCTCATCAAT
The DNA here is from genome assembly GCA_029255685.2 of Silene conica. Lineage (NCBI taxonomy): Eukaryota > Viridiplantae > Streptophyta > Magnoliopsida > Caryophyllales > Caryophyllaceae > Silene > Silene conica. Next base: position 74,349,481 of record CM055311.2, read on the forward strand.
CCATAAGAGATTGGATAAAATTACACTACTACAATTCCCTTACTTTTCCGACACTTTATGACTGACGCTTTTATAAGCGTCGATCTACTTTTACACCCCATATCCAATTTAATAATATAATAATCATTTCTAATTAAAAAACTGATATTTTCCAATTGTTAAGCGCATATAAACATTTCATTTTGCGCCTTTCGAAAAAAAATTAAACTGTTGGTTTCCTCCAACCTATCTAATTATTAATCAATCAAAACCTAATTCATCTATGGTCGTCCTGTTCAATGTTCATCTCCCTCAATTCCTCATCATCTCAATCACGCCATTCTTTATTTAATCATCACTGCCTTCAGTTAGATAGGTAATTAATCAAAACCTAGTGAACAACTGTGTTTAATTTCTTGATTTTGATCTCGTTTTATCTTAGTCCATCCGTATTTCGCTGCAATTAATTCAAAACTTTGGGGTTCTTAATGCTAATTTCTTGATATTCACATCCAAGCAATTCCTACTTGAGGCGTTCTCTGCCGCGGATTGTCTTGTTCATTGCGTCCATTTCGGAGTGTCTCTAGTCTTTCACGACTGCTTTGGTTAGTCTGTAAGTCCCCCTTTTCTTATATTCTACTTTCTACTTTCGTATATGCTGGAATAGCCGTCGTTAATGGTGTAGTTACTATTAATGCTGGTGTGGTTATAGTTGCTGCTGTCATCACTGTCATTATTTTTTTTCAACCTAATTCATCTATCGTCGTCCTGTTCAATGTTCATCTATCTCAATTTTTCATCACCTCAGTCGCGTCTATGTTTATTTAATCATCACTTTCATCACTATCATCAGTTGTATATGTAATTAATCAAAACCTAATGAACGACTGTGTTTAATTTCTTGATTTTGATCTCGTTTTATCTATGTCTTTGTTTATTATTGAGTTTATAGAGTAATATATAGGGTTCTGCGTTTTATAGTAGTTTTTTTGTGCTATATTTTTTGAAGGTATTTGACCATCTCAACCTTTGTTTAGTGTACCACCAATTTTTTTTAATTTTGTTCAATCGACTATTTCTTGTTCTAATCAGAATAGCTGAGGCTGAATGTGCTGTGTTAGTTATCTTTCTACCTATTATAACCCCTTTACCTGAATAAAGGGTTATGGGTCATTATTGTGGAGCAAATGCATCTTTGTAGGATAATTAAATTAAATTTTTGTTGGTAAGTTGTACTATTTAGGCCCTTCACAATTGTGATTCATTCAACATTCTTAAGAGACATTTGCAATCACATATGATAATTACTCCACAAGCTATAACACCTCAATTTGATAAAGCAATGGATATTTGCAGTTTAGTTGAGGCATTTGGAAGAAGTGGATAAAAAATATGAGAATTAACTTTGACTTTTAGTGATTTTAGTTGAATTTATTACATGAAGAAACTATGGCAGCCTACTGGTTAACCATGTAACTTCAAATATTGTCCATGGGCTATGCTTTTTTAATGTGGCTCAGTCCTCCACTTTGTTTGCAGGTCTTCGAAGGCGTAATCAAAAACCGATGGAATGCACTGCTTCCTGAACAATGCGATGGAATGAAAAATTACATTTCGGAAGTTATTTTTCAGGCATGGATCTTTTTATTTGGTTATTTGATATGCATTAGTATAGTCCGTTAGTTCTCATGTTTGTTATATGCTTTATATATTGACAGCTTAATCGTTCTAATCTTAGATGAAGCTTCTTTTAGGCGTGAAAGGCTTTATGTCAACAAGCTTAATGTCATATTGGTCCATGTATAAAAAAATTCCCTCGCCCACACCCTTAGTAGAAATTTAATGGCCATCGGATCACATCGCTGGTCACAACAGGCTAGTTCATCTTACCTTTCCATGAGAATACCTGTAACAGTTTACTGATGTATTTCTCAGGATTTTTTGTGAAATCGTTCAATGATATATAGGGTGCGCCGGTGCGATAACCAAGAGAATGACCGCAATTGAGGAAATGGCAGGCATGGATGTACTTTGCTGTGACAAAACATGAACCTTGACGCTTAACAAGCTTGGTTTACTATTTTCCAATCCAATCAGATGATTATAGTACATTTTTTTCGCGTGAAATAGGTGATAAATAACATTAACAATATTACTTTTTGTAGGTATTTCCGAAAAATGTTGATGCAAAGTTGGTAGTGTTAATGGCAGCAAGAGCGTCAAGAGTACGTAGAAAACCAAGAAGCGATTGATGCTGCAATTGTGTCAATGTTGGACAACCCGAAACAGGTACAACAGTATCACAGAGCTTACAGTATATTTAGTCGAGTACTAAAATCTTTACTGTTTGATGAATAAATTTTTCGCAGTCTAAAACCCGTCTGGTCATGTTCATGGAGTAAAATATTGTTTTAAGAGTAACGAAATAGTGCGGCCTGCAGGATTGATGTGCGTTACATGTGTTTCGCATGTACTTACAAGATGGAAAAGACAAATTGTAAAACACTAAACTTAAGTAGTTAGCTCATTATCGTAAATTTTCGTAAAAAGCTGTCATATTCAAAGACATTCTTGTGTAGACAGCTCATTAACGTCTTGCGTCGTCAGAATTGAAAATTGCATCGAGTTATTGCTACTTTGTTGTAAAAACAAGAGTAGTCAGTTTATCAAAGATCTCCAAATCAGGGTATACATATCTCATTGGTAGTTTTATAAAATATCTCAAAATTTAGTTTGATAGTTGTTCCTAGTATGAACTACCTGCATACATTTTAGTTATTTTTTATTTAACTGGTCTATAGTGCACATTGCACACTGATGAGTTAGATTTCTTTTCTGCTACAGGCAAAAACAGCTTATGTCTTGATCGATTTATGTAGCAGTACACTTGCACCTTGGATGTCCCGAGTAACTAAAAAGGTTGTAAGGATCTCTCAGCCTTGGTGTGGCAAACAATTTGGTATTTAACGTTTTGTTTTTTTATGAAGTGATATGAGATTAACTTTATGTGATGCAGATAGACTTGGCTGTGGAATCATTAAGCACCAGATTGTTTCCCATTTAAGGAGTTCAGGACATACCTTAAGGTGTCTTTGGTGTCCTAGATGCATCCTTAAGTTGTAAGACATTCTTTCTTTGGATATGACACCTTTTTATTTGTTTAACGATCTCATTTAGGCTTAGGCATTGATGCGTGAGATCAAATTCATTCACAAGTAATTGAATTTTCAACCTTTCTTGTTTATGTAGATGTGTGTAGGGTTCATAATTCTAGATCTGGTAGGAATTTTCCTGTAGTAGGAGAATGTAAACATGTTTATTGACGATGGTGAGATTTATTGAGAACACATGTACATACTTTTTTATTGTCTTGATACATATATGTGTAGGTTTTGTTTTGCAAATAATTTCTCACTGCCCTCAAAAGCGTTCTAAGATTCCTACCTAAGAGGTACTCCTACCAGATTTTGGCTTGATCTATGCTTGATAATTCATGAAGAGGCTATGAAATCAAAATTGAGGCACCATTTTTTATGGTGCTCCGAATGATAATATTAATTAATACTAATTGATAATAGGAAATTTGCTTTGAACAAGATGAAGAGAATTTTTTTGGATTAATTAGACCCGCGGTTTGTTACGATTTTGCCTGGGTAAAAGAGGTTTGAGCTTGACATTTGACTTGATAATGCCAATTGACTGCAATTTTCATGTTGCGATTTAGGTTATATTGGGGTTGTTGGTTTAGAGAGGAACACATGGTTAAATGGAAAAGTAACAGTGAATAACTTGTACTTGATTGATGGCATATGGACTATAGAAGTTATGTTACTATGGGATCCCTCTTATTACTGGATCTTGCAGCTGTAATGTCGTATTCAGTCTAAGTTCTGTGGTCTTTTAGTTAGAGTTGTCGCCTAGTTAGAGGATGGTTGGTCTGTTTTTGCCACCGAGGATTATGGAAGTATTTGCATCATATCTAGTTCCAATCCTAGCTACTTGTAAGATAACTTTATTCGTGATGTGGGATGTGGGAGACAACCTATGTTTCCGTTGGCACTATGTAGTACCATTAGCCTAGGCTGGTCGTTGTTCTCATAGGACTAATCAAATTGGGACGAGCTTAGTTGTTTTTCTTTGTCGAGCTCCATGTCTGTGTCATTTTGGGTTTTACGTTATGAAACTTCTACTAATCTCACTTTTCTTGGAAATTTGATTGGATAATGTCATAACAGGCCACAAGGTGAACACCATTCTTTAGTTTGTGTCCATGCGGCCCTTAAATATCTTCTGCTGGCTCTCTCTAGCTACATGGATGAAGTGATGACTGAGTACAAGGTAAAGGCTATATTGAAACTTATCATAAGACCATAAGCAGACAATTCTAACTTGTTGACTTGTTGATAATATTTATTTTCCTTGCATGTAGATATCGGACCCAACAAATGATGGTAGTGCATCGAGATGAAAGGAGCAAATCTGGATATCACTTTTGGGAGTAGTTTTTATATAGTCGTACCTTTTAGCTTGGACTTTTGCGGACATTTTATTATTTTTGCGTGAAAACATTTCTCTTGTTCAGATGTAATAATTACAATAGTATAGTTATTTTGAATTTTTAAAGCATGTAATTTGACAATGCAATTTTAGTTTATGATATAAATTTGGTTTCGCATATAATTTAGTCAAATTAATGTTGTTTACGCACGACTTATGATGTCATTTAATAATCGATATGACTTAATTTAATCATCTTGATAAAAATACTGAGTATTATGGAAAATTTCTAGTGTAGAAAAAGCGTCGAGAAGTTTCAAGATTATGACGCAAAAAAGCATCGGTAGATGACGATGCTTAAAGGTGTCGGGGCTCTTTACACCTTAAAGCGTCGACAAGGGTGACGCTAAACAGTGTCGGAAAATCCTGACGCCCCAAATGCCCACACTTTTTGAAGCGTCGAGAAGAAAAATGGCGACGCTTTAAAGCGTCGAAAAAAGCCCAAAAAAGCGTCGTAAAATGATGGGATGTGTTGTAGTGAATTAATAGAGACTTTCTTTGGAATAAGAATCCTTCACAACGCTCCCCGAATTTGATTGGCTGGTATAAAGTTTGCTTACCAAAATCGATTGGTGGACTGGGAATAAAATCTTCTAAAGCTGCTAGTAAATATAAAGCCATTCAACTGAAATTTCTATGGAAAATCCATATGGATAAGGAAAGCATATGGGTTAGAGTAATAACTAAGAAATACTTGAGAAATTGTTCACTATTTGATCATAAGCCTAACCCAGTCTATTCTTGGCAATGGCGTAAGCTTATGAGTCTTCGGACTCTCTTTTGAAAAGGATTGAGATGGCAGGTAGGTAATGGTAGCAACACTAAGTTTTGGTATGATAATTGGGTTTTCTCACACCCACTTAAAAGCATTACGAGTGATGATAATAGTAGCCGTGATCTTAATTTTTTGGTTAAAGATTTCATAACCTATGACAAACAATGGGATGTTTGTAAATTAGCCAGTCTAGTAAATAACGATATTGTAAATCAGATTACTAACATTCCACTACCACATAATGATATTCCAGATATCCTTATATGGGGGTTGTCCGTGGATGAAAATTTCTCTACAAAAACAACAACTTGGCTAGCACAAGGTTTGTTCGATCATGCTCATGACAAATGTGAATTTCAGTGGGTTTGGAGATTAAATATTCCACCAAAATTGAAATTTTTTCTCTGGAAAGCATGTGTTGACGGCTTCCCAACGAAATATAGACTTCTTAAAAGTCATATTAATGTCCCACCTCATTGCATTTTGTGCAACTATATCCTAGTGAAAATAAAGATAATTTCTTTTACGAATGTCTTTTGATTAAGTCACCAAGAAATAAACATTACTAGCTACAACATTTTTTTTGTCAAATTATGATAATATTGCAAGTCAAAGTTTTCTAATGAAGCTTAATTATCTCAAAGACTTAATTCCACAAGATGATTTCGTTAATATCATTTTTATTTGGTGGAATGCATGGTTTTATAGAAATGATATTATCTTTAATAATGTTAATTTCAATTTAAACAAACTTATTACTTTATGTAATAATAACATTAAGGCCTGAATCGAAACTAGACATAAAGATCTCAACAATCCCGAGAAAGAAAAGTCTGCAAGAAACACTTCTAGTACGAAGGAAATCTGGTGGGAGAAACCTAGAAATGCCGGTTTTCTAAAACTAAATTTTGACGGATCGAGAATAGATGACAATAAAGCTGCTTTAGAATATTGTATAAGAGATCATAATGGTGAAGTCGTGTTGTTAGGAGCAAAAAAGTGCGGATCTAATAGTATTCTTGTTGCAGAAGCACTCACTTTAAAAGAAGGTATTTTAGCCGCTAAACACTTAGAAAACTCGAAGTTAATTTTGGAGGGTGATAATTTATGTGTTATCAACACACTCCGTAGCACTTGGCAGATCCCGTGGGAAATCTCTAATATTATCAAGAATGTGATGAAACTTGATCTTCATCTTTTTGATGAAGTGATAATTAAACATTGCTTTCGTGAAGCCAACAAGGTTGCTGACTTCATGGCCTCTGTTGGACATTAGTCGCCCGATTTTTTTTGGCGACAAAAGTCAGCGACGACTTTTTGGCGACTGTTTTCCGTCGCCAATAGCTATTTGGCGACTGATTTCAGTCGCCAATTTTTGTCGCCCGTTTCAGTTTTCGTTGTAGTGAAAGCCGGTGGCTTCAACTTACTTTACTCATTCGAAAGGATGAGATATGTTGGTCCTATCTAAGAGGATCAACCTAATTCCTTACCTTAACAAAAAAATAACAAGGCAGATAGCACTTAGCAAGTCAACATTTTTTGTAAGATGACAAAGTCACATTTGTACAATCGTACATGGAGTTGTAGAAGTTATGGTGTATTTGGATAACTAAAATGGAGGGAAAGGGAGGGGAGGGATCGGAGAAGGAGGGAAGAGAAAGGGATGGAAGGGGAGATTTGGATACAATTCTCTTCCAAATGTCTCCTAGAGAGATTTTGATTTGTGGATCCCACTAAATCTCTTCCCCTCCATTTATCTTCCACACATATTTGCTATCCAAACAAGCTTCGTTCACTCTCCATCCTTCCCTTTCTTTTCCCTCCAAAACACTCAATCCAAACACATCCCTATAGTTCGACAACAAATCTTATATTATCACAACCATTATAGCTCAACAACAATTCTTATATTATCAAAACCGTTTTACTTAAAAATTATTGTAAAACTAAGTAATTCAACAACAACAACATTACCTCAGTGTTTTAAAGACTCCCCATAAATTACGTGATACGGGGGTCAAATGTACGCAGTCTTCCCCTTATGTTAACAACACAAAAAGTTATTTTCGAATGACTCAAGATGAAAATTTCGTTAAAAACTACATCAAATGACGCTACTTTACAAAAGAAAAAAGTGCAATCAATTAAGTGACCAATTATGGTTTAATGGGGTCTTTTACTAAAACGACCATTTTCTATAAAATATTTCCCAAACTACCCATTTTCGAATTTTAATTCTCATTTTAAACCTTTTTTAAGGTTTTAACAATGTAATTAATTTTAGCAATAGCTTGTTTGGATAATAATTTTGGCAAAATGGTTGCAAGAGATTTATACGATCTTAAAATTTAACTTCTCATAATGGCGACTAATTAATACATACTCCATATATATTTCTAACATCACATAGATATTAATAGACTAATATTTTTTCTTTTCAATCTTTATTTTTAATTTTTTTTATAAATGTCACATGTATGTTACAACACTTATATATAAGTAATGTATGATTATATCGAATAAATAATGTGACGTGAATTAGCTTCTTTCTCTATTTAATACATCAACCTTTGTCAATTTTAGATTCTTACAAAAAGCAAAATTAACATTTAAATTACGAGCAAAGTGATAAAATTACAATTAATTATTTAGAACCCTAAATCAAATAAAACAATAGTTGAAAAAATTACGACCATTTTACTTCTTTTCACAAAATCATGCCATTTATTTTTTTATTTCGTCATAAAATAACATATTTATTAATTTTTTTATGATTATAGTAACTTTTATATGAAAATTAAATATGCTCAATGAAAAATTATAAAATTTAAAATAATAGGTAAAATAAAGATTAGAAAAAATACATCTTTCAAAATCCATGAATTGGTGGAAAATATATACTCGTAATATCAATTATCATAACGGAAAATTAATTAATTTTAACATTGCCTAAATTTTTTTTTACCAAATTAGCCTTTAAGCCTAATTTATTTCCCAAACTAGCCATTATCAAAATTGGTTATGTTTCTAAAATTTTAGAATGGTTAAAATGGTAATTAAAATTTGAGATTGGTTAGTTTGGTAAAAACTTTAAGAAAAATGATCATTTTAGTAAAAGACCCGGTTTAATGAGTCATTAGTTTCATTGGAAATATGGAAACCACAACCAAGTGATTATTTATCGAAAAATTTCCACTAAAATAACTCCCACCAATCACCATGGTTTTACAATTTGATACTTCCTCCATTTTTATATAATGTACCCATTTTATTAAAATACTACACTCATATATTCAACAAATGGGTACATTATATAAAAACGGAGGATAGTATTATAAAACAGTTTTACAAAACCTTGCCGAAGATTTTTTTTATTAAACGAAAGAAAAAGTCGATGGAGTAGATATTTTTATATGCAACAATCAAGACAACTTCAATCCTATACATTCTTTATCTCACATTCCATACATAACCATCGCACCCTTTTTTAAAATCCTCTAGTGTTTTCGGGTAAAGGGTACGGTCTTCTTGTCGACATTTCATTGGCCAAATAACTCGAAAAGGAAGACAAGAAGTGATGAACTATTTGGAAGATTGTTACGGAGTATAATGTTTGCATTATTGGTATTTTGGAACAATCTAATTGTACGACTAAGGATATGGATTTTTCATTGTTGAAAGAGTGCCCTAATTTCCCTGAATGCTCTCTCGATATTTTAAGATCTTTTCATGGTTCAACATATAATAATTTTTTACCTATACATGCACGCATTTTATTCATATTGATAGGATCTTTTAGTGATACCTGTTGCGTACAATGATTATATCCTTAGGATGATAAATTGAAACACTCGGCAATAGTCAATGATTAATGAACGTGAAAATTAACGACTAATTAAACTTTTGTCAAATTTATACAATATTATCCTTATATTTCTCTAACACAAAAATTAAATAAGACCATTGTATACATATAAAAAAGAAATTCTTAAGATTGTACATTACTCTAAAATAAATTTTATACCTAATGCACTAATTACACTTTTTAAACCCGAAAAGTAAACTACGAAACCAAGTAATAATTTTATTAACATTCAAACTTTCAAATAAGGAACATATTACTTCCTAGACTATATTCCACGGTAACTATTCCCTTAAAATAACACGGTCAGTAATTGTTTCCTTCATTACAGAAGAGTCCTTAGGGATAATAGTCACTATGCATGCAATAATAAACATCTAAGCCGAATCTTATAATGCCAGGTCAATTTGGATTACATGTCATATTCCAGTCCTTTGTTCGTGTGTAGGCATGGTACATGCCTATCGGGTTTTTAGACCGGGTCATTCAGGATTAGATTAATATTTTATAAGATAAGTATTATCTATTGATACTAGACTTCTCTAACAGGTCAATCAAGTCAGGCTATTTTGCAATTAAGAATTAAGAATATCGAACTTGATCTTTTCACTTTCAGGTGTATTAGTTGTTATCAAGTTTTCTATAAACAAGTTTCAATTACGACAATAAGCATTCGTGCTAATTTGAATAAATTACAATCAACTCAGGTTTTTGGTAAAATTTGGGTACTTTATGAGGTGTAGGTCAAATTATCTCATCAAGATATTTGGATCGAATAAGTTTGGCCATGCTTAATTTCTACCCTTATGTGAGTGAAGAGTGTTATAGCATATGTGATCAAAGATAAAAAGAAACATAAGTTCATAACGTGTTAGTTGGGTCCACAGGATTGGAAGGAGAAGAGTGTTATTGATATTAAGAAGATTAAAGATTTAGATTAGAAGATTCAAATTTAGATTATGGAATCAATGCTTAACTGTTAAAGCGCAATTTAGAGTGTTTATATAATACTTTTTTTATCAAAACCTTTTTTTCGGTGCACACTGGGTAAACCCGCGGGTATATGTAATAGCCTGCAAACCACATATACCAGGTAAATCACCCGAAGGTGACAGACTCGAAGTCTATTTAGGCATGGACTCGGGCCAAGAATGCTCCACAAGATTTTGCTCTTGGGGAGGTTTGAACCGGGTCTCCTGAGAATTTCACCCATGTTTTAACCACTAGACTAACAGATTAATCAAAACCGTTTAGATTTTAGAACGACTAACAGAGTCAAGGCATCGATATAACCGGAGGCGAAAGTATTATTGTAGTAGCTTGGAAGCAGTTATCAAAACTCTGGGCGTGTCAAGGATCAATTTGTGAATAATGATGTATTGCGACGCATTTGTCTGGTTATCGACTAAAAGACTAGAAGAGCTTGGAGAACCGTCAATTGCATGTTATACTATCCTCATCACTTTACCCTCACTCTATGGGGTAGCTGGCTTTGAGGGCTCTTGTGATGTGCGGTCTAAATGAACTGTTACATTTGAGTATTATTACTTACAAGGTAGACAAAATCTTATCTATATAAATATAAGACTATTTCAAATATTTTTATGCGTTTATGTTATTATATGCATTTCTTTCTAAAGAAAAACGCGAACTGGACCAACATCAAATAATTTAGAATTAATTTCGTAAAAACTGCTATATTTTCTACGTAAATGTTTATGTTTTATACGAATCTTACAAAAAATTTATTAAATAATCAACTAGCAATTAACAAGAATTTTATATACTAATTATTAAATCGGTTTTTCCAACGTGTGCCCTTATATCTTATGAATCTTTTCATACTCGATTTATTAATGTGTGCTCTTAGGGCGCACGTTAAAAAAACCGTTTATTAAATAATAAAATATATATTTTTTCACTTTTGATTACACCAATTTTTCCTTGTTAACAATCTTTAATCTTTAATATTAAGATGATTATGATATATGGAGTAAAAATAAAGAAAATTATATATATAAGAAAAACTTACACTATTATCTTATTAGATAATTCTTACATTAAATTTTTAAATAATTAAATATACGGTAAATTCCTAAAATGTGCATTTTTATCATATAATAAACCCAAATTGGATTTGTTCGTCTAAAAAGATATCTTTGACAAATTAAGCTTAATCTTTTCTAGCCACTAAATGAAAGTTTATCTCAATGTCAAAATAATCATATTTTTAAAATATTATAATTTACTCCCATCGTCACAGTTCTTTTATTTAAAATATTTTATATAAAATTTAAAATTGTTATTATGTCGAGTAAGTCTCATATAAAACGGATCTAAACACGAAGTTAATAAAACTTCTACTTTGATAGTATAGATTTCGAGCTTTATAACAAAGAATTTGAGCTTATAAATATATATATTTTACGAGCTTTATTGAAAAGAATCTGAGCGTCTTTGTAAAAAAAATTTAAATAAAAACATTATATTGAAACTCAAAAATAATACATATAAAACCTAAAAAATTTAATTTTAACACTAAAAAATTATAAAACAAAAAATTTTACTAAATGCTCGAAAAAAATTACATATAAGCTCAATTAGATTTCTATTAGATCTACGATCCTCATATACATCTGGATGTATAATTCTGGTTTTATTTTGTACTAGTTTTCAACCCGAGCAAAATCGCACGGGTATATTTAAAAAAAATGTGGTGGATAATTAATATTAACGAATAGTGTCAATAATTCAATTTCTATTGTATATATTGATAATACGTTAAAATGCATCATCGGAACCGTGTTTATGATTATCGTATAATGATTAATATTTTTAAAATGATAAAAATGATTAATATTTAACGTCGATATAATTTTGTTTTATATCTAACGTCTACACTAATAATTTCGAATAATATGATTATCGTATTATAATGACTAATAATTTCGAATAATATGATTATCGTATAGTTACAGTTTATTTTACCATTTTGTTTATGATTTGATTTCGCAAAATATTTAAATTTGTATACTTTTATTGGTTGTTATATTAATATTAAGTTATTTTTATTGTTTTTTGATTTAGTATCATTGCTCTTTTTTTATTGCAAAATATGCACGGGTATATTAAACGGGTATAGTTTTAACAACATCGATATAATATATCGATATATTGTTTACTGTAATTATTTTACGTTCTTATTGTTTACGAAATTATAGCACAGATGTTACGTAATATTTCTAAAAATATGATCAGGCATTTAGTTCGAAAATAAGGCAGTTATCTCGTAGGAAATTCATCAAAGAAATTGCGGGTCCCACCTCAGAGATTTAAAAAGAAAATGTATTGATGACGGGTTCACCAGGACTTCTTAAATATTTTTGTAATTATATAGATGAGGTGTTTGCTGCCGTTACTTCAACGATAAGATGTGTCAATAATTCACGAACTCGGCTACGTGCATTACTGCATGTATTACTTGTATCAGTTGTATGACTTGAATCAATACTGTTAGAACACAATATGTTGATGATGGCAAGTTACCTTGATTAATCTAACGTTTGCTTGATGAGTAGCAAGAGATTAGGAAAGTGACATAAAGCTCATTGAAGATCACAAGATCATATGTCAAGATGCAAGCAAAGACAAGAGAAGGCCAAGTCTAGGAATGCATTGTAAACAAGGTAGTTTAACATTCATTCGTATTTGTTAGAGGTGCAAAATCCTTGCAACAGTCCAACAGACTGTTGCAACTGGGGTTTCTAGTACGGTCATGGAGATTATATTTCGAAAAATATTTCTATCAAAAGTTGTTGGTGTTTTGGTTCATTTACATATTTCAAATGTTTTACAAACTGAAAGAAATTAATTTGAAATTCAAAAGCTCACAATGCACATGAGGTCTAAGGCTAGAAAAAGAAGAAAGTTTACTTTTTCCTTTTTTGGCCATAAGACCTACAAAAGGAAGGTTCTCTCTTACACTCCTTACCTTAAATGGTTTGCCTTGAGCCTTGAGTAGTTTGCCTTGAGCCTTGCTACCATGTGCATTTTCAGTTTGTAAAAGACACTCCACTATTTGAACCCTTGGGTAATAGAGTTATGCAAACAAATTACACACTTAAGAGTGTGCTTCCACTAGCCCAAATCCCCTATAAATACCAACACCTTAGCTCATTAATTGCCAAGACTTTCTAAGCATTTATTGTAAAACTTTGCAAAACCTTTTAAGCATTTATTCTTCAAGTTTATTTTGCAAAAGGTTCTGATTTTGAAAGAAGTCTTCATTTGTTTTCGAAAAGCTATAATCTCCTTGTACTAGTTCGCACTTCTAATGAGTATAAATGTTTGTTCGATGAACCTTGTGTTTAGATCTTAAAAGTAGTCTCCATGTTCTTTAAGAGAACTCTTGAGACATTGATCTTGTAAACCAAAGGTAGAACAACAAACTCTTAGAGCGGAGTAGCTTTAAGTTTGAGTCAAGTCTTCGAGCGGAGTAGCTCTTAGCAAATGCAACCGGAGTAGGTTGGGGAGTTGTTTTGCTGTAATAGTTTTAGTTAAGCGGAGTAGCTTCTAAACTTTCAATAAAATAACGGTTGGACGTAGGCTCCGGAGTAGGAGCTGAACCAATTTTTTATATCGTTTGTTTATTGCTCTTTCTCGTACTTGTTACTCGTTTCTTGTTATACACGAAATGGATCAGCTCTGTGCAACAGTTCCTCATACTGTTGCTTAGTCCCTGATCTTGTTGCCTTAAATCGTGAAACACTTAAGCTATTTCAGAATTTTTAAAAGGTCACCTAATTCACCCCCTCCCCCTCTTAGGTGCTAAACTCGTTCTTGATTCTTCAATTGGTATCAGAGCCTTGTGCTCTTGATTAGGCTTAACCACCAAAGAGAAAGATCCGTAATCATGGACGAGTCTAAACACACTAAGTACCCAATTTTTAAAGGTGAAAACTATGCTTGGTGGAAACACCGCATGGAACACTACGTTAAAGGGGTAGATTATGAATGTTGGATGATAATAAAAAAGGGTCCACTTAAGATTGAGGTAACTGATAAGGATGGAAACACGACACCAAAAGATGAAGAAAAATATAATGAAAACGATTACAAAAAGATCGAGAAAAACTCTAGAGCCATGTCCATTCTTCAATATGGCATTGGCGACCAAGAGATTAATCGTATATCGGGTTGCACTTCGGCCAAAGACATTTGGGACACCCTAAGCTTAGCTCATGAGGGTACGTCTCAAGTCAAAAAGTACCGTGTTGACCTTCTCATGCAACAATATGAGATGTTTAACATGGGAAAGGACGAGTCAATCAATAGTCTTTCATCTCGTTTCTCTTGCATTGTTAATGAACTTAAGAGCCTAGGTCGTGAGTTTGATTCCGAGGATTTAGTCCGAAAGATCCTTCGAAGCTTAACTGAAAAGTGGCAACCGAAGGTGATGGCTATTGAGGAAGCCAAGGACCTTGCCACTCTTTCCCTTAATGAACTAATGGGGTCTCTTATGGCCCATGAGCTTTCACTCATTAAACGCTCTCATGAGAGTTCAAAGGGGAAGGGACTCGCTCTAAATGCTCTCTCAAGTGATGAGGAGGATGAGGATGTCGAGTTCGCTATGTTCACTAAGAACATGGCCGGCATAATTAATGGTCGTGGGTCTCAAAAGTTCACTAACAATGCTAGCAAAAAGCGTTTTCCAAAGAGGAGATCTAATTCCACTTTTGGTTGCTTCAAATGTGGTGACAAGGGTCACCAAATAAAGGAATGCCCAAAGTGGGACGATATTAAGTCCAAGGAAAAGCGTGATTTTGCTAAAAGAGATTACAAAAACAAAGTTATGACTGCCATTTGGGGTTTATCCGATTCCGATGAGGACGAGTACCTTGAGGAAGAATTGGATGCAAAGTTAAGTATCTCTTCAAAATCAAAAACCGAAACCTCAAAAACATCAAAGAAAGAAGCTGCCATTTGCCTCATGGCTCACTCAGTTGATTCAAGTTCCGACTCCGAAAGCGAGGTAAAATGTCTAAAGAAAAAGGCACGCGCCTTTTCTAAAGACAAAATCTGTCTTCTTTTAGATGATTTTATTGATAAGTGTCGTGTCCAAGGAAATAAACTCATTGCCATGCAAGATGAAATTGAAAGTATTGTCGAGAAAAATGTCAATCTTAAGGAGAGTCTAACAGAGGTAGATCAAACATGTACAATAACCAAACTAGAAAAGGAAGTCAAATTGCTTCGAAAACAAAATCAGTGTCTTGTAAATAAAACTGAAAAGGCACATGCAACAGACCCATGTAATGTTGCATCTGAACTAAGTAAAGAGGTCGAGTCTCTAAAAAGAAAAGTATCATCTCTCACAAAGGAACGTGACTCCCTCATAGTTGAGCTCACTTCGTGCAAACTAGACAACAAACAACTAGAGGAAGTTGCGATCTTGTTAAGTGATGAAGCTAGTCATGTCAAAAGTAAAGTTGACAAAATTGAGAAAACGAATCTAGCTCAACTTGAGAAAATAGAGACTTTAACCAAAGAGTTACTTGATGCAAAACAGTTTTATCTCAAATGGGAAGGAAGTCAGAACGTCTTGGAATTTCTGTTAAAGCAATCTAAAGAGAATGAAAAAGCTTTGAAAAATGTTGGACTTGGTTTCAGATGCAACAGTAGTGCACACTGTTGCAACCGAAACCAAGACCCAAGCCAAAGAGATTTCAGACGACGTAAGTATGTTGGATTACCTGAATATGTTATTTGCTATTACTGTGGAAAGACTGGTCATGAGTTCAATGGATGTCCCAAAAGAGAACTTGACCTAAAAAGGAACACAAAAGTTGCACAAGAAACGTGGGTCAAGAAGGACTCGGTGTCTAGTGTAAAGAAGGGACCCAAACTTGTTTGGGTTCCTAAACTAACTGTTTGATTTGCGTAGGCATTAGTGGGGGGCAGCAGCAATTGGTATTTAGACAGCGGATGCTCTCGTCACATGACGGGGGAAGAAGACCAATTCCTCTCACTAGAGGCCTACAATGGAGGCATGGTGACTTTTGGCGATAACAAACAAGGTGAAATTGTTGGTATCGGAAAGGTTGGTAAGTCAAAATCACTATGTGTGGACAAAGTGCTGCTTGTCAAAGGATTAAAACACAATCTACTTAGCATATCACAATTGTGTGATCGAGGTAATATTGTTGAATTTCATGCTCATGTGTGTAAAATCCTAGATGGAAAGACAAAGGAGTTGGTACTAGAAGGTAAACGAGTCAAGGATGTGTATATGATTGATTTATGTTCTTTATCCGGTCAGAAACTTTCGTGCATGAGCGTCCATAAAAATGACCCATGGCTTTGGCACAAACGTTTGGGCCATGTAAATGCTAGAACATTAAACAACCTTAGGAGACTTGACTTAGTGGAAGGTTTACCAATCATAAATTTTAAATTCAACTCTTTGTGTGATGATTGTGTTAAAGGAAAACAAGTTAAGAGCTCATTCAAGTCAAAGAAGTGTATTAGTACATCTTGTGTCTTAGAACTTGTTCACATTGACCTTTGCGGACCCATGCGTATCACAAGCAAAGGTGGTAGTAATTACATTTGTGTTATTGTTGATGATTGTTCTAGATATGTGTGGTTATTGTTTCTTGGAACTAAGGACAAGGCTTTTGGTGAGTTTTTAATTTGGCTCAAAATGGTCGAAAACAAATTTTCTCTAAAACTTGGTGCTTTAAGATCCGACCATGGAACCGAATTTGAAAACATTGCCTTTGAAGCCTATTGTAATGAGAATGGTGTTAGCCATAACTTTTCGGCCACACGAACTCCGCAACAAAATGGAGTGGTGGAACGAATGAATCGAACTTTGGAAAATATGGCTAGGACCATGCTCATTAGTTCTCAAGTACCAAGAAACTTTTGGGCCGAAGCCGTAAACACTTCGTGTTATATCTATAATCGAGTCATGATTAGAAAAATCACCAACAAAACACCCTATGAAATTCTACGTGGAAGAAAACCCAATATCTCTCACTTAAAATGCTTTGGTTGTAAATGCTTTGTTCATAACAACGGGAAGAACAACTTAGGCAAATTTGATGCCCGTAGTGATGAAGCAATTTTTGTGGGATATTCAAACCATAGTAAGGCTTACAAAGTCTTTAACAAGAGGACTATGAAAATGGAAGAGAGCATTCATGTTGTATTTGATGAATCTAGTCTTTTTGTGTCTCAGGAACAAGAAAGAAATGAAGAGGATGATGATGAGTTCGAGCTTGGGATGGTGCGTCATGACATGAACCAAGTGTTGGAAGCCGAAGATCTGGAGCAACAGTCAGAAACACCTTTGCATGGGGAAGCAGGCCATAACTCAGGGGGAACCGACGAGGCTTCATCTTCAAATGAAGCCAGCACGTCAGGAGTGGAAAAAGAAAGCCAAGGCACAACCATTGATCCACAAAATCCCAATGATAAATCCCCGACACAAAATCAACCCCATGCAACAGACTCTGAAACTGTTGCATCTGAACAGAACGAACAAATAATCGCTCCCAACACCACAAACACCACCATACCAAAGAGATGGAAACACCAAAGCTCTCACCCTCTCGAAAACCTAACCAGTGACCTTGACTCAGGGGTAAAAACCAGATCCTCCCTCAGAAACTTCTGTGCCTTCAATGCTTACCTCTCACAAATTGAACCCGACCACATCTCAAAAGCTCTCGAGGATCCTTTTTGGATCATGGCCATGCAAGAAGAGTTGGATCAGTTCAAAAGCAGTGAGGTATGGCATCTGGTTCCTAGACCTTCAAATCGTACAGTCATTGGCACTAGGTGGGTTTTTCGAAACAAACTTGATGATAACGGAGAAATCGTAAGGAATAAGGCAAGGCTAGTGGTGCAAGGGTATAATCAACAAGAGGGGATTGATTATGATGAAACCTTTGCACCGGTAGCTAGGCTTGAAGCCATACGAATACTCATTGCCTTTGCAGCTCATCATGGTGTAAAATGTTTTCAAATAGATGTAAAATCGGCATTCCTAAATGGCTATCTTAATGAAGAAGTTTTTGTGGAACAACCACCGGGCTTTTTGGATAACGAATCACCGAACCATGTCTTTAAACTTGATAAAGCAGTATATGGTTTAAAACAGGCTCCTAGAGCATGGTATGATAGGCTTTCAAAATTTCTTTTAGAAAATGGCTTCATACGTGGTTCGGTTGATAAAACGTTATTCATCAAGTCACATTCAGATGTAATGTTGCTTGTTCAAATATATGTCGATGACATAATCTTTAGTGCAACTAGTGAAACTCTTTGTGAATACTTTACACATCTAATGAAATCTGAGTTTGAAATGAGTATGATGGGAGAACTAGGGTTCTTTCTTGGCCTCCAAATCAAGCAAAAAGAGGAGGGCACAATGATCCATCAACAAAAGTATGTGAAGGAGATGCTAAGTAAGTTCGGGTTGACCAATGCGAAACCCGTTGCTACACCTATGGTTTCTAACCTCAAACTTGACCTTGATCCAAATGGTAAGAGTGTTAGTGAAAAGGTGTATCGAGGTATGATTGGTTCTTTACTCTACTTGACCGCAAGTCGACCCGATATTCAATATAGTGTGTGTGTGTGTGCTAGGTTTCAAGCAAATCCTAAGGAATCTCACTTCAAAGCCGTAAAAAGGATATTCAAATACTTGATTGGAACTCAACATTTTTATCTTTGGTATCCTTCTTACTATGAGTTTGATCTTGTAGGATTTTCCGATGCCGACTATGCGGGATGCATGTTGGATAGAAAGAGCACGTCCGGAATTGCCACATTCATGGGGCCATGCTTGCTCACGTGGGCTTCAAAGAAGCAAAATACCGTGTCTCTATCAACGGCGGAAAGTGAATACATAAGTGCCGCCCTATGTTGCACACAACTACTATGGGTACGTCAACAATTGCATGACTTCGGTATTACATTCGAATCCTCTCCTATTTTTTGTGATAATACTAGTGCAATTAACATCTCGAAAAATCCAATACAACATTCCCGGACCAAACATATTGAAATAAGGCATCACTTTTTACGTGATCAAGTTGAAAAAGGGACAATTAATCTTAACTTTTGTAAAACCGAAAATCAAATTGCGGATATTTTTACAAAACCGTTAGAAAGAGAACAATTCGTAAAACTTCGGTTGGAAATTGGTTTGTTAAGTGATGCATGACATTAAAAAGATTACGTCTCCCAATGATTGATTAGAACGGGTGACGGTAGTGTTTATGTTTACGATTTATCATTTACGTGCATAAATTTGAAAATATGTTTTACGTAAAAATAAGAGCACATGCATGCTAGTTGTTACATTGAGCCACTCAAAATTCCTCACCCATCACATCAATCCATTACTATCCTTTGTGTAAAAACTCTAAAACTTTCCAACTCACTCAAAATTCAAAATTCTCAACATAACCGTCCCATTCTCACCTTATAACCTCCCTCAAAATGTCTCCCAAAAGTATCAACCAAGAACTCAAAAGGCTTGCAAATACATACAATTCATTCCTTGTAGCCATGAAAAATATGACTTCCTCACCAACCAAACCACCCTCTACCTCACCAAAAGCCCTGCCAAATCACGACTCATTCATACAAAAACCCCGGCTAGAGCAGGCCCTATTAAACCCAAGGGACGAGGACATGGTGGACTAAAGAAAAGACCGATCTTGTCATTTGTTTTGGACTCAAGCGTCGACACCGAATCCAAAGAATTGGTCGATTTGATTGTTGAACCAAAGTTGTCTGAAGAAGTTACTGGAAAAGAAAAAGAAAAGGGAGAGTCAAAGGAAGAAGAAGGGAATGTCGAAGGTGAAGTAAATTCACCGGAAAAAGAAACCGAAAAGGAGGATGTTGTGGAGAAAGAGGCGGAAAAGAAAGCTAGTAAAAAGAAAAGGGGAAAAGAAAAATCGATTAAAAG
The DNA here is from genome assembly GCA_029255685.2 of Silene conica. NCBI lineage: Eukaryota > Viridiplantae > Streptophyta > Magnoliopsida > Caryophyllales > Caryophyllaceae > Silene > Silene conica. Next base: position 74,369,638 of record CM055311.2, read on the forward strand.
AAGGAGAATGTGAACAAAGAGGTTGTAAAAGAAAGTGAGAAATCAGTGGAAAAAGAAAAGAGTGGAGAAAAGGATGTGAGTGAAAAAGAAAAAGAATGCATCCGAAGTGGTATAATTTTATGCAACGGTCAAAGTGGATGTTGCATCTGGAACCCTCTCGGCTTATATCAACAACAAACCCTTCACTTTAACCATTCCATAACTAGGCAAATACATAACTCGACATTGAACATGTTGGGCTAGATACATTTCCAAGGGGAACATGGGGAGCCATTGAACCATCCATTGTTGATAAGGTAGCCAAACTTTTGCGCCCACATGCTTTACATAACCACTCAAATGTCTATGCAACCGAGCTAAAAATCAAACACTAGTTGTTCAAACCACCGGTTCATCTTTAACCTTCTCCAAAGGGTTATTGTTCCAAGCAACAACACTCGGGGCAGGTGCTGCTATCTGGAAATGCTAACCTTCATCTTCCCTATCCTTTTAATGGCTCTTTGATAAACACTAGTTGCATGCGTGTCTTTATTTTCTCGTTTTCAGACTATCTTATTTTGCTATGTGTGTGATGAACCCGTATCTTTTGAACATTGCTGTCCCCTATTGATGATGTCAAGAGGGGGAAGTGAATCCAAATTATGTTATGTGTTTACTTAATGACTCTTAGGCTAACGTTCACCGTAGAAATAGCTTAGCTTTTTATTCGACGTATTACTTAGGATTAAGAATGATTGACCCCTTGACCACCTTGCTCATGCATAAGTTATGTGTTATTTATTTTGGCCAAACCAGACCGACTCACCATGGGTTGAGGGGGAACTTGTCTCATAATTTTGATTGTAACTTGTCATCATCAAAGGGGGAATTTGTTAGAACACAATATGTTGATGATGGCAAGTTACCTTGATTAATCTAACGTTTGCTTGATGAGTAGCAAGAGATTAGGAAAGTGACATAAAGCTCATTGAAGATCACAAGATCATATGTCAAGATGCAAGCAAAGACAAGAGAAGGCCAAGTCTAGGAATGCATTGTAAACAAGGTAGTTTAACATTCATTCGTATTTGTTAGAGGTGCAAAATCCTTGCAACAGTCCAACAGACTGTTGCAACTGGGGTTTCTAGTACGGTCATGGAGATTATATTTCGAAAAATATTTCTATCAAAAGTTGTTGGTGTTTTGGTTCATTTACATATTTCAAATGTTTTACAAACTGAAAGAAATTAATTTGAAATTCAAAAGCTCACAATGCACATGAGGTCTAAGGCTAGAAAAAGAAGAAAGTTTACTTTTTCCTTTTTTGGCCATAAGACCTACAAAAGGAAGGTTCTCTCTTACACTCCTTACCTTAAATGGTTTGCCTTGAGCCTTGAGTAGTTTGCCTTGAGCCTTGCTACCATGTGCATTTTCAGTTTGTAAAAGACACTCCACTATTTGAACCCTTGGGTAATAGAGTTATGCAAACAAATTACACACTTAAGAGTGTGCTTCCACTAGCCCAAATCCCCTATAAATACCAACACCTTAGCTCATTAATTGTCAAGACTTTCTAAGCATTTATTGTAAAACTTTGCAAAACCTTTTAAGCATTTATTCTTCAAGTTTATTTTGCAAAAGGTTCTGATTTTGAAAGAAGTCTTCATTTGTTTTCGAAAAGCTATGATCTCCTTGTACTAGTTCGCACTTCTAATGAGTATAAATGTTTGTTCGATGAACCTTGTGTTTAGATCTTAAAAGTAGTCTCCATGTTCTTTAAGAGAACTCTTGAGACATTGATCTTGTAAACCAAAGGTAGAACAACAAACTCTTAGAGCGGAGTAGCTTTAAGTTTGAGTCAAGTCTTCGAGCGGAGTAGCTCTTAGCAAATGCAACCGGAGTAGGTTGGGGAGTTGTTTTGTTGTAATAGTTTTAGTTAAGCGGAGTAGCTTCTAAACTTTCAATAAAATAACGGTTGGACGTAGGCTCCGGAGTAGGAGCTGAACCAATTTTTTATATCGTTTGTTTATTGCTCTTTCTCGTACTTGTTACTCGTTTCTTGTTATACACGAAATGGATCAGCTCTGTGCAACAGTTCCTCATACTGTTGCTTAGTCCCTGATCTTGTTGCCTTAAATCGTGAAACACTTAAGCTATTTCAGAATTTTTAAAAGGTCACCTAATTCACCCCCTCCCCCTCTTAGGTGCTAAACTCGTTCTTGATTCTTCAAATACAAACTTGATTCTTATAATATCGACTCTCCCACTATTGTCCATAAATGATAAATGTGTAAATTAAGTAAAAAAAAATTATATTCCTATAAGATGAAATTTAAATTATAAGTATAGATACCCTTAGCGGGATTGAACACCGAATCTAATGGAATGATATAGTGATATACTGATATACCAAAACTAATGGTATGATATCCCAAGTGGTTAACTATACGAATTTTCGTATGTATGATATTAATATTTTAAAATCATATCGAATCCGTTTGTGAGTATGGAGTTATTTATTTTATTTACCTGTGCGTAATGTCATACTATTTCGTCTCATTTATTTGTTTAATTATTTTCATAATCTTTGCAAAAGTTATTTCAATTATATTTAAATAAGTTAATTTTAATGAACTTTAAATTAACATTTCTCTATATATTTAGTTGGGTGGTGTTCTATGCGACTATACATACAAATGTATATGAGTCTCGTACATCTAATACATATTTAATCGAGCTTATATGTAATTTTTTTTAGCTTTTAACAAATTTTTTTTGCACTATAGTTTTTTAGTGTTAAAATTAAAATATTTGGGTTTTATATGTATTCTTTTTAAGTTTCAATATAATATTTTGATTTACAATTTTTTTTGTAAGGATACTCAGTTATTTTTCTAAAAAAAACTCGTAAATTAAAATATATGTATAAATTCAAATTCCTTTTCGTAAAGATCGAAATTCGGAGTGCCTGAAAGAATTAATAAGCGTCTCCATACTTTAAGATCTTATTCGATGGAAGAATAACCAAATTAACTGCTGATTCACTAGCCTGTTCCTCGCTTCAGGATCGGTCACCAAAATATGTTGGAATAGGGCACCGAGCTTTGTTAACTTTATTTCTAAAATTGACTATATTATTATGGCTCCGAACGAGGGGTCTCGCTTTCGTTTGTTCATCATATCGTGTGAATCTGTAATAATAAAACTATTTTCTTTATATTATATAGACATAACTAACGCATCACTAGTAAACCACGTAAATCTTTATATTATGTCCTTATTGTTTTTCTTGCCTCCGTTTTCTTCCGTTATATAACACATATATATCACTTCATCCCCATTTGCACTACTCCACTCTATAACTATTCAACTACACAAAATATTTGAACAAGAAGATGCTACTAAGAAGTTCATCAACTCCAATACTAAACTCATGGATACCACCTCACCACAACCATTCTTACACCTCCAATAATTCCTCTTCAAGAGAATCATCTCCTTCACCTGATCACAACACTCATGAACTCAACCTCATACCACTCTCTAGAACTAAATCCATATCCACCATATCCCATGACCACCACAACCACTCAAAACCCACTATATGTACCGTGTCCAAAACCCGTCAATGGGACTCACCTCCCCCTCCTGAAAAGACATCGCCAACGTCAACACCTCTCCAGAGGCTGTTTTCAAGCTCTGGTCTTGATGAGGCGGTGGCGACGTTTGAGGAGGAGGAGGAGGTGGGTGGCGGTGGTGGTGGTGGTGGAGGTGATGATGGGAAGAGTGGTGGAGGGTCAGGGTTTAATGAGTGTGGTAATAGTAGTAATAATTATCATGGACATGGGAGTATGGAAGCTTATTATAACAAGATGATTCTGGTTAATCCTGGGAATTCACTTTTACTTGGTAATTATGCCAAGTTTTTGATGCAGGTACGTTCCTTCTTATACAATCTACCAAATAAAAAGGTTTGAGTGTAAGAAGTACGGTCCTTTTGAAAGATATAGATATTATTCGTAGACCAGGAATAGCAATACGTGATTGTTTATTAAGGTATAAAAACACTACGTTTATAATTTATATGTCCTAAACATTTTGTCATATCACTCATACGGGTACGACCGTTGCATACAAGTTTTTGGTGCATGGATTTTAATTTTGTGATGAAAATTATTTCATTTAGTTAAAATTCGAGCTGGGTGGAATTACAATAACACTATTTAAATTTCCGTCATAAGTTTTAGCATTGATGCATGATCTAGAATGAATGCTGGAAATATGTGAACTCAGAAATCTAGTAAAACTACATGTATCTTGGTATGGTGCATACTTTGCTTAAACAAATAAATGATTTATTTATATTAGTTACCAACATAATATATAGAATCACCCGATTTATTATCGACCTTCTCTTTTAAACCCTCCTCAACCTTTTCCTCTCACATAATATAAATAACTATAAATTCGCCTACTTACAAACCGAAAGTTGATGGTAAAATATAATTTATTTTATTGTCCCATTAACGGGAATGGTTATCGACTAAACTAAAATATCGCGGTGAAAATGTACAATACAAGGGAATTGAATTAAATTACTACTTGGATTAACTTTGTAGTAGTAAGCAGTGATGGAACTTGGGGGCTAGCGCCTAGCAGGGGCGCTCGCCCCGCTGACAGTTAAAATTTTTGAAATTTTTAGTTATAATTTTTCAAATATTTCGAATTTTCCTTACACCCTGCTGAAATTTTTCGTCTTGGAAGTGAATTTCTGGTTCTGACCCTAGTAGTAAAGAATCTGATTGATCTAAGATATATGAGTAGGACAGGAAGGAATTTGAGGAAGTTAGATTAGTGGAGTGGATGGACAGTTGGACACTATGAGTTTTAAGTATTAACATCAAGTAGAGATGCAAGCAGCAAAATTCAAAAATCTGTAGAGTGTTGTAATTGTTGTTGACAAGTGCAGTTTTGGACGTGTAGTTATATTGTATATATGTGGTATGACTCATATATGGGAACAAATAACCAATCTATATGATTCTACTACCTTCTTCTTTACCTTTTTGCTTCAAGTAAGGCACACTTTATAACATTTTAACATTTTTCAATTTGCTCTAAATGTGTTGTCCTTCCTTCTTTTATGGGTCGGATCGACCAGGAAAAATGAGCTGTATAGAGCAGATCTAGGAATATGGCAAGCTTTGAGCAAAACCGGATATTTAATCCAAATTTCAAAATTGGATCAGATATCCAATTTTAAAATTTTGAATTTTGGGAATCCAGATACGATCCGAATTATTTGGATATCCAGAAATCCGAAATCCGAATATCTAGATATCTATATATGGGAAACCGGATCTGGTCCCGTTTACATCTTAATTCACTTTTTTTTTGGTAAATCTCCATTTGATGGGTTATATATGGCTTCTTATCCCGTCTTTCTTTGTATTTGGTTCTCTAACCCCATTCAAATTGTTTTTCCCAATTGTTTTTATTTAACAAATTTCTCACTACCTGAAGAATTATCAAACTTGTTAACGCTTAGTTAGGCCCTGTTCTTTTGGACTTCAAGTCACTTAACTTAAGTTCACTTCAGATCCTATAAGTTCAGTTCAGTTCAGTTCAGTTCCTATAAGTTCAGTTCAGTTCCTATAAGTTCAGTTCAGTTCAGATCCTATAAGTTCAGTTCAGTTCAGTTCCTATAAGTTCAGTTCAGTTCCTATAAGTTCAGTTCAGTTCAGTTCAGTTCAGTTCCTATAAGTTCAGTTCAGTTCAGTTCAGTTCCTATAAGTTCAGTTCAGTTCAGTTCCTATAAGTTCAGTTCATATAAACTCAATTAAGAAAAGTTATATACGGAGTATTATTTTTAACAACCGATACAAACATTTCTTTTAATTATTCGATACACGTCATCTATAAAAAAAATAACTCATTAATAATTTACCCGTCTTTTACTCTCTAATTAATGTCAAACTATCATCCTCATTAATGCCAAAAAACAACAACTCAACATACGACGCCCTCACCCTCACCTTCACCAATTGTCACTCTCCCATTAATCAGTTTCTTCATCACCATTGTTAAAGAAAATAAATGGTTAGAGAAAATTGTAATAGTGAATTATTTTCTATCTAATGTAATTGTAGTATAATGTATGAACTATGAAGAAACCATTATACACAAAGTTAAAAATATTTTAAACTACCTTGTGTTTTAGACTAATTCTTTTATCAATGTCATCTATTGGATAATAATAATAATAATAAGAAGAAGAAGAAGAAGAAGAAGAAGAACAACAACAATAATAACAACAATAATAATAACAATAATAATAACAATAATAATAATAATAGTTAACTTAAATTAAAATAAAGTTAATGAAGTTCGGATTTTATAAGTTCAGTTCAGATCCTATAAGTTCAGTTCAGTTCAGTTCCTATAAGTTCAGTTCAGTTCCTATAAGTTCAGTTCAGTTCAGTTCAGTTCCTATAAGTTCAGTTCAGTTCCTATAAGTTCAGTTCAGTTCAGTTCCTATAAGTTCAGTTCAGTTCAGTTCCTATAAGTTCAGTTCAGTTCAGTTCAGATCCTATAAGTTCAGTTCAGTTCAGTTCAGCTAAGTTTCAGTCCAAAAGAACAGGGCCTTAGTTCTACACGAATATATCAAAAATAAATTACAAATACGTAAAATCTATGGGAATAAGCAATATCCTTTTAAGATTACTAAGATTTGCTATTGTCAAGTCATAAGAAACCAGTTTTCCTTTTTTCTTTTTTTTTTTTTTTTAAATTCGGATCGGATTCGGATATCCGATTTTAAGAAAATCACAATCCACATCCTATCCAGGTTATTTGGAAAAAATCGGATCGGATATCCAATTTAAACGGTACCCATATATTCGGATTTCGGATCGGATTCGGAAAAAAATTTGTATCGGATTTTTTTTCATCAGCCCTAGATATGGCAACAAATCCGTCAGGTTCTGGTCTCTGGATATTGCCAATCAGTTGGATTTGGATCGGATGCCGGATCCAATATAAATATTGCGGATATGGATCTGAATTGTGTAGGACTCGACCCAAAATTGGCTCATTGCCATCCCTAGACAGATCTGATGACATATGTGTTTTTAAACAAATCGAAAAGGCCTTAAATATGAATGTCCAAGTGTACTAACTTGGGAGTTTCACCAATAAAACTTGTAAATTTGATGATCAAAACTGGAGGCCCAATTCCCACGTTCGTCTTGACTAGAGATGGCAATGGGTAGGATCTGGACAGGATCCTATAGGATCCAGATCCAGATCCATTTTAAAATGGTATATCCAGATCCTACCCTTATCCTCAGGGTCCGAAATTTGTAGATCCATATCCGCATCCTAAGGATCTGGGTAGGATCTGGATAAAATCCAGATCCGTCAATCTTCAACGATACATTCAAATGAAACCGCACCAAGTCACTATTATAAACTATTTCACTTTTACTTGTCAATTAGAGACGATGTTTTTGTCGAATTACCCTCTATTAACTTCACTGGTTTAAAAATCATAGTCTAAAAGAAATAAAAAGAGTGTACAAAGTATTAAAAAGTCTTATAGCAACTTACAAATAAGGTTTACAAACCACAAAATAATTATAATTCCAACAATTCATAATAAAACAAATTGTCCAAACAAAATAAACACCAATACTTCATTGCTTGTTTCCATGATCTACCTCTGAAGGGTCGAATCTATCCAAAAAATACCCTTATAAAAATTAAAAGAGGGTCCAAGGGTAGGATCTGGATCTTAGTGGTGGGATCCAGATCCGACCCTCGTACTCGTATAAGGATATGGGTCCGATCCAGATCCTAAGGATCTAAAATAATGGGATCCATATCCTACCCTTGGGTATAGGGTCTGGTGGATCTGGGTAGGATCCGGGATCCATTGCCATCTCTAGTCTTGACTATGCATGGCCTTAGATGCCCCTGCGTACTCACATGAACCGTTCCGAGATTATTTTTCAAGTGGTAAATGGTAATAGAGATTATTTTTGTGTGTCCAGTTTTGTAAACTGTTGGACTTACAGGTATATGGAGATGTAAACAAGGCAGAGGAGTATTGTGGAAGAGCAATATTGGCATGTCCAACTGATGCAAACATGCTTGCTTTATACGCTGACATTATTTGGCAATCCAACAGAGATTCGCAGCGAGCCGAAATCTACTTCAATCAGGCCCTTCATTTTGCTCCTCATGATTGGTAAGTACTCGAAATCAACGAGCCACAACATATCTACTTGTATTTTATGGCTACCTCATTGTTTGTAATACCTACGATTCAGTTATGTCCTCGCGTCATATGCCAAATTTCTGTGGGATGTGGAAGAAGAAGAGCAATAGAATCAAGGCAAAAGAGATGATCCCTCAATGTTGTTTTCTGTGGTAGCTGAGGACTGAGACAGAAATCGAACCAGTAGAAGAAAAAAGCGATAATGGTTATGTCTTCACGACCTCTTCCTCTTCTAGACCAGGGCGCATTAATGGAACATTGTAACATCTTAGGTAACAGTGAAGATATAGAATCTAGTTCTGAAAATGCATTTATCTATCCATGTCTCCATGGTGTAAAATTGTAAATATATCCCTGGACCCAACTTATGTTAAATGCCCGCTCATACGACTAAACGTAAATGTATGTATTTGTACAAGAAGTTTGGTTCAAACATGTTAAGCAGTCGTCGAAATTGCTATGTTTTTTTTCCTGCAGCAGAAAGTGCTTACCCGGATGGTACTAAAGTCGTAGAATATTCAAAACCTGTCTACATTGTCAAGAAATCATCCCAACCAAAAGCTTAACTTAAGCCGATGCTTGCGGTCCAAAGGTTGGCTTTATACTCTAACATGCATCAATATTATCCCTACAGCTTATTTTGCGCCAAACAATTAACATTCATGTTTAAGTACACACTTGATCTATAATTGAACTTGTTCTTGGTAGTCGATACATCCTAAAACAGAGAAATTTAGGCCCTGTTCTTTTCGGCTGAAACGAGTTGATGAATTGAATTAAATGAAGATGGGCTTAATTGAACTAAACGTCTAAACTGAATGGAGTTGAGACATGGTGAATAGAGTTGAAGTAAGAGTTGATTTTGTGAATAAATGAGCTTAATAGAATTGATTGAAGCTGTACCGAACTGAACTAAATAAAGCTTAGCTAATTGCAATGAGCTGAAATTAAGCCGAAAAAACTTAATCCTAGATTGAAAGATTGAACAACCCACTCTTTCAAATCAATTTGCAGGTGTCGAGTATTAGACACGGGTACTCGGAAAATGAAGTGTATGAGCAACATCCATGAGCTAAACAATCCAAGAAGTTTCTAAAGTGGTGAATCCAAGTAAGGAATATGTGCCAAAAAATGAATCTTGAACAAAAGGTATACTTTGATAGAAAGGTAAGTTGATTTAAGATATTCCAAGTCTCCTTTAAGAAATGACCCAAATGTTAACATCATCTCCTACATTGGACTAAGGATTTGGAATCTTTTTCAGCAAACTTATAATTTCCATGACTTTTAAGACTGTTTTCATTCTTCATATAGCTCAGATTCTTTAGCAACCCTCTTCAATCTACCCTAACTTTGTAGGGCTATTCATTTTAAATAAGTAGTCTTTGTTTTTATGGGATGGTTTATCAATAACAATAACAACTTCATTACACAAATGGGAGTATTCTCGTGTCTCGTCTTCTTCATCGTTTCTCTCTTTCACAACGGTATGTCTCGCTTCACTAATTCCCTTACATTTTCCGAATCATAACCCGTCTCCTAAATTGTATGATTTCCTTTCATGTTTATATAATGAGATGACTACATATGTAACTCGCCAACTCAGTATCACCTTGTAGCGCTATTAGACCATCCACATTGGATGATTTCACCCCATTTCACCAAAGTTGTGAAAATAAAAATAATATAAAAAAATCAAAAAAGGTGGTGAGAGGGGTGAAAATTTTCACGCAGGTGAAAATTGAAAAAGTGGGTGGAGTGGTCCCTATTTGCAGCTTTTGTACTATTTTATTCATATTTGCACCAATTTGATTTACTACCGTATACCTACGACTATATTTTGCAAACTTTGTTTTTTAAAAAAACAAAAAATACCATAATTCATATTTTTTTTCATCCTCTATAAAATGAGTCTAATATCAATATATTTCATCACGCTTCTTCTATTATTTTTTCTCTACTTATTTATCAAATTACATATAAGTATTAATTATTTACACAAATATGAATCCTACTAATATGAATCCATACATCAATAATAATTTCAAATTATATCAATAAAAATAAAGCTCTCAAATTTATATTATTTCCAATAATTATAATGAAAAATAAATAAATATAAGTATGAGATAATGGAATGTTGATGTGAATATTGTGGGGTATAGTAAAGTAGGTAAGAGAAGAAAAGTTGAGTATTTGTTGAGGTGGGTATTTTTTGATGGATTTTGGTGAATTTTGGTGGTGAGTGAAAATATGAGGTGGAGTATGAGTTGGGGAGAGAGAAAGTGAAAAAGTGTAGGGTGAAAATTTCACTGATGCGGATGGTCTTAGACGTTTCCTAACTTTGCAGTCAATTTCAGCATTATGTACAGTGTATCAGTCAATTTACTTTGATACTCCGTATGTCTTAACTTTGCGTAGACTAATTGTGACGACTTTTTCTGACAGTTATAACAACTGAAGCATTCTCGGGAACATACGGGGTGAACTACGGAAGAATAGCAGACAATCTCCCGGCACCAGAAAGCGTGGCAACCCTCCTTAAAGCAGCCAGAATCAAAAACACCCGAATTTACGATGCTGATCATAGCGTCTTATCCGCTTTCAACAACACTGGAATCGAGATAATCGTAGGTCTTGGGAATGAATTCTTAAAGGACATTGCAGCCAACGATTTTCGAGCAACCGATTGGATAAAAGAAAATGTAGAGCCCTACTTACCAGGAACTAAAATTGTAGGAATTGCTGTAGGAAATGAAGTATTAGGGAGTCAAGGTGGGCAAGACCTCTGGGAAGCATTAGTTCCCGCCGTACGAAATGTCTACATTGCCCTTTATCGACTTAACTTAGCCAAAACAATTGAAGTCTCGAGCCCTCACTCGGAAGGTGTTTTCGCTACTTCGTTCCCTCCGTCTTCAGGGGCATTTAAGGAAGAAATCATGCCATACATGAGACCATTGTTACAAATCTTTTGGCAAATTGGGTCTCCATTTTATATCAATGCCTACCCTTTTCTAGCATACATTAGTGACCCGACCCATATCGACATTAAGTACGCTCTATTCGAGAAAAACCCTGGCATTTACGATACCAAGACTAAGTTACACTATGACAACATGTTTATGGCCCAAATTGACGCGGCCTATGCCGCGTTAGAAAAGGTCGGGTTTGAGAAAATGGAGGTAATTGTATCGGAAACCGGATGGGCGTCAAAAGGCGACCCGAACGAAGACGGGGCGACATTGAAAAATGCTAGGACATATAACAAAAATCTGAAGAAGTTGTTAATGAAGAAAAAAGGGACACCATATAGGCCACATACCGCAATTAAAGCATATATATTTGCATTATTTAACGAGGATTTGAAACCTGGGCCAACTTCTGAAAGAAACTTTGGGCTGTTTAATCATGATGGAAGCATTTCATATGATATTGGATTTACTGGCCTTGTTCCTTCCTCTGCTTCATCATCTAAGTTTTCCTTTCAGGTATGTTTCCTTACTAATAAACATTTTTGTTTTTCGCGAATTCTCGTTTCACACGGGTTATTTTGGTATAATATAATAAGATTGAGATTTATCATTAACAATGGTTTAGATAGTATTACAGCTTACTGATATCTGTTTTTTTCTAAAAAGGGTTACATTTAGCTGTAAAATAGTCTCAAAATCCCGTCCAATTATTTCAGACAAATAACCCGTTTTAAAGTAAGACCAACACTTTATATCTTAATGTATTATTTTTACATGTAGATTAGTGTAAAGATTAGCGAGTGATTTAACAATATTTATATTTGATGTTATTGCAGGTACTAAAAGGTCAAGGTGGTGTAGGGTTATCAAGCTTGTTAGTTTTCATTATTTGTGTGGCCTCTGTACTTATAACTTTGGCCTCTTGATCTTTTTGTAAATGTAAACTGGAGTTGAGAAATGTATAAATGTATAATTAGCATGTTCAAAACATGAACTAACAATTCTTTGTACAAAAAATGATATAATTTCTTCCATATTAAAAGGTTTACTAATTTGTTCGATAATATACGCACATCTTTTCAATTTGTTTAATCACAATTACAAATTAATTTTGGGTTGAAACCGGATCCAAACGGATGACTCGTTGAGACAATGATGAATTAAGAATTTTATTAAAATTTAATATTAATTTATTATATTTGAAATAATAATTAAAAAATAATTAGTTTTAGAGTTTGTTTTGTCAAAATTACTTGCTATTTTGCAATTTTTTTATTAATGAGTACTTTTAAAAACAGTAATGTTTTTGCATTCAAATTAATTTACTCTTAATATATTGTTGATGTTGCCATCATTTTCTGATTATTTGAACATTTATGAAATGTTTCATGGTAACATCGCGGAAAAATTGTCTTTATCCAGTGATATTTGAGATCTTTCTAAATATGTTAACCTTATTTTTCGAGATATATATAATTGATGTTTTCTTTAGTCCCGTGTTGGACAACTACAAGTAATGATGCAATTATGCAAATAACATCATAACAAAAAGTCAGATACTACGTATAAGACCATTAATAACCTTGTAAATTTTTACGGATTATTAAACTAATTTTCATATAATTACACAATATTGGAAAGGCATCATTAGTTCGCTTTAACTCAATAGTTATTGAGTTGTTAAACTATCTTGAGCGTTAAGGCCTTTATGTATATGTCCAAGATACGCCACTAGCGCCATGAATAATAGTGTCTTGGTCGTCTAATGAGAAAGCAAAAATAAAAATTAGAGGTGATTCAATGTGTGTTTGAGTCGGATATGGGAAGGGTTCATGTTTAGTATTTGGCCCATGAATAAGTAAATTAGCGGGTTTTGGACGAGCTAATGAGTTGGACCTTTGTATTGTTTTTAAAATGACTTGTCCTTTCCCGCTTATTTAACCGACAAAATAGTCGGATTTGATGGGCAAAACAAGTCATGAACAACTTTATAAACAATAGTGCTCTTTGGTGCAAAGTGTACTTCGGGATCTGAAAAGCTTGAAATAAAATGTGGAGCAATTCTGTCGAGCGCTTAAAATTTGCAAATCGGTTAGAACGGTCCACGATCCTTGAAGGAAAGTAGTGCATTCATGGAGAATCTAGAAGTCTTATTATATATATCGTTTTAAAAAAGACTTTTTTTTTGTGACAATAGATTATGGTTGGTTTATGCTATTAATTTTGCAATAGCATGAGCCGACCTATTAAGATTCCTAGGACAGTGACTTAAAGAAAAACAATGAAAACTACTAAGCATATAAATTAAGGATCTAATTGTAGAAGCTGCGTCTTTATCATAAGGTTGGCACCCATTAACCTGAAGAACCAAGTTGAGACAGTCAGAAGTAGCATCCAGATGGCGAAATCCCTGTTTAATAGCATCACGACATGCCAACAATAATGCAACTGATTCAGCATGAATAGGAGATGACGCCCAGAACGAAGCCCTGTCCCATATTAATTCTTCCCCCTTTTCATTCCTTATTAACCATCCAGCAGAAGATGTGCCATTATTTTTCCATGAAGCATCACACTTGAGTCTAACATTATGATTGCACAAAGAGGAACCCAATATTGTAACTGGGAAATGGTTTCGTATAAGTTCTGAGGTAGTCGTACAATCTTGCTGGGATTGCTTTTGCTGGTTTTCCTGTCGAATCTGTCTTGCCCATTCAACTCTTTTAATATTTTCAGATGCAAGAGATTGTATCTTCCGAGCAACAGATGGTGCATGAAATGATAAGTTGTTAAATAATTTATCATTCCGAGTAGTCCAAATGACCCATAAAGTTGATACAAAATTTGAAATTAGGAAAAGGCAGTCCTTCTGACGTTTAAAGAAAGAAAGCCAGTTCGACATCCAAATTTGTATCGAAATATGATTGCTATAGTTAGGTCGGATCCCCAAAGGTGATAGGAACCAAATTGCAGAGGAGATTGGACAATCTCTAAGGAGGTGCTCAAGAGTTTCTGGGTTACCTTTATCCTTATCAGATGCATGAGAAACCCACCATTGGTTAAAGGCAGAGATATACCCGCTCTTGGACGAGTAGTTGCCATGGCTAGTTTTATTCCAAACCAAGGTATCATTATCAAGATGGGAAGGAGAAGGAACTGTCATAATGACAGACAAAATATCAGAAAGTCCTAGCTCCACAATCCTATCAGCGTTCCATGTTCCATCCGGGTACTGAATTTCAGAGACTTTGAATTCAGGTAAAGGATATGTATCTATATGTAATAGAGATACAATGTTACTATTCCTAATCCATTTATCCTTCCACAAATCAAGGTTGGAATTCCATCCAACATTCCACGAGAGATGTTCTTTCAAAAGCTTTATTCCCCACATAATGCTGCAACCACCCCATGACATTTGTTTTCTTGCAGTAGAATCATTGTTTTTTGAAGTACGGTATTCATAATCTTGTACTTCTTACCAACAACTCTACTAATTAAAGATTCTAGTTGGGAGATTATTTTCCATCCAATTTTAGCAATCAGGCTCTGATTAAAAATTTTTGTTCGTCTAAAACCCATTCCCCCATCGCACTTTCTAAGTTGTAAGAAATTCTTACTACACCAATGAATTCCCTTACCATGACTGTTATTCCCCCACCAAAATTGTGATAACAAGGAGTCAACCTTTGATGTCACACTTATCGGCATACGAAATGCTGATAGAGAGTAAATTGAAAGTGATGAAAGAACGGCGGAGATAAGGGTTAATTTACCCGCTGTAGATAAGAATTTGTTATTCCATGAGAAAATGCGTCTGCGAACCTTTTCAATAACGGACGCATTAAAATCTTTTTTCGACCTATCAAATTCCATAGGTAGTCCCAGATATACTCCCATTTCTCGATGTTTTTGGATATCCAAAATACTCAAACAATCCTTGGTATTAGCCATAGTACAATTCGGACTAAAGGTAATAGCTGTTTTATCGGAATTGAGCTTCTGACCAGCCAGTTGACAATATAACTTTAGAATGTTGGACAATCCTTGGCAATGTTTACGTGTAGCATGTGAAAAAATGATCAAATCATCCGCAAATAGTAGATGTGAAACCCTGGTTGCATCCCTAGCGATTTGAATTCCCTTAACCGTTGTTAAATTTTGAGTATTATTCAACATTTGAGATAAAACTTCCGTACACAGAGCAAAGATAAAGGGGGACATGGGTTCACCTTGTCTAAGGCCACATTTCGGGTTGAAATTGTTAGTCGATGTACCATTGATGATAATTTCATATGTAACTGTGGTAATACATTCCATAATTACCATAATTATGTTTTGAGGAAAACCCATATGTACCAAAGTAGCCCGGATGAAGTTCCATCTGATTCTGTCGTATGCTTTACTCATATCCACTTTAAGTCCCAATAAGCCTGTTTTACCTGACGTCCTTTTTTGAATGTGATTAAACATTTCATGGCTGATTAAAATATTATCAGTAATAGATCGACCTGGTATAAAACCATTTTGATAATCACCAACCAAATGCGCCATGTATCCCTTCATCCGATTAGCTATGCACTTAGACATAATCCTCATAAGAACATTACAAAGACTGATAGGTCTGTAATGTTCAACTTTTTCTGGTGCATGAATCTTCAGGATCTGAATTATTGAGGTTTTATTAAAAATTTTTAGAACATGTCCAGAATTTAGCATACGAAGAAGAGCATCAGAAACATCATTTTTTATATATGCCCAATATTTTTGATAGAAAATACCTGTGATACCATCAGGTCCCGGAGATTTATTATGTCCCATCTGAAAGACAGCTTTTCTAATTTCCTTCTTTGTAAAAGGCGTACTCAAACTGTCCCTCTGATCCTGACTTAACTTTCGTTGCAATGTTGAAAAAACATTTTGCGAATTGTCCAGAAAGGTTTGAAATGGTTCATGAGATGAAGAGGTTTCGAAGATGTCATTGAAAAATGACATAAATCTAGTTCCAATAATTTTTTCATCAAAGGACCATTCTCCATTTTCCATAGTGATACCCAAGATTTTATTTTTCCTCTGTCTTTGCTTGAAAGAATTGAAGAAAAACTTAGTATAAGCATCTCCCTCATTAAGCCATCTCTCCTTTGATCTTTGTTTCCAATACATTGTCACTGCTCTATTAAACTCGATGTATCTTTCGTGACATTTTTCAAACTCAACTTCATTTCTTCCTTGAAAAATTTGCTGAAGATTATCTGAAAGTTCGTCATCAAAATCCGACCATTTCTTATTCCATTCCATCTTTTTAGTAATGGTCCATTTTCGAAAAACATTCCTGATCCTGTGGAGTTTACAACTTAACCGATATGAAGTGGAGCCTTTATCAGTCATTAGTCATTCCCTTTTAAGAATTGGTATTAGTTCCTTGTACTCTAAAGTCCAAGATTCATTCTTAAAAGGACCCCTTATTTTCTTTGAATGAGGATTATTGTTTAAGATAATCGGAGGAAAAAAAAAAAAAAAAAAAACATGTAGAAGTAGTATGCAAGCAAATTATGACGTTGAGAGTTAAGAATAAACTTGTTAAGCGGGGAAAGAGCGGGATTGGGTTGGGTAATATGGAGCGGGATATAATACGGGTCGAGTTATGCCTATATACATATATCTCAACATCTGAAGTGATTGACTAACTACCTAAAGTAGATCTAATCTTTCTTAAACATGATATACCGTCTATCCTAATAATGTCGACGACACGACACAAATGAATAAATAATCGATAAGGTCTAAAGCTGACTCGCATACGAATGAAGCATAGCCAAATTGATGTGGACAAAATGGCTCATCATAGTCACGGATTTATAACACACGCATTAAAGCACATATTATATTTAATCTGAATCAATCGAAATTATAATAATACATATGGAGTATCTCTTTAACTGGTTTTAGAGCACCGCGCTCCTAAAAGAGTATAATACCTCAAACTACACTCACCCAAAACCCAATTTGGTTCAACTTCTATATCCATGACGGACTCTGAGTCTCTGCTCGACCTATATTCAAAACCACTTTTTTGCTGCCACCACCCCGAGAATTACATCAAACAGAATTACATCTTTGTGGTCACCACTCCTTTTGGTCATTACCATTTATAAAATTCACCACTATAATTATGGCTATACGACCCGTTCGACCATCAAACCGGCCTGATGAGAACCTTTTTCTGCTATTAAAACCTAGTCACAACCTTTTTGGGTGCTATCAATTTTTGAACACCACTTTTTTAGCACTGATCTATATTTATCTCTAAGTTACGCACCAAAATCTATCGCGAGATTTACCACCATTGACAATAACGCTACCAAACAACTCATCATTTTAACCCGCATCTTATCGCAACTCAGCCTTCTCCAAGATCGATCACACTCCCTCTTTCGACCATCCACCTTGTAAAGGCATTTGTTTTAATTGATTTGGTGTTTTGGCATGTGTACTTAATATAGTACGTGCCCGTCTATTCAATACACGCATACAT
The DNA here is from genome assembly GCA_029255685.2 of Silene conica. Lineage (NCBI taxonomy): Eukaryota > Viridiplantae > Streptophyta > Magnoliopsida > Caryophyllales > Caryophyllaceae > Silene > Silene conica. The sequence goes on from CM055311.2 coordinate 74,387,402, forward strand.
ACGAAAAATTGACACTTAACCTAAATTCATAATAGAGCACCGATAAAGTATGTACTATGATTCATACAAACAAGTCTTCAAAAAGAAGACAAACGGCTTACCTAATCCACTAACAAATTCACAAAGATCAAAACAAATTGCATACTTCCTCCATTCCAATCAATTCTATACATTTACTTTATTCACGTTTGTCAATACCCGTTTTGTTTTGTTAATATCTTTAGTTACGTCTTGATAAAAATTATAAAACTTTGATATTCACAATATACTCGGTAAGACAATTTAAACAAGATCTCACACGACTATCTTTTATGTTATATATTAGAAGTTGTGTCGAAGATTCACTCGACTTATGAATAGTGTCCAAAAAGTGAAATGTATAGAATTGATTGGAATGGAGGAAGTACCACTTTACATCATGTGTCCATCCTCGAGTACACCTTAAAAAAGAACTAAGACTCATGTTTTATTATCGTTACAAACTGAAGATATTATAATAGAATCTTCTCATAATAAAATAAGTGGAAAAATAGAGCACTTTATGATCAATTATCAATGTATATTGTCACTTACATTATCTCAGAGAGACAATATACGTCTCCAACTTATGACGGATGATGCCCGGGTTTAATGAGAATTTGTGGAAAAAAAAATACTCCTTTGTTGTTTTTTATACTTCCGCCCATGTAAAATAATCTTTTCACTTATCTAAGATATGTGAAAACAATGAGGATTTTCTGTCCTATTTGATGTCCCATTTTACACATATTTTGATACATCAACACACTACCATCAACATATCTATCCATACAATATTATTGATTTATAACTTTAGTTTCAATATATGAACGTGTTTTTACAATTTATACGTGATTTTGGTTTTGCAATGTCATTATACATATATATTTATTTTTTTGAACGTTTTATTTATTGGAAGACAGTAGACCAAGTCTCATCATCTAGAAAATTTGCCAAAATAAAATTTTAAGTGAAATAAATACAATTGCTTATATTCCAACACATTCCAACACGTCTCATTTAAACAGTCCCACTATAAAACGGTCATATAAAAGAGCTTCGACGTATAACATCAAATTAATGGGCCATAGTTGGACTAGCAGGGTCTACCTGGCAACTATCATACACATCAGCCGAACCCAAAACATCAGCAAGCCCATCAGTGTTAATCTGGTCCAATACAAGAACCAAGCCCATCGCAAAAGCCGCATCAAAACCGGGTTTAACAAGAAGTGAAAATACATCTTTACCCAACACTACGTTAGCCGAAGCATCCACTTTCCTTCGTATCTCACCCATTACTTCCCTACTTGACGCATCGTATATTGTACAACTTCTATGTGCAAATGACCCTTCAATTTGGTACTCTTCTCCGGCATTCTCGTACATTTCGACCGTCACCCCTGACCGTCCGATTATTGATGCTCGTTTTACGCTGAATATCGGCTTTGATCCTTCTGTTCTTTCGCCTAGGTAACCTTCCCATCTGTTGTGTAGGCTCGGTCGCTGCGTAATGTTACGTGAAGTTAGAATATAAATGAATGTATTGTAATATTACCAACGTATAATGTTAATTGTTCACTTTATGGCGTCGAATGTGCATAAAAGGGGTCTTAACATGCCCACTTTATTCGCACCAAAAAAAAAAACATGCCCACTTTATTGCGGAATGATCAAAAAAGTGTTATTCTGAAATTAAGTTTTAAATCGAGATTTAATATGATGGTTCATATGCATGCATACATCTATAAGCGTATAAAAAAATATAGACTATTTCTAGATGACACATAATGAAAAAAATACCTTGATAATTATATAATCCATGATATAAATTAGACACTGAGGGGGCGTTTGGTTCGAAATTAAGGAATAAAATGGATTGGATGTCATACCATTATGGAATGGATATTAAATCCCATACTTGGTTTATATTGTTTGGTTGAACCTTGGAATGGAATGAAATGTCAAACATTATGGAATGAAGTTGAAGTGTTGGGGTAAGGGTTGGGTATGAGATTAGAGGGATTGGAATGGATTTAGAATTCATCCGGTTTCTAACTCCATTCCAAAATGGCTCAACCAAACATTAGAATGGATTAAATCCATTCCAATCCATTCCAATACCCCCAACCAAACACCCCCTGAATACTGTCAAATTTTAATGAAAAATGACATAACGTCATTATGTGATACTGAGCTATTCTCTTTCCAGAATATGTGGTGCTCATAAAATTCAGTATCACCTGGTGGTAGAGTTGAACATCGGGCCAGGTCGGTGAGAGTCGGGACGGACAATAGGTGGGTCGGGCTAATGGGAACGGTAGTGGGTCCACAACACGGGCTGAAGGTCTACGGATTTGGGAGGGCCGGGCTAGGGGAGGGTGGCCTTGAACCGGCCTGGTTGGGAAAATGGAAAAAAGGGTCGGCCGGCTAGGTGGTTTGGGCCGTGTATGGGGGATCCCAAGACCGACTCGGCTGGAGAAGCGGGTCAACAGGCTGGGAATTTGTTGGCCTAGTGGGACAGGTTGGGCCGTTCCGGGCCAGTGTGATCCGGTTCAACCCGCAATTTTGTTCACCTCTATCTAATGGTGTTGAAATTCAGTACCACTCAATAGTGTCCTATTATTGTCTAATCAAAGCAAAAACTTGAGAATAAAAAGTTTGTATTATGTCTAATCAAAATACCAAAACCATCTACCATCTAACAACTTATGACTTAACCAAGAAAAAAACAAGAGCTTAGAACTCTAAACGAACATAAAGTTACATAGTGATGCCTCCGTTTGAAAGGCATCCATTCAATTTGACTTTTACGTGTGCATTTTGTCAACGTTTTATCATCATTTTCTAAGAACAATTAAATTATAAAGAAAAATATAACAACTAATTACTGAATCGACAAGGAAAGTGCTAAATGATGCTTATGTAACTTTGTTTATAAGTCAGTCAATCTGTTAGACTTAAAAACTACATTTTGTCATTTTTTGTCGACATTTTTCAAGAAGGAGATATATGGAGCAAGATGAGTGTGTCACTCCCGGTTGCCTAATCAGTTATAGCCTATTACGTATACTCGGGGAATTATTGAGTGAGAACAAAAACAACAATGCCAACCCAAAAGAAGTTATATATAAATAATTAGTTAACTAATCGATTAGAATAAAATTGCCGGAGTAATTAATGAATTTGTCTCACAATTTATTTTATCGTAGATGTGAGAGAAAAATATATTAATGATAAATTTATAAGTTATGCAAATTTAAAATAATTTTATTTAATCGAAAATAAATTTTAATGTTCAATAGAGTTAGCTCGGAAGAGTCCGGACACCAATACTAATTGGTATTTAATGCTCGAACCGTACCAAAACTCAAAGATTCTAATAAAGAGAATGTAGGAGAAATATTTAAAACCTAGAAATCTATCTAACTAGCTAAAGCACATAAAAGCGAAACGAAAATTAATAGTTGGGGGAACTTTAAAAAACGCAAATTAAGAAAATAAATAGAAATTGATAAAATTCAAAATGTTTACTTTACCAATGTGAACAGAAATAACTTTTTCTCCGAATAACATTGGAGAATTATTAATTGAAATTAATAATGTCTAAATAACAAATTTCTTTTGTGACCGTGTTTTTTAGGTTTGGCAAAATGTAACTACTTTTAAGTAAATATTGGCCATTTTAAAGAAAGTGTTATCTTGAAAAAAATGTTTATTTCTCAGTCATATAAAATGGTCACCATTAACCCAAAATCATTATTACTATAAAAGAAGAATGTTTTTCAGCTGACGTGGCGCAATAAGGTTTCAGCGTTAAGTGTTTCTCGCTCTCACATTCACTCTCAGAAATTTCTGTTTCGTAGACCAATCAGCATTTCCCATTTATGCCACATCATAATAATTTAATAATTATTTAATAATTAAATATTAAAATATTAATATTCTATTCTATGCCATGAAAAACGTCAATAGTAAATCAACTAATATTCTATTCTAAATATTATATTCTGTGATTACTGCTATTACGTCAATAGTAAAAGATTTTAGGAATATTGTGAAGATTTATTACTGCTATCAACTAATTTTAGGAATTTACTGCTATTACGTCAATTTTGGCTGCAAAATATAACACAATCAATGTTAAAAAATATCACATCTTATGTTTCGCCATTGTCACGTGTCATTACGGTAATCGTGACGTATAGAGATTCTATACACTGAGTGTAATCATAGCCTCTTCGATTTCTGAATACACATACAATAATCGAAAACTAAAAAAATACTTCATCCTTGAAATTATATGCTTATAGTATACTCTGATCTCCATACAACTTATAAACAATAAAAAAACCAAGTACTGTAATCATAGGCCGTTTTTTTTCCAGACAATTCTATTGGCTATAGCAATTGAACTTTTTCCGAGCGATTATGATTCATATTTTCAAAAACTTTTCCAAATAATGATTCAAAATCAATTTACAGAAAAATCATTATTACTATAAAAGAAAATTTTAATTTTGCCTACGTGGCGCAATGTCGTTTCAGCATTCACCCTTTTAAGCCCTCACATTCACCCTCACAAATTATTTTTTCGTCAACCAATCAAAATCTTTGAAACTTGCCAACTCATATTTTCAAAAAAATTTATTCAGCCTAAATTATATACCGTTTTATTCTTGCCAACTCATATTTTCAAAAACTTTTCCAAATAATGATTCAAAATCAATTTACAGAAAAATTTTATTCTAAATTTTACTCTTCACGGTTACATTGGTGGTTAAGAAAAATATTAACAAAAATATAATGATGCTTTTACATTGGTAACTCAGAATTATTAATATTCTTTCCGATTTCTAAATTTCATGTAAATCTCACAATTATTCCCTTTGACCTTAATATTCTACAATTAAGAATATTTGATTCTATATTTAATCAAAACCTTACAAATTTGACAACTCAGCTTAAGATAATTATTCTATGGCTAAAAACCCGATTCATTCAAATAACAAAATTATTTCCTTTTACCTAAATATTCTATAATTATGAATATTTGATTCTATAATTAAGAGTTTTCGACTCAACCAAATTATTCCCTTTTACCTAAATTACATTTTTTTAAAAACGTGTTTTAATGAATCATTAATTACCAAAAAATTCAGATATAGTGAATTAACCGTGATTTGATTATACAATTAACCGTGATAATTTATTCTATCTACCTACAGATTTTATTAAAAACCGTGTAACAAACAGATTTTATTATATGGCTAAAGATAATAAGATAATCTTTTAATAAACGTGGATAAACTTTGTATTTTCCATATACTGGAGTCTAACTACGTCTTTTATATACCCTACCTTTACATTCTTATACAAAATAATCTAAACAATTTGTGCAATTATCTCACGAAATTTTCTTCACTTTACCAAATCAAATGGATATGACAAATTTTCTTACTATTAGTGACCTCAAGAATGGAGTTCGTGTTACTCACTATTAGTGACCTCAAGAATGGAGTTCGTGTTACTCAGATCAACATTAGGGTTGTACACAAATGGGACAGGCCTGAGTTAAATTTCAAAAACAAAAAATTTGAAAAGAAGTCAGAAACGTTTAGCAAAAACAATAATTGCGACAAGAAGAAACTCGATGCAGTTGAATTACTATTGATTCAAAGGTTTGTCTATATTATATTTTTTAGTTTATAAAAACTCATTTTTTGTGATCCGAATTCCTGGAAAACATTCAGTAAATTAATTAACTAAAAAAGGTAAATCGATTGAGATCAAAACAGCAGCAATACGATAGAGTATTTTTGACAAATTTGTATTCTTTTCAGAATGATTTTATCCACACAACTATAAGGAAACAATTGATTTCCCATTTCGGATCACAACTGTCTATTGGTGAAGTTTACACCATTCTAACCTAACCGTAGACAATAACATCGGCTTAGACAAGACAACCCCTCATCCATACCGTTTGAGGTTTGAGTATTCAACAAGAGTTCAGAAAACAGATGATCCAGCAATACCAAGAAGTCTATATCGCTTCGCAAGTTTCAACGACATATTGGACGGTATAATTCCCCATACACATTATATAGGTATGACTCTTCAATTATAATATTCATTTACGGTATTTTATTAATTTTCAACTATGGTTTTTTTATTTGTTTCCGTATTTGACTTTGTAGATGTTATAGGAAAGCTATATGAGATTGATCCTATAACAGAAACTCAAAACAAGCATATATGTCGCACAATAAGTCTTGAAGACTACAGTTAGTTCATTATTATATTATAAATTCCGTATATATATTTTAATATATACAATGATATTATATTATTTCTTTTTTATTGTAAGAAAGTACACATATTCGAATACATAAAATTGATATACAATAAGTAAAATTTATATATATGTCGTCTTTAGAAATAAGTGTACGCAACCCCGTGATTTTTCACGGGTGTTACACTAGTTAATCACTACTATTTATTAAAAAATATCAAATATTTTGAGTTGTATAATAAATTGTATTATACCAAAAAATCTGAAAGCAAGATAAGATTCTATGTGGCTCAAAGCACAAAACTGTGCACCACTTAAAAAGAAATGAATAATTGAAATAAATAAGACAGTCTACGTATAATAAATGGTCCTACTTTTATTTTATTTTTATTTTTCTCTTTTCTTTGATTCTTCCACTATCACAATTCACAAGGATACGAATCACACAATTTCATGCCTTTACTAGATGTTCCATTTTCTTATCTTTACGTATGGCCTATGCAATAATAATGTCACTCCAAAAACACATTTCTAATCAAAATTGTTATTCATCAAACGATACACAATTGAAATAACAATAACTTATCTAACCGTGTTTATATTATTTCGGAAATAATAATTATTTTAATTAATTACAACTAGGTTGATATGACATTTATTTAATTATAAGGCAGTGTTCAACTCGATATTGTTTATACCCAACCTCAGTACCACAACTCAAATTTATGATCTTAGTTACGACTTAAGAGTTTGTTACTACTCACTCCTTTCTTCAGAATTTAATGTGTATATTTTTATCGATATGTATAAAAAAAAATCGTCTCATCAATAATCTTGTAAAGCTGTAATAAATTTACGGAATATAATAAAACTGTCTTATATAAAAATTAGGGTTATGAACTAGTTCCACATGTACTTGAAAAGAATCTCAATATGTATGACAACGACACACTTGGTATATGAGAAATTTGAAGCACTCCATCGCCACACGTTTAAATTTGGAAGTACCTCCAAACAAAGTAAACTAACAAATCTAGATCTCAGTTTGTAGTTTGTAGTTTGTAGTTTGTAGTTTGTACTACATAAGAAGTTAAAATTTATTCCTTGTTACTACTCTTCCGTCTCATTAAATAATTTATGTTTATTTTATTTCCAGCTCATAAAATAAAATAAATGTAAATTATAAGTTTATTGTAATAGAGAAAATAAATATTCGTGAATTGCGATTTGAACTCTTAAACACGGTTTGTTATATACCCTAACCTAGAAGGTAATAAATCTACACTTCAACAAAACTTGGTTATATAACAATCGAAAGGTTTTAATCTAATCGTTAAGAATTTAAGACACATGTTCTAGTTTCGAATCCTCTCTCCCAAACAGAAGCGAAGCTATGCCTGGTCCTCGGGACCTTGCCCCGAGCTATTATGTCTCTCACTAAAGACGGAGGGTCTCTCCCAGTGTATTGCATATTACTTCTGGACTTGAGACAAGCATCAATTTCGCTATTGAAATTTTTTATTAGTATATTCATTTTTTTCGACATACTTAATATGCTCATTATTTTCTAAATTACGGCTAATATACTTTTCGACCCCTCATACTTTCCATTCGAGCTTCGTTCAGCTCCCAAATGTAGTCCCCCGATTTACAACATAGCCGTTTCGCCAAACAAATAAAATCGATAAATTAATCTTGTATGAGACCGTCCGTTATAGGTACCGTACGTATATTAGTTAAGAAAGAAAGAATAGATACCTTACGGCGAACGGTGAGGAGGCAATGGCCAGAAGCATCCATAAGAACAAGCTCCTCCTTATCACGCCAATCAGGACCGTAGGAGTCAACTCGGAAGACGAGTTGGCCTTGACAATCGTAAACAGTGAAACCGTCACCGGCAAAGAAAAGCGACGTTTTACAAACCGTCAGAATAGTATCTTTATCACAACTAAATCCGCCGTTACTTTGGGATAAATCCATAGTTCTCCTCTTAATTATCTTCGTTTTTACGAGTCCGTGTATTGGGTTTAGAGATGAATGAAGAGTGATTGTGTAAAGAGACACGAGTAGTTTACAAATACGGGGAGTTCGTAATAATTGTATAGCTAAAACGGGTTTTTATATATGGATGGATGGCATGTGGTGTGGACCGTATATTACTTTATTGTTCCGCGCACTATTATTGAATGCCCAAATTAGCTTTTTTTCAATGTAATTAAAGCATACGATTAGGATGTGAATATTAATGAGCGGAATATACAATCTGTTGTGGTGTGGACTTGTATAAAAATAATAATACATATTTTGTGTTTTTTAATAGGAATTTTGAGAGTAAGTAAAAAGAATATGAGTTAATTGTAAAATTTATGAACTTTAATTATAGACCCTTAATTTTAATGTCAAAAGAAGTAAAATATAACTCAAAATAGTTTAACAGTTCAAAAAAATATATACATAAACTCAATTAAATGATAATGGTTGTACATATTCTTATACATGTGGTTGTATAATCCTTGTTGTGATATAAAAGAACAAAAGTTAGGTCAAGTGGTAAGAGTTCTTTTATCGCAACCAAAAAGTTGAAGTTCGTATTCGATTTTCGCCCGCGATTTAGTGCGCTTATTTGATTCAAAAAAGAATTTAAGATGTGTAAATATATCTTAATCTAGTGCTTTAAGTTAGAGATATGCTAAAGGAGAAAAAAATATAAAGGGTACATTTTTTTAGTTTGGTTTTAAACTTTTAATCCAAATTATGACTATTTGTTTGAGAGACGAGTTTCATTGTTATTTAGACGGAGCTGTTTTTTAATGCCCGGATTTTATTAATGCCGCACGAATTATATCATAAACTTTCCAATTATACCATTTTTTATGGTATTGTTCTCTTGTTTACCAACTATTTGTAAGTTTTTCCATCCTAAGTTTAATTACTAACCGAAATATTTTCAATCTTGAACAAAGATGATAGGCGACACGAGTAAAACTTGGTAAATTAATCGAATTGGATTCACACACTTTATATAGAACCTTTTATATTTTAATTCTTACAATTGAATTTCGAATTAGAGGACGCATATAATTTATGGATTAGAGGACGTAGAGTGGTTTGGTGCAAAACAATGATTGATCGACTTTTAAGGATGGTAGTGGTGGGCAGTGGCGAATCTAGGATTTATGGATTGGGGGTGATTACACTACGAAAAATAGCATTGTTGCGAGATACGCAAATGGCGTTGGCCAAGTTGCAAATTATTGTTTGCGACGGAATTTACAACGAAATTGTTTTTTGCAATGAAATTTGGGACAAAGGATAATTTCCCAATCTCGCGAACAAAAAGTCAAATGGCGGGATTTCCGTCGCAAATTTGCGACGGAATATCCGTTGCATCTGAAATTGGCGGAATTTTTTTTGGACCACCAGTCAGTCAACCTTTGCGACGGATTTTCCGTCGCAAAAATTGACCCTAGTCAAGGTCAAGTTCCGTCAACGTTTGCGGCGAGAAATCCGTCGCAAATATTGACTGTCTTTGACCCAAATCCTGGTCAAGGTCAATCAATGTTACCAATGGACTTCCCGTCAAAATATAATCACTTAATTAATCTTGTCCCTAACAATTTTGGGGTCATGTACGATATGTAAATGATAATCCACTCTTAACAAAAACTTATTATAATATACAAATTCTTGATAAATACTAAAATAATTTGATAATCGATAATTATAGTAAGGCTCATCAAAATATAAAGTATTTATTTTTAAGTGTGAGTATTATTTTTTTTTTATTTTTTTTTTTATTTTTTTTTTTGGTAACGAGGGAACCCGCAGCCGCTACCTTCGGTGCGCACTGGGTAAACCCGCGGGTATATGTAATAGCCTGCAAACCACATACACCAGGTAAACCACCCGAGGGTGACAGGCTCGAAGTCTATTTAGGCATGGACTCGGGCCAAGAATGCTCCACAAGATTTTGCTCTTGGGGAGGCTTGAACCCGGGTCTCCTGGGAATTTCACCCAAGTTTTAACCACTAGATTATGATTTTGTAAAATATCATCATATTCACATTGTCATGGTGGTTAACTTAATTTAAATAGTAAATAAGACGATGCAAGTTTGAGCCTTTCTTAGAACATTTTCAATTACTTTTAATATGCAAAATGAATGAAAAAAAAAATGTAATTGTGAAGGCTTGATCCCGGGTTGCTTTGATGGTGTGACAATGCTTCTACCACTGAGTCACTAAACTTTAATACAACATTAGTATAAAGATAAATATGTATAACTTTTTGCACTGATTAATGGGGGTGAGGGGTCACCCCATCACCCCCTATGGATCCCCCTGGTGGGCTGGGTGTATGGGGTTCAAGGAAACCGACATTAATAAATAATAGAAATATTAATAATAGTTGAGTTTCAATCATTACCCTAGATGTTTGGTTAACATAATGAGATGATACATCTATCATGATATGAGAGTCAGTGTGATCGAAGGTCATGAGTTCGAAACCTGTAACCCTCAAAAACTCACGAAGTAGAAACCTAGCACGGTATGAGAATGTAAGTAGAAACCCGACACATTATGAGAATGTTTTGGTTGAGATGGTTCATCTATCAACAAAAACCCGTGTTAATGTGAGACACAAGAGACGGCCATGTATGTTTGAGTGTCTTCTTCAAAGGCAAATAGAGATCGTTGTATAAATTTACAACCCATCATATTTCTGGGTAGTATGTGTGTATAATTAAGTCAGTTGTTACAACGGAGCATCAACAACACGGTTTAGCGTGGTCCGTGTGGACAATGTGTTTCATGTTATATCTTGGAAATTCGTAGATAGTGATGCATAATGAACTACGATACAACTTGATTCTCGTATCAAGATATTCCCTTCTCTTTCTTCTTTCTTCTTTCTTCTTTAATTACTACGGGGTAATTGTTTATATCATTGTAACACCCGTGAAAATTCACGGATTGTTCAATTTTAATTTTGACGGGAAATGATCAATTAAAGTTGTTAGATATATTAATAATATATGTGGTGTATATGTAAATACTTTAAAGAAGAAAAAAAAAGTATATCTATAACCTAAGATATATAAGAACATGTTGACATTAAAAGTTTGACGTATAACTTGAAAAACGTAAAATATAATTAAAAAATGTAAACTTAGAACTTTCCAGTAAAAGGAGTTTTAGTAATAGAATAGAAAAAATATAAGGGGTGAAAAAGATTAAGTGAGATAAAATAAGATTTAGGAAAGAGAAAGAGAAAGAATAAAAGATAAATAAGGTAAAAAAGAGAAATTTAAGTAATTATATGGTTGGAATATTAATTAATAAGTTGATATTTAATGGAAGCTGACATGGCTGTTCTTATTCACGTTATTGGCCGAAAAAAACTGAAATTATGATGTTGAATGAGAGAGCTCCATTTACCTAATTCTGAAACCTGGTTGCGCCACGTAAGCAGTTTTTCATTTTGCTTTTATATATATAATGATTTTCTTTTATCAACAATGTAACGGGGTTGACTCGTCTTAGCCCTATACAAAAGAACGGCTTCTCTAGCCGTCCTATTCCAAGCTGCGTTTGGTTTAACTGGTACAATTCAATATGTCTTTTATTAGAAGTGAATAAATGATTAAGATAAAAGATTACCAATTTAAAAATATTCAATTCAAAAGAAGTCCCAATCTATCCAAATAATACGAGTTGTTTCTTTCCTTTGTTGTCTTTATGGAATTATTAGTAGCAATTTAAACATTGTGTATTTAATTTGTATATGCAATTATGCATGTGCTCCCAAAAGTTCCCATAGTAATACAAAGTAAAGGGGCCTATACTTGAGATATGCTTAGTCATATAATCTTTGAGGAACCCGCAAACTAATTGGACTTCAATAATCTACCAAATAATATAATCTAAATTATTCATATTAACCTAATAATAATTACATTATTGGTCCTATATACACAAGACCAACTTGTCAACTGATTTATGTGAATAATAAGGCGTTATTATAACAACTGTATTGTTTTTATTTTTCATCACTCAGTAACGTTTCTTTTTTTTTTACAATAGTAAATAAATTAAAAGTTCTACATCTGCATATTAGCTACTTTTGTCAGCCATGCATGCGCCATAGAGTTAGGATTTTTAGGAATAAACTCAAAACACACGCCCGCAAGGGTGGAGTCTAGTGGTTAAAACCTGGGTGAAATTCCCAGGAGACCCGGGTTCAAGCCTCCCCAAGAGCAAAATCTTGTGGAGCATTCTTGGCCCGAGTCCATGCCTAAATAGACTTCGAGCCTGTCACCCTCGGGTGGTTTACCTGGTGTATGTGGTTTGCAGGCTATTACATATACCCGCGGGTTTACCCAGTGCGCACCGAAGGTAGCGGCTGCGGGTTCCCTCGTCATCAAAAAAAAAAAAAAAAAAACTCAAAACACACGCTGTGAAAAAAAACTAAATAACGCATTACAAACGTTTCGTTTTATTGAGTTGAAATTACAAACTAATGGTTGAAAGATGACCGCAACACACTTTATGGAAGACTTTGACAACAATTTTTTTTGAAGAGACCCAAATCGGATTTATGATTCATTACATAAATCTGCTGAAATAAGATACAGAATATTCGGAGAGACTAAAGACATCTATCCACTACGACCAAAACAACATTGATGGACATGAGTCAAACCATGAAAAACTCGACTCAACGGTCTCCTAGCAAATTTGGCCGTATATTGTTTTTACTTTTTTTAAAAAGGAAAATAAATGGGAGAGTATAGGTAAGGTAAAGGAAAAGAGGGCATCTACGAAAAATGCATATACTAATAGTGTAATGGTCATGTTTTTGAATAAAGCAGCCATGAATAATTAAATATACAAATGAAATGAATATTTCTTCTTTGCCTTTCACTTTAATTTTACAAGGAAACAACATCTTCAGAAATAAAGTTGGAGCAATATATGCACCAAATAAAGTCGGGCTGGCTTTTCAATAGTAGGTTGCTTAATACAAAGTCTTGTCAACTTTTGTTATTTTTATTGATAGAATATTAATAATAATAGTTGGATCATCTTAAGGTTTTGGTTGAAATGGTTCGCCTATCATGGTATCAGAGCCAGTGTGATCAAAGGTTCTGACTTCGAATAATCTCGACAACCTCAAAACCCCTCAAAAATTCACGAAGTGGAAACCCAACACACGCTATGGGGGAGCCCCATTGGGCGTTTGAGTGAGGGAGCGTGGTTGAGATGGTTCATCTATCAATAACAACTAACAACGTGGATGCATGTTGTACTAGGGGTGTTAACGGGTGGAGCTGAGCTCGAGCTTAGGTTTTGCTCAATAACGAAAACTCGAGCTTGAAAAAAATGCGCTCGTTATAAAACTTGCGAATTTTAACACTAGCTCGAGTTTCTAGCTCGAGCAAACTCGAGCCCAAACAACATTAGTATAAACTACAATTACCCATCTTTAAAATGGGTCTACCCATTAAGTTACTTTCAACCGGTAGGAAGTCATGGTCTAGACAATAAAAAACAATTACCCAAAAACACGACTTAATTTTACTTGGTTTGAACAACAATAAGCTCCGCACGACACAAAGGGCATATAACTAGCATCCCCTATAGTTATCATCTCAACAACACAATCTCCATGGAATACATGATTACACGGCAACCTAGCCAACTCCGTCTCGCCACCGCCACCGCCACCCATCGTCTCTAAAAAAATTGTGCAACGGGAATCACTTATTGACGCCCTACTAAAACTCACCACACAGCTTTCCAAGAATGCCCTAGTTTCCTTAACGTCATTAACCACTACTCCACCATTGTTATCAATATCAATATCTGTAACACCTCATTCGATTATGAGGTTGAAATGAAATTGAGATGTGTGAAAATGTATCCCACATTGGTAAAATATGAGGCTAGTGATATGTTTATAATGAATCCAACTCACCATCTAGTAACAAGATCTTGTGTTCAAAGTGATGAGGACAAATACTGGGTCCAAAAACATGTCTTCCTTCTTATTAGGGGTGTGTTACGACCGTGGCGGGTCAGGTTGGTACAATATCAATATCGCTATCATAATGATTGTGATTATAATATTGATCAAGATCGAATTTGAGCCCGAGGCCAAAACTATAATATGAGAGAAATCAGAAATTTTTTGGTTAATTAGTGTTGAATTGAAAGTATTTGGGTTTTTAGCGTCCCCGTGGACACTTTTCAATTTTTTCCAGATTTTCACTAAAGTTGCCCAACTCCTTAGCAGCTTTAGTGAATGTTGAGTAAAAATCCACTCATCCAAGCCACTGGCTTCTGGAGTTGAAAAAAAAATAACAGACAACCAAAGCCGCTTAGCTTCTCAGCAGCCCTAGTAAAAAATCTTAAAAAAGGCAGAGACAAAGCCGCCTAGCTTCCCAGCGGCTTTGCTCTTTATATAAAAAAAAATCGCGAATTTCTTCATTCACTCGAGACCTTACGAACTCGAAAATTCCCAAATCAGAAACCATAAACCCTAATTTTCAACACCCCCAAATTCTCCATATTTGATTTTATTAATTGCTCTCCATCATCCTAATTCATCCTATTTGTATCTAAAGGTATTAATTTATCCTTTATTTATGTACTAATTCATCCAAATGCACTAATTTTGTTTGATTTAGTAGTCATCCCCAAATTGTCAGTTAGTTTCCTACTTGATTATTAGCTTAGTTTATTAGTTTTATTGTTCAAATTAGTTGTTGTATTTAGTTTATTCTTTATAATGGAGGTAAATAATTACCCATTGACATGTTGGTGGAATGGTGAAATGGTGGTAAATGGTGAAGATGTTAGTTATAATGTTGGTTGTGAATGCTTTATTTTTGTTAATAGTAATATTAGTTTTAATGAGCTCGAGGGTGAAATATATGAGTCACATTAGAGGTAGATAGAACAAAATTTGAGCTTAATATCAAAATGAAATACACAAGTGTAAGAGGTTACAAAGTAGTATCCTTGAGTAATGATCGTAGTTTGAAAGCATTGTGGCTAATTGTGTGTCAATCAAAAGCCTTATGCATGGATTTGTTTATCAAATTAAAGCCTATTGTAGAAGAACTTGAAAATCCTCAAACATATCTAGAACCTTTTAATATGTCATTCACAAATATGCTTAGTCAAGTTGAGGTACCTAATTGGCAAGTGTCTTTGTCAACTAATAATGTTGACGAAGCATCCATAGTAGATGCTAATATTGATGGTGATGAGATTGAAAATGAGATTGAAGAGGAGGATGCAATGTTTGAGATGAGATTGAAAATGGGATTGTAGTTTGTGCAATGTTGAGGTCATAACAAGCGATCATGTGGAAAAAATAATGGTAAGGGGTAATATGTCATGTCATTTATTCTTTTTTTTTGTTTATTATATACCATTTCCGTACATCATTCTAAGGGAGAATAAGTGAAGCTAGTATTAGAAATCTCCTCCCAAATGGGTATTTGGAAAGGATGTGGTTTAAACGCATGAGGTTTCATCATGATTAGCTTGATTAAAAATGGTCGATTCAATTAAATTAAATGTTTAGAGAAACATGTAGAATTGAGTGGGAGTCTTACTTTCATATTAAGAATATGAAATTGAGTGGGAGCTTTTATCATTTCAGGAATCAAACTCATTAGTCATTGGGAATGACAAGGATATACTTCAAAGAAGTGTTAGAGTTTTTTTTTAAATTCCGGATGAGACATAAAGTTCGGTGGGAGTCTTCATCGTCAAAATCATTGGTCATTGAGAATGACAAGGATGTATTTCGAGGAAATATTTGAGTTTTCAATTCGAGATGAAAGAAGTGGACATTACATGGATCTAATTAAACATGGGATGTTTAATAGAGATCATAGTGGCATCTTATTCCTTTTAAGGATATCAAGGTTATTCATAGAGATGAAGATAGAATTACCATGAGAGGGTCATGATCATTTATCGAACCTTAAAGGATATGAAGGTTATTCATGGAGATGAAGATAGAATTACCATGAGAGGATCATGGTCGTTTATCGAACCTTTATACTCGTGTTCACATGATCCGAGTTGCAATGTTTCCACCATTAGCGTTTTCATGAGAACAAGAATGTCCGTGTCCATGATGAATGACATGCTAAGAGCATGATGTGTGAAAGGATTGAGCCATTAAGAATCGTCATGAAATCTCAAGTAGAATTGATGGACTATTCAAGAGTCTTGGAAGAAAAACTTAGTTATGTGTGAAGGATTTACACGAGAACTAGAGTTTCCAAACTCAAGGATTTAAGATAATCCAAGGATTTTTAATAATCCAAAGCCAACCTTGATTTAATACACGGTCTGTATGACTTGTAAGCGAGTTGCGTTGTCATTACAGAAATCTACAAAATATGCCAAGTACATGGTGATTGGAGAGTATACCTTGAAGCTATCATTTCCTTCGTCCAATGTAATCGTATTGTGAGTTATTAGATAACTTGACAACTATATACAATGAGTGTAACTCCCTTTCCCACGCTTGAACAACACTTTGTCCTCAAGTGTGTGAAAATAAAACAAAGAAAAAAGAAGGAAATGGGGCACCTCATAAGCTTAAGAACGGGAAGAAGAACTAGCGCCATGTGAGAGAGCCTCACATGCCACTTTCCTAGCCAATCGGGCCTTCTTATTGACGGCTAACTCAGCATAGAACTCGGAAGAAGGCTCCATATACTCTCCTAGATACCTCGTCAAATAAAACTGGTTCACACACCGGTTTATCTCAGCAGAAACACGGGAATTATCAAGGCTTTGTTCATGCATATCCTCAATCTTCTCCCTCCACGCACCCCACTTCTCAAAATCCAAGGAAGTAGGTGGACCGACCGTCTCAACAGTGGGAGACACATGTGGTGTTTCAAGTGGTGCAACATGGTCTGAATCTCCGTGCGCAACATCCTGCGGAATGTAAAAGTGGGTCGGAGTGGGTCCTAAGGGGAATGACCTCTACTCTAGACCCCGAGGTAACCTCAAATAATGACTATAATCTGTGCCAAGGGTCCATACATATTGTGCATAATCAGCAACATACACAATCATATCACAACTCCGCATAAACTCCACACTGACCGAAGTTTTTCCGGCCACCATATCTTCCGGATCCCTAATTTTAAAATGACCCCCAACGGAGTGTTCCCAAAAGCGGCTTTTTGGTGTTTCTCACACCCGGAAAGAAAGATCTCAAGCCAATCCGGGTGGCGCTTACTCTCAGGCATCATTGCCCACAAATAGTTCAAATCCGACTTAGGTAAGTGTGTTTGCTCCCCCTTGCACAATAAAGTAGAGGTCAAAACCCTATGAATGTAGCGAAGGGTTGGTGAGGAATAACCGCATTTTTCTCACCTGCGGAACGACAACCTCCTCCCCCCTTTATGGCCTTCCAAAAAGCCTCTAGCTCATGTGAACTCAACTTCTGAAACTCTCTGTACCCTTTCTTACTAATCCCAAAAATCTCCCTCAATGCTTCATAAGTCAATTCCCTCTCCTCTCGATCAAGGTGGAAGGTAATTTTAGGTGGGTCATAATCTCTATGTATTTGCAAAGTGGACAGAAATTTCAAGGTAAACCTACGGAAAGTGGGCACCTTAAGGTCACTAAAAGCTCCCAAACCCACCCGAGCAAGCAATTCCTCCACCGCACCTTCGATCCCTAGTAATTCAGTGGCTAAAGGATCGATAAATTTAGTAGCCATAATCACCCTGCCATACAAAATTCGCCACACCTTCTTATGTTGAGCATTCAAATTCGGGCACCCCATGTAATCAACTACGGATGTTTTGAGCTTCTTATTACCCATAGCACACGAACTTCGCCAATAAAATCACTCACTTCACAAAAACGGCCAACAATACCTCTCCAACAATCCAATTTCAACAATAAGACCAACAATTCTCCAACACTTCAACAACAAAAATTCTCCGACACTTCAACAACAAAAATTCTCTAACAACTCCCCAACACTTCAACAACAAAAATTATCCAACAACTCTCCAACACTTCAACAACAAAAATTCTCCAATACTCACAATATTTTAACAACAATGGCAACCACAAGCCAACAAGAGACACACTTTCTAAAGAGAAAACTAGATGAATTCAAGTTAACTCAAAGAAAAGAAAGAGTGAAAATTCAAACCAAACCATGAAGAAAGGCTTTTAGGATTGTGGATAAAATCTTTAAACACACCCAAGTATTTCAAGAACAACACCAAGGACGAAAATCGCTTCCTATATTGCTCCAATTTTTCGAATTGGGGAAAAACCCCAATTATTAGGGTTCACGTTTTTTTGCAAGAGAAGGGCAATTGATTAGTGTTGTGGGTGTAGTTTGTGTGAGATAATGGAGAAAATATGATGTACTTTGGATAAGGTGAAGTGAGAGGAGAGTTTAGAGGTGTGACAATTGAGGAAGAAGAAGGTTTTCTTTGAATTGTGAAGGAAGAAGGGTTGTTTTGATAAGAAGGAACAATACATGACATTTTGGTCCGTGCGGGTGAGCCACAGGGGTATGCAGGCTGCAGCAATTCCTGGCCAGTTCGGCCCAATTTCATCCTTTTCCCTTTTTTTTCCGTGCAGGTCATCCGTAGAGGCCCGCGGGCTGAAGAGATTCCTGGCCAGTTCGGCCCAATTTCAATTTTCTTTTTTTTTTCTCTTTTTTTTTTTAAACCAAAAACTCACATATTTAAATATTACGAACGCTAACTAAGTAATTTAAATAAAATAAATTACAAAAGAAGAAGGATGCGAAACCCCTGGTGGTCTCCCGGTAGCACTTTTGTTTATAGCCGTTTGGTCGACTCAGTGAAGAGATTAATCTTCATAAATTGGGTCGTAGAGATCTAATGACTCTACCGCCTCCAACTCAGCAACATCATGATAGGGCTTTAGTCGTTGTCCATTGACTTTCAAAACTTTATCCGTCGTTAGATCACGTACCTCAACTACACCATGAGGATAAACATTAGTAATTATAAGTGGACCGATCCAACGGGATTTCAACTTACCTGGAAATAGACGAAAGCGGGATTGAAATAAGAGGACTTTTTTTACCAACTTTAAAGTCCCTTCTTAAGATCATCTTGTCATGCCAAGCCTTCATTCTTTCTTTGTAAGTAGCCGCATTCTCATATGATTCGAGTCGGAGCTCTTCTAACTCTTGCAATTGTAACTTCCGATGCAACCCCGCGTCATCGAGATTCATATTAAAGCTTTTTATCGCCCAATATTGTAAAACCTCTCGCGGCAGCGGAAAGTAAAACATACAAATGCATGAAATTTTGCGCGGAATTAAAACTTTTGACATAATTAAACTAACATGCGAGGTGTAATACGATAACTGAAATGCGGAATAAATAAAACTTAGATAATTAATAAGTGTTAAATACAAAACCAACAGTCCGGGATAGGATATCCCTACAGGCACAAAACTGTAATGTCAAAAAGAAGGTCTAGGTACACGATAAAGGTAAATGTCAAATCGGTGAATGATCATCGCTCGCTAGCCTCAACGGATCCCCCATGTACAAGCTGCACCAACCTACATACAT
Organism: Silene conica; assembly: GCA_029255685.2. Taxonomy (NCBI): domain Eukaryota; kingdom Viridiplantae; phylum Streptophyta; class Magnoliopsida; order Caryophyllales; family Caryophyllaceae; genus Silene; species Silene conica. Next base: position 74,407,333 of record CM055311.2, read on the forward strand.
GAAACATGTACGCCACAGTCAGTGGGAAATGACTAGAGGTTCTCCCAGCCACTTATTGTCATAAACATAAAACATGTAATCATATATAATCAACCAGACATAGTCCAACATAAACCATAATATAAGAAGTACGCTACTCATGAACAACTATCATGAGTCCACTTAACATCCAACTTAATCATGCAATACTCATATATAACACTCTCATAAGCATGCATACATATTCACTCTCTATGAATGGTTCAACAGTCAACTCTCAAGACATAACCAAACATAGCATTCAACAAGTAAGAGGTTTAGAAGCGATATCTTAACGCATAACCAAATACTACATATTTCACAAGTAAGAGGTCCAGAGACCAACCTAAGGCATAACCAACTACTACACATTTCACAAGTAATGGGTTCAGAGGCCAACTTAAGGCATAACCAACTACTACACATTTCACAAGTAAGAGGTTCAGAGGCCAACTTTAGGCATAACCAAATACTACACATATAATGGGTCCAGAGGTTAACTTAAAACTTATCCACTACCATACTTACCGGGTCCAGAGGTGAGCTGAACACATATCCCGATAACTAATACAAGTAAAGGGTCCAGAGGTGAGCATAACACATATCCCAATACACAACTCAGTAATGGGTCCAGAGGTGAACTTAACACATATCCCACTACAATCAAATGTCGGGTCCAGGGATGAGCTTAACACATATCCCAACATACACACACAGGCAATGGGTCCAGAGGTAAGCTTAACACATATCCCATTACCCCACATAAGTATCGGGTCCAGAGGTGAGCTTAACACATATAATACAAACACACAAATGTCGGGTCCAGAGGTGAGCTTAACACATATAATACAAACACACAAATGTCGGGTCCAGAGGTGAGCTTAACACATATCCCAACATACAACAACCGATCACGTATCAGGTCCAGAGGTGAGCTTAACACATATCCTGACACGCCACATCCATACACATACCGGATCAAAAGGTGAGCTTAACACATATCCCGATAAGCGACATACAAAATACATAATGGGTCTAAAGGTGAGCTTAACACATATCCCATCATGCGACAAACACACACGAGTCAGTTCTAGAGGTGAGCTTAACACATATCCTGACACGCAACACGTACTAGGTCCAGAGGTGAGCTTAACACATATCCTACTACGCATTTATACATGCATCAACCCATTATACAAACACAAGCATATGGGAAGTAACCCGTTTAACTAAGTTCATTAACTAGCTAAGACTCGTATCTAACAAGTCTAGACAAATGATATATCGTAATTAACTTAGTCCGACAAGCTTTATAATCAAGTACTTACGAATTAATTAACTTGTGATAAGTGACTAAGAGTAATTTTCACCTAGATAAAATATACATTTCAAACTAAGTATTTATATCATAGAACATCACTTGAAACATGCTAAAACAAATGGATAACAATTACCCGAAACAGCCCGCAAACAATTAACGAACAACACCTACAGCGGCCACGAGTGCAGCCTGCGCAATTTTGGGCGCAGCTTGCGCACCCCCACGACCACGAATTCCTCTACGTGATTTCCTACAATTCGACAATGCTTTTTATCCTTCGTCTAGCACTTCTAAACAACGATTTTAATCATGAATTCACTACTCTAAGCAACACTCAAACCCATCAATCCCAAGTATGTTCATCACATATTATCTACTAAGCATATCCTCTTGATTACAAGCAACAAACTTATGAATTGAACAAGCATTAAAACACACCAAAGATGCACAAATCAGAAATTGTGACGGATACTCAATACTCATGAACACTCTTCATAATCTTAACATTTACTCATCATAATGAATCTGAAAATGCAATAAAGCTATGAATAATCATCCTAAATCAAACATACTTCATACATCCCAGTACTAGGGGTGTTAACGAGCCGAGCCGAGCTTGGCCTTGCTCGGCTTGTGCTCGATTACAAAAACTCGAGCTCGAGCTCGAGCCGATCTTATCCGAGCTTGAAAAAAATGCGCTCGTTACAAAGCTTGCGAGCTTTAACACGAGCTCGGGCCAAACTCGAGCCAAATCGAGCCTATATAAAATGGTTCATTTTTTTTATATTTTCTTCAAATATTTTCAATAAAAAGGTTCGAAGATTTTATGTAAAAATATTTAGCAAATCAACAAGATATTTGATTTATATGCTACAAAGATATAATAGTGATAAAATATTTTCATAAAATATGAGCATATATTTATAAAATATGATTAATATCTTATATAATCTCAAATGTTCGAGCCGCTCACGAGCTTTTCGAGTCGAGCCAGCCTTTGCTCGGCTTGACTCGTTAAGCTCTCGAGCCGAGCCCGAGCTCGAGTCGAGCTCACACGAGCTGAGCTTTGACCGAGCTTTGACCGAGCCGATCTCGAGTTGCTCGCGAGCTGTCTCGTCTCATTAACAGCCCTACATCCCACCATTAATAAGCCTCACAACATAAATTCATCAAACAATCACCCAACATCATATTATACCCATTGCCTTCATCAATAGCATGTAAATTTCAGAATGTAAACTACCCATAACATAATCATGCTATATTCATCATTCATTTACTTAAACATCATAAGAAAAGACATGTCAACTCAATTTAACACAAAAGTCGAGTTTCCTCATCAAGGTCACCTTATTAAGCGTTTTCTTCACTTCAATCTTCGATTAAGTAAGTGTCCTCCTCAAGATCCTCAAGATTAGTCCCTTAAAACTAAGAAAAACAAGTTAAAAATCATTATTTTCGAGTTTAATTAAAACAGGCCGGAAATTACCCGGAACCGATTTTGAAAATTGAAAAGATGGAAATGACGGGAAAGACGCAAGGAACGGGATGGCGAAAGAATTACCGTGTTTGGACTTATAATGAAGTCGGAGTGTTGAAAATAGAGAAGATGAGTTTACTCCATTTTTTATAAAAACTTGGAGGTTAAGGTTTTTGGAGAGGATGAGTTGTGAGGAAGGTGAGTGGAAATTACCTTTCCTCTTTTATTTTGGGACGTGCTTTGATACGTGCCTATTTCATGCATTTTATTTATTCTTTTGGCACGTATTTTCTTACATTTTCGTGACTTTTAGTTTCTATTTCTCCCGAAACGGTTTACTTTGGCATTTCTATGTTTTATATGTAGGAATACGCGGAAGTGAGCAAAACTGAGCCTTATTTGCCTTTCGGAAGCTGTTTTGAGTACTAATGCGGAGTAAGGATCCGAGTTGCACATCCAAGTGTTGCTATTGGGCCAGATTAAAGCTGAAACGGACAAGAAGCGGTCGACCGACCCACCAGAGAAGTCGGCCGACCTGAGCCCAGTTCGCAGAAAAGCCCAGCATCGTAGAAGCGGTCGACCGACCCGCATCAGAGGTCGACCGACCAGAAGCTGACCCGGGACTTTTGTTTCGTGTTTCTACTTTCCTAATCTTGTAATTATTCTTATTTAAGAAGACCAAAACTCTAAAATTAGGTCAAGCAATTTATGTTAGACAAGCTTTTTATTAATAAGTAACTTTATGTTAGAAGAACTCCATAGTTTTAGAGAGAGATATTATTCCAAGTTTGCATCTTTTGTTCTTAGTTCCATTAAAGTTGTAAGTTTGCTACAATCAATCTTTCCTTTTAATTCAATCTTGTTATTCATCTTATTGTTGTTTCTTAATTCATGTTTTCCCTTTTATTGTCATCTTTAATTATGTTAATTCCTTTGATGCTTTTAGTTATTGTTAGTTTCATAATTAAAAGTATGCATAGCTAATTCTTGTGATTAGGAATTAGGGGAACCATGGTAAAGACTTGATTTTGATAGTTTAATGATTGAATTACCAATCCCCCATTGTTGTTGGTGAACTAATCCTTAAGATTGAAAGATTATTAGGATTAGTTTAACAACAACTTTGGGATTGCCCTTGAACGAAAGTTTAGTGCTTTTCTAGGAACCCTAAGACCATAAGGATTGGGTAGAATATTGACCTAAAGGTTTATTCTTTGTTTCTTGGGATTGTGTTATTTGATTATTTTACCCTTCATTGACTTGTTTTAACCATGGGGAACCAAAGTTCCTAATCTCCTTTTACCTTATTTTATTTCTCTTGTTTATTTTGTCCTTTTAGTTATTAGTTTAAATCTCAAATCAAACCCCCCTTTTTTTGGTTACTTGCAATAGACTTTAAATTCACAAACATAATTAACCTTGTCTCTCTGTGGTTCGACCCTTGACTTATCCTATCTAAGTTTAAGTTGAGCTTTTATAAATCTTATCTTTGGCACCCCTCAACGACGGGTGTCAAATTTTGGCGCCGTTGCCGGGAAGACGGTATAATTTTGTTTGTTAATTTTTTGTTTATTTTTCTTGTCTTAAGGAACTTAGGTTCCTTAAGACCGTTACTTACCTTTTCTTCTAGTTTTGTTTAGAAGACAGGTTTTTGAGAGGAAGGCTTGAGTACTCTCTTGTTTAGATATGGATTCTATTTATGACCACCTACAGCCAAAGGCTCAAGATTTACCGAAGGGATTCGCCTTGCCTACCCCCACCACTGGCTCCTTTGTGCTCCACCCAAATAATATCTTTATGGTGGAACGAAGTCAGTTTTCTGGTCTACCCGACGAAGATCCAATGAAGCATGTTACAACCTTCACAGATTATTGTTGTGCCATACCCATACCTGACGGGGTGACTAGAGATGAGGTGCTGGCAATGATGTTCCTGTTCTCATTAAAAGATGCCGCGCGAGATTGGTACCGCTACCTTGATAGGGCAGCTGAGAAGGTTACGGATTGGACTTCTTTGGCATTGGCTTTTTACAAGAAATACTTTCCTCTTGCAAAAGCCGAAGACTTGAGAAGCCAAATCCGTAACTTTCAACAAGGACCTGATGAAGGATTTTGTGAAGCATGGGATCGGTTCAAGAATTTGGTCCGTTCTATCCCTCACCATAACTTTCAACAATGGGACCTGTGTAACCAATTTTACAACGCTCTTTACGATGATTATAAGATGATTCTTGATGCGGCCGCCAATGGAAGATTCCAGAATAACACCGACCATATGAAGGGTTGGGAAACCATTGAAGACATGGCGGTGCATAGAGCTGCCTTTAAGAGTTCACGTGGGAATTCACGGAGGCTGAATGTGGAGATGAATAGAGTGATGGCTCTTGAGACAACAGTTGAAGCCCGTTTTGAAAAGTTTGAGGCAACCCAGCTGAAGCTTGAAAGTGCGAACCTAGTTACTACGGTTGACAGCACGGGTGAGATTGAGAACTTAAGAGCTCTTGTTGGTGTTTTAACAAGGCAGGTTATAGAGATGGGAAAGGCTCAAATTGCCTCCTCAAAGGCTTTTGAAGAACACTTGATAAACATAGCCAACCGAATAACTAGCTCTCCAGCTAGTTGTGAGGGACCCATGGAAACGTTGAACGCCATAAATCTTAGGAGTGGCCGTGTTTGTGAAGGATCAGCCCAAAAAGAAGATTCTGCCGAGGTTCAAAACAAAGAATTTGATCCCGTCAACAGATCAGGAGGTCGACCGACCGCTACAGTAGGTCGACCGACCTCGGTTCCTGACGTGAGATCAGATTCCGGAGAAAAGAAAATTTCGGATGTTGCAGATTCTGGTCGACCGACCGCTGCTGTAGGTCGACCGACCGACGTTCCTGAGCAGAGTGCTGTTTTGACTCCGGAATCGCTGGATTCCTCCTTCATTCAAGGCCTCACCGAAATTTTACAGCTGAAAAAGCCAAAGGTTGCTGATCCTATGGCTAATGTCACCGTTCCTTATCCCGAAAGACTGAAAAATTCAAAATAGGATCGGAAATTTGGTAAGTTTTTGGAGATGGTGAAGAATCTTGAGGTAACCATCCCTTTCACTGATTTAATTACCCAGGTACCTTCTTATGCTAAATTCATGAAAGATATTTTGAGTCGTAAGAGGAATTTTCAGGACGACGGTGCTGTTGCTTTTGTGGAAGAATGTTATGTTCTTTCACAAGATAATATAGCACCCAAGTTAAAAGACCCAGGTAGTTTTTCTATCCCTTGTACCATAGGTAATCATGTTATAGGGAAAGCCCTTTGTGATCTAGGGGCTAGTGTCAGTGTTATACCTTATTCTGTATGTGAAAGACTTGGTTTAGGTAGACTTAAAGTCACCAATATTACCCTACAGATGGCTGATAGATCAACCCAAACACCATTAGGGGTCTTGGAGGATGTCCCAGTAAGAGTGGGAAAGTTCTTTATTCCTGTGGATTTCGTTGTTTTAGACATTGTTGAGGATAGTCAAATACCTATTATTCTAGGTAGACCATTTTTACACACAGCTGGGGCTGTAATAGATGTCAAACGCGGGACCATTACTTTAGAGATTGGGGATGACACTATCGAGTTTAGTCTTGCCCATAAGGCAACTATTCCTACTGATGATACTTGTTGCTCCATCGATATTATTGACAGGAATGTTATCCTTAATTGGAGGGAATCCTTGACCAAGGATCCCTTAGATGATCTGACAGTTTTGGATAAGTGTGTAGGTAATCCAGCTGAAGATGCTGAAGAGCTGGATGTGATAGAAGAAGAGGAAGAGGAGTATGAGCTCACTGAAGAAGAGGATGAGAAGCTTATAAGCCTAGCTAATGCAAGTCTGGTAAACATGTGCTATTCCATCAGTACTGATTCTGTTCAGGCAGTTAAGGTAAAGGTACCAGAGCGTAAGCCACTTCCTCTTAATCTTAAGTATGTTTTCTTAGATGATACTGAACAGTACCCTGCGATTGTTAGTTCTAAACTTAGTCCTGACCAACTTTCTGCCTTAATGACTGTTCTAAAAAAGAATAGGAAAGCTCTAGGTTATTCTTTGGATGATATTAAGGGCATAAGCCCTGATGTTTGCATGCATAGAATAGAGTTAGAGGAAGGGCATAAGCCTTATAGACAGGGACAGCGTAAATTGAATCCTAAGATGCAGGATGTGGTTATGGCTGAGGTAATGAAACTTCTTGATGAAGCACTACTACAAAATTGGTCTATTGCAACATTTTGTGTGCAACACTTTGTAATTGTGTTGCAATTTTGAAGAGAGGTTTGAAGAATGCAACACTTTGCCTAATACTGTTGCAAATACAAATATAATGCAACATTTTTATTTAATTGTTGCACTCTATAGCCATTTATGCAACATTTTTATATAAGTGTTGCATGCTACAGTCACAAATGCAACATTTTTATGTAATTGTTGCTTTAATTCATTAAATATAGTTATACATTTTTACACTAGTAGAGAAAGTCGATTAGGCGGAAATAAAAGGCTACGATTCCTTTTATTCACTGTAGCCACACTAGTAGAAAAAATCCCTATTGCTACAGTGTTATGACGGCTGTTCTAATAGAAACCTACACAAAAGTAGTAATGAAACTTTTGGTGACGGTTTTAATTAAGAACCAATGCGAGTAAAAAACTATTTGTGATGGTTTTTATTTAAAACCCCCACTATAGAGCTTTTGTGGTAGTTCAATTTACAACCGACGTAAAAAGTGATATGACAATTTTATTTAATAACCGTCATTATAAGGCTTTATGACCGTCTTATTTTAAAACTAATATTAAATATAGTTAGACGATTTTAAAACTACGAGAACAAATTATTTTTAGCGAGTTTAATTAAAATCGATGACATTTTGTTCACCCAAAATTACGTTTTAACACAACCCACCCACATTGCTCACCTTCTATCCGTAATTCCTCAAAGCTTTATCACTGTCACACTCTCAAGTCTCAACCCTAAGTCTCTCGATTACCACTATTCCTCACAGGCGACAACCACCACGATGTTCATTTCTCCATCAGCGTCGACCATCGATGTAATGATCTTCTTTGGCGTCTCTCCTCCCTATTTTCGAAAGGTTTCCTTCTTCCCAACCCTTTCTTCAATTCCCTTGTTGATTTTGTTACTAATTTGATTTATTATCATTCATGTTATTTTGTTCTTAACTATTTGATTGCGATCTGTTCAAATTGTTGACTTTTAGGGGAAAGTGAACCCCTAACTTGGATGAATTTGGGTTTTTATTAGTGATGAACCGCTTGTTTAATTTGATTTGGGGTGAACCCTGATTTTATCAGTTATTCGATTCAACTTTTTAATTTGTCTGTTACAATATGCCTTTCTCCATATATTTGATATGCTAAATCTTTGTACAGTCGAGTTACATGGCTTGGTGATTTGAATTACCGGATAGTTGTTCTATTTGTGAAAAGTGCGAGTTTATGATTGTAAACTCTAATGTGTTTTCCTGTTATACGATTCATAATAGAGCGAAAGATGGGGACAAATCTTTTGTTAGGGTATTGTTGCTTGGTAAGCAAAGAGTAAGGCCTGATTTGTGCATGATTTTTATTAGGATGTTGTTGTTTGGTTCTCTGGATAAAATTGATTTTTAGCTTGTGCTGCATATATAAATGGAAGATGTGTTTCCAATAGTACTCAGTGCTAAATGTCAAGATTAGAAAAAAATGTGAGTACCACAAGTTGGTGTGCATTCTTTTCTTCATTTTTGTTTCTTTAGCTTGATTGTTTACCATGCACTTCTCAGGAGTTCTATTATACTATCATGATATAGGGCATTGAGTAAAGTCATTCTCCTACAACGACTATTTTCAGCAGCTATTACTTGAGCTATTAACATGATATAATGATGATCCAAACGCCATTGTTTAGATAATACCCTAAGCTTTATATTAATATAGAAATAATGGGCAGGCAACAAGTAGACATCGAGATATTAATTTTCGAACAGAGCCCTTCCACAAAATATGACAGTTTCGGTAGTGTCAACTGTCAAGTGTTTTGGACTAAAAAAAAGTATAAAGTCACATAGCCTTAAATTTTTTTCATGACATCAAACTGTAATATGCACCTTCACTCATGAAGATTTAATTGCTAATATGTATATGAAATAAGTAGGTCACCAATTTTCAATCATAACTTGACCATGTAGGAATTTTGAATCATTTTAGGATATAGAAGCAGATTAGTAAACCGCCAAGTGACTTTAAAATTACGTTGTATAGCTTTACTTCAATTCTAAACGCATGGGTTTCTCATAGTGTTAGAATATTTATATATAATGTGTAGCTTTAATGAATATAGTATTCAAGTTAACATTAATTTTGATATTTAAAGACTATATAAATTGAATATAGTAATCTAATTGTTTTCATTGCGACAAACTCGCGATCTTCAAGGAATTATGATGTTATAATAGTTACTTGTTTAACATTTTGATATATTTATATTTGGATTTGTTGCAGCGCGAATGAGCCTATTGTGGATCTGATCCTTCGTGGCAGATATTTAGCTTTTGCAGTGCAGGTACTTGTTCAGAATTTAGCTTTTTCATTTAGTGACTCAAAAACCAGACTTCTACCAACAACTATTCTTATTTTCAGATGTACTTTAAATGATTAAGTTCTGTTTATCGAAGATTTGAACTTGTGACTGTGCACTTCTATTTGATTGTGAAAATGCTTTATTCCATGCCTCAACTCTTCAATTTATTTTCCTGGCATTCCCAAGTAACGCTCATTCCATGCTCTGTTGCGGATTCCCCAAATAGAGTACAAGTAGGAAGTATGCGCCATCAGCAGAAGTTAGGTTTGCACATTAAGCATAGGAACATGATCATTCATCATTGGGAATTTTTTTCCAATCCAGTCCTCAATATTCTGTCTAATTATTATACTGTACTTGCAATGATTTGGCAGATGTTGAACAGTCTCACTCTCAGTCCCACACAAGCAGCAAGCATCATCAGTACAATATCCAATTTGCCTGAGCTTTGTTTTTGTATTCAAACTTTCGTGCATCATGAGCCAATGAACAACTGAATGCTTGGGCACATTCCAGCTATGCCAAACAATCTTATGCCCATTAACTTTATTTGAGAGTGGCGTAAGCCATTGATAGCCTCTTTTAATGGTGTAACTTGGATAAGCAGCCTATTCATTGTTAACATAACCCTCCTTCATTTTGTCCTTGACTTTTCAAATCATCCTTCACGTCCATGAAACATCAGCTGAAGGCTAGTGTTATTACTCTTATTGCTTCTTATTTCTTTGCAGCCTGTGAACTGGAATAGTTGACTGCCCTCCTCACTTTGCAAAATAAGACTTTATGCACCCTTTTATTTTCTGTGGATAAACCCGTTCTTGGTATTCGTGGTTTCCATACTGCAGCGGATGGAAGAAGCCCGCAATGATGTTAAAATAATTAGAGCTATTATTCAGGTATGAAACGATTGCACTTTGACTACTTAAAACATATGTAATTAGGCAAGAACTCCAAATGCTGCTTCCTTGCTTCTTGTTATTCCATACCTGATGAATTACAATAATTTCTTTTACTAAACTGATAACTTGTATTCTTCTGTATCCAACGAAATTGATTTGTCAGAGTTCGAAGAAGAAATCAATGTTGATGTTGCAAGTGCTGATGCTAGATTGCTGGCCTGGCTATGGACATATCTGATGAAGCAATATTGTTGGTGCAAGTGCTGATATTAGATTGATGGCCTGGCTATGGACATATCTGATGAAGCAGGATGGATAGTCTGCAACAACTGATTAGGAAGTGGCAGCTTTTCCTAGTTTTGTTGCTGCATGTCTAAAAAAGATCAGATTTGAAGTGGAAACATCGATAATGATCTGATGCAGTATGGTACACCCTATAAGTACATCATAATCATTCGCAAGGAGAGCATAGACAGTTTTGTTTGAATAGGAAGTAGTTTATTTGATGTACTGTGTTTTGATGTGTGGCTATGGCACATTGCAGAATTATATTTTTCTTGTCTTTTTTATTATTATTGTTAGTTGTTGTATGTACTCCTTGTTTGGATGATGTAAGTGACTAATTTTCTTGTCTTTTTTAATTTAATACTTACTCAAATTATTTTACCAAAAAAGTTTGATCTTTTAATTAATTTACATGTAATATCGATTATTCGTACCTTAATGGCTGAAACGGCGACAAATTATGATTTAGCATATAATTCAGTGCAACATAAAAAACTGTTGCAATAGATTATAAACTGATACATTTACGAGGCATATAAATTTATAAATTGTTGCAAGGCAAAAAAAAATGTTGCTATAATTAGGAAATAGTGTTGCATTCATATATTTGAAGTGTTGCATTGACAAAGTGTTGCATTTTCAAAACGAATGCAACACAAGTGAAAAGTGTTGCGTTTTATCCAAAAATGTTGCATGAAATGTTGCTCTAGGCTAATGCAACAAGACTTTAAGCAACATATTTAAAAGTGTTGCTTAAACCTTATAGCAACATTTTTATGGGTATATGCAACATTTTAAAGCCGTTGCAATAGGCTCACTTTCTAGTAGTGAAGGTATTATCTATTCAGTTGGCAACTCTAAGTGGGTTAGCCCAGTTCAGGTGGTTCCTAAGAAAGGAGGAACCACAGTAGTTAATAATGATAAAAATGAGTTAATACCAACTAGAGTTGTAACTGGGTGGCGGATGTGCATTGATTATAGGCAGTTAAATGCCGCCACCAAGAAAGACCATTTCCCCCTTCCTTTTGTTGACCAAATGACTGAAAGACTGGCTTCTAATAAATTCTTCTGTTTTCTAGATGGTTATTCAGGTTTTTTCCAGATTCCCATCCATCCTGATGATCAGAGTAAGACTACTTTTACATGTCCACAGGGTGTTTTTGCTTATCGCAGGATGCCTTTTGGGTTATGCAATGCTCCTGCTACCTTTCAAAGGTGTATGATGGGTATCTTTTCTGACTTTATAGAAAACATTATGGAGGTATTTATGGATGACTTCTCTGTTTATGGTAATGCTTTTGATCAATGCTTAGCTAATCTTGATAAAGTCTTACAGCGATGTATTGATGTAAACCTTGTCCTAAACTGGGAAAAGTGTCATTTTATGGTTACTGAAGGGGTAGTGTTAGGGCATCTAATTTCTGACAAAGGTATACATGTAGATAAAGCAAAGGTGCAGGTGATTGAGCAATTACCCCCTCCTGTTAATGTCAAGGGGGTGAGGAGTTTCTTAGGACACGCAGGTTTCTACAGGCGTTTCATTAAGGACTTCTCTAAAATTACTAAACCACTTACACAATTGCTTCTTAAAGATGCCGTCTTTGATTTTTCTGATGAGTGCCTTTCAGCCTTTAACAGGTTAAAGGAAGCTTTGATCTCAGCACCAATCATCCAGCCACCAGATTGGGATCTCCCATTTGAAATCATGTGCGATGCTAGTGACTACGCTGTAGGTGCTGTGCTAGGTCAAAGGAAGAACAAGGCTCTTAATGCTATATACTATGCGAGCCGCACCCTAGATGAGACTCAAGTCAACTATTTTACTACTGAGAAGGAGATGCTAGCTGTCATATTTGCCTTAGAAAAATTCAGGTCCAATTTAGTAGGTAATAAGGTAATTGTCTACACTGACCATGCAGCTTTGAAAGGTCTTTTTCAGAAGAAGGACTCAAAGCCAAGACTTTTAAGGTGGATACTCCTTCTCCAAGAGTTTGACATTGAGATTAGGGACAAGAAAGGCGCGGAAAACGTGGTAGCTGACCACCTATCTCGCCTACAGTTGACAGATGGGGAAGATTCTTTACCTATTGATGATTCATTTCCTGATGAGAGTCTATTTATCATTAATAGTTCAGGTTCTTATCCCCCTCCTTGGTATGCTGATTTTGCTAACTTTGCTGTCACAGGTAAAATCCCTCCTGAGTTGTCATGGCAACAAAAGAAGAGATTTATGTTCGATGCAAAACAGTATTTTTGGGATGACCCTTATGTTTTTAAAGAATGCGGAGATGGACTTATCAGGAGATGCGTCCCCCAATGGGAGGTGAAGGACATTCTGGAAGCATGTCACTCTTCTGCATATGGTGGTCACCACGGTCCATCTAGGACCGTGGCCAAGGTATTACAGTCAGGTTTTTATTGGCCCACTTTGCATGCTGACTGTAGGAATTTTGTAGGAAACTGTGATGCTTGTCAAAGAACTGGGAATGTCTCAAAAAGACATGAGATGCCACAGGTTGGTATTTTGGAGGTAGAGATTTTTGATGTCTGGGGCATTGATTATCAAGGACATTTTCCTAGTAGTCAAGGTAACAGGTATATTCTTGTGGCTGTTGATTATGTGTCTAAGTGGGTAGAAGCTATTGCTACTCCCCATTGTGATGCAAAGGCTGTTATTAAGATGTTTAAAAAAATCATATTTCCTCGTTTTGGTGTCCCTAGGGTTGTCATAAGTGATGGAGGTATGCATTTTAAGGAGAAACGCTTAGGTGACTTGTTAAATAAATTCGGTGTCCAACATCGTAGGGGTTTAGCTTATCACCCTCAGACTAGTTGTCAAGTTGAGATCTCTAATAGAGAACTCAAGGAGACCCTAGCCAAGGTAGTTTCTAAGTCTAGGAAAGATTGGAGCCTAAAACTTGATGATGTTTTGTGGGCCTACAGAACCGCGTTCAAAACCCCAATAGGAATGTCACCATTCCGATTGATTTATGGTAAGACTTGTCATTTACCAGTAGAGTTAGAACGTAAGTCTTGGTGGGCTATATGTAATCTTAATTTAGACCCTAATCTTTCCCGTGAGAAATGTTTGTTGCAGCTCAATGAGTTAGAAGAATTCAGGTTGTTAGCCTATGACAATGCCAGGATTTACAAGGAGAAAACAAAGCGCTGACATGACAAGAGAATCATTAGACGTGATTTTCAGGTAGGTGATAGGGTGTTGCTTTTTAATGCTCGTATTCGTCTTTTTCCTGGTAAGCTGAAATCCAGGTGGAGCGGACCCTACACCATCACAGCTGTCTCAAAATTCTGGTCAATCAAATTAGAAACCTCATCTGGTGAGAGGTTCAAAGTCAATGGCCAATATGTGAAGCACTTCCGAGGAGAAAATGAATTTGTCGGAAAGGTCAAAGTTTCTTACTTTGACCCTTTTTAGGATGCTTCTTAATAGGTAAAAAGGTCGTGCGGGACCTCTTAAACCAGCGCTACACGGGAGGCAACCCGTGCTCTAGTTTAAATTTACGTTTTTTTTATTTATTTCCGTTTTATCCTTGATGAAATTTGAAATTTCTGCAAAAAAAGTAAAATAAAAAGAATTCGTCAGTACAAGCGGTCGACCGACCCAACTACTAGGTTGACCGACCACCTGGCAGCTTTAAATATTTTCTGACAGGTTAAGTAAAAATTTGCAGAGCAGGTAAAAAGGACGGAGGTCGACCGACCGAGTATTGCGGTCGACCGACCGCGCGTGTTTTTTCCGGTTTTTTTTAGAATCAAAGTCACGGGTGTTTTGTGTTTTGAAAACACAATAATTGCCTTCATTTGCTCACACTTCCTGCATCCCTTTTCTCTCTTAAAACCCTAAAAACACCCACCTTCTTCATCCTTCACCAATTTACTTTCTTTCTTTCAATTTCCTCCTTCAAGGTATGATTTTCTTAGTTTTCTTTCTCTCTTTTTCGTTTTTTATCATCTTAATTCCGTTCTAGGTAGAATTAGTTTATCTTTTTGAGTTTAATTTTGCTCTTCATTTCGTTTCCATGCTTGTTTGTGTGTTTTTCTCTTAGTTTTCTTCTTCCTTTTGATTTTATATGCTTAGATCTGTAATTTGTGTGTGATTTCGTGCTGTTAGGGTTAGTTTAATTCTTCCTTTAAATTTTTATGCCCTTTTTCGCGCGATTTCAGTCACGAAAATCCGACTCTGACACTGTTCACGGTCGACCGACCCAAAACGGCGGTTGGCCGACCTGAATTTGAATTTTCTGGGTTTCGTAATTTACAGATCTGCATTTTTCTTTTGATAGTCGGTCGACCGACCCAAAACGGCGGTTGCCTTCATTTTTCTTTTGCAGTTTCTGATTTTTTTTCGATAATTGGTCGACCGACCTAGGTATACCGTCGACCGACCGGTTGTGCTGCAGAAATTATGTGTTTTCTCGCGAATATGGTCGACCGATTATCTGTGAAGTCGGCCGACCCGTGCTGTCACAGGAGTTTCTGTTTCTGCAACTTTTGTTCCTAATTTGTCAAAGAAATGTTTTCATATTCACACAAGACTTATTTTTTTTTTTTATTGAACTTTTCAGATTTACAATGTCTAGCCGTGATCAAGGTGGAAAGCGCGCCCGCACTTCCGGTGCAAGCACCTCCAGAGGCCGTGTTCCTAGGTCGAGAGGGTTGATGGTGCAAGACACGGATAGTCTACCCAACTATCCGCAAATCATTTTCAGTACTCCGGCCCAGAAAGCCCGATTCCTCCATCTCACCGCTTATTGCTTGGTAGTGGCAACCCGGTTCCTATGTGTCCCGACTTTGTAAGCCTTGGGATGTCATGATGAGGTGGTGTCCTTGCTCAATGGGACGGGATTCACAGGACTTGTCACTATGGATGAGTTCACCTATTCCCTTCTCACTCTTGAGTTCTTTTCTTCCTTTACTTTTGATTTTAGAGCATTTCATCCCGGCTATGATAACATTTGCATTTCTTTTCGTTTGTTCAATGAAACTTTTTCTTTAACTTTAAACCAATTTGCTCAGTATCTAGGTTTATCTTCTACGGGTCTTACGGATGACCCCACTGGGTCATATAATGATTTGTGGTCCTGTCTTTCTGATTCCAGCGATGTGAAGAAGAAAAACAGTACCGTTCACCTTCCCGCCCCCCGTTATTATTTGCGTCTGTTGGCCAACACTGTTTTCGGCCGCAAAGAGTCTCAAAATGTTAACAACATTGAGCTCTCCATTTTGTCTGGTTATCTTAACATCAGACGTACGGGTCAGCAGTTTTATAACACTGCTTATTTGGTCGCCTCTCACTTCATGTCGGTGGGCGAGGGAACTTCCTTGACTACTATTGTCTGTGGTGGGCTAGTCACTCGATTAGCCCGCTCCCTTGTCCCCCAGTTCCCTCGCTTTGAGGATGCGATTGACACTCCCTCCCGGTTCATGGACATGGCTTATGTCAGGTCCGTGCATTGGGTAGACAGGAGAGATTATTGGAAGGTAGACACCTACCTCAGTGATCGCATCCCCATCACCATGGCTCCCCCTATGCTACCCCTTTTTACTGTTGTAGGGGAGCCCAGACCACTACTCCCGTCTTACCGCCTCCCCCTTAGAGGAGGCACCTTTAGAGGTCATAGGGTCCCTGCTCCCGGTGGCCACCATACCACATCTGGGACGGGGTACCCACCTTATTTTACTACTGCTCCTAATGTTTATGTTCCTCCTTATGTTGATGACAGATCTCTGCCACAAATGATGGCAGGCCTTTGCAGACAGTTCAACCAAAAACAGTTGAACGATAGTCTTTGCCAATATCCGGTTTACAGGGAGTATGCCATTCAGGGTAGGCTCCCTACCGGCCCATGGACTCACCCCACCTGGTACACACCTCTCGCAGGCGGTCGTGTCCACGGTGAAGCTTCAGGCTCTGCCTCAGGAAGAGGCATAGGTTCTGAAGAGGAGGACGAGGAGGAGGAAGGAGGAGAGGACTCTGAGCCGGATTTCGACTCAGAGGGATAGGGACGTGCTTAACCTTACCCTCTTTGGGGTTCAGTTTGGGGAGGTCCCTCCATCTTGTAAGTAGTTTTTCTTTTATTTTCCATTTAGATTTCCAGTTTTTCCCTCTAGATTTCCAGTTTTTCCTTTCGATTTCCAGTTTTCCTCTCCTTCCTCCTTAGACTCTTGTTGTATTTTCTAGTCTTTTTCCTTTTCCTTTCTTTGTTTGTTTCTTTTCTGCCTACCCCCATCCCTATGCTGTGGTTGTATGCTGATGAGCACAATGGGGGCATTGTGCGTTTTGGTTTGGGGAGGGTGTTTGCATACTCCTTTGTGAGTATGCAATTGTCTTTGTGTCTTTTGTTTTTCATTCCTTTAGGTGTTTTTGTTGTTTTCATCCTCTCTTGTCGCGTGTTCTTTCCTGTCGCGCGTTCTTCTCTGTCTTAAGTTTTTAGGTCGAGTCGGAACGGACGAATACAATTTATGCCTCACATATCACATATTGCCTTGCCTTGCATTTTTCAAAAATTTTCAATCTAGTCTTTTGCATTATCTACGAGTTTTTGTTGATTTCATGCTAAAATTATTAGACTTGACTCTCTTCTTGGCAAGCTACTACATATTCTAAGGATTAGAGCTTAATAAATCGGTGACATCCATGACCGATTTCATGTAGGTTTGTCAGTAGTTTCTCCTCTTGAGGCATGTCACATCAATATGCATAAACATGAGTTTTGTCTACTTAATACCTGTATGCATTCGGATTTGTGGTTTGTTGACACATGTGGTAGAGGTCCCTCTTTCTCATTACTCCCATAATCCTCACATAGCCAAATTAAATCCTTTTTACCCATTTGCTACATCCAAAATTTGCCTACCCTAGCCGAGCTAGTAATATATAGTGATGGGTCTGTTTTGGCCATCCTTTGGTTTGTGCTTTATTGTTAAATATTGATTTTGTGAGAATGGTAGAAAGGAGAAAAAGAAAAGAGAAGAAAAAAATGAAATGAGAAATGAAAAAAAAAAAAGAGAACAACCTGTTTTCAAGGCTGGTCGGTCGACCTACATTCTGGGTCGGTCGACCAGGACCATTGGACAGAATTTTTCTGAAAAAAAAAGAGGAGGAAAGAAAGAAAGAAAGAAAAGGAGAAAATTGGAGAAATTGTGATTTTTGCTCCAAAACTTTGAGCATTGGCATGTATGAAAAAAATAATAAGAAGTGATCTTATAATATGGATAGACGGTTGTTAGCTCGGTTTAACCCCTCTTCCCATAACTTATTTTAACCCCTTCTTACCTTTAGCCTCACAATCCCAAAATTGCCTCGGCATGTGTCATGGTTATCTAGTGTGGGAATGCATATGTACGGTTGTAGAGATTCTATTCATGTTAGATTGCAGGCATGTTCTTACGGGTCGCAGATAGGTGAGAGTTTTTACTTTTATTTATCTTCTTATCTTTCACATATACATTTTACCCTTTGCTTTCATGAGTGTCTCGAGCGTACCGCGAGAGTCCAATTAGAATGAGTCTTGCAAGGTTGAAATTTTAGCATGCTTTTCCAACATGTCCAATTCGTTTTGCTCTTGACATTATGCTTGATTATATTTGAAGGTTGCATTAAATTGGTTAGGCATAGTGTTGTGTTTGGTTGTAAAAAGTGTGAAATCCGTTCCATTAGAGGTTTTTCTTTTCTTTTGAGTCTTAGTGCTTGCTTGAGGACAAGCAAGGTTTGGTTTGGGGAGTTTGATACGTGCCTATTTTATGCATTTTATTTATTCTTTTGGCACGTATTTTCTTACATTTTCGTGACTTTTAGTTGCTATTTCTCCCGAAACGGTTTACTTTGGCATTTCTATGTTTTATATGTAGGAATACGCGGAAGTGAGCAAAACTGAGCCTTATTTGCCTTTCGGAAGCTGTTTTGAGTACTAATGCGGAGTAAGGATCCGAGTTGCACATCCAAGTGTTGCTATTGGGCCAGATTAAAGCTGAAACGGACAAGAAGCGGTCGACCGACCCACCAGAGAAGTCGGCCGACCTGAGCCCAGTTCGCAGAAAAGCCCAGCATCGTAGAAGCGGTCGACCGACCCGCATCAGAGGTCGACCGACCAGAAGCTGACCCGGGACTTTTGTTTCGTGTTTCTACTTTCCTAATCTAGTAATTATTCTTATTTAAGAAGACCAAAACTCTAAAATTAGGTCAAGCAATTTATGTTAGACAAGCTTTTTATTAATAAGTAACTTTATGTTAGAAGAACTCCATAGTTTTAGAGAGAGATATTATTCCAAGTTTGCATCTTTTGTTTTTAGTTCCATTAAAGTTGTAAGTTTGCTACAATCAATCTTTCCTTTTAATTCAATCTTGTTATTCATCTTATTGTTGTTTCTTAATTCATGTTTTCCCTTTTATTGTCATCTTTAATTATGTTAATTCCTTTGATGCTTTTAGTTATTGTTAGTTTCATAATTAAAAGTATGCATAGCTAATTCTTGTGATTAGGAATTAGGGGAACCATGGTAAAGACTTGATTTTGATAGTTTAATGACTGAATTACCAATCCCCCATTGTTGTTGGTAAACTAATCCTTAAGATTGAAATATTATTAGGATTAGTTTAACAACAACTTTGGGATTGCCCTTGAACGAAAGTTTAGTGCTTTTCTAGGAACCCTAAGACCATAAGGATTGGGTAGAATATTGACCTAGAGGTTTATTATTTGTTCCTTGGGATTGTGTTATTTGATTATTTTACCCTTCATTGACTTGTTTTAACCATGGGGAACCAAAGTTCCTAATCTCCTTTTACCTTATTTTATTTCTCTTGCTTATTTTGTCCTTTTAGTTATTAGTTTAAATCTCAAATCAAACCTCCTTTTTTTGGTTACTTGCAATAGACTTTAAATTCACAAACATAATTAACCTTGTCTCTCTGTGGTTCGACCCTTGACTTATCCTATCTAAGTTTAAGCTGAGGTTTTATAAATCTTATCTTTGGCACCCCTCAACGACGGGTGTCATGCTTTTTCACATACGGATTTTACTCTTTCACATACGATTTTTACCATCCTACCCTTGTCATTTTTTTAAACATTCACTCCATTAATTTTAATTTTCTCCCTCCTTCATCCTCTTAAACCAATTACTCCGTTCACCGACTCACCGTTCCTCCGTTATCAACTCCGTTCACAACTCCGCCGTCGTCCCTCCGTCACCGCCGGCATATCACAACTCCGTTGCCGCCATTTCCTCCTCCTTCTGCCGCGCAATCCACACCCTCCCGCCGCTAGTGCTGACAAATAATGACACGACACGAAAACACGACACGAACCCGACACGAAATTAGCGGGTTTGGGTTGAGGCTGAATGACCCATTTATGTAAGTGGGTCAACACGAACATGACACAATATTTAATTGGGTTGGGTTTGGGTTGAGCTCTTTAAACACGAACCCGACACGAATGACCTGTTTACTAAATTAATCCTAATTTTTTTTATCCTCCATCACATAAATATACTTAAACTTTCCAAATATGGACATGACACGAAAACACGACACGAACCGGACACGAAATTAACGGGTTAGGGTTAAGGATTGATGACCCATTTATCTAAGTGGGTCGACACGAATACGACACGAAATTTAATTGGGTCGGGTTTGGGTTGGAGGGTTTGTGACCCGCTTACATGTGACACGAACACGAACCCGACACGACTCGATCTGTTTGTCAGGTCTACCCGCCGCCCTTTCCCCCTCCTACTGTCGCGCAACCTTCTCCTGTCGCGCACCCCCCCGTCACCGCCGTCATGTCGCTGCCCTTCCCCCCCCCCCCCCCCCCCCGCTCAACCCTTGTTGGGAAATGTGTCCTCAACAGTAGTGCGATCACGTCAGTGAATATAAATCATTGAAAAATCTGCAATAAGAATACTCATGGGATGATTCTTTTCATATAGTCGACTGATCAACATTAATCGATAATGATTGGCTTGCTAGAGTTTGACATTACTGTCGTGTGACGGTGGTGATCAGTCGATCCCTTTAGGTCACACCTTTAGGACAAATCTATTAATAGAAAAATGATGTGACTGTATATTGATACGAGTTATATCGATCCTAGTTTATATTACGTGTAAGGAGTACATTTATAATACGATTATAAATTGTAAAATTTTAGTGAATGAATTGTCATTACTAAAATTAATATGTTTATGAAACATTATTTTAGAATGAATATATTTATATTAGAAATGTTTTAATATAATTTATAAAGATAATACTCGGATTATTATTTTATAAGAATTAAAGTTTAAATTAGTTAAACTTATAAAATGTATTAATGTTCATTTTTATAATTGATAAAAATGAACCCTAGTGTTTGTGTTTGGAACGTGTGATATATGGTCACACTACACATTATACATTTGTGTTTTATTAACATTTTATATGATAAAATAAAAATAAAACAATATATATTTTATGCATGTGATGGACAAGTGTAATATTGATGGTGCCCATGCATTGGGCACCCTATTCCTAGCCGGCTCACATAGAGAACAAGAAGGGGTTTTTGTTCTTTTCATTATTCATCATTCATTCTAATCTATGCGTGCAAAAACCTAGAAATATTTTAGAGAATATGAGTTCTCATTTTTCTCTTGGTTTTGGCCGTGTAGTTCATCCAATATACACATATAATTTCTATTACATATTATACTAAAAGTAGTAATATTAATAGATTATTAACTAGGTTTTTGTGTGAGGATTCTAGCAAAATCAAACACAAAATTAATAGAGTGTGTCTTGGTGTTAACTCATTGGAGGTCTTCTAATTTGGAGACTTAGGAGGATCATCCGTGATATTTAGCTCAAGATCAAACAAAGTAGGTGACTTTGTTCGTGCCCATATTGACCGAAACATTAAGCAATGTAAGGATATATATTACTTCACTTAATCTCGGTTATTTTGTTATGCATGCAATAAGATCTATATTACATGAGATAATATTTAGTATGACTAAAATAAATTTGAGTTTAAGAAACCTTTCAATTGGTATCAGAGTAATGGTTGTTTGCATGCATAATCGGTGTTGTTTTTCCGAGTTATTGTAACTTAAATAAAACTATAAATTTCGATTTATATGATAAGTCACTCGAAATATTTTGCATGTATTAAAATCTGGTCCGAAAAATGTTTTTAGGTTATTTAGATAATTTATGGAATTTAAATTGTTCATTTAAATAATTTTTAGTCATTTTAAACGTTTTAATTGTTGAGATCGAAAAATGAACTAAAAATAGTTAGAAAAATTTTCTGGCCATGATTTTTTAAGATGATATCACATGCATATTTTACAAATAGTATGTAAAACTTCGTACAAAATGCAGTTGTATAGCATGCATTACGAATTTTATATGATAAATAGCGTAATATTGACATTTCGGTTAAAATTAATTATGTTGTCGAAATAAGTTCGAAAATTTTAACCATAAAATTGGAAATTATGATTATTAAAATAATTTTTCAGAATGTTCAAGTTTTTCGAAATTCAAATTTGGAATTATGGTAATTTAATTTGAATTTTTCATAATAGTTATGAAATTATAAAGGCCAAAATGAACAAATTAATTAATTTTGAATTAATTATTGTCGAGATTAGTATGGACTAATTTTGAATCCTAAAATGTGTTGGGAAAGTTGAATTTAACGTAAATACGATTTATGTTTTAAATTGAGGCATTTTAAAAGTTAAATTACGAATTCCATAAAACCGGAATAGTTCTAACTAATAAATTGTATTAGGGCGATTTGGCATTAAAATGAACATATTATTTATACTTTGATGCTTTATATTATTTTATGAATGTCATATATTTTGTTATATAATTTTGAATTATGTAATTTCCTAGTATGACCTTAGTTTTAATCGGTATTTCCAGTAATGTAAGGGGTTATCGATTTGGTTGTAATTTAATGTGATCTCGTATCACTTTATTTTGTTGTTTTATTTTTATAATGTATAAAATATATAGAAAAATTGTAATCATTTGTAATTCCGGAGATTCCTTGAAGACGGTGCCATTTCGGAAAGGAGTTCCGACCAAGGCGGAGTTTGCCTTGGGATGCGTGCCGCGAGTGAAGTTCAAGGGACCAAGGAGTTGGTTTCCAAATTTGTAATTTACATTATTTTCTATTTTAGGAAAGGCCATACTACGAGCTTTATTATGTTTAGCATTTGTTTTATATGTTGCATGCATTGCCAAATCGCCATCAACCTAAACATGCATATCGAGTTTCGAGTCCCACTCCGTGTCAATCAATTTATCTATAATTCACCGACTTAGTTCACTTAAAGGGGATAGATAATAAATTGACAAGATCTCTTACGATATTCAAAAATTGAGACGTAGCCTTACCAAAAAGTAAAGAACCCGCAAAGGATCTTCTTCATAAGGGAGTAGGCTCGGCTAAACCGGGGTGCAAACCTTATTACGTTGGAGAAGTGGGGTAATATGATTACATTCTCGAAATTTGGTTGACCTCGACGAAGGTATTCGAGCCACCGTGGTGGTAATAAGTTCGAGCTAAGATAATAATTAATGTAATGTTATCGACCGAGAGTTCTAAAAGTAGAATCGATTAAAGAGTTAATCCACCGAGTCATATTAATGAGGGATGTATCGGCTAAACCGTGCCCGATTTAGTATGTATTTGGATCTCGGGATCATTTACTTAATTGGGTAAGAGATCATTAAGTAGATGTTTTACTTGTTTATACAAGTGAATAAATTAAAATGATAAACGATAATATTTTCCTTTATCTTCCGTTTTGTAGTTATTAATACCGCAATGGATTCTTCGAACCCCATCACACATATTACTATTGACTCTTGTCACAATGTATTTGACGATATTTGCACCCGCAACAACCTTGATACTTCTAGAGAAATTCATTTCGAAACGGGTCCGAATGGCAATGTGAATTTTGTAACTTCCTTCCCACCTCCTAAGGGACCATTGTTTGATACGGCTTAAATTGATGAGCTAAATCAAGAGTTGGATGCCTTGTATTTGAAGGAAAGAGCTTATGATAAAGCTAGTGGGAGCTCTAACAAGAAAAGTCTTGCAAAGAAGAAAAGGAAGGGAAAGAAATCAGAAAAGGGTCGATGTCACTATTGTTGTGATATGGGCCATTGGAGGAGGAATTGTCCGATTTATTTACGGCATATTCAAGGAGGTCTTGTTATTCCGTTAGGTAATTCTCTATCCGAAATTTATGTTATTGACATTAATTATACTTCTAACTCAACTTGGGTATTGGATACCGGTTGTGGTTCTCAGCTTTGTAATCGTGTACAAGGTATAAGAGGAGCCGAGAAGATTGACAAGGGAGAGATGGATCTCCGACTTGGAAATGGAGCTCGGGTAGCGGCCACTTCAAGAGGGACTTGCACTCTAGCCTTGCCAAGCGGATTTGAGCTACATTTAAATAATTTTTATTATGTACCGACGCTTTCTAAAAACATTATTTCCGTTGCAATGTTAGACATTGAAGGTTATAGTTTTCCATTAAAAACAATTGTTGTATTATTTCTAAGAATGACATGGTTATTGGCCATGCTACTTCTATTAATGGAATCTACGTTTTAGAAACTTCGAACTCATCCCGTGATGTCTATAACATAGAAGCTAAAAGAGCAAAAACAAGTGAACCAAATGAATCATTTTATTGGCATTGTCGACTTGGTCATATTAACGAAAATCGCATTAAAAGATTAGTAAATACTAATATTATCAAACCATTTGATTATGAATCATATGGTGTATGCGAAGCTTGTCTCCTAAGTAAAATGACTCGAAATCCCTTTAGTGGTAAAGGAATAAGAGCAAATGATTTACTTGGACTCATACATACCGATGTGTATGGTCCATTACCGATCACCGCTAGGGGAAATTATGACTACTTCATTACCTTCACGGATGATTTGAGTAGATATGGGTATATCTACTTGATTAAATATAAAAGTGAAGCCTTTAAGAAATTTAAGGAATTTCAAAATGAGGTAGAAAACCAACTTGACAAGAAAATTAAAGCACTACGATAGGATCATGGTGGCGAATATCTTAGTGGTGAATTTGATTCACACTTAAAAGATTGTGGTATTTTATTACACCTCACACCTCCTGGAACACCACAACTTAATGGCGTGGCTGAGATGAGAAATCGAACTTTATTTGATATGGTTCGATCTATGATGAGTCAAACTGATTTACCAGATTCATTTTGGGGATTTGCAATTCTCACCGCCATCAAATCGTTGAACGTTAGTCCAACGAAAGCGACCGAAAAGACTCCATATGAGATGTGGAGAAGAAAGGTTCCTTCATTCTCCTATATGAAGATATGGGGATGTGAGGCTTATGTCAAGGTAAAGACCGATGACAAATTAGCTCCGAGATCCGAAAAATGCACTTTTATTGGTTATCCGACCACCTCACGTGGCTATTACTTCTATAAACCTCGAGATAACAAAGTGTTTGTGTCTATAGAGGCTGTCTTTCTAAAAAAGGAGTCTGTTTCTAGAAGACAGAGTAGGAGAAATTTTGAACTTGATGAAATTCATGAAGTTCAAGAGCCACAAACTGAAGTAGAGACGAACGAAAATGTTCTTTCTTCGTCTACTTCAGTGCCTATTCAACCTAGGAGGTCTAGTAGAGTGTAAGGTTATAATGACTCAAAACCTAATATTTTAGTCATACTAAATAAGTTGATAATTAACATTTTAATTATAAAATATTTTAGATCCTATGCATGCTAAAACTTATGCGGAATATAGGAATCGAATGCTTACGATTTGACGAAACCGGTGCAAGGATGATCCTCCTTAGTATCCAAATAGAACACCTCCTTCAAGATGCACCCAAGACACCCTTAATCAACCGAGACTTGAAGAAGCTAGGCCAAGAACCGGTTTTCCTTAAACAAATTCTAATCTCTAAATAGAATAGTTAAAACTAATAATACTAATATTATTCTTTTTGAGAATATTATCTTATAATATATAAGAGGTTTTCTTTGTATTTTCTCACTAGAAGATCACGGCTAAGAGCTATAGAATGAGGGTGTATTTATCTTTTATAATTACACATAATTTACTTAAGTAAGATTATTAACTTAAGTGTACATGGGGAAGGGGTGAGCTGGCTAGGGTATGGGGAAGGGGAAAAGAAAGAGCTCTTTTAGATTACCCATGACCTAGGCATGCAACCCTAACCATTAGGTGTTAATCTAGGTCATCATTGTGTCTTAACTTCTTAAAACACAAATTAAGAACCCTTAAACCACCTCAACCTAACCGGCACCCTAATTAGTAAAATGGACTTCATTTTATAATTTTTGTCAATTGCACAATTGTACATTATGTGACATACAATATGTCACAATGTTATAAAATACAATTGTTTTAATTTATAACATATATATTTATCAAATAAATATTATTTATAAATTAAATAAATCATATTTATCAGTTTGACAAATAATTCGTAATTACTAATATAAAATGGTTATTTACAATAATCGTCAATACGATATACAACTTTGTAATAATTTTAACCCAATTCATTCTAATTTCGATACTATAAAATATCGTTCAATGTTTAATAATTGACACGTTTCAATTATGAACATCAATCTTACAATAAGACTTAACCTCTGATTTCTCGATATACGAGTTTAAGGAATATGATCAACTCGTATCAATATACATTTGATCAGTTTATCAATTAAGGGAATTGTCCTATAGGTGTGACATAAAGGGATCAACTGACCACCACCGTCATACGACACTAATGTTAAACTCTAGCTAGCCAATCATTACCGATTAATGTTGGTCAGTTGACTAATATAATTTCGTATCATCCCTTGCGCATTCTCGTCATGAGATTTAATTATGTGATCGCACTATTGTTGAGGACACATTTCCCAACAATCTCCCACTTGTCCTCGACAAGTTTGCGTCACCAATTCTCTTCTCCTATTACAATCTCCCACTCAATGCAAGGTGTCTCTCTGAGGTCGTACTTGCATTCGATTATATCATGAGTGGTTTCCTCGATCTGGAGAGTAACTGTTTGACCGGAGTTATCTACCATAGATACATTCCGAGCGTGGCCACGCATTTCCAGTTAATTTCTCCTCGAGTGGCCTTGAGATTTGAACAACCCTGACAAGGGGTGGACAATTTCTATCGTACTACTCCTTTTAGCTAGCCACAGTCAGTCATAACCCAAAGCGATCCCATTTGACTCCAGTTACGAAAATTCGTAGAGAATGGATCAAGGTTATGCCAAAACTGTACCATCTTGGGAGAGTAGTCTTTAGTCTAAGAATTGACTCATAAGAATACTATAGCAGCTCTTGCCACGACCCGGCTATCATAAAATTTCCAGAACTCTATAAGCGGTCACTTTGCCTGACAGAGTGTCTCTTGCAGTCTGTTTATGTGATCGACTAGTCATTATATATGACTCTATGACATTTGAACCTGCCATCAGTCGCCTCACATTCCAGTCGCTTTGAGATGTCACCTCGTGTAAGCGGCCAAGGGCTATACTAAGTCAATCCAGTTCACTTTATGGGGTTCAAAGTTGTCTCTTACAACCCATTTGGATTTTGACAAAGTATCTATCATTGAGAGTTAACATAACTCAAATGACATTGTCATGCAAAGACAGTCAATACTGCTCCATAGCATTTGATGCATGATCATCAATTCGAATAAACCTTTTATTCATGTTTTCAAAACCTACAAATTTTGGTCTCCTTCCAACTCATATTATTTGAGTACATATCTAGAACTCATTCTAGATCTTGAGTTTCATTTCCTGAGGGAAGCTCCCACTGTTATCTTATAACTCGTGACGTATTGATATGCCATTAGTCACTTATGTATAGAAATCTATATTGTAGTTATTTATGATTTTATTACTCCAACATTTTCAATCATCTTGGCTATTTAATCAAAAGATTTAGGTTATTCATCAATATTAATAATGTTTTTAACCATTTTGATTTCTCATGGGTGACCTTTTATCAATATAATAACCTTTCCCTTGAAGCTCCATCATCCTATGATGTATGGTATTTTGTTCATGTAGGATTGAGAACTTCTTATTCTTTACACATTAAAGAATCACCATTTCTCTCTAAATGGTACGTTCAATTCTCTAATGAATATTGCTCCCACTAAAATCAACATCACTCGATTTATCATTTCGTAAATGAACCTTTGCATGTTATTCTTTTGCTACCACTGTTTAAGTGATATTTCCTAATTTCACTTTTCGATACAATAGATACTATCATTGAGAGAACTGAGATGATATCTCCTCTATTATCTTATAATTTTGAAAAATCTTATTTGTTAAGGAACCGTTTTCCTTCCGATTTCATACGGAGTTTCCTTTATCCTCTCTCTGGAACAATGAGCATAAGAAACATTTCCTCTTGTGTCCTCCCGTAGTTTCTTCAGTGTCCTCTCGTAGTTTCTTCTATCCATTTATTTAGGGTTCTTCTTAAGAATCCCACGTAGGAATCTTCTCTAAGATCCTACATTTATATCATTCGTTTGCGGGGCGAAATATTTTCTCCCACTCTATCCTTTAAAAATAACCTTTATTTGTATAAGGATAGTAATTTTTTTCGATATAACCAATGTATATGAATGTTTGAAAAGTTTATAGGTATGATGAATTCACTCTCATTTTCACTTAAAATGATCATCTAATATTCATTTTGATTGAATGTTTTTCTCTTTGAGGTGTATTTCTCGTTTTTAATTGGTCAACACTTTGATTCTTTATATTGATTGAATCAATGTTATTTTACAATGAACGTTTCATGGTATTTATCTAGTGATTTATAGAGATCACTTTGATTCATGTTCGACAAGTTATACAAATCATTTTAGGAATCAATGATTCGATTAAGAACAAAAGTAGTGACTTGGGTTGAAAACCAAGTTACTAACATCCAAAATACAACCATTGTTTAGGATTTTAAATCCTTGTCTTACAAGAAAAGAAATTGTTCTAGGAAATAAAATGCATAATATGAAAGAAGACACTAATGAAAATTAGAGCCAAGCTCTTAAGTCTTCAATCAATTGGATGCTACCATAGTCATCCATGTAAGGAACTTTGTGCTTCCTTCTCCTTGCCTTTGTCATTAGGAGGTGGCCCTTTAAAACAATTAAAAAGGGGTAAAGATCAACAATTTGTATCACTATACATAAGTTGACAAAATAACACTGAATTTAAACAAGAAGTATTACCTACGGGGAGAGCTTTCCCATTTTTGAGGTCGGTCAAGTATTTGGGGCAATTACGTTTCCAATGTCCTAACCTCGTGCAATAATGGCACTTGTCTTCAGATTTTGAAGATAAGGTGGAAGCGCCTTTCGAAAAGGTCTTTTCTTTGGCCGGTTTGGGCTTGAACGTTTTCTTGCCCTTGCCTTTGAAGGCACTCCTCTTGAAATTTCCTTTCCCTTTCTTCTCGATGTTCAAAACATCCTTAGTGGAACTTTCATGAAGTCTCATGTCCCTCTCGGCTTGGACAAGCATCTTATGCAATTCATCTAATGTGGTCTCTTGATTTCGCATGTTGAAATTCACCCGGAATTGAGCATATGATTTCACCTTATTGAGAGAGTGAAGAACTCGGTCAATGATGAGTGAGTCGAGAACATCAACTCCTTGCAACTTTAGAGTCTCCGCGAACTCAACTAATTTGAGTACATGAGGGCTTATCTTTTGTCCCTCCTTCAAGCAAATGTCGAAGAAGGCGGAAGCCGCCTCATATTGAATCACCCTTGGAATTTGTGAAAACATTGTCGCAAGTTTGGTGTATATCTCATATGATGTGCTTAACTTGATCATACTCCTTTGGAGATCCTGTTCCATGGAGAAGATAAGCACATTTTTAAGAGCGGAGGACTCTTTCATGTAGGCTTCATAGGCCTCATGAGTTTGAACCGCGGAACGAGCGGTCGGAGCGGCTTCAGAGAGGTAACGAGTCTTATCGTCACCTTGAGCGGCCAAAAGTAATTGCGCATCCCAATCCTTAAAATTGGAACCATGCTTATCGAGTTTGCAACGATCCATGAAGGACCGAAGCCATGACACATTAGTGAGAGGTGGAGCGTTGGTTGCCATTGACGATGTTGAAAATTAAACTACAATAAAAGTGAAGGAATTAAAACAACATCATTTTAAAACTCGTAATTAAATTTAAATTTAAACAAGTTTAGTTATTTACTTAATGATCTCTTACCCAATTAAGTAAACAATTCCGAGACCTAAATCCATACTAACCCGGGCACGGTGTAGCCGATTCAACCCTTATTGATATAATTTGGTGGATTAACTCTTTAATCGGTTCTACCTTAGAACTCTCGGCCGACAATTTTCTAAAAAATGTCTTTAGCCCGAACTTATTGCAACTACGGTTACGAATACCTTCGTTGAGATCGACCAAATTTCAAGGTGTAATCTTATTACCCCACTTACCCAACGTAACAAATTTAGTACCCCGGTGTAGCCGAGCCCACTTTCTTGTGAAGAAGGGCGACATGGGTCTATACTTTTTGGTAAGGCTAAGTCTCAATATTTATTTGTAAGAGATCTAGTCAAATTATTATCTATCTCCGTTTAAGTGAACTAAGTCGGTGAATTATCGATAAAATAATTGACTAGGTCGACTAAATCGAATAAAAATGCATGATATGATATGACGATTTGGCTATGCATGCAAACATATAAAGCAAAATAAAAGCATAAAAACTTAAAGCATAAGAAACCCTAGTATGGCCTTTCCTAGAAAATAAAATAATAAAAGTACAAATTCGGAAACCAACTCCTTTGGTCCCTTGAACTTCACGAGGCACGCATCCCAAGGTAAACACCGTCTTGGTCGGAACTCCTTTCCGAATGGTATCGTCTTCAAGGCTAACCGGAATATACAAAAAAAAATTACAACTTTTCTAGTCTACTTTATACATTATAAAATAGAAAACAATAAATAAAGTGATATGAGATCACATTAATTACATCCGAATCGATAACCCCTTACATTACGGGAAATATCGATTAAAAACTAAGGTCATACTAAGTAAAATTACATAATCCAAAATTACGTAAATAAAATCATGACAATCATAATTAAAATATGCAATGCTTATGAATATGAACTAACATGCAAACATAAGCCAAATCGTCCTATTTAATATCATTTATATATATAGTTATCGTATACCTCGGTTTTATGGAATTGCGTGCTTTAACGATTAAAAACCCTTGGCATTATGTGAATCGGAATTCACTCTTAAGTTAATCATCCCAACTCATTTAGGTTTCAAAAGTTTGTCTTACTCAAACTTTGAACATGACTTAACTTAATATTATAATATTGTTCGGTATTACTCGGTTTTACAGGAAAAATAATATAAAATTCAAAAAGAGTCATAAAATTTCGAAAAATTCAAAATTCAAATTTTGAATATTCTAGAATTTTATTAAAATTTCAGAACCTTAAAAAATATTAGTACTTACATGGTTTTATTATTTATTTCGTAAATAATACGTAAAACGAGTATTTTGAGTCGGAAAATTAAATAATTACCTTCATAAATACATATAAAATACTAATAATATTTTTACACTTTCCAAAATACCTTAAGAACTGAAATGGACAGAAAATAAATAGCACACTGCCCAAAAATCCGAAATTTTCATTAAAAATGACTCTTATTATTCAATTTTTAAATATAACTTTTAACAAATAAAAATTAAATAAAACAGAAACTTTTGGCTCCCAAGAAAAATATGGTGATGAAAATATCAAATATGACTTTTATGGGTTAAATTTTTCGGCCATTTTAACAACTATTGCTATTTTTAACGATTTATGTCATATATCGTACAATTTTAACCATTAAAATTATTTCACAAGCATAACATCCAATAAAAATCTCGAAATTTTTATACATGCTGGAAATAATATATATGACATCGTGTGAAATTTTTATGGCCAATTCCAAGTTAAACTATTAAAGTCGAAATTATGTCACTTTTATCCGATTTTTACACTAAAAATCAATAAACATGCAATATATTATAAAAATTTCTGGAAAATTTAGTATACATTTTAAATATTTCAAGTGACATAATCAAAAAATTTTATAGTCAAATTCGAAATATAACTATACAAACCCATTAATATTCATTTTATGGCATTTTAACATTTAAAATTTATAAACCATGCATTTTTACTCTATAATTTACGAAAATTCATATCCATATAATACGAAATACATGTGAAACCATACTAAAAACTCTCGGCCAGAAGTTAATTTTAGCTATTTTTCCCAAAAATAAACATTTTAACCATTAAAAAATTGATAAAAAACCGAAATAAAATACCTATGAACAATATATATGCAAAATATATTCCAAATATCCTAAAATATATTTAGAATCAGTAGGTATTCATGCATTAGAAATTTCGGCCATATCATATACGAAATAAAATTTCAATTTTTATTTTGTTATCTAATAACTTCGTAAAAAATATAAACGAAAAGCATGCAAACAACCGATTTGCTCTGATACCAATTGTAAGGTTATAATGACTCAAAACCTAATATTTTAGTCATACTAAATAAGCTGATAATTAACATTTTAATTATAAAATATTTTAGATCTTATGCATGCTAAAACTTATGCGGAATATAGGAATCGAATGTTTACAATTCGACGAAACCGGTGCAAGGATGATCCTCCTTAGTATCCAAATAGAACACCTCCTTCAAGATGCACCCAAGACACCCTTAATCAACCGAGACTTGAAGAAGCTAGGCCAAGAACCGGTTTTCCTTAAACAAATTCTAATCACTAATTAGAATTGTTAAAACTAATAATACTAATATTATTCTTTTTGAGAATATTATCTTATAATATATAAGAGGTTTTCTTTGTATTTTCTCACTAGAAAATCACGGCTAAGAGCTATAGAATGAGGGTGTATTTATCTTTTATAATTACACATAATTTACTTAAGTAAGATGATTAACTTAAGTGTACATGCGGAAGGGGTGAGCCGGCTAGGGTATGGGGAAGGGGAAAAGAAAGAGCTCTTTTAGATTACCCATGACCTAGGCGTGCAACCCTAACCATTAGGTGTTAATCTAGGTCATCATTGTGTCTTAACTTCTTAAAACACAAATTAAGAACCCTTAAACCACCTCAACCTACCCGGCACCCTAATTAGTAAAATGGACTTCATTTTATAATTTTTGTCAATTGCACAATTGTACATTATGTGACATACAATATGTCACAATGTTATAAAATACAATTGTTTTATTTTATAACATATATATTTATCAAATAAATATTATTTATAAATTAAATAAATCATATTTATCAATTTGACAAGTAATTCGTAATTACTAATATAAAATGGTTATTTACAATAATCGTCAATACGATATACAACTTTGTAATAATTTTAACCAAATTCATTCTAATTTCGATATTATAAAATATCGTTCAATGTTTAATAATTGACACGTTTCAATTATGAACATAAATCTTACAATAAGACTTCACCTCTGATTTCTCGATATACAAGTTTAAGGAATATGATCAACTCGTATCAATATACATTTGATCAGTTTATCAATTAAGGGAATTGTCCTATAGGTGTGACCTAAAGGGATCAACTGACCACCACCGTCATACGACAGTAATGTTAAACTCTACCTAGCCAATCATTACCGATTAATGTTGGTCAGTTGACTAATATAATTTCGTATCATCCCTTGCGCATTCTCGTCATGAGATTTAATTATGTGACCGCACTATTGTTGAGGACACATTTCCCAACAGATCACATAGGCAGACTGCAAGAGGCACTTTGCCGGGCAACTTGTGACCGCTTATAGAGTTCTGGAAATTTTATATTAGCCTGGTCGTGGCGAGAGCTACTATATGTATTCTTGCTAGTCAATTCTTTAACTTGAGACTGTTCGCCCAAGGTGGCATAGTTTTCAGAGTGACTTTGATTTTTGCTCTACGATCAACCGTTAAAGGGGGTCAAATGGGCATCTTTTGGGTCATGATGGACTGTGTTAGTCGAAGGAAACAGTAGGATAGAAATTGTCCAACCCCTTGTCAGGGTTATCTTAAATCTCAGGGCCACTCGAGGAGAAGTTAACTGCAAATGCATGGCCACGCTCGGAAGGTATCTATGGTAGATAATTCCGGTCAAATCAGTTAATCTCCAGATCGAGAAAACCACTCAAGATAAGATCAAATGCAAGTACGACCTGCAAGACACATTGCATTGCGTGGGAGATGATGTAATAGGACAAGAGAATTGGTGACGCACACTTGTCGAGGACAGTGGGAGATTGTTGGGAAATGTGTCCTCAACAATAGTGCGATCACGTCAGTGAATATAAATCATTGATAAATCTGCAATAAGAATACTCATGGGATGATTCTTTTCATATAGTCGACTGATCAACATTAATCGATAATGATTGGCTTGCTAGAGTTTGACATTACTGTCGTGTGACGGTGGTGATCAGTCGATCCTTTTAAGTCACACATTTAGGACAACTCTATTAATAGAAAAATGATGTGACTGTATATTGATACGAGTTATACTGATCCTAGTTTATATTACGTGTAAGGAGTACATTTATAATACGATTATAAATTGTAAAATTTTAGTGAATGAATTGTCATTACTAAAATTAATATGTTTATGAAACATTATTTTAGAATGAATATATTTATATTAGAAATGTTTTAATATAATTTATAAAGATAATAATCGGATTATTATTTTATAAGAATTAAAGTTTAAATTAGTTAAACTTATAAAATGTATTAATGTTCATTTTTATAATTGATAAAAATGAACCCTAGTGTTTGTGTTTGGACCGTGTGATATATGATCACACTACACATTATACATTTGTGTTTTATTAACATTTTATATGATAAAATAAAAATAAAACAATATACATTTTATGCACGTGATGGACAAGTGTAATATTGATGGTGCCCATGCATTGGGCACCCTATTCCTAGCCGGCTCACATAGAGAACAAGAAGGGGTTTTTGTTCTTTTCATTATTCATCATTCATTCTAATCTATGCATGCCAAAACCTAGAGAGATTTTAGAGAATATGAGTTCTCATTTTTCTCTTGGTTTTGGCCGTGTAGTTCATCCAATATACACATATAATTTCTATTACATATTATACTAAGAGTATTAATATTAATCTTAGTATAATATTAATAGATTATTAACTAGGTTTTTGTGTGAGGATTCTAGCAAAATCAAACACAAAATTAATAGAGTGTTTCTTGGTGTTAACTCATTGGAGGTCTTCTAATTTGGAGACTTAGGAGGATCATCCGTGATATTTAGCTCAAGATCAAACAAAGTAGGTGACTTTGTTTGTGCCCATATTGACCGAAACATTAAAGAATGTAAGGATATATATTACTTCACTTAATCTCGGCTATTTTGTTATGCGTGCAATAAGATCTATATTACATGAGATAATATTTAGTATGACTAAAATAAATTTGAGTTTAAGAAACCTTTCAACCTTACCCTCCCGCCTCCCTTTCCCCCTTCCTCCTTGTCGCGCAGCGCAACCTTCCCCTCCCCAGACCTGCTATTCTATTTCAATTGCTTTTCTATTTCTTAATTTTTTCATTTGTTTTTTCAATTAATTAACTCCAATTAGCCTGCTATTCTTCTTTTTTTTAATTAATTTGTTTTTGTTTTTAGTTTTGGGTTTTGGGTTTTTCTTTTTTATTAGTAATTTTATTTTTATTTTAATTAAATAATTTCTTCTTTTTTTAATTAGTTTGTTTTTGTTTTTAGTTTTTAGTTTTTTCTTTTTTTATTAGTAATTTTATTTTACTTTTTCATAATTAACTATGATAATTTAGTTTCTCATTTATTCGAAATTGTAGAACGGTGATTATAATAATAATAAAAATAATAATAATAATTATTATTATTATTATTATATATTTCAACTAAGTAAGAAATACAATTAACAACTAAGTAAGAAATACAATTAAATTAAATTAAAACGGAATTATATATTTCAACTATGAATATTAAAACGAAAATTGAAACAATAATAATAAATGAATGTCTAAATACATAAGAGATACTACTGAACTACATTATTCAAGTCGTCTAATACAATAGGTGTTCCCGTATTGCTTGATTTGGACGATACTCGTGGTGGATAAAGGGATACTCTATCTTGAATTTGGCTCAAATAAAGAAACTTACCCGTCGGATAAGGTCTTGGTAATGGGGACCTGCTATCAAGACGCACCTGAAAATACCATTAATATAGTAATGTAAGACGATGTAATTTAATTAAAAAGAAAATTAAAATTTTCATATATAACAATGTAAACTTACCCAAGAAAAATGTTTCTCGGGCTCAGTTGTACCTTTTTTCTTTCCAGGAACCGTTTGACGAAAGTGTAGATACCCATGATCAGAAGCAAGTTTAAATAATTGTTCTGATGACGTGCGATTTTCTCTCGTCTTTGTCATCTCTCTGGCTCGAACATTGTACACTTGTTTTTTCGTAACTTTAAAATTTTGATTAGCCAATTTAATCAATATATTAGCCACGAGAACTTGACTTGCAGTCATTCTCATAATAGTTTCTTTGACTTTATCATTCAGAATTTCATCCTTTTCAACAAGCTTGTGATTATGAAACCCATTAGTAACAAATAACTTCCAAGTACCGTTTGATTGTCTAAACCTTGCAATCTAAATGGACATAAACATTTTTTTGTCCCGGTTAAGTATCTACTAGATGGAGTGTTTATATCCGATCGGAACTGATATGGTCTAGATCGGTCACACCAAAACCACTGCTCTCCAAAACCACGATCGTCGAAATATGCATGTAAACGAATGTGAATATTATTTAAAAGTCCAATTCTTTTAGTTTCTGAAATCAAATCTGCACGGCTCTTAAATGAATAATTAGTAAAAATATTTGAAGTGTCAACCAAGTCGTCGGGAAATTCTTCAAAATAGTCATTATCCTGCAATTTTAAAAAAATAATTAACTAATAATTAATTAATTAAGTTAAATTTTTAAAAAAATAGAAAAAGAAGAAATAAAACTAAAAAAATAATGAAAGAAAAACTTAAAAAAAAAAGAAACAAAAACTAAAAAAGAAGAAGAAAAAGAAAAAGCTAAAACTAAAACAAAAACTAAAGAAATAATGAAATAAAAATTAAAGAAATAAAAAAGAAAAACTAAAAGTGGAGTTGCAATAAATCTGGGAAGGGATGATTAATAACAAAAACAATCATTGGTTGTAAACGACGCAAGCACAGAGCACAACAATTACAAAGAGTTGAAATTGTTGACGCAAGCACAAGAATCGCAAACAAGGAAAATGGAATTGAATATGCATACAAAGGAATTGAGATTGACGACGCTCAATTGAGGACGGATGTACGACTAACGTAATAATCAATCATTAATAAACAATATTACCTCAATACTTGAAGAATTGTAATCCATTTTTTAAGATTTTAGAGTAATTGATTAAATTGTATGGTAAACTCATATACCACTATCAGTCGCCCTTCATAAATTAGCGACCAAGTCCAGTCGCCCGCCCTTAGTCGCAAGGTGTAGTCGCTTTTAGCGACCGATGTTGGTCGCCAATTTTAGCGACCGAAGAAAAAAAAGACGGGCGACCGATAGTGGTCGCTAATTTAGCGACCGACAGCAGTAGCTAAATTAGCGACCGATGTCAGTCGCTAATTTAGCGACCGAATTCAGTCGCTAAATTAGCGACCGATTTCAGTCGCTAATTTAGCTACTGTTTTCGGTCGCTAATTAGCGACCACTATCGGTCCCTAGTTGGTCGCCAATGAAAAAAAGTTACAGGGGGTTAGCGACCGACAGTGGTCGCTAATTTTACATGTTCGGTCGCTAATTCTACATGTATTTGCCCA
The DNA here is from genome assembly GCA_029255685.2 of Silene conica. Lineage (NCBI taxonomy): Eukaryota > Viridiplantae > Streptophyta > Magnoliopsida > Caryophyllales > Caryophyllaceae > Silene > Silene conica. Next base: position 74,445,046 of record CM055311.2, read on the forward strand.
TAAAATTCTACTTTGTCCTAGCCAAATCCGTAGCTATTACTTAAAACCTGCAAGCAAACCAAAGAAGAGCAGCGCACAATCCAATTGATGCCAAATCTGATCGCTTAAATAAATAAAAGTGATTTAGATTACAAAGTACGAAATTCAAGCACTAAACTAAAAATTATCCAACACTAAAAACAAGAGTCACTAGCTACGACACTGGAAAAGATGCTCCCGCCCCACTGCCACCTCTATAATCGGGATCTCTTGGATCCCTATCCTGTGGACGCCAACCGCTGTTACAATGTGCAAAATAGGAAGACATCTTTTCCATCTCTTCTTTCATTCTCCTCAACTCTTCATCTCGTTCGGCGTCCCTTCTATCTTTCTCAGCCAGTTGCATTTGAAGGTGACTGACCAAACCAGGAACATATGGTTGGTGCTGGGAGGACCCTCTTCTTGTCGGTGGATCATAAAAGAGTTATTTAGCTGAACCGGCCCCATAGACTCCTCCTTTATGAAAACCGTCTACCAATTCATACCATAGCTGATTGTCGGAGATGTCAGGGTTCGCCTTCTTTCGTTTAAGAAATGTTTCCTACAAAAAAATGAAACATTATTAATAATATATACAATAACACTTACATATAAATAAATCATTGATTATAAATCATTTTTTAAATACTTTATAAAATAATACTTACATATAATTCGCGATCTCTTGCATTTACGAAGACGTACCCTTTCCTTCCCTTTTTGGCATGTGTCTCAAGGAAGAGATCTACAACCGATTGTAGCTGACCCTTATTTTTCCTTGCCTATAAAAAAAAATAATAAATTCATGAAGTGTTAGTTAGTTAATTAAAATTTAAAGCTAAATATATATATATACTTCAAGATAAAAGTGATAAATTAAATCACAAGAGTAAATACTTACAGTTATCGTCACGCGATCATGGAATGACTGAGACCCACCATAATGAGTAGCCCCAACCTCCGCTTCGGGATCATCTCCACCCCTCTTGTTAGCCTTGTTCCGCGCCGACGCTTGCTTGAACTCAGGACTTTCTGTGTACTTAGTGAATTCTTCATATGATTGACCTACAATCCAATAAAATAGAAACGATTAATATAAATTAAAAAAATGTTAAATTTTTTATTTTAATACGATTATTAATAAATTATTACCTTTCATGAACGTTGGCGGAGTCTTTCTCCTCGACACCTTATACATAATGTCCTTTAGCCTCCTCTTACCAACATCATTAAATCTATCCCAAGCTAGTCGCTCAAGCTGAGTTGGCCAATAGAAGGCACGCTACCTAAAAAAATAAGGGTTAGAGAAACAAATCAACCATGAATTTATAAAAATAAATAATTAAATTAAATACTTAAATACGTACCCGAAAGGCGTTGTACCACATCTCCTTGTCCTCGTCACTAGCTTTCGTCCAACAAGTGACGCCGTGAATCATGTTCTCTTGAATGCTATTGGTGACGCCACGAATCGTTGTTTGATGTCTAAACCTGAAACCAATTATCAATGTTAATTAATTAGACTAGTTTGAATAAAATTAATAAATAAATAAACAACTAGTGAATAAAAAAATACCAAAGACCCGCCGGATCAAGGATGATCCTGCCGTCAGTATGGCGGGGTACACGGGCTTCGGCCTCCTAGTCACTGTCAGTCGATACATTGACCTCCACCTGCTCCTCCTCCTGTGATCGGGCCGAGCTATTGTCCCCGCCACTACCACTAAAACCGCCCCGTTGTCTGCCTCCTCCACGAGCCATGTGAACCTATAATTGCAGGAAAAATGTTAACATATTTATATATATAACATAATAAATAATGTTGGTAAAATATTAGAAAACAGGACCTAAATAAATATATAAGATGTTAACCTCATACTACTTTTACTCATCATCATCATCATCGTCATCCTCTTCTTCTTCTACCTCCTCCTCCTCGTCATCATCCTCTTCCTCCTCTTCTAACTCTTCATCATTATTATCTTGTAACTGATCTTGCTCTCCCTCTCATCATCTTCTAACTCCTCTCCCGCTTCTATCTCATTTCCATAAATGACTTCTTGATCTATTGGGGACAGAATGGACACTGATACAACTTCTTCTTGGAAAAAGGAAGTGTCGACTTCTGATCGCGCCTTTGTTTTAATTACCGCACACCAATTCTTTTGTTGTCTATCTTTACTTGTGCTAGGTGAAAATGCATAATAAATTTGATGAGCTTGTTGTGCAAGTATAAATGGATCATATTTAGAATAGGTTCGAGTGTGATTCACTTCTACAAGCTTGTAGCGATCATGGACTCTCGTTCCAGCTACAGAATTATCTCTCCATTGAATCTTGAATAAGACAGCTTTGTAACCCCGTTCACCCCCATTATAGCACAACTCAAAGATATCCTCTAATATCCTATAATAGTCGTTGCCATCAAGAGAAGAAACTGATTCTCGTGTTTACTCCAAACATCCTCTCTTTTAACATTAGGGTGATCAGTCATGAAATCTGTCACAAATTTTGCTTCATATGGCTCCAAAACCTCACAATTAGATAGGACATAAAGGTGAGCACGATTATACTCCTTGTCATCCAGAAATCTTGGTCCCCCAGCAGAAGAACACCCTTCATCATCTTGTACATGAAAACACTTGGGTAAACTTGTATCTAACTCATCCGCTTCTTCAATGTTCAAGTTTTTTGCTTTGGTGTCAATATGTTTTTCAAAGTAAAAAGAGCAAAAATTGGCAATTTCTTCCGTTAGGTATGCATTGCAAATAGAACCTTCCACACGAGCTTTATTACCAATTTTCTTTTTCACATGATTAAGAAATCTTTCGAAAGGATACATCCACCTATACTGAACGGGTCCACCAACTTTAGCTTCATATGGCAAATGAATGGGTAGATGCTCCATCGAATTGAAAAAAGAAGGCGGAAATATCATCTCAAGTTTACACAAAATTTCTGGAATTTGGTCTTCCAAACGAATCATGTCATCAACTGATATCGTGGAAGAACACAAGTCTCTGAAAAATTGACTAATTTCTGTAACTGCTTTCCAAATGGTGGTCGGGAGTAAATTTTTCAAAGCCACTAGTAACAAGCGCTCCATGAAAACATGACAGTCATGACTTTTCAACCCTTTTAACTTCAATTCCTTTAAATCAACACAACGGCTTAAATCTGAGGCATATCCATCGGGAAACTTTAAGTCTCTTACCCAATCGCACAATACCTTTCTTTGAGCTTTGTCAAGAGTAAATGGTGCTTTTGGCATTGACCCATCCCAACGAATGTGAAGTTTAGGACGATCACAAAATTTCTTCAATTCTATTCTTGAACCAATATTATCACGTGTCTTTCCTTTAACATCCATAATCGTATGAATAAGTAGCTCAAAGAAATTTTTCTCTATGTGCATGACATCCAAATTGTGTCTGATCAACATTGTTTTCCAATAGGGTAGGTCCCAAAAAATACTTCTTTTAAACCAACCACTCTTTTTCTTTTTTAGCTCTCTAAATTCTTCTTCGGTCCCATCGTTGGTAGATGGCAATTCACGTATAGCCTCCCAGACTGCATCACCTGGGAGTCTATCCGGAGCATTGTCACGCACCTCCTTTCCTTTTAAGAAGGCTTTTTTGTTCTTTCTATGGACATGTCCATCCGGTAAGAAGCATCTATGGCAATCAAACCAACTAATCTTTTTAGAATTAGGGAGGTAAAAAGCTTTGCTATTATCCATGCAGTAAGGGCATGCCATTCGCCCCGCTGTTGCCCAGCCTGATAGCATACCGTACGCGGGGAAATCACTTACAGTCCACAACAATGAAGCTCTTAGTTGGAAGTTTTGCTTCTTGGACACATCAAATCTTTCGACACCGACTTCCCACAGATACTTCAGTTCTTCCACCAACGGTTGTAAATAGACATCCAAGTTATTTTTTGGGTTGTGAGGACCGGGAATAAGTAGTGAGAGGAAAATAAATTGTCTTTTCGAACATAGCCAAGGAGGTAAGTTGTATGGTGTAAGCATTACAGGCCAACACGAGTACGATCTACCAAATTGACCAAAAGGGTCAAACCCATCCGTACACAAGCCAAGTCTCACATTGCGAGGTTCCTCGGCAAAATCAGGATACAAACTAACAAAACGCTTCCACTCCTCTCCGTCACTCGGGTGACACATCTTTCCTGGTGTACGGGGGTTTTCTTTGTGCCATCTCATTTGGTTGGCAATATTTTTCGTGGCATATAACCTTTGAAGTCTTGGAGCTAGGGGAAGATAAATTAATGGGTGTAATGATATTGGTTTCTTTGTTTTTCCACTCTTCTTACCCTTTTTTCCCTTCAAAATAATATTTCCCTCACTTGTCTCATATCTATCCCTTTGACATTTCTTACATTTGGTTAGCAACGCATCATCTTTCCAAAAAAGCATACATCCTCCAGGACATGCGTCAATCTTTTCATGTGGAAGCTGAAGACCTTTGACCACTTTTTTGGTATTGTAAAAATTACGGGTCATAATGTTATTATCGGGTATAACATCTTCAATTAAAGTAGCAATACTGTCAACCGCTTTAAACGACATATTGTACTCACATTTTAACGTTACTATCCTCGATGCAACTTGCAACAATGACATTCTGCTCCCCTCATATAAAGTTTTTTCGGAGTCCCTTAGCATATCAAAAAAGGCTTTGGCTTTTGGGTTTGGATCTTCTTCCTCGGTTATAGGTACACGATCGGGATTATTGAAAACATTCGACTCAAAGGCATCAAGTACCATTTCTCTATATGGGTTCTCGGGATCAGAAGAGTGTTCGGGATCAGAAGATTTTTTTTCCCCATGTGATATCCAGTTGTAATAGTTTGGAAAAAACCCATTCGTAATAAGATGTTCTTCTACTTCTACCTCAAGTAAATATTTTAAGTTTTTACATTTAGTACAAGGACACCTAAGTTTGCGTTGTTCGAAATCATATGATTCTGAACATCTAGCAAATTCAATAAACCCACGAACTCCCTTTACAAATCTAGCATTAGGACGTTTCTTCTTATCTACTCTTTCTTCGTACATCCAGCTACGTTCAAATCTCTTCATTTTAATCTAGATAATATATAATAATTAAACCAAACACACAACAATAATTTCAATTCAATAAGATTTCAACAAATAATAAGTTCAAGCTAAGAATTCAAGTCAATATATGTACTTCAAGATTTCAATTGGGTCCTTATCACTCCAACCTAAACCCATCAATGTATATTTCAAGTCACTAGCAAGTACATAATTGTGAATTTATTAGTCATGAAAAAAAATTTGGCAGCAATTCCCCTCAGTTCTTCAAATACACAATGTGAAATAAATTTGTATTTATTTCACATATGTATTCGAAGAACATAAAGAAATTGTTACCAAACTCTTTCCCCACTAATAAATTCACAAATATGTATTTACTACCTAAGTGACTTGAAATATACAAAGACAGTCCCAAAATGGGGACTATTCATGAATTTCTCCTAACGAGTAATTCATGAACGGGTACTAGGTCAATAGTCATTCAATTCTTCCACGGAAAATATTCACAATAACTTACAATAACATACAAACATAATTAACATCACAAAATCATCCTAGAAATCTAATTACTAACTATACTCATCATCCAATTTTCCCCAATTTCAAACCCTAATCACAATAACACCCAATTTTTTTCCAATTAACTAACTAAAAGCATCCTAAAAACATCTTAATAATCTAATTACTAACTAAAATCATCATCCAATTTTTCCCAATTTCTAACCCTAATCACAATAACACCCAATTTTTTTTCAATTCACTAACTAAAAACATCCTAAAAACATCCTAATAATCTAATTACTAACTAAAATCATCATCCAATTCTCCCCAATTTCTAACCCTAATCACAATAACACCCAATTTTTTTTCAATTCACTAACTAAAAGCATCCTAAAAATCTAATTACTAACTAAAATCATCATCCAATTTTCCCCAATTTCTAACCCTAATCACAATAACACCCAATTTTTTTTCAATTCACTAACTAAAAGCATCCTAAAAGCATCCTAATAAGCTAATTACTAACTAAAAGCATCCTAATAATCTAATTACTAACAACATTTGTGAATTACAATAATACTATAAAGGGATTCAATAAAGTTATTAAATCGACTCAAACCTGAAAAACTAGTATGAGGGAGATGAACGGCGGTAGTGGGTGGTCCGGTGGCGTTGCGGTGGTGGTGTTCCGGTAGTCGACGGAGGTAGTGGGTGAGGAGGAGTTTGCGTTTTTTTTTTTAAAGGAAGTAATGATAATGAAGTAATGACGGGAGGAAGAAGTTTGGAAAAATTATACAGGCGATTAGCGACTGCAAAACGGTCGCTAAATTAGCGACCGAAATCGGTCGCCAATTTTAGCGACTGATTCCGGTCGCTAATTTAGCGACCGTTATCGGTCGCTAAACTGGCGCAATGGTACTTTTTGGATTCCCGCGGATTTTTTAGGATAACATTGAGATAGGGTTTTGGTCGCTAAATTTAGCGACCGATAGCGGTCGCCCGCTTTTTTTTTTCGGTCGCTAATTAGCGACTACCATTGCGGTGGCAGGTTTAGTCGCTATCTGGGGTAATTCTTGTAGTGTATATGAGTTGTTTTGCTTAGGTTTAGGAAGGAGAGGTTTGGTTTAGGAAGGAGAGTAGGTTTAGGAAAAAGGGTAGAAGAAGAAAATTTTATGAAAAAGTGTATGTGAAAGAGTAAAGTCCGTATGTGAAAAAGTAATTCCGTTTCTTTGATGCACAAGTTGAGTTGGGTTTTTAAGTTAAGTCGGTTTTGAGTCGTATTTTAAGTGAAGCGGAAATGCCAAGTGAGGTTTGGCGTTTTAAGAACGAAATCACTTAAGACGGAACTTGAGCTATTTTTCTTAAAATAAATTTATGAAATTAATTAAAATAAAATATAAACTCCCGAAATCGATTTAAATTATTAAAATATGGATTCCGAAAATAAAGGATGTTACAAATGCGCCTTATGCTCCAATTCGACAGGTAAATGACATGTTTTTCTAAACACGAGTTGATAAGGTGACATACCAATTTGAGTTTTATAGGCCGTTCGATAAGCCCATAATGCATCATCTAATCTCAAGCTTCAATCCTTCCGATTGGGATTCACCGTCTTCTCAAGGATGGATTTAACTTCTCTATTGGACACTTCAACTTGTCCATTAGTCTGCGGATGGTATGCCGTGGAAACTTTATGAGAAACACAATACTTTTTCAGCAAAGCACCAATTGTCTTGTTGACAAAATGTGTTACACGATTACTAATCAAGGCCTTGGGAATTCCAAATCGAGCAAATATGTTAGCCTTGATAAAATCCGCCACCACCTTGGAATCATCGGTCTTAGTGCGAATAGCCTCCACCCACTTAGACACATAATCCACCGACAATAATATGTAAAGATTTCCATATGAATTTGGGAAGGGACTGTTGGGAAATGTGTCCTCAACAATAGTGCGATCACGACAATGATAAAATCATTGTCATAAATCTTATATGAATATGCAAGGGACGATCCGATATTTGATATAGTCAACTGACCAACATTAATCGGTAATGATTGGCTGACTAGAGTTTGGCATTACTGTCGTATGACGGTAGTGGTCAGTTGATCCCTTTAGGTCACACCTATAGGACAGACCCCTTAAATAGTATATCGATTAATTGTATAGGATACAGATTGATCGATATTCTTAAAACCATATATCGAGAAATAAGAGGTTGAATCTTAAAGTAAGATTTATATTTGAAATTGAAATGTGTCGATTGTCAAATAACAATCGATGTTTTAGAAACATTGAATTTAGTATAATGAATGGTTCATGGTTATAACAAACGTTGTTAATATATCGTATCGACGATTATTACGATAACCATATATTGGGACGGTAATTACGAATTACTAAAATAATTTGTTAAATATGATTTAATTAATTTAGAAATATTATTTATGTGATAAATATATTTTAAATTAATACAATTTAATTATGACACATAAGATGTTACATATTACACAATTGTACAAATTACAAATTGTAAAATGAAAGACCATTTTACACCCAAAACTGGCGTGTGATTGTGTATGTAAGAAAGACTAATTTGTTTATATTTGTGGACAATATAAACACAATCATTAGAGAGGTAAGATGCCTAATAGTAGGCATGCAACCCTAAGCTTTTAAGTAAGACAAAAGAGCATCTTAAACCTTACCATACACACTACCACACGCCTAAAAACAAAACCCCAATATATATGTGAATGGTACACATATACTAGTTGGCTAGAATTCATTTTCTATCATAGGTTTTATTTTTCTAAGTGTGAGAACTATAAAACTCTAATAATATTTCTAGTGTAAGAAATACAAAAATCCTCTTAAATATTATTTAGATAATATTCTCTAATATACTAATATTGTTATTAGTATACTGTTTTAAGATAACCTAATTCCGTCTCCTAGCTCGGGTTCGGTCTTCGGTGTTTAAGGGTAGGTCTTGGGTGCATCGTAAAGGAGGCAAGCTGTTTTGGTTGCTCCGTGGAGGATCGTCCTAGCACTCATTCGGACCGTTTGTAAGCCCCTTTTTCGTTTATGTTCCGCAAATATTATTGCATGCATAAGATTTTGAGAATAATTAATATGAGATTAATTAAAAACTTAAATAATTAGTTAGACTACATTATGGTAAACAAGTATGACTACCGTTTCCCTTCAAGTGGTATCAGAGCATTAGGTTGCTTGCATGCAACTCGATTTTTACGTTTTTGCGAGAAAATGCGATTTTAATTAAAAACGAAAATGGTTAGTACATATAGGATATGAATGAAAATCATATTGCATGTATATTTTCTGGTCTTAAAATAGTTTTAAGTCATTTTGATGATTTATGGAATAATAGTGTTCATTATTGTAATTAAAATGTTTAATTTAGGCTTAAAATCGATTAAAAATGTTTTAATATGGGAAAAATAGCTAAATAATGTTTCTGGCCATGAATTTTAAATATGTTCTCACATGCATTTAACATATTATGAATATATATAATTTTCGAAATTATTGAAGTTTTATGCATGGTTTATGATTTTTAAGAGTTAAATAGTCATAAAATGAGTTAAATATGGGTTAAATAGTTATATTATGAATTTAACTATAAATTTTTTTGTAGATGTCACATGCAATATATAAAATATATTATGAATTTTCCAGAAATGTTTCTTTAATATTGCATGAATATTGATTTTTATCGTAAAAATCGTAATATTAGTGACATATTTTAGCTTAAATAGTTTAAGTTCGAATTTGACCATAAAAATTTAATATAGTGTCACATATATTATTTCTAGCATGCATGTAATTTTTGAGCTAATTATTTCGAATTTTGCATGTTGAATGATTTTAGTTCGTAAAATCGGGTAAAATGTGACACGAATTATTAACAATAGTAAAAGTTACTTAAATGGTCCGAAAAATTCACCCATATTAGTCATATTATATATGATCATCAACATATTTTTATTTAGTGCCAAAAGTTTCTGAAATTTTAATTTTAATTTTAAAAGGTTAAAATTGGAGATTGAGTGTTGGAAGAGTCATAATCATTTTTCAATCCTAAAACAGTGTGCATCTGATTTTTCTTGCATTTTTCAGATACTTTGAGTGTCTAGGAAGATGTAAAAATTATATTGGTATTTTATGTCTTAATTTTTTGAAATAGTTTTGAATTTTTCGATTAATTATGCATGTACACGGCAATTTTACGAAATAAATAAGTATATTTCGAAAATATTTAAGTTTTAAGGATCTGAAATTTTAAGAAATTTTCAGTTTATTCAAAATTTTAAATTTTGAATTTTCGAAATTTTTATGACTCGTTTGATTATTTTAATGCTATTTCCCGTAAAACCGATTAAAACCGAACAATATTAAAATAAAAGTTAAGTTAATTTTCGAAATTTGAGTAAGACTAAATTTTGAATCCTAAAATGTGTTAGGAAACTTAACTAAATCATGGATAGTGATTCATAGTGATTAATGATTTTAAAAATGTTTAAATCACGTTATTCCATAAAACCGTGTTATTACGAATAACGATATTTAAAACGTGTTTAAATAGGACGATTTGGCTTAGGTTTTGCATTTTACATAAGCATTGCATATTTAATTATTGTTTATGAATGTCATATTTTATTAACGTAATTTTGAATTATGTAATTGCTTAGTATGGCCTTAGATTTTAATCGATATTTCCCGTAATGTAAGGGTTTATCGATTCGGTTGTAATTTAATGTGATCTCGTATCACTTTATTTTATTGTTTTATTTTATTTTATAATGTATAAAATAGATAGAAAATTTATAATTATTTGTAATTCCGGAGATCCTTGAAGATGGTGCCATTTCGGAAAGGAGTTCCGACCAAGACGGAGTTTGCCTTGGGATGCGTGCCGCGTGTGAAGTTCAAGGGACCAAAGGAGTTGGTTTCCGAATTTGTAATTTACTTTATTTTCTATTTTAGGAAAGGCCATACTAGGGTTTTATTTATGTTTTTATTATTTATGCTTTTATTTATGCTTATCATGTTTGCATGCATAGCCAAATCGTCATTCAACTCATGCATTTCATCGATTTTATCGACCGTGTCAATTAAATTATCGATAATTCACCGACTTAGTTCACTTAAAGGAGATAGATAATAAATTGACAAGATCTCTTACGCTATTTAAAAATTGAGACATAGCCTTACCAAAAAGTAAAGAACCCACGAAGGATCTTCTTCATAAGGGAGTAGGCTCGGCTAAACCGGGGTGCAAACCTTATTACGTTGGTGAAGTGGGGTAATATGATTACGTTCTCGAAATTTGGTTGATCTCGACGAAGGTATTCGAGCCACCGTAGTGGTAATAAGTTCGGGCTAAGATAAGAATTAGTGTAATTTTATCGACCGAGAGTTCTAAAAGTAGAATCGATTAAGGGGTTAATCTACCAAGTCATATTAATGAGGGATGTATCGGCTAAACCGTGCCCGAGTTAGTGTGTATTTGGGTCTTGGGATCATTTACTTAATTGGGTAAGAGATCATTAAGTAGATGTTTAACTTGTTTAAAATTTACAAGTTTATTTATTAAAACGATAATTGTGTTTTAATTCCTTTATTTTATTGTAGTTCATTTTCAACTTTCAATCATCAATGGCAAATAACGCTCCACCTCTCCCACACCACGTTTCATGGCTTCGGTCTTTTATGGATCGTTGCAAGCTTGAGAAGCATGGTGCCAATTTTAAAGATTGGGACGCCCAATTGGTGTTGGCCGCGGAAGCCGACGATAAGACTCGTTATCTTACCATTGCCGCTCCTCCTACTCCCGGTGCTCGTTCATCGGAAGCGACTCGTGAGGCCTATGAGACCTACATGAAAGAGTCACATGCTTTGAAGAATGTGCTTATATTTTCGATGGAGCCGGATCTCCAAAGAAGAATGATTAAGCTAGCCACGGCTAATGAGATTTACACTAAGATTGCGACCATGTTTTCGCAAGCTCCTACGGTAATCCAATATGAGGCGGCCTCCGCATTCTTTGATTTGACCTTAAAGGAAGGTCAAAGGGTTAGTCCTCATGTGCTCAAAATGGTTGAGCTAGCCGAAACCTTGAAGTTGCAAGGGGTGAATGTTCCCGACTCGCTTATTATTGACAAAATCCTTCACTCCCTCAACAAAGTGAAATCGTATGTTCAATTTCGGGTAAATTATAACATGCGCAATCAAGAAACCTCCTTGGACGAGTTACATAAGATGTTGGTCCAAGCGGAGAGGGATATGGGACTTAATGAGAGTTCCACAAAGGATGTTCTAAATATCGAGACGAAAAGCAATGGGAAGTTTAAGCGCAAGGCTAACAAGGGTAAAAATGTCAAAGCCTTCAAACCCGCATCTCCTAAAGAGAAGACTTTTACGAAAGGTGCTTCTTCTTCGTCGTCATCAAAGGTTGATGACAAGTGCCATTATTGCACTAAGATGGGGCATTGGAAGCGAAATTGCCCGAAGTATCTCCATGACCTCAAAGCCGGAAAGGTTCTTGCAGTAGGTATTAATTCTCGTCTAATTCATGTTATTTAATCAATTTTTGTATAGTGATACAAGTTATTGATTCTTACCCGTTTATAAATTGTTTTTAAAGGGGCTCCTACCAAAGACAAAGGCAAGGAGAAAGCAAAGGACGCTTGAAGTTCCTTCCATGGATGGCTATGGTAGCATCCAAGATTGAAGACATAAAGAGCATGGCTCTATTTTTCATTTTGATGTCTTCTTTCATTTTGCATTTTAATTTAAGAACTTTGTATTTCTTGTACGACAAGAATCTTGTTGAAACAATGGTTGTAATAGTGGTGACTTGGTTTTCAACCCAAGTCATCCTTTTGTTCTTAATCAAACATGTTTGGTTGTTTTAAAATGCTCTTATGATACATAACATGAGTTGTTACGATTTTCATAGATCGTAATTAAGTACCTTGAATAGCTCACCGTACGCTAGACATGATAGGATCATTATTAAAGTAATACGACTTACTTAAAACGAGAATTGTATCCCATGAAATACTTCAAATTCAAACATAAGAACATTAATTCATTATACGATGATCACTTAAATGAATAAGAGTTCTTATTTCTCACTACTACTAAAATTCTTTATCCAAAACATTATTGACGGGCGAAAATGCTATCCTTCTTAAATAACGGTTATTTTAAAGGATAGAGTGGGAGAAATTCTACGCCCGCAAACCAATGAAATAAACATAGGATCTTAGAGAAGAATCCTATAAGGGGTCCTTAAGAAGAACTCCAAGAAATTGGATAGAAGAACTACGAGAGGACACAGAAGAAACTACGCGGGGACACACAAGGAAATGTTCCATATGTTGTCATTAGTTCCTAGAGAGGACAAAAGGAACCGCGAGTGTTAACGGAAGGAAATCGTTTCCATGATGTTAATGTTTCTGTTTTATAAAGATAATAGAGGAGAAATCATCTCCCGTTCTCGTGAAAATAGAAGATTCTTTCCGTGGGAAGGAAAATGAAAAATGAAATGTTCATAGCGAGTTGAGAAAATGTTTGAAGTAAATCAAAATGAAATGTTCATTATGAGTTGAGAAGATGTTTGAAGATATTACCTAATCACTATGAAGATAGTGGGAGTTATTAACTATAAGATAGTGACATGGAATTCAGTGGGAGAAAGAATATGAGGTTTTCAATTCTAAATGAATGTATGTTAAGAACATAAATCATAAGTGAGTTTATTATATGATAATGAAACGTCACCGTTCAGTTAACGAGGTTTGGATTTGAATCCGACATATGAAAATGTTAATTCATATAACCTTGATCAAAATGCCATAAGTTGAAATAAAGCCCTATTCGATATAAGTTTCTCGAGGAGAACTAGTAGATCGAATCTAGGTAAACTACAATATAAATTCTAGTACATTATGACTATGTTCATAAGAATGACATATCATGAGTTTTAAGAAAACAGTGGGAGCTTTCTTGAAGTAAGGAGACTCGAGTCGAGTATAAAACACTTGAAGTGTACTTGAATAAAGATCATATTATAAGAGATAATATGAGTCAAAAGGAAACCGAAATTTGTAGGTTTAAAAGATGTGAAGATAGGGTATATTCACATAACAAGCCATTAATACAAATTGATGTATGATCATCAAAGATTGTTTATGTGGAGCAACAATATCGTATTGATTGTTCGCACATAACAATCACTCTTATCGTTTGAGTTATTATTATTATTATTATTAACTCACAATTTATACTTTGTAAAATCCAAATGGATTGTTAGAGACAATTTGAACCCCATAAGTGAACTGGATTAACTTAGTATAGCCCATAGTCGCTTGTATGAGGTGACGTCTCGAAGCGACTAGAGTGTGAGGCGATTGATGACAAGTTCAAATGTCATAGAGTCATATGAGATGACTAGTCGATCACATAGGCAGACTGTGTGACACTTTGTCGGGCATTTAGTGACCGCTTATAGAGTTCTGGAAATTTTATAATTAGCCTGGTCGTGGCGAGAGCTACTATATTATTCACATAAGTCGATTCTTTGACTTGAGACTGTTCGCCCAAGGTGACACAGCCTCAGATTGACTTTGATTTTAGCTCTACGATCAACTAGACCTGGCAAAAATATACCGAACCCGAAAAACCGATCGAAAATAACTGAATCGACACCTGACCGTACATCGGAAAGGTATAACTGAACTTCACCCCGAAACCTGAATCGACCTGAACTGATTCGAATTTGAACTGAATTTGTAATATCCGAAATAGACCCGAGATCGAATAAACCTGAACTGTTTCAACCTGAACTGGTTTGACCCGAATCGAAACACACCCGAACCGTTTTCAACCTAGTTAATGATAACCGAAATTCAACCGAAACCCGAAATTACCCGAATGTAGTAATTTTCGTTTGTCAAACAAAAGAAAAAAATTAATTATTTATATGCATATTTTTATATTGGCAGGTATAATGATGGTTGGCGGTAAAATAATTCGAGAATCTACAATTTTTGGAGGCAATATATAATTAGTTCGTCAATTTTTGGAGGCAAAATCAAATTTTTTTACCATATTGACTGCAATTTCAACCAAAATGATAAAAAAGAATCTAACAAAAGAGATTTAGATGAACAAAATAACTAATCAAAGATTTAAAGCGCAAAATCTGGAAATTTCATTAATTAATTAGGGATAATTAGAGATCTTCGTACCGAATGAGATATCCTTTCTATCTTTACAAAATATATGGTGTATATGTGTTATGGACTGTATACCATATTTACAAATTGCGATTATTAAAAAGGAAAGTAGTTGGTGACTTAGTGTTATGGTGTATACGTGTATTTTTTTCGACAAAGGTTGTATACGTGTATTGACGTAATGAGTTTTTAATTTTTAATTTTTATCATTTATTCATTTTCCATTTGCCATTTAATATTGTTTTACATTTTAGTTTTTAGTTTTTGACTTTTTAATTTTATGTACTTATTTCTCCACTTGATACTTAATAACTTAATAACTTATAAGTTCATCTAACTATATTGTCTATTTATACCCCTTCCGTCTCAAACTTTCAATCATTTGTTTATATATTTCATCTTTCTATTTTTGATGCCTTTAGTAGACATTTTGATCATCCACACTCAATTTGGTCAACTTAATAATTAATCCTAAAAGTATCAAGTGGAGAAATAAGTACATAAAATTAAAAAAGTCAAAAACTAAAAACCAAAATGTAAAACAATAGCAAATGGTAAATGGCAAATGAATAAATGATAAAAATTAAAAAATCAAAAACTCATTACGTCAATACACGTATACAACCTTTGTCGAAAAAAATACACGTATACACCATAACACCAAGTCACCAACTACTTTCCTTTTTAATAATCGCAATTCGTAAATATTACATGTTTGACCGTTCATAGTTAAATTATTTGTATATATAATATATCAATAATTGTAAAAAAATAGATAAGAAAAAAAATGTGGAATCAAATTATATTACTATTAAAAGAATTTGAAATATTATCGGACAAAAATCTAAAAATTATATCAAAAACAAAATCGAAATATTTGATATATAAATATAATCCAATATTAATCCCTTCACATCCGATCCGAATATGGCCCGAATCGAATCCCATCTGCTCTGATATTGACCCGACCCGAGTCTCATATGTTCCGAAATTAACCTGACTCGAACCTGAACTGACCCGAAATATTTACAACCGATTAAAAGCGAAAACTGATTCCAACCTGAATTGAACCGAACTGAAATCGAAAATAATTTTAAACCGAATAACCCGATCCGAATGAAACTGATCCGAAACTGAATCGAATGACCCGTTTTCCAGGTCTACGATCAACCGTTAAAGGGGGTCAAATGGGCTTCTTTTGGGTCATGATGGACTGTGTTAGTCGAAGGGAACAGTAGGAAAGGATTTGTCTAGTCCCTCGTCGGGGTTGTCTTAAATCTCAAGGCCACTCGAGGAGAAATTTAGCTGAAAATGCGTGGCCACGCTCGGAAGGTATCTATGGTAGATAATTCCGGTCAAAGCAGTTAAATCTCCAGATCGAGAAAAACCGCTCAAGATATGATCAAATGCAAGTACGACCTGGAAGACACCTTGCATTGAGTGGGAGATGACGTAATAGGACAAGAGAATCAGTGACGCACACTTGTCGAGGCCAAGTGGGAGATTGTTGGGAAATGTGTCCTCAACAATAGTGCGATCACGACAATGATAAAATCATTGTCATAAATCTTATATGAATATGCAAGGGACAATCCGATATTTGATATAGTCTACTGACCAACATTAATCGGTAATGATTGGCTGACTAGAGTTTGACATTACTGTCGTATGACGGTGGTGGTCAGTTGATCCCTTTAGGTCACACCTATAGGACAGACCCCTTAAATAAGAGGTTGAATCTTAAGGTAAGATTTATATTTGAAATTGAAATGTGTCGATTGTCAAATAACAATCGATGTTTTAGAAACATTGAATTTAGTATAATGAATGGTTCATGGTTATAACAAACGTTGTTAATATATCGTATCGACGATTATTACGATAACCATATATTGGGACGGTAATTACGAATTACTAAAATAATTTGTTAAATATGATTTAATTAATTTAGAAATATTATTTATGTGATAAATATATTTTAAATTAATACAATTTAATTATGACACATAAGATGTTACATATTACACAATTGTACAAATTACAAATTGTAAAATGAAAGACCATTTTACACCCAAAACTGGCGTGTGATTGTGTATGTAAGAAAGACTAATTTGTTTATATTTGTGGACAATATAAACACAATCATTAGAGAGGTAAGATGCCTAATAGTAGGCATGCAACCCTAAGCTTTTAAGTAAGACAAAAGAGCATCTTAAACCTTACCATACACACTACCACATGCCTAAAAACAAAACCCCAATATATATGTGAATGGTACACATATACTAGTTGGCTAGAATTCATTTTCTATCATAGGTTTTATTTTTCTAAGTGTGAGAACTATAAAACTCTAATAATATTTCTAGTGTAAGAAATACAAAAATCCTCTTAAATATTATTTAGATAATATTCTCTAGTATACTAATATTGTTATTAGTATACGGTTTTAAGATAACCTAATTCCGTCTCCTAGCTCGGGTTCGGTCTTCGATGTTTAAGGGTAGGTCTTGGGTGCATCGTAAAGGAGGCAAGCTATTTTGGTTGCTCCGTGGAGGATCGTCCTAGCACTCATTCGGACCGTTTGTAAGCCCCTTTTTCGTTTATGTTCCGCAAATATTATTGCATGCATAAGATTTTGAGAATAATTAATATGAGATTAATTAAAAACTTAAATAATTAGTAAGACTACATTACAAGGATAACAAGTATGACTCACGTTTTTCCTTCAGGGACCCATGCATGAAGTCGATTCCCCAAACATAAAAAATCTCACAATTTAACATGTAACTTTGCGGCATCTCATTCTTTCGGGAAATATTGCCTACCCTTTGGCAATTGTCGCAAGCTTGACAAAATCCATGAGCATCTCTAAATAACGTAGGCCAATAAAATCCACAATCAAGCACCTTTCTCACCGTTCTCCTTGAACCAAAGTGACCACCACAAGCATGTGAGCGACAAAATGTAAGGATTGAAGTCATCTCATATTCTGGTACACACCTTCTTATAATTTGGTCAGAACCATGCTTCCACAAATAAGGCTCATCCCATACATAATACTGCGCATCACTACGAAGCTTGTCGTTTTGAGATTTGGACAAGCCTTGTGGAAATTTTGAAGAACGGTAAAAATTGACAAGATTGGCGTACCATGGCTCCACGGAACGAATAGTGAACAAGCTTTCATCAGGGAATACTCCTTTCACTAAATTCTTCTCATGTGGCTTCGCATCAACATCCACCAATCGACTTAAGTGGTCTGCTACGATATTTTATGCTCCCTTCTTGTCTTTCACCTCCAAATCAAATTCACTAAAAAATAAAATCCATCCAATCAACCTCGGCTTAGATTCTTTCTTTTCCATCAAATGGCGCAGCGCTGCATGATCTGAAAATACCACCACTTTTGTACCAAGTAAATAGGACCGGAATTTCTCCAAAGCAAAAACAATGTCTAGAACCTCCTTCTCAGTCGTGGTGTAATTCCGTTGTGCTTCATTTAAGGTCATGGATGCATAATGAATAACATGGGGAGCCCTCATTCTTCTGACCCAACACCGCTCCCAAGGTATAATCACTCGCGTCAAACATAATCTCAAAGGAAGAGACCAATCTGGTGCATGAATAATCGGTGCGGAGGTAAGCCTGCCTTTCAGCTCATCAAAAGCCTCCTTATAAGCCGTGTCAAAGATGAAATAATTTGTTTCCTTTTGCAGCAGCTTGCATAACGGTGAAGTGATCTTAGAGAAATCTTTAATGAACCAACGATAGAAACCTGCATGGCCAAGAAAAGATCGAACTTCACGAACATTAGTAGGATAAAGTAGAGAATAAATAGTATCAATCTTAGCTTTGTCTACCTCAATACCGTTTGAAGACACAACATGTCCCAGTATTATACTTTGTGCCACCATAAAGTGACACTTCTTAGAATTCATAAAAAAGTTAGTATCAATACAACGCTTAAGAACAAGAGACAGATGGTGTAAACAAGTGTCAAAAGAATCACCACGCACCGTAAAATCATTCATAAAGACCTCAATGAAACGTTCAACATACTCAGAAAATATGATAACCATACATCGCTGAAAAGTAGCTGGTGTGTTACAAAGTCCAAAAGGCATGCGTCGAGACGCAAAGGTACCAAAAGGACAAGTAAATGTGGTTTTCTCTTGATCCTTAGGGGCAATAACTACTTGAAAATACCCCGAATAACCATCCAAAAAACAATAATAAGCCTTCCCCACTAGTCTTTCAAGCATTTGGTCAACAAATGGAAGAGGAACGTGGTCTTTCCTAGTTACCGCATTCAACCTACGATAATCTATACAAACCCTCCACTCGTTTTGGATCCTAGGGGGTACAAGCTCGCCATTTTTGTTCTCAACAACGGTCAGCCCAGACTTTTTAGAGACTACTTGGGTAGGACTCACCCATTTACTGTCAGAAATAGGTTAAATCATACATACCTGAAGCAATTTGAGAACTTCTTTCTTTAACACCTCCATCATAGGAGGATTCAATCGACATTGTGGTTGCCTTACCGGTTTGGCTTCATCCTCTAGCAAAATCCGGTGCATACAAGTACTGGACTAATACCCTTGATGTCGGCAATAGTCAAACCAATAGCCAGTTTGTTCTCCACAAACACATCTTTCAACCTTCCTTCTTGTTCCTTCGTGAGCTTACTAGAGATGATAACATGAAGTGTTTCTCCTTCACCAAGAAAAATATACTTCAAATGCTCAGGAAGGGCCTTAAGTTCTACCACAGGTGCCTGCAAAACAGATGGCAACAACTTCTCCAAATGAACAGGTAATGATAATGTATTATTAGAATTCAAAGGAAGCTCCTCCAACTTATGCAAGTCGGCCAAAACTTCCTGCAAGTTAACAGAAAAAACATATTCTACCTCTTGACCATCCACACTATTCTCCAAATTTATCTGCAACTCATCATCACCATTAAAAACAAAGACATCTTGGGCTAAAAGGGTCAACAATGTCATTAAAGTTCACAGAATGGTGGTGATAATGATATTTCATAACATCATAAATGTTAAACTCCACGGCCTGACCACTAGACTCCATAGTCATAGACCCACTATACACATCAATCTTAGTGCTAGCCGTCTTTAAGAATGGTCTTCCTAACAGAATAGGAGCCGCATGTTTATCATGTTCCATGTCTAGCACATTAAAATCAGCAGGAAAAATAACATTATCAACCATGACAAGCACATCTTCGATAATCACCTTTGGGTAAACATTCGATTTATCGACTAATTGGATAACAACACTAATAGGCATGCAAAGGACCAAGTTTCATATAATTGGTACAAGGAGTAGGGCATCACATTAATAGAAGCTCCTAGGTTTAAAATGGCCTTTCGAATCTTAGTGTCTCCAATGGTGCAAGGAAGAGTGAACATGCCCGGATCACTACACTTTTGAGGTAACTTTGTTTGAAAAATAGTGGACACATGTTCACTAACCATCACTTTCTTTACCCCTTTCAACTTGTTATTCCGTTTAATAGTACACAACTCCTTTAAGCATATTTAGGAATACCTTTCAAAATATTAAGAAGGGGAATATTTACCTCACACTTGAAATACCTCATAGATGTCCTTGTCGTGCTCAAAGTGGTGAGAGTCCTCTTAAGTGCATCAGGAAATGGTATTTTCGGTTCAACCACCGGTATGGGAGAAGGAATCAGCTCCTTCTCCTTGACAATAGATGCTTTTTCAGCTTCCTTGATCACTATCTATTCCTCTATCTCATGAATTACTAGTCCCTTATCTTTTCTTTTCACCTTTTCGGCCTCCACTAGTTGTCTCCCATTTCTCAAAGAAATCGCACTCACGTTCTTTAGATTCAACACCGTTTGAGACGGTAGTGCATTAGAATCTTTAGCCTCCAAACGGTTAATGGTAGTAGTCATTTGACCCAATTGAGTCTCAATATTTTGAATATTAGCCTTGTTCTCCTTTTGATTTTGAATCCCAGTGGCTTGAAGAGTAGCTTGACTAGTAACCAATGCACAGATCATATCTTCAGTGGACATTTGACCACCAGATGGAGGGGGTTGAGTAGGCTGCACATTTTGAACCGGTGGTCTTGCTAAAAATTGGTCTTTAGGTTGACCGGATTGGCTACCTTGTCCAAATTGCTGAGTGTTTTGAGAATTTCCCCACTGAAAATTTGGATGTGCTTTCCACCTCGGATTGTAAGTGTTAATATAAGGATCCCACTTCTTCTGCCGTAGACTATCTCATACCCTCATTCACTTCTTCTTGAGAACTCTCCTGCATGTATGGACAATGCTCACTATGATGTCCATCAGAATAAATTCCACAAACCATTGCTACCCCTTGCGCTAACATCATATCTTTGAAAAGACTTTTCAAAGTATCAACTTTCGCTTCAAGATTGGAAGAGGAAGAAGAAGATGTACCCACTGAATTAACTCCGCGCTTTGTATATTTCCTAGCAAAAACCAGGGAGCTCTCAGCTAACTCACCAATGATCACCCGAGCCTCATCTGGTCTTTTATTTATGATACCTCCTCCACATGCTGCATGTACGATACGTGCATCTTCAATACAAAGACCTCCATAAAAATACATAATCAGGTCTTGAGTAGTGTGTCCATGATAGGGGCATGTAGCACACAATTTCTTGAAACGTTCCAAATACTCGTACATAGTCTCACAGTCTCTCTGCTCCGTATTACTAATCTCCTTCTTTAATTGGGAAGCTCTGGATGCAGGAAAATACTTTTCAAGGAATGCTTTCTTCATCTTTACCCATGTATCAATGCTTGCAGGAGGTAGGTAGTACAACCAATCTCGTGCCGTATCCTTAAAAGAAAATGGAAAGGCCCTTAATTTAAGTTCTTCATCAGTAACTGTAGCCAGTTTCATGCTTGAGCAAACAATATGGAAATCCGACTAATGCTTATTAAGGTCCTCTCTAGTTAGACCGTTCAAGATGGGCAATTGATAAATCAACCTCGACTTCAACTCAAAAGTTTCATTGTCACCCAACGGATACGTGATACAAAGAGGTTGTTGGGTGAGATCAGGTGCAGTAAGTCCCTTAAGTGCCCGCCATATCCAGAGAAAGTTCGGATTCTTCAGAAATTTCAGAACCGTCATATTCAGAATGTAGATCGTTGAATTCGCTGCTTCTAGGAAAAGCTATTATTACACCTATTTTGTTCTTCCGTAACCTGAAAAGAGTATGCTCAATCTCTTGATTGAAAGGCTCTAGGTTTAGGTTAGAAGAACGAGTATTATGCATAAACCTACACTAGAACACAAAAATTATTAATGTCAAGTCCCCGACAACGACGCCAAAATTTGACACGCTAAAGTCATATGCCTCAAATTAACAATTTATATCACTTAAATCCAAATACTAAATAGTAGTAAAGCGGAAATAAGGGTCGACCCAAGGGAATCAGCTTAACAATTTATGCAATTATAAAGTAGGAAAAGTCGATCTCTAATGTAATTAAAGATCGTAGTAACAATGGGGGGTTTGGATTGATTTTCTAACAAACTAAAATGAATATCTAATGCAATTTAAGTAATAAAGCTAATGATGTATGATGTATGAAATGTTTTAAAAGAGTCTCGGAGCCAAGCATATACCCACACTCAATGAGAACAATTGATCACTGTAAAACGGTCTCAATTACTAATCTTGATTACTCCATCGTGAATGACAAATTCTAATTCTCCTTACGAATAGTCAATTAAGACGAATCACGTTCTTAGTCAACCCTAACCATTAAACAACCCTAACAATCCAGTTCAAGGTTTAATACAACAACATCAATATAATATAGAGAATTCGATAGAGAACAAATAGCGCATACAATCTAGTTGCACTTAATTTATTTATGTGAATCGCTTCTAAGAACGAATATTAACGTATCCCGTTCAATATAAATTCTTAGTCGTTACTACTGTAAAGTTAACAAATAAATCATATTCAATTAACAATACTAACGGTAGATTGAAGAAATAAATCATTAGTTGTACACCTAGCAATTATAAATCTAACATTCATACAATTAAGAACAAGCACTTCACAATAATCAAGAAAAGAAATTAAAACATTAAAACTCACAATTGTATAAAGAGGTGCTTCAATTGCTCGAATCCAAGAAAAGGAATTAGTTACACATAGTCTTGAAAAATAGCAATAATAGGTTTTTGTCTCAAAAGATGCGAACTAAATCTCCTTCCTTTTCTCCAACTAAGTCTTAACCTAAAAACAATAATAATACCCTCCCAAAAATCCAGAACATCATTAAGTTTAGGAATAAAGCTTAAAAGCAATCTTGGAGAGTTGAGGCGCGTGCGAACCGCGCGGCCCTCATGCGACCCGCGCGCGAGTCGGGTTAGGTAGTGTCAATTTCTTCTTTTTCCCAACTCCTTCATCTTGCTTTGTACCGGATTGGGCCTACTTTCTCAACTCGTTTCGGGCTTGGTTTAATCTGCACATCTTCTCTTGCCATACTAACAAACATCTCAATAACCAACACCAACCCAAACACACTCCCATAATTTGTTAACCCACAATTCTACCAAATTACTCCAAAGCGATATCAAAACACTAAAATGGTAAATTATGCAATTACAACACGAAACTTTTCATTAAAGCCAATATGAACCTCAACGGCTTTAGTGAAAAACTGTAAAAAAACAAAAAAAACAAAAAAAGAAAAAAAAAAAGAAAGTGTCCACGTGACACTACAAACCCAAATAGTTTAAATTTAGCACTAATTAACCAATTTATTTGATAATTAATACTAATTTACCAAACGAGAAATCATGTAATAAAAGACCGATTTAAAAACTATGTGAACCCAAAATATGATACTTCACTACTTTGTTACATGGCCCATGTCAAGACTTGAAAACAATGGTCGTATAAAATAAAGATATAGTAATAGGCCCAACAAACCAATCAGTTTGCCTTACATGATAAATCAACCTCCAGACGGGCTCCCCTATTTTAACCTTCTTTTCTCACTCATTTTCTGTTCCACTTAATATCTATAAAACAATAAATTAGATTTTACTTCCTTTGAAATTAAAATTTTTAAAATAATTTTCTTTTGAAATTTTTCACTAAAATTACTCCTTTAAATTGCATTTTTTTACTAAAATGGCTCCCAAACTCCACTTTTAGTGACTTATTTCGTCTATTTTTGAACCTATTTCGTTTGTTGCTTAGCCAGTCTATACTATAAATATGTAGACAAATGTAAGAGGTTCAAAAACAGAGAAAATAAATCAATTTAAATTGGTGTTTTGAAGCAATTTTAGGAAAAAATGCAAATTAAGGGGTAATTTTAGGAAAAAAATTAAAAGGGAGTAATTTTAAAAATTTTGATTTCAAAAGAGAGTAAAATTTAATTTACTCTTTATAAAATTAACTTCGTTTGGTTGCTATATAAGAATTAATTTCCCATGTTTTAACAACCTAATTCATGTGAATTGTCTAAAACACGTTTGATTGGCATTCATGAGTTAAATTGATACATTAATAGGTAATTAAGGCCCGGGTAAGAGGTAAAAAGACAGTGCAGTATTTATTTTTAGTGAGATTGTGATTTGATCAAAGATCTGAAACATACAAAACAATTGTGCACATTTATTACGTAAATAATTTCACTAGGTCTAGTGAGAGACCGTTAAATAATAGGAAAATAAAAACTTTACTAGATCCATCGCTCTATTATGTGAGAAGTTTTTAAATAACGCTATTAAGAGACCGTTTCTCCGTAATTTTTGTGAAATATCTTCCATCCGCAAGAAACAATCAAACTCACAATTACGATCTTTCATTAAAAACCTCCATGCATGACATTTCTGCTGTACACATCAGCTCTTAAATTCATCATAACTCTTAATTATAACACTAATAATAATACTAATAGTAATACAAATACATTGTATCATTATTATTTGCCTACATAATTACTTTGACGCATTTATTTGCTTCATCATCGACGAACCCTACTTCTGAAAACTCAAGGAGCTAAGAAAGTTTTGGACGAAATTAATGTTGTTCATACTTCAATTCATCAATTGTGTTGCACTGGATATCTCACCCCTGCTGCTAGTACTCTTTGTTGCTCTATCTGCATTTTCATTTAATTACAAATATTAACACAATTTTTTTTTAAAAAAAAAAACAAAATACACGTATATTATGAACTCGCTATAGTTAAAATGCCAATCGAGTTTTTTACAAAGAAAAAAATCAACATAAACTTACAGTAGTCAGTAACACACTTTTATAGATTATAGCGCGCATTTAAATACGCAGTTAAATGGAAAGAAAATAGAAAATGGAAGACGTATATTTTAACAAAAATATATTTATAATTGTTTGATGGTTTTTAATTAAAATAGAATATTCAATTTTCAGGTGTTATGATTCGAATGTTGATACAAATTTCATATTTAAAGGTCTTTTTTTCCAATTTGAGATTTTTCATTACAAATACTTTCTATTAAATATATAGAGGGAGTCCGAGGAGAAGGAGTTACTTGGAAAAACTCGTGCAATTTGTTCTTAAGGTAACAATACTCATGCTCCAAAAGTTCTAATGCCCTCAAACACCTACATACATATAATTAAGATAAGACAAACAAATTATGTATAGGATTAATAATAGTGCTACAAATTAATTAACTACTGACATATTATAACTTTATAATACCTAGTTCATGCGGATGTTAAAAGTAGGAGAGGTGTGGCCTTAAAAGTCGCAAACAATAATAATACAAGCATGAGTAATAAATTTAAATAATACTTTCTCGGTTTTAATCATTTATTATTATTTATTTAAAATATTTCACGATAAATATAGCATGTAAAAAAATAATTGGGATAGAGGTATAAAGGCAACAAGTATGGATAAAACGTTGTTTGAGTCATTATCTATTGCGAGAGATATCTATTCCCACAACCGCTATTATGTATGTTATGGGAAGAGACCTTAACAATGTAAGACTTGTACACTCCTTAGAGTCCTCCTACATAATGTTCCATTTGGATGTTACAAACCTCTTTAATTGTGGAAATTTTATTATACAATCGTCTTATGGACAACCAAAAAAATAGGAGCATTTTTTCATAAAAAGTGTGGTTGTAATCACTATTTATCAAAATTGAGTCACACTTTACTGAAAACACGGAAAAAAACAGCCGCATGAGAAATTTGCTGCTGTGATTGATATAATAATATAAATGGGTATTTAACGAGTTAAAAAGCCATTTTATGCACGTCCCAAGGCCACATTTTCAAAAAAAACAAACAAGTTGACAATATTCGTGACAAGCTTACGACATGTCAAATAAAACTCGTATGAGTAAATAAAGACAATATATGTATGTGTATTTCTCTAGGCATTTTATGTTTGTCTTATGTATTTAAATGGGTACTACTAATCGGTATGACCCGTCACAAGTTTGTGACAACTATACCGGTGACAAGAGCGACTTATTTGAAAGTGTAAAACAGTGAAAAAGAAAGGAAAATACCCAGCACGGTTATTTTGGTCAGAAGCAGCACGAAAGGCAACGCATACATTTCTGACCCTTTTAGCACCAATGCTCGAACTACTCCCCATGAACTGATTCAAATGCATTCCTATCTTCTTGTAGTCTGAAAACTCCATATCCATCCTTCATTTTCATGTCACATCAATTTCATTAGTATTATTAATAAAAGTCAAACTTTCGTAAATTATTATGAAAATTTGTGATTACTATACAAAGATGCATGGATTTAAATTTATGACTTAATTAAATCGTCTTTGACATACAAGGGCATTTAGTCGTATAATCAATAAATTAAATGTCTTGGAAGAGTAAGATGGACCTTGGTTTAATTAATGTCTTGATAATGAGAGTTAGTGGTTTAACGTACTCTTTATTTAATATAAAATGACTTGAAACAACTTATAAAAACCGTACACCTATTTCCTAAAATTAGATAAAATGATACGACATTGTACGGATGAAGTATGTTTTGAAAGCTTTTTTTTATCTCGATCATTTGTTTAACTTTGATTGAAATATTTTTCATGGACAATAACACGATAAACAAATGATTGGTATCATTGAGATATTGTCGAGATATAAACCTATCTAATTAAATAATATATTAATTATTATGAGATAGTGATAATATCTTAAGTTGAGTCTCGATTTTACTATATACTGATGTATATATTACTCTTACACAATTGACAATATTCTACGAAGTATGGAGTATAATTTTACATGATATCTAGACAATATCTCATCAAATATTCATTTTACACGAGTATTTTTCGAGAACATTTAAACAATCATGACAATTCTAAAATGTAAAAGTACTCCATATAATTATATCATCATGATATGCAACATAAGCATGTTTACTAGCTAGGTTAAGACAACAATTAATCAATAATTGAGACATTCATTTAGAAATAAAGGGTTATATACAATTATACATAAGGATCATCAACCTTAGTTTTAAACTCAACAAAATCCTAATCAATAATTCAATAATTAAAATGACTTTTAATCAACTAGCTAGGTTACTTTAAAATTATAAATCAACGAGTTGCTCCAAAAGTGAGAATGACAATTAAAAAAGAAGAGAGGATAGTATAAATTACAAGTATGCTCGGAGATTGCGAAGAAGCTTTTCGGATTCATGGAAGTAAATGTTGACAACCTCGGACACGAAATTTGGAGAGCTCTCATCTTCTAGTTGTTGTAGTTGTAAGAATTGTTCGTCTAACACCCCCTAAACATTTTTCACATTCATAAATTATACGGAATTTAAAACATTATAAAAAAAGAGGCAAAAGATAATACGAAATACTCCCTCTATTCCGTTCATATGTTACACTTCCTTTATTTTGTGAAAGAAAAACTAAAAAGTGTGAACATATCAGTGAAAATTCGAACATTTTACATAATCGGATAAGAAAATAAAATGGTATGTACTTGGTGGAAGAGAAGGGAGAGCAAGCGATTCATA
The DNA here is from genome assembly GCA_029255685.2 of Silene conica. NCBI lineage: Eukaryota > Viridiplantae > Streptophyta > Magnoliopsida > Caryophyllales > Caryophyllaceae > Silene > Silene conica. The sequence continues at coordinate 74,472,983 of CM055311.2, forward strand.
TCGGCACGCAGGTGTTGAGCGGCCAGGCCAAGCATCCACAATGGAAGACCCGTTTTGATAGATATGTTAAGAATAAGTAAGCTTTGGGGTTATAAATAGAATGGAGTAATATTTGAATTGTATACTAATTTGGGTATGTTTTCAGGTGTCTTTCTAATTCTTAGTGTCCTTAAAAGAGTTGGGTATGTTGGTGTGGGAGATAAGCGGGAAGAGTTATGGGGTTTTTAAAGGGTGGGCCAAATTATTTTTGTTTTTATTTTATTTTATTTAAGGAGTATTTATTGGTTATGTTTGTGTAATGGACTATGTCAGTAAATGTGTTTAAGGCTTTAATTAAGGGTGGTTCAATATTTCAACTAATGGAAATGTTTGAACTACTTTAAGTACTATCGTAATAAGTAATGACAACTATCCTTCATTTCCTTTATTTTGGTGGAATCTACAAATTAAATCTTTACCCAAAAATATTTGCAAATTAAATAACAACGTAGGAGTGTAATGTAAGACGGTTTTATTGGGTAAAACGGTTAATTTATATATAGAACATTTCATTTCTTGATTGTAAATAGATGAGTTTTAGGTTTTTAGTTAATAAAAAATCAATTCGATATAAAACGGGATTATTTTATCATTTGTGGAGTTTATTTCCGAGTCAAAATACTGCATCTTTCTATTCAATAAAATTGTAACACTAGTTAATAATATAAAGGTGTATTTTTAATCAAATGTTTCAATTCCACCGAATAGGAGAAGTATATAAAGTATCATATATAATGATCTAGGGAGTGATTGTTATACTACCTCAAATCAGTAGTTCTTTAGGTTAATTTTACAATTTAAATACCATCATGTATTCAGCATTATGGTTCTGTTTGGCAAACGCCATAAGCAGATTTATAATAGCAGATAACGTTAGTATAATACGATTAGTAGATTTTAAATGCAGGTTTGACTATTAGATTAAATTAGCAGATTAAAAAAGCGTGTTTGGTAAATAGCAGATTACAGGATAATTATAACGGTTTCATGTATAAATTGAATATGCTAATTGAATATGCTGCTATTAGCAGCATATTCAAAAATAGTAGATTCCGACCAACACTACAACGAAAACATAATCGGGCGACAAATATTGGCGACTGAAAGCCGTCGCCAAACACCTATTGGCGACGGACAACAGTCGCCAACAACTTGTCGCTGACTTTTGTCGCCAAAAAAACCCGGGCGACTGAAATCCGTCGCCAAATTTGGCGACAGCAGAGGTAGTCGCCATAGGTACAATTTGGCGACAGAAATAGCAGTCGCCAAATTGGCGACAGAAACTGAGTAGTCGCCAAATTGGCGACAGAAAATCCGTCGCCAATTCCTTTGTTCCGTCGCCAATGCTCCTGACTTTCCAGGGGCTTTGGTTTTCTGTGCTCTGTTTTGGCGACTGAATTCAGTCGCCATTACATCATTTCAGTCGCCAAAATTCCTGGGCATTTTTCATAAAAATCATTTCGTTTCTGCCAAATCCAAAACGAAATAATTTCAATACACCTGCAACCAGAAAGTAACCAGCAATTGGTGACGAACACCTTTTGAAACAACAACCAAATCTCCTTTTATAGAAAAAGAGAACCGTTATCAAATTACAAGAACACGTTAACTAAACTAATAAATCTCCACGTTCGACAATTTTTCCTAAGTTACTAAACTAATTAACTGCTTGAAATCCCATGCTAGCTCCACTACCGTCGCCTCCCTTTCCTCTTGGATCATTAGGATCTTCATTAAATGGCCGTGAACCGGGGTTGCAAGAGTAGAAATATGTCTCCATGGCTTTTAGACGTTCTCTCATCAACCGCATATCTTCATCTCTTTCCGCATTTGCGGCTCTTTCTTTCTCAAGTTGCGATTGCAATTGACTTACAATAGACGGCTCATAGGTTTGTCGCGGCTCATATGAGGACCTTCTAGCCGGTTCTTTGTAAAACACCCCATGAGCTTGTCCAGCCCCATATACCATACCCTTCTTGTAACCATCCACCAATTTGAACCAAATTTCATTATCATCCCGCTCAGGGTGGGCCTCTTTCTCTGCCTCATATTTCTCCTATAACATTAAGAAAACTATTATTAGTTAAGCAAAAACAATCATTGACGAAGGTAACAAAAAAACATCATTAGTTGAGAGAAAATATCTTACATATAACTCTTTGTCCTTCGCCTTAATCCAGATTCTTCTCTGCGTCTTTTCGTTGACCTTGGAATGCGTGTCAAGGAAAAGTTCGGGCATCGTCATCATCGGCTTCTTGCCGCCGTCTTTGTTGCCGCCGTCGTTGTTGCTGCTATCCTTCTTCTTTTTCCCTCCCTAAATAGGGAAAATTGTTAATATAAGAAGTATAGTATATATATTCATTCAAAAAAGAAGTATTCATTCAAGACTTACACTAAAAATACGCGTCAAAAATGATCGTGATCCCCCGTGATGGGTAGGCTCGACCTCCGCATCTTTCTTCCCTCTTCTTTTGTTCATCTTCTTTTGAGCGGACACGGCTTGGAACTCGGGAGTCTCGTGTCGCTTCATGAGATCTTGATATTTCTCACCTACAATTAAAAAGTATGTTAGTAGTATTAAGATATTTCATTAATTCTTGTATTTACAAGTGACAAAACTTATATATTACATGTACCTTTTAGATGATTCGGTTCCTTCTTTCTTGTAACAATCTTGTAGATATAGTCTCTATATCTTGTTTTACCAACTTCATGGTATCTCTCAAGGACGGATTGTTCATGTTCAGGAGCCCAATAGAAAGATTGCTACACAAAAAAAAAAAAAAAACAGTTAATGTAATTAGTAGTTAGCTTAATGAGTTAAAAAACAACTAACTATAATTAATGCAATTACCCGATACGCATTGAACCAAGCTTCTTTTTGAGCCTTGCTAGCTTTCCCCCAAGAAGTAGGCACAGGACCTAACAAGTTCTCCTTTGTGCTAGCAACGACCCCTCGACGAGGAGTCTGATGTCTAAACCTGTAACAGAAATTGTTAATTAAAACAAATCATTTTATTACTTTAAAAATTGAATAATACACATAATAAACAACAACACTTACCATAGTCCCGCCGGATCAAGTATAATCCGGTTATCCTGGGTGTACTGAATCGGTATACCATCGTCCGAGTCGTCATCCACTTGAGGCTCAATCTTTACCTCTTCTTCTACTGGTTCCTCTTCTTCTTGCACGGATGAAATATTAGCACGATTACTGCCACCGCCTCGCACTCTACCTCGACCTCCTGCCATCTACAATCACATAAATGAAAATATTAGTAGGAGAAGAAAAAACATCAAATAAACATATCAAGCATGAATTTAAATTGTACAACTATTATATACCAAATTAATCATCATCCTCATCCTCTTCTAGATCTTCATCATCATCATCACCAACATCCTCATCTTCATCCTCATCCTCATTGTCATCATCATCACCAACATCGTCATCATCATGCACTCTCACTACTTCTTCAACTTCCTCCCATCCTTCTTCCAACTCAATATTCATAGTCTCATTATCCTCCTCCTCTTCCAACTCATCATCATCTTCATCTTCATTATCATGAATGATTTCGTCTGTTGGAGACAAAATTGTCCCATTTGTTACTATTTCTTCTTGAAAAAAGGAGGTATCAATTTGTGATCGTGCCTTTGTCTTAATGACTGCCCACCATGCCTTACTATTTCTATCATTTGTCGTGCTTGGATAGGAAGCGAAATACACTTGTTGAGCCTGATGTGCAAGTATAAATGGATCATACTTAGGGTATGTTCGGGTACGATTCACTTCTACAAGCTTGTAACATTCACGTGTTCTCATTCCAGCCGGGGAATTATCCTTCCACTCAATCTTGAATAAGGTAGTCTTGTAAGCTCGATCACGACCATTGTAAGACATCTCAAAAATGTCCTCTATAATACCATAGTATTCGTGGTCATCAACGGAAGAAATAGTAACACCATAATTGCATCTAGCCTTACCCTTGCCATGGTCGAATGTGTGGAAATTAAATCCATTAACTGAATATCGATTCCGCGTCTTAACCAAGCGTGAAGGACCGAAGGCTAAACTCCTTATCAAATCATCTTGGATATTGAACTCAAGCACATGGTTCAGAAACCATTTTGGGAATTTGTCTTCATGTTTATCCCAAACATCATCCCTACTTACATTAGGATGTTCCTTAATGAAATCATCCACAAACTTCGTTTCATATGGCTCTAAGATCTCGCTATTTGATAGAACGTATAAGTGAGCACGATTGTATTCCTTGTCATCCAAATATCTCGTTCCACCTTTAGAGGAACAACCTTCACCATCTTGAGTTTGAAAAAACTCGGGTATACTTGAATCCGGTGACAGTGGTGTTGAGGGTGGTCGGAACACGTAGGGTAGGGTGGTGGTGGTGGTTGTTTTCGCCATAGGAGGTAATATGTGTGTTTGTGTGTTTGTTGATTTGCGAATAATGGAGGTGTTCTGATATTCGCTGTTTCTATAAACAGGATTGGCGACGGATTCAGCAATTTGGCGACGGAAGAGGGTCTGTCGCCAAATTTGGCGACTACTTTCTGTCGCCAAATTGGTATTTCTGTCGCCCGTGTGTGTCGGTGGTGGGAAATCTGGGAAATTGGTTCTGTCGCCAAATAGGCGACTGATTTCAGTCGCCCGACTATTTTCTTCTGTCGCCAAAGTGGCGACTACCTGTTGCAGTCGCCAAAAACTGTCGCCCGATCCAGTTATTCTTGTAGTGAAATATGCTATCAGAATATGTTGTTTACCAAACACGTGAAAATAATAGATTGATTGGTCAATCTACTAATTATGACGGAATCTACTAAGTGGTAGTTAGTAGTTAGTCACCACATCTAATGCAAGTTTTTTATGTTAAAATTATTTCTTCCAATAAACGTATAATTAGTGTATAACAGTCCTAAAAATATCGTAGCCACGAGTGGGGGGCCAATGGCATTTTTTAGGTATCAAACCCGTCATTCACTGTGTTGGCCGGTCTTGCATAAAAAAGGCTTAACTTGTTCAAATATTTTGTTTATTTAATGCAAAAAACGCCACAAGGAATGGTAATTTATCATCGCTTTTCACCTTAAATTTTTAATTGTACATAAACATTGTAGCTATAAAATGCTTTTAATTATGATCTAATTCGCTAAAAAAGATTTTTTACCACCATTTTGCAAGGAAATAAAAAGGAAAGAAAAATAATTTTTAACCATATCAACTGAGAATAAAGGTTTTAAAATGGGTTTGATGTACTGATGATTGCTCACTTCAACTCTTAAACTAGATGTTAGCAAATTTTTTGGACAATCGTTTACCTTTTTTATCCTAAAAGAATGCTCGGCAGAGTAATTATACTACATTATTATTGACGATGTACACTAGGGTTTAAGACCCTATTCTTTCTGGTTTTTTAGAGCTGAACTTAACTGAGCTGAACTGAATGGGGTTGAACTGAACTGAGCTGAGCTGAACTGAATCGAGCTAAACTGAACTGAACTGAACTGAACTGAACTGAACTGAACTGAACTTAACTGAACTTAACTGAACTTAATCGAGCTGAACTGAACTGAGCTGAATGAAACATAAATTAATAGAAATAAATTGAATATAAATGTTTAATTAAAGTGTAATAACTAATAATAATAATATTAATAATAATAATAATAATATAAAAAAAAGTTTGATTAATATAAATTAGCGATTTTTTAAAAAATAATTATATTATTAAAGTGAGAAACCATGTGCCTGAATAAAAGCATGCACCTCCTAGCGGAATATTTGAACATTTCAATTATCGACATTCATCTTTGAGGATGACGGTTGAAATGACGTTTTGGTCAGCTGAAGAGAAGGTGGAAGGTGTTAAAAAACATGCCACAAATGACAACGAAATATCAAATGTCAATTATCATATCCGCGTTTACACTTTATAATTTCATTCGGATGCATAAACTTGGTATTCCAGTTATACAACATCAAAGTATTCAAGGAATAACATATTCAAAGATGGATGATAAAGAACGGAAGAAAATCATGAACAAAGTTCGAAAAGAAATTGCAAAAAAAATAGGGTGTGATATTGGTGTCCATAATGACCTCGATATTGAAGCACATCAAGACGATACGGAAGTCAATAGCGAAGCAAAATAGATGATGTCTTTGTTAATGATATCTATATTTTCAAAATTATGATTTTCGATTGTGTTAACAAATATTATTATTTGAATGTTATCAAATTTTATTTCTCAATTACATTTTCCCCACTCTTTCATGTTTACTAATAATAATAATAATAATAATAATAATTATTATTATTATTATTATTATTATTATTATAAACAATAAAAATATATATATATAATAATAAGAAGATAAAGAAATAATAAAAACAACAACAAAAATAACAATAATAATCATAATAATAATTATTAATTAATAATAATAAATAGAATAATACTCCGTAATAAATAAAATAATAATAATAATAATAATAATAATAATAATAATAATAATAATTACATTTTTCCCAGGATGCCGGCTCGCGGACCGCTGCTTTTATTTTTTCTCGCCTTAGTTTTGCTATTGCTAAGGGAGTGGGCGTCCAGCTAGTTTCGCGGGTGCCCACAAATTTCATGTAATTTCCCCATTATTTTTAAATAAAAGATGCCGGTTATAATAATAAATAATAATAATAATAATAATAATAATAATGTGGGCGGAACTTAATAAAGTCGAGCTGAACTGAACTGAATTGAACTGAGCTGAGCTGAACTGAACTGAACTGAACTGAATTGAACTGAACTGAACTGAACTGAACTGAATTGAACTAAATGGAGTTGAGCTGAACTGAACCGAGTTGAACTGAACTGAATAGAGCTGAACTGAACTGAAACGAGATGAAAATATGCCAGAAAGAACAGGGCCTGAATTCTCAAAACAAAAAAAGAAATGGTTGGGAAAAAATGGTAAAGAGAGTAGAAAGGGATGGAAGGAGGGACCAAAAGAGCAAGCAACGAGGTAAATGTGGGGCATAAAGAAGACCAAACATAGTTGACCACAGTGACAGTAAATAGAAATGTACAGTTCATAAAGCACCGAGAGTATGTAGCAGCACAGAAAGTTGATTGCAGTAATTAGTGAGCAGTGAATACAACGCCGCACTTGTGCAGTGAATGTACCACCACGCGTATTTTACCGAAATGCGGGCCATTGTTTAATTAAATCTGTCATCACATTCCTTCCTAGTTTTCGACTTTTCATTTCGTAGGTAGTACAAAGTGGTACTCTAGGAGTGTTACATTTACAGTAGTCAGTAAAATTTAGCACCCGAAATAGTAGGCATATATGCGTAACTGTCAGTCTGTTATATTCTTGTATTTTGTCTATTGTCTCCTTTTCTTTGCTTTATTTGGGCTTCTACCCTTCTTGTTTTGGAGTTTTAGGCTAGATTTTTTTGGTTTTTTAGACCATTTTGAAGCAGTGGTCGCGATAATTAGGTCGTGAAAAAGTACAGAGGACAAAAGAAAGAAGATGCAGGAAAGTTTAGATGGGAATTCTGGTTAATTGAATTGATAAAGATGGAAGATACATGTATACAATATATACTGCCAAAAGACGTCTAATGAGTTTCCCTAGACTCCTAAATAAATGAAAGACCTAGGAAATAAACACTTAGGAAATAAACACTAATTAATGTAAACATTAATAAACATAATTCAATACTCCCCCTCAAGTGGGAGCACTTGGCAGACCAATGCTCAACTTGGAACGTAAATATGTGAAGGCATCACGTCCCAACGCCTTTGTGAATATATCAGCCAGCTGTTCTTTACTTCGAATATGAGTGGTGGAAATCGTTTTGTGCAAGATATGATGACGGACAAAATGACAATCTACCTCAATATGCTTGGTACGATCATGGAACACTGGATTTTTAGCAACATGAATTGCCGCCGTATTGTCGCAAAAAATCTGAATTGGAGTATGATGAATAATACCGAGAGAAAGGAGGAAAGATTTTAACCAAATGACTTAGCTTGTGACCGCCCTCATTGCTCTATACTCCGCTTCAGCACTTGACGTAGCAACAGTAACTTGCTTTTTAGCCTTCCAAGAGATAGGTGAGTGTCCCAAAGTAACAAAGTAACCTGTGAGAGATCTCCGAGTCTAGGGACACCGAGCATAATCCGAATCCGAATATCCACGTAGTAACAAATCATTGTCTCGGCCAATCCGTATACCATTGTCAGGGCTGCCTTTGAGGTATCGAATGGCCTTCATGGCTGCTTCCATGTGTTCCTTACGTGGAGCATGAACAAACTGACTTAAAATATGCACAACATAGACTAAATCCGGCCGAGTGATGGTCAAGTAAATTAATCGACCCACTAATCTTCGATACACCATTGGATCATGAATGAGAGCCCTCTTAGCTAAAGCTAATGAGTGGTTTGGTTGAATGGGTAAATCCACCGGTTTAGCATACTCGAGACCCGCTTCTTTAATGATTTCAAGAGCATACTTCCTTTGGCTAAGGAACAACCCTTTAGAACTACTTGCAACTTCAATCCCAAGGAAATATTTTAAGCGCCCAAGGTCCTTAATACCATATTTTTGGTCGAGAAATGTCTTTAGCCGCGTATTAGCTTCTTCATTATCACTTACAATAATCATATCGTCAACGTAAATCAAAATACCAAGAAAAATGTCATCTTTATTGTAAGTGAATAATGAATAGTCGGCCATAGACTGAGTGAATCCGTACCTTAGCAAAGAGTCGGACAATTTGGCGAACCAATTACGGGATGCTTGTTTGAGTCCATATAAAGACTTGTTTAACTTACACACCTTATTCGACCTTCCTTTCTCAAAACCCGGTGGCATTCTCATGTAGACCTCCTCCTCCAAATCTCCATGAAGGAAAGCATTATTAACATCCAATTGAGTGATTGACCATCCCTTCGTCACAGCTACAACAAGTAAGCAACGCACACTAGTCATTTTTGTGACTGGGGCAAAAGTCTCGTGGTAGTCAATACCTTCCACTTGTGTGTATCCTTGAGCTACCAATCTCGCCTTATATCGCTCAATAGAACCGTCCGCCTTGTGCTTGACTTTATAAACCCAACGACACCCAATTGGCTTCTTGCCTTGTGGAAGATTTACGATTTGCTAAGTCCCATTAGCTTCAAGAGCATCAAATTCCTTACCCATAGCTTCTACCCACTCTGGTATTTTTGATGCTTCATAATAAGTGTGTGGCTCACGCACGACATCCACTTTGGCTAGAAAGGACCTGTAATTGTTAGAAAATAAATGTGTTGCAACTTAATTAGCCAAAGGATATCGAGTACCTTTCTTTGCGGAATCGGGTTTGGGTGGGCAAGCAACGACAGTGGGATTCGAAATGTGTGTGGACTTGCAGTAGTAGTCACGTTTCCAGTACGGTTCGAATTTTGGCGCACACCTCCCCCTTCTGCAACAGTTACGGGTGTACCATTACCAAAGGTCTCAGTCCCTGGGTTCTCTAAACTACCGTCATTTCCATTGACAGTAGTGCTAACCATTGTTTCTGTTTGGGTAGTTTCATTGGCAGGGGTATTTGGCACATTTTCAACCTCACCATTTTGATCACTAATTTCAAGAAACTCATCCTCACAAAAAACTCGTTTGGTTTCAAGATTAACATGCTTCTTTGATGTATTTTCATTACTAGCAAAGTGGAACACATGTTCATAGAAGATAATATCTCTTGACTCAAAAATGAGACCACTCCTCACGTCATAAACTCTCCATCCCTTCTTACTACTCGGGTACCCTATGAAAATGAATCTTTTGCCCCTCTCACTAAACTTGTCTTTTGGCCTATCCTTATTGTGAGCATAACAAACACTACCAAAAACACGAATATTGTCATAACATGGTCTCTTTTCGTACAAAACTTTATAGGGGTCACCCCATCAAGGACTCGAGTTGGTGTTCTATTTATCAAATACACAGCGGTTAAAACACACTCACCCCAAAAATCAATAGGTAAGCTAGCTTGAAATCGAAGGCCTCTTGCCTTTTCAAGGAAGGTCCTATGTTTTCTTTCCACCCTCCCATTTTGTTGTGGGGTGTCTACTTGGCTTGTTTGGAAAAGAATACCATGCTCATCGTAAAAATTCTTGAAATTATTTGACAACAACTCACTCCCATTATCACTTTGAACCACTTTAACGTTTTTATTAAATTGGTTCTTGGTCATTTTGCAAAAACTTATCAAGAGATCTCCAACTTCCCCTTTGTCACGCATTAACTTGACCCAAACAAAACGACTTCTATCATCCACAATAGTAAGGAAATATTGGGCTCTCGACAAACTTTTAGCATGATAAGGACCCCAAATGTCACAATGTATGAGATCAAATAAATCCGCACTTCTCTTATTATTTAATTCAAAACTAGAACGAGTTTGTTTGGCCCGACAACATGGGTCACAAATAATACTAGAATTCCAAGACAAATTAAAGCCAATTAAATCTGAGAAAAGAGGCAAAATACTACTTGATGGATGTCCAAGACGCTTGTGCCACAATTCCGAGTTGGCCAAATTGTGACTAGTTTGAGCTGCCATATTTCTTCTTTCACTTTTGAAGTAGTAAACCCCATTGTCGTGCTCACCCGCCCCAATATTCATCCTCGTTACAACACAATTATTTTCAACAATCAATTGTTGAATGGATATTAAATCACAAGTCAAGGTTGGGATGTATAAAACATCCTTCAAAACGAAATTGTCACTGATGGTAACGGTTCCATGTTCCAATGTCTCGATTTGTGAGCCATTAGGAAGACTGACAGTCGATTTTTCACCGCTCCAAATGTTATCTAACACATTTCTTCTTCCCATCATCTGATGCGAGCACCCGCTATCAAGCAACCAACGAATATTATTATCATTATTCATACCTGTTTTTGACGTGGATGCATCACCTTTGCCCCCTAAGAGTGCTCGTAATTGGGCCATTTCATCTTGACTGAATGTCTTCTGCCCATCGTCATTGCTCTCCGTGGCAGCATTGGCGTGTCGAGTGGTTCCTCTGCCTCGTCCACCGCGACCACGACTCCTGCCGCGCCCCCTGCCTCTTCCTACGATGCCTATAGCTTTTCCCAACATTTATCCTCCGTGTGCCACAATTTGTTGCAATGAGTGCAACGTATCACTGACTCGGCATCACCATCTTTGCTCGGATCAGAAGCGCGCGTACTGCTACCACGAACAGTCATGGCTGCCTCTTGGATTTCTTCTTTATTTTTTGTCACCATCCGAAGCCTTTCTTCACGCAAGACTACAGCATAGACTTTATTTAACTGAGGAATTTCATCCTCCATTAAAAGCGCTGATCGAACATTTCCATAGAGCGAGGTATCTAGACCCATCAAAAACTGATGAACCTTTTCATCCTCTCTATCTTTTAAAATAGCCGCGGCGGCACCACAATTATAGTCCGGTATCTTAACATAATTTCCAAGTTCATCCCAAAGCCTCTTTAATTGGGTATAATATTCAACAACAGATTGGGACTTACCCTGTTTGCATTCCGCTAAATCAGTTTTGAGTTGATGAATACGAGGAGCATTACCAGTGGAATACCGATCGTGCAACTCCTTCCAAATTTCTGCAACACTTTCCTTGAACGAAATACTAGAATGGAGTTTCGAATCAATGGAACTCCTTAGCCATCCTTTGACCATAGCATTGCACTGACGCCAAGCAATGGCCTCCATAATTTCCTCTTCCCCTTCCCTGACCTCTGGTTTTATCATGGTACCCTCAACAAAGCTCAATTTATTTTTAGCGTTGAGACCGTTTCTTACCGCATCAGCCCATATTCATAATTATCCCCATTAAAGATGACTGGAGAGAGAGAGATAAATTGGGGCTTTCACTAGGATGAAAATATAGAGGTGAGGAAGGTGGTATAGGATCGTGTTTTTTGTTGAATTTGGAACCTCCGTCTTCTTTCGTCATATTGATTATCACTAGTACAAAAAACCCCTATCGTGTCGCAGCTATCGTGACGGTTCTAATAAAAAACGACATAAAAGGCGAAAAAATTTGGCGGAAACGAATTTTTTAGATTGTAGGGAGTCTATTGTGACGGTTTTATTAAAGAACCGTCACGATAAAATAAATTATTTGTGTCGGTTGTAAGTCAGAACCGCCACTATAAATCATTTATGACTGTTTTTCATATAACCGACACTAATAACGACACTAAAAATAGTGATAAGAAACAACATTTCTTATAAAAACCGTCACCGTATAAATTTTGTGACGGTTTTAAGTGCAATAGACGTATATACAACCAAGACTTTGCAATGAACTAAACTACTACTACTAATTGACGCGCGCCTCTTCATCTCCTAATTCAATTCCTATCTACTGCAAAACATAACCCACCATATATCAATCAATTCAAAATTCACAATTATCGCATTCGCAATTATGGACTTCCCAATTATCAATCAATTCGTTCACAATTCGCTATTATCAATCAATTCGTTCACAATTCGCAATTATCAATCAATTCCTTCACAATTATCGACTTCGCAATTATTACTCACTTCCGCGCAATTACTATCAACGAATTCCTTCGCAGGCTTCATCAATCAAAGGTTTGCCATACAACGATTGCTTTTTCTATAATCAATTTCAGTAATATTTTGTCTAATTTGATATTCATCCCATACCTATACGGCTATACTGCTTCCCTAATTTTAGCTTACTGCAGAACAATAGAAATATTACAAGTAATTTACTAATTTAGTTTGAAGGCTTGTACTAAACTAATTTAGTTTGAAGGCAATATCTGTTATGGCCCAAATTGGATTTGCAGAGTTGATAGATTTTAATCCTATTCGCGCCACTGATGTTAAAATTCCTGTTAGGGGATCTTTCGTCATTGCACACTCATTAGCAGAATCCCAGAAATTTGTCACTGCTGCCACAAATTAAAACAACCGTGTTGTTGAATGTATACTTGCTACTGTAAGTGTCATCTGCTTCTATGATATTCTAAATCAGTTTCAAAAGGGTCACTTCCATATGGGTATAGTCGTGAAGATTGAGAAGATTGGTTCCATGGGGGTGTAATACGTGTCGTGTCGGTGACACAACAAACACTGCAAGTATCAACTCTTTGACAACTGATGGCACGGTTAGTGACAATGGTATGAATACATTGGTCATAATATCAGTAACCTTCAATTATACAAATTTTCAATTGAGAATCACATGTAAGAGAGTTCTGTTTTGGTCAGTCCTCTTTGTGGCTCATAAAATAGTACTCCCGTAAGTTATTTTTTGAGTATATGGGCTAGTTAATTTGCATCTTTTTTGCTAACAGGGTCTGGTAGGATCTTCCAGTTCTTGTGATTGTGAGAATGCTGGCATATTTTTGCTTTCTTGAGCAACTTCTGGTACAAGTCTCGTCTTATAAAATTGATCTTAACTTTAGGTCTTAATGTTCTATGTTAATTTATCTTATGACCGTGTCGAGCAAATACTGCCTTTCTTACTTAGAAAATGTCATCTAGCTTAACATGTAAAGCTATTAAGTTAAGGTATCATTACCTCATTAGCTGTGTTACAAAGGTCATAACCTGTTGGCACTAAAACTGCATTTATGGCTCCCTTTATACCAAAAAATGTCTCACCAAACTGACAGTCATTTGGAAACGGCTTTGAGACATTAAGGGAATGTTGTCGTTGTTGAGTTCACTTGTCTGCCCATACAAACGTATGCTACTCGAAGTAGTTCATGTGCCTAAATACTGGAGTGGCAATTTATGTGCCTAAATATTGGAGTGACGTAGTTCATGTGTAGATATTGAAATAGCAATTTATGTGTCTTAATTCTTAAGTATTGAAGTAGTTATTCATGTGTTGAAGCCTTCAAGGTAATTAACTTTATATAATTATGAGGTACATTAGTGAAATTAGTTTGTTGATTTACCTACAAATGCAAGTTTCTTTACTGCTACCATGATAACAAGTATAGATGGATGCCAATATTTATGTTATTCTGCTGTTGGCTGAATATTGTAGCATCTATACACCATTTTGCTCATGGATTTAGGGCTAATATCATTAACATATTTCTGATCTAGGTCCCCATGCTCTAGCTGTATCACTACCGTCTGCGTGTGTCCAAGGTCTTCTCTCGTTAATGATAGCGTCTACAATGGGTAAGTTATTTGTCATAATGTGCCTTAAAAATACCTTGTTCTACATGCAGTTGGAAAGTCTAATAATAGCTTTTCTTTTATGAAAGCACTGAGCAAAGGCTACATATATATGGGCACTTATGCATCCTTCCAGTTTTCAATTGTTATCCTCTTTGCGCATATTTTCTATACTTTGGTAAGTAAACATTTCCACGCTAAATTTTATTTAAAACTCACTGTTGAACTGCTGCCCATCAGTGGCTTTCATTCTGATACGTAAAGAATCTCTCCTTTGATTATATGTTAAGAATATTGTACGCTTATTTGATATCAGCGAATTATTTCCTAATTTTGCTCTTCCTTTATTTCCACTTTATCATATAATAGCAGTCACAACAACAGGATCAACTGAAGAGCATAGACGAAAACTTGTGCTTGTTTCTTGCCAGCAAAGATGAGGTGGGAACATATTCCGATACTATTAGATGTCTGCTTTACTAAATCGAGTTTGACCCTTTTCTCTTCCATTACTCAGGCAGTGAAGAACTTGGAATCAAAAATTCAGAAAATAGCAGACACACATACTTCAACGATATCAGGTTTAAGGGATTTTTCTAAATCCACACAGAGAAAAACATCTGAATATTTCGAGTACATAAATGCTTTCATAACCTGCCAAACTACGGATGTTGAAAAGGTAATTATTGAAAGAGTCAAAGAGGTCTTTCTTGTTGTTTGAAGTTCGATACATTAAGTTTTTTATGAATTGGTATGAAACTGCAGTTGTTAGGCTTATTTGTTATCGAGGCCAAGGATGTATTAGTTGAGTTGCAGAATTCTCTTTCTGTGCAAAAGGAGCTTCTGCATCTTTCTTCTGTGCAGCAAGAACAGGTAAAGTACTGGCAACTACATACGGACTACGGTGTATTTTTCCCAGGCTTAATACAATATCTGGTTTTCATTGATTAATTTGTTTCTGTTTTCTTTTCTCAACGGAGCCAAATACTTGTTAACTGAAATGGGAGAGATAAAAAACCAACTTATCAACCATTGGTATGTTTTCGTCCTTGCTCTTAATATACGGAAAAGTAAAATACGGTCTACATCGTTTGAACACTGAATACTAATTCCAAGTTACTGTCACTTGGATATAGCTCTGACAAGGTTAATTACGCTCAAGAACAGTGGAAGAGAGCTCAGAATTCACTACATGATCTCAATAATGAGCGGAAATCAAAGCTACAATCTGCCATCACGTAAGCTTGGCTCTAACGCCAATGCAGTCTTGCGCACCAAATTTAAACCTTGTTATGTTTAACCAGCTTGAAATTTGTAACAGTGAAAAGCAACTGGAGGTTGAAAACACACAAAACCAGTATGTTACCTCCATCTCAGCAAAGAATGCAGAATTTGATGCTAACATGTCAAGCTTGCTTCTGAATATTAAGGGTAAGTTGCTTATGCAAATATTGTAGCTCGTCTTTTACTTGACAGTACCTATGTAATTCGATACTTCACGTTGGTTGCATTTTGGCAAACACTCATTCTAAGAGTTCACGTAGGCAAAAAAAACATGAACAATGAGGCTATAGTATGAGACAGACGTTCTCAAATGTGAGACCAACCCAAATTCTTGTGTATTTCTCAAATAAATACAGGGTTGATGGGTTGGTTTCATGTCCGGATACTATTTCTCAGCATATAAGGAACGCTAAAAGCTGTTTGGATTTTACATTGTGCTAATGGAGGAAGACGTAATTTTGCTAAAAAGAATCAACTTCAGATCAAAGTGATTAAGAAGGTAAGTGAACATTAGCTACTTTTTCAATTATCTATTATCATAATCCAAATATAGTTCAAATAACACTATGTTATTTTATATATTTAGTGTCCCAACAACCCGAAGATTACGAATGTGGTTATTATGTCATTAACTGGGTGTATAACATAATATTTTATTACTCAAAGAGCATTGTGGAAATTTGAGCAGGTATTTCTTATTTTTAAATAAAAATATTTTTAGCTTACTTATTTTCTTTTTTAAAAAAAAATCTCATTATTGATTTTCTTAAATGTAGATTATTGAAGATTATTCAACCATGTCAGTTGAAGATATGAATGAAGTTAAAGAGGTGTGAGCTACAAAATATTTCGAGAACATGTAGTTTAGATTAAATTATTGGATTTTTACTTGTTGCTTGGTTGAGGTTATTGTCGAGGATACCCGTTGCTTGTTTTCTCAGATTATGCGTCGTTGGGAAACATAATAGTGTTATTGTATTGTTGGATGAGAATATGAGATGTATGGTTATTCCGAAGCTATTGTATGACATTATTTTGTTGGTAATTGATTAAACTTTTTAGCAGGTATTCTTCCATCAATATTTATATTCGGCCGGTGCTAGCTAATTTTTTTTTTAAATATATATATATATATATATATATATATATATATATATATATGGCGACGGTTCTTAAATTGTAACCGACACCATAGCATACCATTGTGACGTTTTTTTAACTCACAACCGACATCGTAGCATACAAGAAAGTGACGGTTTTAGACTCAAAACCGACACCATAGCTTACATTATGGTGACGGTTTGGGTCTTACAACCGACACCATAACTTACCCTATGGTGACGGTTTTAGACGCAAAACCGACGCCATAACTTACCCTATTGTGGCGGTTTAGACCCCTATGGTGGCGAATTGGGACTCACAACTGACACCATAGCATACCCTATAGTGACGGTTTTAGACGCAAAACCGACACCATAGCTTACCCTATAGTGACGGTTGTAAACGCAAAACCGACACCATAACTTACCCTATTGTGGCGGTTTAGACCCCTATGGTGGCGGTTTGGGACTCACAACTGACACCATAGCGTACCCGGTGACGGTTTTAACGCACAACCGACATCGTAGGATAAGCTACGGTGGCGGTTTTACAACCGACACAAACATTATGTGACCCCAGCAATCACGTCGCTAGAAAACCGACACTAATGGGGTATTAAAACCGACACCGTAGGGTATAATTCTACTAGTGTATCTTCGTGATGGGAAGAATGATTAATCCCAGAAACGTAGCTCAGATGCCATGAAAAAGTACAGAGGACAAAAGAAAGAAGATGCAGGAAAGTTTAGATGGGAATTCTGGTTAATTGAATTGATAAAGATGGAAGATACATGTATACAATATATACTGCCAAAAGACGTCTAATGAGTTTCCCTAGACTCCTAAATAAATGAAAGACCTAGGAAATAAACACTTAGGAAATAAACACTAATTAATGTAAACATTAATAAACATAATTCAATAGTCGCGACCCGATTTTACCCTTAATTCCACTTTATTTATGTTGACCTACTTTCACCCTCCCAAGCAGAAGATCACGACCTAAGTCATTAACCCAATCACTTTCCACGTTAATCACCCTACCTTCTATACACATTTATTCTTTTTTTACTCATCAACCAATAATATTTGTACACCTAGGTGGTCACAAATATGGTCAAGCATAATCAACAAAGGTCACAAATTGACCTTGGTTGAGCATATGGTCACCAATTAGCAAAGTTGTCACAAATTAATTATCTAAATTAACACACTAATCATGAGCAAACAAGGTCATGACCACCCTCATGACCTTGCTTGGGGGTGGTCTTAGAGTTGAACTGAGCTGAGCTGAACTGAGCTGTACTGCGCTGAGCTGAACTGAATCGAGTTGAGCTGGACTGAACTAAACTGAACTGAACTGAGCTGAATGAAGTAGAAATTAATAGAAATAAACTAAATATAAATGGTTAATTAAAGTGTAATAACTAATAATAATATTATTAATAATAATAATAATAATATAAAAAAAGTTTGATTAATACAATTTTGCGATTTTTGAAAAAATAATTATATTAAAAAATTATTAACTTTTTAGGTATTTTTTTTGTAGTCAACTGTAGTGGACTTTGCCTTTTCTTTTCTACAAATTTGTGAAATTAATAGACGGACGGTGTACCATTTCGTGGTCGTCATCAAAAGAAATCTTGGAATGTGTTAGCTTGTTGCTCATTTGACAGAATTTTTACATTTATCAACGTGGGTGGGGAAGGAAGTGCTCATGATATAACTGTGTGGCGGGATTCACTAATTCAAAATTTTGTTTCCCACATCCACCTGAAGGTAAATGTGCCATATATTTCATTTTATATTATCTAAACATTTTACGTCAATTATTTTTATATATAAACATTTGTAGGTAAATATTATTTGGTGGATTTGGGATACCCAAATACACTTGAGTATTTGTCTCCTATTAGTCATCCAAACGTGAGGAACCATGTGCCTGAATATAAGCATGCACCTCCGAGCGGAATATTTGAACATTTCAATTATCGACATTCATCTTTGAGGATGACGGTTTAAATGACGTTTGGTCAGCCGAAGAGAAGGTGGAAGGTGTTAAAAAACATGCCACAAATGACAACGAAATATCAAATGTCAATTATCGTATCCGCGTTTACACTTCATAATTTCATTCGGATGCATAAACTTGGTATTCCAGTTATACAACACCAAAGTATTCAAGGAAGAACAAATTCAAACATGGATGATAAAGAACGGAAGAAACTCATGGACAAAGTTCGAAAAGAAATTGCAAAAAAATAGGGCGTGATATTAGTGTCCATAATGACCTCGATAATGAAGCACATCAAGACGATACGAATAATAATAATCTTAATAATAATAATTATTAATTAATAATAATATTTAGAATAATAAATAAATAAAATAATAAGAATACTAATAACAACAACAACAACAACAACAACAACAACAACAATAATAATAATAATGTGGGCTGAATTTAATAAAGTTGAGCTAAACTGAACTGAACTGAATTAAATGATGCTGAGCTGAACTGAACTGAACTGAACTGAGCTGAGCTGAACTAAACTGAGCTGAACTGAACTGAGCTGAACTGAACTGAGCTGAACTGAACTGAGCTGAACTGAAACGAGCTGAAAATAAGCCAGAAAGAACAGAGCCTTAGTTTCATCTATGTCTGTCTTTTTAGTTTGTCATTCAAATGGATTTTACTTGCCATTGTAAAATTCTCAATTGGTCTTCTGATCTAGTTGGATTAACTTTGGGATTATTAACTTTTACTTTACTTTAGTTCAACTATATTAATTTAATTCAGTTCAACTCAGCTCTATTAAGTTTAGTTAAATTTAGTTCAGACATTTTTAGTCCAAAACAAACATGGGATAAATGAATTATTTTAAGGTATATTACCATTGGATAGTTGGGGGTTATTTTGAGTTAATGATGATATGGAAAATTCACACATTATATACGAGTTTTGACATATTAAACGAAATACCTAATTTGTTGATCTAGAAAACTTAAAAATGCCATAACTCATGATTACAAGTTCAAAAAGTGACGATTATTTTGGTTCAAATCGATCATCTCTCATAGTACTACAATTTGACAAAAAATGTCGTTTTTGGATCCCGTGAGTAGGAGTTTTCCTATGTCAATGTTTTTTTGACAAAAATAAACTTTTGACTGATCTTATCTCTTGGTCACGAGTTCGAAACTCTACAAATTTCTTTTTTTCAAATTGTAATACTCGGAAAGATGATCGATTTGAAAAAAAATCATTTTTTTGGTCTCATAAACACGATTTATGGCCTCTTAAAATTTTCCAATTCATAAAATTAAGAATATTTATGAAAAATGTCGACCGTAAAAGGTAGCGCGTGAATTTTCGGATATGATTATGGCCTCTTTCATTTCCTTGATCAGTATACACTGATGTTAAACTAGAATTTACATACTCAAATAGTATACATGAGATTATTACCCTCGTGTTTTCAATAGCTCCCAAGACCCAATCGGAGGAGAAATAAACCAGCGTGCTTCGTGAATAGTTCATTTTAGTAAGCATGTCGATTTGGAATGTTGTCTAACAAGCTGCATTTGGTCGTAGTATCTAGTGGCATTGTCAGACTGTGATCAACTTACATGACTAATTTTTATGAACTAGGGAGCTCAGTTTTAGGTTCCACTTTTACATACGAAGTACAACACAATTACAAGCTAACAATAATTTAGTCAAAGGATATCATGAGAAATGAAGAGAAATTTTGGGAATTTTTTATCGTGGCAAAATTGTTAGTAATGGTGTGGGGTGGATAATGGATTATCTCCGTTGGGAGGTAACAATTACTCTCTCCGATTTCTTATATTGTTCCCTTTTGATTTTAACACAATAAATAAGGAAATTAATTTGGACCACACAATACACATGACCCCACATGAAATTGATTTTGGACCACACAAAGTTGTCCAAAAGGAAAAAGTGGGGACCATCATGTAATTAGACCAAAACGGAAAGAGGGAACATCATAGAAAATCAGAGATAGTATTAGACTGTACTTATTACTCTCATATCAAACTTCAACAAAATCCTCATAACAATTTTATTTGAGTTTTTCAATCCTATTACCCTCGTCTCTTATACCAAACTTCAATAAAAGGGCTCGTAACAATTTCATTTGAATTTTTTAGTCCTATTACCCTTATCCTAGACGGGCCTTCATAGTTAATAATATTTAATTCTACTGAATTTTCTAAAAGCACGCCCGAACAATAAACTAGTTGAAATGTGAGGCAGAGAAAAATTTAGTTTTTAACGACCTGCCCTAATCTCCTACTAACCCTACACGAAGCTCCACTATATGAACTCTATAAATTAATCAATCGTGATATTATTCCTTATAACATCGAATTACAATATCAGCTGCTAATGTACCAAGTAATAATGATGTCAAAAAACAATGTTCTCATCGTGATGATGTAATTAACTACGTACTCCGTAATTAATAATTAGGCAATAATAAAATGATTAAAAATTGATTTGTTAAAAGTGATAATGATCGTGACTTTATGCAAATAATGAACAACTTTAATATTGTTTCTTGAACAATATGCACAAAACCCTAAGACCATCCCCAAGCAGTGGTCACGATAATTAGGTCGTGACCTGGTTTTACTCTTAATTCCACCTTATTAATTTTAACATACTTTCACCCTCCCAAGTAAAAGGTCACGACCTAGGTCATCAACCCTATCATTTTTTCATTTACCAACATTTCCAATCATTTACCACATTTTCTACCCACAAAAATCTTTTTTTTACCAATTATTTTATTATTTTTTAATTCTTCAACCAATTACAATGCTACACCTAAGTGGTCACAAATGTGGTCAAGTTTATTCAACAATGGTCACAAATTGACCTTGCATTGGTTGAGCATATGGTCACAAATTAAGAAATTGGTCATCATTTATTTAGCTTAATTATCCTATTAATCATGACCAAATAAGGTCATGACCATCCTTATAACCTTGCTTGGGGATAGTGTAAGGTAGCTAGTACTAGTAGTGTAAAATTTAAATGATGGGTGTCTACTGTCTATGTTTATAGCCTTAAAAAGGAAGCATGCATGTAAATTGGTTATTTTTTATTAAATAATTTCAGAGTTGTGGCTCATTTTGAAAGCATGCTTAACTTTCAAGACTTTCATCCCCAACCTTAGTTTGCGCTCAACGTTGCTCTAGCTATGTTATTTCGGGTTTCCGGAGAATGGTTTACATTTACTTTGTTTTATGATGGATAAATAAATTAATAAAGTTAAAGCTGTTAAACTATATACTCCTATTAGCTAGAATGGAGGGAAAAAATAATAATAATTTTTGGGATTATCAGTTATACAATTGTAGAAGTTATTAAGGATACACAATCATATTGATATTATTATTATTATCCTCTGTATATTTCTGTTACCTTAAGTATTTGATTCATTATCTTTTAGTTATTTACTTTTAGTTATTTACTTCCTAGGATATATTATCTTGTAGATCATATCAGTCTGTATATATACTGCTGTATCATATTGTTAATTATTAAGTAATTCAATTCAATCTATTCTCTTCTTTTCCTCCCTCCATTTTTTTTATATCACCCAATTTCCCTTTTGACACTATTCACAATCGAGTATTCAACGTCAGTTTTCTCTCAATCCGTTAACGGAAATATATTCATGTGAGATATTTTTTGGATTGTCTTGATAAGAGGATTAAGAATATCAAACTTTTATAATTTTTAGTAGTATGTAGCTAAAGATATAATCAAAACAAAATGAACATCCACTACTACAAATCTAGGATAAGAGGACGCCTCTTAGAGGACGGTTGGGGAGGAGACCATCCTCTATCAAGCAAATAAGAATGACGCCATTAGTGGTATTATAAATAGGACGGTTAGCAAAAAAAAAGCGTCCTCTTTATAAACGTAATGAGGACGGTTGGTCAATTAAATCGTCCTCTTATTTACGGTTGTGTATATGAACCGTCCTCTTATTTACAACGAAGACGGTTGTATCAATAACCGTCCTCTTAGTTGTTAATTAAGAAAACTTCTAATTCCTAATTTACAAAACCCAGCGCGCCTACTTCTTCTTCTTCTTCGTTCCAAATTACAAAACCAACGGTCCATCAACCCTATTTCACCACCGCGCACCTCCAATTCACTGTTGCCCACGTTCTCCTTCATCATTATTAATCAAGGTATGTTCATTAATCCTATTGCTATTATATATTAGTTCCGGAAATTCATATTTTAAACTCGATTAATTTTGGTAATCGGCGAATGAAATCAGTGTAATTGATCGAACAATAGTTAGTTATTTTGTAGTTCAATTACGAGTTAATCCCTTCTTTTCAATTCAATTGCAGTATGATGTTTGCGCGCTCACAACCCAACCGTTCTCTTCCTAAATCCCTAATTTAGACTTTAGGGCATGGATCTTTTTGAGTTACTGATTAATGTTATTTTGTATAGCTAGGCTCATGTTGAACAAATTAAGAAGACCCATCTGCGGGATTTGATGAGTGACGTTGAATGATGCAAGTCTGTGATGGTGTATGTTTTTCTATTTCCTTTTCTCTTATGTTTTAAGTTTTAAGTTTCCATTTAATTTATTTTTTATTTGAGTTGCTGTGACTAATAGGGTGGTTTTTTGTGAAGTGAATTCAATGGATTGTTGTTTTTTTTTGAATAACGGAAGTGAGAGTGTACCTGCAACATAGTTCACGTATATGTCACGGAAACATAAATAAGAGAAGCAAAATTGATATTAGAAAAAAGAATGAGATATAAACATTACATTATCGCCAGAACTTCTATGGATAAGCTCTTGTTCCTTTAGGCATGATCTTCTAAACCAGTGGCTTCATAATCGAGTTTATCAGATGTAGAAGCTAAGAATCTAGCAGCTTTATCACCATCAAAGGTACCACTTTCTTCTAAATTTACTCATCTTTCTCATTGGTCCTATAGCACTATTCCTGCTATTATGTGCATGATCCGTTGTGTTGATTATTACTATCATGATTGTCCTGGCTCTAGAATGAAATCTCGCATCCCTCCAAATAGCAACCCCAGATGCAATTTTTTCACATTTAACAAATAAACTATTTGTAGGGACATATGAGGTAGATAGATAACTCTTGGTAAATAAGAATTGGGAAAGGGGAGTCTAATCATACCATTTATGCGTAGCTTTTGAGTGCAAAGTTAATTAAATGAAACAGTCAGATAAGTCTTGATCAAGCTTATGCTCCGGCGGCATGGCTTTGCGTTTTTTTATCAAAATTAAAAAAAAAATTCTACATGGTTTTCTGTTATAGTAGCCTATGCATTGATGTGTTATTATTGCACCTATTTCTTTAGACCAAGTAATGATTTAATTTGAGTAGGAAAATGATTTTCAACGATAAAACCCTGACATACTTCACCGGATCTTAGATTACTAAATGTAACCAGATATAATTATATTAGGAAGATGTGCAAGGGATTGTCAAGAGTTGCATTAGTGGAAAAGTCGGTGAGTTCCTGTGTGATACACGCAAAATGAACATTCTATAGTGCCGCAACTCAGCTTCTACGTGCTTCTTAATTGTATCCTGGAACTTTCGTACTGAAATATCACTTTTTTAAGTTACTTTACTAGAGGTAGAAGTGAAAAGGGAAGGAGGTCGACAATATATTTCTTTCAAAAGACCCGGACTCAAGGAAGCTTCCTGGGATGCCTAGCTTGTAGCTATTAAAACTGAAAATCAATTTCTGCGTTTCTAATAGCCGTCTTATTTCCTAAAATTAGGTTCCTTCTCACTAAAAGCCATAGCAGATCCACAGGAAAAACAATCATAAATCTTTCGATTTATGTGATCAAGTAATAAATCTGAGGCTTTCGTGGCTCTATAGCTGACTTGAAAAATGGTCTTGGTATCCATGATGATTTGCAAGATTTAGTACCCATGGTAAATTAGAGGGAGTGGCGCCTTGATATGGGAATGAAAGAGCTCGTTAGGGGCTTAGTGATGACCTGGTGCTTGACGAGAAAGTTTGGTGATCAAAGAAATGATTATTATTCTTATCACTTATGTATCCTGTTATTCTTTTGAATTGTTTGGTTGGATTATTTATTTCACATAACAACAGAGCTAGAGAAGATTAACATTTCACTGGCTGATAGACTGATTATCAGGGCTCATTCGTCTATCTTTTCTCGTCAGTGAGGAATTAGTGTAATGTTGCTTGTTCTTTTTTTATTGGCAGATGTTGGAGGAAATATTTATTCATGTAACAAGGGCGAGTACAGCTTTACTAGCTGTGGTTCAGATACTTGTTGATTTCACTTCTGCTGAAGGTTGGTTATTATTTGGTGATATGTATAGCTCAACATCGTCTATTTTTGGTTTGAGGTACCTCAAATGTTGTTTGAAGCTTAAGAACATGTTTTCTCTTAATTGAAGCTTTGCAGTTCATGCTTTGATATGTTTTTTATGCATATCAGGTAGGAATCAGGATGGTAGGTATGATGGAATTGAGATCAACCTGCTAAAAAGGTCTCTTCTTGTTGACAATCACTATCCCGAAGATGGAGGTTTGGTGGATTTCCTCTTCTTGTGTTGAAGCATTGTTCATTTACGGTTCTCCGTGATCTTTAACTGACTACTATCTGGTCTTGAATAGAAAAAGTGACTATTATCTGTTGATTTAACTGTAGCACATTTTGTGGCCATTTCTATTGAAGATGATTGTTCCTCGAGACTATACTGGTGGAATGGCCACGATATTTTTTTCTCATCACTCTCTTGTAACTTCCCCAATTACAATTGTTGATCTTAATCCATCCATTTTTTTTCTTCATTAGCAATTTGGCATGTTTGATACTTTAAGTTGTAGTTATCTGGTTCAACAAATGTTAAAAAACCAAAAGAATTAAAGTACATAGTATAATCTAAATATTTGCCTCGCACAAAGTTTATTTGTATGTGGCGGTGATTTATTAGAGTTGTCTGATTTTTCTTTAAGATTTCAGCATACAAGATCTGCAACTCGTGGTTGATGCTGTAAATAAATGTTGAAGATTCTTTCATTGCTTTTCTCTCTTTAAGGTGTTTATAATCAGTAGTTGGATCATATAGATTAAAGAGATTTTCTGAACTTGTTTTTCATGTGAGTGCCTAAGATTTTGGGGTTAGTTGTAAGGAATCTATGGTTTGTGAAGTTCGGGAGCCCTGCACGGTATATCAAACCACGTGATAACTATAAGAATTGACATCTAAGTTTTTTTTTCACTACAATAATTTTTATTCTTGTTCTTTAATATATATTTTGTGTGACTTTAGAAAAACAAGTGTAGGCTTGACCTTCTGTTGGAAAGTCTTAAAAGATCGCTGAGCAAATAGGATATTGATACATGCTCGTTGACTGACAGCCATTCAACAGTCTATTCAAGTAGGGACAAAAAATGGATGAGAAGATTTGCAGGGGTGTGGCTCAGAATGTGCAGATGAGGGTAAGTATGTAGCAGGCATTATATTGTATTAATTCAGTCCGATAGCTGATGATTGCAGGCCCCTTGCAACGTTTTTGTGCTGGTTTTCGTGTTATGTTGTGTTGTGCTCGCTGACTGTTAGTTTTTTTTTTTTACTTAATTACTTGCTTCCGTGTTTACAGATGGGGAGCAACTCTCATGAATTCCTTCCTGTTCAATGTTGGTCTGATTCTTCTTTGCTCAATAAGGTTTGTATCGTATACCTTAATTTGTTCGATATAAATTTTTGTATCCAACTCTGTCTCCTGAAACATGGTACTGCTGAAAACATAGATTACAGAACTTGAGACAAGGCTGTGTCTCTGAGGACTTGTCTCTATCTTTTAGCCAAAGTAATCTTTTTGGCTCGACTGGTTTTATTTATTGGTCGAGTCTTTAATTGAGTAAATCCAGCTCCATTTTCTGCAATTCGTATCAGGCATGTGAAGGATCATAATATCTTTTCTTCAAATAATGTGGCAAATTTATTGTCGTCGTTGAAATGCTCTCTGATATGAAGCTTGAATTGCTCTCTACTTACATTATACAGTATATATAGAAGATTCAAACCACCTCGAGTTAGATTCTTGTTTAATACCTTCCATCCTTGTTTTTTCATTCTGTTTGAAGCGGGCCCAATAAAGAACGAAATTCAGAGATCAAGGAAGGTTTTTAATTTATTTTTTTGGTTTAAAGGCTGCTCACTCAACTAAAGTAACAAAGACTCTCCAGGCTTACTCCTCTTACATAACCTTAAAAAAAGCTTTCTTTTCAGTAGTTGTAGTTGTGGTTAGGGCTTTATTTTCTCACAATATGCAACTAACCTTAAAATATATCATCTCCTTCTGATCCTATTCAGCCTTAAAATCTGAACCAGACCTTCTGCCACATTATTGACTACCTTAAACTAATCTTATTCAATCACAAAAACAGAAAAACCAGGAAAGCCAATATTATGCCAAGTGTACGTGCTTTATTGTTTTTTGGCCGCAATATTTATTTATTTTGATATAAATTACACGCCTTGTGTAAGTGATTGTAATTGTGTCCTTTGTTTCTATGTATAGTTCATGTTTAAAGCACCAAAGACATACTCAGTTGATCAAATTGACGAGGTGCGAGACATTTGGGCAACAAATGTATTGCAGTTTACAACGCAAGTATTTGAAGGCAGCGTTTAAAGTATACCAACGGATTCTATCTAGATAGCTTCAAATTTTGTAAGTTGTGTTGAACTTATATTATAGTTCGTATTTTATAGAAACAAACTTATTGCTTTTTCCGAAATGTAGGATATGATATATTTAAGTTAATGAAACAACATTGTTGTCAAAAATTCGTTCTTTTGTTTGTTATATGATAACAGTTGAGTTAATTGGTAGCGGGTATGTGCTTGTGGTTTGTATAGTCGTTTGGTACTGTGTTGTTGTTGTTGTCTCATTGCTGCCATGTGGGGGTATGTGACTACTGCTGCGTTAATTGGCTATACAGGACGGTTTTAAATGGCTTGCGGTAATTGTGCGAGCATATGAAATGGCTGCGATAATTGTTTTAGATTGGCACCCAAAAAATTGGCTATACAGGACGGTTTTGTTCATAAGCGTCCTGAAATTCACCTTTTAAAATTATGTGACCATGTTCAAAACAAGACGGTTCAAAACTCCAACCGTCCTCCTTAAAAATATCAAAGAAGACGGTTCTAAATGCAACCGTCCTCTTTCATATATATCAAAGACGACGGTTCTATATGCAACCGTCCTCTTTGATATATACAAAGAAGACGGTTCTAATTGCAACCGTCCTCTTTGACATATACAAAGAGGACGGTTTGACTTTTTTTCAACCGTCCTCTTAGGCAACGAGGACGGGGGAATTTAGGACGGTTGCTTTTAGGTTTTAGGACGGTTTTCAACCGTCCTCGTTTCCCCTTTTTGTAGTAGTGATCGACAAACGTGTATAAAGAAATGGGGTGATATAAAAAGAATGGAGGGAGTATATGGTATCAAGCCTCGATCAACAACCTCACAAAATCTTTCTCGTCTCCCTTCCATGGCAGCTCCAAGCACCAAAATACCCAACTCTCATGAACCTCTGTCACCTTTTATCGTCATCAACCTCAGCCAATGTACCACCCTAACTCCACAAACTTACCGCTCCTGGACCACCCAACTAACGGATTTTCTTCTCGGATTTGACTTGTTCAAATTCGTCGATGGCTCTCATCCCTGCCCTCCACCTACCAAAACAGACTCTGAAAAGAAAGAAGTAACGAACCCCGCTCATTTTACTTGGGTTCGCCAAGATCGACTTATCAAAGGTGCAATCCTTGGTACCATCGACTCATCTATTACACCTCTCTTACTTGAAGACAGTACCTCTCAAGCCGTGTGGACCACGCTCCGTTCAACCTATGGTAATCCGTCTCGAAGTCACATTTTTCAAATCAAAGACCGCCTCAAGTCAATCACGAAAGGCAAAAGATCTCCAACCGTCCATATGCAAGAAATTCGTACATGTACGAATGAATTAGCACATTTGGGAAAGCCCATGGATGATGAAGACATTATCAGCCAGGTAATTGATGGTCTCGATTACACCAAATACAAACCCGTCATTAATGCGGTACGTGCTCGCGATACTTATATATCTTTTGATGCATTTCATGAAAACTTGCTGCACCACGATTTAACCTACAAACTTGATAACCCTTCCCCCAACTTTCCTGCCACTGTCCACTATGCTCACCAAACTCGCCGTACACCCCAACCTAACAACTCCCCTGGTCTCCTCCCCAAACCCCCTAATTCCCAAGCCTACAATAACTGTGACACCTCATATTTAGCGGAAGAGTAAACATAAAATATTAAGTAAAAACCGCAAGGAAAAGTTTGTAATAAGTTCATTCGGAGAAAAATACGGGGTTTTCAAAACCTGAACCTGTTATAAAGATATCCAAGTGAAGGTGTCAAACATGCAAGGTCCAAAATAAATACAACCAAGAGATAAGGGCCGGGAGACATATGTCCCTAAAATAAGCAAGTGTATAACTAATGTATCAAGTCTTTACAAAGTGGAAACCGTATAAAGGTCCCAAGGTTGTTATCCACTCGCTAGCTCGTCATGTACCCAACATATGCCACAAACCTGTCATTCGCATTTTGAACAAACACGAATGCCACAGTTAGTAGGGAGTAACTCCGAGTTCTCCCAGCCACGAAATGCCATATTAATATAACATGAACAACATAAGAGAATGTATATGATCAACACATAGTCTAGGCACACAAGTACCAAACCAATACGTCTATCATGTGAATAAACCACAAAAGAACCATATATACCTAGCATGTGAGTTCTAGACCGACTCATACTATGCTATCATGTGAATCCATGTAACAGTGCATCCAAACTCTATCAACTAGAATAGCTTGCATCTCACCGTGCATAATTCATAGAATCACCATACAAGAGATCAGAGAACATAGTTATCTAAACATTGATACACGGATACAACACCATGTCTAAGACTCATGATACCACACATAAGTACCCTTGGATACAACACCAAGTCTAAGACTCATGATGCCACACATAAGTACTCTTGGATACAATACCAAGTCTAGCTAAGTTCCGACTGACACACGGATACAACACCGCGCCAAGACTCATGATACAACACATGAGTACCCCTGGATACAACAGCAAGGCTAGCTACGTTCCTATTGACACACGGATACGACACCGCGCCAGGACTCATGATACAACACATGAGTACCTTGGATACAACACCAAGGCTAGCTACGTTCCTATTGACACACGGATACGACACCGCGCCAAGACTCATGATACAACACATGAGTACACTTGGATACAACACCAAGTCCCTAACAAGACTCTAGGACACCATTCTAGCATGTGACAGTCTATACATAAGTATTTCCAACTGGCCAACAACAAAATCCTCAATATCAATGATAACGAACCACTAATATATATTCAAGTAACCAACCAACATTATCCGTTATCATGCCTTATCAGCCAATATCAGTCAATATTAATCATCAACAAGTATTAACCAATATCTTATATTAGCAAGAGTAAACATCCAACATGTGAAGTCATCCAATTCAACCAACCCTTAAATATGGAAGTGCATAACATGTTCAAAAGCTAAAATATCAACATAGCTAACATTAAAGCAACATACTTACTTCAAGCATCCGAATGTTTACCCTCGACCCAAGTCCCGCGACGGGCCATCGGTTAAATCGAGGCTGACTGGTCAAACCTAGTTGACTGAACGTAGTTCAGTCATCTGGCCCAGCTCAGTTTTCTGCACAAAACTTCCACACAACGTATATCTCATTATGAGTCCATTTCAAGTCTTATCTATATCATTTTCGTGCCATTACCAAGCCATTATGTGAAAATATCATCTTTATGAAGCTATTCCAAGCGAACAAATAATAAACATGATTAAATAATCATAGAATAATTATTAATAGCATTCTACCATTAAACTAATCAATTAAGCAATTACATTTCAAGGTCAATTTACCTATGAATCCCCTACTATTAGCTTTATATCTAGCAAGGGCCTAGCAGCCATTATAATAGTAATTTATAACTAATAACCCCAATGCATAAATATACCATGTGCATACAACCGCCTACTGTGGTCTAGCAACCACGACCTTAGTGTCAATTTAACTAAGGTAGACCCATGATATACACATAGAAGATAGAGCTACAAACATGGGTAGGGGAAGGACCACACAGTAACATGTGAGAAATTAATATAACAAGTCGTATTTTAATTATTCGGTAATCCGATTAACTAATTAATCATTTAGACATGCTTCTTAAAAATAAAACCATAACCCATTACTAATTCGTAAGGATTTCTAACATATTATATTTAATCGTAAGCAAGCAAGCTAGCAAGCACATAAGTAAACTAATTAATTCAAGCAGGCTAGCAAGCACGTACGTAAAATAATAATAAAATAATAATATAATAATAATTAATCATAGAAATTACAGTAAGTAGTAGCAGTAGTACCTAATAGTAATAATAGTATAACAATGTAGTAGTATAATAATGTAGATGTTAATTAGTAATCAGACAGCTAATAATAATGATTAGTAGTAGTATGTAGTAGTACGTAATAAAATAGTAGCAAATAGTAGCATAGTAGCGAGAGAAGGTAAGGAACAACAGACCAGCAGTAGTTGAAATTGGGCAGCAATAGAACGTAATAAGAACAACAGAGGACATGAATTATTAGCAGACTACACAACAGAAGAATAATAGACGAACATCAACAGTAAATGGGTAACGAGCAGCAGGAGTTCATAATAGTAAAATTACAGTAGTTTCGAATGAACATGTATCACAGTGGTGACGATTTGATACCATTCCTACGCTACAACCAACATTGTACGCAGTATTAAACAACACTCCATACCATTATTTCACTTCACCCAAACATGTTCGATTCATCAAATAATCATCCAAATAACATCCAAACAACAAACACCCAATTATTGTAGCATTAATTCGTCGAGTCACTCGGAAAAGTTACCTTGAGTTAGAAAAGAGAAGAAATCCTATACTAGCATAAGAACCGAATTCCTAAAGGCCATAAACGGGTTCTTCTTCAATCACAAATGAGTCTCCATGTTCATCCTTATATTCTTCACCTAAAACAACAATTAAACAACTTATATTAACTTTAAAATCGAAATCCTAAAAAGACGGTGTTAAAATAAATTTGGGGGAAATGAAATATGAACTTACTAGAAGGTGAGGAATGAAGAGAGGATTACGAAAATATGATTATTATTGCATTTGGTTGAGAAATGAAGGATTTATGTGGGTTTTTGTGATTGAATCCTTATGTTGTTTAGAGGTTGAAGATGAAGTAAAAGGATCCTAATAGAGGGGAAGGGAGCACAGTACATGTGTTTGGGCAACACGGTACTGCTGCTGTTGCTCGGTCAAGTTGGGCGTGTTGCTCGACCAGATTGGTCGTGGCTCGGGCGTTGCTCGAGTCACGACACGACACGACTCACATACGAAATTCGATACCGATTCCGATACTAAAACTATTATTACTAAATTATTATATATATATATATATATATATATATATATATATATATATAGAAATTGAATCACGTGAGGCCGCTCTCTTAGCGTGAGGCTGCCGGACCATTCTAAACCGTTAGATTTTAGTAGCATGGGCGCACGAGATCTTGACACGTGTCCTATATAATATCAAAAAAAAAAAAATGACAATTCATCTGTCATCCCATTTCCATTTGTAAAAAACCCAACCAAATCCTGCCTATATGGCAAATAAGACTTATTATTCCCGCCGCCGCCGCCGCCACCACCACCGTTGCCGCCGCCGCCGCCCTTCTTCTTCTTCCCATACAACTCCTCATACACCTCCGCCACCGTCGTCGCCTTCTGTCTATTACTGTGCCCCTTTCGCCAAAGATTCTTCAGCAGATATAGATGCCATCCCGGCTATAACGACTCTTTTGCTTGAGAGTTTCCATTTAAGACAGATTCTTCTACTACCTCTCTTTTTGCCGTATACATGTCACTCATGAGAGCGCTTAACAAGATCTCTGATTCCCACTATGAATGCTTCCTAGGATAATGAAATTTATTGTAATTTAAAGCTATAAAAAGCAAAGTACTCGTATTCCTCCTTCCGCTGAATCATCCGCCGCTGCAATAAACACCTTGCTCACCGGAGGTTCAAACGATGTTGCTTCATTATCCTCCGCTGTGTACGGGAATAACGGTCGTGTAATTTTTATTCGAATGCTCTTATTGTCATTATGCTGGATTGTTGTGACTAATCAGTTGATTAAATGAGAATCGGAAATTTCTGGCAATTTTCGTGTAATTTTTATTTGAATGCTGTTTTTGTCAAGCTTTATGCAAGCGTTTTGATCATGATGTTGGATTATTGTGATTAGTCAGTTGATTATAGTGAGAATTTCTGGAAATATCTGCAAATTTTCATGTAATTTGCGTAGAGAGTTAGGAATATTATGTGAAACTAGAAGCTTAACTTGTGAAACTAGAAGCTTATTCTGTGAAACTAGAAGCTTAACTTGTGAAACTAGATGCTTAAGATGTGAAACTGTAAGCAAATATTGTGAAACTGTGAAACTAGAAGCTTAATTTGTGAAACTAGATGCTTAATATGTGAAACTGGAAGCACATATTGTGAAACTGTGAAACTGTGAAACTAGATGCTTAACTTGTGAAACTAGAAGCTTAACTTGTGAAACTAGATGCTTAAGATGTGAAACTGTAAGCAAATATTGTGAAACTGTGAAACTGTGAAACTAGAAGCTTAATTTGTGAAACTAGATGCTTAACTTGTGAAACTGGAAGCAAATATTGTGAAACTGTGAAACTAGATGCTTAACTTGTGAAACTAGAAGCTTATTCTGTGAAACTAGAAGCTTAACTTGTGAAACTAGATGCTTAAGATATGAAACTGTAAGCAAATATTGTGAAACTGTGAAACTGTGAAACTAGATGCTTAACTTGTGAAACTAGAAGCTTAACTTGTGAAATTGGAAGCAAATATTGTGAAACTGTGAAACTAGAAGCTTGGGGATGCGTGAGGTCCGGCGGCCTCATCCTAAGAGGCGGCCTCACGTGATCCGGCCTCTATATATATATATATATATATACGACTATATAATAAACTTAGTAAGTGGACGACCTTGATTAAAAATGTAAAGTTACGACTTTACGACTTTACGATTTTACGACTTTAATCCGAAATCTTTATAAAATTATATTTTATTAAATTATATTAATTCTAATTAATTCGAAATAAATTAAAATAACTTAGAATAAATTAATCATATATTTACTTAATGCAGAAGCCATACCGCTGACGAGGCATCACATAAAACAAGCTCCGTCTTACGTGGCGCGATTTAAAGCCTACTAACATATTACTAAATTGATTGTCCAATAAAATTTTTAAAACCCGTCAAACATTGTCAATCATGTTCACTAAATTTCCTAAACTGAAAAGAATAATAATAATAATCTAAAGATTTGATTGAAATTAATTTCCAAAACAAAATTTTTAAAATACGTGAATCATGGTCAATAAACTAAACTGAAAAGAATAATAATAACCGGAAGATTTGATTGAAATTAATTTCCAAAACAAAATTTTTAAAATCTGTCAAACATGGTCAATAAATTAATTTCCAAAACAAAATTTGTGAATCACGTTAATTTTGTATAAATTTCCTAAATTGAAAAGAATCATAATCATAATAATAACTGAAAGATATGATGCACAATTAATTTTCTAAACAAAATTTCAAGATTTCGTGAATCCATGAATTTTGCACAATTAATTGACCTAGTCTGAAAAGAATAATAACTGAATGCTTTTAAATATGGATAGATTATGGTTTAAAATTAATTACTAAACTAAATCCTAATGTGAAACAATAACTAAAGCCGTGCAGATCTTTTAATATTGAAATGATACAAATCGTGCAAAATATGGAATAACAACTCCGTGCAAAATTTCCAAAACTGAAGCCGTACAAATCTTTCAAACCTGCAGATTTTATAATAAGAATTTTATAATAATCATAATTTCATAATCAAAATAATTCCTAAACTAAAAGAATATGATTATCATTTTTCAGGTATTATTCTTTCAAACTGAAGCCACACAGTATATATACCTGATTATCATTTTTCAGGTATTATTCTTTTAGTTTATGAATTATTTTGATTATAAAATTCTGATTATAATAAAATTCTTTCCAGAATGGATATTGAATGTTGGAGATGGGTTAGTCGGTGGTCCTAATGACGGGGAAGTTGATATTGAGATGCCCAATGACATTCTAATACCCCAATCATCTGACCCTATTGCAACTATTGTCAATACCACATATCCATCACTCGAAGATAATTTAGGGAACCACACGAAGAACGTGCAGAACTTGCTCCTACGCATGAAATCGTTGAGACAGTCAATGATTATGTATTGTCCAAGATTCCCGCGGATGAAAAGGAATACTTGAGCTCAGATGAAATAAGTAAAGATGAGAGCAATACATACATGCAAGATTTGTACTCTACCGAATTTCTGAACACTATTAAGTGTTCTGCTATCCCCAATCATAACCTAAAGTTGAAAGTCGGCGCTACGGTAATGCTCCTCTGAAACATTGATCAAACGCGTGGGTTATGCAACGGCACAAGCCTGGTGGTTACTAACCTAGGGGAACGTGTTATTGGAGCAACTATCATAACTGGTTTAGGGATTACTGAGTGAGTGTGCGATTGTATAATTAGGGGTTTTGAAAGGGGGCGGTGAAGGTGAGTGACGTGAAGAACATATCCCAGATAAACAATTGAATTTGATTTTATGTGATGAAAATGAAAATCTCAGATAAACAACAAATGATGATGAAATGGTTTCTATTTGGTGGACAATGATCCGCCGACAGTAAATATTTAGATGATTAATATTGTTTTTTCATTTTTTTTGTCTTTTAACTTATAAATATATATGTCGGATTAATTTAATCCGACTCGGTTTATATATTAATGTATGCGTCTTAATTTATGCGAGCGCATTTTAGTTTTAATCTAACACGATTTTTCACATAACGCTATGTAATTTTTAAACTAAAAGTATTTATATTTATTTAATATTATTAACAATATTAATTTCATATTATTAAAGTACTAAAATAATCAATTTCTTTATCTTTATATTAATTTCATATTTTAAAATTCTAAAATAATTAATTTCTTTATATTTTAACCATTAACAATATTAATTTCATATTATTAAAGTTATAAAATAATTGATTTCTTTCTCTTTATATTATTAACAATATTAATTTAAAATACTAAAAACAGACCCGTAAAGTTCACGGGTTACAACCTAGTACTAAATTAAAATGTCACTTTGCACTATTCTAAAGGTCTCCTAATTTACGGGATGTTACAATCATCCCACCTTTTACAAAGTTTCGTCCTCGAAACTTAGAAGAAGGAAGGGTGTAACTATTGTAGGTCGATCTTTTAAATCAAACGAATGAAATTTCAAAAAGAGTATGTATGAAAATAGTATCTCATCAAGGGAATGGAGGGTTCTTGTAGATCTTTCAAGAACATCGACATTCCAAATCAAAGACATTAAAAAAAAAATTCCACACCAACAAATGGAAAAACTAATTATCGGACGTCTCCAATAACGAGTCTCAACCTTTATTGACGTTAAAACCAGGGAAAAGCATCAAATCATTTCAAAACTTTTAGTTCGAAACTATAATAAGGATAATAACTCGACTAGCTATGACCAAACTCTATCTAGTGACTCTAGATAACTTAGGCTAAGACATCTAATCTAACTTCATGAGATATTTAACCTCATTATAAGGGTCAACCTATGGTCGACTGGAACTGTTTAGGCTCGGAGATTCCGGTTTTAAGAATCTTAAAAGTCAAGGGCAAGGCAGAAGATGCTTAAGAGGAGGAAAGCGTCACTCGAAAGAGTAGCTAAAACTCACAAGACTTAGATGAAAAAAGCAAGAATTTAACGAGATGGCAAAGTAAGGAGGAGGAAGGGCAAGAATTAGAAACTCACCAATACGAATATCAGGAAATGCATCAGCATCGGTCCGAGTCATCAAGTAAATCCGTCCTTTCGGTTGCTCGGGAACAGTGGGTGTAGGAGTAGTCTTTCTCTCGGGACAATCTCGATACTGGTGTCCAGGCTTTTTGCAAAAGTGGCAAACAAGTGGCTTGTTAAAGCAACCAACTCCGGGATGTAATTTAAGGGCTTCTTAAATTACATTGGGAACACATGCGATGTTCTTTGTTCTTGTTAGAAGGAGTACCATGATTGGCTTGTTTACTCGGAACAAACTTTCTCTTAAGGGAGTGAGAGGAGTAAGGAGGAACCACATTCATCCCAGAAGCAGGTACGAGTGATAGAGAATCAAGAGAGTATGGTCCCTTGCCATGAGAAGTGTGGTGAGAGGAGTCAAACACAACCCTAGAAGCACGAGCCTCATCATCAATGGCTTGAATGAAGCTCTCAGCCCACAAAGCATCATCGTAGATGGGGATAAAGGATGTAGAATCCCTTATAATCATACTCTTAAGCTTCAGGGAAAGCTTGTCCAAGTAAAAGAAGGCCTTATCTTCTTCATTCTGGACAAGTCTAGAAGCATAATGAGCAAGGTCATGAAACTTGTTAGTGAAGGCTTGTACGGAGAGATGTCTTTGTGTCAAGTCCATAAATTCCTTGAGCCTTTGTCGTCTAACCTCCTTAGGATAGAACCTAGCCTCAACTAAGTCCTTGAATCAATCCCATCCAAAGCCATTCTCAAGAATAGAGGTAGGACCAGTCATAGACCACCATCGATCAACTTCCTTAACCAAAAAGTGAGAGGCCAACTTCACCTTGTCCCCTTCTTGGACATCATACAAAGAAAGGTTCTTCTCCATCTCCCGGAACCACTCAGATAGGGCCACCAGATCAACTTCACCACCATAAGTTCTAGTATTGTTCCTTGCTAATTGGCTAGCCACCCAGACGTAGCTACCATGTCTTTCAGCTTCAGGTGTAGGATTGACTTGTTGATTTTGTTGATTCTGTTGGTTTTGGATGATGTGCGTAAGAGCTTGTAGAATTGCGTTATAGCCATTCCTTGGAGGAGCCATCTTCGGGTCAAGAGAAAAGCAAACTTGTTAGAACCTAACACATAGCAATCACAAACAGACTACAACATAATATCCTAACTCTACCCACCTTAACCAACTCTCAATTCATTATTTGGAGGTCAAGTTATTTACATTGGGGTACACAACGGGCGTCGGGAGCAGATATGCTCTGATACCAACTATGACACCCTCATATTTAGCGGAAGAGTAAACATAAAATTCTAAGTAAAAACTGCAAGGAAATGTTTGTAATAAGTTCATTTGGAGGAAAATACGGGGTTTTCAAAACCTGAACCTGTTATAAAGATTTCCAAGTGAAGGTGTCAAACATCACTACAACGAAAACTGAAACGGGCGACAAACATTGGCGACTGAAATCAGTCGCCAAACACCTATTGGCGACGGAAAACAGTCGCCAAAAAGTTGTCGCTGACTTTTGTCGCCAAAAAAAATCGGGCGACTAATGTCAGTCGCCAAATTTGGCGACGGAACTGGTAGTCGTCATACTTTCATTTTGGCGACAGAAATGGTAGTCGCCAAATTTGCGACAGAAGTAGGGTAGTCGCCAATTTGGCGACGGCCAGTCAGTCGCCAATGTTCCCATTTCCGTCGCCAAAGTGCCTGACTTTCCAGGGGCTTTGGTTTTTGTTGCTCTGTTTTGGCGACTGAATTCAGTCGCCATTTACATCGTTTCAGTCGCTAAATTTCCTGGGCATTTTTCATGAAAATTCATTTCGTTTCTGCCAAATCCAATGCGAAATAAATTCAGTACACCTGCAACCAGAAAGTAACCAGCAATTGGAGACGAACACCCTTTGAAACAACAACCAAATCTCCTTTTATAGAATAAGAGAACCATTATCAAATTACAAGAACCCGTTACCTAAACTAATAAATCTCCACGTTCGACAATTTTTCCTAAGTTACTAAACTAATTAACTACTTGAAATCCCATGCTAGCTCCACTACCGTCGCCTCCCTTTCCACTTGGATCGTTAGGATCTTCATTAAATGGCCGTGAACCGGGGTTGCAAGAGTAGAAATATGTCTCCATGGCCTTAAGACGTTCTCTTATCAACCGCATATCCTCATCTCTTTCCGCATTTGCGGCTCTTTCTTGGTCAAGTTGCGATTGCAATTGACTTACAAGAGACGACTCGTAGGTTTGTCGCGGCTCATATGAGGACCTTCTAGCCGGTTCCTTGTAAAACACCCCATGAGCTTGTCCGGTCCCATATACCATACCCTTCTTGTAACCATCCACCAATTTGAACCAAATTTCATTATCTTCCCGCTCAGGGTGGGCCTCTTTCTCTGCCTCATATGCCTCCTATAACATTAAATAAGAAAACTATTATTAGTTAAGCAAAAACAATCATTGTCGAAGTTAACAAAAAAACATCATTAGTTGAGAAAAAATATCTTACATATAACTCTTTGTCCTTCGCCTTAATCCAGATTCTTCTCTGCGTCTTTTCGTTGACCTTGGAATGCGTGTCAAGGAAAAGTTCGGGGACCGTCATCATCGGCTTCTTGCCGCCGTCTTTGTCGCTGCCGTCTTTATTGCTGCTATCCTTCTTCTTCTTCTTCTTCTTCTTCTTCTTCCCTCCCTAAATAGGGAAAATTGTTAATATAAGAAGTATAGTATATTCATTCAAAAAAGAAGTATTCATTCAAAACTTACACTAAAAATACGCGTCAAAAATGATCGTGATCCCCCGTGATGGGTAGGCTCGACCTCTGCATCTTTCTTCCCTCTTCTTTTGTTGATCTTCTTTTGAGCGGACACGGCTTGGAACTCGGGAGTCTCGCGCCGCTTCATGAGATCTTGATATTTCTCACCTACAATTAAAAAGTATGTTGGTAGTATTAAGATATTTCATTAATTCTTGTATTTACAAGTGACAAAACTTATATATTACATGTACCTTTAAGATGCTCCGGTTCTTTCTTTCTTGAAACAATCTTGTAGATATAGTCTCTATATCTTGTTTTACCAACTTCATGGTACCTATCAAGGACGGATTGTTCATGTTCCGGAGCCCAATATAAAGATTGCTACACAAAAAAAAACATTAAATGTAATTAGTAGTTAGCTTAATGAGTTAAAAAAACAACGATATTACGTATTTGACTAAAATAA
Organism: Silene conica; assembly: GCA_029255685.2. Lineage (NCBI taxonomy): Eukaryota > Viridiplantae > Streptophyta > Magnoliopsida > Caryophyllales > Caryophyllaceae > Silene > Silene conica. The sequence goes on from CM055311.2 coordinate 74,513,119, forward strand.
TTAACAACTATAATTAATGCAATTACCCGATACGCATTGAACCAAGCTTCCTTTTGAGCCTTACTAGCTTTCCCCCAAGTAGGCACAGGACCTAACAAACTCTCCTTTGTGCTAGTAGTTACCCCTCGACGAGGAGTCTGATGTCTAAACTTGTAACAAAAATTGTTAATTATAACAAATCAATTTATTACTTTAAAAAATGAATAATACACATTTAATAAACAACAACATTTACCATAGTCCCGCCGGATCAAGTATAATCCGGCCATCCTGGGTGTACTGAATCTGTACACCATCGTCCGAGTCCTCCTTTACTTCAGGCTCGATCTGTACCTCTTCTTCTACTTGTTCCTCTTCTTCTTGCACGGATGACATATTAGCGCGATTACTGGCACCGCCTCGCTGTCTACCTCGACCTCCTGCCATCTACAATCACATAAACGAAAATATTAGTAGGTGAAGAAAAAACATAAAATAAACCTATCAAACATGAATTTAAAATTGTACAACTATTATATACCAAATTAATCATCATCCTCATCCTCTTCTTGGTCTTCATCATCATCATCACCAACATCCTCATCCTCATCCTCATCCTCATTGTCAACATCATCATCATCATCATGCACTCCCACTACTTCTTCAACTTCCTCCCATCCTTCTTCCAACTCAATATTAATAGTCTCATTATCCTCCTCCTCTTCCAACTCATCGCCATCTTCATCTTCATTATCGTGAATGATTTCGTCTGTTGGAGACAAAATTGTCCCATTTGCTACTATTTCTTCTTGAAAAAAGAAGGTATCAATTTGTGATCATGCCTTTGTCTTAATGACTGCCCACCATGCCTTACTATTTCTATCATTTGTCGTGCTTGGATAGTAAGCGAAATACACTTGTTGAGCCTGATGTGCAAGTATAAATGGATCATACTTAGAGTATGTTCGGGTACGATTCACTTCTACAAGCTTGTAACATTCATGTGTTCTCATTCCAGCCGGAGAATTATCCTTCCACTCAATCTTGAATAAGGTAGTCTTGTAAGCACGATCACGACCATTGTAAGACATCTCAAAGATGTCCTCCATAATACCGTAATATTCGTGGTCATCAACGGAAGAAATAGTAACACCATAATTGCATCTAGCCTTACCCTTACCATGGTCGAATGTGTGGAAATTAAATCCAATAACTGAATATCGGTTCCGCTTCTTAACCAAGCGTGAAGGACCGAAGGCTAAACTCCTTATCAAATCATCTTGGATATTGAACTCAATCACATGGTTCAGAAACCATTTTGGGAATTTGTCTTCATGTTTATCCCAAACATCATCCCTACTTACGTTAGGATGTTCCTTAATGAAATCATTCACAAACTTCGTTTCATATGATTCTAAGATCTCACTATTTGATAGAACTTATAAGTGAGCAAGATTGTATTCCTTGTCATCCAAATATCTCGTTCCACCTTTAGAGGAACAACCTTCACCATCTTGAGTTTGAAAAAACTCGGGTAAACTTGTATCAACTTCATCTGCTTCATCAAGATTCAAGTTTTTTGCTTTGGTTTCTATATGTTTTTCAAAGTAGAGAGAACAAAAATTTGCAATCTCTTCCGTTAAATAGGCATTGCATATAGAACCTTCAACCTTTGATTTGTTTCCAATCTTTTTCTTCAAATGATTAAGAAACCTATATATAAATAATTCATTCATTACGTTGTTGTTAAATAAAGTTTGTAATGTAACACCCCCATTTATTTAAGAGCCTTTAGCAAGACATTCTCAAATAAATAGAACTGTTACCATCTCGGAATGTCCGAGGTAGTGAATAACAAAGTAAAAACAACCAAAGTACTTTATATAAAACTGATAAAATTTGAACTTTTGATATTACAACGACTATGCAAAGAATAAAGTACAACTGATAACGTCTAAGTATGTGATCTAAACCTAAGTAGGTCCAAGCCATGCCTCTCTCCATGCCCAAGCTCCTAATCCATCTGTCTCTGACCTGTAGAATCTACTCCCCATTCCGGATCATCGTAGGTGTACACGAATACACTGTCAACCTCGCGGTTGAGTAGGATAACACAAAAATTATAATGCAACAGATAATTGATATGCAAATGCCATGCCATGATATGCTCGAGCTCAATCATAATCTCAATCCCAATCTCAAACCCGTAACTCCCAGCCATACCGAACCTCCCGGCAGACTATAATCGGCCGTCGCCGAACACCAGCTCGAAAGCTGATAAGACACCAGGCCTGGTCTGCAGAACCACCCTGGGCTTTATATCAGAACAAAATTTGATTCACATCTCTCTCAGTAACCAATGCATATGCCATGCTCATGAATGCAACACAAAATAAATAACCATTAAATACCATGCTCATATAGCTCATATTTGCATCCATAATATAGAAGGCAACAACCATTCATAACACATCACAGAGTAAACATCCATTCATAACACTTCATAGAGTATAGTGTCAGTGTATCCTACCTGAATAGCAATGTAATCCAACAACAAGCCAGCAAGTAAACCGAATTATGCCACCTCAGAATCGTCCCCTAACAAATATAATATTCGTAATCACTAACTAATAAAATTCCGCAATTTAATATAATATATCAATTATTCAAATTAATTATCTAAATGATATATTACGCATAACGAGACCGTATTGAACAATACTATTTCAATTAACTTAAACAACTCGTCTTATTACTTTCATAACAAATTCCATTTGAATAAACGAATATAGAAAATATACCCGAACTATTGACAACCGTCACATTCTTGCGTAATAAAATTACTTAAATTAATAGTAATAATCATACCAACAATAATATTATTATCAATAATAACAATAATAACTTATAAACATAATGTCATACTAATAATAATAACATAATAATAATAATATCATGTTGACAAGCATCAACAATAACAATAATACTAATAATAAAATATCATCACAAGTTAAATTAAGCAAACTCAATTGATTAAATAACAATCGTCAATTAAACAACTAAACCAAATAATGAATTAAAATACCAACACTAATAATTTATAATAAGAATAATAATAATAACATAATAATATTAACAATAACACAACAACAACCACCACAATAATAATAATGATAATAATAATAATAATAATAATAACACAAGGCACGATACATACAACCATCATATACCAGCCCACGAAACCAAACACAGGCTGACCACAAAACCGAAATCCGACGCCACAACAGCCCCTAAAACAGTCCCTAAAACAGCCCCTTCTGCCGCCTAAATCACCACCCCACCATGGTGGCTTCCACCCTTGCACTACGGTGCACCTACTAAAACCAACCACGACCCTTAACAGTACCACACCAGCCCTTGAAATCGATCTCAAAACCCCCTGGTCACAACAACACCCTCATGCTTCTGTTCACCCTTGTGACACCTCACTACTACCAGCCCCTAACCACCTGCTAGAACCACCACTACCACCACCACTCACGACCCATAGACACTCCACAGTACCCCCAACGCCCTGGTGTAAAATACCAGTTTTCGACACCCCCTAACACGCTCAAACAGACGCTCAAAACTCGCACCACGAACTCGCTTATCCCCAGTTTCCTGTACCAACCGTGTTTCACCCATCTGTGACCACGCTCTTAACCACCATCTAACACCACTAAACCATCCTAGCAACTCACCACTACCAGGACTCACGACCCACGACACGAATTAGACCAGAACATGAACGACTAAGCAATGATAAGGCGATAAAATCAAACACGCAACACGCACTTAATAGAAACAGAGCAGTTACGGTGTCTTCTGTCGACATCTATGGCCATTGTTGCGCTAGTCACGGTGGTTCTAGGGTAGTCTAACAATGATACACATATTGAGGGTACTACATAGACTACTCTAGGCCTGATTATACTGTGTTGAAGGTCCATTAATAACGAGTAGAAACGTGTTAACTTACTGTTGTGCAGGGATGAATACGATGTCCAGTGATGGCTGTACAGGTCTCGTGTTCTTTCTCCTTTTCTCTTCTTCAGCCTCACGGTGGCCTAGGTTTGTTGGTGAAGGGAGGCAGAGAGATTGTGGAGGCAACGAGGTGGATGTGGCTAGGGTTTTTACGATATATGGTGGCTGATTGAATGACGATGGGTGTGTGTGTTTGAGAAGTTAAGTTTAGGGTTTTACATAGTATTAGGTGGATACGGGTCGTGCCCTAACCCAAGTCCAAGCCCATCACCAATGGTCTATCACGCAACCCGGGGTCAAAAACAACTACATCCCGATCTTTAACCCATAATATAAAATTAACAAGACATATAAATAATTTTATTAATTAAATTATGTAACAATTAATTAAATTTAAAATATAAAATTATTAGTAATTACATAAGAATAATAAAATTAAAATTTAAATATAAATACACTTATATAATAAACAAGTATATCTTATAATTAAATACAAAATAGGAAACATATTTAATTATAAACATATTATCAAAATTAAAGGAATGCGAATAAATGTCTTTTAAGAAATAATCGTCAAATATAAAATAATTATGAAATACGAAATAAACGTAGAAATACGATTTATAACATAACAACAGCTTATATGAAATACTTTATAAACATTTCATTTGAAATACTTGTATAAAACACGGTTTGACTGCCGTTGACCGAGACTAAAATATGGGGTATTACAGTCTTCCCTCCTTAAAATGAACTTCGTCCCGAAGTTCGCTATCCCGCACGAAACAAAACAAAACCCACAAGCATAAGACAAACACAAGTAGCACTTATAGTAGGCTTCGAAACGCGAAAGGTTACATGTAATATATTAGTTAATTCAAAATTTCAAAAATAAGTAATACTCTTAGTATTACCTTTCAAATGGATACATCCATCTATATTGAACGGGTCCTCCAACTTTGGCTTCGCAGGGCAAATGGACCGGTAGATGTTCCATGGAGTTGAAAAATGAAGGGGGAAAGATCATCTCAAGCTTACATAATATTAGTGGTATTTGATCTTCGAGACGAATCATGTCATCAACACATATTGAGGACGAACATAAATCTCTAAAAAATTGACTAATCTCAACAATTGCATTCCATACCGTGGTTGGGAGGAGATGTTTCAAAGCAACGGGTAATAGTCGCTCCATGAATACATGACTATCATGACTTTTCATGCCTTGTAACCTGAGCCTCTTAAGATCAACACATCGACGAAATCTGAAGCATATCCATCAGGGAATTTCAGATTTCGTAACCACTCACATAATAACTTCCTTTGTGGTTTGTCAAGAGTGTAAATGGCTTTTGGCTTGGACCCATCATTGCGAATATGTAATTTGGGACGATCACAAAACATTTTCAAGTCTTTTCTTGATCCAATAGTGTCACATGTTTCGCCTTCGACATCCATGATCATGTCAATTAATTGCTCAAAAAAATTCTTTTCTATATGCATCACATCCAAGTTGTGTCTGATTAACATTGTTTTCCAATATGGAAGGTCCCAAAAAATGTTTCTTTTAAACCAACCATTTTTCTTCTTTTTGAGTTCTTTAAACTCTTCTTCAGTACCATCAATAGAAGATGGGAAATCACATACCAACTCCCATACCTCATCACCTGGAAGATGAACCGAGGCATCATCAAGTACATCTTTCCCTTTTTTGAAAGTTTTCTTGTTTCTCCTAAGAGAATGATTTAGTGGTAAAAAGCATCTATGACAATCAAACCAACTAATTTTCTTGGAATTCGGAAGCCAAAAAGCTTCACTTTCACCCATGCAACGAGGACATGCTTTTTGTCCCGCAGTAGCCCAGCCAGATAGCATACCATATGCGGGAAAATCGTTTATTGTCCATAAAAGTGAAGCTCTTAGTTGAAAATTCTGCTTTCTGAAAACATCATATGTTTCCACCCCAACTTCCCACAATTGTCTCAATTCTTCCACTAATGGTTGTAAATAAACATCCAAATGGCCTTTCGGATTTTTAGGACCGGGAATAATGAGAGACAAGAAAATGAATTCTCTTTTCATACATAACCAAGGCGGTAAGTTGTATGGTGTGACCATTACGGGCCAACAAGAGTAATTCTTACCAAATTGGGTAAAAGGACTAAATCCATCCGTACACAAGCCAAGTCGCACATTTCGGGGTTCCTCGGCATATTCAGGATAGATTTGATCACATCGTTTCCATTCTTCCCCGTCACTTGGATGACACATCTTCCCCGGAGTACGTGGATTTTCTTTGTGCCATGTCATTTGTTCAGCAAGTTTTTTGGTAGAATAAATTCTTTGAAGTCTTGGGGAAAGAGGAAGGTAAATTAATTGGTTTTCTGCTATTGGTTTCTTACACTTTTGACCCCTTTTACCACTCTTGTTGCCTTTTTTCGTTTTGAAAACAACATCTCCATCGCTTGTCTGAAATCTATCCCTTCCACATTTTCTGCACTTGTCAAGTAACACATCATCTTTCCAAAACAACATACATCCTTCGGGACATGCATCGATCTTTTGATGTGGTAACTGAAGACCTTTAACTATTTTTTTGGTGTTGTAGAAACTTCGAGTCATGACGTTATCTTCGGGGATAGCATCCTCAAGGAAAGAAGCAATACCATCAACGGCAGGAAATGACATATTATACTCACACTTCAAGGTTACTATCCTAGAGGGGGCTTGTAATAATGACATTCTGCTCCCTTCGTATAAAGGTTGTTCCGCAGCTTTTAACATGTCAAAAAAAGCCTTTGCTTGGGGATTTGGAGGTTGCTCTTCATTCAAGGCTACACGGTCATCATTATTGGCTACATTAAACTCCAAGGCATCAACAACCATATCTCTATATGGGTTCTCGTCAATATGTTCGATGTGAGGTTGTTCGTGAATTGGGGAATAGGCTTCTCCATGAGAAATCCAATTATAATAATTTGGACGAAACCCATTTGTATAGAGATGTTCTTGTACCTCAATGACATATAGGTATTTTATTTTTTGACATTTGCTACAAGGACACGTAAGTTTATTTTCTAACGAGTCATATTCCTCTTGTTGCTTAGCAAATTCAATAAACTCGGCAACACCCTCTATAAACCTAGCATTAGAACGTCTCTTCTTAATATTTAATAACCCTCCATCATACATCCATGAACGTTCCAATCTCTTCATTTTAATCTAAACAAAAAAATCCATAAAACAATTTTCAACACTAAAAATACATATATCTAAATTAAAATTACACTCACTTAATTAAAGAACAATCTCAATTACATAATAATAACAATTTATTAACAACAATTTCCAATTATACAATTAACCACAACCTAATAAGCTAATTTAAGACGGTCTTAATAAGCTAGTATAATCTAACTAACATCCTAATAAGCTATTGAACATCCTAATCGACTACTTTAATCTAATTAACCAACATCAATAAGGCTAACAACATCGTCTTATACAAACTTCTTATAAACCCTAACCCACAATTATCTAATTAATATGCTAATTGGCTTCTAATACCTAATTAATCACAACCTAATAAGCTAAGACGGTCTTAATAACCTACTACAATCACTAAATGCACAAAACAAACCAACAATCAAACAAAAAATTGAAATTGAAATTGAACTACAAGGGAGTACACAAACCTTAAATGAGTTGAATGAAGGGAAGAACAAGTAGGGTGGTGGTGGTGGTGGCCGGAATCCGGTGACAGTGGTGTTGAGGGTAGCCGGAACACGTAGGATAGGGTGGTGGTGGTGGTGGTTTTCACCGTTCGTAGGTAGTTTGTGTGTTTGTGTGTTTGCGAATAAGGAATGGGGTCTGATTTGTGCGTTGTTTGTATACCGCGAATTGGCGACGGACTAAGCAAATTGGCGACGGAAGTGGGGCTGTCGCCAAATTTGGCGACTACTTTCTGTCGCCAAAATGAGAGTTCTGTCGCCCGGTTGTGTCGATGGTGGGAAATTTGGGGGAATGGTTCTGTCGCCAAATTGGCGACTGATTTCAGTTGCCCGAATTTTTATTCCGTCGCCAAATTGGCGACTACCCGTTGCAGTCGCCAAAAACTGTCGCCCGATCCAGTTTTTCTTGTAGTGCATGCAAGATCCAAAATAAATACAACTAAGAGATCAGGGAGACATATGTCCCTAAAATAAGCAAGTGTATAACTAATGTATCAAGTCTTTACAAAGTGGAAACCGTATAAAGGTCCCAAGGTTGTCATCCGCTCGCTAGCACGTCATGTACCCAACATATGCTTCACAAAACTGTCATTCGGATTTTAAACAAACATGAATGCCACAGTCAGTGGGGAGTAACTCTGAGTTCTCCCAGCCACGAAATGCCATATTAATATAACATGAACAACATAAGAGAATGTATATGATCAACACAGAGTCTAGGCACACAAGTACCAAACCAATATGTCTATCATGTGAATAAACCACAAAAGAACCATATATACCTAGCATGTGAGTTCTAGACCGACTCATACTATGTTATCATGTGAATCCAGGTAACAATGCATCCAAACTCTATCAACTATAATAGCTTGCATCTCACCATGCATAATTCATAGAATCAGCATACAAGAGAGAACATAGTTATCTAAACATTGACACACGGATACAACACCATGTCTAAGACTCATGATACCACACATAAGTACCCTTGGATACAACACCAAATCTAAGACTCATGATGCCACACATAAGTACTCTTGGATACAATATCAAGTCTAGCTAAGTTCCAACTGACACACGGATACAACACCGCGCCAAGACTCATGATACAACAAATGAGTACCCCTGGATACAACACCAAAGCTAGCTATGTAACAACCCGACCCACCACGGTCGTAACACACCCCCAATAAGAGGGGAGGTAAACCTTTGGGCCCATTATTTGTCCTCACTTAAGCCCAAAAGCACAAGGCCTTGTTACTAAGTGGTGGGTGTAAGCTATTATAAACATATCACAAGCCTCACATTCTACCGATGTGGGACAACTTTCCTCTCATACTCTTGGGGTGTTACAAACTCCCCCACTTAAAGAACACAACGTCCTCGTTGTGCCTCAAACTTGACCACAACCAGGGCCAGAATCCTCCCCCGCGAGGTGTGTGACCCGGGTACTCCTGACCACAGGCTCATCACACGGTCGCAGGGTCGCTCTGATACCATTTGTAACAACCCGACCCACCACGGTCGTAACACACCCCCAATAAGATGGGAGGTAAGCCTTTGGGCCCATTATTTGTCCTCACTTAAGCCCAAAAGCACAAGGCCTTGTTACTAAGTGGTGGGTGTAAGCTATTATAAACATATCAGAAGCCTCACATTCTACCGATGTGGGACAACTTTCCTCTCATACTCTTGGGGTGTTACAAGCTACGTTCCTATTGACACACGGATACGACACCGCGCCAAGACTCATGATACAACACATGAGTACCCTTGGATACAACACCAAGGCTAGCTACGTTCCTATTTGACACACGGATACGACACCAAGACTCATGATACAACACATGAGTACCATTGGATAAAACACCAAGGCTAGCTACGTTCGTATTGACACACGGATACGACACCGCGCTAAGACTCATGATACAACACATGAGTACACTTGGATACAACACCAAATCCCTAACAAGACTCTAGGACACCGTTCTAGCATGTGATAGTCTATACATAAGTATTTCTAACTGGCCAACAACAAAATCCTCAATATCAATGATAACGAACCACCAATATATATTCAAGTAACCAACCAACATTATCCGTTATCATGCCGTATCAGCCAATATCAGTCAATATCAATCATCAACAAGTATTAACCAATATCTTATATTAGCAAGGGTAAACATCCAACATGTGAAGTCATCCAATTCAACCAACCCTTTAATATGGAAGTGCATAACATCTTCAACAGCTAAAATATCAACATAGCTAACATTAAAGCAACATACTTATTTCAGGCATCCGAATGTTTACCCTCGACCCAAGTCCCGCGACGGGTCATCGGTTAAATCGAAGCTGATGACTGGTCAAACCTAGTTGACTGAACGTAGTTCAGTCATCTGGCCCAGCTTAGTTTTCGGCACAAAACTTCCAAACAACGTATATCTCATTATGAGTCCATTTCAAGTCTTATCTATATCATTTTCGTGCCATGACCAAGCCATTATGTGAAAATATCATATTTAAGAAGCTATTCCAAGTGAACAAATAATAAACATGATAAAATACTCATAGAATAATTACTAATAGCATTCCTACCATTAAACTAATCAAGTAAGCAATTACATTTCAAGGTCAATTTACCTATGAATCCCCTACTATTAGCTTTATATCTAGCAAGGGCCTAGCAGCCATTATAATAGTAATTTATAACTAATAACCCCAATGCATAAATATACCCTGTGCATACAACCGCCTACTGTGGTCTAGCAACCACGACCATAGTGTCAATTTAACAAAGGTAGACCCATGATATACACATAGACGATCGAGCTACAAACATGGGTAGGGGAAGGACCACACAGTAACATGTGAGAAATTACTATAACAAGTCGTATTTTAATTTTTTGGGAATCCGATTAACTAATTAATCATTTAGACATGCTTCTTAAAAATAAAACCGTAACCCATTACTAATTCGTAATGATTTCTAACGTATTATATTTAAGCGTAAGCAAGCAAGCTAGCAAGCACGTAAGTAAACTAATTAATTCAAGTAGGCTAGCAAGCACGTACGTAAAATACTAATAAAATAATAAAATAATAATAATTAATCAAAAAATTACAGTAAGTAGTAGCAGTAGTACGTAATAGTAATAATAGTATAACAATGTAGTAGTATAATAATGTAGATGTTAATTATTAATCAGACAGCTAATAATAATGATTAATAGTAGTATGTAGTAGTAAGTAGTAGTACGTAATAAAAATAGTAGCAAATAATAGCATAGTAGCGAGAGAAGGTAAGGAACAACAGACCAGCAGTTGTAGAAATTGGGCAACATCAATAGAACGTAATAAGAACAACAGAGGACATGAATTATTAGCAGACTACACAACAGCAGAATAATAGACGAACATCAACAGTAAATGGGTAACTGAAGGGTTTAACTAGTTGCTCATAAACTAATTTAGTCATACTAACAAAACCTCTAATTAACTTTTAATTAATTTCTAATAAACTCTTTTATTTAGATCTTATGCATGCTATGACAAGCGGAAATGGGAGAGTTTACGAGTCCTTACACTCGGTCCAATATGCAAGCAAGGATGATCCTCCTAGTGCTCAAAGTAGAACACCTCCTTTAAAGATGCACCAAGACAAACCCTCAATGAACCGAAACTTTGTATGCTAGACTAGGAATCGGTTTCTTCCTTAAACTAATTCTAATCACTCTTATTAGAATTATATTTGAATACTAATTTTAGTATAAATTTTATTATCTTATAATAAGTATTAGAGGTTGAACAATCTCTCCTTACTTGTGTATTATTTCGGCTAGGGCAAGAAGGAGAAGAAGATTGTATGATTATCATATATCCATATATATAATGAGCATGCCTCTTAATTAAGATAATAAAATAACTTAAGCATGCTCACTTGGGAAGGGAGGAGCCGGCTATAGGGAAGAGCAACAAGGGACATTTCCTTTCTCAAGGCTCTAGGGTGGTTACTAGGTAAGTGTTCTCAAGGCATATGTCTAACATATGATAATAGAGTATTTAACACACTAATTAACCATGCCACCCTCTCCTCTTAGCCGTGCCATGTAGTCCATAAAATGGACTTTATTTTACAAATTGTCAAATGTATAACTTGTATAAAATGTGACATCTAAAATGTCACAAGGTAACCAATTTTAATTATACAAAACATATAAATATTTATCGTATAAATATTATGTCAAATAAATCATATTTATCAATTTACAAGTGATTCGAAATCACCATTGTAAAATAATATTTTATCGTCAATACGATTTCCAACCCAATTCATTCTAATCACGATATTATAAAATATCGTTTAATGTTTAACAATTGACACGTTTCAATTTTAAACATAAATCTTACATTAAGATTTAACCTCTAATTTCTCGATATACGAGTTTAAGGAATATGATCAAATCGTATCAATATACATTTGATCACTTTGTCGATTAAGGGAATTGTCCTAAAGGTGTGACCTAAAGAGATCAACTGACCACCACCGTCATACGACAGTAATGTCAAACTCTAGCTAGCCAATCATTACCGATTAATGTTGGTCAGTTGACTAATAATTCGTATCCTCCCTTGTGCATTCTTGTTATGAGATTTAATTACGTGATCGCACTATTGTTGAGGACACATTTCCCAACAATCTCCCACTTGTCATCGACAAGTGTGCGTCACCAATTCTCTTGTCCTATTACAATCTCCCACTCAATGCAAGATGTCTCTCTCTGGTCGTACTTGCATTTGATCATATCATGAGTGGTTTCCTCGATCTGGAGAATAACTGTCTGACCGGAATTATCTACCATAGATACCTTCCGAGCGTGGCCACGCATTTCCAGTTAACTTCTCCTCGAGTGGCCTTGAGATTTGAACAACCCTGACAAGGGGTGGACAATTTCTATCGCACTACTTCCTTTGACCAGTCACAGTCAGTCACAACCCAAAACAATCCCATTTGACTCCAGTTACGAAAAGTCGTAGAGAATGAATCAAGGTCATGCCTAAACTGTACCATCTTGGGAGAGTAATCTTTAGTCTAAGAATTGACTCACAAGAATACTATAGCAGCTCTCGCCACGACCCGGCTATTGAATTTCCAGAACTCTATAAGCGGTCACTATGCCCGACAGAGTGTCTCTAGCAGTCTGCCTATGTGATCGACTAGTCATCACATATGACTCTATGGCACTTGAACTTGCCATCAATCGCCTCACACTCTAGTCGCTTTGAGACGTCACCTCATGTAAGCGGCTAGGGGCTATACTAAGTCAATCCAGTTCACTTATGGGGTTCAACATTGTCTCTTACAACCCATTTGGATTCTGACAAAGTATCTTTTACTTTGAGCTAATCATAACTCAAATGATGTTGTCATGCAATAATAGTCAATACTATTACTTTGCATTTGATGCACAATCATCTATTTGTATTAGTGTTTTGCGAATAACCTTTTATTCATGACTGCAAAACTTACAATTTTTGGTCTCCTTCATTCTCATATTATCCCGTATAATATGATTCTATTTGAGTACATATCTAGAACTCTTTCTAGATTTTGAGTTTCCTTTCCGGAGGAAAGCTCCCACTGTTATCTTATAACTTGTGACGTATCGATATACTGGAGGGATTAGGGCATCACTCCTTTCGTCACTTATGTACTGAAATCTACATTGTAGTTTATTTATGATTTCATCATTCTTAATAATTTTCATTCATCTTGGCTATATATAGCATATCAAGTCAATTTGATTTCTAATGGGCGACCTTTTATTATCCATATAATAAACCTTCCCGTTAAAACTCTATCATCACATGATATAAATCAATTGTTCATTTAAATTTAGAACCTCTTATTCTTTACTCTTAAAGAATCACCCATTCTCTCTAAATGGTAGGTTTAAATTCTTATCGAACATCGCTCCCACTAAAAACAATATCTCTGAATTTAGAACCTCTTATTCTTTACTCTTAAAGAATCACCCATTCTCTCAAAATGGTAGGTCTAAATTCTTTTTGAATATCGCTCCCACTAAAAACAATATCTCTCGATGTCTTAAATGAACCTTTCATTTCATGCATGTTAAACTATTACTCGAATCATTATCACTATCTCTATAGTGATCCATCCTATCATATCATATCTTTAGACACACTTGATTGAGATGATTTCTCCTTTATTATCTTATAATCATAGAAAATCATTATTTTAAGGAATCGGTCTTTGCCTCCGAATAGATAGATGATTTCTCCTTTATTATCTTATAATCTTTGAAAAATCACTATCTCATGGAGCCGATCTTCCTTCCGAATTCATACGGGGTTTCTCACTGAAACTATGAACATAAAGAACCTTTTTTCTTCGAGTGTCCCCCCGTAGTTTCTTTAGTGTCTTTATAGGTTTCTTCTTGAGAACCCTTTCAGGAATCTTCCCTAAGATCCTCTAATTATATCATTGGTTTGTAGGTCGAAATATTTTCTCCCACTCTATCCTTTGTAATAACCCTTATTTGCACAAGGATAGCTTCTTTCGATCGGACCAATGTATATAATTTTATGATATGATTAATTCATTCTCATTTTCACTCAAAATGATCATCGTATAATGAATTAACATTTTCTCAAAATGATTAAAAGTACCTCATGTGGTGTAGTTCTCCGTTTTAATCAACTCTTTGATTATTTTATACTTGATCGTATCAATGTTTATCGCGTGATAAAATCACTATTATTCATGTTTTAACAAGGTATGCAATTTATTTGATAAATCAAAACATTGATTAAGAACAAAAGTAGTGACTTGGGTTGAAAACCAAGTCACTAATATCCAAAATTACAACCATTGTTTTAGGATTTTAATCCTTGTCTTACAAGAAAATTAAATTGTTCCATAATAAAATGCAAAATATGAAAGAAGACAATATGAAAATTAGAGCCTAGCTCTTCAAGTCTTCGATCATTTGGATGCTACCGGAGCCATCCAAGTAAGGAACCTCAAGCTTCCTTCTCCTTGCCCTTATCATTATTAGGGGGTGGCCCTTTAAAACAATTAAAAACGGTAAACATCAACACATTTGTATCACCATACATAAGTTGATAAATGACATGAATCATAAACGAGAATTATTACCTACGGCAGTGGCCTTGCCATTTTTGAGGTCACTTAAGTATTTGGGGCAATTACGCTTCCAATGACCGATTCTCGTGCAATAATGGCACTTGTCTTGCTCTTTTGAAGACGAGGTGGAAGCGCCTTTCGAAAAGGTCTTTTCTTTTGTCGCTTTGGGCTTGAACGTTTTCTTGCCCTTGCCTTTATAGGCATTTTTCTTGAAGCTCGGTTTTCCTTTCTTTTCGATGTTCAAAACATCTTTGGTGGAACTTTCATGAAGTCCCATGTCCCTTTCGGCTTGGACGAGCATCTTATGCAACTCATCCAACGAGGTCTCTTGGTTTCGCATATTGAAATTCACCCGGAATTGAGCATATGCCTTAACCTTATTGAGCGAGTGAAGAACTCGGTCAATAATAAGAGAATCGGGCACATCAACATCTTGAGCCTTTAGAGTCTCCGCGAGCTCAACGAGTTTGAGCACATGAGGGCTTATCTTTTGCCCTTCCTTGAATGTTATATCAAAGAAGGCGGAAGCCGCCTCATATTGAATCACCCTAGGAGTTTGCGAAAACATGGTCGCAAGCTTGGTGTATATCTCATATGATGTGGTCAACTTAATCATACTCCTTTGGAGATCCGGCTCCATGGAGAAGATGAGCACATTCTTAAGAGCGGAAGACTCTTTCATGTAAGCTTCATAAGCCTCACGATTTTGGACGGACGAACGACCGTTCGGTGCGGGAGGAGCGGCTTCAGATAGGTAATGACTCTTATCGTCACCTTGAGCGGCCAATTGTAATTGCGCATCCCAATCCTTAAAATTGGAACCATGCTTATCGAGTTTGCAACGATCCATAAAGGATCGAAGCCATGACACGTTAGTGAGAGGTGGAGCGTTGGTTGCCATTGATGTTTGTTGAAAATTAAAACTACAATAATAAAAGGAAAACAACATCATTTTAAAATTCACAATTTTAATTTAAGAAACTTAAACATGTTAAGTATATTTACTTAATGATCTCTTACCCAATTAAGTAAACAATCCCGAGACCCAAACCCATACTAATCCGGGCACGGTGTAGCCGATTCAACCCGTATTGGTATAATTTGGTGGATTAACTCTTTAATCGGTTCTACTCTTTAGAACTCTCGGTCGACAATTTTCCTAACATCGTCTTTAGCCCGAACTTATTGCAACTACGGTTACGAATACTTTCGTTGAGATCAACCAAATTTCAAGGTGTAATCTTATTACCCCACTTACCCAACGTGACAATTTTAGTACCCCGGTGTAGCCGAGCCTACGTTCTTGTGAAGAAGGGATTCATGGGTCCGTACTATTTGGTAAGGCTAAGTCTCAATATTAATATGTAAGAGATCTAGTCAATTATTTATCTATCTCCGTTTAAGTGAACTAAGTCGGTGAATTATCGATAAAATAAAAGACTAGGTCGATTAAATCGAAAAATGCATGATACGATGTATGACGATTTGGCTATGCATGCAAACATATAAAAGCAAATAAAAGCATAAAAATAAACCCTAGTATGGCCTTTCCTAGAAAAGAAATAACAAAAGTACAAATTCGGAAACCAACTCCTTTGGTCCCTTGAACTTCACGCGGCACACACTTCGAGGTAAATACCGTCTTGATCGGAACTCCTTTCCGAATGGCACCGTCTTCAAGGAACTCCGGATTTTACAAATATTACAACTTTTCTAGTCTACTTTATACATTATAAAATAGAAATAAATTACAATTGGGTGATACGAGATCACGAAATTACAACCGAATCGGTAACCCCTTACATTACGGGAAATACCGATTAAAAACTAAGGCCATACTAAGTAAATTACATAATTCCCAAAATTACGTAAAAAATAAATCATGACATTCATAATAAAATATGCAATACTTATGAAAATATGAATTAACATGCAAACCCTAAGCCAAATCGTCCTATTTAAAACGCTTATTTAAATAGTTATCGTAAACCTCGGTTTTTATGGAATCGCGTGTTTTAACGTTTAACAACACTATGCATTATATGAAACGGTTTTCATCCTTAAGTTAATCATCCTAACTCTTATAGGTTTCAAAATTTAGTCTTACTCAAACTTTGAACATGACTTAACTTAATATATTTTTAATATTGATCGGTATTACTCGGTTTTACGGGAAAAATAATATAAAATTCAAATGAGTCATTAAAAAAAATTTCGAAAATTCAAAATTCAAATTTTGAAAATTCCAGAATGTTCTCAAAATTTTCAGAATCTTAAAATATTAGTATTTATACGGTTTTAATATTATTTCGTAAATAAGACGTAAAACGAGCATTTTTAAGTCGGAAAATTCAATAATTAACTTCATAAATGCAAATTAAATACTAATAATATTTTTATATATTCCAAAACATTTTAAGAACACAAAATGGACAGAAAATTAAATGGCACGTTGCCCCATAGCCGAAATTTTAATAAAATGACTCTAAATATTCAATTTTAAATGTTACCTTTAACAAATTAAAATTAAATCAAATCTGAAACTTTTGGCTCCCAAGATTATTTTCATGATGAACATATCATGTATGACTAATATGGGTTAAATTTTTCGGCCATTTTAACAACTTTTGCAAATTTTAACGATTTACGTCATATATCGAACGATTTTAACATTTAAAATTATTTCTCAAGCATAAAATAAGATAAAATTCTCGAAAATTTTATACATGCTGGAAATAATATATATGACATCGTGTTAAAATTTTATGGCCAAATTCCAACTTAAACTATTAAAGTCGAAATTATGTCACTAATTACCCGATTTTTACCTTAAAATCAATAATATTGCAATATTTGAGATAAATTTCTGGAAAATTCAACATTAATTTTAAATATTGCATGTGACATCCTCATAAATTTTTATAGTCAAATTCATAATATAACTATTTTAACCCATTTTTATTCATCTTATTGCATTTTAACCCTTAAAATTTATATCACACGATTTATAGGTCCATAATTTACGAAAATTCATATTCATATTATAGAAAATACATGTGATATCATACTGAAAAATCTCGGCCAGAAACTTATTTTAACCATTTTTCCCGAAATTAATCATTTTTAACCATTAAAACGTATTAAAAACCGAAATTAAAAATACCAATGATCAATATTTATGCAAAATATATTCCAAATCTTCTAAAACATTTTAGAATCAGTAGGTATTCATGCTTAAAATATTTCGTCCATATCTTATATCATACGAAAATTCAAGTTTTATTTTTGTTATCATAATAACTCCGTAAAAACGAAACGGAAAGCATGCAAACAACCATTTTGCTCTGATACCAATTGAAGGGTTTAACTAGTTGCTCATAAACTAATTTAGTCATACTAACAAAACCTCTAATTAACTTTTAATTAATTTCTAATAAACTCTTTTATTTAGATCTTATGCATGCTATGACAAGCGGAAATGGGAGAGTTTACGAGTCCTTACACTCGGTCCAATATGCAAGCAAGGATGATCCTCCTAGTGCTCAAAGTAGAACACCTCCTTTAAAGATGCACCAAGACAAACCCTCAATGAACCGAAACTTTGTATGCTAGACTAGGAATCGGT
The DNA here is from genome assembly GCA_029255685.2 of Silene conica. NCBI lineage: Eukaryota > Viridiplantae > Streptophyta > Magnoliopsida > Caryophyllales > Caryophyllaceae > Silene > Silene conica. The sequence continues at coordinate 74,531,651 of CM055311.2, forward strand.
TTCTTCCTTAAACTAATTCTAATCACTCTTATTAGAATTATATTTGAATACTAATTTTAGTATAAATTTTATTATCTTATAATAAGTATTAGAGGTTGAACAATCTCTCCTTACTTGTGTATTATTTCGGCTAGGGCAAGAAGGAGAAGAAGATTGAATGATTATCATATATCCATATATATAATGAGCATGCCTCTTAATTAAGATAATAAAATAACTTAAGCATGCTCACTTGGGAAGGGAGGAGCCGGCTATAGGGAAGAGCAACAAGGGACATTTCCTTTCTCAAGGCTCTAGGGTGGTTACTAGGTAAGTGTTCTCAAGGCATATGTCTAACATATGATAATAGAGTATTTAACACACTAATTAACCATGCCACCCTCTCCTCTTAGCCGTGCCATGTAGTCCATAAAATGGACTTTATTTTACAAATTGTCAAATGTATAACTTGTATAAAATGTGACATCTAAAATGTCACAAGGTAACCAATTTTAATTATACAAAACATATAAATATTTATCGTATAAATATTATGTCAAATAAATCATATTTATCAATTTACAAGTGATTCGAAATCACCATTGTAAAATAATATTTTATCGTCAATACGATTTCCAACCCAATTCATTCTAATCACGATATTATAAAATATCGTTTAATGTTTAACAATTGACACGTTTCAATTTTAAACATAAATCTTACATTAAGATTTAACCTCTAATTTCTCGATATACGAGTTTAAGGAATATGATCAAATCGTATCAATTTACATTTGATCACTTTGTCGATTAAGGGAATTGTCCTAAAGGTGTGACCTAAAGGGATCAACTGACCACCACCGTCATACGACAGTAATGTCAAACTCTAGCTAGCCAATCATTACCGATTAATGTTGGTCAGTTGACTAATAATTCGTATCCTCCCTTGTGCATTCTTGTTATGAGATTTAATTACGTGATCGCACTATTGTTGAGGACACATTTCCCAACAGTAACGAGCAGCAGCAGTTCATAATAGTAAAATTACAGTAGTTTCGAATGAACATGTATCACATTGGTGACGATTTGATACCATTCCTACGCTACAACCAGCATTGTATGCAGTATTAAACAACACTCCATACCATGATTTCATTTCACCAAAACATGTTCGATTCATCAAATAATCATCCAAATAACATCCAAACAACAAACACCCAATTATTGTAGCATTAATTCGTCGAGTCACTCGGAAAAGTTACCTTGAGTTAGAAAAGAGAAGAAATCCTATACTAGCATAAGAACCGAATTCCTTAAGGCCATAAACGGGTTCTTCTTCAATCACAAATGAGTCTCCATGTTCATCCTTATATTCTTCATCTAAAACAACAATTAAACAACTTATATTAACTTTAAAATCGAAATCCTAAAAAGACGGTCTTAAAATAAATTTGGGGGAAATGAAATATGAACTTACTAGAAGGTGAGGAATGAAGAAAGGATCCCGAAAATATGATTATTATTGCATTTGGTTGAGAAATGAAGGATTTATGTGGGTTTTTGTGATTGAATCCTTATGTTGTTTAGAGGTTGAAGATGAAGTAGAAGGAGCCTAATAGAGGGGAAGGGAGAACGGTACATGTGTTTGGGCAACACGGTACTGCTGCTGTTGCTCGGTCAAATTGGGCGTGTTGCTCAGCCATATTGGTCGTGGCTCGGGCGTTGCTCGAGTCACGATACGACACGACTCGCATATGAAATTCGATACCGATTCCGATACTAAAACTATTATTACTAAATTATTAAATATATATATACGTCTATATAATAAACTTTTTAAGTGGACGACCTTGATTAAAAATGTAAAGTTACGACTTTACGACTTTACGATTTTACGACTTTAATCCGAAATCTTTATAAAATTATATTTTATTGAATTATATTAATTCTAATTAATTCGAAATAAATTAAAATAACTTAGAATAAATTAATACTAAATTAAAATGTCACTTTGCACTATTCTAAAGGTCTCCTAAATTACGGGATGTTACAATCATCCCACCTTTTAAAAAGTTTCGTTCTCGAAACTTGGAAGAAGGAAGGGGGTAACTATTGTAGGTTGATCCTTTAAATCAAACGAATGAAATTTCAAAAAGAGTATGTATGAAAATAGTATCTCATCAAGGGAATGGAGGGTTCTTGTAGATCTTTCAAGAACATCGACATTCCAAATCAAAGACAAATAAAAAAAATTTCACACCAACAAATGGAAAAACTAATTATCGGACGTCTCTAATAACGAGTCTCAACCTTTATTGACGTTAAAACCAGGGAAAAACATCAAATCATTTCAAAACTTTTAGTTAGAAACTTTATAATAAGGATAATAACTCGACTAGCTATGACCAAACTCTATCTAGTGACTCTAGATAACTTAGACTAAGACATCTAATCTAACTTCATGAGATATTTAACCTCATTATAAGGGTCAACCTATGGTCGACTGGAACTGTTTAGGCTCGGAGATTCCAGTTTTAAGAATCTTAAAAGTCAAGGGCAAGGCAGAAGATGCTTAAGAGGAGGAAAGGGTCACTCGAAAGAGTAGCTAAAACTCACAAGACTTAGATGAAAAAAGCAAGAATTTAAAGAGATGGCAAAGTAAGGAAGAGGAAGGGTAAGAATTAGAAACACACCAATACGAATATCAGGAAATGCAACACCTTCGGTGCGAGTCATCATGTAAATCCGTCCTTTCGGTTGCTCGGGAACAGTGGGTGTAGGAGTAGTCTTCGTCTCGGGACAATCTCGATACTGGTGTGGCAAACAAGTGGCTTGTTAAAGCAACCAACTCCGGGATGTAAGGGCTTCTTAAATTACATTGGGAACACATGCGATGTTCTTTGTTGTTGTTAGAAGGAGTACCATGGTTGGCTTGTTTACCCGGAACAAACATTTTCTTAAGGGAGTGAGAGGAGTAAGGAGGAACCACATTCATCCCAGAAGCAGGTACGAGTGGTAGAGAATCTAGAGAGTATGGTCCCTTGCCATGAGAAGTGTGGTGAGAGGAGTCAACCACAACCCTAGAAGCACGAGCCTCATCATCAATGGCTTGAATGGAGCTCTCAGCCCACAAAGCATCATCGTAGATGGGGATAAAGGATGTAGAATCCCTTCTAATCATACTCTTAAGCTTCGGGGAAAGCTTGTCCAAGTAAAAGAAGGCCTTATCTTCTTCATTCTGGACAAGTCTAGAAGCATAATGAGCAAGGTCATTAAACTTGTTAGTGAAGGCTTGTACGGAGAGATCTCTTTGTGTCAAGTCCATGAATTCCTTGAGCCTTTCTCGTCTAACCTCCTTAGGATAGAACCTAGCCTCAACTAAGTCCTTGAATCGATCCCATCCAAAGCCATTCTCAAGAATAGAGGTAGGACCAGTCATAGACCACCATCGATCAGCTTCCTTAACCAAAAAGTGAGAGGCCAACTTCACCTTGTCCCCTTCTTGGACATCATACAAAGAAATGTTCTTCTCCATCTCCCGGAACCACTCAGATAGGGCCACCGGATCAACTTCACCACCATAAGTTCTAATATTGTTCCTTGCTAATTGGCTAGCCATCCAGACGTAGCTACCATGTCTTTCAGCTTCAGGTGTAGGATTGACTTGTTGATTTTGTTGATTCTGTTGGTTTTGGATGATGTGCGTAAGAGCTTGTAGAATTGCGTTATAGCCATTCCTTGGAGGAGCCATCTTCAGGTCAAGAGAAAAGCAAACTTGTTAGAACCTAAAACATAGCAATCACAAACAGACTACAACATAATATCCTAATTCTACCCACCTTAACCAACTCTCAATTCATTATTTGGAGGTCAAGTTATTTACATTGGGGTACACAACGTACGTCGGGAGCAGATTTGCTCTAATACCAACTATGACACCATCATATTTGGCGGAAGAGTAAACATAAAATTCTAAGTAAAAACTGCAAGAAAATATTTGTAATAAGTTCATTGGGAGGAAAATACGGGTTTTCAAAACCTGAACCTGTTATAAAGATATCCAAGTGAAGGTGTCAAACATGCAAGATCCAAAATAAATACAACCAAGAGATAAGGGAAACATATGTCCCTAAAATAAGCAAGTGTATAACTAATGTATCAAGTCTTTACAAAGTGGAAACCGTATAAAGGTCCCAAGGTTGTCATCCGCTCGCTAGCACGTCATGTACCCAACATATGCTTCACAAACCTGCCATTCGCATTTTAAACAAACACGAATGCCACAGTCAGTGGGGAGTAACTCCGAGTTCTCCTAGCCACGAAATGCCATATTAATATAGCATGAACAACATAAGAGAATGTATATGATCAACACATAGTCTAGGCACACAAGTACCAAACCAATATGTCTATCATGTGAATAAACCACAAAAGAACCATATATACCTAGCATGTGAGTTCTAGACCGACTCATACTATGCTATCATGTGAATCCAGGTAATAGTGCATCCAAACTCTATCAACTATAATAGCTTGCATCTCACCATGCATAATTCATAGAATCACCATACAAGAGAGAACATAGTTATCTAAACATTGACACACGGATACAACACCATGTCTAAGACTCATGATACCACACATAAGTACCCTTGGATACAACACCAAATCTAAGACTCATGATGCCACACATAAGTACTCTTGGATACAATACCAAGTCTAGCTAAGTTCCGACTGACACACGAATACAACACTGCGCCAAGACTCATGATACAACACATGAGTACCCCTGGATACAACACCAGGGCTAGCTACGTTCCTATTGACACACGGATACGACACCGCGCCAAGACTCATGATACAACACATGAGTACCCTTGGATACAACACCAAGGCTAGCTACGTTCCTATTTGACACACGGATACGACACCAAGACTCATGATACAACACATGAGTACCATTGGATAAAACACCAAGGCTAGCTACGTTCGTATTGACACACGGATACGACACCGCGCCAAGACTCATGATACAACACATGAGTACACTTGGATACAACACCAAATCCCTAACAAGACTCTAGGACACCGTTCTAGCATGTGATAGTCTATACATAAGTATTTCTAACTGGCCAACAACAAAATCCTCAATATCAATGATAACGAACCACCAATATATATTCAAGTAACCAACCAACATTATCCATTATCATGCCGTATCAGCCAATATCAGTCAATATCAATCATCAACAAGTATTAACCAATATCTTATATTAGCAAGGGTAAACATCCAACATGTGAAATCATCCAATTCAACCAACCCTTTAATATGGAAGTGCATAACATCTTCAACAGCTAAAATATCAACATAGCTAACATTAAAGCAACATACTTATTTCAGGCATCCGAATGTTTACCCTCGACCCAAGTCCCGCGACGGGTCATCGGTTAAATCGAAGCTGATGACTGGTCAAACCTAGTTGACTGAACGTAGTTCAGTCATCTGGCCCAGCTTAGTTTTCGGCACAAAACTTCCAAACAACGTATATCTCATTATGAGTCCATTTCAAGTCTTATCTATATCATTTTCGTGCCATGACCAAGCCATTATGTGAAAATATCATATTTAAGAAGCTATTCCAAGTGAACAAATAATAAACATGATAAAATACTCATAGAATAATTACTAATAGCATTCCTACCATTAAACTAATCAAGTAAGCAATTACATTTCAAGGTCAATTTACCTATGAATCCCCTACTATTAGCTTTATATCTAGCAAGGGCCTAGCAGCCATTATAATAGTAATTTATAACTAATAACCCCAATGCATAAATATACCCTGTTTATACAACCGCCTACTGTGGTCTAGCAACCACGACCATAGTGTCAATTTAACAAAGGTAGACCCATGATATACACATAGACGATCGAGCTACAAACATGGGTAGGGGAAGGACCACACAGTAACATGTGAGAAATTACTATAACAAGTCGTATTTTAATTTTTTGGGAATCCGATTAACCAATTAATCATTTAGACATGCTTCTTAAAAATAAAACCGTAACCCATTACTAATTCGTAACGATTTCTAACGTATTATATTTAAGCGTAAGCAAGCAAGCTAGCAAGCACGTAAGTAAACTAATTAATTCAAGTAGGCTAGCAAGCACGTACGTAAAATACTAATAAAATAATAAAATAATAATAATTAATCAAAAAATTACAGTAAGTAGTAGCAGTAGTACGTAATAGTAATAATAGTATAACAATGTAGTAGTATAATAATGTAGATGTTAATTATTAATCAGACAGCTAATAATAATGATTAGTAGTAGTATGTAGTAGTAAGTAGTAGTACGTAATAAAAATAGTAGCAAATAATAGCATAGTAGCGAGAGAAGGTAAGGAACAACAGACCAGCAGTTGTAGAAATTGGGCAACATCAATAGAACGTAATAAGAACAACAGAGGACATGAATTATTAGCAGACTACACAACATCAGAATAATAGAAGAACATCAACAGTAAATGGGTAACGAGCAGCAGCAGTTCATAATAGTAAAATTACAGTAGTTTCGAATGAACATGTATCACATTGGTGACGATTTGATACCATTCCTACGCTACAACCAGCATTGTATGCAGTATTAAACAACACTCCATACCATGATTTCATTTCACCAAAACATGTTCGATTCATCAAATAATCATCCAAATAACATCCAAACAACAAACACCCAATTATTGTAGCATTAATTCGTCGAGTCACTCGGAAAAGTTACCTTGAGTTAGAAAAGAGAAGAAATCCTATACTAGCATAAGAACCGAATTCCTAAAGGCCATAAACGGGTTCTTCTTCAATCACAAATGAGTCTCCATGTTCATCCTTATATTCTTCATCTAAAACAACAATTAAACAACTTATATTAACTTTAAAATCGAAATCCTAAAAAGACGGTCTTAAAATAAATTTGGGGGAAATGAAATATGAACTTACTAGAAGGTGAGGAATGAAGAAAGGATCCCGAAAATATGATTATTATTGCATTTGGTTGAGAAATGAAGGATTTATGTGGGTTTTTGTGATTGAATCCTTATGTTGTTTAGAGGTTGAAGATGAAGTAGAAGGAGCCTAATAGAGGGGAAGGGAGAACGGTACATGTGTTTGGGCAACACGGTACTGCTGCTGTTGCTCGGTCAAATTGGGCGTGTTGCTCAGCCATATTGGTCGTGGCTCGGGCGTTGCTCGAGTCACGATACGACACGACTCGCATATGAAATTCGATACCGATTCCGATACTAAAACTATTATTACTAAATTATTAAATATATATATACGTCTATATAATAAACTTTTTAAGTGGACGACCTTGATTAAAAATGTAAAGTTACGACTTTACGACTTTACGATTTTACGACTTTAATCCGAAATCTTTATAAAATTATATTTTATTGAATTATATTAATTCTAATTAATACGAAATAAATTAAAATAACTTAGAATAAATTAATACTAAATTAAAATGTCACTTTGCACTATTCTAAAGGTCTCCTAAATTACGGGATGTTACAATCATCCCACCTTTTAAAAAGTTTCGTTCTCGAAACTTGGAAGAAGGAAGGGGGTAACTATTGTAGGTTGATCCTTTAAATCAAACGAATGAAATTTCAAAAAGAGTATGTATGAAAATAGTATCTCATCAAGGGAATGGAGGGTTCTTGTAGATCTTTCAAGAACATCGACATTCCAAATCAAAGACAAATAAAAAAAATTTCACACCAACAAATGGAAAAACTAATTATCGGACGTCTCTAATAACGAGTCTCAACCTTTATTGACGTTAAAACCAGGGAAAAACATCAAATCATTTCAAAACTTTTAGTTAGAAACTTTATAATAAGGATAATAACTCGACTAGCTATGACCAAACTCTATCTAGTGACTCTAGATAACTTAGACTAAGACATCTAATCTAACTTCATGAGATATTTAACCTCATTATAAGGGTCAACCTATGGTCGACTGGAACTGTTTAGGCTCGGAGATTCCAGTTTTAAGAATCTTAAAAGTCAAGGGCAAGGCAGAAGATGCTTAAGAGGAGGAAAGGGTCACTCGAAAGAGTAGCTAAAACTCACAAGACTTAGATGAAAAAAGCAAGAATTTAAAGAGATGGCAAAGTAAGGAAGAGGAAGGGTAAGAATTAGAAACACACCAATACGAATATCAGGAAATGCAACACCTTCGGTGCGAGTCATCATGTAAATCCGTCCTTTCGGTTGCTCGGGAACAGTGGGTGTAGGAGTAGTCTTCGTCTCGGGACAATCTCGATACTGGTGTGGCAAACAAGTGGCTTGTTAAAGCAACCAACTCCGGGATGTAAGGGCTTCTTAAATTACATTGGGAACACATGCGATGTTCTTTGTTGTTGTTAGAAGGAGTACCATGGTTGGCTTGTTTACCCGGAACAAACATTTTCTTAAGGGAGTGAGAGGAGTAAGGAGGAACCACATTCATCCCAGAAGCAGGTACGAGTGGTAGAGAATCTAGAGAGTATGGTCCCTTGCCATGAGAAGTGTGGTGAGAGGAGTCAACCACAACCCTAGAAGCACGAGCCTCATCATCAATGGCTTGAATGGAGCTCTCAGCCCACAAAGCATCATCGTAGATGGGGATAAAGGATGTAGAATCCCTTCTAATCATACTCTTAAGCTTCGGGGAAAGCTTGTCCAAGTAAAAGAAGGCCTTATCTTCTTCATTCTGGACAAGTCTAGAAGCATAATGAGCAAGGTCATTAAACTTGTTAGTGAAGGCTTGTACGGAGAGATCTCTTTGTGTCAAGTCCATGAATTCCTTGAGCCTTTCTCGTCTAACCTCCTTAGGATAGAACCTAGCCTCAACTAAGTCCTTGAATCGATCCCATCCAAAGCCATTCTCAAGAATAGAGGTAGGACCAGTCATAGACCACCATCGATCAGCTTCCTTAACCAAAAAGTGAGAGGCCAACTTCACCTTGTCCCCTTCTTGGACATCATACAAAGAAATGTTCTTCTCCATCTCCCGGAACCACTCAGATAGGGCCACCGGATCAACTTCACCACCATAAGTTCTAATATTGTTCCTTGCTAATTGGCTAGCCATCCAGACGTAGCTACCATGTCTTTCAGCTTCAGGTGTAGGATTGACTTGTTGATTTTGTTGATTCTGTTGGTTTTGGATGATGTGCGTAAGAGCTTGTAGAATTGCGTTATAGCCATTCCTTGGAGGAGCCATCTTCAGGTCAAGAGAAAAGCAAACTTGTTAGAACCTAAAACATAGCAATCACAAACAGACTACAACATAATATCCTAATTCTACCCACCTTAACCAACTCTCAATTCATTATTTGGAGGTCAAGTTATTTACATTGGGGTACACAACGTACGTCGGGAGCAGATTTGCTCTAATACCAACTATGACACCATCATATTTGGCGGAAGAGTAAACATAAAATTCTAAGTAAAAACTGCAAGAAAATATTTGTAATAAGTTCATTGGGAGGAAAATACGGGTTTTCAAAACCTGAACCTGTTATAAAGATATCCAAGTGAAGGTGTCAAACATGCAAGATCCAAAATAAATACAACCAAGAGATAAGGGAAACATATGTCCCTAAAATAAGCAAGTGTATAACTAATGTATCAAGTCTTTACAAAGTGGAAACCGTATAAAGGTCCCAAGGTTGTCATCCGCTCGCTAGCACGTCATGTACCCAACATATGCTTCACAAACCTGCCATTCGCATTTTAAACAAACACGAATGCCACAGTCAGTGGGGAGTAACTCCGAGTTCTCCTAGCCACGAAATGCCATATTAATATAGCATGAACAACATAAGAGAATGTATATGATCAACACATAGTCTAGGCACACAAGTACCAAACCAATATGTCTATCATGTGAATAAACCACAAAAGAACCATATATACCTAGCATGTGAGTTCTAGACCGACTCATACTATGCTATCATGTGAATCCAGGTAACAGTGCATCCAAACTCTATCAACTATAATAGCTTGCATCTCACCATGCATAATTCATAGAATCACCATACAAGAGAGAACATAGTTATCTAAACATTGACACACGGATACAACACCATGTCTAAGACTCATGATACCACACATAAGTACCCTTGGATACAACACCAAATCAAAGACTCATGATGCCACACATAAGTACTCTTGGATACAATACCAAGTCTAGCTAAGTTCCGACTGACACACGAATACAACACCGCGCCAAGACTCATGATACAACACATGAGTACCCCTGGATACAACACCAGGGCTAGCTACGTTCCTATTGACACACGGATACGACACCGCGCCAAGACTCATGATACAACACATGAGTACCATTGGATAAAACACCAAGGCTAGCTACGTTCGTATTGACACACGGATACGACACCGCGCCAAGACTCATGATACAACACATGAGTACCCTTGGATACAACACCAAGGCTAGCTACGTTCCTATTTGACACACGGATACGACACCAAGACTCATGATACAACACATGAGTACCATTGGATAAAACACCAAGGCTAGCTACGTTCGTATTGACACACGAATACGACACCGCGCCAAGACTCATGATACAACACATGAGTACACTTGGATACAACACCAAATCCCTAACAAGACTCTAGGACACCGTTCTAGCATGTGATAGTCTATACATAAGTATTTCTAACTGGCCAACAACAAAATCCTCAATATCAATGATAACGAACCACCAATATATATTCAAGTAACCAACCAACATTATCCGTTATCATGCCGTATCAGCCAATATCAGTCAATATCAATCATCAACAAGTATTAACCAATATCTTATATTAGCAAGGGTAAACATCCAACATGTGAAGTCATCCAATTCAACCAACCCTTTAATATGGAAGTGCATAACATCTTCAACAGCTAAAATATCAACATAGCTAACATTAAAGCAACATACTTATTTCAGGCATCCGAATGTTTACCCTCGACCCAAGTCCCGCGACGGGTCATCGGTTAAATCGAAGCTGATGACTTGTCAAACCTAGTTGACTGAACGTAGTTCAGTCATCTGGCCCAACTTAGTTTTCGGCACAAAACTTCCAAACAACGTATATCTCATTATGAGTCCATTTCAAGTCTTATCTATATCATTTTCGTGCCATGACCAAGCCATTTTGTGAAAATATCATATTTAAGAAGCTATTCCAAGTGAACAAATAATAAACATGATAAAATACTCATAGAATAATTACTAATAGCATTCCTACCATTAAACTAATCAAGTAAGCAATTACATTTCAAGGTCAATTTACCTATGAATCCCCTACTATTAGCTTTATATCTAGCAAGGGCCTAGCAGCCATTATAATAGTAATTTATAACTAATAACCCCAATGCATAAATATACCCTGTGCATACAACCGCCTACTGTGGTCTAGCAACCACGACCATAGTGTCAATTTAACAAAGGTAGACCCATGATATACACATAGACGATCGAGCTACAAACATGGGTAGGGGAAGGACCACACAGTAACATGTGAGAAATTACTATAACAAGTCGTATTTTAATTTTTTGGGAATCCGATTAACTAATTAATCATTTAGACATGCTTCTTAAAAATAAAATCGTAACCCATTACTAATTCGTAACGATTTCTAACGTATTATATCTAAGCGTAAGCAAGCAAGCTAGCAAGCACGTAAGTAAACTAATTAATTCAAGTAGGCTAGCAAGCACGTACGTAAAATACTAATAAAATAATAAAATAATAATAATTAATCAAAAAATTACAGTAAGTAGTAGCAGTAGTACGTAATAGTAATAATAGTATAACAATGTAGTAGTATAATAATGTAGATGTTAATTATTAATCAGACAGCTAATAATAATGATTAGTAGTAGTATGTAGTAGTAAGTAGTAGTACGTAATAAAAATAGTAGCAAATAATAGCATAGTAGCGAGAGAAGGTAAGGAACAACAGACCAGCAGTTGTAGAAATTGGGCAACATCAATAGAACGTAATAAGAACAACAGAGGACATGAATTATTAGCAGACTACACAACAGCAGAATAATAGACGAACATCAACAGTAAATGGGTAACGAGCAGCAGCAGTTCATAATAGTAAAATTACAGTAGTTTCGAATGAACATGTATCACATTGGTGACGATTTGATACCATTCCTACGCTACAACCAGCATTGTACGCAGTATTAAACAACACTCCATACCATGATTTCATTTCACCAAAACATGTTCGATTCATCAAATAATCATCCAAATAACATCCAAACAACAAACACCCAATTATTGTAGCATTAATTCGTCGAGTCACTCGGAAAAGTTACCTTGGGTTAGAAAAGAGAAGAAATCCTATACTAGCATAAGAACCGAATTCCTAAAGGCCATATTTCACATCATAACTTACCTCATTCCTTCTCCTGCAAGAACGTTAGTACCAGATAACTAGGTCACTATATAATCTACCCCACTCTTCAATTACTCTCATTGGGTTCCCGAGACAAAACAGAAAGGGCCCAGGTTTGGTGTGAGGGGGCCCCTAACTCATCCCGTTCCTTTTTGGGGATCCTAACCGTTTCGTCTCGGGGTTCATTTTATTAGACTCTTCCTACATTCATTATGATTCATTTAGTTTAGGCCTGAGGATCGTTCTCTCTGATACCACTTTGTAACACCCCGATTTATTAAGGAGCCTTTAGCAAGACATCCTCAGTAAATTGAGCTGTTACCATCTCGGAATATCCGAGGTAGTGAATAACAAAGTGAATCAACCAAAGTACTTTATATAAAAACTGATAAAAAATTTAAACTTTTGTTATTACATAAATTACATAGAGAAATAAAAACACAACTGACGACTACTCTATATGTGTTGTAGATCTAAGTCGGTCTCAATCCGCATCTCACATTCCCGTCCCAACTCCTAGCTCATCTGTCTCTTTCCTGTAGAATCTACTCCCCATTCCGGATCATCGTAGGTGTCACACGAATACACAGGGTCAACCGCGAGGTTGAGTAGGTAAAACAGATAAAACATAAACAACAATAGAACTGTATCCTCCTCCATCTCCATATCATTCAATCATTCACCACACCACCACCACTTCACACCTCCATCACACCACACCTCCCATCACATCACACCTCCCATGGCCATATCACAAGTCCCATATCACAAGACCCATATCACACGACCCATTTCACATCTCCGTTCTCCACAATAAGCAGTAATAAGCAATCAATCACAATATATCACAATTAAATATATCAATCAGATACTGAGTGTCCTCATGTCAGAACACAATCACAGTAAAAGATATTCCCCTACCTCGAAACTGCAGATAAACAACGACAACCGACAATTGCTACTAAAAGTGTTCCACGCGGAAACCTCCACCTAAACATTTATTATATAAAGAATTAAAATCCTTCTAAACTCTTCTGTTACACTTACACTAATCATAAATGGTAACTTTCTAAAAGCGGAAAGTTTCCCAAAGTGGAAACTTCCCAAAAAGGAAACCTTCCTATAAAGGAAGCTCCCAAATAATTTCCCGACTCAAACTCTACACTAACACGAGATATATATTAAACCACTTAATAAAGGAACTAATAAAGTAACAATAACAATAATAATAATTTAACAATAATAATAATAATAATAATAATAATAATAATAATAATAACAAAACTAATAAAACAGCCCCCTCTCCTTCGACTAGCAACACCCGACTCCAACCACCCTTAACACCACCGCAGAACACCACACCCGGCCACCAGCACCACCAACCTCGTTCCCTCTACTGCCTGCGACACCCCCAACCACCGACAACCCCTTCGTTGGCCGCCGGCGAGGGGTACCACCCCCTATACTCCCCCCCTGAGCACTCGTGAACCACAACCGAGACCAAAACTGAGGCCACCCAGAGAACGAACACCCCTTCTGACGCTACCCCCGACACCTGAACCCACCGTGACAACCCTCACACGACGCCTCTGACTACCAGAATTAAAGAGACAGCAACAAAATCTAAAGATAACAACCCAACACTATTCGAATCTAACACGAACATAAGAGAAAAAAAAACCGGACTGAACTACTGACAGAGGCGTGCAACCGTACCTGTTTCTGGGTAAATTCGAAGGGTGCTAGGCTGCTTTAGACTGGTCGTGTGAACCTCCTCTCCTAAGACTGTAATGGCGGCAGTAGGGTTGTGGGGTTGGTTATGTGTAGAGTTGTTTAGAAAAGAGGTATACACCTTCTCATGTGACGGCAGGCAGGAAGGAGAGGATGTGAGTGAGTGTTTGAGGGTTTCTAAATTCCGTGCGCTGTTTTGAGTTTTACACGCTTTACGAGGCCCACTCCTTTCACACAGGGTCTCAAGTTCGAACCCCCACAAAGGCAAGTAACATACATCATACGATTAACTATTTAACAACTCGACAAGTATTAAAACGTGGAAGCAAGCGTCGCTAAAATTATTGTGTTGGCAGGGTGAAGTTTTATATCGAGGTGTGTTTCTATTATTTGTCGAGTTGGGTTGGCTTAAGGTTGTCGATTTGGCACACAATTCAAGTCCCAACCAAAACTTAAACACGAGATATCAACTAGTACTCATATTCGACATATTATTACTAGCATATAAAATATAATAACACTTATTAAATTAAATTAACACCTGACCACATTCAGGTGCTATCGACTTGTCAAAATAAATAATTATTAAATGAAATACGGTAAAATACGGAGTATTACAATCTTCTCCCCTTAAAATGAACTTCGTCCCGAAGTTCACCACCCCATGATCCATCGACTGATCACTAGACACATAACGAATTAAATTGTGGCACTACATGGACACCCCATAAAGTTAATAACTAATAAAGGTACTTTAAACCCGAAATGTTACATTTCACCCTCGTTAAGAAAACTTTGTCCCCAAAGTTTGACATACAACTTAATTAAGGACGCTTCACGAAACACAATAAAATGCATAACATAAGTAAACAAGATTACAAAGTATATACGAACAATCACAACACATCAATTAGCCAAATCATAACGACTAGCCTTATTAAAATCGTTAAGATTTTACAATCCCATCATCCTTAAAACATGGTTACGTCCCCGTAACCCCATAAAATTCTAGCTCAAAATCCTGTCTTACTCATTACGGTATCTCATAAAGTCTTGGTCCAAGGGACCAAGTATCTTATTCTCCCCGTCGCACCAAAGACCAAAGAAAAGGGGTGAGTGAACTGGCGGAATAAAACCGCCAATCAAAACTTCCATATCAATATCAATTTCAAACCCTGAATATAATTCAATAACCAAGGTCACACTGGACCATAAACACAATATGGCACAACGGTCTAATAACTCAAATCTCAATACCCTTAACCAGTTCCCATCTCAATGTCGATATCGATATTGTCAAAGGTTCAAAGAACCATGCACAACACTTAGAGTATAAACTCCAAGCTACTCACCCACAAGTTGCGGTCAAAAGAAAATGACGACATAAACACAAAACACGTAAACTATTCGCAAGTGCATAATTGTCATAACAACCACCAAAACTATCCATCGTTATCCATCTAAATAACGCCATAATAATCTATACATATACCAATGATCCATCATCTATCCAATTGATGAAAGGCCCCAAATCCCACATTTATTCTACAATTACATGTGCACTTCCCAGACAATAAACTAATTCACTAACAGTAGCAAATCCATTCAATCGGGCACCCAAAGACACAAACTGAACCAACCCATCTCACAAACAATAAATTGTATAACCAGAGTAATAATAATAATTAGTCATATATATATAATAGTACATCAAAGTTCATAACTTTCATCACATAACAATTAACACATAACAAATAACACATAACAAATAACCCCAAACAATAATAAGATTATTAGGATCGGTAGAAACGTGTTATGCAGTAAAGCAGAATCAAGGTAGCTAACACTTACATATCTTTGAAATTTATCATAATTTATATATTTACAACCATGTAAACAATCAAGAAACCCGTTGTTCATACTTGACAATTTAAAAAAAAAAAAAAAAATTCATGCTCGTAAACATATTATAGAAGCAAAATCATATTTTAGGGAAGGACATAGAGCAAAACTAGTTACGTAATTAATCATGGGACATTGGCATACTTCACAAGATATACGCAAATCATAGACTCACAAGATCACTTAACATTCCCAGATATCAATAAGTTAAAAAAAACACTTAGGTACATTTTCCGTCCACTCACCTTACATCATTTGTCATGAAACTATTAATATATACAACTTGCAAAATAAGAGTTTTATATAGTGTGCAGCAATCGACATTCCAACAAGACTTCATCGACACATAGCTACAGAATTGTCACATTGCAAACAATCACCATAATTATCAAACATCAAGCTTTATCATGGTTTATCACTTTTGAAATTATCTTGAAACGTTTGAAACATCGTGACAATTTATAAACACGAATCCAAACAATTTTACAAGTTATAGATCGAAACAAGACCACACGAAGACATCCTGACTCCCCTTACTAGACGTTGTTATTGTGTTTCACGAATTATGAAGCAAAATTTAACGATAAAAGTAAGCGAATTCACCAACTAGTACTTCCATAAATCATATGTCAAACAATTAATGATTCATCACATCGTGATCAGATTCTAAGTATAACATTATGCAATTCACTGTATGGTGTAACAATACACTCGAAAAAGTTGTAAGGACTATAATCACAGCGGACTAGACAGAGGTAAACCATCAATATACGAAAGAATATCAACTAGATTCACATTGTTCCAATAATCACAATTACGTATAACCATTAGATTGCTATATTATGCTAATCAGCTTACCAGTTAAATTTCATTCTGCCACTTGGCACAGATAAACATGCTTTTAACATCACATACGAGCAGCACATATTCATTTTGAGATCATAATATTAGACATATAATTGGACCGATTCTATATTAAACTTGACGAAATAAACAAGGTTACGCTATCACGTGGTGGGGTTCATACTCATACCATATGCCTACTATTCATGTTACTAATGCCATACCAGGATACCACGTAGTTACATCACATAATTCATATTCGATTAAACTTTTATATGTACTTACATATCTCATAAGTTCACCAAATAAATATTACGCAGCAACTTACCAAATCATAATTAAATAACAGTTTATCTAACGGGTGAGCGATTATAGTTTTGAGAAAAATATAAAGGACTAAATAATCATAGGAAAAGAATCGAATGCATATTTCAAGGAAATTATTTAATACAATTTTTTTATAACTCATTCGGTCTGGGTAAGAACTTTACATCAATCCAACAGAAAATTAGACAACTTGCAAGAATCACAATTATATAACGACCCCTAGATTTTACATGACTTATCATTTGAAAGCGTGAACGCATATTCTGAACAGTAGAGTTGGAATTATGCATAAACAATAACCAAGCATTAAATGATTTCAGTTACAAAAGAAAGGTCAAAACGGAACTATGCAGTAACAATCTGACTACTGTCGAATAAAAGAATTATTTCTCCCAAAGACATAACTCATATCAAGATAAAACGCTAGCATTGTAAACCCAACTCAGAAGGTTATCATAAAAAAAAATAATAAATAAAAAAATTATCCTCAATTATGAAACACGTATAAAGTGATAGCCCGGACAAACCAGGTAACATTCTGAAAATATATTAAAATTTTGGTCCCTTTGCAGCTACACATTACTACACCCACACTCAACCTTTCTTATCCAAACACATTGATAATTATTTGAATTATAGACATCACTCTGTACCATATTAACATTCAGTCCTCATTTCAATTGTAGTTGGCATCAAAATACGGTAAAGGTTTCGAAACTGAAAATAAAATCAATTAAATAACTTGATAGTTATACAGGTGTATCTAAGTACGGAAATATAACTTAGGGACTACTACGTATCCCTTATTGGTGATAAACTTCATAACGAATTTAAATGTATATAACATGCATAAAATTTTAAATACGATATACGCAACACATGACTATATACATTCATAGCTTAGAACGCACATTCTGCATATTACTAAACATGGATTGCTAAAGCAATTAATAAAATAATAAAATCGTAAATCTCAAATTCCGATCACATTTGCCTAGTATGCCTATCAGTAAACTCTGGCAAAGTATAAGGCATGCATATAAGAAGTGTATACACACATAGAATAGTACAGACAATTATCAACGGGCACGACCCCAGTTCGGTCCACTAGCTTTACCCATAAGACTTAACTTGGTTCCACATCCTATAACGACATACCATAGCTGGCTCTACTAACCATTCCAGTCATTGATGATCATATCTCTCCTACCTCTATCCTTTTAAGTAGCTATAGCTCATCAACTCATTACACACATCTTTATACTATACCTCAACCTAACGGTTCAGTGATCATATAGCCGCATGTAAATCACCATACACAAGTAAAGCTCATATTCAAAACTCTTGTTCTCAATACCAGAAATAGTATATCTTAGTCAACATTCAATATCAATCTCATGATTCGCAGTATATATATTACCAACCATATTTCACATCATAACTTACCTCATTCCTTCTCCTGCAAGAACGTTTGTACCAGATAACTAGGTCACTATATAATCTACCCCACTCTTCAATTACTCTCATTGGGTTCCCGAGACAAAACAGAAAGGGCCCAGGTTTGGTGTGAGGGGGCCCCTAACTCATCCCGTTCCTTTTTGGGGCTCCTAACCGTTTCGTCTCGGGGTTCATTTTATTAGACTCTTCCGACGTTCATTATGATTCATTTAGTTTAGGCCTGAGGATGGTTCTCTCTGATACCACTTTGTAACACCCCGATTTATAAAGGAGCCTTTAGCAAGACATCCTCAGTAAATTGAGCTGTTACCATCTCGGAATTTCCGAGGTAGTGAATAACAAAGTGAATCAACCAAAGTACTTTATATAAAAACTGATAAAAAATTTAAACTTTTGTTATTACATAAATTACATAGAGAAATAAAAACACAACTGACGACTACTCTATATGTGCTGTAGATCTAAGTCGGTCTCAATCCGCATCTCACATTCCCGTCCCAGCTCCTGGCTCATCTGTCTCTTTCCTGTAGAATCTACTCCCCATTCCGGATCATCGTAGGTGTCACACGAATACACAGGATCAACCGCGAGGTTGAGTAGGTAAAACAGATAAAACATAAATAACAATAGAACTGTATCCTCCTCCATCTCCATATCATTCAGTCATTCACCACACCTCCACCACTTCACACCTCCATCACACCACACCTCCCATCACATCACACCTCCCATGGCCATATCACAAGTCCCATATTACAAAACCCATATCACAAGACCCATTTCACATCTCCGTTCTCCACAATAAGCAGTAATAAGCAATCAATCATAATATATCACAATTAAATATATCAATCAGATACTGAGTATCCCCATGTCATAACACAATCACAGTCAAAGATATTCCCCTACCTCGAAACTGCAGATAAACAGCGACAACCGACAATTGCTACTAAAAGTGTTCCACGCGGAAACCTCCACCTAAACATTTATTATATAAAGAATTAAAATCCTTCTAAACTCTTCTGTTACACTTACACTAATCATAAATGGTAACTTTCTAAAAGCGGAAAGTTTCCCAAAGTGGAAACTTCCCAAAAAGGAAACCTTCCTATAAAGGAAGCTCCCAAATAATTTCCCGACTCAAACTCTACACTAACACGAGATATATATTAAACCACTTAATAAAAGAACTAATAAAGTAACAATAACAATAATAATAATTTAACAATAATAACAATAATAATAATAATAATAATAATAATAATAATAATAATAATAATAATAACAAAACTAATAAAACAACCCCCTCTCCTTCGACTAGCAACACCCGACTCCAACAACCCTTAACACCACCGCAGAACACCACACCCGGCCACCAGCACCACCAACCTCGTTCCCTCTACTGCCTGCGACACCCCCAACCACCGGCAACCCCTTCGTTGGCCGCCGGCGAGGGGTACCACCCCCTATACTCCCCCCCTGAGCACTCGTGAACCACAACCGAGACCAAAACTGAGGCCACCCAGAGAACGAACACCCCTTCTGACGCTACCCCCCGACACCTGAACCCACCGTGACAACCCTCACACGACGCCTCTGACTACCAGAATTAAAGAGACAGCAACAAAATCTAAAGATAACAACCCAACACTATTCGAATCTAACACAAACATAAGCAGAAAAAAAACCTGACTGAACTACTGACAGAGGCGTGCAACCGTACCTGTTTCAAGGTAAATTCGAAGGGTGCTAGGCTGCTTTAGACTGGTCGTGTGAACCTCCTCTCCTAAGACTGTAATGGCGGCAGTAGGGTTGTGGGGTTGGTTATGTGTAGAGTTGTTTAGAAAAGAGGTATACACCTTCTCATGTGACGGCAGGCAGGAAGGAGAGGATGTGAGTGAGTGTTTGAGGGTTTCTAAATTTCGTGGGCTGTTTTGAGTTTTACACGCTTTACGAGGCCCACTCCTTTCACACAAGGTCTCAAGTTCGAACCCCCACAAAGGCAAGTAACATACATCATACGATTAACTATTTAACAACTCGACAAGTATTAAAACGTGGAAGCAAGCGTCGCTAAAATTATTGTGTTGGCAGGGTGAAGTTTTATATCGAGGTGTGTTTCTCTTATTTGTCGAGTTGGGTTGGCTTAAGGTTGTCGATTTGGCACACAATTCGAGTCCCAACCAAAACTTAAACACGAGATATCAACTAGTACTCATATTCGACATATTATTACTAGCATATAAAATATTGATAACACTTATTAAATTAAATTAACACCTGACCACATTCAGGTGCTATCGACTTGTCAAAATAAATAATTATTAAATGAAATACGGTAAAATACGGAGTATTACAATCTTCTCCCCTTAAAATGAACTTCGTCCCGAAGTTCACCACCCCATGATCCATCGACTGATCACTAGACACATAACGAATTAAATTGTGGCACTACATGGACACCCCATAAAGTTAATAACTAATAAAGGTACTTTAAACCCGAAATGTTACATTTCACCCTCGTTAAGAAAACTTTGTCCCCAAAGTTTGACATACAACTTAATTAAGGACGCTTCACGAAACACAATAAAATGCATAACATAAGTAAACAAGATTACCAAGTATATACGAACAATCACAACACATCAATTAGCCAAATCATAACGACTAGCCTTATTAAAATCGTTAAGATTTTACAATCCCATCATCCTTAAAACATGGTTACGTCCCCGTAACCCCATAAAATTCTAGCTCAAAATCCTGTCTTACTCATTACGGTATCCCATAAAGTCTTGGTCCAAGGGACCAAGTATCTTATTCTCCCCGTCGCACCAAAGACCAAAGAAAAGGGGTGAGTGAACTGGCGGAATAAAACCGCCAATCAAAACTTCCATATCAATATCAATTTCAAACCCTGAATATAATTCAATAACCAAGGTCACACTGGACCATAAACACAATATGGCACAACGGCCTAATAACTCAAATCTCAATACCCTTAACCAGTTCCCATCTCAATGTCGATATCGATATTGTCAAAGGTTCAAAGAACCATGCACAACACTTAGAGTATAAACTCCAAGCTACTCACCCACAAGTTGCGGTCAAAAGAAAATGACAACATAAACACAAAACACGTAAACTATTCGCAAGTGCATAATTGTCAGAACAACCACCAAAACTATCCATCGTTATCCATCTAAATAACGCCATTATAATCTATACATATACCAATGATCCATCATCTATCCAATTGATGAAAGGCCCCAAATCCCACATTTATTCTACAATTACATGTGCACTTCCCAGACAATAAACTAATTCACCAACAGTAGCAAATCAATTCAATCGGGCACCCAAAGACACAAACTGAACCAACCCATCTCACAAACAATAAATTGTATAACCAGAGTAATAATAATAATTAGTCATATATATATATAATAGTACATCAAAGTTCATAACTTTCATCACATAACAATTAACACATAACAAATAACACATAACAAATAACCCCAAACAATAATAAGATTATTAGGATCGGTAGAAACGTGTTATGCAGTAAAGCAGAATCAAGGTAGCTAATACTTACATATCTTTGAAATTTATCATAATTTAGTATATTTACAACCATGTAAACAATCAAGAAACCCGTTGTTCATACTTGACAATTTAAAAAAAAAAAAAAATTCATGCTCGTAAACATATTATAGAAGCAAAATCATATTTTAGGGAAGGACATAGAGCAAAACTAGTTACGTAATTAATCATGGGACATTGGCATACTTCACAAGATATACGCAAATCATAGACTCACAAGATCACTTAACATTCCCAGATATCAATAAGTTAACAAAAACACTTAGGTACATTTTCCGTCCACTCACCTTACATCATTTGTCATGAAACTATTAATATATACAACTTGCAAAATAAGAGTTTTATACAGTGTGCAGCAATCGACATTCCAACAAGACTTCATCGACACATAGCTATAGAATTGTCACATTGCAAACAATCACCATAATTATCAAACATCAAGCTTTATCATGGTTTATCACTTTTGAAATTATCTTGAAACATTTGAAACATCGTGACAATTTATAAACATGAATCCAAACAATTTTACAAGTTATAGATCGAAACAAGACCACACGAAGACATCCTGACTCCCCTTACTAGACGTTGTTCTTGTGTTTCACGAATTATGAAGCAAAATTTAACGATAAAAGTAAGCGAATTCACCAACTAGTACTTCCATAAATCATATGTCAAACAATTAATGATTCATCACATCGTGATCAGATTCTAAGTATAACATTATGCAATTCACTGTATGGTGTAACAATACACTCGAAAAAGTTGTAAGGACTATAATCACAGCGGACTAGACAGAGGTAAACCATCAATATACGAAAGAATATCAACTAGATTCACATTGTTCCAATAATCACAATTACGTATAACCATTAGATTGCTATATTATGCTAATCAGCTTACCAGTTAAATTTCATTCTGCCACTTGGCACAGATAAACATGCTTTTAACATCACATACGAGCAGCACATATTCATTTTGAGATCATAATATTAGACATATAATTGGACCGATTCTATATTAAACTTGACGAAATAAACAAGGTTACGCTATCACGTAGTGGGGTTCATACTCATACCATATGCCTACTATTCATATTACTAATGCCATACCAGGATACCACGTAGTCACATCACATAATTCATATTTGATTAAACTTTTATATGTACTTACATATCTCATAAGTTCACCAAATAAATATTACGCAGCAACTTACCAAATCATAATTAAATAACAGTTTATCTAACGGGTGAGCGATTATAGTTTTGAGAAAAATATAAAGGACTAAATAATCATAGGAAAAGAATCGAATGCATATTTCAAGGAAATTATTTAATACAATTTTTTTATAACTCATTCGGTCTGGGTAAGAACTTTACATCAATCCAACAGAAAATTAGACAACTTGCAAGAATCACAATTACATGACGACCCCTAGATTTTACATGACTTATCATTTGAAAGCGTGAACACATATTCTGAACAGTAGAGTTGGAATTATGCATAAAAAATAACCAAGCTTTAAATGATTTCAGTTACAAAAGATAGGTCAAAACGGAACTATGCAGTAACAATCTGACTACTGTCGAATAAAAGAATTATTTCTCCCAAAGACATAACTCATATCAAGATAAAACGCTAGCATTGTAAACCCAACTCAGAAGGTTATCATAAAAAAAAATAATAAATAAAAAAAACTATCCTCAATTATGAAACACGTATAAAGTGACAGCCCGGACAAACCAGGTAACATTCTGAAAATTTATTAAAATTTTGGTCCCTTTGCAGCTACACATTACTACACCCACACTCAACCTTTCTTATCCAAACACATTGATAATTATTTGAAGTATAGACATCACTCTGTACCATATTAACATTCAGTCCTCATTTAAATTGTAGTTGACATCAAAATACGGTAAAGGTTTCGAAACTGAAAATAAAATCAATTAAATAACTTGATAGTTATACAGGTGTATCTAAGTACGGAAATATAACCTAGGGACTACTACGTATCCCTTATTGGTGACAAACTTCATAACGAATTTAAATGTATATAACAGGCATAAAATTTTAAATACGATATACACAACACATGACTATATACATTCATAGCTTAGAACGCACATTCTGCATATTACTAAACATGGATTGCTAAAGCAATTAATAAAATAATAAAATCGTAAATCTCAAATTCCGATCACATTTGCCTAGTATGCCTATCAGTAAACTCTTGCAAAGTATAAGGCATGCATATATGAAGTGTATACACACATAGAATTGTACAGGCAATTATCAACGGGCACGACCCCAGTTCGGTCTACTAGCTTTACCCATAAGACTTAACTTGGTTCCACATCCTATAACGACATACCATAGCTGGCTCTACTAACCATTCCAGTCATTGATGATCATATCTCTCCTACATCTATCCTTTTAAGTACCTATAGCTCATCAACTCATTACACACATCTTTATATTATACCTCTACCTAACGGTTCAGTGATAATATAGCCGCATGCATATCACCATACACAAGTAAAGCTCATATTCAAAACTCTTGTTCTCAATACCAGAAATAGTATATCTTAGTCAACATTCAATATCAATCTCATGATTCGCGGTATATATATTACCAACCATATTTCACATCATAACTTACCTCATTCCTTCTCCTGCAAGAACGTTAGTACCAGATAACTAGGTCACTATATAATCTACCCCACTCTTCAATTACTCTCATTAGGTTCCCGAGACAGAACAGAAAGGTCCCAGGTTTGGTGTGAGGGGGCCCCTAACTCATCCCGTTCCTTTTTGGGGCTCCTAACCGTTTCGTCTCGGGGTTCATTTTATTAGACTCTTCCTACGTTCATTATGATTCATTTAGTTTAGGCCTGAGGATCGTTCTCTCTGACACCACTTTGTAACACCCCGATTTATTAAGGAGCCTTTAGCAAGACATCCTCAGTAAATTGAGCTGTTACCATCTCGGAATATCCGAGGTAGTGAATAACAAAGTGAATCAACCAAAGTACTTTATATAAAAACTGATAAAAAATTTAAACTTTTGTTATTACATAAATTACATAGAGAAATAAAAACACAACTGACAACTACTCTATATGTGCTGTAGATCTAAGTCGGTCTCAATCCGCATCTCACATTCCCGCCCCAGCTCCTGGCTCATCTGTCTCTTTCCTGTAGAATCTACTCCCCATTCCGGATCATCGTAGGTGTCACACGAATACACAGGGTCAACCGCGAGGTTGAGTAGGTAAAACAGATAAAACATAAATAACAATAGAACTGTATCCTCCTCCATCTCCATATCATTCAATCATTCACCACACCTCCACCACTTCACACCTCCATCACACCACACCTCCCATCACATCACACCTCCCATGGCCATATCACAAGTCCCATATCACAAGACCCATTTCACATCTCCGTTCTCCACAATAAGCAGTAATAAGCAATCAATCACAATATATCACAATTAAATATATCAATCAGATACTGAGTGTCCTCATGTCAGAACACAATCACAGTCAAAGATATTCCCCTACCTCGAAACTGCAGATAAACAGCGACAACCGACAATTGCTACTAAAAGTGTTCCACGCGGAAACCTCCACCTAAACATTTATTATATAAAGGATTAAAATCCTTCTAAACTCTTCTGTTACACTTACACTAATCATAAATGGTAACTTTCTAAAAGCGGAAAGTTTCCCAAAGTGGAAACTTCCCAAAAAGGAAACCTTCCTATAAAGGAAGCTCCCAAATAATTTCCCGACTCAAACTCTACACTAACACGAGATATATATTAAACCACTTAATAAAAAAACTAATAAAGTAACAGTAACAATAATAATAATTTAACAATAATAACAACAACAACAATAATAATAATAATAATAATAATAACAAAACTAATAAAAAAGCCCCCTCTCCTTCGACTAGCAACACCCGACTCCAACCACCCTTAACACCACCGTAAAACACCACTCCCGACCACCAGCACCACCAACCTCGGTCCCTCTACTGCATGCGACACCCCCAACCACCGGCAACCCCTTCGTTGGCCGCCGGCGAGGGGTACCACCCCCTATACTCCCCCCCTGAGCACTCGTGAACCACAATCGAGACCAAAACTGAGGCCACCCAGAGAACGAACACCCCTTCTGACGCTACCCCCGACACCTGAACCCACCGTGACAACCCTCACACGACGCCTCTGACTACCAGAATTAAAGAGACAGCAACAAAATCTAAAGATAACAACCCAACACTATTCGAATCTAACACGAACATAAGCAGAAAAAAAAGCCGGACTGAACTACTGACAGAGGCGTGCAACCGTACCTGTTTCTGGGTAAATTCGAAGGGTGCTAGGCTGCTTTAGACTGGTCGTGTGAACCTCCTCTCCTAAGACTGTAATGGCGGCAGTAGGGTTGTGGGGTTGGTTATGTGTAGAGTTGTTTAGAAAAGACGTATACACCTTCTCATGTGACGGCAGGCAGGAAGGAGAGGATGTGAGTGAGTGTTTGAGGGTTTCTAAATTTCGTGGGTTGTTTTAAATTTTACACGCTTTACGAGGCCCACTCCTTTCACACAAGGTCTCAAGTTCGAACCCCCACAAAGGCAAGTAACATACA
Organism: Silene conica; assembly: GCA_029255685.2. Taxonomy (NCBI): domain Eukaryota; kingdom Viridiplantae; phylum Streptophyta; class Magnoliopsida; order Caryophyllales; family Caryophyllaceae; genus Silene; species Silene conica. The sequence goes on from CM055311.2 coordinate 74,558,628, forward strand.
TCATACGATTAACTATTTAACAACTCGACAAGTATTAAAACGTGGAAGCAAGCGTCGCTAAAATTATTGTGTTGGCAGGGTGAAGTTTTATATCGAGGTGTTTTTCTCTTATTTGTCGAGTTGGGTTGGCTTAAGGTTGTCGATTTGGCACACAATTCGAGTCCCAACTAAAACTTAAACACGAGATATCAACTAGTACTCATATTCGACATATTATTACTAGCATATAAAATATAATAACACTTATTAAATTAAATTAACACCTGACCACATTCAGGTGCTATCGACTTGTCAAAATAAATAATTATTAAATGAAATACGGTAAAATACGGAGTATTACAAGTACCCTTGGATACAACACCAAGGTTAGCTACGTTCCTATTGACACACGGATACGACACCGCGCCAAGACTCATGATACAACACATGAGTACCCTTGGATACAACACCAAGGCTAGCTACGTTCCTATCGACACACGGATACGACACCGCGCCAAGACTCATGATACAACACATGAGTACACTTGGATACAACACCAAGTCCCTAACAAGACTCTAGGACACCATTCTAGCATGTGACAGTCTATACATAAGTATTTCCAACTGGCCAACAACAAAATTCTCAATATCAATGATAACGAACCACTAATATATATTCAAGTAACCAACCAACATTATCCGTTATCATGTCGTATCAGCCAATATCAGTCAATATCAATCATCAACAAGTATTAACCAATATCTTATATTAGCAAGGGTTAACATCCAACATGTGAAGTCATCCAATTCAACCAACCCTTAAATATGGAAGTGCATAACATGTTCAACAGCTAAAATATCAACATAGCTAACATTAAAGCAACATACTTACTTCAGGCATCCGAATGTTTACCCTCGACCCAAGTCCCGCGACGGGTCATCGGTTAAATCGAGGCTGATTGGTCAAACCTAGTTAACTGAACGTAGTTCAGTCATCTGGCCCAGCTTAGTTTTCGGCACAAAACTTCCAAACAACGTATATCTCATTATGAGTCCATTTCAAGTCTTATCTATATCATTTTCGTGCCATTACCAAGCCATTATGTGAAAATATCATCTTTAAGAAGCTATTCCAAGTGAACAAATAATAAACATGTTAAAATACTCATAGAATAATTACTAATAGCATTTCTACCATTAAACTAATCAAGTAAGCAATTACATTTCAAGGTCAATTTACCTATGAATCCCCTACTATTAGCTTTATATCTAGCAAGGGCCTAGCAGTCATTATAATAGTAATTTATAACTAATAACTAGACCACAACCTTAGTGTCAATTTAACTAAGGTAGACCCATGATATACACATAGAAGATAGAGCTACAAACATGGGTAGGGGAAGGACCACACAATAACATGTGAGAAATTAATATAATAAGTCGTATTTTAATTATTCGGGAATCGCATTAACTAAATAATCATTTAGACATGCTTCTTAAAAATAAAACCGTAACCCATTACTAATTCGTAACGATTTCTAACGTATTATATTTAAGCGTAAGCAAGCAAGCTAGCAAGCACGTAAGTAAACTAATTAATTCAAGCAGGCTAGCAAGCACGTACGTAAAATAATAATAAAATAATAATATAATAATAATTAATCATAGAAATTACAGTAAGTAGTAGCAGTAGTACGTAATAGTAATAATAGTATAACAATGTGTAGTATAATAATGTAGATGTTAATTAGTAATCAGACAGCTAATAATAATAATTAGTAGTAGTTTGTAGTAGTAAGTAGTAGTACGTAATAAAAATAGTAGCAAATAGTAGCATAGTAGCGAGAGAAGGTAAGGAACAACAGACCAGCAGTAGTAGAAATTGGGCAGGATCAATAGAACGTAATAAGAACAACATAGGACAGCAGGAATTATTAGCAGACTACACAACAACAGAATAATAGACGAACATCAACAGTAAATGGGTAACGAGCAGCAGCAGTTCATAATAGTAAGATTACAGTAGTTTCGAATGATCATGTATCACAGTGGTGACGATTTGATACCATTCCTACGCTACAACCAACATTGTACGCAGTATTAAACAACACTCCATACCATGATTTCACTTCACCCAAACATGTTCCATTCATCAAATAATCATCCAAATAACATCCAAACAACAAACACACAATTATTGTAGCATTAATTCGTCGAGTCACTCGGAAAAGTTACCTTGAGTTAGAAAAGAGAAGAAATCTTATACTAGCATAAGAACCGAATTCCTAAAGGCCATAAACGGGTTCTTCTTCAATCACAAATGAGTCTCCATGTTCATCCTTGTATTCTTCACCTAAAACAACAATTAAACAACTTATATTAACTTTAAAATCGAAACCCTAAAAAGACGGTCTTAAAATAAATTTGGGGGAAATGAAATATGAACTTACTAGAAGGTGAGGAATGAAGAGAGGATTCCAAAAATATGATTATTATGTCATTTGGTTGAGAAATGAAGGATTTAGGTGGGTTTTTGTGATTGAATCCTTATGTTGTTTAGAGGTTGAAGATGAAGTAGAAGGAGCCTAATAGAGGGGAAGGGAGCACGGTACATGTGTTTGGCCAACACGGTACTGCTGCTGTTGCTCGGTCAAATTGGGCGTGTTGCTCGGCCAGATTGGTCGTGGCTCGGGCGTTGCTCGAGTCACGACATGACACGACTCGCATACGAAATTCGATACCGATTCCGATACTAAAACTATTATTACTAAATATATATATATATATATATATATATATATATATATATATATATATATATATATATATATATATATATATATATATATATATATATATATATATATATATATATATATATATATATAGGGTTGGGATCCGGTGAGAACCACCTTACGATGAAAACCGGTGAGAACTCCTCCTTACAGAGTTTTTTTTTAAAAATTAATGACATAATTGGATTCGGCATGGAATTTTATGGCCAGAGAACATATTTCTTGGTCTAGAAAATAAATACTAGTGGCGGAAAAATGATAGATACGAAAAAATAGATAGTAGGTGCATGCAAATAAATAAAACGTATCTCACCTTGATTTCCGTCACTAGTATTTATTTTCTAGACCAAGAAATATGTTCTCTAGCTATAAAATGACATGCCGAATCCAATTATGTCATTAATTTTTTTAAAAAAAGTCCGTAAGGTAAAGTTCTCACAAGGTTCTCATTGTAAGGTGGTTCTCACCGGATCCCAAGTGGACGACTATATAATAAACTTATTAAGTGGACGACCTTGATTAAAAATGTAAAGTTACGACTTTACGACTTTACGATTTTACGACTTTAATCTGAAATCTTTATAAAACTATATTTTAGAAAATTATATTAATTCTAATTAATCGAAATAAATTAAAATAACTTAGAATAAATTAATACTAAATTAAAATGTCACTTTGCACTATTCTAAAGGTCTCCTAAATTACGGGATGTTACAATCATCCCACCTTTTAAAAAGTTTCGTCCTCAAAAATTGGAAGAAGGAAGGGTGTAACTATTGTAGGTCGATCCTTTAAATCAAATGAATGAAATTTCAAAAAGAGTATGTATGGAAATAGTATCTCATCAAGGGAATGGAGGGTTCTTGCAGATCTTTCAAGAACATCGACATTCCAAATCAAAGACATTAAAAAAAAAATTCACACCAACAAATGGAAAAACTAATTATCGGACGTCTCCAATAACGAGTCTCAACCTTTATTGACGTCAAAACCTGGGAAAAGCATCAAATCATTTCAAAACTTTTAGTTCGAAACTTTATAATAAGGATAATAACTCGACTAGCTATGACCAAACTCTATCTAGTGACTCTAGATAACTTAGACTAAGACATCTAATCTAACTTCATGAGATATTTAACCTCATTATAAGGGTCAACCTATGATCGACTGGAACTGTTTAGGCTCGGAGATTCTGGGTTTAAGAATCGTAAAAGTCAAGGCCAAGACAGAAGATGCTTAAGAGGAGGAAAGGGTCACTCGAAAGTGTAGGTAAAACTCACAAGACTTAGATGAAAAAAGCAAGAATTTAACGAGATGGGAAAGTAAGGAGGAAGAAGGGCAAGAACTAGAAACACACCAATACGAATATCAGGAAATGCAGCAGCTTCGGTACGAGTCATCATGTAAATCCGTCCTTTCGGTTGCTCGGGAACAGTGGGTGTAGGAGTAGTCTTCCTCTCGGGACAATCTCGATACTGGTGTCCAGGCTTTTTGCAAAAGTGGTAAACAAGTGGCTTGTTAAAGAAACCAACTCCGGGATGTAAGGGCTTCTTAAATTACATTGGGAACACATGCGATGTTCTTTGTTGTTGTTAGAAGGAGTACCATGGTTGGTGATACCGTCGTTTCAGTATCAAAAATAATAACCTAATACTACTAACGGAAGATAGCGGTAAATAGGGTCGATCTCCACAGGGAGGTAATATCTATATGCAATTCTAGTTCGTAAAGTCCCAATTTGGGGGTTTGAAATTGATCAACTAAACTACGAAAATAAATGAGAAGGATAAAAAAAATAATTCAGAGAAGAGAGATATGCTATAGGAATTCGGGTCACTGTGTCGTCAACATTATCAGTATAAAATAGGTTGGTCAGATTATTGGTAGGAAGGGCTAGGTTATTACAGTCACGTCTCTAACCCGACTATACCTTCCGGTCTTAAGTCGCCCTAAGGTCATTTTTGCTTGACTTCCGCCCTCACAAAAACTAGTTATTATAATTAAGCAAGTCTTACCCTTCCAACCTTCCGGTCTAGGTCGGGGTTTTACTAAACGAATGGTCTCTTGCGTATACTCATTCAACCAAATACAATTATATTGCTTAACGATAATTCCTACCGCAAAATTACCCATCCCGGTTACAACCTATCATGCATAAGACACAAATTCCCTCATCCCGGCATATAAACAATTTAGCTACTCATAACGTAATTATAAATGAATACAAATACGATAATCATGTTAACAATCGACTTAGCAAAAATAGGGTGAAAACAGATTTTTAAGACAGGGAATAAAAAGGGATGAAAAACCGAGATAAGAAGAGGTGAAGGAGCACGGTTTTCGAGATACTAAGCGAGAAGCAGGGCGAGAACAAAGACACGAAAACCGGTGTAGATTAACGAGTAAATGGCAGAATGATTACGTATATAAAATAGATGAAAATAGAGATAAAAAGGAAAGGGGAAACAGGAACAAAATTTATAAAACGAAAGAGAAATAGAGAGAAACGGAGACGAGAAACAGAGGCAAGAACCGAGACAAATAGCGAACGAAAACAGAATGAAAACAGTGAGAATGGAAACAGTAAACAAAACAAACAGGATGATAAGGATTAAGAAGAGAAAGAAGGATTAAAAATAGGAAGGAATCCGGTGTAAGAACGGAATTAAACCAGTATACAATCCTTCGAAAAAAGAAGAAAAACTAAAATTATTGAGTAAGAAATATTGTGACGGCTGACAAGAAGAGTTCTGAAAAAAGAAAGATAGATGACCTAAAAGAACTCACAAACGAGTTCTTATATAAGACACAAAAGAAAAACTGACAAAAGCTCTCAGGAAAATAAGCAGTCACGCGACAAGGCTCTCGATCGAGAAGAAAAACCTCTCGATCGAGAAGAATAGCTATCAAAAGCTCTCGATCGACAACAATGAGTACCAAAAGCTCTCGATCGAGAAGATTAGGAACAAAAACTTCTCGATCGAGGAGTTAAAGAACCAAAAGCTCTCGATTGAGCAAAAGAACCTCTCGATCGAGTAAAATAACCTCTCGATCGAGCACTTCTCAGCGTGTATTTCCTGCACTGCGCACTGAACTTCAAATGGCTGTCATTTCTTCGTTACTCGCTCAAATCAAGCGTTCTTGGTGGCGTTGGAAAGCTAAGAGGGTAAGCTTTCATCTCCAATTGGATTAACTTGATTATAAATTGTAGAACTCGATATATGGCTCTCCAAAGTAGGCATTAGCAAATTGAAGTTCTTCCTTCGCTTGATAGACTTTGTTGCTTCTATGCGCATCTCAAAATGGCCTTTGACTTGAACGATTGGCGCTTCCCAAGGCTTTTAAGACTTATTCCAACTTCCATCTTCTAAAAGAGCATACTTGGGACAACTTTGGCTCGGTTTACATCACTTTCGCGCTTATTCCTACAAAATAGTAAGAAAAACACAAAGTAGCGTGTCCGGGGCATAAAGCGATATAAAACCACTAAATTACATAGAAATGTGTGCCAAATAAGGACTAAAAAGTCTATAACAAATGCACACATCAAATTTCCCCAAACCGAACATTTGCTTGTCCTCAAGCAAACTAAATGCAAACTAATGGACCTAATGGAATGGAGTAAAACTCAAAGCTACTAATAGTCGATGCCAAACGCTTAAATGCACAAAATCAACCAATGCCAAGATCAGAAAAGAGTGAACGAATTTATACGTACCATGGAAAACATGTTAGACTTTCGACCTTGCTAGACTCGTATAATTTCGGACTCTCCCGTAATCTCTCTTCTCTCAGCAAGCAAATGGTAATTTATATGTGAAGTAGAGAAGAAGATAGTATAGACTCTCGCCTAAACTACGACCAACAAATCACGCATGCTAAACTAGTATGAATAATGATTTCAAGCACCGTACACACGCACAACCACCGTCAATGTCCATTACACGCCGAACTGTTGCAAATTTGGGAATGTGAGGCTAAGTGGGATAGAAAGGGCAAGCCAAGTATGGAAATGTGAGGGTTAAAGCCAAGCTAGAACCTACAAACCAAATAAACACGCATCCCGATCTTCCGACTAAACAATAAACACAATGCCTTTTTGACTAGGCAATCACATCACATCCCACATTATTATTCCAACCGACAACCGAATTATTCGATTTTTCAATTTCTTTCTTTTTTATCTTTTTGATTTTTTTCTTTGTTTTCGCTTTTTTTTTCTTTTCGGTGGTTCAGCAATTGCATCATTCTTCTCGATCGACCAAAACTGGCGGTCGATCGAGGACGTTTCTTTCCAAAATTCTCGATCGAGCATAAAGCTGTCGATCGAGCACATTGTATTCCCAAAACTTCTCGATCGAGCAAAATGCTCTCGATCGAGAACAATTCAGCAAACTTCCTCCAAACTTCTTTTTGCACGCACTCCAATAACATCAGAATTCAGGCCAAAACTGATACAACATGGCAAATTCCCTTACTACTTCCTAGCTCGACATAAAGGTAGGCTTAGAATGGGATGTAGTTAAGGACAAAAGGCAGTTATGGCTTAATGTGGAGTTATATGGGCAAAACGAGAAATGGGGTGATGCAATAGTCCTCCAACGTGTAATTCCGACCTCTAACCGATGCGTGTAGGCAATAAGAAATCAGAACTCATACACATGCAACACATGAAATGCAGGGAGTACTACTCACAATCCTAAGATAACTGGTCATGGATGTCACCAGTTTAAGGCTCTAAAGCTCGGAAAGTGTAGTAAGTTGCCAAAACTACGAGTCGAGTCTAATTTCCAACACAAATTCCACGATAAAATTACGAGACAACGCCCTAAGCTTCACTAAACAGAGATTGAAATGGCAATGCATAGCATATAATTGACTAAAAGCGCTATATCATCATCGAGAAACTCCAATCCGACTCGACTAAATGCAAAAATAAACGTGATTTTTTTTTTTTTTTCAAAAATTTCAGATTTACAAAAAGCAGTAAACGTGAATGCAAACAAGATGCAGATGCAAAAGGATGCATTACCCTCCCCAAACCAAACCAGACAACGTCCTCGTTGTCCTCGCAGCACATAACAAGGGAGAATGGGATACACAGCCTAATGCATGTTACGAAGGGAAAACAAAACTAGAAAAAAACTAAATGCAAAAGATGGAAAAAAAGAAATAGGAACTCACAAAATGCGCGCTTCCCCAAACCAGAAGCGTTCAAAGGGTTAACTGATCAACTCTTGGCTCTACATCATCCGCCGTTTTTGTAAATTTTCGGGCAAAAAACTGGTTTCAGATAAAGGTTAAGGAGGATTAAACAAAACGCAAAAAGCCCAAAGAGGGAAAGAAAGAACAAAAGGAGATAAAGAGCGAAAGCTACTCGATCGAATAACTGTATGCAATCGATCGAGTAACTACTTCCCTTTCTTCCTCGATCGAGAAATTTGCATATGCATTCGACTTCTTTTACTCGACCGAGAAGTTGAAATGGTCGATCGATTGTTTTGAGGTTGAAAACAATCGATCGAGCACCTCGGTTTTCTCGATCGAGCCATTTTCATCTGGTACGCCTATTGGTCGTCTTGCTTTTGCGTACGACCTCCCAAACCTGAAAAACCAACAAGATATGCGTCCCAAAAAGTACCAAACCACAAAACAACAGTCTTTAGGATGTTCCGACTAACTAATTGTCCTCTACGCTGATTACGATAGCTTAAAATTGTCTAAAAACGTGATAAAAGTAGTCTAAAAACGATGTCTATTACAAATTGCACGGGGTTGCAAACCTGGCTAACAACTGAAAATGTTTAACAGCCCGCAACATGGCTTTTTACTGAATGCAGTCACTTCAGCGGTCATCAGATTTACCACTAGCCTCCACAATGCGACAATAGCAAAGTAACAGTTCACCATAGCACCAGTCATGCCACTTTCAACCCTCCTTCGCAGCTTCCTCTTGGGTGTAACGTAATCTTCAGAACCTCCTCCGGGATCAACTAACTTGTCTAGACCTGTATAAGAGGAAACCCACCGATTTTCCTCCAATTTGCTCCCAAACTGGGGCAGAGGCGTTAACCACACAGCAAAATATGATTTAACGAAGGGGTAGAAGAATTACTATTGAAAATGACAAGAGAAAGAGCATTACCTTATGCGTTTACCTTTTTAATCATCGTTCGGGATAGGTGTAATTGACGAATTGCAGCTCTCTGCAGTTATTGTACTTGATCGACCCTAAATAACACTCGACCGAGTGCTTTTCGCAACAGCATCATTCGATCAAATAACAAAATTACTCGATCGAATCTGAATTATACTCGATCGAATGACCTCCTCGACTGCAGCACTCGATCGACTACCTAGGATACTTGATCGAGCTAAAGAGTCACTCGATCAAGTAACTTCCTTTCCCAGGATGATCGATCGACCAATGTCACCTGTTCGATCGAGTAACTTCTCGTCTGGCATGTTCTCCTCATGTTCTACCGTTTCTTCCATGAAGTCAAAGAGAGGATCCTGCATAAATTCAACATTGGTTAAATCCTCAAACATGGGATTCTCAAAGCGAGAGTCTCGCGAAAAATCCTGCACTTCATTTTCAATATCAAAACGATAAGGTTCCACATCGAACATATCATCATCATCATCTATATCGATCAATCGAGCAGGAGGCACATCTTGATCAATTTTCTCTTCTTTTCCTGATGGTAACTGGGCAATCTGAATCTCAAGTAGTTGTTGGAGTAAATGTCCTCCACACTGTGTGATTATTTGAGTAAATCTTTTACAGGATCACGCAGGGATACTTAGTATATTAATCAGTTGATTAACGTTTATCGGTAACGATTGGCTCACTAGAAGTTTGACGTTACTGTCATATGATGGCGATAATCAGCTGATCCCTAAAGGTCACACCTATAGGATAGTACTGAAAAATATGATTATATATTGATATAATTACATAAACGCTAAACTTAGCTAAATGTAGTTAAGTAGATGATAAACAATTAATATGATTAAATAATAACTAGGAGAAATGAATTAAATGTTAATTCTAATAAATATATATAAAAGTTATATTTATTAATTATATTTTAATATATGATAGAATAATATAATTGAGATTACTTAATTATAAGATAATTAATTAATATTCTCCGGGAATTAAATTTGTACCCCGAAGAGTATTAAAATATATATGATATTTTAAGGAAGTTCGGAATAAGGAAACTGACTCAAAATATTATATTATAATGAGGTTTCCTAATTGAAGTACAATATCAACACAAACCAAAACCCTATATATAGAGGGTTTCGGCCGTGAGGTTGGATACACAAGAAAAAAACGTTTTTCCTCTCTTATTCTCCTTGAATAGTTTAGCATCTTAATCCCAAAATAAATCCTCTAAAATAATTAATAGTAATTTAGGAGGAACTTTGAGGGAATCTTTCTCAGTCGTCTTGGGTGCAATCTAAGGAGAACTTCTACCTTGAAGTTTGGGTTTATACTAGGTTGTTCTTAGGCCGATCTCATATAGGACCAAAGGTTATTTCTATGATCCTTGTCCTATTATTTCAGTTCTATTGTTTTAATATCAATTCGTTTTTGATATAATCCTTGGCAATATTAATTAAGTTAATACTTTTTTGAGTAATTTAAGAAATTATTTCCTATAAGTGGTATCAGAGCCATTGTTCAAATCGTTCTGATAATTAATTGAGAATTAAAATTCCACGGCACACATATTTTTCACGGTTGATAAAAAAAAAAGAATTTTTTTTTTTCGGTCTGAATTTTTTTTCATGATATGTCATGGCTGGTTCACGTTTTTTTTTTGTTTTTTTTTATTTTTTTTATTTTTTTTATTTTGTTATTTTAAGTGTTAAAATAATTATCATGTGATAATGCTCATAACAATGATATAGATCAATGATTATTAAAAGTTCAATCAAGATATTGTTAGAATTAGATTAATTTGTTTTAAATTGTTAAGATGAATGAATATTGTTCACATGAATTAAAAATTTAATCTTGATGACAATATTTGGAAATTTTTAAAACCTAATATGATTAGAACTATAACACAAAATTATGAGATGATTTTTGTGCTACTATGAGTGATTTTAAGAAAGTTCACGAATTAGTAAAGTTTCCCAAATCTATTTCTACCTTGATTATACCATTTAAGGAAATAGTATAATATCTTATAAATATGTCAATTTACATGATATTGTTTGATAATATGAGTAATTGCCTTTTTTTTAACAAAAAAAAAAAAAAAAAAAAAAAAAACGTGTAAACTTAGACCGTAAGTTTTTTTTGGCCCTACCCTCAATTTTGTGATTTGTTGCTTTTGTTATTATTAATATTATATGATAATTTATACTAACTAAATTATAAATAAAGATTTATAATTAGAACAAATTTATAAAGATAACAAAAAAAGGGGTATTAAAACCGTAAAATTGGATTTTAGGGTTATTTTATTTGTTTTCGTTTTTATTTATATTATGAGATAATATTCATATTAACTAAGTTATAAAACATGTTTTGTAATTGTAACATTTTTTTTCGAAAAAAAAGGGTATAATCGTGTGATTGCCGTGGGAAAGAAAGAAAATAAACAAAAATTATTTGATAATTTTTCGGTTACTTAATCATTTATTTATTTTAAAAGGTTTATTATATCTAATTGATGATACTTACTAGATTCTAAAATTGTTTGGAATTAATTTAGATTATGGTTTACATGTGTGACATGTAATTTTAAAATTAATGGTGGTTTGGGTAATATTGCATTATGAATGTTTTATTATATTGTTAATGATATTGGTTTTCAATAAAGGTTGAATTTATTTTTACAATTGTTGTCAAGTATAATCATGTAATCTAGTGTGGCTTTAGTTTTTGGTTACTTTTCGGTAATGGTGGAAAGTAATCAAGTGATGTAATTTATGAGATCTCGCATCTCCGCTTTGTATTTTAATTTTTCTTTATTTTAGATTAAATGTAAATAGGATTTACATTGTAATAGCTTAGAACAAATAAGAAAAAGAAGAAGAGAATTTGATGCATCCGGGTCTCTATTTCCATTTTACATCTCGAGATGAACAACGGTGATCCATGAAGCTTCTAGGGTCCATGTGATTGGATTCCAAGTTGTATTTACTGTTTTTCATAGGATAAGTCACACTAGGATTTTAATGTTTTACGTTCTTATCTTTATTGCTTGAATGTTGCATATCATTATGTTCCGCCTAAACCAAACCACCTATATGCATGTAAAATGACTCATCTAGATTATTTTGCATTTTGGCATATGATATTTTTTGCCATCACTCATTCCTACTCATATCAAATAGTTCACTTAAATGAGTTTAAAATAGTGATGTGATCTCACTCTTTATAAAATTGAGACTTTATCCTTTCTAGATCAAACAACTATGAATCCCTTGTTCGTCGGTGGGCATATAGGACCTGTTGTTATCTCCATATGGACCCCTTCTACCTCGGGTAAGTAGTGTGTTGTGACCTAGTTGAACTCAACACAATGATTCAATCAAGCTATTGAAATCATTGTGGACTAATAGATAAATTTAAGAAATTTGTCGACTAAGAGTTCTAATGTAGAACCAGTTAAAGGGTTAACTCACCAAATCGGGATTTGGGTCTTGGGATACATTATATAATTCTTTAAGTGAGATCGATTATATTATGTCGTATATCTTTGTTTAAAAAGATTTTAAATTCATTGATTTCTCATGTTTATTTATTTTCTCATTTGTAGATCATTTAATATCTGCCTTTAAAATGACTGATCCAAATGAAACTTCGGGCCCTAGCGCCACCCTCACCTGGGAGTCGTGTTTACGCTCTTTTATGGACCACGTCTCCTACAATCAGAACTCCCGCCTTAAGAATGATGGGAGTAACTTTACCGATTGGGAGGCAGCATTACGGAATGTTGCCATTGCTGACGGTAAATTAAAGTATTTCGTTGAGCCAGTACCGGCTGAACCAATTGCAAGGACTGGAGCCCAACGAACTGCATATGATGAGTTCGTTCGTGAAGCTGGTGCGATTAAGAATGTACTTATTTATGCAATGGAAAGCAATTTCCAGCGCCGCTTCATTTCACAAGGTGCGAATAATATTTTCACCACCCTTACCAATGAATTCTCGCAAGCTCCGAGAATCATGAGATATGACGCAGCAGTCCGCTTCTTCGAAGCTAAACTGTCCAAGGGCCAAGCTGTTAGCCCACACATCCTCAAGATGATTGAGAATGTAGAAGCTCTGGAGTCTCTCGGTTGCAAGATTGAGGAGTCAATCATTGTAGACCGAATCTTAGACTCTCTTCATGATGGGTTCACCCAATTTAGGGTGAATTATAACATGAATGACATGAAGAAAAGTCTTCATGAACTCCACTCTCTGCTCGTGCAAGCTGAGAAGGATCTCAATTTGAGTGGGAGTGCTAAGAAGGACGTCCTTGTCATACAAGCTAATTAGAAGGGGAAGGCAAAGGCTCCCTTAAATGTTAAGAAGCCTTAGTTCAAAAGAAAGCAGCCGAAGCCCAAGAGTGGACCTGGTAAGACCAGTAACTCAAAGGCCAAAACTAAGAGCAAAGGGAAAGAAGGAGAGTGCCACCATTGCCACGAGTCTGGGCATTGGAAAAGGAACTGCCCTAAGTACCTCGAGGATATCAAGGCTGGACGAGTGACAGCCACAGGTATACCGTTTCATATGATTGAAATAAACCATGCAAGTTCAGCAACATGGGTATTTGATACTGGTTGTGGTTCTCACTTGTGTAATCACTTGCAGGGTTTAAGGGACGTCCGCAAACTTGAGAAAGGGGACGTTGACCTTCGTGTTGGAAATGGAGCAAAGGTTGCAGCTGTCTCCATAGGAACTTATGTACTCAAACTACCTAGTGGTTTCGAGTTATTTTTAAATAATTGTTATTTTGTTCCTAGTTTGTCGAAAAACATTATTTCTATTTCTGTTTTGGATTTAGAAGGTTTTTGTTTTAATATTAAGCACAATTGTTGTACTTTTTCATTAAGCAATATGATTTATGGAAAAGTTGTTTCCATAAACGGAATATATGTTCTAGACCAACCCACCGAGGTTTATCATGTGAATAATAAAAGGGCTAAAACAGGTGATAAAGAACAAATGTATCTATGACATTGTCGAATGGGACACATCAATGAAAAACGCGTAGAAAAACTCATTAAGAATGGGTCAATACCACCATTTCATTACGAATCAATTGGTACGTGTGAATCATGTCTCATCGGAAAGATGTCTCGTATTTCCTTTAAAGGTATTGGAATGCGAGCTAGTGATCTTATAGGACTCATACATACAGATGTATGTGGTCCTATGACAATCACAGCAAGAGACGGCTATAGATATTTCATCACTTTTACGGATGATTTAAGTAGATACGAGTATGTCTATTTAATGAAACATAAAAGTGAATCCTTTGACAAGTTCAAGGAATTCCAAAATAAGGTTGCGAACCAATTGGATAGGAAGATAAAATCTATCATAATAAAATCTATTAATTTATATTGGTTAATATTAGAATTATTTTAGAGCTATTTATTAAAACTCTTTATAAGGTTTACTAGCATTTTTTGGTGGAAACCATAAGATCATCATTTAAATTATAAAAATCAATTACGAATTTACTCTCATCATTTAAATCTTACAAATTCTCCATCTGAATTCTTCATTAACCATAAAGATAGTAGCTAAAAAGTCATATATGTAGTAATAAAAAGTCTAATAATTTGGATTATAAAGTCACTAATATCTATCTATTAATATAATAAAAAGGTAAACCAAACTATCTATTATCATCCGTATATCATATTTATAATTATATAAAATAATTTCTTAAACCACTTTCATGCAAAGGGGATTTTGTATAATAATAATAATAATAATAATAATAATAATAATAATAATAATAATAAAACAAACCTTTTACATACCATATCACATTTTTCCATATATGTTTATATTAAACTTCATAATAAAGGAAAAAAGGATGTTCAAAAGTCATGAATCTTGATCTGTTTTATGCCTATATTAAATTTGATAATAAAAAAAAGTATATTTAATAGCTATAAAACGCATCCTCAATTGTTTATATATTTTTGATAGAAGTCAAACTTGTAAGCAAAAAAACATTTTTTATCTCTATCATTAGTAAAGTGTTATGTATCACTGATATTTCCTATAATTCTATTCACATTTTTTTATAAGATTGTTTAATAGACGAAGTATTCGACATTAATGATTCAATTATTGTTCAAGTTGCTGCTTTAAAATTCTTAATATATTAGTTTAATACAATTTAATGTCCAATTATTGTTCAAGTTGCTGCTTTAAAATCCTATAATTTTATTCACATTTTTGGGATATTCTACGGTGTACCCTCGTCTTTTTCGGTTTTCTATGTTATACCCCTACATTTTATAATTTATATGATATAACCTTAAACTTCTTACTTATTTTCCATAATGACCTCCTTCAAATCTCCATTAACACTACTACTATAAAAAGTCATAATTTAACATTTATTTTGACTTATTAATATGGTATCACCATTCTATATAAAAAGTATCGCAAATATCTTTAAATAAACATAAACTTCTCTTAAAAAACATATGCTATAAAGCATGAAATAATAATAGCAATTTGATAAAATTGAGTTAGATTTGTATACTATTTGGTTGGTTAATGGTAATTCGGCGAACTAATAAGTAAATGAGAAGGTTGTCGAGTAATTGAAATGTTAAATAAACGATTTAATAGATAAATTAAGAAATTAAGCTAGCAAAACCAATAAATAAGGTCATTATATAGACTCATGTATAGAGTTTAAGGGCATATCATAGAATTTAAAAAATGTAGGGGTACAACGTAGAAAATCGAAAAACACGAGGGTACACCGTAGAATATCCCCACATTTTTTTATAAGATTGTTTAATACAATTTATTGTTGTATTATTAGCTTCAATTTTAAAGGGATCATGGTATATTAGTTTTGTCATAACATTTCTAATTGTGTGTTTTATGTTATTTTCATAATTGTTCTTGAAATTTTAATATCTAAGGTGAGGGTGCTCTATTTTGGGATTTTTATTTGTTTGTTAATATAGTTTTGTATAAATTGATTATATGAATACCTATATTATTAATTATTTTAGCTTATATTGATTTACTTTAATTTTGATAGAGTGTCTCAAAAGACTATTTGGCTTTATATATCTCTTAGAACTTGAAAACTATAAGGTGGGTTGATCGTAGTATATTATGATATCAAATTACTAAAATATCACATTACAAACTGACGTGAATTTCACGGGTCACAAAACTAGTTATATATTATAACGCTTAATTTATTATTTAACAATTTTTAAAAATTGTATTACACGGTTTTTAACTCTTTCACGCATTTTTAACTTTTCAATTAAAACTTCTAATTCTATTTTGTATTTTACCAAACTGGTTACAAATCAAATATTTTCATTGAAGTGTTGAAGTATGCTACGAATATGTCAATTTGACCCTTTAACGACATCATATGCAAAGTAAATATTATAGTGATTGATTCTAACACGATGCTCATTTTCTTTTGATTTTTGAATACTTTCAAAACATTAAATATTTTTTTCCCATCAAATATATTCTTTTAACACTCACAATGTATATTTATTTGAGATTTTTTATTTTATTTTTATTTTTAATATGTGTATATCTTATTTTATCATGAATTAAGAAAATTAATAGTTCTTATGAATTATAATAGTAGTGTTATGATTGTAATATTGGATGAATGAAGAGAATACAACTATGCTTAATCTTACAAAATATGTTTGAATCATATCATATCATATCATATCATATCACATATCATATATCATATATGCTTTAATCTCTAATGATAATGTCATTTAAAAAAATGTGTAGCTAATTTTGCTAATTTTCTACTAATAATAGACAAATCCACTTCAAGAGTTCTACACCTTACTTTTTTTTTCTCTCACTATTATTATACTTTATATATTATCATAATTTTTGTCTACTTCCACAATATCTTGATTCTTCCCTCAAATAAATTGTTGAAATTTATGCGAGCAAAAAATAATTATACACATGTTTTTATGTAACTTCGCTACAATATCATCCTTTCAAAAGGGTAACTCCGCTAAAATATTAAAAAAAAAACAAGCAAGACTAAGTATCTTACTAAGTCACGTGTCATTTAAAATTCATTTCAATTGTTATGAGTCATATGTTTATAAGTACAAAACATATATAAAAACTATTAATTGCAAATACAAAATAAATTAATAACAACCTCTAATTTTCCATTCACAACTTTGGTTATTAATCTATCATCGATATTTAGAATATATTTCTTTTATTTAATGGTATGTTTCTTAAACACCGTTATTATATATACTTTGTAATTTTGTTATCATAATTTATTATAGTTCCTCTCATTCACAAAACTTTTCTTCTTCCCCTAAATAAATTGTTGAAATTAATACGAGAATTAATGGGTACAAATAAGATTATAAATACATTAATGTGAGTCAACATTGAATCGATAAGCTATAATAATATTTTCATCCAAGTAAATGATATATAAAAATCATTACATTAATTTTCTTACATATACGTTGAAACTCCATTAAGGGGGTGTTTGGTTGGGTGGATTGAAATGGAATGGAATGGATTCTAGACATTCTAGTGTTTGGTTGAGACATTTTGGAATGGATTTAGAATCCATCGGGATTCTCATCTCACCCCAATCCCCTGAAATCCCATACCCACCCCCCTTCCCCTGGATTCAAACTTCATTCCTTTACGTTTATTTTTCTAATGAACCAAACATGTTTTGAAAGGTATGAAGTTAGAACTCCATACCAATATGGTGTCTCATTCCAATCCATTCCATTCCATTCTTAAAGAGTGAACCAAACGACCCCTAAAATGACAAAAGGATGTTGAGACGCTTTTGTACATGTATTTGCTAAAAAAAGTCTATGAAACTACATTGTATTTAAGAAAATAAACATCTAATTTTTAGCGTGATTGTTAAGACAAAAATGAATTGTGTTTTAACACATCGCTTTCTATGTATTATTCATATTGTCTCTAATAGACTAAAGACAATATGTAAAAATTCAGTGATAAAATATTATTAATTTGCATTCATGTAGAGATTTTACAGGTTTATATTAATTTACATGTAATAAGAAATAGACTTAGATGTCCACCCTTTTGTTTCTTTGCCCGATAAAAATAGGATCAAGACTTTTACAACGCACCAAAATGACAACAAAAACAGTAAAATAAGTACAGAAATAGCAAAATTATCCGTGCATTTGCACGGCCACAAAAACTAGTTAATTGGTTAAACCGTACTTGCAAACATTAACTTGTGTGTAACTGATCTCAGGCTCGAACCCTACTACCGATATTTTTAAATTTTTAAAATTAGCAAGTCATCTTTAAATAAACCAGAATAATCGAAAAATTGATTTCCAAAATATTAATAAATGTAAAAAAACAAAAAAAAAAACGGGTCCATTAAGTAAAATACAAAAAAAATTAATTTCAAAAATATTAATTTACAAAAATAATTTCGAAAAGAATATTAATAAAATAAAAAAATAAAAATCGTCCAAATTAATTACATACAAAAAAATTAATTTGCAGAATATTAATTTACAAAATAATTTACAAAATTAAGTTCCAAAATAATTTCCAATAGAATATTAATAAAATACAAAAAAACCGTGTAAATAAATTAAATACAAACAAAATATTTTCTAGAATATTAATTTACAAAAAAAAATTCCAACAATATTACTAATTAATATTTCCGAAATTTAACTAAATACAAAAAATAACAAAATATTTTTTAAAAATATTAACTTAGTAAAATATAATAAAATCTTAACAAAATAACAAATATTCCTAAATTATGCTAACTATATGTGATTAAGAACTTAACTACATTTATATAATTACTAATATACCCTAACACTGACTCATGTAAATTAACTATGATTATACACATGGCGCGATGCGATTGGTCGTGTATGAGTTTTTTCATATACAATGTTTATCTCTATCGCCTTCCATTAATTGGAGTATATAGTTTAATTGAATTAAATTGAGTGGAACTAAGCTGAAGTGAAGTAAGTTGAATTAAAATTTAATTTTGTGAATAGCTTAACTGAAAATAATTGATTGAACGTAAATAAAACTTAACGGAACATAGCCAAACAAAATAAAAAAGAGCTGAAATTAAGTCAGAAAGAACATAACCTTAGTTACAAAACACCATTTAACAATATATAAGTTTCAAGATAATAAAACATATCTTTTGACATTTTCATATTTAGTCTATACCATTTTTTTCAAGATAGAATTTGTAATTTTTTTTTTGCAATCAATATAACATTTTTCAGGATTAATAATTTACAATATATTTTATTTTTAAAATATAAATTAGAGTAAATTAGATTTCACTCCCTTTTAAAATAATTTTTTAAAATTTACTCCCTTTTGAAATTTATTTTTAAAATTACTCCCTTAACTTGCATTTTTTATTAAATTACTCCCATAAATTGCAATTTTTCTTAAAATTGCTTCAAAAAATCGATTTGAGTTGATATATTCCTCTGTTTTTGAACCCCTTACATTTTTCAACATATTTATACCTTCCAATGTATAGATTGGCTAAGCCACAAACGAAATAAGTTCAAATATAGACGAAATAAGTCACTAAAAGTGGAGTTGGGAGAAATTTTAGTAAAAAATGCAACTTAAGGAAATAATTTTATTTTAAAAGGGAGTAAATCTAAAAATTTTAATTTGAAAAGGAAGTAAACTTTAATTTACTCTATAAATTAATAAGCATCTGTATCTTTATTAAACTTTGACGTCCATGGGTTTAAAAGCCAAATGCTGCTTTTGAGCCTGTGTTGGAAGCTTAACATCCTTAGCTAAGCCAATAAATTCAAGAACCGCGATAATGTACCATGTATAATCAATTTGCCACCATTCCAAGCCATGTCTAGCTGAGTACTCAAATGCATGGTGGTTGTTATGCCACCCTTCCCCGCCTGTTATCAACGCCACCCACCTGATAATCAGAGTTACGATATTGAGAATCATACAATTATTATGATTTTATATCTAATTATATTTACATAATCACTTTTTAGAGCATCTTTAATGGACAGTTACAACACGTTGTAACTTGATTTATCAATACAATTTTTTTAAAGTATTTTGCTCTTCAACTGCATATGCATATCGCTTAATAGTTGGCTACAACAATACTTTCTAATTTTCCGTGTCACACAATAAAATATTTCTCCAATTATAAACTTTACCTTTTTTTTTTTTTTTTTTTTATAAAATCTAGCTACATGCTTAGTAGAGCTATATTGCTTGTTACGTGTTGAATTGACTTTGTTTTGTGTCTCTTTGTGCAAGGTTGTGATGGTGTGTTGTCTTAAGGTAGTCGATATGTGAGACACTAACTTGTACGATTTTCGAAACAACCCGATATTTCAAATAACAACTACTCACAAGTCACAAATCGTAAAAAGGTAGTTAATCGAACCCGTCGTTGGGTAAAGTACTCAACCTCCCAAAATATCAACAAATGATAACGTGAACTCATTCTATATAAATAGTTCGAAGATAGTTCTATTTTCGTAGTTACTTTTGTTTATAACCCATTTAAGAAAAAAAATTAATTTTTATATTTTTTTCTATATTTACAAACGAGTTTTTATTAAAGTGTGACCTTTAGTAAGAAAGGGATTTGCGAGAATATATCACGATAAACTAAAATATGAACTAAAAATGACCCTACTTTGAAATTTTTCTTGCAAATTCTTCTCTTATTAACATCTTTACACTGGTAAGTCTATCTTACGATGAGTATATCCGTCGCAAGTTTAATGGGTTAAATTCTCCGACTTGGTAAATAAGACAAAGTATAGGAAATCTCAATTTGCTTATCTTATCTTATCCAAGTGGATAATATTTGACCCGTTGCAAGTTTGCGACGGATATGCCTGTCACAAGTAAAAAATTTGGGCTTTACAAAAGTGCAATTGAAGAATTAAACACATACCAATTATTTTTAGACAAATCACCCGTATTCCAAGCTTGATTTCCCCAAATATGGCACGCAGAATTCACGAGAAATGTGCAATGATAAACACATACAGCTCTTACACCCTGCATGATTGTAATGCTAATGATTTAATGAGGAGATCAACTTACTCTTAATCCAAAATCTATTACCATAACATCTCATTTCACATTATATTTTTGTAGTAGTTATTTTGTGCGACAGTCTCATTCCTTATATTTTTCTAAAATGTAACTATTATTAATAAAAAGTAATCATGTTTTGATAAATAATAACTACTTTGGAAAAATATATAATTTTTTTTAATCAAAAGGATTGTTCACTATTTAATCAAAAGTGGTATTATTTATCAAAATATGGTCAATTTTCTATTAATCGCATGTACAACCGTTGTAGATGAGAATTTGCGATATTTCTATTTGACTTTTGAATCTCGTAGGCATTATTATAACCATATTTTCTCATATTATATAGTATATAAATATTGAAAATATTAATTTGTGAAATTTTTTTATACTTCATTCTTCTGGTTAATAGTTATCTATAATTTTGGCAAAAAGTATAAGAAACTGCCAGACAATCTGGAATAAATCAATTATTTATATTAGTAGTGTAGATTTCCACAATGCATACACGGTATACGTATAGTTTTTGTTTTTTAGGGCACTACTTATAAATTTTAAATCCACAGTTTATTAAGTTTTAATATTTCACCTCATTATATTTTGATATGAAACAAAAACAATTGAAATAGAAGACTAATCAAAGTGAATTGAGTAAAGTTATTAAATGTTTATTTTAATGAAAATACTTATTTACCATTAAACTATTGATCTCATTTTGTAAATTTTTTTCAATTATTTATCCTATTTTTTTTATCACAAAGGTAATAGTAAATAGTATAGGTGTCAATTTATTCCCTAAAGTAATAATTATTGCATTAATGAAAGATTTAGCAAATTATATTTTATAATTCTAAAGCAATTTTGTTTTACTTTACATAAAATTTATAATTTTGAGTTTAATGAAAAACTTATAGTTTAGTTACAAGATTATATTAAATGAAAAGATAATAGTTTAATGGAAAATGTCTTGTTTGTTTTCGGGACGAAAAACCTTTGAAAATACCTATTCTCTTAGTATATATAGGATACACGCAATACACAAATTCTCATTTGTGACGGTACTATCCGTCGTAAACTTGTGGCGGGTTAAATAAAACCCATTTGGGAAGTTAAAACAAACCATTTGTGATTCTCTATGCACTTTTTTTTTGTCTTATCTAAACAGGTGGGTTTATTTGACCCGTTGGAAGCCTGTGATTGATATACCATCACAAAAGACACCTATTGTATAGGATATGATTTCATCCACTTGCACATATGTTTTTTTAATCAAAATGTTACCAAAACCGAAAATAAATAACTACTATTGGCCGATACGTCCAAAAGGTATAACAAGTTCAAGGTGTTATAATATTTTTACTGTTGATTATAATACATGTTGTAAAAATAAATAAGCTAAATAAATAATTTTTAAAACTTAAAAAATATTGAAGATTAAATATTTAGAACTTTAACATAAATTAGTTAAACCTAGGGGTGAGCAAATTTAGGTTCGGACCGGAAAAATGGACCGGACCGGACCATTTGGTCTGGACCAAATCCGGACGAATTATTTTGGTCCGGTCCTCGGTCCTCATTTTTTCAAGTTTTGGTTTTCGGTCCGGTCCGGTCCAAGACCGGTTAATTTTGGTCCGACCAAATGGACCAAAATCTATGTTTTTTAAGACTAATTATTAAAATATTTTGAATTAGATTAACATTTTATCTTCAAAAGACATTATAAATTCGTATTGTCAATGATTTTCTTATATAAAAAGTGTCGTCTTATCATTTAAATGCATATTATTTAGCGAAATTAAATGTAGTTATCGTATACGAAATAGTGAAAAAAAATAGTTTAGGTCCATTTCGGTCCAACACCGGACCGGACCAAATATTTCGGGTTTGGTCTGGTCCAACGCCGAAAGTTTTAAGTCCAGTCTTTGGTCTATCAAATTTTTAAGTTCAGTCTTTGGTCCGGTCCAGTTCAGTCCGGTTCGGTCCGGTCTTAAACCGTTTTTCACCCCTAGACTTAAACCTAAGATTATAGAAAAAGACAGAATATGGAGAAAGTCTAGACTCTAGAGTGTAACTCACCATCCCCCACACAACGTATGGAAATCCTCCGAAAGCATACAAGAGTACCCCAAGGCCAATTGAATGCGATATGCATGTACTCTTCAAAAACCTGTAAAATGGTTGCCTCTCCAAGTCTTCTACATT
The DNA here is from genome assembly GCA_029255685.2 of Silene conica. Lineage (NCBI taxonomy): Eukaryota > Viridiplantae > Streptophyta > Magnoliopsida > Caryophyllales > Caryophyllaceae > Silene > Silene conica. The sequence goes on from CM055311.2 coordinate 74,581,941, forward strand.
GCTTGTATCTCCGCACTGAAAAAATACGTATGAGAAACGATAAGAATAATTAGAATTTATAAGTAACCTTAAAACTTAAAATTTCGTAATAAGAAGAAATTAGAAGATCGGTGACTAGTGGTGATTGAAGAAGAATTGTTAACATCATATAAAGGCAATGGGTAGGATTTGGACAAGATTCATATCTAAATCCATTTCAAAATGGTATATCCAGATCCTACCCTTATCCTTAGGGTCCGAAATTTGTAGATTCATATCCGCATCCTAAGGATCTGGGTAGGATCTGGGTAAAATCCAGATCCGTCATTCTCCAACGATACATTCAAATGAAACCGCACCAAGTCACTATTATACACTATTTCACTTTTACTTGTCAATTATTAGAGACGATGTTTTAATCGAATTACCCTCTATTAGCTTCACTGGTTAAACAATCATAGTCAAAAAGAAACAAAAAGAGTGTATAAAGTGTTAAAAAGTCATATAGCAACTTACAAATAAGGTTTACAAACCACAAAATAATTATAATTCCAACGATTCATAATAAAACAAACTGTTCAAACAAAATAAACACTAATACTTCATTCCTTGTTTCCATGATTTACCTTTGAAGGGTCGAATCTATCCAAATTTTACCCTTATAGAAATTAAAAGAGGGTTCAAGGGTAGGATCTGGATCTTAGTGGTGGGATCCGGTGGGATCCAGATCCGACCCTTGTACTCGTATAAGGATATGGATCTGGCCCGGATCCTAAGGATCTAAAATAATGGGATCCATATTCTACCCTTGGGTATATATAGGGTCTGGTGGATCTGGGTAGGATCCGGGATCCATTGCCATCCCTACTTACGGGTAAACGGTTGTAAGTGATTTGAACCGACTCGTAGCGCCCTCAAAATCAGCTCGGTAAAAGTTCGGCACGAAATTGGTCAAAACTAATTTCGACCTAATTTCGAGCCGGGGTGGTCCAAATCTAATTGATTCTGAGCTTAGTAGAGCTCGGAATCGGAAGTTCATTAGGCTCATTTTATATATTATTTTTAGTTATTTTGTCATTTTGTAATTGTTTTTGTTCCTAATAAAATGTCATTTTAACATTTATAATCATATATTTCTTATATTTGCATTTCCTTAAAAGATAAAGTAAAGAAAATAAAGATGTAACCGAACTCGAATAGAGCTCGAGCCTAGGCTCTGAGTTAATTTCAAGCTTCGATTTTTTAAGCTCGGATAATTTTGAGCCGCTTTCGAGCTCAAGCTCAAGTTTACGAGCTGATTTCAAGCCCACCGAGCTCGAGCTTAAATCGGTTTGATTATACCCTACTGATAACTATTACTCTTTTAACGGAGGGAAGATACCAGAATTCATACCTTTTTAAGGATACTTGTGTTATCAAAGAGCCAGTTAATGTGGCTGAACCAAAATCCTTCAAGGGGACTATGCGGATCTTGCTTAGTATCACAAAACTTGTGATGCCACCTATGTGTGCTCACCCATGTAATTGGATCATCCTAGTTTAAATATTTTATAAATTAAATAAGATTAAGCAGAAATATAAAAGCAACATCATCATTATTTGGTTAGTAGGTCTTATATTATTGGACGGTAATATACAATTATATGTATACATTCTATAGACCGTATCGATGCAAGGTCAATTGGAGGTAAAAGTTTGCGATCTTAACTCTCTGACGGTAGATCGCATGCCCTATTTGGCCAATAATCAAGAGATATGGCTTTCGCAAGATTATGTTGCTCGGTCTGACGTTTTCCTTGTTTCTAAACGCTTTTAATTTTGTCTTTTGCAACAAATAGGGTCCAATCTCGAGTTTAACCTATATACTTGTGCAACCATATAAATTCAAATAAATTTGAGATCTAAAAGAAGTATTCAATATCATCTATTTTCTAATCTTTCATATTTTGGGAAATTTGTGTTTAGATAATTAAATAATTAACCTTTATCCATTTTTATCATAATCATTTTATATTTAGCTGGTTGTAATAATAGGATTACTAGTGTAACACCCGTGAAAAATCACGGGGACAATTCTCTTTATTCGAACAAATTGATTTTTAACGGGGTTGTTTTGCATATAAGATATGTTCGGTCAAAAGGTGAATTTCCTGGTACACTAATTTTCGAATATCTGTTACCAATGATGGAAATATTTGGATTAATTATGATAACATGAATGAATAAGATATATAAGAAAAAAACAATAAACGATTAAAAAAAAGATTAAATAATTAATAATGATTAATTTGGAAAGTTATTATATTTGCTGAATTGGTGACAGAACTTAAGTTGACGGACAAATAGGATGAATAAAATAACTAATTAGGTAGAAATCTAAATTAAATGGGTGTATTAAAATTCGATAATCTAGGACAAAAATTACAGTTTCTCGAAAACCTCCTTGTAAACAATATTCGCTGATGTAAAAAATATGGACTAATAAAATAAAAAATTACCTAGACATAATAATTAATGAAAGATGGAGATATAATAATTAATGTGAAAAATCAATTACTGGATGATGGATAAAGATGAGTTAGAAAAATAAGGAAAAAGTTACATAAAAAAGGAAAATGGAGAAAAATGAGATTACAGACTTTTTTTTCAAAAATAATTAAGAAAAAGACTAAAATAACCCTGATGTACAATAGCATTGTACATCTGGTGGTATAGTCCAGGAACTGTATAATTAGGATATTTTGTTACCTTAATTCAAATTCAGAAATATTAACAATCATTAACATAATTTCAGCAATGGAAAATATTATATCATATTATATACCACATTTTCCAAAATACCATAGGAGCTATATTATATTCCTCGTAATGCCACATTAATATATTTGTCAATCATCATGGATCACTAAGAAAGTAATTGATATCGCTTAAATAAAATAAAATTCTTTACAATGCATGGTTCACGATAGTTTGACAGTGGTATTAGACATGCCTTCGGTTCTATTTGGTAAATCTAATTGAAAATTGTAGTTGAAAATTGAAATAGTAACTCAAATCTAATAAGCTAGAAAAATAATAGATATATTTGGTGTACCCGTCATTAAATCTGTCATATTTTGTACCCGTCATAAATAATACGATTATGTATCATACGAAATCTTTCTATATATTCTCTAAATAATTAATATTCTCTAAATAATTGTTTAGAGAATATAAAAGGCAAATTAGAAAATCTGACTTGTTTTACGTTGTCTTTTTTGATAGATAAAACACGTTTTTTAAATCAATTAGGAAATCTGACTTGTCAAATTTCAAAGTATTATATTTTTCGGAAAAATTGTTTTGTGAGGGTGAATGTGAGGGCGTCATATTTTTAATAAAATTTAAATTAACCCAATTTAATAAGGTATTGTTACATTCCTAAATTAACCCGTCATATTTTGTACGAATTTGAAACTATGTGCCAAAATAAGTTAATGGTGAAAAATAGAGGATTCGATAAAAATTACTTTATATTTGCAAACCATTAAAGGCAACTTTATTAGTTTACAACGTAATTATCTTCAATGATTCTCGAACTTTATATTCACCTAATTAACCCCTAATTATGTTCAATGATATTCTTAATTTATATTTTCAGACCATTAAAGGCAACTTTATTTATTATATTCTCTAAATAATTCGAGAGTCACTTTGTGAGTCGGATTCTTGAAATTTCAAATTTAATTTGGTATGAAAACGTTACATTACAACCCATTAATTGAAAATATGGGTGCAAATTCCATATTTAATAATGGTTGACTTGTCAAGAATGATTTGTCAAAATTGTAAGGATTTAATTGGCCGATGAAAACTTGTTTTGTGTGGGTGAATGTGAGGGTGTGTAAGGCCTAATACTGTTACCAGTTACCACATAGTGTCATATATTCATAATTTTAAGATTCTTTTATAGTAATAATGATGATAGGTAGGGAATTATGGTAAAAAATCGTGATTGGTAGGGAATATATATGGAATATTTAGGATTTGTTATTAGTATAATCTGATTGGTTGTTATTAGTATAATATTATAATATTTATAATATTTAGGGAATCTCGGTATAATATTTAGGGAATCTTGGAATGATTATAATAATAATAATAATAATATTATAATATTATAATACATAAAAATATATGACTTGGCATAAATTGAGGGTTCTTATTGGTCTACGAAACTGATTTTTGTGAGAGTGAATGTGAGTGAGCGAAAGAGTGAACGGTGGATTATTAGCGCGCCACGTATGCAGTTATACATTCTTCTTTTATAGTAATAATGATGGAAGGCTAATTTTCTTTTTCTTGGCATAATTTGTTCCAAAATCGCATCTTATGCATTATTGTATATCTCTATGAACCCTTTTCTCTTCTCTATTTATTACATCGGTTTTTCTAACGTGTACCCTATGGCCAAATGTTAATAAGTTAATTAGAGAAAGATTGTTGAGAATATTTCACTAATAATGCTAAATGTGAGTTTGTGTATCAATTTTTCTGGTTATATTCTCAAAATTTTTCTTTTTTTAGACTATTAACGTTTGCCCTTAGGGCACATGTTAGAAAAACCGCTATTATATTTCGTTTTTAACTTGTTATTGTTACATGATATGATTGATGTTGGAGTATTTGGCAATTTAGCATTTGTATTTTTAGTTACACACTAACATATCACTTACTATTTTTAATTCATTGAGTCTTAAACAATGATTATTAAGAATTGACGATACCGGTTCTAATTTTACCGAATCTTGGCACCATTATCGGAGAAGGCAACCTATCTAAACCTTGTTTTGGAATTATGGTTTGGTATAAAATTAGAAAAGTTGATTGACAAACCTGAAGGGCTAAGTTACCCAAATAAGCAAAGGAGTACTCGAGCCATTTAGGAAGCTTAAAACTCTTATGTGTCAAATTCCTATGATATGACAAACAAATACCCAATATGCCCGTTATGAACCATAGAACAATAGTCACCCGTAACGCACCCCAACTGAAACAAAATGGCGCAAACATAGCCAACCCATGAGTTATGATCATTACAGATAATGTCCTAATATCTAACCAATTCCATTTACTTCTTATTACCACATTATCTGGTCTATTCACTACGACATCAGAAAGCCAAATTTTACGGGAACTCGACGTTGATTTGGGTGTCGCGGTTGCTGTGACCGGAAACCTAGTCGTAACATTTGTTCCCGTATTAAGGACAAATGATGAATATGGTGTTTTTCTAGACTTTAAGCTCGTTGGGGCGGGACGTGGTAGTGATAATAATGGCCGGTTTAGGTACGGGTTTGTGATTGAGGCAGTCATTGTAGCCATGGAACAATTGTGTTTTCTTTTTCTGCGAAGTATATATTATGATAATAGCTAATTTTGCATTGCGCCATAAGTTATAACCTTATATAGCGACAGTAAGGGTATGAAGCAAGAACGTACAATGAGTTAGGATTATATAACCAGATGTATACGAGTATTATACAATTATAATGCATTTAATTGAATTTATTTATATATTTGTTGAGTTTTTAAATTCTTTTGAGTTCAGGGCCGGTCCCGAACATTTTGAGACCCTAGTCAAATTTGTAAAATAGGACCCCAACGCTTTAAAAAAATTGTTTAATTAATTTATGTGTTACTGTCTAATATTACAATTCAAAAAAAAACAATTCAATTTTGTTTGAAAAACATTAATTTTTTTCAATGTTAAAAATGATGTTATTTTATTTAAATTCAAATTAGGTTACTAAAATATAAGTAAACTAGTTTTATGCCCGTACAAAAATGTACGGGTCTATTTATAAAAATTTCGTAAATATTAGTGCAAATATAATTTAATATGAATTTAAATGAGAAATATATAAATTATCAATCCGGCGATGATTTTGACTCTAAATAATTGATTTATTGGTATTGAATTAATTAATTTTTTTTTTTTAAAGATTGTTATAAATTGAAATTAGTTTTCAATTTTAATGTTATTAACGGAAATAATCAAACTTTATGAAATAAATCTAGACCATATAAAATAGATAATAAATTGTATTGTACTTGTATAACTTACCCCTTAAACAACTTACCATTTAAATGAAAGTAAAATGATAGAAATTTTTGTAGCCGTGGGGTACACGGATAAGAAAATTCTTATACTGCTAATTTTAAGCGGTCCATCATAATCTCTTCAAATCTTTAGATTTGATACTATAAAGATTTTGAGTTTATTTTATTAGTATTATTATTAATTATTAATATGCAACCCGGTCCTTGTTAATAAACGGAATATTATTGAATGTAACTTTCGGAAATGATTTTTTTAGCTTGAAATTTGAATTTTATTACGACAATGGCGAAATGTAAGCCGAATACATTACAGAATATAAGACTTTTAATTGAATCATTTTGGTGTATATTGGACCGTTATTCATATTTTCAATTAACAATAATTTAATCATATATCGTATTTTATATGTAAATCATATAACAATATTACATAATATAAATAAGGAATAAGAAGATTAATTCGGAAAATTATGGGATTAGGAATGACGAAAAGAGGAAAATTAATTCTAAATTTACGTAAGAGGTAAATTAATTCATTGTAAAAAAAAAAAAGTGGGCCCCTTTATTTTCTTAATCCAAGGAGCCAATGAAAATCATTTAAAAGCTATTGCTTTTATAGAGTTAGATGACTAAATGATAAGCCTATGAATTCCCAAATAAATATAGAAGTGGTAAAAAAGGTATAATATATGTATGGAGAATAGAACTCGGTGACAATCTATTACTTGGTTAGTTGAATAATCACTAAACCACATCCCTTATATTCATATTTACATGTAATACATTTTATTTGACAAAATCACAAATTCTAGTTTTATTTTATTGGGCCCCTTCTACACTTGCGCCCTTGTCATTTGACTCTTACAGCCGACCCTATTTGAGTTATATTTTCATTTTTTATAGCAAAATTATAATATTGTTGAACTTATATGTATTGTGTTTTAGTTGTATAATAATTTTCTGAACTCAATGTTTTATAAAATAGTTCATAAATTTTACAATATAACTCATATTTTTTCTACTGAAACTTGAAAATTTCTATAAAAAATTCAAATATATATCTTTAATTGTATACCTATGGTAATATAATCCTGTCGTTGGATCAAGTATTCCGTAATAAATAAGCCAACTCCCAACCATAGGAAAAGAGATTGGGACTATATCGACCGTAATCATGAAAAGTATTAGAAAGATAAGATTCTAAATATGTGGTTCCCTAATGGTAGTTGTGCGCTAATAACGTGGTTAGAAACTTCTCACATTGTATTTATTGGAGTATTCCTTTTTTTCCATGCAAACAAAAATATGATAGAATTGAAATGGTCATAATCGAAGGAATTATATATGCTAGGATATTTTCGACAATGGCGAAATATAATATAGGATATAAATCATATAATATATTTACGTATTTGCTCATTTATTTACGAGTTTTATCTATTTATGAATTATATTTCATTATTCTTCCATTCTATACCCTTTTACACAAAAACAACCAAAAAACTCTCTCTAATTCTCTCCTTCACAAAACTAATCAAATTTATCAAATCCGTCAAAATTACATAATTATGGATGTTAATTCTCTACTTCTATTTTGTTCTTTGTTCTTTTCTAGAAATATGAAATGGTGATGTAGGCGGAGATATGCAGTGAATACAAAGAATTCCTGTGCTTTTTCAGATTTAGCGAGCATCCGGACTGAATTTCAACTTTGTTGTACTGCAATTCGGGCATTAGTCTTTGCACCATTAATGCTTTTTGCTGGTTGCTTTTGTTGGGGCTGGTGTCCTTGACAATTAAGTACAATGACTTATTAAATCTCTTTAAGGATCACAAGGGCATACTTTTGTATTATTACCAGTTGATCCACGTTTATCAATAACGGTTGGCTTGCTAGATAAGTTTGACGTTATTGTCATACGGATGGCGGTGATCAACTGGTCCCTATACGTCACACCTATAGGACACGTTTGAGAGATGTGAAGGTATGAAAATACAATCACATTTATGCCGGATATGACTAAACAGTTAGTCAGAGGTATTGACTATTAAATTAGTCAATAAGATGTTGAGATTATTATTTAATACGGATTAAATAATTTTAGCTAATACGGATTGCATGATTAATTCGTAAAATTAAATATAAACGGTTATATTTAATTAAATATTGTATTCGCGTATTAATATAAACAGTTATATTAATTTGGGTAATTATACAATATCGTAATTTTATCAGACCATTATTAATACATCGACTGCATTAATATCTGATAACATGCATATGATTTATAAACAAAACCCGCGAATAAAGATTAGCAAATCGGGTCGAATCATGCAAATGAATAAGGTAAGAGTGGACAAAGCCCACTCTTACCCTAATTCGGCCGACCCACCAAATTGCTACATAAGGAGAGTCCTTCTCCTTATGTCAGGAACTGTTGAATCAAAAAATCTCACAATTAGGGTTTTGAGAGCATTCTTCTCCCAAAACTCAGATCTCACATCTAAAACCTAAATAGCTCTCCCAATATTGCAAGGCAGTTGGAGAGGATTTCTAGCACACGCGGCCACGTCTCATTCTAAGTCTTGGGTGCAAGTTATAGGAGGGAATTTGCTTTAATTCCTGTTCTTAGGCCATAAGCACAAAGGACCAAAGGTTGATTTCTTTTTCATGCTTTTAATTAACTTATGACTATAATCACAATTGTATGTTTCATTATAATCCTGCAAGTTTGGGGCGAATACATGCTTTATTCCCCACAAGTGGTATCAGAGCCAGGCCATGAAAATTTTACCTTTGTGTTCTTCGTAAGTTTTAAAACCTGAAAAATCGTCTTCTGCCGCTAAGTCGGTCGATCGACCCCCCGTTGCGGTCGGTCGACCGCCTCCTGCGTGTTTTTCTGTTTCGACAGTTTATCTTTTGTGAGAAATCGTTTCAGAAACTCGGTTTCGTGTTTTGTGGTCGGTCGACCTGTTTTTCGGGTCGGTCGACCATTCTGCTTTAAAAAAAAAAGTTTTTTTTTTTTTTTCGTCAGGTGGTCGGTAGACCTGTTTTTTGGGTCGGTAGACCACCCCTGTAACAGACTCATTTTTTTTATTTTCCGAAAATAACATGTTTTATTTTCACATGGCCTTTAGTAATATACTATATACGGAAATAGTATATTATTAATTTTGTGAAACGGTTCACCCTCGTTTGATACATATTATTTTAAAACGGTTTAAAATAATAGGATTATAAACTTATTAAAATTAAAGTGGTTAAAACGGTATAATCACATAATTTTAATTCTAAAAGGTGGTTTGGTAAAAATTTGTTAATCATAATAACAGTATTATGTCATGTATGAATTTTAATTTAGTTGATGCATTTTATTTATCGTCTTGTTGAATGTCTAATGAATGCTTTGAATAACGTATTTAATTTTGCAAACGGTTGTAACTTAGTGTGGCCTTAGAAGATTGTGTCACCGTAATGATGGGACACAGTCTTGCTTGTAATCTTGAGATCTTGAATCTCCGTTTTGGGTTTTTGCCATGTAATTACTTTCGTATTTAAATTAGAATGTATCTAGGACTACTTTTGTAATTTAAATTAGTAATTTTATGAAGACCAAAGACAAGACGGAGACCGGATGCTCACTCCCGCTGCAAGGACCAAGATGGAATATCAAGACAAGCTTCTAGGGTCCAACGGTGGATTCCAAGTTGTTTTATGTTTATTTTGGTAGGATAGGCCACACTAGGACTTTTTATTTACGTTTATTGCTTTCATTTTATGCTTTCATCGATAATAGCTTGCATCATATTCCGCCTAAAACCAAACCACCTATATCATGCCTGAAAACTGACTCATGTAGAGGTTACGCGTTAGTTTTCTGTGACAATACAGATGTCACATGTCAATTGCAAAGCCATCACTTTATTTAATTCATTCACGCATTTGCTAGATATTAGTTCACTTAATATGAATAAATAAAAGTTGATGGGGTCTTCCTCGTATAACCAAAAATTGAGACTAGTCTTTATAAATCAGCCTCCCATGAATCCCTTCTTCGTCGGTAGGCATAATATGACCCCTTCTACGTCGGGTAAGTGGGAACAGATGATTTATTTTATCTCAACATCATGGTCACTCGATACTATCTAGTGACTGAGATGGACTAATAGATAGGATTTACGGAAATCTATCGACCAAGAGTTCCAACGATTGGAATTAGCCAAACTGTGGGCTTATCAATATACGGAAATTGAGTCTTGGGATCATTTATATAATTCTTGAGGGAGATCAATTATATAAATGCATGAGTCTACGAGTTTAAATTCAATTTAATATAGACTTAAATCACAACAATGAGTTGCTTATATGGTTTTGTTTTATCTTCTTTTCAGTCTAGAACACGTTCAATTAAACTGCTGTATAACTAAATGGCTGGTGAAGACCCAATGTCAAGTGCCAAGCTAGCACGTGAATCCTGGCTAAAAGCCTTCATGGACTCAATGAATCAGTCTACTAGACTGAGGAATGATGGGTCAAACTTCTCTGACTGGGAGGCAGCACTACGGAATGCTGCCATTGCTGACGGAAAGCTTAAGTATTTAACTGAGCCAATTCCGGCACACCCAGGAACTGGAGCTAGAGCTAACGATGTTCGCGCTCATAGCGACTTCGTCATGGAAGCGGGTGCGATAAAGAACGTACTCATCTATGCAATGGAATCCAATTTGCAAAGACGCTTCATAACCCATGGTGCAAACAAGATTTTCACCACGCTCACTAACGAATTCTCAAAGGCTCCGAGAATCGTTTCTTATGAGCATACCTGTCGCTTCTTTGAGGCGAAACTCCAGAAGGGCCAAGCAGTTAGCCCACATATTCTTCACATGATTGAAAATATCGAAAAACTGGAGGCCCTAAACTGCAAGATCAGTGAGAACATAATCGTTGATCGAATGCTTCATTCGCTTCATGATGGGTTCGCCCTCTTTAGGGCCAACTACTACATGAACGACATGAACAAGACTCCTCATGAGCTCCACTCCCTTCTCGTACAGACTAAGAAGGATCTGAAAATGAGTGGGAGCATGAAGCAAGATGTTCTCATGATCTCCAATAAGGGTAAGGGTAAGGGTAAAGCTAAAGCTCAGGGCGACCTAACAGTAGGCAAGCCCAAGTTTAGGAAGTCAGGATTTACTAAGAGTGGGCCAGGTGAGTCAAGCAACTCACAGGGCAAGACTAAGAGTAAGGATACTAGCATGGAATGTCACCATTGCCACAAGACTGGGCATTGGAGGCGCTCATGCCCCGTGTATGTATCGCGAGGACATTAAGGCAGGCCGCGTTACTCCTGTTGGTATGTCTTCTTCTTCTTTTATTCACATGATTGAGATTAACCATGCAAGTTACAGAACTTGGGTACTAGATACTGGTTGTGGTTCTCATCTATGTAATCAAGTGCAGGGCCTCCGAAACCAAGAACCCTTAACCAAGGGTGAGGTTGACCTGCGTGTCGGGAATGGAGCACGTGTTGCTGCAGTCTCGAAGGGAACATACGTGATCCAGCTTCCAAGTGGATTCGAGTTATTTTTATATAACTGTTATTATGTTCCTAGTTTGTCCAAAAACATTATTTCAGTTTCTGCACTTGACAAACTCGGTTTTTCATTTGTAATAGAGAATAATAGCTGTATTTTCTCCTTACACAATATGATTTATGGCAAGGCAGTTTCCATGAATGGAATTTATGTTTTAGATCAAACTACCGAGATATTACATGTGAATAACAAGAGATTAAAGGTAGGTGACAAAGATCAAACTTACCTATGGCATTGTCGTATGGGACACATAAATGAGAAACGCGTAAAACAGCTCATACAGAATGAAGCTATATCGCCCTTTGATTTCGAATCATATGGCACGTGTGAATCATGTCTCATTGGCAAAATGACTCGTATTTCCTTCAAAGGTGTTGGAATGCGCGCTGCCGACCTATTAGGACTCATACATACCGACGTATGTGGCCCTATGTCGATCAACGCACGAGAAGGTTATAGGTATTTCATCACTTTCACGGATGATTTGAGTAGATATGGCTATGTCTACTTGATGAAACATAAAATTGAATCCTTTGACAAGTTCAAAGAATACCAGAATCGGGTACAGAACCAGCTGGGTAGAAAGATTAAAGCACTACGTTCTGATCGTGGTGGTGAGTATCTTTCACACGAGTTTGATCAACACCTTAAAGACTGTGGCATCGTGCTACAGTTAACTCCACCTGGAACACCACAATTAAATGGTGTGTCCGAACGGAGAAATCGAACTCTACTCGATATGGTTCGATCCATGATGAGTCACACCGTCGTGCCTGATTCATTGTGGGGCTATGCTCTTTTGTCGGCCGCTCTAATACTTAACCGAAGTCCGTCTAAAGCTGTTGACAAGACTCCATACGAATTATGGAAGGGAACGGTCCCTAACTTGTCCTTTATACGGGTTTGGGGCTGCGAGGCTTATGTCAAGTGGAGACACGAGGATAAGCTCGGCCCGCGATCGGTCAAGACATACTTTATAGGTTATCCAAAGGGAACTTTTGGTCATTACTTCTACTCGCCAACCGAACAACGTGTTTTTGTTGCGGCTAGTGCGACGTTCTTAGAGAAAGAATTTCTCGAGAACAAGTCGAGTAATAGAACCTTCGAGTTATCGGAGGTTCAAGAACCAACTACCGAGCAACCATTGGAGGAAACAGTTCCTTCAACCGAGGCTGCGGTAGATATTCCTGAGGAACCTAGGAGGTCGGGAAGAGTCTCTATTCCTCCGGACAGATACATTGGTATGGTCGAGGAACGTGATATAGATGACATCTTACTCCTAGAGGGTAATGAACCAACAACCTATAAGGGTGCCATGACTAGTTCTGACTCAAAGCTATGGCTAGAAGCCATGCATTCGGATTATCTTAGCGATCGCTGCATTTCATGACTATGAAATATGGCAAATGGACGTTAAAACCGCCTTCTTAAACGGTTATTTGGAGGAAGAGTTGTACATGGTACAACCTGAGGGTTTTATCGATCCAGCACATCCTAAGAAAGTTTGCAAGCTTAAGCGTTCCATCTATGGACTTAAGCAAGCATCGCGGAGTTGGAATCATCGCTTCGACCAAGTGATAAAAGAGAATGGGTTCATTCGGTCAGTCGAGGAACCATGTCTCTATATCAAGTCGAGTGGGAGCAAGATTGTATTCCTAGTACTGTATGTCGACGACATACTCTTGATTGGGAATGACATACCTCTCTTATCTTCGGTTAAAGCATGGTTGAAAAACCATTTCCAGATGAAAGATCTGGGAGAGGCACGAAGAATTTTGGGCATCCGTATCTACAGGGATAGATCACGACGGATGTTGTCTCTCAGTCAGGAGTCTTATATAGATAAGATTCTAGAGAGATTCAGCATGACGAACTCCAAGAAGGGGTTCCTTCCTATGACTCCTGGGCTTCACTTGAGCAAGACTCAAGAAGCTAAGTCATTGGAAGAGAAAGAGCGCATGAGTCGGATTCCTTATGCTTCGGCAATAGGATCGATCATGTATGCCATGATATGCACACGTCCAAACGTTGTATATGCATTGAGTATGACTAGTCGATTCCAAGCTCATCCAGGTGAACAACACTGGATGGCCGTGAAAAACATTCTTAAGTACCTACGGAGGACTAAAGATTGGGGATTGACTTATGGAGGCGACTCAACGCTCTGCGCCACGGGTTACGCAGATGCTAGCTTCCAAACGGATCGAGATGACTCGAAATCTCAATCTGGATTCGTTTTTACTTTTAATGGTGCTGCTGTCAGCTGGAAAAGTTCTAAACAGAGTGTTACAGCAGATTCTACGACTGAGTCCGAGTACTATGCCGCCTCAGAAGCAGCTAAGGAAGCAATATGGATGCGTCAATTCTTACAAGGACTATCAGTAGTGCCTAGTTCGAATGACCCAATCACCGTTTATTGTGATAATAAAGGTACCATCTTCCAAGCTAAGGAGCATAAGTCTAGCAACAAGGCTAGGCATGTACAACGGAAAGCTCATCTAATCAGAGATTACGTGGAGCAAAAGGAGATTTTCATTGATAAGATCGCTACGGATGACAACATAGCTGATCCTCTCACAAAAGCATTACCACGTGATAAGCATGAAGGGCACATTCATTCCATGGGAATTGGATGTGTTCCTAAGCTGTAGTACTCTTTTATGAATTCATGTAATAATTCATTTTCTCGTGTACTCTATTCAACCTTATTGTTATGATATAAAATGTTTTGTTTTTCATGCGGAATTGTACGCACATTTTGAACACCACAAAGTGAACTGATTAACATTACATCGTTTTGGTCCTTGATTACCCACTTGAGCTGATAACTCAGGTAATCATTTTGTGACGTTGGTTGATGGTGGGTTCAACGAGCCATAAGTCACGCGGCTGACTGACCAATCACAAAGGCGAGTTATACGGATATCTCGTAGGACACCCCGTGACAACGTTATGGAGTCCTAAATGTTTTATAACATTGGGTGCCTGGTCGTGGATAGGACCTCCATAGTGTTCCTTAGAGTCGAGTCTTTTGACCTTCAACTGTCTCTTGAGATTAAGACAGATTTTGGGTAACTTTGGTTTCTTTCCCACGGTCACCGTAACAGGGGCCAAGAGGATTTTTTCTGGGTTATTTCATGCTGGGCGATATCGGCAGGATTCGAGTTGAGGGAAATATCCAAACCCTTATCAGGATTTTATCATTTCTCAGGGCCACTCGAGGAGTAGTAACTGAAATGCATGGCCATGCTCGAATACAGATTCGTTTTATCAGTTAAGTTACTCTCTAGTCGGGGAAACCACTCTTGATACAGATCGCTTGTGAGATACGACCTTAGCGAATGCGGATTTGCATATTGTCTTACATTGAGTGGGAGAAATTTTAAAAGGATATGAGATTCGGTTATCGCACCTACACTTGTACGGACAAGTGGGAGTTTGTTGGAGCTTGTGTCCTCCACATGTAGTGTGATAACGTCATTGCACATACCCTTGTACGGACAAGTGGGAGATTGTTGGGGCTGGTGTCCTTGACAATTAAGTACAATGACTTATTAAATCTCTTTAAGGATCACAAGGGCATACTTTTGTATTATTACCAGTTGATCCACGTTTATCAATAACGGTTGGCTTGCTAGATAAGTTTGACGTTATTGTCATACGAATGGCGGTGATCAACTGGTCCCTATACGTCACACCTATAGGACACGTTTGAGAGATGTGAAGGTATGAAAATACAATCACATTTATGCCGGATATGACTAAACAGTTAGTCAGAGGTATTGACTATTAAATTAGTCAATAAGATGTTGAGATTATTATTTAATACGGATTAAATAATTTTAGCTAATACGGATTGCATGATTAATTCGTAAAATTAAATATAAACGGTTATATTTAATTAAATATTGTATTCGCGTATTAATATAAACAGTTATATTAATTTGGGTAATTATACAATATCGTAATTTTATCAGACCATTATTAATACATCGACTGCATTAATATCTGATAACATGCATACGATTTATAAACAAAACCCGCGAATAAAGATTAACAAATCGGGTCGAATCATGCAAAGGAATAAGGTAAGAGTGGACAAAGCCCACTCTTACCCTAATTCGGCCGACCCACCAAATTGCTACATAAGGAGAGTCCTTCTCCTTATGTCAGGAACTGTTGAATCAAAAAATCTCACAATTAGGGTTTTGAGAGCATTCTTCTCCCAAAACTCAGATCTCACATCTAAAACCTAAATAGCTCTCCCAATATTGCAAGGCAGTTGGAGAGGATTTCTAGCACACGCGGCCACGTCTCATTCTAAGTCTTGGGTGCAAGTTATAGGAGGGAATTTGCTTTAATTCCTGTTCTTAGGCCATAAGCACAAAGGACCAAAGGTTGATTTCTTTTTCATGCTTTTAATTAACTTATGACTATAATCACAATTGTATGTTTCATTATAATCCTGCAAGTTTGGGGCGAATACATGCTTTATTCCCCACAGCTTTGATTATCACAAAGCTGCTCCAAAATTGGCTTGGTTTGAAAATGTAGAATCCATCTTAACTACCATTTAGTGGGACTACTAGGAGTCTCTCAAGGCATTCTAGATTTGATGACGAAGTTTCGACGACTAATAGGAATCATACAATATGTGGGCTCGTAGTTCTCGACAATGCCTGAAATTTCTTGTTCGTTTCAACCCAGACCACCATTTCTTATTCGACACCGTTGTTGAAAAATAACAAAAGTTGAAGTTAAATCGTAAAATTAAGGATGAAAATAAACGATTATATTCGAAAGTTGAGAGAGATAAAATTCGAAACTAATTAAATGTTAGGTAGAATGAGGTGGTTGTTGGCTGCTGAAGCCGGCGAGGGCAGTTCCAAGGTGGTGGCAGGAGTGGGAGAGGCAAGCCGTAAGACGCAAGGGAATTGAATATAGAGAGAAAAATGAAAATTGGGAAGATGAAATAAAAGGGGTAAATTGGTCATTTCCGTCCATATGAGCATCACTCATTCACTCTATATTTATATATAGATAATTGTTATATTACTAGTGTTAAACCCGTGCAAAATTGCACGGGTATATTTTTAGAAAAATATGGTGGATAATTAATAGGGTTATTTTATGGGAGTAATCCAACTTATGTCTCATCTTCCCATATACTAACAATTAACTAAGAAAAATCCAATCTATAACCTCATTTATCTTTCATTGAACTTTGACTATCTTTAAACTCTTATTATCGGTAGGCTAGCACGTCACATTCACTTACTTTTTGTACAGGAAGAAGGAAAAACAAAATGTAAGTCAAGGTGTGCTTGCTTACCGAAAATAAGAGTTCAAAAATAGAAAAAGTTCAATGGAAGATAATTGAGGTTATATGTTGGATTTTTCTCAGTTAATCGTTAGTAGAGATTAATATGAGAAGATGAGGCATAGGTGGATTATTCCTATGAAATAACCCTAATTAATATTACCGAAGTGTCAATAATACGTGAATATCGTGCATTCAATTTCTATTATATTGATAATACGTTAAAATGCACATGATAATAATAATTATATTTATATATCCATTCTTTTAATTGTTTTTTAAAATCGATATAGATGTTATTTCAAGGTTTATTTTGTACCGTTATATTTATGATTTGATTTCGCAAATTAAAATATATAAATTTGTACACTATTATTGGTTGTTATATTAATATTATGTTACTTTTATTGTTTTTTAATTTAGTATCGTCAATTTTTTTTCGATTGCAAAAATGCACGGGTATATTTAACCGGTATACTTTTAAGAATATCGATATAATATATCGATATATTGTGTATTGTAATTATTTATTGGAATTTTTTAACTTTACTCAATTTTGTTTTTAAATTTAGTATTGTCGTTTTTTCCGATTGCAAAAATGCACCAGTATATTTAACGGGTATACTCTTGCCAGAAATTAAAATTTCATGTTTATGAATTTATATAAAAAATGTTACGTAATATTTCTTAAACTACGTTATCAGGTATTTATTTAGAATTTCAGACGGTTATTTCTTAGGAAATTCATAAATGAAATTGCGGTTTATTCTAAAATTTTAAACTATAAACCGTTTTAATGTTAAAACAGTTGTGTAAATTATTAATTATGCACAGGTATATTCAATCCCGCTATTAATCATTACGTAAAATTTACGGTTTATTTTTGTAAAATCAAAATAGTTGTGCAAATGAATTACGCAATTTTACATGAGTTTTTCGTAAAATTTCATGTTTACGAATTTATATAAAAAATGTTACGGAATATTTCTTAAACTACGATGTTAGGTATATATTTAGAATTTTAGCCGGTTATTTCCTAGGAAATTCTTTAAAGAAATTGCGGGACCCACCTGAGAGAATTAAAAAAAAATATCACAATTGCATTGACGATGTGGCGCGTCGAGGGCTTTAGAAATGATTCAGTAATTATATAGATAAGATTGTATTCAATCATAATTTTTTTTAGAAAATAATTATGATAATTAGTTATAATAAAATTTGTTTAATGACTAAAGTAATATAATTCGATAAGGTCACACATATAAGTATAATCCGAAAATAATATAAAATCATTATAGAGTTAGTAATGTTGTATAAATTATACATTATACATTATATAATAGTCTTCCACTGCCTCGTAATGGAAACTATACGATCTCTCCACTACTTGCACATAATTATAGTCATTTACTTCATGTTTATGGTGGTGGTTATGCCACTATCTTTGTGATTATGGTGTTAAATAATCACTATAAATACGGGGAAGTGGGGATTGACCCCCATAACTTTGTGCAATTGTGAAATTAACCTCCACAACTTTCAATTGGAGTAATTTTACCTTATAGGTTACATGATAAGTGAAATTAAACCTTTTTCTTAAAATTTCATGAGAAATTCCATTTATCATATCACAAAAAATGGTTTATTTTATGAAAAATACAAAAAAACCTTAAAAATTAATCGAAAAAATTAGCTTAAATTAGATTAAAAACTTTAAAAAATTTACGAAAAAAAAAATTTATTATTTCTATTATAAAGTACATATTTCAAACAAATTTCAGTTGCAAAATATTTTGTTAGGTAGTTGTGTTTAAATTTAAAGTTTGAATACAATATTTTCATGACAAAAAATATAAAAATATACTAAAAGGATAAAAAATATTTTTCAATTTTTCAATTTTTCAACATATCAAAAACTTTAAACATAAGTTTTTTAAAATCATACCGAGTTACATACGTATATTAAAAAATGGTTTTAGTATGCAATTCGTATTATTTTTTATCTAAATATCATGCTAAAAAAATTAAAATTAATTTTTTAAAATTTGATTTTTTATTTTTCATATAAACTTAACCATTTTTTACTTTTTTTGGATATGAGAAATTGAATTTCTCATGAGATTTTGATAAAGAGGTCTAATTTCACTTATTACGTAAATTATGGGGCCAAATTACTCCAATTAAAAGTTAAGGTGGTTAATTTCACAATTGTGCGAAGTTATGGGGGTCAATCACCACTTCCCCGACTATAAATATAAGATTATGGTGTTAAATAATCAAATATAAATTTGAAAAGTTTGTAGTCACTTAACACACATCTTCCATATGTCATATTGTCATATACCATTTCTCGATGTTAATTTTGAGCATACTATCTGAGTTTTAACTCCTAGTTGAGTATATAACATTTAAGAGTGTTGTGTGATCTTAGGGTCCGACTCCTATATCAATTTATACCGTTGTCGGGGCAATTTCATTTCTCATTCAACGGCCTCCGTACCACGACAGAACAGCCTATTTTTTCTCAATATAAACTTCTCCCTACATTTAGTGACGCTATATTTACGACATTAGAGATCGTAGCTTTCCGACAGTTGATCGCATGCCTTATTTGGACAAAAAAACTTTCGCAAGATTGTGGTGCTGAAAAAACTGCAATATGTGCTTAAAACGGCGGTATGCCGTTTTCCTTGTTTCGTTTGATTTGGTCTTGTGCAAAAAAATGAGCACAAATTCTTTGTGGTGGATAATCTGTCACAAGTTTATGACGGGTCAAATAAAACCTACTTAAATAAATGAAAACAAATTATTTGTGATATTTTAGGCATTTTTATTTTTGCCATATCTACACAAATGGGTGATATTCGATCGTCAAAAGGGAGACTTATTGGAAATGAGTCCAATCTCAAAATTAACCTATATACTTGAGCAACCATATAAATATCAACAAATTTAAGATCTAAAAAAATTATTTAATTTCATCTATTTTCTAATCTTTCCCAACAACGACAACATCAGAGCCTTAGTCCCAAAATGTTTTGGGGTCGGCTGACATGAATCATTCCTTGGAATCGTCATGAGTGAACTCTCATCTCAACAAGAGAAAAAAGAAGGAAAAGAAAAAAACGGAAGTGGAGTGAAACAAAAAATGGAAGGCAAAGGAGTTTTATAGATTTTAAATCGAATTTATCACATGTATAAAAACCCAAAAAAGTAAATCAAGAATAAAGTTTACTTAATCTTTATCCATTTTTATGTTAAATCTTCCTACATTTAGTGGATTGTAGTAGGATTATGAGCTAATTAATTAATTTTCTTTTTCTTTGTATAATTTGATCCAACTTCTCATCTTAAGCATTATATGTCTCTATGAACCTTTTTTTTCCTTATTTCTTTGTAATTTTTCTTAATTAGTGAGTCTTAAAGAATGATAAAATCTTAATTATTACTAGTCAATAGTTTACTAGTCTATCTTTAGTTAAACCGTTTCCCCATGGTTTCGACTCCAACCTATCACTTACTATTATCAATTTGAGTTAGTCTAGAATCTAGTTAGGTCTTATAAATTAACGATATCAGTTTTAATTCTAACAAATTTTGACACCGTCATCGAGACGGGCAACACATCTAAAACTTGTTTTAAAATAATTGGGTGGTGTAAAATTAGAAAGGTTGATAGACAAACCTGAAGGGCTAAGTTACCGAAATAAGCAAAGGAGTACTCGAGCCATTTAGGAAGTTTAAAACTCTTATGTGTCAAATTCCTATGATATGACAAATGCCCAATATGCCCGTTATGAAGCATAGAACAAATGCTACCCCTAACGCACCCCAACTGAAACAAAATGGCGCAAACATAGCCAACCCATGAGTTATGATCATCGCAGATAATGACCTAATATCTAACCAATTCCATTTACTTCTTATTACAACATTTTGTGGTCTATTCACTATTATATGAGATCGCCAAATTCACGTTTGCTGTGACCGGAAACCTTGTCTTAACATTTGTTCTCGTATTAAGGGTATACGATGAATAAGGTATTTTTCTAGCCTTTAAGCTCGTTGGGGCAGGACGTGTGGTAGTGATAATAACGGTCGGTTTAGGTGCGGGTTTGTGATTGAGGTAGCAACTGTAGCCATGATCATGAAATAAATGTGGTTTTTTAAAAGAATTTGGAAACAAAACTTGTAATTTTGCATTGCACCATAAGTTTTAACCATATATAGCGACACAAAGGGTATGAACGTATAATGAACGTACTATGAAGTAGTCCATAATAAGTAAGGCAAGTGCCAAATGTTAGCAAAAGAGATTGGGATCACATCGACTCTAATCAACAAAAGTACTAAAAAGATAAGATTACATGGATTCTAATCAAGAAAACGTACTAAAAAGATAAGATTTTAGATATGTCGTTTCCTAATCGTAGTTCTACGCTAGTAACAACAACATAAGGTGGTGACTCTTTAATATATAGCGGTGCTCTCAGTTTTAGTAAAAATTTACCAGGTTATCGTTTTAATTTGTGGATCAAAGCGGTTGAACTACAACCATTTGTTGAACTAAATGGATGTGATAGTGCAAAAGAAAAAACAATGGGAATGAACGATTGACACAAGAAGATATATATGTTGACACGGGAAACTCCACGTGGAAAAATTGCCGGGGGAATCGTAGTCCCGCCAAATTGGCACTATAATTGGAATGGAATCAGTGGAGTAAGAGAATACAATGATGATATATCTAATGGAATGTTTTTTTGTTAATGATGATGTAGTTGTTGAGTATTCGATGACTTGCTCAGTCTACTACTCCTTCCACTCGACCAAGTGACACTTACTCAATCTACTACATACTCCTTTCACTCGATCTACTGCAGACTCTCTTGATCTAATACGGTTTATACTTGGTCCACTGTACAACTATAACCTCACTCTTGATCTAAGGTTCTCTCATGCATTTCAAGGTTCTCTGGGTATTACACCTAGGCCCAATTATAACCTTGGGCTCTTATACCACTTGTTGTGCGGAAGCGTGAATATATTATTTATGCATTGTACTGTATCGTTGTTCACTGTTCATAATAGTACGATCGATGTTGTCTACTTTGGGCCAATCCCTGACAAATTTGTTTTTCGCCTTCTTCATGAAGTCCCCGTACAATTATATTTTGTGGCATTTAGAGCATGTTTGGCCTTACTTATGAAAAATAATTTTTGTTTTTGTAAAGGACTTTTTATAAAACTAGTTCTTGATAAAATTGGTCATGTTTAGCCAAAATTTTTAAAAACCTATTTTTATCAGTTTTATCGTGTTTGGCCTAACTAGTTTCTATAATTTTCTTTTATTTTGCTAAAATATATTATATATAGATATACAAAAGAGCGGCATTAACTTGCGAGAATTCCGACATGAAAATCTAAAAATTAGTATTTGGCGGTATTTTTTTTATTTTGGCGCTCAAATAACTTAGGAGCAACGTGAAAAGAGAAACAGAAGTAGCATTTGCTACTTCTGTTTCTAGGTGTTTCTACGAGTCAGTTTTAGAATTTTTGTTTAATAAAGTGCATGTTTGGCCTTGTTTATGGAAAATAATGTTTACTTTTGTAAAAGAGTTTTTATAAAACTAGTTCCTGATAAAATTGTTCATGTTTGGCCAAAATTTTTAAAATTTTTATCAGTTTTATCGTATTTGGCCTAATTAGTTTCTATCAATTTTTTTTTGATTTTGGGCTCAAATAACTTAATAGCAACGTGAAAAGAGAAACAGAAGTAACAATTTGCTTCTTCTGTTTCTAGGTGTTTTTAGGAGTCAATTTTAGAATTTTTGTTTAATAAAAGTAGTTTTTAGTTTTTAAAAAAAAGTAGGGTTTGACTCAACTTCTATTTCTTTGGTTGAAAAAACAGTTGAAAAAGTAGGGCCAAACACATACAAAATTAGGTTTTAGTTTTTTAATTAAAAAGTAGTGTTTAACCCGACCTCTATTTTTTTAGTTGAAAAAACAGTTGAAAAACAGGGCCAAACACATACTTAAAAAGGTATTCAATCATTGTTTAATGCTCCCTCCTATTCGGAATAACCTTCCTTATTCGATATTAGCACAAAATTTAAAGGTTTGATTAAAATAAGCATAAAGTATTGTTGTGGAGTGAGGTGATTGGAGTGAGGGTGTGTATTGTGGGATATTGTTGTGAGTAAGGTGATTAAAATAAGTATAAAGTATGAGTATTGTGGGGTATTGTGGTGATTAAAATATATAAAAAACTTTACTAAAAAAATAGGAAAGGTATTGTGAATTAACGAAAAAGGAAATAGGGAAGGTTATTATGAATAGGAGGAAGTATTTATTACCACTATCTTATGATCAGTAGTAGTGGCCAGTGGGTAAATAGAGAAAAGGGGGAAGAAAGGGTTCTTACTTGCACGTACTGCTACCGAAAAAAAGTCTATAAACCGGTTGAAAATAACCTAAAAAACAAGACCATAACCGATTTATATGTGTCTTCGGTTATTCTGAAAACTAGTGACCTTGATGTCGTCTTCATATTAAAAAAATAAACTGCAAGCAAAAACGATGGTACTCCGACGTAAATCCAAAGCTAGATAATATGTCAAACATTAGGGCTGTTAATGAGATGAGACAGCTCGCGAGCAACTCGAGATTGGCTCGGTTAAAGCCCGGCTTGTGTGAGCTCGACTCGAGCTCGGGCTCGGCTCGAGAGCTTAACGAGTCAAGCCAAGCAAAGGCTGGCCCGCGAGCTTTTAAAAAGCTCGCGAGCGGCTCGCGCGAACATTTGAGACTACATAATTAAGATACTAATCATATTTTATAAAAATATTTTATTTTATTATTATATTTTTGTATCATATATATCAAATATCTGTTGATTTGCTAAATATTTTTACATATAATTTTCGAGCCCTGTTATTGAAAATATCGTCGGAAGAAAAAAATAAAAAAAATAAACAATTTTATATAGGCTCGATTTGGCTCGAGTTTGGCTCGAGCTCGTGTTAAAGCTCGCAAGTTTTGTAACGAGCGCATTTTTTTCAGACTCGCGTAAGATCGGCTCGAGCTCGAGTTTTGGTAATCGAGCACAAGCCGAGCAAGGCCAAGCTCGGGCTCGGCTCGGAAAGTAACCCTACTGTACGCTTGTAGCTTGTGGGTACTGTACTATTACGTGCATCGACCACCTCTTCTTGCGTAATTGTGTGAAATGCCAAACCCTAGAGTCGGAGTCTCTCTGTCGTAGCGAAATTGAAAATCAAATGAAATAAATGAAATTTGGAAAAAATACCTGATGGATGTTTAACGAGGGACCACGCACGAGACCGGAAGGGGTTACAATCAAAATTCCAGTGGCCAGGAAAACCCGAACCAGCAAGGGACGGAGACAGGTAGTGGTCCGAGTGAAGAATAGTTTCGCAGCCATGTGGTGCTGGAACCTGATAAAGCGACTGTGCAGCGTTAACGACAAACCATGCCGATTGTGATTTGTGATGGACTAATTAAATTGTGCGGGGTTTGCATTTTTATCATTATCATCTTGAAATGCCCCAAAATTGCTGCCAATGTGTTACCATCAACGAATTAAACCAGTGTATGAAAGTTGTGCCCTAACTCCACTTATTGGCCGCCCCGAATGCTAAATCAGAGTACAATGTTGCAGCGGACTTCGGCTTTAGGCCTAAAATTCTTTCATAGTTTGTGTGGAAACCGGTTTGTGGTGTGTCGCTTTGAAGAGAAAGCCCAAAATGAGAAAGGAAAAAAAATGAGGGTCGAAAAAATTCAAAAAATATAGTTACAGCGTAATTTTTAAATTTTTGCAATATTTTAGGTGCATTTTTTAAATATGTCTTTTTTAAAAAGGTGTACATTTAAAAAATGTTTTTTGAAAGAGAGTTATTGATAATTTATTTAATTTATTCTTTGAAAAACTAAACTTAAGAAACATAAACGGAAATTTATCAAACACGGCCTAAATTAGTTGTATAATTTTAGGAATAATCGAACATCTTGTTCCCCTTTAACGATAACTACTAGTTTTATACCCGTACAACAAATGTAAGGTACTGTTTTTAAATGTTGGCTACCCATAAATATGTGACTAATTAATACAAATATAATTCAAAATAAAAATTAAGTAGATAATATATAAATTATTATAAATCATGAATTACTAAAATAAACCATTTTTTTGCTATAAAATCCGACCTATTTCATTACTAATGTAAAAGGCAAGTTTTATTTGTTATGGTCTCAAAATTAACGGATTTTTTTAGAAATATTTATCCCGTGTTTTTTTATTACATATTTGCGTATTCTTTATAACTGTCAATTATTTGATTATTATCAATATCGTCTCAATCTCTTAGGAGTAGATCTACATGATCGAATAAGTTTAATTTGCAGTTTTTTAAGCATGATAAAATTATAATTTTCAGGTTTTCAGTTTATTTCCAGTATTTTATTAGTATTAGTATTATAATTAGTATTATCATTAATCATTAATATGCAACCTGATTAATAAACGTAAGATTCCCACCTGAATCATTTTTAGTTGACTTTGAGTTATTTAGGTTGGAATTCACGTTTTGTTTATTTTTTGTGCTAATTTTCAGTTTTTTTTCCAAATATAAAGGATTTTTATTACGACTTTGGCGAAAACGTAATCATTTTGATATATATTGGACCGTTGTATATCGTATTTTACTGTATTTTATTTTGTTTGGTATCTTAATTTATATTTGATTTGATTTTATTGGAAAATTGGAGAATATAATGTAATTTAATTTTTGGACTGTAATTATTTTTCGTGTTTGTAATTTTTTGTTTTTCGGATTTGATTTTTATATTTGGACCGTTTAATATCGTATTTTATTGAAACGTTGCATACTGTTATTTATATTTTCGAGAACAATAATTTGATCGTATCGTATTTTATTATGACAATGACGAAATGTAATACTGCAATCGATTACGTAGTTAGGAATGAAAATTCTGAATTTAGGAGAGGGAAATTAAATCAAAATAAAGTTGGTGGGTAGTTTTTTTTCTTATTTCAATGAACCAATCAAAATGTGTTAAATTCTACTCCTTTTATAGAGATAGATTGTGTAAAACAGTCTCATATTAAGAGACGATACATTAATATAAAAACATCATGTACTAATAATACAAATGAATAATTTTGAACATAAAAGCATATATATAAAACCAACTTATTCAAAAAATCTAACTCTATAAAAGCAATAGCTTTTAAAAGATTTTGATTGGCTCCTTGGATTAAGGAATAAAGGGGCCCACTTTTTTTTTTATAATGAATTAATTTACTCTTACCTAAATTTAGAATTAATTTTCCTCTTTTCCTTATTCCTTATCCCATAATTTCCAAAATAATTTTCTTATTCCTTATTTATATTATGTAATATTGTTATATGATTTACATATAAAATACGATATATGATCAAATTATTGTATTGAAAATATGAATAACGGACCAATATATACCAAAATGATTCAATTAAAAGTCTTATATTCTATAATGCATTCGGCTTACATTTCGTCATTGTTGTAATAAAATTCAAATTTCAAACTAAAAAAATCATATTTCGAATGTTACATTTAATAATATTCCGTTTATTAATGAAGACCGGATTGCATATTAATAATTAATAATAATACTAATAAAATAAACTCGAAATCATTATACTATCAAATCTAAAGATTTGAAAAGATTATGATGGACAGCTTAAAATTAGCAGTCTAAAACAATTTTCTTATCCGTCTACTCCAACTGCTAAATATTTCTATCATTTTACTTTCATTTAAACGGTAAGTTGTTTAAGGGGTGAATTATTCAATTACAATACAATTTATTATCTATTTTATATGGTTCAGATTTATTTCATAAGTTTGATTATTTCCGTTAATAACATTAAAATTGAAAACTAATTTCAATTTATAATAATCTTTAAAAAAATAAATTAATTAATTCAATACCAATAAATCAATTATTTGGAGTAAAAATCATCGCAGGATTGATAATTTATATATTTCTCATTTAAATTCATATTGAATTGTATTTGTACTAATATTTACGATGTTTTTAGAAACAAACCCGTACATTTTTTGTACGGGCATAAAACTAGTTGTACCCTTTTAAAGTCATATTTTCATTGCAAATTCTATTGTGGGAGATCGTCGTAGAAAAATTGTGACTGCGGTTTACCACTAACAGATAAATATTAACCATTTTATAGTACATAATAACCACTATTTACCATTAAAAGATTAGTAAATTAATAATTACGCTATTATATGTTTCAGTTTTCTAAAATTACTCCCTTTATGTTTATTTTTTAAAAAATTACTCCCTTGAATTGATCTCAAATCAAATATTGCTACCATTTTTCAGCTTTGATGAGTATTTCCGTCCATTTTTTAATTTTAATCTCTATTTTCCTAAATTTATGACTAAAATGCCCCTTAGTATTTAATTATCTCGTTACAGCCTTTGCTCAAAACTTACCAATATTTTCATCAAAACTAATTCTTCACTATTTTAACCAATCTCTATCTTCATTAAAAGTAATTTCTCAATCTAATTGTTCAAGTTTTAAAGTTTTCATTTTTTTTGAAAGTAAGTACATCTTTCATTTGGGTATGTGAATCATATTGTTGTATTGAATTGAAGAATTAAAATTAGGGTTCTTTATCTTCATCAAAACTGATATTGTATTGAATTGAAATTAGGGTTCTTTCTTTATCTTCATCAAAACTGATATTGTATTGAACTAGTTTTAAATCCGTGAAAATTCACGGGTCTACTTTTAAAATTTTAAATCTGTAAGCTTAATCATAATCAAGATGTATGGATTTAATTTAGTTTAAATTATTAACTTACCAAACTCTGCTTCACAGACATTGAGCAATAGTTACGGTTGTTCTACTCCCACCTTATGCATGTAGCATGAAATTATTTCTCTTCCCCTGTTTTCTAATTCCATAAATTTGAATTGATTCCTTTCATATCATTTTTAAGTCAATTATTTTACGATATATAAAATGGAAGAGATAATTCCTACCGAGTGAGTATATCTAGGATTAGTAACTGATATAACTGATTTAAAGATTATTTCCATGATTTTAGCAGGCCACTTATCCAATCTAATTGAATCTCCATAATTTTAGCATAACCATATCAATTTTCTAGTAGAAATGGAATATTCCGTCTTTTATATGACATATTATGTCGTTTGTTTACCCAATTAGATTATTAGATTTAATGCGTTTTTTTCATTTCTTTTTAGGTATTTTTTATTTTCAATTGCTTTAACAGATTGACATCTCATCTTTAACTTAAAATGTGAGATGCCATGGCAGCGGTTTGGCTGCATTAGAAAAGTATATGATTGAAACAGAATTTAAATTAGGGTTTCGAATTGATTTGGGTACGTGAATCCATCTTTGATCTGGAAAAAAAATCTGAAATTGTTTCAAATAATTGTGTTTCTTATTTATATTGTTGTTGTTTTGCAGAAACCATTAACAATTAACAATTAACTTACCTCCTTCCTCTTCGAATTCATTGTTGTTGCCTGCTTCTAGTAATCCCTTAAATCTTCAAGTTAGGGTTAAGATTATTTGAGATTAATTTGCGAAATTTGAGGTTTTCAATTAAAAATTTGGGTTTTGAATTACAAATTAGGGTTAGGATTTGGGATTTTCAATTACTGGGTAAAATGAAAGACGTTTGTTTGATGGGTTGGGATAAATATACTGAAGGGCAATTTCGTCCATTCTATAAATTTTTCACTGTAAAACGTAATATGTAGCAATATTGACCTGAGACCAACTTAAGGGAGTAATTCTAAAAAAACATATAAGAAAGTAATTTTAGAAAACTAAAACATATAAGGGATAATGGAAGAGATAATTCCTACCGAGTGAGTATATCTAGGATTAGTTACTGATATAACTGATTTGAAGATTATTTCCATGATTTTAGCAGGCCACTTATCCAATCTAATTGAATCTCCATAATTTAGCATAACCATATCAATTTTCTAGTAGAAATGGAATACTCCGTATTTTATATGGCATATTCTGTCGTTTGTTTACCCAATTAGATTATTAGATTTAATGCGTTTTTTTCATTTCTTTTTAGGTATTTTTTATTTTCAATTGCTTTAACAAATTGACATCTCATCTTTAACTTAAAATGTGAGATGTCATGGCAGCGGTTTGGCTGCATTAGAAAAGTATATGATTGAAATTGAATTTAAATTAGGGTTTCGAATTGATTTGGGTACGTGAATCCATCTTTGATCTGGAAAAACAATCTGAAATTGTTTCAAATAATTGTGTTTCTGACTTATATTGTTGTTGTTTTGCAGAAACCAATTAACAATTAACAATTAACTTACCTCCTTCCTCTTCGAATTCATTGTTGTTGCCTGCTTCTAGTAATCCCTTAAATCTTCAAGTTAGGGTTAAGATTATTTGAGATTAATTTGCGAAATTTGAGGTTTTCAATTAAAAATTTGGGTTTTGAATTACAAATTAGGGTTAGGATTTGGGATTTTCAATTACTGGGTAAAATGAAAGACGTTTGTTTGATGGGTTGAGATAAATATACTGAAGGGCAATTTCGTCCATTCTATAGATTTTTCACTGTAAAACGTAATATGTAGCAATATTGACCTGAGACCAACTTAAGGGAGTAATTCTAAAAAAAAAACATATAAGAAAGTAATTTTAGAAAACTAAAACATATAAGGGATAATGGAAGAGATAATTCCTACCGAGTGAGTATATCTAGGATTAGTTACTGATATAACTGATTTAAAGATTATTTCTATGATTTTAGCAGGCCACTTATCCAATCTAATTG
Source organism: Silene conica (assembly GCA_029255685.2). Lineage (NCBI taxonomy): Eukaryota > Viridiplantae > Streptophyta > Magnoliopsida > Caryophyllales > Caryophyllaceae > Silene > Silene conica. The sequence goes on from CM055311.2 coordinate 74,611,838, forward strand.
AATCTCCATAATTTTAGCATAACCATATCAATTTTCTAGTAGAAATGGAATACTCCGTCTTTTATATGGCATATTCTGTCGTTTGTTTACCCAATTAGATTATTAGATTTAATGCGTTTTTTTCATTTCTTTTTAGGTATTTTTTATTTTCAGTTGCTTTAACAAATTGACATCTCATCTTTAACTTAAAATGTGAGATGCCATGGCAGCGGTTTGGCTGCATTAGAAAAGTATATGATTGAAATTGAATTTAAATTAGGGTTTCGAATTGATTTGGGTACGTGAATCCATCTTTGATCTGGAAAAACAATCTGAAATTGTTTCAAATAATTGTGTTTCTGACTTATATTGTTGTTGTTTTGCAGAAACCAATTAACAATTAACAATTAACTTACCTCCTTCCTCTTCGAATTCATTGTTGTTGCCTGCTTCTAGTAATCCCTTAAATCTTCAAGTTAGGGTTAAGATTATTTGAGATTAATTTGCGAAATTTGAGGTTTTCAATTAAAAATTTGGGTTTTGAATTACAAATTAGGGTTAGGATTTGGGATTTTCAATTACTGGGTAAAATGAAAGACGTTTGTTTGATGGGTTGAGATAAATATACTGAAGGGCAATTTCGTCCATTCTATAGATTTTTCACTGTAAAACGTAATATGTAGCAATATTGACCTGAGACCAACTTAAGGGAGTAATTCTAAAAAAAAAACATATAAGAAAGTAATTTTAGAAAACTAAAACATATAAGGGATAATGGAAGAGATAATTCCTACCGAGTGAGTATATCTAGGATTAGTTACTGATATAACTGATTTAAAGATTATTTCTATGATTTTAGCAGGCCACTTATCCAATCTAATTGAATCTCCATAATTTTAGCATAACCATATCAATTTTCTAGTAGAAATGGAATACTCCGTCTTTTATATGGCATATTCTGTCGTTTGTTTACCCAATTAGATTATTAGATTTAATGCGTTTTTTTCATTTCTTTTTAGGTATTTTTTATTTTCAATTGCTTTAACAAATTGACATCTCATCTTTAACTTAAAATGTGAGATGCCATGGCAGCGGTTTGGCTGCATTAGAAAAGTATATGATTGAAATTGAATTTAAATTAGGGTTTCGAATTGATTTGGGTACGTGAATCCATCTTTGATCTGGAAAAACAATCTGAAATTGTTTCAAATAATTGTGTTTCTGACTTATATTGTTGTTGTTTTGCAGAAACCAATTAACAATTAACAATTAACTTACCTCCTTCCTCTTCGAATTCATTGTTGTTGCCTGCTTCTAGTAATCCCTTAAATCTTCAAGTTAGGGTTAAGATTATTTGAGATTAATTTGCGAAATTTGAGGTTTTCAATTAAAAATTTGGGTTTTGAATTACAAATTAGGGTTAGGATTTGGGATTTTCAATTACTGGGTAAAATGAAAGACGTTTGTTTGATGGGTTGGGATAAATATACTGAAGGGCAATTTCGTCCATTCTATAGATTTTTCACTGTAAAACGTAATATGTAGCAATATTGACCTGAGACCAACTTAAGGGAGTAATTCTAAAAAAACATATAAGAAAGTAATTTTAGAAAACTAAAACATACAAGGGAGCAATTATTAATTTACTCTTAAAAAATAACCAATTTTTTTTCGAAGCAATCAGTATATAAAATCATCACGATTTTGTATCCAAAAGTCCTAGTCTTCTTAATTGTTTAAAGGTCCATGAGATTGGACTTTGGAGGTAACCAAGAAATGAGCAACAAAAAGAATGATAAAGCACATTTATCATAGGAAATTTTCATTGAAGACGGACACTATCTGTCAAAAGGTTAAGACGGATAAATACCTACTTGTATCTCATAAGATGCAATTCCTAAATCAAGTGGGATTAAATGAAGGACCCCACCTGCCCTCACAGTTGTGATATGTGAGATGATAATATCTGTCTTCAACTTCTGAGGAATAGTGTGCGTTTTCAGTGAGACAAGTTGTTTACCGAAATAGAGGGTAAATCACTAGGTCCAATTAAAGAATGGTTTTGTGGCCATATGGTGATGGAGCCTGGTAAAGCGATGGTACGGGGTTAGCGACCATGACCGATTGTAATGGACACCCGCCATTAAACATATCGATAGCTATGAGAATGGTTCCTTTAAAGATATTTGAATTTTGAAGTGTGATAATTTTGACTACTTACACCAAGCTTTCCTTAGTACTGTATTGATGTATTGCATTGAACTTTGGAAGTGTTACATTTCTTGATTTGTTTTCATATATAGTTTTCTACCAACATGAATCCTGCCCAAAACTCCAAAAGCGCGGTTTTTAGATAAAGATTTTATATAATTTGACAATTGAATTAGAGTTAAAGTAAAGTTTAGATTTATCAAACTCGGCATTTTAGTTAGACCAGAGGCACTTCATAATCTGATTAAAGAGAAAATGAGGACCTATATCAGACATGTTGCTAAAGGGAAGTTATCAGTCAAAGATTGTAATTATATAGAGCATATTTTAACTGTGTAACTTCGGTTACAAGATGGTCTTGTTGGGACACTAGTTGTTGATTGCTAGTAGGTTGTAATAGTCACTTTGGAATTTTATTGTAATATACTTACACTTAGCCAAAAATAAAAAAAAAAACTCGGCATCATAGCTAAAATCTAAAAAGATAGCTGAAAATTGAAAAAGTTAACTGAAACCTGAAAAAGTAGCTTAAAATTAGGAATTATTGAGTTAACATTTATTTGACAAACTAACTAAAAAGATAACTGATTTTGATAAAATGACGTAAAATGATATAATAGTTATTTAATAATATAGATTTAAGTGGTAAAAAAAGTAAAATAAATGCAAATAAGATACCTGAAATCTCAAATGCTACTCTAGGTAAAATTTAATTTTAGGTAGCTTATTAGGTTAAGGCCATGGTCTTTTCGGCTGAAACAGCTAAATTGAATTAATTGGAGTAAGGTTTAATTGAACTAAATTGAATGGAACTGAAATGATGATCTGGATTTAGTTGAATTAAAGCTAATTTTCTGAAGAGATTAACTGAAAATAATTGATTAAACGTAAATAAAACTCAATGGAATACAACTAAGAAAAACTGAAAGGAGTTAAAATTAGGCCAGAAAGAACAGATCATAAATAAACTACTTGCCAAACGCTTACGAAAAATCAGGTACCTGAAATTTTGATAAAAGAAGTTACTTTGACCAAATCAAATACCTGAAATGTCTTTTCAAACGAAGCATAAGACTAGTTATGTATTTGGTTTGGTAAACTTATTGCTCAAATTTGTTACCACTCATCTCACATCTCTCAATTTTTTGAGGGGTACCCCTTCATCACTTCCTCCTACAACTACCAACTTAACATTCCTAATTTAATGAGAATACAACTCTTGAGTTCTCTTTCCATATGTGTGAGGGGCATTGTCTCATATCGATAGAATAATAGTGGAGAGACTAGCTTATAAGTAAGTGGGTTATTCCTCCTATCACCAATTAGTTTTAGGATGAAACATCACTTGTTTATGAGCTGGTTTTATGCACCTGAATCTATAAGCCCGCTTCGGGAAACTCAACAAGTGGTATCAGAGCCGGCGGTTCGGCTTGGGACCGTAAGATGCGACGTGGTGACGGTGCTCGAGATGGCGCAGAGTAGCGTCGTGGTTGCGGAGTAACACTACCGTTGGACTCTCTCCTTGGTTGACCAGAGATGCGGAGTAACCTGGTCGGCCCGACATGGGGTTGTGTCGGGGGAGATTGTCGAGATCTCTTCTCATATGTGTGTGAGGGGTATTGTCTCATATCGGTAGAATAATAGTGAAGAAACTAGTTTATAAGTAAGTGGGCTACCCCTCTTATAACCAATTGGTTTTAGGATGGAATCTCACCTGTTTATGGGCCGATTTCATACACCTGATTGTATAACCCTGCTTCCGGAAACTCAACGACACCACCATTTCATGAACCCGTTAGCTGAAACCCATTGCACCACTAGAGTATTGTACTAAAAAGCATCAACCTTAATATCAGTTAGAGGCATGAAGGAACAAATTATTAATTGCATTATGAAGATCACATAATATCGGTAACCAAAAATACATTTTGTTCTAGAAAATCATGATATTATTATCTATAATATATTAGGATATGTATATCTTAATTACGAATATCTGTGAATTGTCAAACCCTAGAGTCGGTGTCTGTCAGTTGCAGCGAAATTGAAAATCAAATGAAATAAATGAAATGAAATTTCAAAAAATACCTGATGATTGTTTAAGGAGGGGCCACGCATGAGAGGGGAAAGGGTTATAAAACTTATAATCAAAATTCCAGTGGACGGGAAAACCCAAACCAGCAAATTAAAGGACGGAGACAGGTAGTGGTCCGAGTGAAGAATAGTTTCGTAGCCATGTGGTGCTGGAACCTGATAAAGCGACGCTGCGGGTTTAGCGATCGACCATGCCGATTGTGATATGTCATGTTTATTTGATTTACGAATTCATATCTATCTGCCAAGTTTGTCATTACAATTTACTTGTTGTATACAGCCTTTTTCACATTCATTAGCTTATTTGATTTACGAATTCATCCTTGTTTTTAAAGACTGTGAACTAAATCTGCTACGATATTATTATACCGTCTACCATACCAACTACCAAGTTCTAATCATTCTCTCATTTGCTCTGTAAAAGACAAAAAAAATATTCGTTAGTGATAATCTGATAGAATTATTGCTGTGTAAATCTTATGTTGTGTTCTCATTAATCTCATATAGGCTTATATATTACATACGATGTGGGCTTAGCCCGATAAACATAATATAGGTCTAATACCCCCCTCAAACTGGAGCATGAGGGTCGAGAATGCCTAGTTTGTTAAGGAGAAAAGAAAAAGGTTTAGATGCTAAAGACTTGGTAAAAATATCAGCAATTTGCTCTTGAGTCGGAACATGAATCGGACGAATAAGGCGATCACTGATGGCATCACGAATAAAATGACAATCAATCTCAATATGCTTCGTCCTCTCGTGATAAACCGGGTTTTGAGCCAGTTGTATCGCAGATTCACTATCAGAGTAGACGGCAATGGGGGAGGAGAACGACACACCAAGAGTCGTTAATAGCCCTCTGATCCATTTTAATTCGCACAGAATAGTAGCCATAGCCCGGTACTCAGCTTCAGCGGAAGACAATGACACTGTGTGTTGTTGTTTTGTTTTCCACGAGATCGGTGATTGCCCAAGAAAAACTGCCCATCCTGAAACGGATTTGCGGGTAGTGAGACACCCTCCCCAATCCGAATCACACCATCCAGTCACCGTGAGATCACTATCGGTCTTTAATAAAATACCCTGGCCTGGAGTACCTTTGAGGTACCGAACCACACGAAGGGCAGCATGCATATGTTCTTGACGGGGTTTGCTCAGAAAACGGGACAAAACATGAACAACATAGGAAAGATCAGGTCGCGTGACAGCAAGGTACACCAAGCGACCAACCAGACGACGATATGGCTCTGCGTCGTCCAAGAAGACACCCGAGGCCGCACCAAGGTTATGGTTTTGTTCAAGCGGTGTGGTCACGGGTTGAGCTCCTAATAAACCGGTCTCAGATATAATATCTAGAGCGTATTTTCGTTGATTCAAGAAAATACCCTCTTTATTACGCGCTACCTCAATACCGAGGAAATATTTCAACGTTCCCAAATTTTTCATGTGAAAACATGTCCCCAAATAAGTTTTAAATGCCAAGATAGCAGCTGAGTCATTGCCAGCGATAACTAGATCGTCAACATAAACAAGCACATGAATGCATACCGTGTCTCGAGTGTAACTGAAGAGGGAATAATCAGAATAAGATTGGTGGAAACCGTAGCTTCGCAAAGCAGCGGCCAATTTAGCAAACCAGCACCGAGGAGCTTGACGAAGACCATAAAGAGATTTTTTCAATCGACAGACTTGTCCCTCACGACCTTTGCCAAAACCGGGTGGTAAACGCATGTAAACTTCTTCATCGAGATCGCCATGTAAAAAAGCATTGTGTACATCCATCTGATGTAACTCCCAATTTTTAACAGCGGCGACGGCTAAAAGAGAACGAACAGTAACCATTTTAATTACAGGTGCGAAAGTCTCACCATAATCAATGCCTTCGACCTGATGGTTACCAAAAATAACCAAACGAGCTTTATATCTCTCAACACTGCCATCGGAGTGGTATTTTATTTTATAAATCCAACGACAACCGAGTGCTTTCTTTCCCTCCGGTAATGTACAAAGCTCCCAAGTAGCATTATTTTCGAGTGCCTCGATCTCGGCTTGCATAGCCGTACACCACGCCGGATCAGCAAGAGCTGCGCGAAAATTCGGTGGTTCCACTCCCGATGTAATTGCTGCAAGAAAAGCTCGATGGCGCGACGAAAAATTTGCACTAGTTAAATAATTAGCAAGAGCATATGGTGTACCTGAGGAACGAGGGGAGTCGGGAGAGGAGTCGGAGTCAGACGAAATGGCGGCTGTGGTCCCAACAACGAAACCTTTAAGGCGGGTTGACGGAATTTTCGGGCGTTTGCCGCGGCCCATTTCTGGCGAGATAGTATCAGTAGGAGACGAACCAGCAACTCCATCATTAGAACCCGCAGACTCCGCGGCAGGGGTAGGATCAAATCGAGTATCCGTGGGTTCACTTTCAGTACCCGAATCAGAACCCGTATCGGTACCCGAATCAGGACCCGACCCAGTACCCGAATCAGTACCCAAATCAGTGCTGGAAGTAGCCACGGGAACAGGGCCACTGGTGTCCTCGGCAGAAACAGGGGAAGATGACGCATCAGGGGCAGCAGGTATAGGCTGCTCATCCGGATAGTACGGAAAATTATGCTCATAAAAGAACACATCGCGACTGACAAAGAATTCCCGAGTAGTAAGATCATACACCCGCCATCCCTTTTTATTGTGCGGATAACCGACAAAAACACACTTGCGACTTCGTTTAGCAAATTTGTCACCTTTAGTGTGAAGATTGTGAGCAAAACACAAGCATCCAAAAGTACGGATATGGGTATAAATTGGAGCGGAACCAAATAGCAACTCATACGGTGTCTTGTTGTGCAACAACGGAGAAGGAATGCGATTAATTAAGTAGGCCGCAGTCAAAACACATTCACCCCAAAAACTAATTGGTAGATGGGCTTGAAACATTAATGCGCGTGCCACATTTAAAATATGCCTATGCTTCCGCTCGACCCGCCCATTTTGCTGAGGCGTGCCGACGCAAGAAGTCCGAAAAATAATGCCATGGCGTTGAAAAAACGGTACCATATTAAAGAATTCGGTTCCATTATCCGATTGCACTTGTTTTACAGTAGCCCCAAACTGAGTTTGAATCATAGCAAAAAAATTCAAAAACATGTCGGTCACTTCGCGTTTATCAATGAGCAAGTATACCCAGACGGTTCTAGAGTAGTCATCAACAATAGTCAAAAAATATTTGGCGCCACAAGAGGACGGAGACCGATAGGGGCCCCATAAATCACAATGAATCAATTCAAAAACTGTCGAAGCTTTATTATTATTAGTCTCAAAACTGGAACGACTATGTTTAGCTTCATGGCAAATATCACAAATAAATTCTGAATGAGAAGAAGAGCTACTAACACACGGCAATAAATTAACAACTTTGTGTGACGGATGTCCGAGCCGTCGATGCCATAACTGAAAAGGATCAGCGCTCACCCTATGAACCATCGGTTTGACCACAGCCCGCAACAAGTATAAGCCATCCGTCTGTTCACCGACTCCAATCCTCGTCCTCAAAGAACGGTCCTGAATGTGACAAGAAGAATTAGTGAAACTGATGACACAATCATTAGCGGCAACCAACTGTGATACCGATAGCAAATTACAAGTAAGTGTGGGAACAAACAAGACATCACGTAAAACCAGTACGTCACCGGATAAGGCGGAATGGGGTACGGATCAGCCAACCATGTTTCATCTCCGGTTACATGATGTGAGGCCCCGGTGTCAATTATCCAATGAGGAGACATACCACTAAGACGGTCTTGAGACACGGTGGAAGGAATGTCACCACCACCGAGATAGTTCACCCGTGCCGAGGTGCGAGACGAACCAGCCCGTTTAGCTTTCAGGTCTTCCAGCGTACGAGGGCGATCACCCCACCACTCCGGAAATTTTTGTGATTTAATATAGCAATTAGGAATATCATGCCCAGGAGCACTACAATAGGAACACTGGATTTTCAGTTTCGCTTGGCGCTCAGCATCGCGAAGGGCGCGCCAGTCCGGAGTTGAAGCTGTAGCCGGAGGGGCTGCCCCACGAACTGCGTAAGCCAGAATTTCCGTAGTCTCAGGCGACGCACTCGGACCAGCCAGGAGTCGTTCCTCCTGCAAAACCGCGTGATAAACCCGGCTCAAGGAGGGCAGCGGGTCTAGCGCGAGTTGATGATTACGAATTGGGCCGTAAAGGGTTCGATCTAAACCCATAAGAAACTGATGGAGCCGCTCCGTATCTTGACGGGCGAGAGCGGCTTTCGTCACCCCACACGTACAACCGGTAGTATTACACGAGAATGGGGGTTCCTGAGCACTAAGGGCATCCCACAAGGTTTTTAAATTTCCGTAGTAAGTGGTAATTGACATACCTTTGGTTTGACGACATTCATGTAACTGTGTTTTCAAATTGTGAATTTTTGCGCCATCGACGACGGCAAATTGATCTGAAATTTCCGACCATAGAAGTCGAGCATCCTCCGTATCCGAGACACTGTCCTTGATTGAGGGATCGATCGAGTTTAGGATCCACTGAACCACGGTGCAGTGTACAACTTCCCATTGACTAAGCATGAACTCATCGGTGGGCTTGGTAATCGACCCATCACAAAAACCGTATTTGCGTCTTGATTTCAAAGATCGACGCATGGAACGACTCCATTCATCATAATTGTCGCTACGGAGTTTGACATGAGTGATAGATTGCCCAGGCCCTTCCTGGTTGACGAGAGAATAGGGTGACAGAGAGTCGATTTTTTGGGGCTCGACGTCATCACCGGCCATACTAGCGGACGAGAGGATCTTCGTCTTGCCGAGAAAAGGAGATTTTTGTGTTTATTGTTTTTTTTTTTTTTTTAGGGTTTCGAAAGGCCGTAACCTAATCCTGATACCATGATAGAATTATTGCTGTGTAAATCTTATGTTGTGTTCTCATTAATCTCATATAGGCTTATATATTACATACGATGTGGGCTTAGCCCGATAAACATAATATAGGTCTAATATAATCCAATAACACCTAAAGAGTAGATCACTGTCAATAGTAAAAATATTTTAATAACCTTATTTATCCACAATTTTTAGGCCGACAAAATTTCGAGATAAAAATTTACGAAATTCGCACCATAGTGCCTTAAAATCATATAAAAATGATTCAAATTGTTAAAATTGACATACAGTTTAGAAGAGACATAATTAGAAGCTCTAACATTAGTTTAAAGTTCGTGTTTGAAATATACAAAATAAATTTTATACTTTATTCTATATTGTTTTGTGAAAAAACCGAGAAATCTATATCTTTCATACGATATAATGAGTCTTTAAGACAAGCATTCATAAAAAAATCAATCGGATTCTAAAATGACCAAAAATAACCGACTTTGAATGTTATTATCCACGTTTTTTAGGCCGACGAGGCCTCGTGATAAAAAAATTCTCGAAATTCACACCACAATACCTTCATACCATATGAAAGTGACTAAAGATGTTAAAATTGGCATACGGTTAAAAATAGACACATTTAAAGGCCATAACATTACTTTAAAGATCGTGTTTGAACTAGACAAAATAATTTTTATAATTTATTCAATATTGTCTTCGGAAAAAAAATCTGAGCATCCAATATTAATTATATGATATAATGAGTTTATAGACAAGGATTCAGAAAAAAAATCCTTCGAATTCTAAAATGACTAAAAAATCCACGATTTTTAGGCCAACGAGGTCCCGGGATAAAAATTCTCAATATTCGCACCATTATTTCAATAAGGCTTACTTTTTGCTTAGGCCAAGAACAATTTTTTTATATTATATTTTAAATTTTAGCTTACTTTTTTGTTAAACAGTTCGTTTTGGTTAACATCTTTTCTAAAATTGCGAACCTTAACCGAACTGTGTCCGTGATAAATATAGCGATTCGGTTCACCGAACCACTTTGTCAAAACGGTTCAGTTAATTGAACCTTAAAAATGTACGGTTTTTCGATTTTTCGGTTTGGTTATTGCGGTTCGGTTTATTCTAATCACCCCTAGTTAGAATTGACCTAACGGTTTAAAATTAACATATTTAGATAACTTAACATTACTTTAAACGTTGTGTTTGCAATAGACAAAATAAGTTTATACTTTATTTTATATTGTTTGTGAAAAATACGAGCATCCAATATTTATGATAGGATATAACGAGTCTATAGTCAGGGATTTAGGAAAAACCTCCGGGTTCTAAAATGATCAAATCTAGCTTATTTTGAAAGTTATTATCCACGTTTTTAGGCTGACAAGGTCTAGGGATATACTTCTCAAAATTTGCACCATACTATCTTAAATCCTTAATACCATATAACAATGACTCAAGATGGTAAAAATTGGCATGCAGTCTAAAATAGACACATTTTTATAAGACTCTTCCTATTTTCAATACGCTAGTTCTTTGAATGTATTTAGTTTTTAAAAACAAGCTTAACTTTGTATAAAAATACGTTTAGTTTTATGAATTAAATTAGACTATTTATTTACATCTCGAACCAAGCATAGCGAATTACAAATACTCGAACTCAAATCGATCCATGTAACCTAGGTCTTATGTCGGTAGATTTTATTATTGGTAATTCATTCGTTCATGTCTCTAACTATTAGGATTGCAGTGTATATATACATAATCGCTAGATCCTATACACACATTACTATATCGACGGAAATTTTCCAAGGCTACCCTAGTAACCCTACCTTTAGAAAAAATCTATTTTTTGTCCTCTAAAAACCTAACCAATTTGTTAGGAATTTGATAATTGAAACCTTAATTCCCACGTATTAAAAGTAATTTTTCCATTTGACATTTTCATTAATATACGTTCTTTAGTTGATTGATTAATAGTTTTTTTTATTGAGTTTTTTAAGAATTAATGTTTGAAAGATGACGTTTAAAGGGTGGATTTCATTTGGATTATCAAATTACACAATTGGAAATAGTAAATCAATTCATCAACTAACTTTCAAACAAATTTTGCCAAACTTTCAATTCAATTAGCAAATCAAACAAGGAGCTTCCTAAAACTTCAACTAAACAACAAATTTTGTTGGAGGTAAATTCATAGAAAAAACCATTAATTGACTAATCCAAAGTCTCAAATTCCGCAAGTTCAGGTACATATATAAATTATACTGAAATCTCCAAGTTCCGACTAGCTGATGCAAATCACACAAACCAAACCAAAATCATATGATTCTCCGTCGTCGATGGTTAGTGACTCTTCTGCACCAATCGGCTGGGGAGAAGGAAACATGGGCGGCAGGTGATTCTTCTCTGGATTGTTTTGTGCGTATGAAATGCATGGGACGCGTGTAGGATTTATCAAGTCCTTCTTTATAATAGTTCCGAACATCACATAATATCGCTAATCGAAAATATTTATTTTAGAAAATCATGATATTATTCTCTAAGATATACTCCCTCCTACCAATAACTAATGAATCAATTCCCATTGTCCATTTTGATTTATTCGTCAAAGTGTCCCACGGTCTAAATTTAGGCTTGTTTTTTTTACCATCCTACCCTTACCTATTTCATTTATTACTCCCCAGTCCCCACCCATCCACCCCTAACCCAACAAATCATAACACCCCTCTCTAATGTAACTACCCCTACCCAACCAAAATATTAAACAACTAATATTTGATAAATTTGTCCTTTCCCCACAATGGGACAACCAAAATATTAAACAACTAATATTTGATAAATTTAGTCCTTTCTCAACAATGGAACACTAGTTTTGGGTAGGAGTGAGTATTACGATACCGCATATCTTAGATATTCCGATATCTTCGTAACAAAAAGTCGACCCTCTTGTATCTTAGAAGAGTATGAACCAAAATGCAGAATTTTTCTTTACCTAGCTAAATCTCATCAATAGTATAACTTCCTAATTCATCCAGATCGTCATAATTTTTAACCCAATTTGGGAAATTATGCGAAATGCCAAACCCTAAAGTCGGAGTCTCTCAGTGGTAGCGAAATTGAAAATGAAATGAAATAAAAGAAATTTCAAAAAATACCTGATGGAGACGAGAAAGGATTAGAATCAAAATTCCAGTCTATCAGGATATTTCAGTATTCGTAGGTCCGACTCATGATATATAAAGATACCACATTACCACTAGATCTCTTATTTGTGGTCCATTCATCCCTACTCCCTTTAACAATATTTGTAGTAGTGTGAATAGTGTGATTACTTTGACTATACTTGCACCACGTTTTCCTTACTATAGATTTTGGACCTGCTAAAGCCATCACACCGCCAACCACCAGGTCCACCACCTATGCCCGCCGAATTTGTATTTCTTTTGCAACCACCGGATGTAGTCTTTTAAAGAGTCACCACAATATATACTCCCCTTAAACCACCACCACCACAACCGCCACAAGTAAGTACTCACCGCGCCCTCTTTATAGTATTGACTGTTCTCCAACCATACTACACCGACCAATTCGACAACCACCAACAAACACTCTTTCTACAACCCAAAATTTAAACCCTAATTATAAAAGTCAGGTTTTAGAAAAAGTAAACATTTATTCAATCGATTAATGACTGTATTAATAAAATTGTGACAAAATGACAAAATTGATTATGATATGGCTAACCAAGTAAGACATAAAGAGTAGACGGTTGCCAATAGTTAAAATATTTTAGTAACCTTATTTATCCCAAATTTTAGGCCGATAAGGTATCGGGGTAAAATTCATGAAATTCGTACAATAATACCTTAATATCATATAAAAATGATTTAAGTTGTTAAAATTGACATACGGATCAAAAGAGACACATTTAGAGGCCCTAAAATTAGTTTAAAGGTCGGGTTTGAAATACACAAAATAAGTTTTATACTTTATTCTATATCGTTTTGTGAAAAAACCGAGAATCCAATATTTTTTATAGGACATAATGAGTCTCTAGACAAGGGTTCAGAAAAAAAGTCTTTTGGATTCTAAAATGACCAAAAACTAGTTTTAAACCCGTGCAAAATTGCACGGGTATCTTTTAAAAAAAAAATAGTACATATATATTATTAACAAAACATAAACGATATAATGGGGAGGAGTTTTAATATTAACTAGTTTTACACCCGTGCAAATAATGCACGGGTTAGTTTTTAAAATCCTGAAGTTTAACATATTAGTAGAGTAATATTATTGTTATTCCAAATTCTATAATTAGACGGTCTCACACTTTATAAAAAGTTTATTCATTTAATACTAATAAATGAGTTTTGTTTTTATATAAAGGGACCGTCTTCTGTGTGAGACGGTCTCACGTAAGAGTTACTGTATTGTTCTATATTAAACATGAACGAATATAATTTAGGGCAATTGAATATTCAATAACTTAACAATATTCATATAAAGAATGAAAAGTAAGTTCCACATAAATTTTAATAATAGTATTAAACAACATTTGTTATACGGTAAAAATAGAAGGAATGACATTAAAATGATATTATTGTGAACTTTAATAACTTATAAAGATAAACTGTCATTATGCCAAAAATACGTTCATAATGTTGATTAAAATTGGTATGAACACCAAAATTAATACATCTATCGTAAACTGTAAACAACCATAGTAAAAAAAATAAGCCCAAAATAATTAAAAGATCCAAATTTTACGGGTCTCCCATAAGATGTCTTTTTTGGTAAGTTTTGAAGTAAATCTAATACACTTACATAATAGTTATTTGTTTTTTCACTCACCAAACTCATGTGAATCCATACAACTCATTATAAGATATAATTAAATAAAATAATTAACACATTATCCTACCACATTTTTACGAATAGACTCATATGCCTCAGTGTCTCACCAGTCACCATCCTTTTTCTATTCCTCCTAATATTCTCATTTCATCTATTTGCTCTAACCCTAAAGTATATCAATATTAATCGGCTCTACTAATACCTCTAGAGTCACCTTCATCCATGCATATCTCTTTATTCATGTCTATAAATCTGCAACTTGTTAATCTCCTTATTTTCAAAATATGGTTTATTTTATGATCTTATCATTCACTTCATTTTCAATTAAATCCTGAAATCTCAATTGTTTGTTACCATGACTGATTTTTGTGCCACAATAATTTCCTGTAAGTTTGGTCGATTTTTCAAGTTCTTCTTAATTTGTTTATATTTGTATGGTTAATTTTTTTTATTTAACTAATTTTTAAAAACATATAAATAAATGCAATAAGTTATTATTATTATTTTTTTTTTCTAGTTTTAGATCTTAGCAAGTTAGTAATAATTCACATAGTCCAAGTAAATATGTAAAAATGTATCATCAAAAGCGTATATAATTTCTTCAAAGATACGATTTTTTTTAAATATGTATCTGTCGAATTGAATGAAGATTGATTTAATTTTAATTATTTTCGGCATAAATAAAAGTTCTGATGATTATAATACTATACATTTTAATCTTGAGATATACTTTTTTACTTTGTTAAATATGATCGTTTTTGCTAAGCCAACGGAATTTTGATTTATATTTTCTATGGTTTCAAAGATTATGAAAATTTTATGTTTTATATGAATTTGGAATTGTTGATTTAATAAAATAATGAATGAATGAAATAATAGACTTAGAATAATTAGATTTAGAATATTAGAGTATAGGTAGGGAGGAGAGAAGGTAATTAATTAGAGGAAAGAAGATGGGGATGAGAGAGAGTAATTAAATTAGTAGCATGAACGTGGGGTTATTTTTTTCTTTTTACTTCCTAAAACTCAATAGCCAATCAAAACACTCTAAAATCTATTCCTTTTATAGTAAAGGGATTTTTGTAACTTTGCTAATGAATATTAGTCATTTGATGAAAAAAATCTGACCACGTAAGTATACTAAAAACTCTTTTCTTGCCCGCAAGGGTGGAGTCTAGTGGTTAAAACCTGGGTGAAATTCCCAGGAGACCCGGGTTCAAGCCTCCCCAAGAGCAAAATCTTGTGGAGCATTCTTGGCCCGAGTCCGAGGGTGATTTACCTGGTGTATGTGGTTTGCAGGCTATTACATATACCCGCGGGTTTACCCAGTGCGCACCGAGGGTAGCGGCTGCGGGTTCCCTCGTCACCAAAAAAAAACTCTTTTCTTTTATATAGAACTAAGACGTTTGTTATTATAAAATGTTAAAAAGTTTTCAAAATTAATTTCTTGGAATTAAAATATTTTGTTCTATAATGTTTTAATTCATTTGTAGTTACATTTAGTAGTATTAAATTTCTTATTCTTATCAATTGGTGTAATTTATTATTATTGTTATTTTAATCAAAATACTGCGATTTCTGAAACAACATTAATATTTTCGTACGTACGATACATAAAACGTAATTATTTACGTACACAACATAAACATAGCGGTTTTTCAGAAATTAAATTTATTTTCCTTGCTGCGGGGTCCACATTTACTTAAAAAAAAAAGAAAAAAAACTAAATTTGATGAGGTGGCTTCATGAGGATGGGTTAAATGTTTTTCTATTTATATAGATAAGATAAACAATGTTGAGGTTATTATCCTCGTTTTTTAGGCCGACAAAGTTCCGGTATAAAATTCTTGAAATTCGCACCATAATATCTTAATACCATATTAAAATGACTCGAGATGTTAAAATATGCATAGAGTTTAAAATAGACACATTTAGAGGTCCTACATTACTTTAAAGGTCGTGTTTGAAATAGACAAAATAAGTGTTATACTTCATTCTATATTGTTTTGTGAAAAATCTGAACATTCAATATTTA
This sequence comes from Silene conica, assembly GCA_029255685.2. Taxonomy (NCBI): domain Eukaryota; kingdom Viridiplantae; phylum Streptophyta; class Magnoliopsida; order Caryophyllales; family Caryophyllaceae; genus Silene; species Silene conica. Next base: position 74,627,927 of record CM055311.2, read on the forward strand.
TTATAGGATACCAAAAATAGCCGATTTTGAAGGTTATTATTATGCATGCTTTTTTGGCCCGAAAAGGTTCTGGGATAAAAATTCCTGAAATTCGCACCATAGTACCTTAATTGTAATGTACCATATAAAAATGACTCAATGTGTTAAAATTGACATATGGTTTAAAATAAACACATTCATTTTATTTTATTTTTTTGAGGGGAAAATAAACACATTTAGATTCCCTAACATAACTTTAAAGGTCACGTTTGTAATAGACAAAATAAGTTTTATACTTTATTCTATATTGTTTTGTGAAAAATTCGAGCATCTAATATTTATTATAGGATATAATGAGTCTATAAACAAGGATTCAAAAAAATCTTTGGGTTTAAAAATGACCAAAAATAGCCGATTTTTCTTTGGGTTTAAAAAAAATCCACCTTTTTTGGGCTGACAAGGTACTGGGATAAAAAATCCCGAAATTTGCATCATAGTACTTTAATACCATATGAAAATGACCCAAGGTGTTAAAATTGACATATGATTTTAAATAAACACATTTAGATGCCCTAACATAACTTTAAAGGTCATGTTTATTGTTTGTAACAGACAAAATAAGTTTTAAACTTTATCCTATATTGTTTTGTGAAAAATCTGAGCATCCAATATTTATTATAGGATATAATGACTCTATAGACAAAGATTCAGAAAAAAATCTTTGGTTCAAAAATTACCAAAAATAGCCGATTTTGAAGGTTATTGTCCACGTTTTTTGTGCCGACAAAGTTCTGGGATAAAAATTCTCGAAATTCGCATCATAGTATCTTAATACCATATAAAATTGATTCAAGGTGTTAAAATAGACATATGGTTTAAAATAAACACATATAAAGACTCGAACATAACTTGGTCATGTTTGTAATAGACAAAATAAATTTTATACTTTATTCTATATTGTTTTGTGAAAAATACGAGCATCCAATATTTATTATATAGGATATAACGAATCTAAAGACAAGGATTCTGAACAAAATCATTCGGAGTCTACAATGACCAAAAATAGCCGATTTTGAAGCTTATTATCCACGATTTTTAGGCCGACGTGGTCCCGGGATAAAAAAATCTCGAAATTCGCACCATAGTAACTTAATACCATATAAAAAGACTCAAGGTATTAAATTTGACACACGGTTTATATACACGTTTAGATAACCTAACATTACTTTAAAGATCGTGTTTGAAAAATAGACAAAATTAGTTGTACAAATTTAGATATAATCGAGCATCTTATTTCCACTTTAACGGTAGTTATTGTGTAAAACAGTCTTATACTATGAGACGATACATTAGTATAAAAACATCTTGTATTAATAACGCAAGTGAATGATGTTTTAACATAAAAAACCGTATAACATGTAATCGTCGTATTCTAAATTCGTGCTATTTTAAAGTCATTATTTCATGATAAATTTTATTGTTAGATGTGCTATTTTAAAGTCATTATTTCATGATAAATTTTATTGTTAGATGGTCATATTACGATGAGAAAAATATGACTATTTTTCGAAAAATATCGACCATTTTATAATCTCTTATCTATAAAAGGAATAGAATTTAGAGCAATTCTATTGGTTCTTAAATTTTAGAAAAAATAAAAAAACTTCCTTCATACCTCACAAATAGGATCCTACACCCAGGTGTATAGAAGCATGGTACATCAGGCCCACCTGATATATAATTTTTTAATTTTCTATTAGAGCCCAATACAAAACAAATATTTAATTATCAATCAACGTAAACATTTTCTTAATTCTCTCTTGACGACAGTCACAACAAATTTCTCTCCCACCCAAATTTGATTCGAAGATGGCAGAAGGGCAGCGATTAGTATGTTCGATCAACAAGGCGGAAAAATGCATCGAATAATATTTCATTGAACGAGAAGCAATTTGCATCGACATCAAGAAGGAAAAACGCATCACACAATACTAATTTGAGGTAAATATTTACATCAATCATAACCCTAATGAATATATTTAGGGTAAATTTTCTGACCCCAAAGCACTTAACAAATGAATATGATCTAACGTAAAAAGAATACGAGCTAATAGAAAAAGAATACGAGCTAATATTAGAAGAATACGAGCTAATATAAAAATAACGAGTTATTAAAATAAGAATACGAGCTAATATTAAAAGAATACGAGCTAATATTAAAAAAATACGAGCTAATATAAAAAAAATTATGAGTTATTAAGATAAGAATATGAGTTATTGATATAAGAATACGAGCTATTAAGATAAGAATACGAGCTATTAATATAAGATTATGAGCTAATGTAAAAAGAATACGAGTTTAAGAAAATCACAAACTTAATAAATACGAGAACAAAAGAATGCAAGTTATTACCCTAAGAATACGAGCTAATACTAAAAGAATACGAGCTAATATTAAAAGAATACGAGCTAATATAAAATATGAATACGAGATATTGAGATAAAAATACGAGCTATTAATATAAGAATATGAGCTAATGTAAAAAGAATGCGAGTTTAAGAAAATCACAAACTAAAAAAATACGAGCACGAAAGCATGCAAGTTATTACCCTAAGAATACGAGCTAATATTAAAAGAATACGAGCTAATATAAAAAACTACGAGTTACTAAGATAAGAATACGAATTATTAATATAAAAAAAATGAATTATTAAGATAAGAATACGAGCTATTAATATAAGAATACGAGCTATTATTATAAGAATACGAGCTATTAATATAAGATTACGAGCTAATTTAAAAAAGAATATAGACTATAAAATAAAAAAATAAAAAATTACCTTAACGTAATAATTAAATAAATTGAAAGATGGGATATAATAATTAATGAGAAAAATCAATTAGGGAAGAAGTTACATTAAAAAACAAAAAGGAAGTGGAGAAAAATGAGATTACTGACTTTTTTTTCAAAAATAATTAAGAAAATGACTAAAATAACCCCGGATGTACAATAACATTGTACATCTGGTGGTATAGTCCAGGAACTGTTCATACCTACCCCACCACTTACTATCAATTCTTTTATTTCCAAATTCCAAACTATCAATCATAGTTTTAAAGTCTACATTTTAAATACTAATATTACTAAATTAAAGAAAATTACAACAAAAACAATAATTAAATAGTTGGAAGGTTGAAAAGTATTTTTTTTCATTTTCTTAATTCTTTTTTGCTAATTTGGTAAACATATATATACTTGCTTATTATTATCCTTTTCGTTTTAATTTACGACAATTGTAAGCAAGATTTATCGAATAAATTTATACCACTCATTCATTAACGAGGGTCTAATTTTGTAGATGAAATAGTAGTTTTCAATCATTAAAAAAAAAAAAAAAAAAGGAAACTGTTAATAAATATCTATAGTCCCGTATTAGATCGGAAATATAAAAAAAATGGACGAAATAAATAAATTGTAAATGTATATTTTTAATTGTATATAAGTTCAAAGTATATACTCTTGAATTTTATTTTATTATATATGTATAATTTATATATACGTGCATTTTGTGCACGGGTATAAAATTAGTACATTGTAACAACTCTTTGGAACTAAAAAATAACTAATTTTTCAAAGTGGTTATTATTAAAGTGATCACAATTTTATATCCAAAAGTCCTAATCTTTTTAATTAATTAAAGGTCCATGAGATTGGACTTCGGAGGTAACCAAGAAATAAATGAGCCATAAAATGATCACAAATTATTATTTTTGACGGATATATTTGTTGCAAGTTTGTAACGAGTCAATTAAATTTATGGGAAAGATGAGCCAAAAGTAAAGTATGTAACGAGTAACAAATTATTTTATCTTATCTACAAATATGGATAGTGCTCAACTCGTCACAAGATAATGACGGATATGCCCATAACGAGAGATTTGCCGCAAAATGAATAATACAGCTCATTTGCGGAAATAGAACACAAATTCTATCCACAAATTCTATCAACATTTTCAACTAATGAACGGCACCCTCGCCCTTTCCATAATTCCGCACCCTCAATTTCCTTCTCTCCCTCACGGCCCTGCCCCTTTGGACGGCGGCCGGACACCCTCCCCCATCATCGGCAACGATCACATCTATCATTGTTGGTACTCCAGCCAACAACTCACTTGCCACCCTCCCTCATCAACTTAACCTAAATTTAATTTAACATAAACCCTAATTTGATTAACAAAAGACACAAAAATTACATGAAATCATGATTTTAATTAATATTAATTGAACAAATTTGTGTATATCGGGATGCCGTAAGTCTCAAGTGTTGTGAGGGACCGTTTTTCGCTAGGTTAGTGAAAAACATAATATAAAAAGAAAATAAAACATGTGAGAGGTCTCTAGTTAACATTATCGAGAGACGTCTCTAAAGCTTTGTTTTTGTGATAGGGAGGAGCTAGGAGGTAGAAGAGTTTACAATAGGGAGAATTAGAATGGAAAATTAGTTTCAAAAAGTATTATGCTGAGTAAAAAAATCGTTTTATTGAGCTTACGTACATTGTATTTTTTAAAGAAAATTTAAAATCTAACTAGCTCATATTTTAGTTTTTAAACATTAAAAATAAAATTTATTTGAAGTTATATGCATGTATTCTTTTTAAATTGCTTTATTATAAATTTTTGAATTTAATATTTCTATAAATAAACTCAGAAACTATATCATACAATATTATAATAATATAATTTACAATGTTTTATTGTAAACCATTTTATAAGAGATTTATTCCATATCATACTACAGTTCACGTAGCATGGTTTAAAGCCCTATAAATAGTGTACATGACCCAAATGTTTTAGACACCTTCACTTCCTACAATATAATTAAGTGATATAAATATTATACACATAATATTGGAGAAATAATTAGAAAGGAGATCATAAGAATGGCGTCCACTCCTGGTATTCTAACACACTGGCCATGGGAAGCTCTTGGCAACTTTAAGGTTTTTACTTTCCGACTTCTATTTTCTTAACGACTATTTTCTCTCGTATTATACCGGGTCTCGGTGTATATATTCTATCCATTTATTATATAGATTAATTATGTTTTGTGGAGACGATTTATGAATATGATGCAAAACAATACTCGATTACTCCCTAGTATACTTCTTTCTAGATTTGATACCAAAAGAATCTGAAGAGATGAATAATCAAATCTTAAAAAACAAAAAAAAATCTTGCATGCTATAGCTTTATGTACTTAATGTACGTGGTATTTATTATCCACGTTACGAAGATATATATACGTTTGTCTAAAAAAAACTTTATGAACATATGGCTAGAAAAGTATTTCAAGACAATACGTATTCATGGGCATTTTATCAACTAAAATTCAAGAAATATTATTATTAGTATTAGTGCTTTGTTCTTATTTCCATTTTTAGGCGAGTTTATTAATTGTTCCCCTTTCACTTTTTAGTACTTTTTTGTGGTCCCAAATCAATTCAGTGTGGGTAGAATATGGTGTTATGTGTGGTTTAGAATCATTTTCTTATATTTGTGCATAAAGCTAGCTTAAGGAACAAACACTATAACTTAGAGAGAGTACTACTTTAAAGTTGTATAACACATGAATTTATCATTAATATATATTTTTGTTATGACATATCGTATTAATGTTACGATGAAATAAATTATGAGACAAATCTATTACTCCTGTAATTATTATTTTACTTAAATCATTATTTGATTAGCTAATTGTTCGTACATATTTTTTTTGTTAGTATTGTTACTTTTATTACATTCGTTATTATTGTTGTTGCTTTCAATACTCTCCCACAATCATTGTTACGTAACTATTGTTAGTTTCTCTAATGTTTCATTAATATTGATAATTTCACTACTCCTGCTGCTACTTCTATTACTTTGACTACTTCCGCTCACTACAAAACAATGCGCTCTTTGCGACGGAATAGTCCGTCGCAAAAAGGGTGAAATCCGTCGCAAATGATGCTTTTGCGACGGATTTGCGACGGACTGCATCTGTCCCATATTTTTGTCGCAAAAATTTTATTTGCGACGGAATTTTCCGTCGCAACAGTTTTGCGACGGATTGACCTTATTTTGCGACGGACTGACCTTGACCAAAAGTCAAAGTCAGTCCAGATTTGCGACGGAAAATCCGTCGCAAAAAGGACTATTTGCGACGGAAATTCCGTCGCAAATCTGGACTGACCTTGACTTTTAGTCAAGGTTTACGACGGAATTCCGTCGCAAATTGAGACATTTCCGTCGCAAATTCCTGTATGATTTTCGGGTTTCAGCCGTTTTTCCAGCTCCCCATTTCCATTGAAATGATTCATTTTTTCCCTTTTGCATGATCTGTAAACCTGCAATTTCAGAAAAACAACCCAGCAACAAAAAACTTGTCGGAGACAAGGTTTTTAAAACGTCTTTTCATAACTAAAATGAAGGTTGTACAAATGATCATCCAACTAAAAACTAAACATAATCCGCGGTACATCAACTAAACAACCTAATAAAACCTATCTAACGGTCGTGTCGGTGGGCTGTGGGGTGGCGAAATGAGTGGCCGCCCTAGCATTGTCGCCGCCATCATCGTCGAAGTCGCGTCTCGGCTGAGAAAAGCCTCCCGGTTTGCAGCTCTGAGTAGTGAACTCCGCCCCCTGTTGACTTAAGTATTCTTCAATTGCCTTCAGCCTTTGGGATGTCTCGAGATCACGTTCTCTTAGCTGAGCATTCTCTCGAAGAACTCTGCCGACGATTCCTGCAATGAATAGTCAAACATGATATTATATTCATTTAATAAACGGTTAAATAATTGGTTAGTCTTAATTTTTAATAAACTATAAAATACAAACCTGGAGTGTATGATGATTGGGTCCCAGCACTTGAGTTACGACGACACTCGTAAATGACTAGGGCTGCATTTCCCATACCGAGTATCAACCCTTTCTTGTTGAAACCGCCGTGTTCTTCGAAGTAGATCTCGTTGTCGTCGATATCTTGCTCCGGGATCCCTTCACTTATCATTTTCGACTTTCTTTGAAAAACTTTGTCCTACAAAACAAAAATAAAGTGTTGTTATTAGTATACGTTAATTAATTAGTAAACCAAATTACTAAAACATAAAGAAAAATTTCTGTTAACTTACAAAGAGTGCTTTGGGTTTCGTTGATAGCCAACCCTTCTTGGCATGCTTTTTTGTCTTCTCCAGCAACTTCAAGGCGGATGGTACATCCCTCCCATCTTCTCCAGCCTGCAATTTAAATCCAACGGCACTTGTTAAAAAAAACATTCAAGATTGTCAAAGGGTGAAAATTATTCAAGACAAGAAAAAGTGAATTAAAAACTAAGAAATTACCATTTCATCCATCATCTGTAGGGTGTTTTTACGACCCATAATGTGAGTACCTAAGGCCTTGCCTTTTTCGGTACTTCCCGACATCCGGTTGGTCTTGTTTTTGTCGGATTTCTCTTGGAATTTTGGATCGTCCTTTCTACCCTTTAGTTGTTCGAAAATATCGGCCGGTATCCACTGCGGCCTTTGCTCCGTTGTTTTCCTCATAGCGTAGTGGATTCTTTTGCGAAGGCGGTCTTTCATCATGTCTTCCCACGCCGACCTAACCGCTGCTCTATCACGAGGGTGAAAGGTAACTTGTTTCTGTTTCCAAAAAAAAATAGTTAAATAAATATGAAACAATAAATAGGTAATAAATAATAAAACGGAAATAGGTAAACAGTTAATAAATACCTCAAACCAATTCCACCACTCTTCCTTAATGGCATCCGACGCGGCTGACCAGTTGGGCGCATACTCCTTGTAGTTGCAAATAATGGTCTTTGTTATAAGAGTAGAAACGTCTTTGTCACTGAACCTGAAAAAGAGTTAAATGTGAAAATAAAATAGTCAACAAGTAATCATATTATAATCAATATATACTTATATATAATCAATTATCCGTAAACAAATAAGATACTTACCACTTGGCGCCTTCGTAATCAGTCGGATCGAGGTGTACTCGATGTGTAGGCGGCTGAGGCTCAGGTGGAACAATCTCGTCCTCATCATCATTAGCTCCCGATCGTCCTCCCTCAGGCTGACGACTACCACCACCTCGTCGTCTTCCGCCCGGCATATAATTATCAAACTAATATAGCAACAATTAGAAAGAAATGCTTTACGTAATTAAAAACTTGAATAATAAGATTAATAAGATAATTTCATTGACATTAAGCCATACGGCATCTACAATAATTTCAACAAATACAAGATTATCGAATCTAATAGATAGTAGTCCTAATTATCATCATCATCACTTGAACAATTAAATAACATCTACCATATCCCTATAAGGATTGTCGGAGTGCATTGATGAGCTTCCCTCTTCCTCAACGGAGAATTTCTCTCCGTGACACACCCAATCGTAGTAGTTATCACAAAACCCTCTCAAACCAAGGTGTTTCCGTACTTCTTGCTCAACTAAATACTTTGTATTCTTACACTTAGAACATGGACACCTAATTTCTCTATTCCTAACGTATTCGTCTTGTTGCTTAACATAGTTAATGAATTCATTAACACCAATTACGAAATCCTGCCTTATTTTTTTTCCTAGAATCCAACCTTTCATACATCCATTTTCTTTCTAATCTCTTCATAGTAAATCTACATATTTTAACAAACAATAACAACAACTAATTAACAACAACAATTAAATAACAACAACTACATATATATATAACAACAACTAACAACAAAAACTAACAACAAAAACTAGTTAACCACTTATTAACAATAACAACAACAATTAAATAACAACTACATATATATAACAACAACTAACAACAACAACAACAACAACAACAACAACTACAACTACAACTACAACTACAACTACCAACACCAACACCAACACCAACACCACCAACACCAACACCAACACCAACACCAACACCAACACCAACACCAACCTGCAAAAAAAAACAATTTACATATATTGGTCTGGGGTCCTTATCTCTCCAGCCTAAACCCATCTTTGAATCTTTCATACCATTAGTAAACACTCTTATATTTTCTTGATTGTAATGAGACAAAAATTGGGCATCACTTCCCTATTGTTCTCCAAATACATTATATAGAATGTATTTGGAGAACAATAAGGAAGTGTTGCCCAATTTTTGTTTCATTACAATCAAGAAAATATAAGAGTGTTTACTACCTAAATGGCATGAAAGATTCAAAGACAGTCCCAAAACGGGGACTATTCAACAATTACACCTAATGTGTAATTATTGAACGGGTACTATTCAAGAATATTCTAAACAAATCAAAAACACTAACAATCAACAACAATGCAAATTTTATATCAAAAATCAATCGTCCTAAACATCTTAACAACAATATGCGACGGATTTGGGACGGAATTAGCTACTAACCTAATATCACTAACCACCTAACAATACTAACTAAACTAATCAAATAACAATTAAACTAAACTAACTATTCCTAATAACAATAAAAAAACAATAATACGGAATTTGCGACGGAATTTTGCGACGGATTAAACATAACTAATTAAGACGGTATATAAATAACGAAAGTTAGTATACATACATAAGGAGAAATGGAGAAGGAAGAAAGAAGTGGCGGCGGCAAGGTGGCGGCGGTGAGGTGGTGGCGGCGGTGAGGTGGCAGGTGGAAGGGAGAAGAAAGGAGAAGGAGGAGGGAGGAAGGAAGGAAGGCGGCGTCGAGGGTGGGGTGGGGTTGTCGCGGCGGCGGCGCGGCGGCGTCGGGGGTGGTGGGGTGGGGTGGTTTCTTGTTCGTCGAAAAATCGCACTTAGGGTTTTAAGAGTTAATTGAAATCGATTTGGGGAAAAAAGAAAACCCGCGGGGTCTGTATAAACAAACTTTGCGATGGAAATTTGCGACGGAATTTCCGTCGCAAATCTGGTCAAGGTCAAACTTTGACCAGATTTGCGACGGAAATTCCGTCGCAAATTTTGACTTTTGCGACGGAATTTCCGTCGCAAATCTGGTCAACGTTTGACCTTGACAAGATTTTGGTCAAGTCTGGTCATTTTGTTTGCGACGGAATTTCCGTCGCAAAAGTCAATATTTGCGACGGATTTTCCGTCGCAAACTTTCCCGCCATTTGACTTTCACTTCGCGGGTCTGGGAAATTTAGGTCCGTCGCAAATTCCGTCGCAAAAAAAAATCCGTCGCAAAGTCCGTCCCAAAACCAAATTTGCGACGGAATTTCTATCCGTCGCAAATTTTCCGTCGCAAGGGCTGTATTTTTTTGTAGTGGCTGTCTGCTAATATTGTTATTTCGACTATTTAAATGAGTGATTACCATCATATTACTATATTCAATGTTATTAAAATTCTTTTCACTACTAACCAAATTAGTTTTACTATTTAGGCATCCAATTTTATGATGTTTATATATTTATATAAATATATTACATTCATGCATTAAATCCAACCACAATAATTACGGTTTTTTTTGTGAGAAACTACCTTATATTTATGTCCATTTGTGAACAACTACCTTACTTTTTTTTTCTTAAAAACTACCTTACACTTTACTTTTTTGTTAAAACCTACCAAAAATATGACTCAGACCAAGTTCCGACGATAATTGTGGTTGGATTGACCGCAACAACAAGTGTACTTCCCTCTATTTGGAAGAGAGGTACATAGATTATTGGAGGCTTCAACTTGAGACAAAGTTAGACCCTTTTTAGAAGAAGTTGTTAAAAGAGTTGGGGATTGAGGTGGGTTATTACAAGGCATATTATGCTAAGGAAAATGCATTAAAATGATTTATGGAGAAAAAGATGAACAATATAAAATATTTTAACAAAAAAATCCAAGTTATCGTCGAAAATTGACATGAGTCATATTTTTGGTAGGTTTTAACAAAAAAAGTAAAATGTAAGGTAGTGTTTAACAAAAAAATAAAAAGTAAGGTAGTTGTTCACAAATGGACATAAATATAAGCTAGTTCTCATAAAAAACTCCAATAATTATTGAATATTACTCCGTCCTACCCATAACTAATGTCCCATTGTCCATTTCGATTTATTCGTCAAAGTGTCCCATTGTCCAAATTTAGGCTTGTTTTTTACCATCTCACCCTTACCTATTTCCATTTATTACCCACCCACCCATGCACCCCTAACCCAACAAATCATAAGACACTCTCTCCAATCTACATACCCTACTCAACCAAACTATTAAACAACTAATATTTGATAAATTTAGTCCTTACTCCACAATAGTACACTAGTTTTGGGTAGGAGGGAGTATATTTTTTTTTGGAAAATATAGTTTAATTTATTTACCTTTTATTAGTTTCCAAAATATAATATATACTTATATTATATTTGTGTATGTTAAATAACTAGCATCTCGTATATAATAAAACATTAGTAAGTCTTGCTTGTGACGGGTCACCATTTGTGACAAATATTTTGTGTGATAAAATGAGTTAGTGGAGAAAGGGGACCACATGAATAATGTCGGAGAGAGAGAGAGAGAAAAAGTGGATATTTTGTGAGAGGAAACGGTATCCTTCACAAGCTTGTGACGGAAGAGAATTTGTGATAAAACATTAAGGCTCTGTTTGGCAAAACGAGCTGAAAAGCTACCTGAAACCTGAAAAGGTACCTAAAAACTTAAAAGGTAGCTGAAACCTGAAAAGGTGGATGGTAAGGTAGCTGAAAATTAGGAGATGATAAACTGATTGATTATATAAAAAACTGTTTGACAAACTAACTGAAAAGGTAGCTTATTTTAGTGAAATGTCAGAAAAGGATATAATAATTATTTACTATATTATAGATTGGAGGGTAAAAAGGTAATATAGCCTAAAATCAGGTACCTGAAACCTAAAATGCTACCTTATGTAGCATTTCATTTCAGGTAGTTTATGTGATCAAATAAGCTACTTGCCAAACACTCCCAAAAAAATAAGCTACCTGATTCTTTTGGTAAAAAAACTACTTCAGGCAAATCAAGTACCTGAAGTGCGCTGCCAAACGGAACCTAACACAACTCTAAAATTATCCCTAGCTTAACCCGCCTAAATATTATGCCTACTAAGAAAGTGGTCCCACCATCATGTCATCAATTGGCTACGTTATAATCCTCCTTTGATTCTATAAATAAAAATCATTATGACATAATTGAAATAAAAAACGATTGTAACTAAATTAGGAAAGTAGATTGTCATTAGAATAATTATAAAATCGAACAAGTTGAACAACTATACATACATTAATTCAGACATAATTGCAAAAACATCACGTTTAGTTTAATTAACTGAATGTATATTAAAATGGTATTCTTATTCTATTGAGCGCCGTCTAGACAAAAGTTGTTTAAGAAGAACCTATACAAACTTTATTCAACCACTATAAAACATTCTCTTTCAATATGAAACCACTACAAGTCTATAAATAATTTAATTGAGAATGTCACTTTATAAATCAAATCTACAAAATAGCGTCTAATCGTATTAATACAAAACTTTATAAATGTATATTTTTTAAATGTAAAATGATTAATGATAAGATACTAATTACAATTTGTCACACACACAATATTCTACAAATACCGTACGAGATCTATATATACTAGTATTTATACTAATATATACCATAAGAGGACATGTTTATTTTTCAGAAAATCACCAAATTTTGGTGTTCTCTAAATCTATACTTCAATCAAAACTATATAATATATAATTACATTGTCGGAAAATTGAGTCGAAAAATCCTACCAATACCATCAAAACTAGCAATAACGGCTTTCACAGAAAGTAGTCTAGAAGTGATCTACGAAGTCCTGACCTATACCATCACATAAACATGCATTACAAACTAATTACAAATCTGCAGTAAAGATCTAACCTAAACTCTAGGGTTTAAACTAATTAAACAAAAGACAAAATCTTACTTACTGATGATAAGATTGACGCACAAACACAGTACAATCTAAGATCAAACACTAACGATTCCTTGCAGGTAGTGATTAGAGATGATTAGGGTTGAAAAACTGATTAGGGTTTGTGATTAGGGATGAAAAACTGATTATGAAAGTGTTTGACGAAATAAGATGTTTAAAAAATATAACCCGTTACATTCTAATCAGACCTTCGCGGAACCGATTTCAGACCGGTTACTCGACGAGTATCACCTATACTCAACCGACGGACCGAGTACCCCGTAAGCAGACTCTGCCATATATTCAAATATAAATTCTTTTTATCGCAATTAGTGAGAATATTTTGTGAATTTTTTCCGTTCGGATTATTAATGTGTGCAGTTAATGCACATGTTTGAAAAACCGTTTTACTAGTAGCATTTCAAATATTGAATGGTGAAACTTTATAGGTAAGTTAGTGATCATTGTATTGAAGTATTTCAGACCATAAAATTATTTTAGATAACTTGGTGTTATTTGTTTACTCTGTGGCTGAAGTACGTGATTGTGGCACCCATGGCGGCTCATAGCATATACTCATTCGTAACAAAACCAGGAGATACAGACATCACCTACCCTTTCATTACCTTACTCATGCTATGGAGGATGCTTCACAACCAGATTTGGATAAGTCTCTCTCGATATCGAACTGCCCGAGGCGATAACTTGATCGTCGACCGGAGTATCGAGTTTGAGCAAGTTGATAGGGAACGGAACTGGTATTTTGTCCATCCGCCGTCTAATTTACAAATAGTTGGTCTCACTTAGAGCCGTTGTATAAGTTATTAATACGGAGTATAAAATAGCTTTATTCCCTAAGTAATTAAATGATAATTTTGTTTCTATCACAATTTTTGACACTTCTACAAACAATTCCGGCATGCATGATGATGAGCCGAGCTGAGCACGAGCCTTGGATTGCTCATCTTAAGCTCAATCAAGCCAAAATTGCTTGTTGTAGGGTTTGAACTCTAGCCATTTTTCTGGGACAAGAAGTTAGAACCAACTACTCAATTTTTTTTTTCAAATTTATTTTATTTTCACGAATAATATGTAAAAGTAAAATCATACAAAAAGATTGTAAAAAAAAGTAAATTATTGTTCTAAAAAAAGTATTGACTTGTTCGAAAGCTATTTGAACTAAGCTATGTCTTCCTCGGCTTGATTCACAGAGGACCTGAGCCAAGCTTTAATCGAGCTTTGACCAAGCCAATATTGAGTTGCTCGCGACCTGTCTCATTATCACCACCATCACGTGACAAATTCCACAATATCCCAAAACAAAAGAATTGCGAGTCTTTTACCTTTGTCGATTTTTTATGATTAATTTTGTTTGTATTGGACAGGGACGACCAAATAGTGTTTAATTGGATACTAATGTACTTGGGATTTTGGGGAGTAAAGTCCACAAGGAACATGGCCTTATGGAGAAGGGATGGTGTGGTTCTAACGATGTTAATCCATATTGGTCCTGTGGAGTTCCTCTACTATTGGCTACATAGAGCTCTCCACCATCACTTTCTCTACTCCCGTTACCACTCGCATCACCATTCTTCCATCGTCACTGAGCCTATTACCTGTATGTTTCATTCATATTAGCATAAATTGGGTGAAGTGAATTTAGTTGAATTATATATAATTAATTTTATGATGAGATTGACTGAACATAATTAATTGAACGTAAATAAAACTTAGCGGAATACGGCTAAGCAAAACTTAAATGAGCTGAAATTAAGGTAGAAAAAACAGAGCCTAAATCTTGGTCAATAATTTACCTTTGCTTATTTTCCTTTCAAAAACTAAAGCAAACCTAAACTATTCACTGCAACAATGAGAATATTAATAACGGTGTTATCATCCTATGACAGCGGTTGTTCATCCATTTGCTGAACACATAGCATACTATGCTCTCTTTGGAATCCCTTTGATGACGGTTATATTAAGCGGAGTTGGGTCGATGGCTGCCTTAGCGTTGTACATCACTTACATTGACTTGATGAACAACATGGGTCATTGCAACTTTGAGGTCATCCCTAAATGGGCTTTTACCCTATTTCCTCCGCTCAAGTATCTCATGTACACTCCCTCGTAAGTGTTCCGCTTATTACCTTTTTGAATTAACAATTAGTCTTTTGTACAACGGGTTTGCATAAAGATTTATTAAACTTCAAGTGTTCTTTTGGGTTTTTTTTGTTTTCATTTGGGTCTCAATGAATTTTCAATGAAATTATTAGTCCATGTACTTCCAACTTGTAACTAGATGTGGCAAAACCGCAAAAGGGTCATTCCGAACACACGCCATTATTTCTAGTTGGCCCATTTGTAAGCTCAAATCCGATTGGGTCAGGTCAGTTAGGTCATTTTATGGTGGTTTTATTTTAAGATCCGTTTGTTAAGTTTTTTGTTAGTAACTCCATCTTGGTCATTTTCGGTTTTGGGTCGGCTCTTCAACTGGACTAAGATGTCATATTTTTGTTGCGTTGGAATTTCAGGAAGATAATTGTGTGATTTCGTACATTTTACAGTTACCACTCCCTACATCACACCCAATTCAGAACAAACTATTCACTTTTCATGCCATTTTATGACTACATTTATGGAACAATGGACAAATCAACTGATACTTTATACGAATCTTCATTAAAGAAGCCTCAAGATGTTCCTCAAGTAGTTCACTTGACTCATCTCACAACACCACAGTCTATATATCAGATCAGGCTCGGGTTTGCGTCCCTTGCCTCCGAGCCCTTAAGCTCCAAATGGTACTTATCGATCATGTGGCCTGTCACATTGTGGTCCATGATCACAACATGGATTTATGGTCGGACATTCATCGTCGAAAGAAATACCTTTGGAAAGATCAAGGCACAATCTTGGGCTATACCGCGATATAATGTACATGTAAGTTGATCATTTGAAACAACATTTTCTACTGAATCATTTCTCTTTATTCAGTCGCGTTATAACTCCGTTTTGTTATAAATTATGTGCAGTATTTTCTTAAACGGCAAAGAGGGGTAATCAACAAGTTGATTGAAGAAGCGATTGTAGATGCAAATATCAACGGAATCAAAGTTGTGAGCCTGGGACTTTTGAATCAGGCAAGTCAAATTAATTCTTTTTCATTCTTGCCGCGGAAATTGAAAACATTCAATCATCAATTTACCGACTAGTTTTATATGTTGTTTCAGGGGGAATACTTCAACAGAAATGGTCAAGTATACTTGGACAGGCATCCTAAGCTCGCGGTCAAAGTGGTAGACGGTAGCAGCTTAGCTGTTGCAGTGGTGCTTAGCAGCATCCCTAAAAGAACTTCACATGTCCTGTTCCGAGGCAGGGTATGTAAGGTTGCATACTCGGTCGTCTCTGCACTGTGTCACAAAGGCATCAAGGTACGTATTACGTAAGATCCTGTTAGATAGGCACAGCCGCGCAGGTGTGACACTTGATCACTTTATGTATGCTGTTATGTGATTTTTAGGTTGCTGTCATGAGAAAGGATGAATATGACATACTCAAAGACAGTCTTCCTGCAGAAGACGGCGATAATCTTGTCCTGTCAAAAAAAAGCTACAATCACAAGGTTAAGTTTTCGCCTTTTGAATTAAGTAAAATCTTTTCAAAGTTACAGTAAGAACAATAATCATTTGATCTTTTTCTAGCAGGTATGGTTAGTAGGAGAAAATCTGAGTGAGCTCGAGCAGTCGATGGCATCGAAAGGAAGTGTGTTCATTCCTTTATCTCAATTCCCTCCCAAGAAAACAAGAAAAGACTGCTCTTACCTGAATACTCCGGCAATGGTGGCTCCCAAATCTTTCGGCAACTTACATGCTTGTGAGGTCTGTTATCATTTTATCTCAATAAAACCGTCTCTTACAAGTCTCACTGCGAAAAAAACACAAATAACACTTATCTTTCACTAAACATCAATTGGTGGTGTGTACGAACAGAACTGGCTACCAAGGAGGGCAATGAGCGCGTGGAGAGTAGCTGGAATATTGCATGCTTTAGAAGGATGGAATGTGAATGAATGTGGCGATATGCTCTTCGACATTGACAAAGTATGGGAAGCTTCACTTCACCATGGATTTCTCCCTCTGTCGGCTCCTGCCTAGGCTCACCTATGGCTGAGAGTTGACACTATCACTATCACTATGCATCGTTTCCTCCGCGTATTACTCTTTATATATCGCGTATTATTAGTTGATACCATCATTGGTACTTGAAAATCAATACGATTGTATAAGAGATAATATATCTGTTCTCAAAAGATGTTAAGTATGAGACTAAGACACTTCGTATATAAATTTATGCAAGCGCCTTTTACTTAAAAATATCGTATATTACTATATTCGTATATAACTTTTGATGCTTTCTACTGAGTATATAAGTTGATAAATATGATCAAGCATAAGCGAGAGCCCGTATGCAATTGATCCTGGCCTGATACCATGTCGATCTTCATACAATTTCATATTTGAATGATTGAGTAAAAATAAGATTATATTATAAATTGGGTGTAAATAAAATATTACATCTTCCTTATATAGTTGACACGTTCGCTTCGACTACCTTCTACTCTCATATCATTTGTAGGTGAAAGCTGACTCCATTCCGGTAAAGTTTCCAAATGTTCACTCACGGAAAATGTTGATATATTAATATATGGTTGAAATGCTGAGTTTGTGTACGTACTTTGTTCATCATTAACATTTATTGGTTGATAATGCATGTATGAATGTTGGGTTTGTAAAAACTCATCATTATTTGGTACTTGAATTACTCTAGGGCTTTGAAAGTTGGATAATTTTGTATTTTTGGAGTTGTATTTTCTTAAATTTTTATTAGTTTTATAATTTGGATTATCACTATCCATTAAATAAGAGAGGGAAAATATAAAAATTTTTGTGAATAAATGTGTGTTGGTTAATATGAATAGTTTAATTATATACACAATTCATTTATACAAAAAAAAAAAAATATTTAACTTTTCCATTTGGCAAAATTTCATTGGTGGATTATCACCCACTTCAAATGGAGAGCTAGCTCTCCTTTGCTCTCCCCCAAGAGCACCAAGAGAGCTACTCTCCATTTTTTGGCATGGAGAGCACCCTCTCTCTCCTTGGAGAGCTCCTATTGTAGAGCAAAAACACACATATGGAGCTCTCCATTTTTGGGGACCATTTGGAGAGCTCAATGGAGAGCTCTCCATTGTACATGCTCTAACACAAGTTGGTTCGAATTGTAATCAATTCTGTAAACTGAATTTAACTAACTTTGTGTGTATTTTTCAACAACGAGGGTGTACCGTGTACGGATCACAACGTATATTTATGAGACGGTAATACTAAGACTCAATGGATATCGTTATCTTATTTGCATAAGCTATACTCCGATTACTGTCCAAGTTAGTTGTCAACCTTTTTATTTATTATTAGTTTTAAACCCGTGCAAATTGCACGGGATTGTACAAAAAATATTGTAGAATATTAATAAATCATTTATAATCAAAATACATCAACACATGATAGGTCTATTCCTAAGACGGATATACCCGTCTTAAGAATAAAACAGACCAAATAATGTTCCAGTGTTCCACTTACATAGATAGACAAACCTTTTGTCGATTTCATTGCACTCCATTTTTTTACAAAAAAATATTGTAATGTTAATAAAACCCGTGTTAAGGTTAAGCGGGATATCCCAGTCTTAAATGAGAATTTTGGTCAAAGCATAATGAACATAAATATGGCAAAATAATTGTTTTATTTATTTGACAAGACTGTGCAGTTTAAGGTGAGTTTTGTAGTTTTAATTACCAGAATTGCTTCAGCCCAAAACCCGTCATGCTCGTAAATCGTAAGTTCTTACCTCGTTTCACTCAGGACAGATCTGAGTCTATCAAATAAGCGTATATAATTGGCTTGACAAAGCCTGATTAATACATTTGGGCCGCTATAATACGTTTTAGCCCCACTCAAAATCACTTCCTCGATTCAGGATCTCCTTTAATTTAGATTGACTATTATCATATGCACAATGAAAATTCATACTATCATATTGCTTACACTATGCACGTATGCTATATAAAAAAAATATTTATTATGAATTACTCCGTAAATAATACAAATAATAAAATAATTTGAAAATATACGCTTAGCTTATGTACAATAATCCGAACATGGGCTATATACTCCATTCTTAATAACAGTAACAATAAACTAATTTCTTTCAAGACGGGGATGTCAGCCTAAAAAACAGTCAAATATACCTCACTTAGCTAGATAAAAAATAAAATAAAAATCGTCAAAACCCATTCAACTAAATCATTATATCTATCCTCATCTCCATAGTTCATAGGCCAGCCAGCCTTCCTACCCTATTTATTCATCTCCTTCTCCGCCAAAGTCCTTACCTCCTCTCTCATTAGTCTCCCTCTAACGCCTTATCTCACTTCCGCCTGAATAATCATAATACGTTGTATACAAATATACAAATATACAATGTATGGATCCCTAACCTAATCATTTTTTTTTCTAATCTATATACACTCTTTCAACTATGTTTATGTGGTCAATCAAATTCGATCGACATGGACTCATTTGCATGGAGAGCAAAGTTAATTTTGTGACATGTATATGTTTTTCAAATAATATTTGTAGTTTATTTCATTACGCGTTTTTTATCGATTATTTAAAACTTATTTTCGTTAATTTAAAAAATCCCAAATTTGAGTCATTGAATTGTAATTTCACTTTTTTTAAAAAAATTGGTAAAATAGTAGAGGATTTTTAAAAATGAAAATAAAATCTTTAAATGATTTCAATATTCTCTAAAAAAATATTTATCTAATAACTAGTTAAATATTTTACTTTCATATTTTTTAATAATATGATTTCTATGCTTTATTGACCTTTTTTTCATATATTTGATTAAATATTGTGATCATAAGCGTTTCCATCTTTCTTGTACGTACAACTCACATAATCGGCTTGACAAAGTTCGTTTATTTTATTTTGCTATCAAACCAATAATTTTTTATGTGATAAAAGAATATCATTAATTTTAATGATTAAATTAATTAATGGTTACATCAGGTTATTCAATGGGCACGAAGGATTATATATTTTACATGATAAATTAATTAGATTGATGAGCATGAGTTTCTTTAATTTAGCAAAAAATAACTGTTGTTTGACAATTTGACTTGTAACCACAGAGCGCCACATATGCTATGTGGTTCTTGCTTTACTAGATAGGATTAAGTCACATATTTTTGTTCTCGAAAATTCCATCGTCAATTCATCATTCTTCAATCCCCTGGCTTTTGAATGCCATGCGCTGTTTATGAGCCTTAGTAGGAAGCTTAACATCCTTGGCCAATCCAAGAGCTTGAAGAAGCTTGATCGTATACCATGTCATGTCAACCTGCCACCACTCGAGGCCGTGTCTAGCCGAGTATTCAAACGCATGATGGTTGTTATGCCAACCTTCCCCAAACGAAACCAATGCCACCCACCTGAAAGATCATCATCTCATTTTCATAAACCGATTTAAAAGACACAAATTCTCACTAAAGACGGACATACCCAAGTGGTTAGATAAGAAAAAAGCATAATGCTATCCCCTAGAGGCAATTTGTTTTTGTCTTATATATAGTGGCGGATTTGGGGTGGATAGGGTTGGTAAGTGCCACCCCCAACATAAAAATAAGAACAATTTTTGACATAAATTTTATGAAAATGTGTTGGGCTTAGTGGTTAAAAGTGTCTATATTTTAGAAGTTTGGTGAGGTTGGAGGTTCAAATCCCATAAAAGAGATTTTTTTTCAAAAACTTGCTTATATATAAGCACCTTCAATATTACTCAACCCGTTTTCAGCTTGTGATGGATATGTCCGTCTTCAATGAGACTCTTTTGTTTAAAAGAAGGCGAAAATTTGGTATGAAACAGTCAAATTGTCGAACAATTACCAATTATTTGTGGATATATCTCGGGTGTTCCAAGCTTGATTTCCCCAAACATGACAAGCAGAGTTCACTAACCATGTAACGTGAT
This sequence comes from Silene conica, assembly GCA_029255685.2. Lineage (NCBI taxonomy): Eukaryota > Viridiplantae > Streptophyta > Magnoliopsida > Caryophyllales > Caryophyllaceae > Silene > Silene conica. The sequence goes on from CM055311.2 coordinate 74,648,975, forward strand.
ACACCCATACCGTCCTTACACCCTGCATCATAAGACGGAATTGAGTTCGAGTTGATTCATAGTATCCGAGATACAAGATGGGACTACGAAAATCACTACTTCGACGAAGTATTTGCTTCAAAAATATGCACAACCATAACAATTTGTCATCTTACCATTCCCCACACAATGTAAGGAAATCCTCCCAAAGCATACAAAATTAGTCCAAGAGCAACTGGATGCAATATGTATGTACTCCTAATGAACCTGTAAAATGGCTGCCTTTCTAAGTCTCCTACATTTTTTGGCTCACCACACTGCAAAACATATATAGTTACATAAACAATTAAGGACATGTTCTTTTCGGCTGAAATGAGCTGAGTTGAAGTGAACTTAATTGAACGGAACTTAGCTAAATTGAATAGAATTGGAGTAAAAGTTAAATTGTGAAGAGATTAGTTGAATTGAACTAAATGAAAATAAACTGAAATTGAACAGAATAACGTTGAGCATAAATGAAACGTGTCATGTACATGTATAATTATTATTGCCATTATGGCTGTGTATGTCAGTTATTTCTTTACGTTTCCGTTTTAAGTATGTAAATGTTATTTTTACTTTTCGTTAAGCACATGTCTTATTTTTTTGGTTTTATGCCAAAAGTAAATGTACAAAATTAACAGGGAATTTGGTATGGACGCGATATAATTTAGAGAAATATAATAAAATACCTTTTGAACAATTGCTTTGGTATCAAACAACCAATTCATGTGGCTGAACCAAAATCCTTCAAAAGGACTATGTGGATCTTTCTCAGAGTCACAAAATTGATGATGGTACCTATGTGTGCTCACCCAATCAATTGGATTTCCCTGAAATTGTCCAGATAAAATTCACACCATATAAATCAAAATATCAACAAGAAAAGAAATTTCATTTTCCAAAAAAAGACTCTACGCAAGTACTTGAACAGATATAGTGAATGTTGTAAGAGACGGTTTCACATGTTAACAATTACCCATTTATACCGATATGAATTTATTATATCTTAAAGATTTTCGCCTATGTACAATTAAGCGGGCCTCTGAATGAATGAATGATATTAGTTTTTAAAACATTTATCTAGTCACTATCCAACTAACAACAACATTACTCTGGTGCCTTATTGGCTTCCGCAAATTGCGGAGTTGGGAGGTCGGATGTACGCAGCCTTACCTTGTGTTAAAAATACAAAGAGACTGTTTTCGAATGACCCAGAATGGAAACTGGGTCGAAAACTAACCTGAAGAGCTAAAACACCACACAATAAGCAAAGAGATATTAAGCCATTTAGGAAGCTAATCAATATCCAACTAACAACAATAACATTACTCCAGTGCCCACCCGCAAATTGCGGAGTTAGGGGATGGGATGTACGCAGTCTTACGCTTGTGTTAGAAACACAAAGAGACTGTTTTCGAATGACCCAGGATGAAAACTGAGTCGAAAACTACATAAAAGTAAAATAGGAAATGAAGACACTAACCTGAAGGGCTAAAACACCACAATAAGCAAAGAGATACTCAAGCCATTTAGGAAGCTTAAAACTATTATGAGATAATTGCCTATGAAATGAAAGACAAACACCCAACAATCCTGTGACAAGATACAGAGAAACAGCCACCCAAAATGCACCCCAATTGAATGCAAATGGTGCAAACATAGCCAACCCATGCATCATAATCACCATACTAAATGTCCCAATATCTAAAGCATTCCATTTCCTACTTTTAAACAATTTGTTGGGTCTTTTCACTACTACATTAGACCACCAAATTGGATTTGAACTCGAGTCCGACGACTCGGGTTTTGTAAATGTTGCATCTCCCATTGAAGTTGAGTACATTGTTGTTGAACTTTTTTTGTCATTATGGGGATTTGAAGTATGAACATATTTGTTAACAAGGACGTTGTTTCTTATTAAATTGCACTTTGAAATGTTGTAATTTGAGATGGGTAGTTTTGTTTTAATGCATAGAATTGTAGATAACGGTTTAATGTGGGAGGAAGTGAGGATTGAAGATTGTTTTAGGTTAATGTTTGAGGTTGATGCAATAAGAGCCATGAAACAAGGTTGATGATTTTGTGGGGTTTATGATGTTTTGTTTGAGCGAGTATAAATATGAGGTGTGAATATACCTCAAAGAAATATATAAATGGTCTAATACGTGGATTCACATGAAGGTGAGGTTGTAATGTTGATGGTATTTGAGCATGGGAAATTGGCAAATTTGAAAATTGGAGTTATAACATTCAAATAAATCAAATAGATGATGAAAATGAGACATTTCAACCGTATTAACAAAGATCATAACTCCAAAGTAGAGCTAAAGCTGATAAAAGTTGACCCGACCTGAGGAACTTGACCCCAACCGTTCGAAACCGACCTGATACAACCTAAGAATTTGGTGAGCCAAAACCGAACCAACCAACCCGAACCAACCGACAACCGATAACAGTTTTATTTTCTTCCAACCCAAACCCGGCCTGAACCGATCCGACCCGATCTATGATTCGATATTTTCTCAACCCAATCGATGACCCGATAAGAAACTAGCTTAATAATGGTTTAAATAACACCAAATTGGCATTCATCTTAGTTATTTTCACTGATCTGACATAACCTTAACTGAGATGACCCGATAGATGACCCGGCCCAAAGATGACCTGACATAAACCAAACCGTCACTGACCCCACATTGAACTGATATGACCCGACCCATAACCAACCCGAGTGACCCGATTGTCATATCTAGTTAGAGCTCTGCTAACTAAGGAGCATATGGCTTGAATCTGGAGTCTTGAAAATTTCACCTAAATTTTAACCATGAGATTCTACTTTTACGGGAGTCCAAGATGTTTTTTTATAGGTTGATATCGAGCTTAGATTTATTTTAGTGCATTTTGTCACAAAACGCCCACATAATAACAATGTGATGGTTTATTGGTTTGTCACAAAACGGCCACATAGTATATTTTTTCCAAGAAACCTCTAAGGGGTCGTTTGGTTACCCACTAAAAAACGTAGGAATTTTAAATTCACGTGAATTGCTAAATTGACCTCTTGTTTGGTTACCCCAATTCATGTGAATTTGTACTTCCCATGAATTTGCAATTCCTCCATAATGGAGGAAGTGACTTACCTAGGCCCCCCTAGGTAAGTGGAAATGCCTACATGAATTGCATTTCCTACATAGCAACCAAACAACATTTTCTAATTCACGTGATTTTAAAATCATGTGTTTTACGACTTCCTAGGCAATACGAATTCCTACATGTAACCAAACGACTCCTAAATTTTGTCAAAACAAATCAGCCTATATCTATCACAAAGTTCAAGTTTTAGTTGAATTGGATAAGGCTACAGATCATGTCCGTCTGATTCAAGTCGGGTTTATCCAGTCGGGTCCACTTTTGTCTCTAAACTGGCAAAGAACTAGGGACTTAAGATTACTAGTCCTGACTCCGTCATGAGACGTGATATTTGACAAATCTTGTGGATATTTGAGAGATATTTTTGCCTGTACGTTTATGTGTGGTTCCTCTTGCTTCCCTTATCTAATGTTACATGTTTAATATCTTCAACAATTATTTAAGATCACTAATAAACCGAAACTGTAGAAGTAAATTTGTACATAACTACGACATAGACCGTGTTATTGAGCTGAAATTTAAGGTGGAGTGATCGTATATCATGGCGGCAACAACGACTTCTGCATCAGTATATGTAGCGTCAAATCATCGTCTTACTGTTGGTAGTGGCAGCCCCAGTAGCTTGGTTTTAGGTAATGTAGATTTCAGTTTTTCATATCTGAGTTACGGTTTGAACTGTACATGTAAAATACTCCGCGGATTAGTGGTCATTTAGTTCACAACGGGAAACTTGTAATTTCCCTGAACTTGATATTCCGTCTCAGTCATTTGTTTACTTTTGATTAAATCCCTCGGAACTATTTAAATAAGGTAAACAATTGAATGGTAATATGGTATTGATTTAACGGGAGGCCTTACTGTCTTACATATGAGTCCGCCTCTGTAAGTTACTCACCTTGTTTTAATGAAAATATTAATCTTGGGCCAAAATAAAACAATGCAAAGTATATGCAGGTAATAACATGATGGGTAGTCCATTACGAGAGCAGTCGGCAATTAGGAGCAAAGCGGTAAGCAACAGGAACAGGCAAATAAGAGCAGTGGCAGCTGTCGAGACAACTCCGAAAGAAGAAATCAAGGAGTATGTGCATTCATCTGATTATGTATTTATGTTACTACTGCACTTCACTTTGGTAGTATGTCAAAACACTTTTTCAGTTCATTTTAGGTCAAAAATATGGAAAATTACTTTCAATATGGAAATGTCCGACGGTCTGACAGATGCCAGTGTCGGGTACCTGCATTCGAGTGTCTCAGTAACATAGATAAGGACTCAGATGATAATAATAATTGATGGTCTACACCGGTAAACTGATTTACTGATTTACATATTCTATTCTGAAATCTGCTTTGCTAGGTTTGTGCTACCGACTTGGGCTGAGTTTGAATTCGGAGATGCTCCTGTATATTGGAAAACGATGAACGGTCTCCCTCCTACTGCTGTATGTATTCTGACACCACTGAAACTGTTATTTACTCATCCCGTATTGATGGTTTTGGTTTTGACAAAACGCGGTTTCATTATTTGCAGGGAGAAAAATTAAGGATCTTTTACAATCCTGTTGCTGTAAATCTTGAACCTAATGAAGATTATGGCATTGCTTTCAATGGTAAACTTTTCTCTAACTGCTTCTGTAATGATATATTCCGTACACCCTCGTTGCAATTTTACCTTTTGGTGTAATAACTGGAGCCTGGATAGCAGTTTTACTACTGATAGGTTAAGAACCCAAGTCACGACTCACCAGTAGTATCATCCTATTCTCTATGTCGTAGTGTTGGTGCAAGTTTCTGGACTTACTGAATCATATCTGTGTAGGAGGATTCAATCAGCCTATCATGTGTGGTGGTGAGCCAAGAGCTATGCTTAAGAAAACCCGGGGCAAAGTCGATCCTCCGTTCTATACCATTCAAATATGCATTCCTAAGCATGGTATGCATTTTTTCCTGGTTCATACCATTTTCTTTGGTTCCGAAAAGGTTTAGGTGATTAGGTCAGCGTGTTTTATTTCCGGTATTAATGTTGATATCTACATTGTGGCAGCCATGAACTTAATCTTCTCCTTCACTAATGGTACGGATTGGGACGGTCCTTACAGATTGCAGTTTAAACTTCCTAAAGCTTTAGCAAATAAGCCTATCACTGAACTAAATGAGGTAGGTAGCTAGCCTTGTCTGAGACGGTCTCATATGCGAGACTGCCTTAAACTTTTTGTGTCTGACTGAGTCTTTTAAGCCTTCCTTTTCATACAGGGGCTTGCAGAAGAATTGGGCAAAGAGGGTGCTTGTGACCAAGCAATATTCCCGGACACGAGCATTATTGTGACGAGGTGCGCCATGATCGGTAATCTGACCGTAGAAGGGGTAAGTTATCCTCCGTAGTATATTCTATAATCTGTCTAAAGCCTTTGGAATCGACCTAAAACTAATAATGCCAATGTTTCATGAAGGGGGATCGTTGTAATTTGGACTTAGTAGAAGGATGCACGGATCCCGGATCACATATGTATAACCCGTTGGCAAACGTTGATGATGGAACGTGCCCGCCGTATTCTGATTCCGATTCCGAGGAGTAATGGCTTTTGCACATTGTATACACACTGTATATATCAGAGAAGATTAGTCCCACAAACTTATTTTTTATATCCATAAATCAGTGAATGTTTATAGCAATCCTACATTCTAGGCAGCATTCCTGCAGATTCCGACTACAGAATACAGATTATCCTCTAAACTCTAAAGTTGCGTTAGTGAGTCTTGCTTGAAACGTTCGCACTTATAAATATAACTCGTGTACAAGTACTCCAAATTCAATTATTGGATTAATGAGTCGGTCTAACATGTAACTACCTAAAATAATCTCAATAAGCCCAATCGATAAAGAACAAACTGCGTGCTCAAAAATAAAGAAAGTCCCGGCGATTCCTATGGGGCTGTAATGATGAAACAAAAAAGGTGCATCTTATTAATTGGGAGGTTATACAGAAGCCAAAATCCTTAGGTAGACTTGGGTTACAATCTTCACGACAAGCCAACGCAGCCTTCCTCACCAAACTCGGTTGGCGAGTTTTAACTGAACCATCGAGACTCTGGGCCCGAGTTCTACGAGCAAAATACTGCAACGGCCGATGCGATATTGATATGTTCCAATAACCCAAAGCAAACCAGTCCAATGTTTGGGCAGGAATAACAGCTAATTCAGAGTACATATATAAAGGTACCTCGCGAGCTATAGGCAATGGAAGACAGACTCTTTTTTGGGATCATTCGTGGGCGGATAAGGGTTGCTTATCTGATACAGTATCGCCCCTGTCCCAGAAAGTATTATTGGTGCCACAGTCAGTGAGATGTGGGGCGAAAACGATGATTGGAGGTGGGACGTGTTCTCGAATTACCTCCCACGAGAAGAACTACAAAAAATAGCATCTTATACTCTTTCACCCGACCCAGATATGGAGGATAGTCTATTCTGGAATGGTACATCCCATGGAAAGTTCACAATTCAATCAGCCCTTGCTATCATTAAGGGGGCGGATATTCCGAGTGATAACGATTTTATTACATGGCACCTCATATGGAAACTCCCGGTCCAACAAAGAATCCGTATGTTCATTTGGATAGCGGCTCACGGACGACTTATGACAAATTATTCCCGAGTCAGAAGAGGACTTTCCGACGACCCTATTTGCCCGAGATGCAAAACTGAGGACGAAACTGCTGACCACCTGTTGAGGAGATGCCCAAATTCAGAGGCAATATGGTTGGAACTAGGGGATTATGCTACTCAAGAAAAATTTTATACGGACCCGTACCCGACTTGGATTTCAAAAAATGCAAGTAACGGTTCTTCATTGTCTTGTCAAAATTGGTCGATGAAATTCGCTATTACGTGTTGGTGGCTATGGAAATGGAGGAATAACGAGGTTTTTGGTCGCGCCAATGAAAACCCAACTGACCCAATTCGCTTTCTGTATACTCAATGTGACATGTCGATGAAAGCTAGGTGTTGAAAAAGGCCAGAGAAACTGTTTATAACAGGTATCTAGGTCATAGGTGTCTTTGGTTAAGAAACATGTTATGTATTATGTCCGGTGTCTTTGGCATATATCTATGACACCACTCTCATCTATCTACACCCGAACAATACATGCAATGGGATTCGAACCCACGACCACAAGGAGGATATTTAATGGCTATAACATTGAGCCACAAGATATTTACTGTAGATTTATTGGGATAACATTTAATTATCTACTATTTATCAATATTTGAGATTGCAAAAAACCGTCTTTTAAACCAATTTTTTTTAACTTTGGGGTAGCGGCTGGCCGGCTGCTACTCCTTGCTCTAAGGTGGGTTCGCCCCTGTCTATGACACCACTCTCATTTACACCCAGTGTCTTTGATATATTTAAGTAGATATTGATAATTATTATTTAAAGAATGTGTTAGGCGGTGGATTATGGTAAGTTAAGAGATAGAGGTATGCATGTATTACTCGGTGAATCTAGTAGAATTAATTAAACAATATATTATTTAAGATTAATTTATTATTATTAGTTATTAAATAAATTGTAAATTAATATATAGGAAACCGGATTTTGGAGGATAGGTTTCTTAGTTATTAAATAAATTGAAAATTAATATAGGAAACCGGATTTTGGAGGACAGGTTTCTTAGTTATTAAATAAATTGAAAATTAAAATATAGGAAACCGGATTCTGAAGGACAGGTTTCTTATTTAAACATTGCAAACTTGTTATATTAAATCACTGGTGTCTTACGTTAAGAAATCTGTTAGGAAAAAAACAGGTGTCTTATAATTGATGTCTTAGGCCTTTTTTGTAGTAGTGGCTTTAGACCCTTTCTCTCTGTTTATACCGAACCCGGGAACCGCTAGAGAAGAGCGATACATTCGGTGGAATCCTCCTCCACACAACTGGGTCCTTCTCAACACAGATGGCGCTTCAAAGGGCAACCCAGGTGAAGCCGGATGTGGAGGCGTGTTTCGTGATGATACTGGAAACTTTGTGTACGGGTTCTTCTTCTCCTGCGGCTACAGTTCATCCATGAGGGCAGAATTGAGAGCACTTGTAACGGGATTGGAAATAGCCAGAACAATGGGCTTCTCGAAAATCTTAGTTCACAAGGACAACCAAGTATGCGCTAATCTAATCTGAGAGGATCAACTTCTTAGCAACAATCTTCGCCCCTTGGTGACTCGGTGCTAGGAACTCGCTCATCAATATGAATGGATGGTCTCTGAAGATGGAGCATGTGTTTAGGGAAGCCAATCGCGCGGCAGATTGGTTAGCCAATGCGGGAGTACACTATTCTACTACTATTACTAAGTTAGATACACCTCCAGACGGTCTTAGGCCTATTCTGAGAGAGGATTTATTGGGAGTCGCTTTTCCCCGTTTAGTTTCTAGTTAATCTTTTGTATTTCGGGACTTGCCCCTCTTTTAACACCAAAAAAAAAAAAAAAAAAAAATGGTGACAAAACCTTCAGATTAGCAGCTATTAATTCGGCTTGTAATAATTTGGCCCAGCAGGCAAAATAGCCACACCTCTAATAAAGGGATTCGGCAAAACAACCTGACCCAACTCTACTCGAATTATATCCAATATGATATAGGTAGCAAGGACACTTCTCTTAATTAGTTGGGCCGTGTTCGACACCGTGTCCGACACTCGGACACACGACACTCGTTGGACACATGTCTAAATCAATATCAATATATATAAATATATATTTGAGGCTTTTTTCCGAACGATGTGATAGTCTCCAATTTTTTAGAACACTTATTTGATTAGTTTTAGATTATCCCACATTAGAAAATTAAGGGAAGAAAGAATGGACATTGGGTATAAATTACTTTACGATTTTAGATTTTAGAATTTAAATAATTTTTAAATTATAATTAGAAGTGGCTTTAAATCCCACATTAAAAAATTATAAAATTTGAATATTTTTATAAATTTAAATTATAATTAAGAGTGGTAATACATCCCACATCGAAAAATTAAAGGTTATTATAAACTACTTATTTAAATTTTATAAGGTTTTAGATTTTAATTAAATAAAAGTAAAAATATATCCCGCATCAATGGTCACTTGATTGCTTTTTCATGTCTTCAATCACTAAAACTTGATCGTATGGACCATTTAAAGGTGTGTATAATATTAGGAGCTATTTTAAACTACTTATTTAAATTTTTTAAGGTTTTATACTTTAACTAGAATAATAGTAATGTATCGCACATCGAAAAATTAGGTAAATAAAGAAAAAAAAATAGGGTAACACAATTTTACATTTTTAATATTTTATAAATTTTAGTTAGGAGTAAAGTGTATCCAACATCGAAAAATTAGGGAAACAAAGAAAATAAAACAGATATACTTTTTTAAAACACTTTTTTTGTAGATTTTAATTAGAAGTAGTAATATATATCCCACATCGAAAAGTAAGGGGAATAAAGAATAAAATAGGGTATAAAATAATTTTAGAATTTAAATATATATATCCCACATCGAAAAATTTGGAGAATAAAGAAAGAAAATAGAGTATAAAATAACTTTAAAATTTTAATTAGGAGAAGCAATATATCCCTCATCGAAAAATTAGGAAAATAAAGAAAGAAAATATGGTATCAAATAATTTTAAATTAGATACTATTAAGTAGTAGAGTTAATTTAAAAATACTTTTTTAACACTTTTTTTGTAGATTTTAATTAGAAGTAGTGATATATATATTCCGCTCGTTTTTTAAATCATAAGTATGAGTGACAATATATCACACATCGAAATATTAGGAGAATAAAGAAAGAAATAGAGTATAAAATAACTTTAAAATTTTAATTAGGAGAATCAATATATCCCACATCAAAAAATTAGGAAAATAAAGAAAGAAAATATGGTATCAAATAATTTTAAAGCAGTCTCCAACTTTTTTAAAATACTTATTTAATTTTTTTTATTTTGATTATAAGTACATAGCAATATATCTCACATCGAAAAGTTAGAGGAATATAGATAGAAGAAAAAGGGTATAAAACAATTTTAGAATTTGAATAATTTTTGAATTTTAATTAGAAGTAGATGTAAAGTCGCACATTATAAAATTATTATTAGTGAATTTGAATATTTTTAAAAATTTAAATTATAATTAAGAGTGGTCATACATCCCACATCGAAAAAGATAAATGTTATTATAAACTACTTTTTAAATTAAAGGCTATTATAAACTACCTTTTAAATTTTGTTAGGTTTTACATTTTAATTAAAATTAAAGTAGGATTTTATCCCGCATTAATGGTAACTTGATAGCTTTTTCATGTCTTCATCCAATCACTAAAACTTGCATGATTGTATGGACCATTTAAAGATGGTGTGTAATATTAGAAGCTATTTTAAACTACTTATTTAAATTTTGTAAGGTTTTATACAAAGAAAGAAAATAGGGTAACACAATTTTACATCTTTAATATTTTATAAATTTTAGTTAGGAATAGAGTTTATCCAACCTCGAAAAATTAGGGAAACAAAAAAAAATAAAACAGATATACTTTTTTAAACCGCTTTTTTTGTAGATTTTAGTTAGGAGTAGTAATATATATCCCACATCGAAAATTTAGGGGAATAAATTATAAGTATGAGTGACAATATATCCCACATCAAAAAATTAGGTGAATAAAGAAAGAAAATAGATTATAAAATAATTGACCCTAGGGAAAGGGTCGTTCTAATACTGAGATGATCAAAGCCACCAAATGAATAAGGAAAAAATAACCAATTAAGGTTGTGCCAAGTAAAGAAGGATAAAGTGAATGTAAGAACATTTTTCAATATAATAGAAACTTTTAAAGGAGCGTCAAAAAATGAGTAATAAGAATAGTTTGATGATAAAAATACAAGCACAAATTAACCTCATTGCCATAAACGTTCTAAGAGCAATTGACAATAACAAAAGACATCAAACGCTTGTTGAGGTGGGGAGGAGAGATCCAAAAAAGAAAAATATAAGAGGACTAAGGCTATATTGTATCTATATTAGACATTGATCATATTTTAGATATAACAATCAAAATTGAGAAGACGCTTGCATATTGTATATAAAACAATGTTAAGCCAATTAAAATAAAAATGGGTTATCATGTTGTTTTGTTTTACCAATTAAACCCCTCAAAACTCCTATGTAAAGGAAAAAATCTGTCATCCAAGTGTCAATTAGCGCAGCGTAGCTAATAAAAACAAAAGATGAAACAATAATGAATATTAGTCAAAATATGTTAGAATTATAATTGTTTTACAATCCTCTTTACAAAATAAAGACTATCGCTCTTAAACATTTTACTCCTAACCAATTCTTTTAGAATCCGTGCAACGCACGGGTGATACACTAGTATATTATAGTTTAGACGAATAATAAATTTTTAAAAAAGATCGATTAGAAGAGGAGTTTGGATGGAAAATGAGAATTAGTTATAATAAAGGTCGAATTGTACCTTAACTTATTTAGATTTAGCTTTAAATACATGATAAAAATAAAATTATACGTTATTTATAACCATAAAATATATATATTTTATTATATTTAATGTCGTGTCCCCGTGTCCTAAATTTCACGCGATGTCGTGTCCCGTGTCCCGTGTCCGTGTCCGTTTTGGTGCTATATAGAATATGATTCGAAATTTGAAAAGGCCAAATCTAAGCGTGTCTCAGTGGCTGACCCAGTATGGGGTTAAAGTTTAAACTGACATTTTTTGACTTGATATTAACCTAAATAAACCTAAAATAACCATACCCTACCTCAATAACGTAAAATACAATATGATCGCACCCAGTACAGACAGTCCTTACTCGTTACTCCAAATAGCTCATTTATTAGGTCGACCAATTACTAGTATTTAGACCTGTCAAACTCGGATGGGGTCGGGTCAAAATGCATGTCGGTTCATATTGGTCATGGGTCGGGATAGGGTCAGACTATGCTGAATACAGATCAAAAAATAATTTCTAACGTCTTTTTAAACAATTTTCTTAATTTAAAAAATACTTTTTAAAAATTTAACATATTTAAAATTAATATTTTAATCGTATTTAACGTTTAGATTAATTGTATTAGCATAATTATTAAAATAATTTTTTTTATTGATTATTTATTATTAAATATTACAGAAGTTATTTAAAATTTATATTTTTATTATGTTCGTAATTGTAAGTAATAAAAAAAATAACTATTTTTTCAATAAAGATAACCACCGCGTATTCCCTAGTCATCGGACGAACAAAAAAAGGGAAAAAAAATATTAGGTTTGTAAAGTTTGACAATTAATTTGCGTCTAAGGGTTTAATTGGCATTTCAATTCAATCTGGTTCTTCCATTTCAATTTCTCGCACTTGCGATCTACTATACTCCCTTCTCTCTACGGTACGTCTCCCTCTCTCTCTCTCTCTCTTCAAATCTGCACTACTGTACTTTTTACACTCATTATATGTTATGTAATTAACTAATCAAACTGTAATTAAGATAATCGCATTCACGTTGGATTCACATCAATTTATTCGCTAATTGGATTCACATCAATTTGCTCAATTCCTCATTTTTTCCACCAATTTCTTCGTATATAATACCTAATTACTGTGATTTCATATCAACGCTGTTGATTTTTCAGAATTTTGATCAAAGTCGTAAGCTAAACCCTATCAGCTTTTGTGTTTTTCAGTGCGATTGCTTCGATATTATGTTTACATTGCGATTTAAATTTGTAAAGTTGTTTATCAATCTGTATTATCTCTTCGCTGCGATTTTGTTTAGCTGATTCGATATTGTGTTTACATTGCCATTGATTCGGTATCGTATTTAGCTCGTTGGTTAGTTGCGAAATATTGCTGTAAGGTGCAAGGAACCAGGGTCGGTCCTAAATATTTTGAGGCCTTAGGCAAAATTGTAAAATGGGCACGTGTAATTATCTAATACAAGTCGATACGCAGAAAAACTTTTGAATTAGCTAGATAAGGTTGATTCGGAATCCTAAAAAAAATTAGAAGGAAAAATGATTTGCATTTGGAAAATTGGAAGGAAAAAATTTAGCTGGTTGTTTAGGTGCGAAATATTGTTGCAAGGTGTAAGGGAAACCTCTAGTCTGTCGAATTTTGATCCCGAATTAGGTTGACATTGAGACTATTGATGTTGCATTTCTCGTCAATCCACATTGTGTGTGTTGTCGTTTTATTAAATTAATACTTCCTCCATTCAACTTCACTCTACCACTTTATTTTTTCACGTTTGTCAAAGTGTGTTTTACGTGGTAAATATCGTTAGCTACCTATTTGTGAAAATTATAAAAGTTAGATATTTTTAATGTTCTTGTAAGAATGAATTAAACAAGATCGCACGTGAATATATTTTAACTTATGCATTGAGCGGAAATCGAAATTGAATGCTTACTTGTGAATAGTGTGTAAAATTGAAAGTGGTAGAGTGGAGAGGAAGTACTACTTAGATAAATGTAGATAAAATTGACGTTGCTGTTGTTTGAAATTAGAGGCAATGGCGAGCGCAGGGAGCTCTATGCTACTTTCTTTCATATTCTTTACAGTGGTGCTGTCGCTTGAAGTTATTTATAGAGGAAAATTAGCATCTTCAGAGTTGTTCACCATTCTTGGCGGTTTTGTTAGCTCTCTTTTGTTCCTTTTTTCTCTCACGGTGAGTGTGATATCTATGAAAACTTCTATCATCTCAATTCAAGTATGCTAAAGTGTTTAATAGAGCATGTATCGTTAACTCATAATGTTACTCTATTTTGATGTTTTCTTTTCAGTTCATTGGCAATTTTCAGGAGACGTGTGGCATCAAAACTGGGTGGGGTGCTGGTAAATTTGATTTCTTTTCGAGTTACTTTTACTTTTAGCATTAAGAGTGATTAAAAAAAAGGAAAAAGACGGTTAAAAGCTCGTGACATTTCATGGAATACGGTAACTTTAGGGGCTGACAATTCCCTCTCCTAAACTAATACGTTTGGAGGCAAAGTTATCTAACTACTCCTGAATTATGTCCATTGGTTCAGGCTGATTGATCCATTTTAAGCCATGAATTACTCTGAAGTTTAAACTTAAATCTTTATGCTGCAGTGGTACTAGCTGAAGCTGTTGCTCTTGTTGCTGCTGCTACTGTCCACCGAGTTTGCGTCACAACATGGTAATCAAATCTAGCTTGATCTCATAGTGTTTGATTGTGCATTGTTTCCCTCTCTATTTTCCAAATTTGACCTGAGGTTGTGAGGGTAAAAGGGAGGGTTAGTTTGGATGGATTAGGGATTTGGTGACCTAGCCGACCTTTGCCCAAAAGGTAATGCTGAACCATTACCTCTGATGTTTATCTTTTATTCGGGTATAGAAATGGCACTAATTGAAAAATCTAAACACTATTTGTTCTTAAATAAACTAGATTTGTGATAGGTTTAGGCACTCACTGCCGAGTGCAATTCTTTTTAATTGTAATTTTTTTTAACTTTTTTCTTCAAAAATAGAAAAAAGGTTTCTTTGATTCAAAATGTGGTAGTTTTCAATGCCGGTAAAGCTAAGGGGACCCAACTAAAGAAACAAGCGGAGAGGAAATCACGACGATAATGTGACAATTTTGGCACTCTTTGGGTTCAGGGATGGTATGAATGTTGTAGCACTAGTTACTCACTTTACGATTCAACAAGAAATCTTGCATCTTTTGCTCCAAACTATGCATTAACTTTCATCATGTTTCTATTATGCAAAATCCGATAATTATGACCATCACTACCATTTCAGAATAACCGCAAGTTGTCATCGTCTTGGCTCTTACCCGAAAATTAGGCTTTCACACTTTTACAATGGATGAATACAATTTCCTAAAGGTTTATGTATGTCGAAGAAGACCACGTGTAAAATTATTGGCATAGTATAGCCTACCAATATTTCAGAACAACCTGATTTCCGATACTTTCATTTTTCTGTTGGCAGTAAACTGCAACAAAAGGTTACAGTGGGTATTAAATTGATACCTTTGATAGTTGTGACTTGTGAGGGATGAAAGATTGATAGTTGAGATGTAGACGTTGGCTTGAACTTAATGAAGTTGAAGGTTCTATTATTTGTTGTTACCTAGATTCCGGACGTTCCACAAAGCGTTCTGTGGTATAGTGAGAACAAAGAAATGATTCATCTTACTCTACTAAATCTCTTGTCTGAAGATTGCATTACTTACCGATGAGCTACACTAAAACTTGAGAGACGGTCTATACCATCCTTGTGTACCCTGACCCTTTTATCGTTGATCTGACGTAGTAATTTTGTTCCTATTTACATGATAAATGTATCGATTTTATCTTTGATCCTGATGTATACCTATTTTATTTGGTTTAGTACCATTTTTTCTTAAATGTGTACAATAATCTCTCACTAAGCTTATTGAGAGACTGTCTTTCAGGAGACCTACCGAGTGAGTTAATGGTTTTGCTTCCTATGATTCAACGTTTATTGCATTCAAATCATGCATTAGCTTACCGCACTACTTGGATTGTTTTACAGCTTCTTGTTCTCAGCCGGATTGCTGTACGAGGTCAACAAGCTCTCAACAATGATGTCATCTAGACTTGAGACGAAAAGCAAGAGGTACTAATTGAAAGAATGATTGGCAGTGTCAGCATCTTTTACTTAGGACTCAGGACCAACCTTCGAGGCAAGCATAGAGTATAAGGTTCTAACAACGCTTGTCAGTTCAGCTGCACTTGAGAAATGTGAGGTTAATACTGAATAGAATCAACAAATTAGCTTGTACTTCGTCTAGTTGGATCAAACGGCTTGATTACTTGAACTTCCTTCGTCATTTGAATGAATGAATCTATAATCTGGACAGCAATCATCAAAAAGATAAAAATTATACGGAGTAATTTGAAAACGTAATGATGAGACATTAATGATTATTAACTGCGAGGAATTGGATGAACATAACGTGTATTGACTTCCATTATCTTCATTCAGAATTGAGAAACACTTAAGAGGAGGGGTGAATTAGATGTATTTTTTTTTTAAAAAAAGTTCTTTACTTTGTTAATTGATAACACAAGTAATGAGCTTTGAAGTACTAGAATTGAGAAACTTAATTAAACTTATTCACAAGACAATACATTCAGAAAACTAAACCCCAAACACTAAAATGTGACGATTTACCAAAATGGTTAAAAACATTTCTAGTTTTAAAACTTTGACAACTTTAAATTACCATTTTAGTAAAAGGTAAGATGTACAAATCTAGAGGTTTGACTTTGAGGAATTTGTGTTATTCAACTTTAGATTTGTTTTCAAAATGTTAAAACCTTTGAAAATACGAAAATTATAAAGATTTGAACATTTAAAGTTGACGCTAAAATTCTCCGTTCATTAATACCAGAAAGGCAGAAACCACAGTACACAACACGAGCACCGTTGCATAGTTTTGCAGCCACTTAGTAGCAAATAGATATGCATGCAAGCTAGATTTAGCAGTTTATTGGAGGGGAGATCGAGCCTAACCATTCTCAGGAGGCAGAATCTTAGACTTTATCTTGAACTGAAATGGTTCAAGAACATAGACCCGCCCATCAGAGAGTCCAAGTGCAAACTGATTAGGTTTACTTGGATGAGCAGCAAGTGCGACTGGAAATGTCCTGTTTCTGCAGTAACTGTTTGGTTAAGCAATGCATAACGTAATTGCAAGATAGAAATATTGCAAGTATGGTTGTAAAGTTATAAGTCTAGGATTTCTATTCTAAATTCTTCATACATAAACATGCTGCCAGGTATTTTTTGTTGGACATTCGTGGTCATTTTGGTTTGTCGCCAACATCTTTCATTTAGTATTTCCATTTACATATTATGTTTCTTAATTTGTGTGTAAATACTATCGATAGTTCATTCTTTTCGCGCAAGACCAAATTTACGTCGTAATTCAAAACAGCCTCTGTTTGTTTCAAACGCAAGGATAGAACAGCTTCATCCAACCATCTAAGCCCTTCATAGCTCATAAGAGAGCGCCTATGAGGCAACCTGATAATGTAGTTTTTGTACATGCCATCAAAGCAAAAGTTATTTACCTGGGAGTAGAGGGCAAATATGCGGTTTGGTTGATTGTACACCTTGAAAACCATGTTGACGAAGCAAGCACAGACACACTCCCATCCTCAAAGCTCACAAATATTGACTCAATATCACATGAACATGCTGCATCTGTAACTGCACCCCTAGATTCTACAGGAAACCACGGCCATATATGCAGCTGGGTTGATTGTTCACACATGTGCGTAAATTCCATCAGTTTGCAGATCATAGGAGTATCACGCAATAACTGGTTTTTGACACATATTTTCTCCATAGAAATGAATAAGCTACTCATAAAAAAAATACACAAATGCATGCTAATAATTGATAAAGGTGTAACTAACGTGGCAACTAAAAGTTGTCTGGCACCATACTTCTCTCAAACTACAGGAAATGTATAGAAGAATTTTTCAGCAAACAGATGCAAGAAGAACTACCTTGTAGGGAAGTTGCAGTTCAGACAAAAGTTTGGGGGGTGGTTAATATATCATTCGCCTTGTTTAGTTGTTTGGATATACCAAAAATGGAGGGAAAGGGAGGGAGGCGGAATGGTGGGTAAGAATATTCCTTCCAAATCTTTCTCATGTTGCCTTGTCGAGGTAAATGGAGAGATCCATCATCCCTCCCCTCCAAACCCCTCCACCCCCATTTCTTTATTCAAAAAATGGAAATTGCGTCCCTCCAAATCCCTTCCCTTCCTTTCTTTCTAAATCCTTCAATCTAAACAATGCCTTAGAAGAAGGGTTGATGTTATTTATTTATTGGTTTTTGGGTATTAAAGAAGCACAGAGTGTTTGATCTAAATAATTTCAAATACAGTCATGCTATCACTTCTAATACAGTGGCAATCAAACTAGCTAATATATTCCCCAGTTCTTGTGTAAGAGAATCTTCTTAAAACGGCTCTCATCCCCGATTAGAATAGAGATGGAATAAAAAGACATTGCGAGAGGTCTTAAGCTATGACAGTCTTAAGCAAAACCAATTAGATATCTTTAGGGATTGTTGCAAATTATACATAAGTTATAAGATGCTCAAATGAATATTAAAATCACAAATTCTCATTTGCGACGGACATATCCGTCGCAAGTTTGCGACGGATACCGTTTCCTCTCACAAAATACCCACTTTTTCTCTCTCTTCGACACTATTCATGTGGTCCCCTTTCTCCACTAACTCATTTTGTATTCATTTTATCTCACAAAATATCCGTCACAAGCAAAACTTACTAAATTAAAATAGCACTTTGACTAAGCTAGCTAGTAGCCTCCAATGAAGAAACTCGTTTAAAGACACACTTAGGCATTTTTCCAAATAATCCAGAAAATTTTATTTCCAGAATTCGACTCCCTACAGATTCATTTTTGTTTTAGCTCATTGAGTGGTTCTCACTCACTCAGTGTATACACTAACAGAAACACTATTAACATATGAATATATCTTCAATTCAATTGACTTCATAATAGGATAGGGACAACAATTTAATGACAATAAACTTGTAACAAAAAATGTGCTATGCTAACCTGCTCTGCACCCTGTTTAGGAACTAGAAGTATACAAATTGCAATCTGAGTTTCATGGACAGCCAACAGCTGAACCTGATCTGGCAGGAATTGAACCCGGGTTGGAGCATTAGGGTTCAGAGTTCGTCCAGTAGGCATTTGTAAGAATACACAAGCTTTCTTTTCCCATACATCAATGCTCCAAAAACATATCTGCAAAGTGACGTATATAACTAATGTGAATCTTCATTTCATTCAGGGGGAAATACTGCATCATTTTAAAAAATCGAATTGAAAGTTAGAAACTACAAGAGAGGAGTCAGGTACTCAGGTTCATAGTAATCAAATACAAAAAAAAGATGGATCAACCCAGATACAAAGTCAACAAAAGTCAATAACGACTGGACCCACCACACAAAACCCACATAAATAGCGCGATATTACTTTTTAATTGAAAGAGCAAAAGATTACAAGGAAAAAATACAAAAGATGATTCACCCATTACTGCCTGCAAATCAAAATCAAACCAGTGGTAATGAACCACAGAGATAACAAACTCATGGGTGCATTGAATGACATAGTGATATTGCGCACTTAAGAATTCTTATCACAAACGAAAGCCATGGAAAGCTGCAACTTGCAACTCACAAGCAAAGAAATTGTTACACGACAAGTCATACCTGTGAATCGGCACCAGACGAAACAAGAACATTTAGAACATTAGAAAAGGCAAGGCCAGTAACTCTCTTTTTGTGACCTTTGAGCTTGTTTGTAACCTGAACAAAAAATAAAGATTTCTTCTTGATTCATTCCTATGTTCCAGCAATTTGGCATTGGGAATTTTAGTAATGTCTTAAAGGAAGAACCTCATCGTATAGAACATTGTATATTTGTATTGTTGAGTCATCCATGCCTATTGCAAGAATATTATTGTCTCGGGGATGGTAGGCAAGAGAGGTTGCCGTAGGTGGTGGAGGCATGAACGTCACCATTATCTAGTAAAACATGACTGAATTAGTGTAAGCGTCATTTATAATTGCTACACAAAATCCAGAAAAGTGTTAGAGACCTTAAAATTGATTATATTGACGAGAGATATTTTTCCTCCTGAAGTGGAAATCAAATAGCAATCATTTCTGGAAAGGGCAAAGCATGAAGCAAAGTCCTCTGGGTTTAGTTTAATATCATTGGTCACTGGAACCCCCCTAGGCAGCATCATTAGTTTTGGAGCAACACCAGAAGTTGCCTAGAAGAATGCCAACACAGATAGTTAATATGTAAACAAGAACTACAATTTTACATTCATATGTATTAAATCACTACCTTTCCAGTAGGATTGCAATCATTACTCTTCCATTTCCAAAGCTTGTGGTTAGCATTATGTGTTAAGGCTAGTAAAGCATCTCCAGAGGTTAAGTACATCAGTCTCATTATCTGCAATACGTTTGATAATATGATAGTCAATTAGCCTCACCATTGTCAGTTAAAGCGATACAATGTGGCTAAAATGGAATGACCAAGAACCACCGAAGTACAACACTCTTTAGGTTATACAGACAAACAAATTGTTTCGTCCTACTTAAATGGAAACAAAAAAATTCTGTTCCTTCGTCTACTATATGGTGGATAAAGTAAAATTAGCTCTTTCATCCTTCTATATTTTCAATGAAACAGTAGACCTAACTCCTTAATTATCATATTGTGGATAAAATAAATGGTGGTCTAGACACATATCTGGAAAACATCCTCCTTATTGTTGCAGGGCAAGAACCTGACTCCATCTGTCCGTCTGTCCCCCTCCATATACCGATAAGGATAAGTTTGACAAAGAGTTATGTTGCAATGGTATCATTTAAACAAGGAGGGCTAGCACAGAAACTGTCGACCCTTCACGCTATCATGTGTTAACTTTACAAAACCGAAAGTGAATCAGTGACCAATGCCATTTTTTGACTATAATGCACTTTTGACGATAGTCAATATGTTCTTTCTTCCCGTAAAATATGGTAATAAGTCAGCAACAGTTTAATATGCCAAGTATAATACATAGGAACCGAACACATATATGTGATCCAACTTTTCTGATCAACGAAAAAAAATTTGTCCTCCCAATTCCAGGTATAAAAATGAAGCATTCAAGATAGATATAATAATATTAATAGTGACTCAACCCATGCACCCAAGACAACTGAAACTGTGTTCACCGGCTATGTCACTTTGACTCTTCGCTTTTCGGACTGTACCCGAGTCGACTCGACACGACACAACATCAATATGGGTATAGATTTTGTACCCGACACTTCCCCGAGAAAAGCGGGACTAGTGAGTAGTGAGCCTCGCAGCACAAAAGTAGAGGAAGAGAGACAAATACCAGTGTCCGACACTCGTACCGAAGCCCAGTAACATAGTTTACCAGTAGCAGTATGAGAGATCTTAGCAGATAATACTTCCTTACGTATGTCAGGAAAAGGACTAATGACATACACGAACATGTAAAATGTATTAGATGTATGTGTGTATCTTCAAATTATTCTAGACTAAATGCATTGAAGTTTTTTCCTATATGAAAAGGAAAATAACCCCCTTGATTTAAACTTTAGAGGTGTAATTCTTGAGATGGTAATAACTGGTGCAGGCTGTCAACAGCCAAATTGTACAGTTGTAAATGTGACAGTAACTATGATGGAGTTGCACAATGGTGAAGGTTTACGATTAACCACTCTAAAGCTATTTCCTTGCATTTCTCATATTTTTATGTGTGAGCGTCAGTTTCCCTAATATTTAGGACTTTAGACAAAGCATCGACCATATAGAGCTCTCTTCAACCAGCAAACATTGAGAAATTCAACAGGAACTAAATACACACTCACAAACACACAAACAAATGGCCTCAATAGAGTAGCTTCTTCAAAGAAAGAACCTATGGATATAACTTCAGCTGTTTTTTCCCCTCCTTTGTTGTATAATGTCATTGACACAGGCAAGAAAGGAATAATTTGTAGCAACAAATTAACCCCACACATTTAGGCCATGTTCTTTCTGGCTTAATTTCAGCTCCTTTCAATTTTGGTTGGTTGTATTCCGTTAAGTTTTATTTACGTTCAATCAATTATTTTCAATTAATCTATTCACAAAAGTAACTTTTAATTCAACTAAATTCATTGCACCTCAATTTCACTCAATTTAGTTCAATTAAGCTCCATTCCAATTTAGTCATGTTGGCAAGTACATACCCTATCTGGTAACGTGTGATCAGCAAGACGAAGAGCACAAAGCTGAGAAGAATCATTGATTACAGAACACCTCCAAGTTTTAGAGTTTTCTATGTAAGGGTTCGCATCTGGTATAGCTTGATTGTCTTCATTCTATAAAGCAAAAGTATAGACATTGCATTAGTAAAAATTGTTGAGCTACAAAGAACATCACATAAAACAAGGACATCAAGTCTATAGAAAATACAATAATTAGTAGTAGATTATTTGTTTTAAGTAATTCTAAGCAGCTGTAAGCCTATAACATCTTACAGGAGCCATCATAAATGTTACTGGAGCCTCAACATTGGTCAATAGCAATGCGCTTTAAGCCACAGAAGTCCCAACTATAGGAGCCTACATTAACAGAAACTCTGTAGCCGAACTTGCATTTAATAGAAGAAAGCGGGACTATAGAACAAAACAACCTTATTCAAGGAGCCAGAAGCAGCTCCAGAAGCGTCCATATGACTTGCAATTGTATGCACATGACAAACATCATTCGTGCTAGCAAGTACTTTGATTCCATTATCAGTTGTTGACACAGCTAATAATGTACCCTCCTTGTTAAAGCGAATACATGGAGAGGCCTAAACAAAAGTGGTAAAAGATTCACTTTTTAAAAAACTTTTTAAGAATCAAACAAAGGGATCAGTTATTTGAAAATAATGTGTGGATATTGATAATACCGGCAAACCACCCTCAGCGTCAATAGTTCTTAACAGATTAAGATTGTCCATGTCCCATATTTTGATAACAGATTCATCTCCAGCTGCCAGAAACTTATTACGTGTTGTGTCAAACTGTATAGCATCAATAGACGTCTTGCCTAGGCCTACGTAGGAACGCTTTATATAACCCTGGATTTTGTCCCACTCCACAATGAATGATTGTCGTTCTTTGTTAGTTCCACAAGAGAATAGCCTGCTTTCATCAAAATCAAACGGCTGCCATTATTGAGAGGAAGAAGCATGATCCTCAAGAACACAGTGGTAAGGATTTACAAATGCAGCAATGCAACATTACCATGTACCTTGTTTTGTCAGAACTGTAATACATTCTCGTGGAGGAAAAACCAGGAGTATTATAATCAATTACAAATCCCGTTTGATGATACAACCGTTCTTTGATCTTTCCATCAACTGATGTGGATAGTAAGAGCTGGTAAAAGAGAAAATAAAAAACACAATGCTAGAATGAAGGGAAAATGGGATATAAATAGCGATCACATCATTCACAAAAGCAATAAAAGAAAAGAAACTGTTCAACAATGCAGGGACCGAATCTAGTTAAAAATCACAATAAATTCTGTGAACTACCATTAATCAATTCCTTTCCCTACGACAAGATAATACTAGTACCAAAATCTACTGTGAGAAGAACCAGCACAATACTATCACAAACAGATCACACACACAGACACACACAGACACACACACACACACACACACACACACACACACACACACACACACACACACACACACACACACACACACACACACACACACACATATATATATATATATAAAGAGTTTGCTGCCACTAGAGGAAAGGTAGAAGCGAGATAAATGAAAGAACATGAGGATTCCTTCAACATGCTCTCAGGGTGTGCACACTGACCCCATGTATTTCCATGTATGGTGGTGAAGGGTCGTTCAACATGCCAAAAGTATACTCTTTCTTATGCTTACAATGTGACAAGTACAGTAGGAAAAATTTTAAAACAATAAACTGCAAACGCATTCCAAATCAGGAAGCTTCAAAGTAAACAGTTCCTTATTGAAGGACACCAGCTACCTGGTAGTTCGCTTGATGATGGGGACACACGGAATAAACTGGCGCGTCATGACCTTCAAATGTGAAAAGCTTAGATCCACTAGTTGCATCCCAGACCTGCAACCACCTGACATTAAGGACCTTTTTTGACATGCAAGCAACTCTGAACATCCAGTTTCACAAACCTTGATGGTTTTGTCATCTCCGCAGGTTATAATACACAACTGTTTGTCCAATAGTGTGAAAGCCAAATCACTCACATTACCAGCATGGGCATCAATCTAAAACATTGTCAAAGAAATTTGAGCAACCTAGAAATTCGAGAATGTTAACCTTTACGAAAAATCAAATAAGTTTCTGTAACAAACCTCAAGGTGGTTCCGAAGCTCAGTTCCACCAAGGTAGTTATAAATATGGACAATGTGTTTGGAGTAGGCAACACCTGGAAATTGATAGAATGAAAATTCGTGATTGGCTTATATCAAAGCTACTTCGTTTTTCATTACACATGACTAATACTATCCAGCCTTAAGAAGTACTCCATATGAATCAACAAATCATGTTGCAATCCATCATTGAATGACTGAAAATGCTACAAAACAATGACTATGTGAGCATACCAAACAGCTCTCCATCTAAACTCCAGATAACACGGTTGACCGAAACACTGGACCTATTGGTAAGAGAAATCTGGCACAATACTAACTACAATTAGCCAATGATCCAGCTAAAAACCGAAAGTGCTGCAGAGTGCAGACAATACATCCTTCTGAAAATATGATGTCCTACCTGTATGGGGAACGAACATTGTGAAAGTTTCCAAACTTCAAACTTTCTATGCACAAGTCTTTCCTTGATGCCAACTTCCCAGATTGAAATATCACCTATGTTTGTCCCAACTGAAACAATAAAATAAATCATTTAATCAGACGCCACTAACAAGTTCATCGAATAAACCATGGAAAAAACTATGACTAAAAAGTCATAATCCGTAGTTTGTATACTGTGAAAGACTTACCAAGAAGTAAAGAATGCTGCAATGGATGAAATTCCATGCTCTTGACTGTGGAACCCTGACTTAAGTTGGCAACTACAGTCTTTGGTAACTCCTCTGAAGTATATGAAGTCCGTGTTTGTCTTGCACCAGGATGCGTCACAGGCAATATATTGGCGGGCATGTTGTTCACCTAAGACAGGTAAAAAAAATCAAACTCAACACAAAAAAATAGATGAATGATCTTAATTATAAATAGAAAAAACCACTATCAGCACCTTCACATGTTCACAAGAACTAGAAAGAATTAAATCTTCATAAGTTAGGTAATACCCCATTTGCATTTGGCACAAAGATTAAGGTATGTGAGTGGGTGGTAAATATATGCTCAAAACAAAATTGGAATAATCCTAGAATAGGCCAAAAGTGGAAACTGGGGGAATTTCAAAAGAGTTGGAGGGAGTAATAGTAATAGATACGAAGTAATACTTAAAGGCTATGAAGGCATGACAATTGTGACACCCATAGACCTACACTAGATGGAGCGATGCTCCGCATGAAACATCTTACACTGGCTATACGAATATTATAATAATCCTTATAAGCTGAACTTGAGTGATTAAATCCAACATTGTAGTCAACAATCATGTTGTCACTTCATGTGTGGCTTATGTAGTATTCCAACATTTAGAGGGAAAAAACACTGAGAAGTCCAATACCTCTTTCCCTTGGGAAAAATGTCTTGCAGTAAATGCTGCCACATCATGAATAAGGGATGTTTATTAGATCCCGACATTACCATGATATTCACAACATTCAAGATAAATGCATCCGTTTCATTAAATGGGCGCCCGGCAATGCCACAATGCTTCCTATATAATACCTTCTCTTCACATGCACACAAAACGTCAAGTGGATACACAATTACAACTTTTGTAGTAGTTCGTCATTCTATATCCACCCATATGTTAGATGAGTTAACCATGTTTATTCGTAAATACTCTAAGTTATCATATTCGGTGGCTTAAAACATGACATATTTGCCAATGATGTAGATGACACAAGTTATGCATACTTCTAGGTGCAACTTTTATCTAGGGTTATTGGGGTAATGTTGTAGAAATGTAAGCAAATGACCTAGACATTCTGAAATGGAATAAATGATCATATAGCCGGAATGGATGGAAACTATAGTTTCACTGAACACGCAAAACCATAACTGTGGACAGAACTTACACTGTAAAAAAATACCTGCATTAATGGGAGCATCAGAGGCTGTATAATGACTAGGACCGGCAGAAAAGAACTGGCGTGGTACATATGGTGGATGGCGATACGTAAAATATCCTGTCAGAGGCTTCCGCTGGAAGGGCATAAAGCCACGTAAGGGATTAACGACAGATGATGGTGCTCTTGGTGCCCCAAATGAAGGCTTAGTGTCATAACCAGGCACTGGATTGTTGCGTACTTGATGCTGATACGCCTCATAGGCCAAGCTTCAATAAGAGAGAAATTTGAAGCTAAGATCCCACTAGCAATAAAGAGCATACAAACAAAGAAATAAATTATTGTTTCTCATGTTCACCACTGGTCGTATAACGTTTTTAACGTTGACTTCGGGAACGATGGAAACTGGAGCTTGCCCTCGAAAACAGGATGATTCTCGATCAAATTCTTGAGTTTCTTCAACGCAATTGCTCTGGCAGACTTGACATCTCCATATGTCAACAAAGCCTTATTCTCTCTGAAAGTTTTGACATTAAATTACTATCATTGTCAAGTAATGACTTCCACAACTAATGACTCATAACAAACCAGAAAAACATATAAACCCCTAAGTATCAAAACTAACTTCATAGTTCATACCCATCCGTAACCTGGTCCTTACCTTTCAACAATGTGAAATTATACTCAACTCTACCATCATGACTATCAAGCAGACATTAATCATCCAACTTGAATAAACCAGATTTTGTAAATATGTACTCAAAAAAATCAGCTATAAAGCATAGGGAAATGGCTCTATTTTTTATTTGGAAATGAGACCATGTTATCTCCAAAATACAAGCCTAATTTCATGTCACTCTTTACATTTTCCTATAATCAACATAAAAAACGACAACGAAAGAACGAAGAATCAGCTCATAATATTCATTAAGTGATCAACAAAGAAAACCAGGATCAATACCTAGAATTATCCAATGTCAGAAGCATTGTCGCAGCCTCAAACAGTTTCTTATCATATTTAGCGAAAACTTTCAAATCCTTCACCAGAATATCAGTTGCCTTAGAATTCTCACCTCTGCTCACACCAATTCAAACAATTGCCGAATCCATTAATGAAAACCACTTATAATCAACTCAACCACGATATTCTTATCAAATGATCAAAAACGACAATGCAAGACAGTGATAAAAGCTGTGACACACCTGTCCAACGCTTCAAGATACTTCTGTTCTCGAATCACAAAGAATATATTTCTCGAGCGAACATTATCTTCCAGCTTAGTAAATCCAGACAAGTACACCTCCACCTCCTCCCACTCTCCATTTGTCACCAAATCCTCAAAATACTTCATGTTGAAATAAAGACCTGATTCTTTCTCCAACCTTTGGATATAACAAGTCAACGACAATAACCACACTCAGTCCTGAATCCTGATTCTATCTTCCAGAAATGGCACTTTTCCAGCAATATTAACAAACTTACACTAATAACATCAGATATATAAAAAGAACGACACATACAAGAAAATTGACGATAGTTTATCCTTCCAACTATTATTATCAAAAATATAACGAACTTCAACATATTATCACCTGAATTACCGAAATGACAACAGTGAAATAAAAATTGAGATTACATCTTCCAGAAATAGCTTTACTCCAGCAATATGAACGAACTTCCACTAGTAACACCAAATTATTAATAAAAATATTTTTGACAAATTAACGAAAATCGACAACATTTTTTCCTTGTCAAAAATATTTCGAACTTCAACAAATTAACACTTGCATTACCGAAACAACTACAGCGAAATTAACAACAGAAATTTAATCTTCCAGAAATAGCATTATTCCGGCAATATTAACGCAATCATATTAATAGAAAAAACTTTACCACAATGACTTCACACATTATCCAAAACATAACGAAGTTCAACAAATTAACGCCTGAATTACTTAAATGACTTCTACACAGAACAAAAAAAATTAAACAAAAAATGTAGATAAATCTTACATATGAATCGTCTCTTCACATTTCGCCTCATCTAAGCACTGAAGTATCCAAAGAACAATATCGTTAGTACGCCATGAGTCCGACGGCCGCGGCGGCCGCAACGTCATTTTGTCTTCTCGTCCTTTAAAATATACACTGAGCAACCGATATCGTCAAATTAGGGTTAACGATCACAAATTAACCATTTCGCAATGTTGTTTATCATTAACCTCTATAAATCAATTGATCATAACAGCGACAAAACTACACAAACAACAATAAATATCGTCAAATTAGGGTTTATATTCACAAGTTAGACATCTCGTAACGTCAATTACCACAATTATACTCCGTAAACTATAAAAGTAAATCAATCAAATTCAAAGAATACAGAGTGAAGAAGTGAAGAATTTAGCGAAGCGAATATTCTAGAGAAATTGCATGCGTATACCTAAATTCGCAGAGTAGTGAGTTCAAGAAGTTCAACAACTTCCAATATTTTTCTCCAATTAATTTTGGCGGCAAATTCTCTGTTCTCTAGAGAGAGAATGTGATGATACAAAATGAATTTGAGTGAGAGGGAATCAGGAAAAGAAGTGAACGGTAGAACTGGATATGGGCGGGGTTGAGCCGGGTTTGATCGGGCTTGTGGTAAATAAACGATCCAAATACATAGGCGGGCCGAATTAGAAAGGTGGGCCATTTTTTTGGGCCAAGCCCATAAATGTTCGGGTCAAAATGGGACAAAACATCTAAAATAAATACGAAACAATTAATAAAATGGATGCATATGTGAAAAAACTTTAGCAACGAAATAAAATTTTTAAGTCTTGGGTGTTTGACTTCTACTCTTTTGGTCAGGAAAATAATACCATAGTACCATACAAAACTCACTCCTAAGTTGACAAAAAATTATTAGTACACTAACTAATTAAATGTGTACGATATAAATATAAAAATATCCGCAAAGTTTATACAATGCATTAGTGATATTAGATTATTAGTGTGATCTTATATACGATTCCAACTTTCGAACTTTTTTATTTTTTAAATAATTTCGGGTTGGGCCAAACCCGACCCTATATTTATATGGGCTTCTTTTGGGCCAGGTCACGGGCTTTTGGGCCAAACTATCATGCCCAAACCGAAGAAAAAATCGGGCTGGATCGGTCAGGTCTGGGCCATTTGATCAGCTCCTCTAGTGAAAGGTCTGCGAATTACAACTTAATTTAGTTACGTATTTGCACATATCAAATAATTTCGACGTTTTATCAAATTATAGAACTTAATTTGCACATATCACAACTAATTTTATCGTTCTATCAACAACTTTATTAATACACGTCTTTTAATTGATCGAGTGAATGTCTTTTTATTTTTAAAAAGAAGCAGTTTTCCAATTAGAGTTTAAAATTTAGGAATTTGGGACGATTTTGGATTGTTTAAGAGGTGGTTATTGGTGGTCGTCTTATTGGTCAGGGTATGGTAGTTGGTTTATGGCGGCTATTGATGGTGTGTTCTGGTTCTGGAGAGTTTGGTGGTGTGGCGGCTTAGAGGTCGGGGTAAAATCGGAATAACACGATAAAGTGTGTGGGGTTGAGTAAAATTATTTGCGGGATTTAGCAACTCCCTTTATTAGTTACTGACACAAAAATTCTCAATTTTTACGAATGATATCCTTCACAAGCTTGTGACGGGTTAAATAATACTTACTTGGGTTATGTGTAGATAAAAACAAATAATTTATGATTTTTGATACACTCTTACTTTTATCTTATTTACCCGTCACAAACTTGTAACGGATATATCCGTCGTCATACTAATAATATTAGTATACAACTTGACCGTGCATGGAGTAACCCAAATCTCGTGAAGAATATAAATGCATAGACACCAAATAAAATTCCTCACTATAAATTTATTTCATTTACATCACATCCTCGTGAACTCTTTATTGTAACATCCTTACATTCACCCCACCTCATTAATTTCATACAACTCTTATAATGAATATATATATATATATATATATATATATATATATATATATATATATATATATATATATATATATATATATATATATATATATATATATATATATATATATATATATATACCCATCAAACTCAAATCTCAAAAGTCATTAAAAAAATGTCACTACATATTATAACTCTAATATTATTATGTCTTACTCAACTACCCTTACGAATTATGTCATTTACCGTCGTAATGTCACCATCCACGACCCCAAAAACCCTGGTCGACGCCCCACAAACGGGTTTCGTGAGCATAAACGGGGCACGAACCGATACCCGTGAGCAAGAAGCGGTCTATGATATAATGCTAGCTACCGGCAATTCATGGGCGACTCAGATACCCGATGTGTGTCGAGGTAGGTGGCATGGTATCGAGTGTATGCCCGACAAAGACAATGTATATCATGTCGTGTCTTTATCTTTTGGGGCGTTATCAGATGATACTGCGTTTCCTACGTGTGACACGACCCGATCATACATATCTAAGTCTATTACAAAATTACCTTATTTACGAACCTTGTTTTTTTACCGTTGTTTAGGTAACAACCCTCAACCAATTCCTTCATTTTTGGGTCGTTTAGGGCCAACAGTCCAAACTTTAGTGTTGAGGGAAAATGGTCATGTGGGTCCAATCCCGAATGCAATAGGTAACTTGACTGGGCTTAAGGTGCTTGATTTGAGTGGGAATAATCTTAATGGGACGATACCGATATCATTGGGTCGGGCTAACGGATTAAGGACTCTAGATTTGAGTGGAAATCGGATAACGGGTCAAATACCCAGTATCGGGTTTCCGTCTTTGAGTATCTTAGACCTTAACCAAAATTTATTGTCCGGCCCAATACCGTCAACTATTGGGCTTTCTAGATCTCTAGCTAAAATGGATCTTAGCCGTAATCGTCTTTCCGGTCCATTACCCGAAGCAGTTTTGGGCCTAAAAGAGCTCGTTCTAATGGACCTAAGCTATAACCGTCTCACCGGCCCATTTCCAAATTCGCTCGAAAAACTTGAATCCCTTCAAGCCTTGATTTTAAAGGGTAACCCAATGATGGGCACAATTATACCAAATCAAGCATTGGAGGGAATGAAAAACCTAGTCATTTTGGTCCTATCCAACATGAACTTACAAGGCCCAATTCCAACTTCCTTAACCCAACTTCCAAAAATTCGAGTCATCCACATAGACGGGAACAACCTAAACGGGTCTATACCGGATACTCTCCGGGACATGAGATCAATGACCGAGCTTAGATTAAATGATAACCAACTAAATGGACCTTTACCACTAGATAAAAAGATGGTGTATAAAATGGGAAGAAAATTACAAGTACAGAATAATTCAGGACTTTGTTTTAAGTATGAAAACGATGGTGATGTGGAAGGTGATTCGGATTTGGTGATGGATTGGGGCATTGGTTATTGCAGAATTCCTAGGCCGGCCGGATCTGGAAGATCCGTGGAGCATACACAAATTAGTAGTACTAGTAGTAGCAATAATAGTATGCCAATATTAGTCAATAAATCATCAACATTAGAATTAGTTCATAAGTGCACGTTTCTTCATTTACTGCTTCTACTTTTTATTTTGTTGTCATAGATTTTGACAATTGTCTAGAACATGTAACTAAGTATGGTGTAAATTAGATCTTTTTGTCAAATGAAAAAAATTATATAGTTGAAGGAAATTATAGTACTAAATAACTTTGGCTTTTACTCGAAATTGTCAAGGATTGTAGACAATAGCTCGTGGTTGTTCTATAGAATCGTAAGCAATAGTTCATGGTTGTTCTATACTACAGGATCGTAAATAATTTGTGTCGTGTCTCTTACTCTTCAAAATATCAGTGGCGAGTCTTGAAATAAAAATTAAGAGGGGATAATATATAAACCGTTAATCTAACACGTGAATACTCACGCTCAACTACGTGTTGAGGGATGCCGGGTAATCATTTATTTCCTAAAATGTATACAAACAAAAATGATCAATAAGGGAGACTACCGAGTTGAGGTAGCGATCAAAACCATTTTCATCTTTCAGGTCCTAGAACATCAATTTTGGTTTCTGTTTTACTGTCTTTTTCTTCTGACGTAGAGGCGGACTTATCCTCTACGATACCATCATCATCATCATCGTCGTCACCTATTTCCGTACTTGAAAACAAGTTCTTTTCCAAGTCAATTAGCTTGTCTTTCAATTTTCCCTTCAGCATTTCGACCACATCGAGCATTGTGGGCCACTTCTCAGGTTGTTTCTGAGCACAAACAAGGGCAATCGAGATTACTCTCCTCAACGTACTCCTCCTCCACATAGTTACCATTTATTTAGTTTCGGGTCAGCTAGTTCACTGAACTTCCCCTCTTGAACCAAGGCTGATAACGAGTTTAGCTTCAGAAGAGCTCTTCTCCCAGTAGCAATTTCCAACAGTAGAATTCCAAAGCTGTATACATCACAGCTCTCTGAAGCCTTCCCGAGCAGGGCATATTCAGGGAGTAGATATCCAAGTGTTCCCTTTACTTGAAAGAATCTGTACGAGATCATGATTTAATGTTTTAGTATTAGAGAAACAAGATGAAAGGAAGCAAGAGAGAATTAAGAGAAAGAGTTTTTGCTTGTATTTGATTGTATTGATCGAATGAATAATGAAAGTAGTTACAATAATGATGAGGAGACTAGCTTTTATAGTAAATTGATATTCCTAAAATAAGTTAGTTATAACTAATATAACTAACTTATGACAAATATTATAACTAATATTCCAACACCTCCTCAAGTTGGAGGGTGAGAATGAAACAACCTCAACTTGCTTTGTAGTTGATGATGTTGAGGTCCTGCCGTCCTGGCAAGGCTTTGGTAAATAGATCTGTAGGTTGCTGAAGAGTGGCAATGTAAGACAATCTGATAAGACCTTCCTGCAATTTCTCGCGTACAAAGTGACAATCTAGATCAATATATTTCGTTTTCTCGTGAAACACAGGATTCTTAGCTATGTGTATAGCTGCCTGGCTATCACACTTGATGGGAATGACTTTGATATTAGGAACCTGCAATTCTGTCAACAATCTGCGGAGCCAAGAGAGTTCACCTGTAATACGTCTGAGAGACCTGTATTCAGCTTCTGCTGAGGACAGAGATATTGTCTGTTGCTGCTTAGACTTCCAAGACAGAAGGCTACCACCCATAAACACTAAGAAACCACTGACTGGTCTTCTTGTTTGAGGACAGACTGCCCAATCTGCATCACAATATCCACTGAGAGTGTAATCTAGTTTGTTATTGAGCAGAATTCCCTCGGAAACATCCTTGGCTATGTACTTGAGTACGTGAACAGCTATTGTCCAGTGTTGTTCTCTGGGAAAGGACATAAACTGACTCAATAACTAAACAACAAATGCTATATCTGGCCTTGTGTGAGTCAGAAAATTCAATTTCCCTACTAGTTTTCTATAGTCAGCAGGATTATCCATCAAGTTGCTGGATTCAACATCTAATTTGATGGTAACATCTAAAGGACAAGTAACAGGTCAATAGTTTGTAAATCCAAATTCTTCCAATAGTTCTATGGCATATTTCCTTTGTGTGATGGTCACTCTTTCCTACAGATGCTGAAACTGTAACCCCAAGAAACAACTCAACTTTCCTACATCTTTTATTTTGAATGTTTCATCCAGAAAAGCCTTCAAAGCAGTAATCTCTGTGTGATTGTCTCCTACAACCAAAATGTCATCTACATATATAGCTAAAAAGACAACTTGTCCATTTGTCTTTTTACTGAGCAGGCTATAGTCATTCTTGGATTGCTGATATCTTTTGGATTTTAAGGCATGACAAAGTTTTTCATTCCATTGTCTTGAAGCTTATTTAAGGCCATAGAGTGACTTTTGTAATTTGCAAACCATGTGCTTTCCTTGGACTGTCAAATCAGGTGGAATTTTCATATAAACTTCTTCACGGAGGTCACCATGCAAGAAAACATTATTGACATCTAATTTTGTCATTGCCCAACCTTTTTTCACAGCCACTGCTATCAAACTTCTAATGGTTGTCATTTTAACAACAGAAGAAAAAGTTTTTGTATAGTCAATGCCCTCTCTTTGAGTGTATCCCTTGACAACCAATCTCGCCTTATATCTTTCAATGCTGCCATCTGATTTGTGCTTAACCCTGAAAACCCATTTGCAAGAAATAGAAGACTTTCAAGCATGTAGAGGAACAACAGACCATGTGTTGTTTCTGTCAAGGGCTTTAAATTCTTCTTCTATAGCATGCTGCCATTCAGGATATACTTAAGCTTCTGCATAAGTCTTTGAATCCTGCACAGGCAAAGAAGAACTATTCTCTGTACTGGGTACAGATGAGACAAACAAGCAAATAGGCAATGAAGTGTTGGCACAAGAGAAGTCAAAGTATGGTTGCAACAGACAGTGTGTATACACACTACAAGAAATACGTAAAAGGGCGACTAAATAGGCGACCGCTTAAGTAGTCGCTAAATTAGCGACCGGCAATAAAAAACGGGCGACCGATTTCGGTCGCCAAATTGGCGACCAAAAACTTATCCACATATTATCCTAAAAAATCCGCGCGAATCCAAGGGCGACCATACCGCCATATTAGCGACCGAATTTGGTCGCTAATTTAGCGACCGAAATCAGTCGCTAAATTAGCGACCGATTTCAGTCGCTAAATTAGCGACCAAATTCGGTCACTAAGCCCCTGATATTTTTTTTTCGCGTCTTCAACCCGTCACTTCCCTAATTCTATACAACCTTTAACAAAAAAACCCAAACCCTCGTCACCCTCTAAACCACCGTGCATCAACCGGACCACCGCAGCGCCACCGGACCACCCACCACCGCCGTTCACCTACGTAATACTCCATTTTCAGGTTTGTGACGATTGAATAACTTAATTTATGTATTGTATATCTTAATAGTTTTATTCTAATTCATAATTGTAGTTAGTAATAGATTATTAGGATGATTTTAGTTAATAATTAGATTTGGAAGTTCTTATGTATAAGTTAATTAGGTTTTTTAGAAACTATTGTGATTAGGGTTAGAAATTGGGGAAAATTGGATGTTTGTTAAGGCTAGTAGCTTTAGTTAGTAATTAGATTTCTAGGATGATTTTAAGAACATTTTTTATGTTTATTATGTTTGTATGTGTAATTTAAATAGTATTTTCGGAAATTAGTTGGTGTTAGGGTTAGAAATTGACAAAAATTGGGAAAAAAGTGGGTGTTATTGTTAATGAGTGTTAGTATTGTTAGAAATTGGGAAAAAAAATTGTTGAATGTTATTAATCAAATTAGAACATTATTGTAAGTTATTGTGAATATTTTTCGTGGAAGAATGACTATTGACCTAGTACCCGTTCATGAATTACTCGTTAGGAGAAATTCATGAATAGTCCCCATTTTGGGACTGTCTTTGTATATTTCAAGTCACTTAGGTAGTAAATGCATATTTGTGATTTTATTAATGGGGAGAGAATTTGGTAACAATTTCTTTAATGTTCTTCGAATACATATGTGAAATAAATACAAATTTATTTCACATTGTGTATTTGAATAACTGAGGGGAATTGCTGCCAAATTTTTTTTCCTCACTAATAAATCACAAATGTGTGTTTACTAGTGACTTGAAATATACATTGATGGGTTTAGGTTGGAGTGATAAGGACCCAATTGAAATCTTGAAGTATATATTGACTTGAATTCTTAGCTTGAACTTATTTGTTGAAATATTATTGAAATTGTTGTGTGTTTATTAAGTATATACTAGTGATTGGACGTAATTATTTGTTATAATATATTATATTATTGAAAATCCTCAGTTTGGTTGCTGGTTTATTATATATTATCTAGATTAAAATGAAAATATTTGAACGTAGCTAGATGTACGAAGAAAGAGTAGATAAGAAGAAACGTCCCAATGCTAGATTTGTTAAGGGAGTTCGTGGGTTTATTGAATTTGCTAGATGTTCAGAATCATATGATTTCGAACAATGCAAACTTAGGTGTCCTTGTACTAAATGTAAAAACTTAAAATATTTACTTGAGATTGAAGTAGAAGAACATCTTATTACGAATGAGTTTTTTCTAAACTATTACAACTGGGTATCACATGGGGAAAAATACTCTTCTGATCCTGAACACCCTCAAATCCAATCAAATGAGAACCCATATAGAGATATGGTACTTGATGCTTTTGAGTCGAATGCTTTCATTAATACCGATCGTGTAACTATAACCGAGGAAGAAGATCCAAACCCAAAGGCAAAAGCCTTTTTTGATATGCTAAGGGACTCCGAGAAAACTTTATATGAGGGAAGCAAAATGTCATTGTTGCAAGTTGCATCGAGGATAGTAACGTTAAAATGTGAGTACAATATGCTGTTTAAAGCGGTTGACAGTATTGCTACTTTAATTGAAGATGTTATACCCGATAATAACATTATGACCCGTAATTTTTACAATACCAAAAAAAGTGGTCAAAGGTCTTCAGCTTCCACATGAAAAGATTGACACATGTCCTGGAGGATGTATGCTTTTTTGGAAAGATGATGCGTTGCTAACCAAATGTAAGAAATGTCAAAGGGATAGATACGAGACAAGTGAGGGAAATATTATCTTGAAGGGAAAAAAGGGTAAGAAGAGTGGAAAAACAAATAAACCAATATCATTAAACCCATTAATTTATCTTCCCCTAGCTCCAAGACTTCAAAGGTTATATGCCACGAAAAATATTGCCAACCAAATGAGATGGCACAAAGAAAATCCCCGTACACCAGGAAAGATGTGTCATCCGAGTGACGGAGAGAAGTGGAAGCGTTTTGATAGGTTGTATCCTGATTTTGCTGAGGAACCTCGTAATGTGAGACTTGGCTTGTGTACGGATAGGTTTGACCCTTTTGGTCAGTTTGGTAGATCTTACTCGTGTTGGCCCGTAATGATCACACCGTACAACTTATCTACTTGACTATGTTCGAAAAGACAATTTATTTTCCTCTCACTACTTATTCCCGGTCCTCATAACCCAAAAAATAACTTGGATGTTTATTTACAACCGCTGGTGGAAGAACTGAAGTATCTGTGGGAAGTTGGTGTCGAAACATTTGATGTGTCCAAGAAGCAAAACTTCCAACTAAGAGCTTCACTGCTGTGGACTGTAGGTGATTTCCCCGCATACGGTATGCTATCAGGATGGGCAACAACGGGGCGAATGGCGTGCCCTTATTGCATGGATAATAGCAAAGCTTTTTACCTCCCTAATTCCAAAAAGATTAGTTGGTTTGATTGTCATAGATGCTTCTTAGCGGATGGACATGTCCATAGAAAGAACAAAAAAGCTTTTTTAAAGGAAAGGAGGTGCGTGACGATGCTCCGGATAGACTCCCAGGTGATGAAGTCTGGGAGGCTATACGTGAATTGCCATCTACCAACGATGGGACTGAAGAAGAATTTAGAGAGTTGGTTGGTTTAAAAGAAGTGTTTTTTGGGAGCTACCCTATTGGAAAACAATGTTGATCAGACACAATTTGGATGTGATGCACATAGAAAGGAATTTCTTTGAGCTACTTATTCATACGATTATGGATGTTAAAGGAAAGACACGTGATATTATTGGCTCAAAAATAGAATTGAAGAAATTTTGTGATCATCCTAAACTTCACATTCGTAGGGATGGGTCAATGCCAAAAGCACCATTTGCTCTTGACAAAGCTCAAAGAAAGGTATTGTGCGATTGGGTAAGAGACTTAAAGTTCCCCGATGGATATGTCTCAGATTTAAGCCGTTGTGTTGATTTAAAGGAATTGAAGTTGAAAGGGTTGAAAAGTCATGACTGTCATGTTTTCATGGAGCGCTTGTTACCAGTGGTTTTGAAAAATTTACTCCCGACCACCGTTTGGAATGCAGTTACAGAAATTAGTCAATTTTTCAGAGACTTGTGTTCCTCCACGATATCAGTTGATGACATGATTCGTTTAGAAGACCAAATACCAGAAATTTTGTGTAAACTTGAGATGATATTTCCGCCTTCTTTTTTCAATTCGATGGAGCATCTACCCATTCATTTGCCATATGAAGCTAAAGTTGGTGGACCCGTTCAATATAGGTGGATGTATCCTTTCGAAAGGTTTCTTAATCATGTGAAAAAGAAAATTGGTAATAAAGCTCGTGTGGAAGGTTCTATTTGCAATGCATACCTAACGGAATAAATTGCCAATTTTTGCTCTCTTTACTTTGAAAAACATATTGACACCAAAGCAAAAAAATTTGAATATTGAAGAAGCGGATCAGGATGAGTTAGATACAAGTTTACCCAAGTGTTTTCATGTGCAAGATGATGAAGGGTGTTCTTCCGCTGAGGGAACAAGATTTCTGGATGACAAGGAGTATAATCGTGCTCACCTTTATGTGCTATCTAATTGTGAGGTTTTGGAGGCATATGAAGCAAAATTTGTGACATATTTCATGACTAATCACCCTAATGTTAAAAGAGAAGATGTTTGGAGTAAACACGAGAATCAGTTTCCAGCATGGTTTCGAAAGCATGTAATTAAGCTAAATATCCAAGATGAAGTGGTTAGAAGCTTGGCTTTGGGTCTTTCTCGAAAGGTTGCCACGTGGAATCATTATTTAGTTAATGGGTTTAAGTTTCACACATTCGACTACGGGAAAATTAAGGCTAAATGAGACTATGGCGTTACTATTTCTTCTCTTGATGGTAATGACTAGTATAGGATATTAGAGGATATCTTTGAGTTGTGTTATAATGGGCGTGACCGGGGTTATAAAGCTGTCTTATTCAAGATTCAATGGAGAGATAATTCTGTAGCTGGAACGAGAGTTCATGATCGCTACAAGCTTGCAGAAGTGAATCACACTCGAACCTACTCTAAATATGATCCATTTATACTTGCATAACAAGCTCATCAAGTTTATTATGCATCTTCGCCTAACACAAGTTGTAACACCCCCATTTATTTAAGAGCCTTTAGCAAGACATTCTCAAATAAACAAAGCTGTTACCATCTCGGAATGTCCGAGGTAGTGAATAACAAAGTAAGCAAACCAGAGTACTTTATATAAAAACTGATTAATTTTAAACTTGATATTACAACAACTACGAGAACCAAACTTTGATGAAAATAAAAGTACAACTGAAGATATCTAAGTGTGATCTATCTCTAAGTAGGTCCAAGCCATGTCTCTCTCCATGCCCAAGCTCCCAATCCATCTGTCACCGACCTGTAAAGTCTACTCCCCATTCCGGATCATCGTAGGTGTCACACACGAATACACAGGGTCAACCGCGAGGTTGAGTAGAAAGACAAAATAAGACAACAATATAAAATACTCCGCACCGATCCAACGCCAAATAAACTCCGCACCGATCACAAGACCCAATATACTCCACACCATATCACAGACCCTTTATCTCCGCACCAAACACAGACCCTTTATCTCCGCACCAAACACAGACCCTTTATCTCCGCACCAAACACAGACCCTTTATCTCCGCACCAAACACAGACCCTTTTCACACCTTCCGTTCTCCACAGTGATCAATAATAATAATACAATCCACAGTACAGTAATAATCAATTATATCAACTCATAATAAGCATCACTTACACATTTCATGTCATAACATGAATCATAATATATTTCCCCTACCTCAATTGCGGATGATATCTAGACAATTGTTAGGAAAACTCCACCTTGAGCTCAGTCCCTATAAACATTACTTAGTGTCAACTCCTACTCACATAACCATTTACCTTCACTTAACATATGGTTGATGAACCTTGACTTACTAAATATAGCATACAATCCACTAGCCAATTACTATTCACTTCATAACATGTACAACACTATTATCAATATTAGTATTAATAATAATACAAATAAAATAATTTACCATTACTAAAATAATAACATCCATAAAATCACTAAACATATATAACAACAATAATATTAACGACATTACCAACATACAATCATCAAGTCCTAACAATAGGCAATACTGTTAATAATAATATTACAGCCCAAGAAGAAATAATAATACCGATGATAAAATAAGGCTAAAACATGCTCGTAATACTAACAACATCACAAATCATATCATTATCAATATCTTCTAATAATAATATCAATACAACAACAATAATACTAATAATAATAACAACACACAACTAACACAATATCAACAAATAATAATATTAACACTAATAATATAAATTATAATAATATAGTAATAATAATATCATATAATAATAATATTAGTGAAAGCAATAGTAACCAACCCAACACGTATACCCAACAACCCAAAACGCAAGCAACTACAAACCAAAACGCCAACAACCCAAAACGTGATTTCAATCTACACATGACCAACAGCCTCGTCAATCACCTCTCCCAACGCCAACAACAACCACTGCCCTCGCCTGGACCACCACCAGGCTCGCCTCTGAGCCGTGGTGGTTTCCAGGGAGGTAACTGGCTGTCGTCGCCGTCACAGCAGCAACCAGCAACCACTGCGTAAAACCCCTTGCTGAACTAGTACCCCTGTTTTGCGCTGTGACCTCCCCAACGAAACCCCCTATGACAACCACCCTGAGCCACCACCACCTTCACGACAACCACCCTACAATCTCCTAACTGCACCCAACCAAAAACCCCAAACATCCATAAAATATACATCCTATGACTAATACGAAAACAACCTCAAATGTACATGCTCAAACCAGAGATCCGAACAACGATTGAAAGCAGTCCTGACTAGGCGATTAAACACCATAACTGACGGTCAACGGCGGTCAACGATGACTTACTTAGGGTTCATACATGGCTACATAACATCCTAGGTTCATAACATGCGACAAACAGAGACAAAGGGTGTACATACGAGTGATAAGCAACGAGTATAAAAGGAAGAACCAAACAGGAATTTCGAACTCAGTGATGAACATACCTTCTTCCCCCTGAATTCGAGCAACCCTAGGCCTGCTAAAACCCACCGTGTAACCCTCCTTCTGGTTCTCTGGAGTGGCGGCAGTGATGTGGGGAAGTGAGGTAAGCGTTTCATTAGGTTAAGGTTAGGGTTTGGGCAAGCTCTTATAGGTCGGCAGCGTGATTGTGATAGGGTGTTTGTGTAGTTTTTCTGTTTTGAACTCCTATGGGCTGCTCTATACCTCGGTCAATTCAAGGCCCAAGTAATACTAACACGCATTTCGAGGTCTCGTAGAGTAATTAGAACGTGATTCGATAATTAATACCCGTACTCAACACTTCATTAACCGCATATAAAATACAATAAAACTTATTCGATAAATAAGTTATCGAACCCAAACGTTCAAATAATTATCATTATGTCAAATTAAATATTTAATATTAAAAAAAAATAAGGAGTATTACATTCTCACCTCCTTAAAATGAACTTCGTCCCGAAGTTCGCCACCCCGCAGCGAAAACAATACATCTCACAAACATAAAACGACACCAATAGTACGTATGCAGAAGCTCTAAGACGCAGAAGGTTACATTCTATCCCCCTTAAGAAACTTTGTCCACAAAGTTTAACATGCAACAGTAAAACATGACACTTAAAGAACCACAATATAGCATATAACAGAAGAAATCAGGATTTTCAAGTATATTCAAACAATCACGACATACCAACATGCCATGTCATAACAACTAGCCATATCATAAATCATTAAGATTTTACAATCCTATCCCCCTTAAAACATGGTTACGTCCCCGTAACCCCATTACAAAATTCTAGCTCATAACCTTATCTCAAGAAAACTTACTCCAAGTAACCGGGTGTCATATCCTCATCGTCGAATCTAAGACCAAAGACAAGGGGTGAGTGAACTGGCGGATAAACCGCTAAACAATACCTCTATCTCATATCGATTCCAAACCAAATAATATAATTCAAAACCCTTGGTCACTCTGGACCGTAAATATAACTCGGCACGCATGCCCCATAACTCATTGCTAGTAACCAATCTCAACTCAATATCGTTATTGTCAAAGGTTCAAAGAACCGTGCTCAACACTTAGAGTAAAACTCTAAGCTACTCACCCACGAGTCGAGGTCACAGAAATCGACAAATCAATCAGAATACCACTTAACAATATTACTGTCAAAATAATCAACTTAAGCTTACCAACAAAAGTCAACATCTCAATACTTCTCAGACCACTAACTTAGGAAAAAAAAAAAAAAAACTAGCTCACTTGACAAAATATCATGGTTCAAGCTCTAGTGGTAATAACAATGGATTTTCACTCTTCGAAGGACAGTAATAATGGCACTCTTGTTCCCAACTAAACAATTCAATATTGTCTTTATACTTCAAATCAGTCAATTACACAGGACAACCCATCTCAAAATTAAACCCATCTCCAAAACAAAAGATTAAACTTAATAATATAAAATGTGAATCAATTACTAATAACGCAACAGAGATAAAATTAGCACATAAAACCGTCATAATTAAATAACAGGTAACAAGTACTTCATACAACCTCGAACAATAATATTAATAACAGGATCGGTAGAATCGTGTTACGCAGTAAAACAAAATCAGGGTAGCTAACATTTACGTATCTCTGAAAATGTAATACAAAATTATATTATATTTATTACAATGTAGACAATCAAGAAGCTCATAGTTCACACTTGACCAGTTAAAGTGTCTCATGCTCATATTCATATTATAGAAGCAAAATTTAATTAACGTAATTAAACATGGAATCATTGACATAGTTCACAAGTTATACACAAATCATAGACTCACAAGACCGTTTAACATTCTCAAATATCAATAAGTTAACAAAATCACTTAGGTACATTTCCCGTCCACTCACATTACACCATTTATCATGAAACTATTACTATATACGACTTGCAAAATAAGGGTTTTATACAATGTGCAGCAATTAAACATTCCAACAGGATTTCATCGACACATAGCTACAGAATTGTCATATTGCAAACAATCACCATAATTATCAAACATCAAGCCAGGGTTTATCACTTTTGAAAATATTTTAAAATGTTTGAAACATTAAAAGGGTAGTTTGTGACAATTTATAAACACGAATCCAAAACAATTTTACAAGTTATAGATCGAAAACAAGTCTATACCGAGACATCCTGACTCTTCTTTACTAAGACGTTGTTCTTGTCGCACTTGAATTATGAAAATTTTAACGATAAAAGTAAACGACTTCACAAGACTAGTAATTCACACTTCACATGTCAACCAATTAATAAGTTCAATACATCGTGATCAGATTTTATACATATCCACATGCACTTCACTTTATGGCATAACTATATACATAAAAAGTCATAAAGATTGTTATCGCAGGGACTAGACAAGGATATACCCTCAATATACGAAAGAACATCAACAAGATTCACATCGTTCAAATAATCACAATTACGTATAACAATTAGATTGCTATATCATGCTAATAATTTTACCAGTTAAAATTCATTCTACCACCTGGCAAGACTATTTCATGATAAACATGATTTTAACATTACATACGAACATCACATAATTACTTTGAGCCATAACATTAGAAAGTAAGAGTGTCGGTATAGTTGGAACTATTTTATATAAAACTGGACGAAATAAGGAAGGTTACGCTATCATATAGTAGGGTTCATATCCATATCATATGTCTACTATTCACGTTACTGATGTTATAACAGGATATCACATGGTCACATCACATAATTCACATTTGAAACTTACGTACTCGCAATTCCGACAAATAAACATTATGCAGCAACTTACAAAAAATCATAATTAAATAATCGCTGATCTATCATGCGGGCTATTATAGTTTTAGAAGATATAATGAATTAGCTAACCATAGGAAAAGAATCAAATACATATCTCAAGGGAATTATTTGTAGCAATTCTTACGACTCAATTGGTCTGAACGGGAACATTACAGCAATTCATTGAAAAAAAAAAAAAAAAAAATTGGGCAACTTGAAAGAAATCACAATTAAATAAAGATTCGTGATGATTTTACATGACTTATCATTTTGAAAACATGAACGGATATTATAAATAGTGGAGTTGGAATTACGCATAACAATAAGCATATTTAAATGATTTCCTTTACAAAATCATCGGTCGAAACGGAACTGTGTAGTAACAATTTGACCACTGTCAACTAAAAGATTTATTTCTCCCAAAAATGTAACTCCTATTAACATGAACCAAAAGCATAGTAAAATCGAATCAGGAGGTTATCATACATAAAATTTTCATACTCAAATGTGGAACGCATTTAAAATGACAGCCCGTTCTATCAAGGCAACATTCTTGGAAGTTTATTAAAATTTTGGTTCCGTTACGACTTCACCTTACTACATCGGAACTCAACCATTCATCTTCCGAAACACGTTGACATATCATTTGAAGCACACAGACACCTCCATATTAACATGTATGCATCATTCAAACTTTTATTGTTACTTATAACACGGTAAAGATTTCGAAACTGAAAATAGAATCAACTAA
Organism: Silene conica; assembly: GCA_029255685.2. Lineage (NCBI taxonomy): Eukaryota > Viridiplantae > Streptophyta > Magnoliopsida > Caryophyllales > Caryophyllaceae > Silene > Silene conica. Next base: position 74,693,613 of record CM055311.2, read on the forward strand.
CTAACTCAATATTTATACATGTATATACAATCGTATCACATAACTATATGTCACTCATGGCTTGGGGCAACACACTCCGCATATCACTAGACATGAATTACTATAACATTTAAATCTGATAGGTCATATCCAAATACCAAGTAATATATTGCAAAAGTTACGTTAGTCATTTAATAACCAGATACACTATAGACAATTCGAGACACCAAAAACACATGCTCATATCACTCTAATTCAGTATACAATAAATATACACCCATTCCTGAAAGTTTTGATTCAATCATTTATATCCATCAGCGTTTCAATATCAGTCGCATCCTTCTCATGCATATCATCCTACTAGCCAAGCTTATATTTCAAACTCGTATTTCAATTTTCATGTCCTCAATACTTAAAGTAATACATTTCTCAATCATTTTCCGATATCAAACTCATAGAATACAATGCATCATTATCCATGTACACATCATTACTTACCTCATTCCGCCCCTGCAAAAATTGTTAGTACAAGATAACTAGGTCGCTATATAATCTACCCCACTCTTCATTTACTCTCATTGGGTTCCCGAGACAGAACAGAAGGGCCCAGGTCTGGTTTGAGGGGGCCCCTAACTCATCCCGTTCCTTTTTGGGGCTCCTATCAGTCTCATCTCGGGGTTCATTTTATTAGACTCTTCCTACATTCGTTATTATTCATTTGGTTTAGGCCTGAGGATCGTTGGCTCTGATACCACTTTGTAACACCCCCATTTATTTAAGAGCCTTTAGCAAGACATTCTCAAATAAACAAAGCTGTTACCATCTCGGAATGTCCGAGGTAGTGAATAACAAAGTAAGCAAACCAGAGTACTTTATATAAAAACTGATTAATTTTAAACTTGATATTACAACAACTACGAGAACCAAACTTTGATGAAAATAAAAGTACAACTGAAGATATCTAAGTGTGATCTATCTCTAAGTAGGTCCAAGCCATGTCTCTCTCCATGCCCAAGCTCCCAATCCATCTGTCACCGACCTGTAAAGTCTACTCCCCATTCCGGATCATCGTAGGTGTCACACACGAATACACAGGGTCAACCGCGAGGTTGAGTAGAAAGACAAAATAAGACAACAATATAAAATACTCCGCACCGATCCAACGCCAAATAAACTCCGCACCGATCACAAGACCCAATATACTCCACACCATATCACAGACCCTTTATCTCCGCACCAAACACAGACCCTTTATCTCCGCACCAAACACAGACCCTTTATCTCCGCACCAAACACAGACCCTTTATCTCCGCACCAAACACAGACCCTTTTCACACCTTCCGTTCTCCACAGTGATCAATAATAATAATACAATCCACAGTACAGTAATAATCAATTATATCAACTCATATTAAGCATCACTTACACATTTCATGTCATAACATGAATCATAATATATTTCCCCTACCTCAATTGCGGATGATATCTGGACAATTGTTAGGAAAACTCCACCTTGAGCTCAGTCCCTATAAACATTACTTAGTGTCAACTCCTACTCACATAACCATTTACCTTCACTTAACATATGGTTGATGAACCTTGACTTACTAAATATAGCATACAATCCACTAGCCAATTACTATTCACTTCATAACATGTACAACACTATTATCAATATTAGTATTAATAATAATACAAATAAAATAATTTACTATTACTAAAATAATAACATCCATAAAATCACTAAACATATATAACAACAATAATATTAACGACATTACCAACATACAATCATCAAGTCCTAACAATAGGCAATACTGTTAATAATAATATTACAGCCCAAGAAGAAATAATAATACCGATGATAAAATAAGGCTAAAACATGCTCGTAATACTAACAACATCACAAATCATATCATTATCAATATCTTCTAATAATAATATCAATACAACAACAATAATACTAATAATAATAACAACACACAACTAACACAATATCAACAAATAATAATATTAACACTAATAATATAAATTATAATAATATAGTAATAATAATATCATATAATAATAATATTAGTGAAAGCAATAGTAACCAACCCAACACGTATACCCAACAACCCAAAACGCAAGCAACTACAAACCAAAACGCCAACAACCCAAAACGTGATTTCAATCTACACATGACCAACAGCCTCGTCAATCACCGCTCCCAACGCCAACAACAACCACTGCCCTCGCCTGGACCACCACCAGGCTCGCCTCTGAGCCGTGGTGGTTTCCAGGGAGGTAACTGGCTGTCGTCGCCGTCACAGCAGCAACCAGCAACCACTGCGTAAAACCCCTTGCTGAACCAGTACCCCTATTTTGCGCTGTGACCTCCCCAACGAAACCCCCTATGACAACCACCCTGAGCCACCACCACCTTCACGACAACCACCCTACAATCTCCTAACTGCACCCAACCCAAAACCCCAAACATCCATAAAATATACATCCTATGACTAATACGAAAACAACCTCAAATGTACATGCTCAAACCAGAGATCCGAACAACGATTGAAAGCAGTCCTGACTAGGCGATTAAACACCATAACTGACGGTCAACGGCGGTCAACGATGACTTACTTAGGGTTCATACATGGCTACATAACATCCTAGGTTCATAACATGCGACAAACAGAGACAAAGGGTGTACATACGAGTGATAAGCAACGAGTATAAAAGGAAGAACCAAACAGGAATTTCGAACTCTGTGATGAACATACCTTCTTCCCCCTGAATTCGAGCAACCCTAGGCCTGCTAAAAACCACCGTGTAACCCTCCTTCTGGTTCTCTGGAGTGGCGGCAGTGATGTGGGGAAGTGAGGTAAGCGTTTCATTAGGTTAAGGTTAGGGTTTGGGCAAGCTCTTATAGGTCGGCAGCGTGATTGTGATAGGGTGTTTGTGTAGTTTTTCTGTTTTGAACTCCTATGGGCTGCTCTATACCTCGGTCAATTCAAGGCCCAAGTAATACTAACACGCATTTCGAGGTCTCGTAGAGTAATTAGAACGTGATTCGATAATTAATACCCGTACTCAACACTTCATTAACCGCATATAAAATACAATAAAACTTATTCGATAAATAAGTTATCGAACCCAAACGTTCAAATAATTATCATTATGTCAAATTAAATATTTAATATTAAAAAAAAATAAGGAGTATTACATTCTCACCTCCTTAAAATGAACTTCGTCCCGAAGTTCGCCACCCCGCAGCGAAAACAATACATCTCACAAACATAAAACGACACCAATAGTACGTATGCAGAAGCTCTAAGACGCAGAAGGTTACACAAGTAAAGATAGACAACAAAAGAATTGGTGTGGTAATTAAAACAAAGGCGCGATCAAAAGTCGATACATCCTTTTTCCAAGAAGAAGTTGTATCAGAGTCAATTCTGTCCCCAGTTGATCAAGAAGTCATTTATGCAAATGAGATAGAAGCGGAAGAGAAGTTAGAAGAGGATGAAAGGGAGGGGCAAGATCAGTTACAAGATAATAATGATGAAGAGTTAGAAGAGGAGGAAGAAGATGATGACGAGGAGGAGGAGGTAAAAGAAGGAGAGGATGAAGATGATGATGATGATGATGATGATGATGATGATGAGTAAAAGTAGTAGGAGGTTAACATCTTATATACTTGTTTAGGTTCTGTTTTTTAATATTTTACAAACATTTATTCATATATATATATAGAGTCAAGATCCAGTGAGAACGATTACTCGGTGAGAACGGTGAGAACGAACATTAACCATATGATTATAAGCCATCTAAGGGTTTTATTAAATCAAAATACTCCCCTTAACTCACGCAATACAGTGAACACACTCCCACTACCCATTCTCTGTTTGACCCATAAGAAACACCAACATCTAAACTGATAGGGGCACCAACATGATACGGCCGGCATCACCGATACACCGTCACAACTTCTGATGCGGGAAACCAACCAAGCGTCGCCGGAAGCCTGAAAGATCGAGTGGGAGGCTGGGAGCTGTGCATCAGGAAAGGCAGCGAAAAATAAACTCAAAGGAGAGGGGAAATGGAGGTGGGAACAATAGCGATGATGCAACACAGCAACATCATCTCAACAATAACCACGCAAAGAACATGTATCTACATCATTATGTTATGTATCTACATCATTATATTATGTATCTACCATTAATATAACAAAATCGTTTCTAGATACATTATAAATGCTCCCAGATACGTCATTATAGGGAGTAGATACACTAAATTACTGCAGATTAAATAATTAACAAATCGTCATCCTAAACTTCATAGGAAAATAAAGAACTACTCACAAATCACCATTTTTGGGTCCAATGAAGGAAAACCACAAACAAGAAGCAAAAACATCACACTTTCACAATTACCAATCATTCATGTGATCCCAACACAAAAACAAACAATGGCATTTTCTCTCTCGTTGATCAACAGCTCTCAAACTCTTGTTCAATTGTAAAATTGTTTCAATTAAAAAAAACAAAAATTAGTCGTCGGCGATGCGAAATTTTGAGGGGTAACGGAGCAGAGTAATTGGAGCTGATATTGGGCGTGGATTATGACGTCGTCGGCGTCAGTTTTGGTGGGTGTCGGTGAGGCGGTGACGACTGGTTGCAGTTATGGTGGTAGGTTGTGTTGGTGGTAGGTTGTGTTAGTGAGGTTGAGGAAGGATTTTGGGGTGAGTTCTGTAAATAAATGATAATAAGATGTGCGGTAAAAGTATAATCTCAGCTTTTCATCTATTTATTATCCAACGGTGCAAAATCGTTCTCACCGTTCTCACTGAGTGATCGTTCTCACCCGATCCTAAATCTATATATATATATATATATATATATGTTAACATTTTTCCTACAATTATAGGTTCACATGGCTCGTGGAGGAGGCAGACAACGGGGCGGTTATAGTGGTACTGGGGGCAGTAGCTCGGCCCGATCACAGGAGGAGGAGGAGGTCAATGTATCGAGTGACGAGGAGGAGGAAGCCTATGTACCCCGCCATACTGACGGCAGAATCATCATTGATCCGACGGGTCTTTGGTAATTTTTTATTCACTGTTTATTTGTTTATTTTTTTATTCAACCTAGTCGAATTAACATTTATGTTTGGTTTCAGGTTTAAACATCAAACGACGATTCGTGGCGTCACCAATAGCATTCAAGAGAACATGATTCATGGCGTCACTTGTTGGACAAAAGCTAGTCCCGAGGACAAGGAGATGTGGTTCAACGCCTTTCGGGTACGTATTTAAGTATTTACTTTAATTATTTATTTTAATAATTTCATGGTTGATTTGTTTCTCTAACCCTTATTTTTTTGTAGCGTGTCTTCTATTGGTCAAATGACCTTGAGCGACTGGCTTGAGATAGATTTAATGATGTTGGTAAGAGGGGGCTAAAGGACATTATGTATAAGGTGTCGAGGAGAAAGAATGCGGCATCGTTCATGAAAGGTAATAATTTATTAATAACCGTATTGAGATAAAAAAAAATTAACATTTTTTAAATTTATATTAATAGTTTCTATTTTATTTGATTATAGGTCAATCAAATGAAGAATTCACTAAGTACAGAGAAAGTCCTGAGTTCATGCAAGCGTCGGCCCGGAACAAGATGAACAAGAGGGGTGGAGATGATCCCGACGCGGAAGTTGAGCCTACTCATTATGGTGGGTCTCAGTCATTCCATGATCGGGCATTGATAGGTTTAAGTATTTACTCTTGTAATTTATTACTTTTATCTTCTTATATTATTTAGCTTTAAATTTTAATTAACTGACTAACACTTCATGAATTTATTATTTTTTTTATAGGCAAAGAAAAATAAGGGCAAGCTACAATCGGTTGTAGATCTCTTCCTTGAGACACATGCCAAGAAGGGAAGGAAAGGGTTCGTCTTTGCAAATTCAAAAGATCGCGAATTATATGTACGTGTTATTGTATGTTTAATTTTTTAATGTATTTATAGTATTGTTTAAAGTATTTAAAAAATGATTTATGATCAATTAAGCTAAATATCCAAGATGATGTATTTATATGTAAGTGTTATTGTATATATTATTAATAATGTTTCAGTTTTTGTAGGAAAAATTTCTTGAGCGAAAGAGGAAGAACCCTGACATTTCCGACAATCAGCTTTGGTATGAACTAGTAGATGGTTTTTAGAAAGGAGAAGTCTACGGGGCCGGTTCAGCGAAAGAGCTTTTTTATGACCCACCCGCAAGAAGAGGGTCCTCCTCCCAGCACCAAACATATGTTCCTGGTTTGGTAAGTCATCTCCAATTTCAACTAGCTGAGAAGGATAGAAGGGACGCTGAAAAAGATGAAGAAATGAGAAGGATGAAAGAAGAAATGGTGAAGATGTCTTCTTATTTTGCAAATTGCAACAGTGGTTGGCGCCCACAGGATAGGGATCCAAGAGATCCGAATTATGGAGGTGGCAGTGGGGCGGGAGCATATTTCCCGGTGTCTTAGCTAGTGTCTCTTCTTGTTTTTAGTGTTGGATGCGTCGGATAATTTTTATTTTCGTTAGACAAGCACTCGAATTTGGTACTTTGTAATCTGAATCAGTTTTATTTATGGGTGTTGCTCATTCATGTACATGATTTACTCAATCATGTACATATTTTCCATTTTACCCCTTCCATTAAACACTCTCATTTTTCAATTTTCTTCTCAACTTCAATTTCTCCCACCGTCTCAATCACCACCCCTGCCACCGCCATCCAACCACTATACCTCCTGGCCCCTAGACCTGTCGCACATATCGTCGCAATAGTAATTTCTTCAATCCTCGCATATATCTTCAATCCTCGCAATTTCTAGGTATTATCCTCATTCCTCCTCGATCTTCTCAATTCCTCCTTAATTTGCGATTAATTTACAAGTAATTTCGTCAATTCAATCGGAACTCATGTCAGCGATATTTCTAGGTATTATACACAGAAGAATTATAGGGTGTAGCCTTAAAAGTTATTCTGTATTAGTTACATGGTAATTTAAGGCCCAAGCAGAACTCATGTCAGCGATATTACTTCGTCAATTTGATACATTGTGATAATAATGATACTACCTCCACTCTGAATTCACTGTCCCTTTTGAGAATTGAGAGTTTGAACCACTGGAGTAATTTTTTCTGTGTCGTTGCTTCTCGAAAAATCTGAAAGAGGTTAGAATATGCTCATGTTGCACTACTACAAAAGTGCGTTACTACATCGGTCAATGCACATAGGATTTTTCAAACAACCGATGTAGTAATAATGGACATCGGTTTTTTTTAAACATCCGATGTCCTTCTGGAGCTATTTACATCGGTTGTTTGTGACAACCCATGTCCTTTGGTGATGGTACTAATAGACATAGGTTGTTTTGTAAAACCTATGTCCATTAGTAGTTTATTAACATCGGATTTCCAATAAATCCCATGTCTATGGATTTAAAAATTTTAAGTCAACTCAAACCTTATTACTACTTTTACTCGCGCGTTATTATCAAAACTAAACTCTTATTTTTTCATCAATCAGTGAATAATCAAAACCCTCTAAACCCTTATCCCTAAATTGATATCATCTTCATCACCATCTTCATCACAGTAAACCTCTTCGTTCTCCATCACAATACTGTGCTCATCTTCATCACAAATCCGTGTTTCGTTCATTAACCAGGCCAGCAGCATCTATCCTTCATTCTTCAACATCAAACATCACCGTCTACATCATTATTAGGTATGTTTGTTGTTATTGTTTTAATTTTAGGATTAATTTTGATTAGTTAACTTAAATTTGTAATTTTATTTGTCCTGAAGCTATAATTGAAGAATGTTTTAGGGTTTGGTGATAAAATTGGGGGTTTCATCAATACTGTGTTAATTATTGGGGGATTTGCTAATACAGCTTAAATCGACTGTATGCATCCGTGTTTATTGCTTTAAAACTTAGAATTGTTTGTTAATATCGTGTTCGTCATTGGTGTTTTGCTAATTTAGGGTTAAACCGATCGATTTAGGGTTTCTTAATAAATTGGGGGTTTTGGTAATATCTTGTTTAGTTAGTAATTGTCGTATTATTTATTTGTTTCAGTGATTATTATCTTGTATCAATTTGAAATACCCAGATTTTGTTGGAGTATATAGTTGATTATGGTGTTTGGGTGTTTACTGGATAGTTAACTTATGCATGGTAGATATGTTAAGTATGTAGTTGCATAGAGCTTGGATTATGAATTAATTGTCCCCAACTGTAGAATAATAAGTTTACAACCATATAAACCATTGCAGAAAATAAACGGAGATTGGGAATGGATCGTGAATGGATGTTGGTAGATCGTTTGGATCCTAGATATAGGGCAGGGGTGGAAGAATTTGTTAAACATGCTGTTAATAGTGCAGAGAATGTGGAACAAAATTTTTGTCCATGTGTTAGATGTGGGAATAATGAGTTTGTTGATGCCGTAGAATTGAAAAGTCACCTATTATGTAATGGTATTGACAAAAGTTATACAAGGTGGATTTGGCATGGGGAGGATGTGTTGCCTACTATGTGTAGTAATTTAGAGGATGATAGCGACTTTGAGGGAGAGGATTTTGCTGAAAATTACGATCAAGTAGACAATCTTATTAATGATTTGAAACGATCCACTGAAGACCCAACTGAACTTGAGATGTTTGATAGGATGTTTGGTGATGCAGTTAAACCCCTATACCCTGGCTCAAGCTTCACACGTCTATCTGCAACTTTAAAACTGTATAGTTTAAAGGCAAAAAATGGATGGAGTGATACAAGTTTCACAAGTTTGCTTGAGTTGTTGGGTAAGATTTTACCAGATGGCAATGAACTACCTAAGCGTAGCTATGACGCTAAAAAAATATTGTGTCCAATGGGAGTTGATTATGTAAAGATACATGCATGTCGTAATGATTGCATTTTGTTTAGAAAGGATTATAAGGATTTAGACAAATGCCCAAAGTGTGGGGCTTCACGTTACAAATTGCCCAAAAAAAATTCAAAGAATAATAGTGGGGTCCCAGTTAAAGTTTTGTGGTATCTTCCCATTATCCCTAGATTTAAACGAATGTTTTCAAGTTTGACTCTGATGGTAGAATTTCAGATGATAAAATTCGTCATCCCGCTGATTCAACTCAGTGGAAAACCATAGATCATTTGTTTCCTGAATTTGGATCGGAGGCTAGAAATTTAAGGCTTGGACTATGTACCGATGGTATGAATCCGTTTGGTAATCTAAGTAGTCAGTGGAGTACGTGGCCGGTTTTGCTAACAATTTATAATTTGCCTCCTTGGTTATGCATGAAACGTAAATATCTTATGTTGTCACTTCTGATTTCGGGGCCTAAGCAACCTGGAAATGACATAGATGTTTTCCTTGAACCATTGATCGATGATTTGAAGTTATTATGGGATGAAGGGGTAGAGGTATATGATGCTTATCGCTGTGAGACTTTTAACCTACGTGCCATGATATTTTGCACCATTAATGATTTCCCAGCTTACGGCAACTTATCTGGTTATACCGTGAAAGGGGCTAAAGCGTGCCCAATTTGTGAGGAGGATACGATTTCTGATCGTTTAGTTCATGGAGGAAAGAATGTTTACCTTTGTAGCCGAAGATTGCTACACCGCTCACACCCTTATAGGATAAAAACGAAGCCTTTTAATGGGAAACAAGAACATAGAAACCCTCCAAAAATTTTAAGTCGGAAAGAGGTTTATGAAAAAGTGAAAAACATTGAAAATAATTTTGGAAAACCATATAAAAGGCCAAGTAATGGGACATTATACAAGAAGAAGTCTGTATTTTGGGATTTACCATATTGGAAACATTTGTCCGTGAGACATTGTATTGATGTCATGCATGTGGAGAAAAATGTGTGTGAAAGCATTATTGGCACACTTCTTAATATCCCTGGTAAAACTAAGGATGGTGTCAAAGCTAGAGAAGATATGGTTGCTCAAAATATACGGCCAGAATTAGCACCAGATATTAGAGGTTCAAGAACCTATTTACCCCCAGCTTGTTTTACTCTGTCACGAAATGAGAAAAGAAGTGTGTGTGAATGCTTGCATGGGGTTAAGGTACCGCAAGGTTATTCATCCAACATAAAAAATCTTGTATCTTTGAAAGAGTTAAAACTGGTTGGTTTGAAATCACATGACTGTCATACTTTAATGCAACAACTACTTCCAATAGCGCTTCGTGGAGTTCTGCCTAATCCTGTTCGGGGAGCTATTACTAGACTTTGCTATTTTTTCAATGCAATATTTAGCAAAGTTGTTGACTCAGATACCTTGAATACATTACAACGAGATGTAGTTACTACTATGTGTGAACTTGAGATGTTTTTTCCTCCTTCCTTCTTTGATATAATGCAGCACCTAGTAGTACATTTGGTGAGGGAAATTAAGATTTGTGGACCAGTCTTTTTAAGAAACATGTACCAATTTGAGCGATATATGAAGCCCTTAGCCGGGTATGTAAGAAATCAAAACAGGCCAGAAGGTTGTATGATTCAAGGATTGTGGCGGAAGAGGCGCTAGATTTTGCCAATGACTACATGTCTGATGTTGCATCTATTGGGATTCCGACTTCTAGACATGAAGCTAGGAAGATTAAAAGGACAAGGTACTCTGGGAAAAAAAGCACTCACTGTTAATCCAGAAACCCTTGATCAGGCACACTTCTATATTCTCCAACACATGGTCGATGTGTATCCATATTTAGAGAAGCATCAAACCCTTCTAAGTGCAGAAAACCCTACTAAAGGAGAAAGGTGGTTAGCAATGGAGCATAATCGGTCTTTCTTAAAATGGTTCACTAATGAAGTAGATGTTGAGCTGATAAATGACCGTGAGAAAGTTTCTGACGAGGTAAGGTGGTTATCCCATGCACCTGGGATGCATGTGTTAACTTATCAAGGTTATGACATCAATGGGTATTCGTTTTATACTAAGGATCAAGACGATAGAAGTACAATGCAAAATAGTGGAGTAGCTTTGATGGCTATGTCAATGAGTGTTGCTAGTGCTAAAGATAATAGACCTGCGTATGATGCTCAGCCATCTTTTGGGATCATTAAAGAAATTTGGGAGCTAGACTATGTTCAGTTTAGGATACCTGTTTTTCGACGTATGTGGGTTGATCATAATAGGGGTGTTCGAGTTGATGAGATGAGATTCACGTTGGTAGATTTATCACGTGAAGGATACAAAACAGAGCCATTCTTTATGGCTAATCAGGCAAGACAAATCTTTTATGTTAAAGATCCAGCGGATGAAAAGTGGTCGATTGTTCTTCATGGTAAGAAGAAATTTGTGGGTAAGGAAGTCATGGATGAAGTTGATGACGAACTGCCTCCTTTTTCTTCTGGATTGCCTCCTTCTACGACTACTGACAACTTAGATGACTTTTATCTAAGAGATGATCATGAAGAAGGAACTTTTGTTGACGATTAGCTAGCTATTTATCTTTAGAATCTTTAATACTCGTGCTTATGTTTTTTTATGTTATCTTTAAAGACAATATGTAGTTTCCTTAATTTTCTTAATACAACCAGAATTGCAAACATCATTTAATTTTCTCATCAACCAGAATACTCGTCACTACTGTACTGTATGTATTCTTTATTTAGAATATATGGCTATGTATTGAAAATAAATAGCACAGCAGGTAAGATTTCATTCCCTCTGTTCCTTTTAACTTATATATTTGTGCTACCTCCTCTGATCCCTTACCATATATTTTGATGCAGGTCATCATGTCTTCAGTACCCTCTACTTCAGCTACTTCAGCTGTTGACAGGAAGAGCAAAAGCGTAGTGCTTATGAAGCACTTGACAGTGTTACGTGATCAAGGTACGAAGCTGACAGTAGATTTTGATAGTGATGGTCAACCAATTGGAAAGAATGGTGCTAAGTACACGAGCTATGTTGGTCTATTTGCACGCGCGAAAGTGCCAATTGATATTCCTACATGGAAGGATGTTGGAGAGGATCTGAAGGCGAAAATTTGGGATGATGTTTTGGTCAGATCATTCGATAAAAAACTGCCTCCTTATATTTCTACAAATACTTAAAAAAACTGACTGGCCGCTGTGATAATTATTTACCATTTCCTATTTGCTTGTAGACGATTTTTGACGTTCCACAGTCAAAGAAGAAGCAAGTTCTCAGCATTGCAAATACTACATGGGCGAATTTTAAGTCAAAGTTGACTTCATTGTACGTGTACAGAAAACCCGGAAAAGGTCGAAAACTGCCTGTTGAGACTGATTCGTTGAAGAAGTATCCTTACCTTAAATCTGAGGTATGGAAGAGGTTTAAAGAGTCGCGTATGACACCAGAATTTCAAGTGAGTATACTTATTTAACATTGACTGTACATATGTTTTAGTTTTTAATGAAACAATATAAAATTATCTTAATTAAGTACTCACTGTTAATTATTACTGACCTTTAATTTTCAGGCTGTCAGTAAGACAGCTGCTGAGAGGCAGATGATGAACAAGTATCCCCACAGAATGTCTCGTGGAGGATACCGGAAAACAAAACAGATCTTGGAACGAAAACTGAAACAAAAAGAAAGCGAAAAAAAGAAGGGCAACGACGACCCATCGGGAGAAGCTAGTGAAACCGTAATGGAGATAAGACGAGGTGATTTATGGATAGAGGGCAGAGTAGGCAAAAATGGAGAATGTCTAAATTTGGAGACTAAAAAGAAAATTGAAGACATAGTGAGTACTGCCTGAAGTTTATTGTTTTTTATTGTTGTTGCTAACCCTTTTGGATACTGCAAAGTTTATTGTTGTTGCTAACCGTTTTACATATAGAATTTGATGAAGGAAATGGTTGCGAAAAGAGCATTTGTACCCAGCGGAAAAGTTGATGAATTAACAAAGGCACTAGGAACTGATGAACATTACGGTCGTGTAAGAGGTGTTGGGGGTCGAGTGGGGCATAGGCAGTACTTTGGCAAGAGGAAGAATAATGAAGCAGGAAAGAGTGAGGGAGTACTTTCAGAGGACTTTTTGGAAAAACTTACCCAACAGATCACAGAAAAGGTTAGGGCAGAGGTTTATAGAGACATGGAACTGATAGCGGACAAACGGAGTAATGAGAATGTCAGTTATTCTGCTCATAATGAAAAAGTTGTTGAGGTCGAGAAGAATTGCAACAGTGGGCTTGATAGTCATCATATTCCTGACCCATTTGATGAGATACCTGAGCAGGTAAATAAATTACAAGTCTATAAGATTATTTGTACTGTTAAGGAGTGTGTGTAATGCTGCTTTTTTGTTATTCGTCAGGGTTTAGAATGCGAGCTAGCTGTGCAAGATACTGATTTGAAGAAGGTGGCACTTGGAGGTATTCAAGACTACAACTCAGGCATCAGTATGTCACGGTCAACCACTCGCAGCAGATACGTTAAGAGTATGCATTTACGTTATCATGGAAGGTATGGATGACGCACCATTACCTATACCTACTGATGAGTTTGCTACTGTTGGTGATGCAACGGGTTCATTTGTTGTTTGGCCGAAAAATCTAATCAGTTTGCGCTGCTTGAAGGTATGAAACTCCAAATAATATGAACCTTTTTTTATGCAGGAACCCAACTGATGATCCTTTTTTCTGCAGGAACCTCAGAAAAAGCGTGAGTTAGAGATAGGGGAAAAGTCCGCCGCGAACATGAAATACAAGAAGCGCAAGACAATTGAGAGTCCTAATAACGACAACGTAGAAAGTGGTAGAAGTATTAAAACAAATGAGTCAGTGGCCAGATCAAACAATACTTTGAAAACACTTTTGCACCAAAAAGTTGATTCAAGACGCTTACTGTCCAGGGTCGTTAGTGTGATGGGCAGTAATCAGGTAACAGATGTGTTTTTGACCGAGAATGTCCTAGGATCGAAGCGAAAGGTACGCCTTTTAAAGGACGACATTACAGCACTTTTGAACATGGGAAAGCTCTCCCTTCAAGTCATTCATACTTTTCTTGGGTGAGTATTGAATCCGGAACCTAGTTTGAAGTAATTGACATGATTTAGATCCTGCTTATATATACTTGTACGTTTATTGTAACAGGTATCTGAGTACCATCTGTGACACCAAAACATATGGCTTCATTTGTCCGGAACTGACTTCACTATTAGGCCATGAATCACAGCAAGCAACAACGGATATTTCTACAAGGATGAAAGACTTGAAGGCCAAAATTTACATCGCTCTCTATTACGCTAAGTAAGTACTCAAATTAAAATATATGCCAAGAGTTTGATTTTTGTATATTATTGTGAACAACTTGTTTACAGGGATCACTGGATGCTCCTTGTAATTGACATTGTTGAGCGTAATCAAATATATTGGTTCGATTCAACGTGAAATACTATGCCTTCAAAGTTGCGACCTTTCATTAACACGTAAGTTAAACTTATTTGTTACTATTTTTTTTTGTTTTTGGCTACAAGTTAAGTGTATCTGTCTGTGTGTGTGTATGTCTATCTGTCTGCGTATGTCTGCGTATTAGTCAGTGGCCTGTGTCTGCCTATTCCTCTGTCTGCCTGTGTCTATCTAGGTCTGCCTGTTCCTGTACTAATGCAGAAACTGATGTACAAGTTAAGTCCGTGTGAGTATGTTTATGTGTGTATGTCTGTCGGCGTATGTTTATGTGTGTATGTCTGTCTGCGTGCGTACGTCTGCGTGTCCCTGTTCCTGTGTCTGCCTGTGCCTGTTCCTGTTCCTGTTCCTGCTTGTGTCTGCCTGTGCCTGTGCCTGCCTGTGTCTGCCTATTCCTCTGGCTGCCTGTGCCTGTCTATGTCTGCCTGTTCCTGTACTAATGCAGAAACTGATGTACAAGTTAAGTCTGTGTGAGTATGTCAGCATATGTCTGCGTCTGGCCGCGTATGTCTGTGTAGGTCTGCCTGTGTCTGCCTGTCCTTTTGCGGAAACTGATTAGATCAGTTGTCTGTATGATGTGTATATGTTGTGCATGTACTAGTACAAAAACTGATGTACCATTTGTAAGTATCTGTGTGTATATGTCTGGCCTATGTTTGATTTATGTTGTACAATATAGAGCTGTACGAGTATACGACTACAATGCCGGGCCAAGAAAGAGTACTCAACCCCCGCAATGGCTGAAAATCAAGGTACGAATGCCCTGATCATTTATTGGTTTCAGTTTTCCACATGTTTTAGTTAAATACCTGGAAATTACCCTGAATTGCATAGAATTTGTACTTCAGCTCGTGTACGATATAGAGCTGTACGAATGTTCACTGAAATACTCAGATTTGGCAACTAATAATGTAACTTGCTTTAATTTTTCAACATGTTTTAGTGTGCTCGTCAACCAGGCGATACAGAGTGCGGGTACTACATCATGAGGTACATGCTGGAGACCGTCACTCGTTCTATTGCTACGGCAGCTATCGATGAGGTAATATTATGCGACATCCTACGTGCTCGAATTTGTACTTCAGCTCGTGTAATAGTGTGGTGCGTACGTATTATAAACAACCCGTTATGTGCACTATTGACAGGTTTTTCAAAACACAACTCCATATTCACAAGAAGAACTTGATGAGGTTCGGGACTTGTGGGCAAACTATTTTCTTTACCTCTAGCCGTAGCTATTAGTAATGTATGTAGTTTGATTTCGAAAACATTGGGCGTCTTCTGCACTCTAACAGTATATATATGTATTATTGTACGTATTATAACGAACGACCTTTGTTTGGTTTTCGTTCTTGAAACAATGTATGACGACGAACGACTTTTGTTGTCGTAATTAGTAATGAAAGGGCTCCGTTTTCGTACAATTCCGGATTTTGGCATTATATTGGCAACGAGAATTTTGATTCCAATTTTTTTTTTAAACAAAACCACATTAAAGGACAGAGGTTGTAAAAAATCTGATGTATACTACCCAATAATAGACATGGGATTTTGTAAAAAACTGATGTACATAACAGCAATAGACATGGGATTTAAACAAAAGTCTGATGTAAAAAGCAATAATAGACATAGGATTATTTTTAACGAAAAACTGATGTAAATAACATTAATGGACATAGGATTTTTACATATTAGACATGGGATTTTACGAAAGTCCGTTGTCCATTACAAGCAATAGACATAGGAGTTTTGAAACATCCGATGTCCATTAGAGTAATGCACATCGGTTGTACAACCTATGTCTATTACAAACTAAAGGACATAACTGAACTCTACATCGGTTCAAAAACCTATGTCTATTAGTCAAAAAATCCTATGTAGTAAGCAACTTTTATAGTAGTGTTGTGTGTAAAAATTGCTTGTTGATGAATGAATGCAATGCAATGCAGAAGCATATTATGCTGATTATTTTCATGTTAATGCAGGTCTGGAAAGGAGATGAATAAACGTAATGACATGATAGCATTGAATACCAAAGTCAACCAAATCAAATCTCTTATTGTAGTATGGGATGGCAGAGTTTCTTCCGCTACTGAATTACTGGCAGAGAACAGAGCTGCTACTGTGGCTGGTAAAATTAGGGAGACAATCACAGGGAGAATCAAAAGCAAGCTAAAGACAAGTAGCTATCTCTTATTTATTACGTAGATTATCGGGTTCATCTCTTCTTTATATTTTATTACGGAGATTATGATTCTTTGAGAACGCTAGAGGCAGACTGTGCACCTACAGCTTACTCATTGAGCGAGGAGCACATTGATGTCCTTCCCCTCCACAAGTATCAAGTTCCTCGTTCCCAAAGGTTAGATGTCTTGATTCTTCTGTGTTATGACAGAATTATTTCAATATTCCTGCATAGCTGCTGGGTCTTTTTCATATTAGCTATTCTGTCATCCCAGCCGAAACATTTTTTTTAAAATGTTTAGTTTCTGAGTGTGTATTCCATTTAAAAAGCTTCCTCTTTCAGTGGCACAGGAGGATTTCAACCAGCATCACCTTCTTCACCGCTACAGGTACTCTCATTAGTATAAAATCACTAGTACTTAGTGTGCGAATGAATATATTTTAATTTACAGTTGCGCGAATGAAAATTTGATAAATGAGACAAAACAACACAAAGTGGTGGTTCTCTGATTTTCAATGAAAATGTGAAATTTGATGTTTCTCCAAAATTAGAGGCGGCTGGACATCGCGATCAATATTGACAGTTCTATGGAAGCTCTGACGATGAACTAGCATGTAGCATATGCTTGGAGCAAGTGAATGCAGGAGATCTCATCCGAAGCTTACCATGCTTGCACCAGGTGAGTTATATCCACCTGAAGAATCTCGTGTGTTTCTCTAACAAGCTTTCGCTTACATTGGTTGGTCTCGCAAACACAATTAGGCCCCATAATCAAGAATTACGAGGGATAATATTACACTCGCTACCACCTATTTCAGGCCCCAATGCTATCTGTGTGATCAGGCCAATGAGACAGCAGCACACTTATTTTTTGATTGCAAGTACAGTAGACGAGTTTTGCAGGAAATATCAAGAGTAATGGGAATGAGTCTCCCACTGTACAAGCCAATTCAATGGTGTGTGTCTTCCCATGGTTCCACCGTACATCAAGGAGTTCGATCGGCAATGATTTTAAGTGCTCTATATCATATATGAGCTCAAAGAAACCAAAGCAAGCATGAGAGGACTGTGACAATTCCAAGTAGAGTGGCTCAGATGGTGCTGGCAGATGTGCGTGCTAGAATTAGGAATCAGGAATGGCTTAGACAGTATAAGTACTTGTAATTACTATAGTTATCTGTGTATATACTGAAACTAGTTTTTTGATATACTAATTACATTTCAACAAATGTACGATATTTTGACACTGTTTGACGCAGCAGCAGCAGCACTAGTATAAACAGTAAAATCAAAACTAAAAGTTCGTCAACATTCCTACCACCGTATAAACAAGGAGAAAAGGCTCATTGTATATTGAGTTGCATGAAATTTCAGACCAAAATACTACTAGGCAAACATTTTTTGTCATGTTAAAACTATAATATCAAAAGTAATTGTTCGACAACTAAAATTACAGGTCCGAAATTATTATTGGAGATGCTGCATTCTGTTGTTGTGGTGGCTGCAGAGACTGATAAAGAATAATTCTATTAGCAACGACTTGGCTAGTATCATGTTGAAATCCTCGACAAGAACGGTAAAGGAATGGTAACGGAGAGTCATTTCGAAGACACACCTGTAGAAACAAAAAAATACATTATTAGAAGAACATTCTTAATCGTATAATATATAAAATAACATTAAAGTTCAATTGTGTAACTTACCCATACAAAATGCATAGCTGAAGTAACTAAAACTATTGTTACGGTTTTCTTTGGACCGTTTGGCAATCTGTTCTTCACCCCCACACACATCTACATAGTATTGTCTATTAACAGTTAGTTCATCCAATAGATCACATCAAACTTTCGCCCATTCATTTTCATTTCCATAAATCTCTTGTGCAATCGATCGATACCCACAGTGACCATCACCTTTGACATCCACACAATCCGTTATGCAACGTGAAAAGTAATCGGCAATTGCATTCATATTAAAAAATACTTACCTATGAAAACGACATAAGAGTTGTCGGATTGTTGACTGGCGTCGTAGAAGAAATAGGATGCAGACTGACACAGTTTTTGCTTTCTTACGACTTGTTATTCGAAACATCTTCTCTATATATTCCCAATGTGATGGATTTCTTGAAACAGAAGTCTTTTTCGGGCGCTGATCTTTTGTCTTTTTAACTTCTGGGTCAACTATTTTCGGAGGGTGCAACAAATTTTCCGTAAACTCAGAAAACTTTCGCATCATTTCTACGTTGCCGGATGATAAGACATCATCTGCAAGTCTACGTAATATGTTTGCTCTTGAATTTCTCTAGTATAGTGGTCATTCCCGTTGCTTATATCCTCCGTGGGAATGCAAAAAGTCCTCCAAAATCTGTGAATAGAATCTAGTTCAATACACTTATCTGTCCAGTTTACAAATATATTTACCAAGCAATCTCTAACAACAACAATAACAAAAGTAACAATATCAGTTAATAGTTTTACCTGTATTGACTAAATCAATAATCTCGCATGCACAAGGTAGACCATGAGTTGTCTTTAACGCACAATTGTTACAATTTACCTATTTCAGTGCATCATCAAGAATTCTAATCACATTGTGAGTCACATTTTGCGTTAATCTTCGATAAACAGGCATAGCTTGAGTAAGATGAAGACGAATAGTCTTTGAACATGCAAAGTCCTCTTTTATTGCATGATATTGAAGGTTCACAGCATGATGAATTGTTTCAAAGACAGTGTCGAGTCCACCAACAGAAGTTCGTGTCCATCTCCCTTTTGCAAATGTTTCACCGACTGAACCTGAATTTTTTATCCTAGTTCTTTTCACCCACGCTTCGACATCTTTCTCTATGTGACGTCTATATAATAAGTGCTTAGCATTTGGAAAGTTCTCCTTAATCACACCAATTAAAGCTAAATCACAATCGGTCAAAAAAAACCATATTCTCATCTGATCCTATTACTTCCCTCATACATTTTAGAGCCCAATGACGATGTTTGATCATTTTCCAAAAATGCAAAGAACATAGAGAAGTTTCTACCAATTGGTGTAACACCTATAACTTCTAGTAATGGCATCTTAAACATGTTAGTCTTGTAGGTGCTATCAGCAACAATTACAAATGGGTAAAGTTTCAAAAGCTTGAGTGAATCGGGATGTATAAATAGAACATTTGTCAGGACTCTCTCGCCTTTTTTTTCACCAGGTTTTGTCTCATGAAAAGTTCGATATCCATGATCATCAACAAATTTAATCAATTGTTCAGCAGTTGTGCGTTCTTCTCTAGAGGTTTTTTTCGCTCTTGCACGAATATTATACACTTGCTTGGAAGTAACAAGTATATCCTTCTTTCTCAACTCAATTAGTATGTTAGCAACCGAAATTTTACTTGCTGTCATTGACAAAATCAACTCTTTTGTTTCGGCAATCAGAACATTATCCTTTACTCCAATGAAGTGGTTGTGAAATCCATTATGTACATATAACCTCCATGTGCCGTCAACTTCTCCGACTGCCTTGAGTTTAAAAGGACACCAACATTTTTTACTCCCCGTATTTGATTTCGTGGAGGCAACGTTAAAATTCCCTCGAAATTGATAAGGTCCAGATCTGTCACACTTAAGCCAACGCTCACCATAACCGCGACGTGGGTGATAAGTATCTAGCCGCACGTGTATATCATGCAATAGTCCAATTTCTCTAACTTCTGCTATCAATTCATCGTGATTCCTGAATTTTTTTTCCGAGATTGAAAATGTGTCCGGTATCTATCATTTCAGCAGAAAATTCTTCATACTCAGCCGACTCTAAGTCCGAGTCCTGAAATTAAAATAAAGATGTTATTTGCAATAGTCTGAATGTCATATTTGCAATAGTCTGAATGCTAGTAGTTGACTGTAAACAATGATCAAACAAGTAATTAATGGTCATTATTGATGTGCAGTAAGAAAATCTCTGTCTGCCTTATTGAGCTTCTTTCCTACATTTTTTAACTTATTGAATCGTCTGCCTTACAACCAGTGAGATAGCGACAACATCTTTTGCGCTTCTTTAACTTATTGAGCTTCTTTCCTACTCTACATGGCGATAGATAGCGGCATAATCTTTTACTAATACTCCTTTACACACACAAATCATACATACATTCATACGTCATGTAAATTTATCATACATACATTCATACGTCATGTGAATTTAGTTATTATTATCATATTCAAACCGTACGTACATGGCGTAACACGACCAACCTAGTGAACCAGTCAATTTCATTAGCCAATTACAATGAAGGAGTCTTAATTACACCTTGTTACATACCTTAGTTAGGTTAAAACAGAAAACGATTTAAAGAAACCCTAATCTAGTTAGTCTAAATCAATTTTTTAATTTCATATAATATAATTGAAAAAGGTAGAGATTAGAATTATTACCTGATCGATACGAGAGCTAGCATCCATAGTTGTGTGGTTTAGGGTTTTTTTTGTGGGGGGAGAATTAGAGAGAACTTTTCTTAGGCAGATGGCATAGAATGAAAAAGTAATGGAAAAAAGTCCATCAATGAGTAAAACTCGTACATGAATGAGCAATTACGTTATTTATTTAAGTTTCAGATGTTTGGCATCATTTGGGTTATTGTGTGTTGCTGTTGTTGGTTTTGCTTGCAGGTTTATAATAATAGCTAGGGATTTGGCTAGGACAAAACAGGTTTTTATGACCAAAAACATGTAAAATTAGCGACCGAAAATGTATATTTGGCGACCATTTTTGGTAGCTAACCTTCTGTTTCTTTTTTTCAATGGCGACCAGTAGGCGACTGAAGTTGGTCGCTAATTAGCGACGGAAATCAGTAGCTAAATTAGCGACTGAAATCAGTCGCTAAATTAGCGACCAAAATCAGTCGCTAATTTAGCGACCAACTTCAGTCGCTAATTGAGCTACCAATGTCAGTCGCTAATTTAGCGACCAACAATGGTCGCCCGTCTTTTTTATTTTCAGTCGCTAAAATTAGAGACCAAGTTCGGTCGCCAAAATCGACCAAGCCTGGCGACTAAGTGCGGGCGACTGCACTTGGTCGCTAAATTGAGAAGGGCGACTGAAATCGGTCGCCATTTTCAGTCGCCTTCTGAAGTATCTGTTGTAGTGACATTATTACAGCTTTTATTAGTTAGCTGACAATGATATTCCTGTAAATATGAAGGTGGTTTTGAAATTCTGGATGACTGTCTAGCATTCTGAACATTCTTAACAGCACTATCATTGACAGTGTTTGGAACAATAGTATTATTTGAAACAATAGTAGTGTTGTTGACAGCATCAGTGTTAGTGTAGTAAATGTTGTATTATTAGTAACAGGAAGAGACATAAAAGATGTGACAGTACCCTGTACATATGGAAATTTATCCTCATGAAAAATTACATCCCTGGAATTCATAATAGTATGTGTATCTAATCTCAGCAATTTGTAAGCCTTTTTGCCATATGGATAACCAATAAAGATACAAGGGACAACCCTGGGAGAGAACTTGCCTTTTCCAGGTTTCACAGTAGATGCATAAGTCAAACAGCCAAAAGACCTCATATGAGATAAGTCAGAAACTTTACCAAATAAAATATGATAAGGAGATATGTTTTGAAGTAGTTTAGTAGGCAATCTATTTATTATATAAGTGGCAGTTAAAATGTAGTCACCTCAATATTTTGTAGGCAATTTGGACTGAAACTTTAGTGCCCTTGCAGTTTCTAATAGATGCTTATACTTCCTTTCAACAACTTCATTCTGTTGTGGGGTATGAAAACAGGAAGTTTGATGTAATATGCCTTGATCTTCTAAGAACTGAGGTGTAATATTACTAGAGCCAAGCTCAAAAGCATTGTCAGATCTTATGATCTTGACCTTTTTATTAAACTAAGTTGTAACCATATTCAGGAAAGTTTTGAGAAGAGTGAAGTCATTAATCTTGCTAATTAACAGATGAGTCCAAGTACAACGTGTAAAATCATCTACTATGGTAAGAAAATACTTATATTCATTATAAGTGGAAGTATGGTAAAGACCCCACAAATCAATATGTATAAGTTCAAAAGCAGAAAAAGAAACGGAAGTGCTAGTTTGAAAGGACAATCTGTGCTGCTTGGCTTGTGCACAAATACAACAAGAAATCAAATCAGTCTCAACAGACTTAGAATTAAAAAGTTGCAGTTGATTAAGTTTGTACACAGGAACATGACCTAATCTGATATGCCAGACATGACTAGAAACAATTGAAGAAGCATTGTTTACAGAAGAATTTGATGAAACTGAAACAGAATGATCTTTATTATAGTTCTTGGTATTCTGATTATGCAGCAAGTATAAGTCATTGTGATTTTTACCAAGGAGAAAGGGCTTCATCAAATAATCCCGCAAATAGCAAATAGTAGGAGTAAAACTCACTACTGAATTTAATTAGTTGCTTGTTTAACTTACTTATAGACAAAAGATTAATTAAACTTGAAACAAGGAACATACAAAACATCATGCAAGGACAACTGTAATACCCCGTATATTAGCCTCGGTCAACGGCAGTCAAACCATGTTTTATTCAAGTATTTCAAATGGAATGTTATAAAGTACTTTACGTAAACTGTTATTATTTTATAAATCGTATTTCTACGATTATTTCGTATTTCGTAATTATTTTATATTTGATGATTATTTCATAAAATGACATTTCATTCGTATTTCTTTAATTTTGATAATATATTAATATATTCCTAATTTTATAGTTATTCCTCAACTATAATTGTTTTATTATTTAAGTCATAATTATATTTAAATCCTAATTAAATTAATTTATATATTCTTATATAAGTGTTAATAAATTTATATTCTCATAATTAATTTAATTAGTATTTACTAGTACTAATTACCTAATTTAATTAGTATAAATAGTTTATACGTACTCGTTTATTTTAAGTTACGAGGTGGGAGCGGGATATAGTCTCGAGATGCGTGATGGACCGAGTAATAAGATATATGGGCTTGTCCAAAATTTTACCCTAACTCTAAAATCCTTGTGAGTTATGTCGACATACCACAACACCTACCAAACCCTACCTCCCAACTTTGACACACCAAAACCAACATCTGACAACCTAAAACCTTAAGCACCCTTCAACAAGCAATCGATGTGACAATTTTGAGGTGGCATAATTCTGTTTACTTGCTGGCTCACTATCGGATTATATTTCTATCCAGGTAGGATACACTGACCTTATACTCTATGACGTGTTAAGAATGTGTGTAATGGATGCTGAGTATGATTGGAATGAGAATGATATTAGTTGGATTGATTGTGGTTTATTGGTAATGGCATGTGCATTTCATTATTTGATAGCGTGATTGAATAATTTGTTAGGTTCTATTAGTTGCTCATAAACTAATTTTAGTCATACTAAACTAACCTTGTGATTAACATATTAATTTACATGTTAAAATAATCTTATGCATGCTAAATATTGCGGAAATAAGGAGATATTGAACCCTTACAAATGGTCCAAGAGAATGGCAAAAATGATCCTCCAAGTACCCAAAATAGAATACCTCCTTTGGATGCACCAAGACAACCCCTCAATAATCCGATCTCGAGTATGCCAGATCAACAACCGGATTTCCTTAAACTTATTCTAATCTCTCTAATTAGAATGTTGTTTGAATACTACAAATAGTATGTAAATATTATCTTATAATATGAGTTTTAGAGGTTAATAATCTCTCTTTACTTAGAGTATATTTCGGCTAAGTGGAGAAGAGAGTTTTTTTTGATTTTTCTACACTTAGAAAATTATACAAGCATTATAAGAAATTAGGGTTTTCATTAGGTGAGCATCTTATACTTAAATGTTGGATGCTTGGGTGTGGGTGGCCGGGTATGGGAGGGCTCCAAGGGGGAACACACCTCTTTCCCATGCAATATAGGGTGGCTAATAGGCAACCTTCTCAAGGTACTTTAATGATTATGTTTTTAACAACTTAAAACACTTAAATCATTTCTTGTTTAAACACCCCAAAACCGGCATACACATGCCAATATGGACCTAATTTTACAACTTTGTCAATGTTCCAATTTTATGTTATGTGACATACAATATGTCACAATTTAATAAAATAACAATTGACTTAATTTAATCATACATATTTAGCAAGTAAATATTATTCATAAATTAATAAATCACATTTATAAAGTTGATTAGTAATTCGAAATTACTATAAATGGTCATTCATAATTAATCGTCAATACGATTTACAACCTTTGTAATAATTATAACCCAATTCATTCTAATTACGATATTTTAAAATATCGTTTAATGTTTAACAATTGACACGTTTCAATTTTAAACATAAATCTTACATTAAGATTTAACCTCTAATTTCTCGATATACGAGTTTAAGGAATATGATCAAATCGTATCAATATACACTTGATCACTTTAACAATTAAGGGAATTGTCCTAAAGGTGTGACCTAAAGGGATCAACTGACCATCACCGTCATACGACAGTAATGTCAAACTCTAGCTAGCCAATCATTACCGATTAATGTTGGTCAGTTGACTAATAATTCGTATCATCCCTTGCGCATTCTCGTTATGAGATTTAATTACGTGATCGCACTATTGTTGAGGACACATTTCCCAACAATCTCCCACTTGTCCTCGACAAGTGTGCGTCACCAATTCTCTTGTCCTATTACAATCTCCCACTCAATGCAAGATGTCTCTCTGAGGTCGTACTTGCATTTGATCATATCATGAGTGGTTTCCTCGATCTGGAGAATAACTGTCTGACCGGAATTATCTACCATAGATACCTTCCGAGCGTGGCAACGCATTTCCAGTTAACTTCTCCTCGAGTGGCCCTGAGATTTGAACAACCCTGACAAGGGGTGGACAATTTCTATCGCACTACTTCCTTCAACTAGTCACAGTTAGTCACAACCCAAAACAATACCATTTGACTCCAGTTACGAAAAGTCGTAGAGAATGGATCAAAGTTATGCCTAAACTGTACCATCTTGGGAGAGTAGTCTTTAGTCTAAGAATTGACTCACAAGAATACTATAGCAGCTCTCGCCACGACCCGGCTATAAAATTTCCAGAACTCTATAAGCGGTCACATTGCCCGACAGAGTGTCTCTTATAGTCTGCCTATGTGATCGACTAGTCATCACATATGACTCTATGGCATTTGAACTTGCCATCAATCGCCTCACACTCTAGTCGCTTTGAGACGTCACCTCATGTAAGCGGCTAGGGGCCATACTAAGTCAATCCAGTTCACTTATGGGGTTCAATATTGTCTCTTACAACCCATTTGGATTCTGACAAAGTATTTTTTACTTTGAGTTAATTGTAACTCAAATGATGTTGTCATGCAACAATAGTCAATACTATTACATTGCATTTGATGCACAATCATCTATTTGTATTAGTGTTTTGCGAATAACCCTTTATTCATAATTTGGAAAACTTACAAATTTTTGTCTCCTTCATTCTCATATTATCCCGTATAATATGATTCTATTTGAATACATATCTAGAACTCTTTCTAGATTTTGAGTTTCCTTTCCGGAGGAAAGCTCCCACTGTTATCTTATAACTTGTGACGTATCGATATACAGTCACTTATGTACTGAAAACTTTATTGTAGTCTATTTATGATTTCATCATTCTTATAATTTTCACTCATCTTGGCTATTTGATAATGGTTTCATTCATCATTATGAATAATGTATCCAACCATTCTAACTTCTAGTGGGCGACCTTTTATTATCCATATAATAAACCTTCCCGTAAAGCTCCATCATCTTATGATATAAGGTATTTGATCATCTAGAATTGAAAACCTCTTATTCTTTACACCTTAAAGAATCACCCATTCTCTCTAAATGGTAGGCTTAATTCTTTTAATGAAAATCGCTCCCACTAAAATCAATATCTCTCGATATCTTAAATGAACCTTTCATTTCTCGCATGTTAAACTATTACTTGAATCATTATCACTATCACTATCCCTATAGTAATCTGTTTCCATTCAATCAATCATTACCTTCTTATCATGTCTTCGTTTCCTCAAGACGAAAATGACATGATAATTTCTTTATAGCTACATTGAGAGGATTGAGATGATTTCTTCTCTTTTATCATATAAATTTAGAAAAATCATTTATTTAAGGAACCGTTTTCCTTCCGATTTCATACGGGGTTTCATGTTTCCTCTCTATGAAACAATGAACATAAAGAACCTTTATTCTAGTGTCCTCCCGTAGTTTCTTCAGTGTCCTCTCGTAGTTTCTTCAAATCATTTAGGGCTCTTCTCAAGACTCCCATATAGGAATCTTCTCTAAGATCCTTTATTTTCATCATTGGTGAGCGAAATATTTTCTCCCACTCTATCCTTGTAACAATAACCTTTATTCGTATAAGGATAGCTATTTCGAATGACCAATGCATATGAATGTTTGAAGTTTTATAGGTGTGATGAATACATTCTCATTTTCATTTAAAATGAAAATCTTATAATGAACTAATATAGTCTCATTTTGATTGAAAGTATCTCATGGGGTGTAGTTCTCCGTTTTGATCAACACTTTGATTATATTATATTGATCGTATCAATTGTGGTTAGATCACCATTATTCATGTTTAAATGAGGCATGCAATTTATTTGAGAAATCAAAACATTGATTAAGAACAAAAGTAGTGACTCTGGTTGAAAACCAAGTCACCAATATCCAAAATTACAACCATTGTTTTAGGATTTTAATCCTTGTCTTACAAGAAAATAAATTGTTCCATAAATAAATGCAAAATACGAAAGAAGACGATATGAAAATTAGAGGCTAGCTCTTTAAGTCTTCGATCAATTTGGATGCTACCATAGCCATCCAAGTAAGGAACTTTATGCTTCCTTTTCCTTGCCCTTATCTTTATAAGATGCCCCTTTAAAACAATTTTAAAAGGGGTGATAGTCAACAACTTGTATCGCCATACAAAAGTTAACAAAAGAACATGAAAGTAAACGAGAATTATTTCCTACGGCGGTTGCCTTCCCAATTTTGAGATCGCTTAAGTACTTGGGGCAATTACGCTTCCAATGACCGATCCTCGTGCAATAATGGCACTTGTCTTCAACCTTTGAAGATGAGGTGGAAACGCCTTTCGAAAAGGTCTTTTCTTTGGTCGCCTTGGGCTTGAACGTTTTCTTGCCCTTGCCTTTAGAGGCATTCCTTTTGAAGCTCGTTTTTCCCTTCTTATCAATGTTCAAAACATCCTTGGTGGAACTTTCATGAAGTCCCATGTCCCTTTCGGCTTGGACTAGCATCTTATGCAACTCGTCCAACGAGGTCTCTTGATTTCGCATATTGAAATTCACCCGGAATTGAGCATACGCCTTAACCTTATTGAGCGAGTGAAGAACTCGGTCAATAATTAGAGAGTCGGGAACATCAACATTTTGAGCTTTTAGAGTCTCCGCGAGCTCAACGAGTTTGAGCACATGAGGGCTTATCTTTTGCCCTTCCTTGAAAGTTATGTCAAAGAAGGCGGAAGCCGCCTCATATTGAATCACCCTTGGAGTTTGTGAAAACATGGTCGCAAGCTTGGTGTATATCTCATACGATGTGGTCAACTTAATCATACTCCTTTGGAGATCCGGCTCCATGGAGAAGATGAGCACATTTTTAAGAGCGGAGGACTCTTTCATGTAGGCTTCATAGGCCTCACGAGTTCCGACGAACGAGCGGTCGGAGCGGGAGGAGCGGCTTCGGATAGGTAACGACTCTTATCGTCACCTTGAGTGGCCAAAAGTAATTGCGCATCCCAATCCTTAAAGTTTGAACCATGCTTATCGAGTTTACAACGATCCATAAAGGATCGAAGCCATGATACGTTAGTGAGAGGTGGAGCGTTGGTTGCCATTGTCGATGTTGAAAAATTAAACTACAATAATAAAAGGAAATAGAACAACATCATTTTAAAATTCATAATTTAAACTATAAACTTTAACAAGTTTAGTTATATATTTACTTAATGATCTCTTACCCAATTAAGTAAACAATCCCGAGACCCAAACCCATACTAATCCGGGCACGGCCGTATCGGTATAATTTGGTGGATTAACCCTTTAATCGGTTCTACTCTTAGAACTCTCGGTCGACAATTTTCTTAAAATTATCTTTAGCCCGAACTTATTGCAACTACGGTTACGAATACTTTCGTTGAGATCAACCAAATTTCAAGGTGTAATCTTATTACCCCACTTACCCAACGTGACAATTTTAGTACCCCGGTGTAGCCGAGCCTACGTTCTTGTGAAGAAGGGATTCATGGGTCCGTACTCTTTGGTAAGGCTAAGTCTCAATATTTATTTGTAAGATATCTAGTCAAATTATTATCTATCTCCGTTTAAGTGAACTAAGTCGGTGAATTATCGATAAAATAAAAGACTAGGTCGATTAGGTCGAAACATGCATGATACGATGTATGACGATTTGGCTATGCATGCAAACATATAAAAAGCAAAAATAAAAGCATAAATAAACCATAGTATGGCCTTTCCTAGAAAAGAAATAACAAAGTACAAATTCGGAAACCAACTCCTTTGGTCCCTTGAACTTCACGCGGCACGCACTTCGAGGTAAACACCGTCTTGATCGGAACTCCTTTCCGAATGACACCGTCTTCAAGAAACTCCGGATTTTACAAATATTACAACTTTTCTAGTCTACTTTATACATTATAAAATAGAAATAAATTACAATTGGGTGATACGAGATCACAAAATTACAACCCAATCGGTAACCCCTTACATTACGGGAAATACCGATTTAAAAACTAGGCCATACTAAGTAAATTACATAATTCCCAAAATTACGTAAAATAAATCATGACATTCATAATATAATATGCAAT
This sequence comes from Silene conica, assembly GCA_029255685.2. NCBI lineage: Eukaryota > Viridiplantae > Streptophyta > Magnoliopsida > Caryophyllales > Caryophyllaceae > Silene > Silene conica. Next base: position 74,723,177 of record CM055311.2, read on the forward strand.
GCTTATGTAGATATGAATTAACATGCAAACCCTAAGCCAAATCGTCCTATTTAAAACACTTATTTAAATAGTTATCGTAAACCTTGGTTTATGGAATCGCGTGTTATAACGTTTAACAACACTATGCATTATATGAAACGGATTTCATCCTTAAGTTAATCATCCTAACTGGCATAGGATTCAAAATTTAGTCTTACTCAAACTTTGAACATGACTTAACTTAATATATTTCAATATTGATCGGTATTACTCGGTTTTACGGGAAAAATAATATAAAAATCCAAAAGAGTCATTAAAATTTTGAAAATTCAAAATTCAAATTTTGAAAATTCCAGAATGTTCTTAAAATTTTCAGAATGTTAAATTATTAGTATTTTACACGGTTTTAACATTATTTCGAAAATAACACGTAAAACGAGCAATTTAAGTCGGAAAATTCAATAATTAACTCCATAAATGCAAATTAAATACTAACAATATTTTTATACCTTCCAAAACATTTTAAGAACACAAGATGGACATAAAATTAAATGGCACATTGCCCCATAGCCGAAATTTTAATTGCATGACTCTTTTTATTTAATTTTAAATGCTACTTTTAACAAATTAAAATTAAATCAAATCAAATCAAATCTGAAACTTTTGGCTCCCAAGATAATTTTCATGATGAACATATCATATATGACTAAAATGGGTTACATTTTTCGGCCATTTTAACAACATTTGCAAATTTTAACGATTTACGTCATATATCGTACGATTTTAACCCTTAAAATTATTTCTCAAGCATAAAATAAGATAAAATTCTCGAAAATTTTATACATGCTGGAAATAATATATATGACATGGTGTTAAATTTTTATGGCCAAATTCCAACTTAAACTATTAAAGTCGAAATTATGTCACTAATTACCCGATTTTTACATTAAAAATCTATAATATTGCAATATTTGAGATAAATTTCTGGAAACTTCAACATAAATTTTAAATATTGCATGTGACATCCTCATAAATTTTTATAGTCAAATTTACAATATAACTATTTTAACCCATTTTATTCATCTTATTGCACTTTAACCATTAAAATTCATATCACACGATTTATAAGTCCATAATTTACGAAAAATCATATTCATATTATAGAAAATACATGTGATAACATACTGAAAAATCTCGGCCAGAAGCTAACTTTAACTATTTTTCCCAAAAAATGAACATTTTTAACCATTAAAACATATTAAAACCGAGATTTAATATACCAATAAACAATATTCATGCAAAATATATTCCAAATATTCTAAAACATTTTAGAAAACAGTAGGTATTCATGCTAAATTAATTTCGTGCATATCATATATCAAACGAAAAATCCAATTTTATTTTGTTATCACTATAACTCCGTAAAAACGTAAACGGAAAGCATGCAAACAACCTATTGCTCTGATACCAATTGTTAGGTTCTATTAGTTGCTCATAAACTAATTTTAGCCATACTAAACTAACCTTGTGATTAACATATTAATTTACATGTTAAAATAATCTTATGCATGCTAAATATTGCGGAAATAAGGAGATATTGAACCCTTACAAATGGTCCAAGAGAATGGCAAAGATGATCCTCCAAGTACCCAAAATAGAATACCTCCTTTGGATGCACCAAGACAACCCCTCAATAATCCGATCTCGAGTATGCCAGATCAACAACCGGATTTCCTTAAACTTATTCTAATCTCTCTAATTAGAATGTTGTTTGAATACTACAAATAGTATGTAAATATTATCTTATAATATGAGTTTTAGAGGTTAATAATCTCTCTTTACTTAGAGTATATTTCGGCTAAGAGGAGAAGAGAGTTTTTTTTGATTTTTCTACACTTAGAAAATTATACAAGCATTATAAGAAATTAGGGTTTTCATTAGGTGAGCATCTTATACTTAAATGTTGGATGCTTGGGTGTGGGTGGCCGGGTATGGGAGGGCTCCAAGGGGGAACACACCTCTTTCCCATGCAATATAGGGTGGCTAATAGGTAACCTTCTCAAGGTACTTTAATGATTATGTTTTTAACAACTTAAAACACTTAAATCATTTCTTGTTTAAACACCCCAAAACCGGCATACACATACCAATATGGACCTAATTTTACAACTTTGTCAATGTTCCAATTTTATGTTATGTGACATACAATATGTCACAATTTAATAAAATAACAATTGACTTAATTTAATCATACATATTTAGCAAGTAAATATTATTCATAAATTAATAAATCACATTTATAAAGTTGATTAGTAATTCGAAATTACTATAAATGGTCATTCATAATTAATCGTCAATACGATTTACAACCTTTGTAATAATTATAACCCAATTCATTCTAATTACGATATTTTAAAATATCGTTTAATGTTTAACAATTGACACGTTTCAATTTTAAACATAAATCTTACATTAAGATTTAACCTCTAATTTCTCGATATACGAGTTTAAGGAATATGATCAAATCGTATCAATATACACTTGATCACTTTAACAATTAAGGGAATTGTCCTAAAGGTGTGACCTAAAGGGATCAACTGACCATCACCGTCATACGACAGTAATGTCAAACTCTAGCTAGCCAATCATTACCGATTAATGTTGGTCAGTTGACTAATAATTCGTATCATCCCTTGCGCATTCTCGTTATGAGATTTAATTACGTGATCGCACTATTGTTGAGGACACATTTCCCAACATAATTATATTGTTGCATTCATGAGCATGGCATATGCATTGGATACGGTTTTGAGATGATGATATATTATTGGGCCCAGGCTAGTTCTGCAGGACTAGACCTGGTGACCTCAGCTGTTATGCTGGTGTTCGGCGACGGCCGACTATAGTCTGCCGGGAGGTTCGGTATGGCTTGGTGCAAGGGTATGAGTTTGAGATTGAGATTGTGATTGAGCTCAGCATATCATGGCATTTGCATATCATATTTGCTGCATTATTTATTATTGTGTTATCCTACTCAACCGCGAGGTTGACAATGTATTCGTGTACACCTACGATGATCCGGAATGGGGAGCAGATTCTACAGGTCAGAGACAGATGGATTAGGAGCTTGGGCTTGGAGAGAGACTTGGCTTGGACCTACTTAGAATTAGATCACATACGTAGATGTTATCAGTTGTACTTTTATTCTTTGTGTAGTAGTTGTAAATATCAAAAGTTCAAATTTAGTCAGTTATATATAAAGTACTTTGGTTGTTTTACTTTGTTATACACTACCTCGGACATTCCGAGATGGTAACAACTCTATTTATTTGAGAATGTCTTGCTAAAGGCTCTTAAATAAATGGGAGTGTTACAACAACTCTGGGGTAACATGAACTGTACCCATAATACTAATCTTAACAATTTGACCATTAGGCAAGGAAATAGTATAAGGTTGATTAATCTTTCTAGATGCAGAGAACAAACACATATTGGAACACATGTGATCACTTGCACCAAAATCTAAAATCCAAACAGTAGAGAAATCATTTTTATTTACGGAAACAACATGAGAAAGACTTTTAACTGCAAAGTTTGCTGAGGATCAATGACCATTCATGTTGTCTACTGCTGTAGAATTCTGACCCTGGTGTTGTTCAGAAGATTGCTGGCCACTGTGCCCATTGTTTGACTTTGGTGGCAAATTAGTATGCCCATTATGCTGCATCATATTGTGTGTATGACCAGATGTGTCAGAAAACCCTTCTTGATTCTGATAAGCATTCCCAACAAAGCATCTATTTCTATTCTCAAGATGTCTGTAACACCCCGATATTTCCCGTATTATAAATTTAAAGATCTAATTTAATTTCAAGAATAATTTATATTTTATTAAATTTCGTAAATATATTTTTGTGATATGAATATTTCATTTTAAAGCATTTTAATTCCAAATGACATTTCGAGTTTTATAAATTTAAGTTTCGGTTTTAATTTGCGGAAATGACAAGTACGTAGGATAATTTCATGAGTTGTGGGTTATTTGCATAATTAGTTCTATCTTGAGTAATAATGGTCTTAAGATGACATTTCTGCCTTAGTTAGCCAAATTCGAGTCATCCCGACTCATTAAATGAATCTCGAGTCATTCCCGACTCAAAACTCCCATATACTCCTTAGGTTGTGTTTTATTCCTCACAACTCACTCATCCTTCATCTCCCTCATCAAAAACCTGCAATCCCCTTCACCATTGTTGGTGTTTCTCAAGAACACAAATCCGACTCCACCACCTTCGTTTCTTGCTCAAATTCCGAGTTCTTTGTAGGTATGTTCTTCTCTTCTTCTTCTCCTTCTTTTCATGCCTTCAAAGGTTAGTGTTGTTGAGTTTTCGAAAAAACCCATTTTTCTAGGGTTTCATTGTGACTCGTTTTTTTATTGTTCTTGAGCGAGAATGGATGTTTGACTTCAATGAAGGATTCTTTGAAGATTTGAAGAGCTTTAAAGGTAACTTTGAGAGGTTACTCGACTTTAAGTCAAAAATCGATTGTGTGTGGTTTGTTGTTGCTTAATTTCTGAAAATATGAAGTATTGTGTGGATTAATTCATTAGTCAATTGATTGGAACGATATTCATGTTTATGTGGTAGTTAGGACAAGAGCATGATTTTGTTAGTAAATTGGCTGTTTATTGTTCATTGTCATTGTGGTTATTTTTTACATGAGTTTTGGGTGCTTTAGTTTACTAGTATCGTTGTTCTTGCCTCTTAATTGAATTTCACATATTGTTGTGTTAGATTAAGAGGAGATTCATGTTGTGGAAATAGATTTTAGTAGATGAAATCACACTTGAATACATGTTCTTATGTTCATAGTTGTGGGTAGGTATGTTTGGTATGTATTCAAGGGGGAGGGACAAAGAACTGCCCAAGCACGGATTGAACAGTCCCGTGCACTGTAGAAACCGCAGACCTGCGGTGGGGGGGCGCAGCCTGCGCTTTTCACTGGTTTTGGACGTGTATATGGACTGTTTAGGGGCTGTTTTTGGGCATTGTTTTACCACTTGTCCGGACACTGTTTGAGTATGTTAAATCATTATAAAACATGTATTAAGAAGTATATATATGTAATGTATGATTCATGAATCGAATTCCGTTCATCTTTTATTGTTTAACTCACATGTTTGCGACATAAGACTTGTCATATAATTCTAGTTTATTTTATTTCCGAATGAAATGTAAACTTGTAGAATGAGACTTGTCAAATGAATTCTTGTTATTTATTACTCATGTGAGTCGTATACTTGGGTGATTCCGTTGTTGTTGTATGGTTGAATGCTTAAGCCGTTTTTAGAAGCTAAGTTGAGGAGGAAGACCCCCCGGCCGGGCAACCGGAAGGGAAACCGGCTCCCGCTTCAAATTAACTTCTAGAAACTAGCTTAAGCGTTGTCTTGTTGGTTGAGGCTCACATGTATTAAATGTGTTAGTTAACGGTTATGTTAGCTTGAGTGGTAATGATAACGGTTATGTTGTCTTACTTGAAAATTGATAACGGTTATGTTATCTTAAGTTGAGTCGGTTAACGGTTATGTTACCTAGCTTGTGTTTGGGTGACGGCTATGTCATCCTCAACATGTGAGTGACGGTTATGTCACCTTGTTTGTGAATGGATAGCGGTAGTACGATTTGTGTACCATTGTAATGAACTAATGCCACCCCGGTTATGGGTTTTATCTATGTTCGGGATTGGTCGGTGTCCGTGGTTATGCGGCCCGGTCCCCGTGTGTCGTTCGGTGTAGGTTATTAAATCGAGAGGTCTGGCCAGGTCTTAGGCATATAGTTGTCGGTTATGCGCTATACATAGAGTCGGTGTCGTGGTTATGCGTCCCGATAGCTAGTGTCGTGGTTATGCGACCTAGCGGTCAGTGGTAACGGTTATTTTCCCGGACGGCGTTCATTCTATTCTTGTATGTTTTATGATTGGCCACGCCATCTAGTGTTGGCCTCTGAGTCAGTCACTTTGTTGTTGTTTGTGTGAATGAACATGCCATCAAGTGTTGGCCGCTGAGTCATTCATTTGGTTGGTTTTCCGTTTTGATAATAGTTTGTATGATGACTATGATTATGTTTTCACATGTTGGTTTATGCCTTGATCATGTTTGTTATTTTTGAATATATCATGTTTGGTTACTTACCATTGTATGTGTATGTTCATACGTATAAGTTGTGTTATATTACCGTTTACGTGTTTTCTGACAAAAAGTGGCTGGGAGAACCTCGAGTTACTCCCCACTGACTGTGGCGTACATGTTTCATGTGTGTAGGTTGGTGCTGTTTGGGGAAGACGTGTGGCTAGCGAGCATTGTTGATTATTCGACAAATACCTTTACGATTAGCTTAGTTTTAATTTACTTTTTATCAAGGGATACCTTATCCCTTGTTCATCTAAATCATCTTGTATAAGTTATACTTTCTCTTTGGTTTTAATCTTAAGCGTTGTTTTGATATTCCGCGATTAAGTATTATTTATATATATGTCGAAAGTTTTTAAAGTTATCGTTTTTCCGCTGCAAGTTACTTGTTTATTTTATGTAATATCGCGGGGTGTCACATGTCTGCACTTATCAATTGTGTGACCAAATTTCTTGCAGTAATTGTAGAAAATTACAGGTCTGTCATTTGAATCAGAAAGCTTGTTATTTGAACCATTTGCCTGAGAATTTGGCTACTTATAACCATTTGTCTAATAATTTGGCTTCTTATAACCATTGTAACCAGTGTTTCTTGAATTTCCTTTTTGAGAACCTTTGTGGAAATTTGAATACATTGCTGCAGAATCTGCCTGAATAGCCACTGTGTTGTGAATTTCCCTCTTCCTTTCTTCTTATAGTAGATTGTTGTACACAACGCTGAGTTTCGGCAAAGGATTTTGAAGCAGAATTGTACCTCTTACAATAGCAAAGGTATCATTTAGACCCATTAAAAACTCAACAACGTTCTTGTTTTCTTGGAATTTAGACTGTTTTGCCTTGGCACCACAAGTGCAACCACAAGAACAACTTCGGTTCATGCCAATACCATTGACTTCATCCCAGATTGACTTGAGCTTAGTATAATTGGTAACAATGGATTCATTCCCTTGAGCAAAGTCATTTAGCTTTTTGTGAACTCCGTACAGTTGTGCATTATTTGATTGACCAAAACGTGCTTCTAACTCAACCCAAACAGCCTTTGTTGTACTGCTATAGAGGATGGAGTCTGCAATCTCTGAAGAAACTAAGCTTAGAATCCAAGAAAACACGATATCATTACAGCGCTGCCATTGTTTTGATGTTCCTGTAGTAGATGCTGGTTGAGGAATGGAGCCATCAATAAAACCAATCTTATTCTTTGCTGAGAGCGCAATGAGCATTGAACGTTTCCAATTTCCATAACCAGTTCCTTCAAATGGGGTGTTTACCAACTTTGCACCAGTAATCAAGTCGTTATTGTTGATGAAATGAGGATCATCTAAACTAATGACATTATTAGGCATCTTGTTATTTTCTTAATGAAACAAGAATTAAGAACAAAGAATCTTTAATGGAGAAATAGAGAAAAATTGCAGAATTAAAAATGTAAGCGTTGCGTAAACAGAAACATGAACAATCAAAAGATTGGACCTACTCTGATACCATGAAAGAATTTGAACGAGATCATGATTTAATATTTTAGTATTAGAGAAACAAGATGAAAGGAAAAGCAAGAGAGAATTAAGAGAAAGAGTATTTGCTTGTATTTGATTGTATTGATTGAATGAATAATGAAAGTAGTTACAATGATGATGATGAGGAGACTAGCTTATATAGTAAAATGATATTCCAAAAATAAGTTAGTTATAACTAATATAACTAACTTATGACAAATATTATAACTAATATTCCAACATTACTCCCGTCATTACATGTGTTGCTGTAACACCCCCATTTATTTAAGAGCCTTTAGCAAGACATTCTCAAATAACTAGAGCTGTTACCATCTCGGAATGTCCGAGATAGTGAATAAGAAAGTAAAACTAGTCAAAGTACTTTATATAAAACTGATAAAATTTAAACTTTTGATATTACAAGTACTACGCAGTAAAATAAAAGTACAACTGATACGTCTAAGTAGGTGATCTACTTCTAAGTAGGTCCAAGCCATGTCTCTCTCCATGCGCAAGCTCCTAATCCAGCTGTCTCTGACCTGTCGAATTTACTCCCCATTCCGGATCATCGTAGGTGCACACGAATACACTGTCAACCTCGCGGTTGAGTAGGGTAACACCATAATAAATAATGCAACAACGATGATATGCAAATGCCATGATGTGCTCGAGCTCAATCTCATTCTCAATCTCAAACCCTTGCACCAACCCATACCGAACCTCCCGGCAGAGTATAATCGGCCGTCGCCGAATACAAGCTCAATAGCTAATAAGACACCAGGCCTGGTCTGCAGAACCACCCCGAGCTTTATATCAGAACAATATCTGATCCATATCTTTCTCAATGACCAATGCATATGCCATGCTCATGAATGCAACACTAAAATAAATAACCATTAACTATCATACTCATATAACTCAGACTTGCATCCATAACATAACATACAATGCAACATCCATTCATAACACATCACAGAATATGGTACCAGTGTATCCTACCTGGATAGCAATATAGTCCAATAGCAAGCCAGCGAGTTAACAGAATAATGGCACTTGGAAATCGTCATCTAACAATATAATATACACAATCACTAACTAACACAATTATGCAAACTAATTTAATATATTTGGTATTCAAATTAATTATTTAAATAGTATATCATGCACAACGAGACCGTATAAACATAACTACTTCAATTAAATAATCGAACATAGAAAATATCATCGAACTATTGATAACCGTCACATTCTTGTATAATAAAGTTACTTAACAACGTAATAATAATAATCATACCAACCATAAAATTATTAACAATAATAGCAATAATTAACTAGCCATACTTAACAATACTAATAATAACATTAACATATAATAATAGTAATAAAATAATAATAATAATACTAATATTAACAGGCTAACAATAATAATAATAATAATAATAATAATAATATAATCATAGAATATTGATTGTAAAACAAAACAAAATAATAATAATAATAATAACAAATACAGCACACGTCAGCATCACGTAATACCCAAAGCGAAACCGACAGCCTTGACCAGCCTACTTTCCCGCCCCCTTCGACACCCTTCTACTGCCTGTACCACCACCACACCACCGTGATTGTCATCCCTGTACCACGGTGTACCTACTGACCTCCACAACCACTCTCAGCTAGCCCATAACAGCCCTCAAAAGTAGAAAAAACCCCTAGGCACAACAGCAACCCCAGAATCCCTGATACACTTGTGTGTTAACCCATTTACCACGTGCTAACACCACTATCACCACCACCAACCACTATCCTCGACACCTCAGACCACATACTATCCCTGGTGCCAAACACCCACCTTCGACACTCCTTTAAACCACTCAAAAACAGCCGCTTAAACCGCTGTACTCGATCCCCTGTTCTACGTTGATTAACACCCCTCTTAAACCCGTGTTAACTAACACCTTCCCAACCACCACGCACCATTTAACCACCACCAAACCATCCTACTAACTCACCACTACATACCAGGACTCATGACCCACGACACGAGTTAAATTGAAACATGAACGAATAAGCAACCAAAACAAGACTGAATCAACACGCATAAAAACCGAGTAAGGAAAAACGTTGCTTACTGTCGACATTGTGATGATTATTGTAGCAGTCACGGTGGTCCCATAGTACTCATAGTCGAAGGCTTCTAAAGGTACAAGAATACGGTGTTGAACTTACCTATGTACAAGGATGAACACGATGATGGTGATGGTTGTTCAAGGCGTTTTCTTCTCGTTCGTTCTCTTCTAACCCACGGTGGTTCTTGGGTGTGACGGAGTAGGGAGGCAGGAATAGGTATGAGGATGATTAGGGTTTTGTTTTACGTTGATGAAGGCATAAGGTAGTATAGGGTATTAGGGTTTGTTGTGTAGTATGTCGATGGTAAAGTTTGTATGTTTGGATGAACGGTTTTGCACTACATGAGTCCATTGACTATCCCACAACAATTAAAACCCGAGTCCATTAGCCCATCACGCATCTCGAGGTAATATCCCGCTCTCAGCTCGTAACTTAAAATAAACGTATACGTATAAATTATTTATACCAAATAAATTAAGTAATTTAGTATTAATAAATATTAATTAAATTAATTATAAGAATATAATTTTATTAGGACTACGTAAAAATATATAAAATTAGGATTTAATATAATTATGACGTAAATATTAAAACAAGTATAAATGAGAAATAAATATAAAATATGAAATATATTTAATTAAAATTATATTAACAAAATAAAGAAAATACGAATGAAATGTCATTTTATGAAATAATCATCAAATATAAAATGATTATGAAATACGAATTAACCGTAGAAATACGATTTATAAAATAATAACAGTTTACGTAAAATACTTTATAAACATGTCATTTGAAATACTTGTACAAAACACGGTTTGACTTCCGTTGACCGAGGCTACTATACGGGGTATCACAGTTGCCCCATCGGGAATGAGTCTGGCGAACCTAAAATCAATTTAAGTCTAGCAATACAGTACTTGCTTTAATGTCTCTGTGTATAATATGTGGAGTTGCATTATTATGCAGGTACCTGCATTATGGCAAGCAAGTAGCTAAAGCTAACGAGGCCGAACTCTTTTATTTTTGTTATATACCAGAAAAAAAAAAGTCCTGAGAACGTAATAGGGGCTCATTTACTCCCCAACTTTGTTTTCTTTCACTCGCAAGGTTTAGGAAAACATGAATCAAACATCTAACCACTTGGTTAAGAGAGAAGAGCCTTTACTGATCACACAACCATCTTTGTTATCTTGAAGCCCCACTCTAAGGTCACGGTGAGACCGTTTGATACGGAGTACAAGTAATTGTGTTAAGGAAAAGGGTAAAGAGAGAAACGAGGAAGAAATTCTTAAAAAAGGAAACACAAGCAACACATATGTAAGTAATTGCCCATCGCGGAACTTAACAATGCGGCCCTTCCAGTCAAGAAGGCATTCTGTTGAATGTCGTGCAAACAAATGGGAGAGTAAGCTCAGATGTGGAATGTAATCATACACGATAAGCCGTTCCTGTCCTTCAACACAGTAACCGCGAAGACTTAGCAGATTTTTATGGCGTACAAGGGCCAATACTTGAACCTGATCAGTAAATTCCATTTCTGCTTTATCGCTCCATACTTTCGGGTGTCCCTTCTTTTATGACTTATTTGGTAAATAATGAATTAGTATTGACATAAATAGATTTAAAAAGCATATTTGATTAATAGAAGGATTTAGCGGGTTTGATTAGAAAGTTTAGTTAGCAGAATTGTGTGTTTGGTAATAGACAGATTTAAATTAGCAGATTGTTTAGCTTCGTTGCAAAATGATAAATAAGGACATGGACAAGTAGTTGCTCATTCATGTACTTTTTTACACTATTTTTCCATTGTAAGACATTTCCATAGACAGAAACAAAAAAAAATCTCTCTTTAATTCTCTCCCTTACAAAATTAATCAAATTCACAAAATTATTCAAATCTATCAAATCACATAATTATGGATGCTAATTCGCGTCTAAATTGCACTAATTAATTTAGTATTTGTTTAAATTGATATTGCGGGTGAGGGATGACGTGATGACAAAACAAATACCAGGTTGGGGACAATGTGTTATTATTTAAGGTTTAACCTATGAGAGGAGTGATGAGATTCAGGAAGCTAGGCAAGTTGAGTCAGAAGTTTATAGGGCCGTATGAGATTCTTGATCGAGTGGGAGAGGTTGTTTATCGCTTGGCGTTATCACCAACCTTAGACCGAGTTCATAATGTGTTTCATGTATCCCATTTACGGAAGTACGTTAGTGACCCATCTCACATGATTGAGGTGGAGCCAGTAGAGCTTGATGAAGCTTTATCTTATTTGGAGACCCCAAAGGCCATACTTGATAGTAAGGTTCATAAGACCAGGACGGGAGAGACTAAGCTTCTTAAGATACTGTGGTTAAACCATGCTGTTGAGGAGGCTACTTGGGAGTCTGAGTCTGATATGAGGGAGCGTTATTAACCTCAGTTGTTTTATCAGGTATATCCCCGTAACCTGTTTTTTTAGGGGGGATAAGAGATGATCATGCGCTTGGTTTTGAGTCTTTTGGGAGTTATTTGTTTAATTGTTTTGTCTATGGAGTTGTCATCTTAAGGTTGTTGGTGTTGTGTTAGTAGTCTATGTGTCTTTCTTTTCAGGTTGGTAAGTTGCGAACATCGAAGACGAAGTTCGTTCTAAGGGAGGAAGATTGTGACACACAGACACCCCTATATTTGTCATATGGATAACTCGGTCAAGTTGGTTAAACTCGGTCGAGTTGACCCAAGGTCTTCTAGTTGTTGAGTTGTGACCCAACTTGGCCGAGTACCTCGTACTCGGTCGAGTTAGTCAAACTTGGTCGAGTTGATGTAACTCGTCCAAGCTAGCTCAACTCGGCCGAGTTGGTCTGTGACTCGGCCGAGCGAGTTTTCCCGTGTTCAACGTCGCAGTAACTTATAAAAGAAATTTCGTGAGTTAAAATGAGAATTACCTAAACTGTTTGTCGTCGATCATTCACCTTTTTACTCTCAAACCTTTCACTCAAAAACCTTCAAGAGTTCAAGAAGAGTTCAGTCGCATCGATCATCTTATTAGCCCAACGTCGTCTCCATCAAGTAAGTCTTGTATTCGTTATTTAGCATGTTTTAAGATAAAGTTTGTTGTAACTATGGTTAGTAATACCCTATATGTTATCTTAGGAGGAGACTTCATATATGAACGTTGGTAGAACGCATTCTGATCTTGTCTTTACGTGATTTGCCTTGAGGTAGACTTTCCCTACTCAATTCTATTAATTGTGGTTGTGACGATCTTTATTTGTTACTTGTATATAACTGATATCACTGTGATTGTTGATGATTTATTGGGTACAATTGTTTGGGACCGTGGCGGGAAACTACTCTCAATCCTATGATCGCCCTTTGTGGTTCCCACCACGGGGGCAAGTGCACATTAATGGACTGGGTACCTCTTGTCGCTAGCAAGTGGGAGATTGGATGTGGGGCTAGAGGCCGCAACTTGTGATTTGATGAGATGTGATATCAGTTTAGTTGTTGTATATCAGTATTGTGTATCTGTTGTTACTTGTGGCTGTGACCGTCTTATTTAGTAGTAACTGACACTTGTTGTATATTGATGTGACGATTCATGTTATGGTGAGCAGGTTCTCATGTTCGGCGTGATTGATGATGCTTTGGCTGGGAGAATGTGTCGTCACGCAGTTTTGTAGTTTCTCATAGTTTTATAATACTAGCTTCCGCAAATACTTTGAGTTTTATGATACTTTTGGAGACGTTGTAAACACTTTATCTATATCTTTATAATAACTTGCATGTTCATTTACTTTGATATTATGCCTCGGGAAACTGAGATGGTAATACTTTAATAATCTAATGGTCCTTCCTAAAGGCCTTGGGTCATGAGGTTGTTACACTCGTCCTGATCTAACATATGTGATTCATATTTTATCCCAATATATGCATGCACCGCGCCAAATACATTAGGACGTTGCCTTACGTACTCTTCGTTATCTAAAAGAAACTCTGGGGCAAGGGATTCACCCTCGCTCTGATTCAGAGTTGTCTCTTACTAGCTGGTGTGATTCTAACTGGACTACCTGCCCACATTCACGACGTTGTCTTATTGGATGGCTTGTATTCCTTGGTTCCTCTTCTATATCCTAGAAGACCAAGAAATAATAAACTGTGTCTTTATCGTTAGCAGAGGTTGAATATCGCGCTCTTACTGCCATTACCTGTGAAGTTAAGTGGTTGAAGGGGCTCTTGCTTTCGTTGGGACTGTCCCACCCCAAGGCCGCTTTGCTATACTATGACAGTCAATTTGCGTTACATATCACTCACAATCTTGTTTTTCATGAGCGTACTAAACACATTGAAATTGATCTTCACTTTGTGCGTGATGCTATTAAGGATGGTCTAACTGATGCCTTGTATGTTTTTATTGTGCACCAATTTGCCGATGTTGTCACCAAATCGCGTGCGGCTACTCAGTTTGCTACTTTAGTTGGCACGTTGAGCATTATGAATCTGTATGCTCTAATTTGAGAGGGGGGTGTATTACGGTTGGGCCCGTAGTTTTTCTCGTAGTATTGTTGTGGGCTTGACTTATGTGTCAACCCTAATTTCCGTAAGTTGTATAAATATATCGTTTATGATGAATGAGAAACAAGATTACTTTTCTGATATTATTTATATATTCTTAGTAAACTAGAATCGGGGTGGGGATAATGCCCAAGGTCATTGTTCCAATTGTATCATGCGATCTTAGATCGGTTTTTAATGATGAATAATGTCCTAAAAAAAGTGAAAGATTGTTATACAATTCAAAAAATTAACATCATTCCCCTACCTAGAGTAATAAATAAAGTTTGTATTTTTGCGAGAGTGAATTTAATGCTTAAAACTTGAGTAAAAATCCTCAAGGATCTCAGGTTTAAATCTCACCAATAGCAATCTTGTGAATGTAAAAGCGCTTTGATCTATACATTCTAGACTTTGAGTTTGTCACCCCTTAGAAAAAGTGTTACAGTGTACGTGGTTTATGAAGTATCTCATATACTCGCGAATTTATCTAGTACAAACTAAAGATAATGAGTGTGAGTTCGCCACTTAGGCCCTGTTCTTTTCGGCTGAAACTAGCTGAATTGAATAAATTGGAGTAGCGCTTAATTGAACTAAATTGAGTGAAACTGAGGTGAAATGAATTTAGTTGAATTAAAAGTTACTTTTGTGAAGAGATTAATTGAAAATAATTGATTGAACGTAAATAAAACTTAACGGAATACAACCAACCAAAATTAAAAGGAGCTGAAATTAAGTCAGAAATAACATGGCTTAGTTGTCATTCAAAAAATAAAGTCGTGTTTCTTGATGAGATTTTATGTCAATAAAAACGAAGTAGTCAAGGAAGGAGTAAATAGTGAAGGAAGGAGTAAATAGTCAAGGTGAAATGGAATGAAAGAGTCAGATTAAAAGAAGAGGGCACCCAATAAGTAAAGAACTCGTAATAAGAAAATCAATAAATGAATGATTCAAAGTTCAAAGTTGAAACAGAAAGTTGTCACCAAACATCACCAACGAAAAACAGAGCATTTGCACAAATTCATAAATAATACAAAACCAAACAAAATCAATTCAAATAATAAATTTGGAATAATTCCCTTTTTGCACAAACTGTCTTTCTTCTTCTCCACCTCCACTTTTAGCAGCTGCCCACAACTCTTTATACCTTTTAATTACTTCAAACATAAGTTTTTATCTTCTTCAAACTATATTTAATTAGCACTGACTTTTCTGAATTTCTAAATTTTTGGGCTTTTTACTGAATTGGGTATTTATTTTTTTGGATTTTTTTCTTATTGGGTACTCAGCAAATAATTTTCCATTATCTTCTTCATTTTCTAATATCTAATTTATTTATCTTTCTCTTTTTAAATTATAAATTATAAGTTTATTTTAAAGGAGTTATTTTAGGAGAAGGGTTATGTCTTTGGGTACCATAATTTGCTGTGGCAAAGGTTTTGACAGGTATGATAGTTTGATTTATACCCTTTTTTGAGGTTTTCTTGGTTTGTTTTGAATTTTTGCTTGTTTCTTGTTGTATTGTTTTTGTGATTTTGTTGTCATGATTTCTTTAGGTACTTCAAATTTGGTACTTCCTTAGTCTCAATCATTTGTTTACAGTTTGTTTAAGTTTGATTAAAATAGAAAAGAAAAAGGTAAAGAAATGAGGGGGAAACGGAGGGAGTATTTGTGATGTTAGATTAGGCGAAAGATTTGACCTTTTACATCTTCTGTCTCATAATAATCTATGCTGAATTGCTGATGTTGTGTTAGTTTCTAGCACAAGACTAAGGCTCTTTCCCCATAATTAATTTGCGGGAGCTGTTGAGTCACCGGGGTAATGTTGTCATTGTTGTATTTTCATTTGTGAGTTGTAATTGGTACTACTTACTAGTAGCCAATTTTTTGTGTTTTAAACTTTACTCATGTTATGATTTTACTGTTTTCTATATTCCACTATGTAAAATGATGGGGTATTCTATAATTAAGGCAAAGTGTACTTGGTGTTCATCATATTTGTGATTTGGAATTTGAAATTTGGAATTAATTGGGGGTGGGGCACCAATCTTTTAACTATCAATTGAGGTCAAGCTTAATTTTTTGCAAGAAAAGGGAATTTAAGGGTTGATTGTAAGATGGATTGTACCACCAAATACCGGTGTCGCTTTTACCAACCTATCATACTCATCCCTAGCTCTTTACTTTTTGGTTCGTGCTATTGCTCATAATAGTTCGTGTTAATCGATCCCAATTTTTTTTTCAGACTACAGTTATGTGGTTATTGTTGATCTTGGAGACTTGAATGATATTGAATTTGCATAATTCTTGCAAGGGCCGATACTGTTGACTGCCCATTTCGAAAGCAATGTAGGAATTGATTGTAATCATGGAATAGTTTTTTGAATACACTTCACTGATATGCATTTTATGGTTCTAGATCACCATACTCACTAATCTTGGCTGTATTGTATGTTGATTTAAGCTTGTTGCTTCTTTTTCTTTGTCCTTGTTACTATTTCTCATTGTAACTATCGTACTACTAATACACTTTAGGAAAAAGAAAAACAAGGCACCGTGGAGGATTTTTTCTTTGAAGGAATTACACTCAGCAACTAACAATTTCAATTATGACAACAAACTTGGAGAGGGTGGATTCGGCAGCGTGTACTGGGGTCAGTTATGGGATGGTTCACAGGTATTCAAAGACTTGGCTTTGATTACGTATTTCAAATGAGACTGATTGCGTATTTCAAATAAGAATTTAGTGTTGAACTTTTGGGATTACTTTGTTAGTCTTAGCTCAAGTTGCGTTTCTCATATTTGGATTCTTTGTCACGGAAAGATGTTATCAACCCATTCCGTATTCCTGATAAGTTTGTGGGACCAAAATGATGAAGTAAATAAGACAGTCGAGTTTTATAGATAGAATTGTTTCTTCATCTGTAGTCCGAGTCCTGGTAACCTGCTTACTGCAGTTTAATGCTAAGACCTCATCTCCAATCATAATGTCTTTTCTCTTCTTTTTTCCTCAATTCCATTCATACAGAAGTCGTCAAGTTTTACGACATCTTTGTTAGGTGCGATCTATTTAAACCAGCTCAAACCCATTGCGATTATATGCTAATTGCCACTGACAATCGGTCGGCTCTTTGACTTTAGCTTACTTAACCTGTGTGCAGTGTTTCTTTGTTCTTAAAAGTAATCATGTACACTTCCAAGACCACAAAGTCTGTCGGATTTAGACTTGCAAGTTGCAACTCTCTAACAAAAGGTGGCAAAACCAGCAAAATCTGTGTTTATGCAAAAATATTACCCGCAAAATACTTCAGGGTCTGGACTCCATTCTCCTTACATACGGAGTATTCTCACTATCTCTTAAAAATTTGCTCCAAAAGCATAATTCAAAGTTATTAGATGCTAGCCGTGCAACTTCCTTATTTCCCAGCTTGTTATCCGGCAATATGCAATCTTTAAAAGAAGCAGTAATCTTTTGCAGATTGCCGTGAAGAGGTTGAAAGTATGGAGCGATAAAGCAGAAATGGAATTTACTGTTGAGGTTGAAGTATTAGCCCTCGTACGCCATAAAAATCTGCTAAGTCTTCGTGGTTACTGTGCTGAAGGACAGGAACGGCTTATTGTGTATGATTACATGCCAAATTTGAGCTTACTCTCCCATTTGTTTGGACAGCATTCAACAGAATCCCTTCTTGACTGGAAGCGCCGCATGAATATTGCTCTCGGATCTGCAGAGGGAATTACGTATGTGTTGCTTGTGTTTCCTTCTTTTTATATTTCTTCCTCGTTTCTCTCTTTACCCTTTTCCTTATAACACAATGACTTGTACTCCGTATCAAACTGTCTCGCCCTTACCTTAGAGTGGGGCTTAAGATGACAAAGATGGTTGTGTGATTAGTAAAGGCCCATATCTCTTAACCAAGTGGTTAGATGTTTGATTCCCATTTTCCTAAAATGTGAGTGAAAGAAAACAAAGATGGGGAGTGAAGAGCCCCCAATAATTGCCTTCACACAAAAACAAAATACCAGGTGAGGTTTCAAGATAAAAACACTGGTTTTTATAGTTGACAACTTTTTATATAGTTTTAACCCTCGTCCTTTTATTTCAAATTCACGGCTGCTTGATTGAATATGAATAAGTCGTGTCTAGTACGTTCTTACGACTTTTTCTTTCTTGTATAAAACAAAAATAAAGGAGTTCTCTCTCATTAACTTTAGCTACTTGATTGCCATAATGCAGGTACCTGCACCATAATGCAACTCCACATATTATACACAGAGACATTAAAGCAAGTAATGTATTGCTTGACTCAGATTTCCAGGCAAAGGTTGCAGATTTTGGATTCGCCAGGCTCATTCCCGACGGGGCAACACATGTAACCACGAGAGTAAAGGGCACACTTGGCTATCTAGCCCCTGAATATGCCATGCTCGGGAAGGCTTCGGAGAGCTGTGATGTATACAGCTTTGGAATTCTACTGTTGGAACTTGCTACAGGGAGAAGAGCTCTTCAGAAGCTAAACTCAATATCAAACCGCTCAATAGCGGAGTGGGCCCTACCCTTGGTTCAAGAGGGGAAGTTCAGTGAACTGGCTGACCCAAAACTAAATGGTAACTATGTGGAGGAAGAGTTGAGGAGAGTAATCTCGATTGCACTTGTTTGTGCTCAGAAACGACCTGAGAAGCGGCCTACAATGCTCGATGTAGTCGAAATGCTGAAGGGAAAATTGAAAGACAAGCTAATTGCCTTGGAAAAGAATTTGTATGCAAGTGGGGAAATAGGTGATGATAATGATGGTATCGTAGAGGATAAGTCCGCCTCTACGTCAGAAGAAAAAGACAGTAAAGCAGATACTAAAGTCGATGTTCCGGGACCTGAAAATGGTCTTGATCGATAAGAAACCTTGATGAGTGAGTGAGAGTCGACGTCTTAGTAAGTAATACTAGGTCCATCTCAAAAGGTTGTTTATACTTTTCGCAATTTCCTTTTGTATAATTGGAAAAATATAAACTCCTGTTGAAATGGTGGTAGTAATTCAGAATCTGGCTTGTGAATGTGATTTTTCTTTAGTACATTTTGTGGCATAGGTTTTGGTTGTGTCGTTTTTTAGTTTCGGTTGATGATTTTGCATATATCCAGGCTATCCCGATGATTGGGATGCCTTTTCTCTTTGCTTTGGATGTGTAAGACATTTTTGCGGTGAGGGGCACAGGATCTCCGAGACTGTATTTTTTATACACGGAAAAGTCTTGTATATGTATATGTGTGTATTCATCTATTGTATAGAATGTTTCAAACTCTGAATCATGGGAAATTATCATGAATTTGTTTGCTATAACGATGTGAGAATATAAACGAAAATACGTCCATAAAACTGCCGGCAGTATGATCTGTATGAAGAAGCAAGAAAATGGAGTTCAACATATCTCTCTATGATCTTACATAGCATGGTGTTTATGAACGCTACAAATAATGAAACTTGGGTGAAAATGAATTTAAAAGGGTGAGGTAGTTTGTAATTTCGTAGTCACTCGAACAAACTCTCAATGCAAACTGCAAACCCGTTGCAATACAAATCTCGAGACAGCTTTTCAGACCTCCGGATATGGTTGACTCAGAGTCACACCCCCTCCGACCGCTCCGTGTAATTGCCTATCACTCAATCGGGAAGGATTGGGATGACCTAACACCTTACAGCATGAGCTGACGATGACCATACTGGGTCATGACCGAAATAGTAAAAGAGATCGTTCTATATAACAATATGTAATACTTGGCAACTATAGTCGACGAACGTAGCTAAGTTAGCAACTCTGATTCAATTCCCTTGCGGTAGCATTTAGTGGCAAGCTTATATGTACAAGCTGACGTCATACGTAGCAAGCTAATTTGTACAACGAATAGTATTAGACCTCCAAATAGTGTGTGCCGAAATCAAGTGAACTTATCTTCTCTCTCAACCTCAACAGTCTCTCCCTCCTCCATTTTGATGAACTCCAGGTAGTGAGTGGGTCGGTGCTCCTCGTTGTAGTACTCCTTGGGTGTCCCAAGCTTGACACCGTATTTTAGGTTAGGTGCATGCTTGGCACCCATGAAGTTGTAATTCCACGGGCTACTATCAGGAACCTGAAATGAAAGGAACGACCGAATAAGTTGACTGTCAAACGAATTTTGGTGCTGTAAGTCCTTGGTAATTGTATTTGTTTTAATTCTGGTTGCAGAGGCATTCATTTTGTTAATATTGTCGAATTCTTTTGATTTTGCCTTCATATGAGCTTGTTCAAGGGCTTCGTGCCATTTTCTAGTATCTCGCGGCTATCGATAAAATTACTAAGAAAATTTAAAAAATAGGATTTTTGTAAAGATATTTACCATGTAGAACCCGAGAAAGCGATCACTGAGAAGCATCTGAACCTTTTCAGAGTGAGTCGGAAGATACCCGTGAAGGCTGCTCCCAGTATCCTTTTGAGCACGAGCCCAATCATAACCAGATGGAGTAAGCTTGTACGCAGTTAGTGAACATGAGCCTGGAGTGAAACTGCATGTTAGGATAATGCATTTCTCTCCATCCCAATGTTTGTTATTCTCCAAGATGCGAGCATGACTTGTTACATCCTACAATTCAGGATCAATAATATCAGATATGGAAAAACACAGATCCTCGTAAGAAACAGCCTCATGACATCATGAGACTCGCCCATATTGTTGGTTGGTTAGTTCTTGAATTTGTTTTAAAACGGCTTAATGAGCAAGTGGGTGGATATTAAGATGAAACAGACTCCCACAAAACTATTGTACTAATTGATTGACAAAACGGGAGACTAATACTAACTGATTGAAGAAATAGAAGCAGGACGAAAACATTTGGAAATATCAGGAATACCAAGTGAGAACTGAGAAGAACTCGAGAAAGCACCTGTGGTGATAGCTGAGAAAGCTCATTTGGCTGTGTATGCATCCACCCTAAAGGTTCCAAATCATTCAGGAAATCGTGCTCTGGAAGCTGCAACGGCAGATTCACCTGCTGGTGAGTTCCCAATTGTGGTGGCATCGCAATACAGCGAATCTCTTTGACCTGAGGATTGTCTGGCGGACTTATGCCATATAAGTATCCTGCAATCTGTGTTCGTAAATCTGCTATACAGATGAACTTCTTCAGAATGTTCTTTGGCATAATGTAAGTGTATCCCGTTTCCTGAACAGATATAAATAAATATTGATTAAACTTCCAGTAAAGTGGCAGCAAACCAACAACAACATCAGAGCCTTAATCCCAAAATATTTTGGGGTCGACTGATATGAATCATCCTTTGGCACCGTCATGAGTGAACTCTCATCTCAACAAGAGAAAAAAGAAAGAAAAGAAGAAAAAAAACGGAAGTGGAGTGAAACAGCAAATGAAAGGCAAAGGGGTTTTATAGATTTTTAATCAAACTTATCACATGTATAAAAACCAAAAAAAAAAAAATCAAGAATAAAGTTTAAAGTGATTTTGAGAAACGAAGTAAAATTTAATATAAGAGTTTTGGGAAAAAGTGAACAAATCCAAAAAGAAAAAAAAAATTTAGAAAACTTAATAAAAACATCAATGGCTAGAAGTCCACATGTATCATATCCCTCCTAGTGCCCTCTCCATCACCATCCCCTCCTGAATCCCAAGAAATCTCATATCGTGCTCAATCACTCTTCTCCAAGTTTGTTTAGGTCCCCCTCTACCCCTAGCAACCTTTTCTGCACCCCAGGTCTCCAACCTCCTAACCGCTGCGTCCATAGGTCTCCTTCTCACATGGCCAAACCATCTTAGTCGGTTTTCCATCATCTTGTCCTCTATTGGGGCCACTTTTACCTTCTCCCTAATCACCTCAATCCTTAACCGGTCTTTCCTTGTGCTTACACCATACAAATAGCAAAATAAGTCCATCCCCAGTTTGATGTCTCATTTAACTTTAGTGGTCAACAATTCCAATTTTTGACCATCAAATATATGTAGTAAAGACAGAATCTGAAATGTCAAATTTAATACTCCATACATCAAAACAAACTATTTTCATTTTGTCCTTTTTTAAAAGTTGTATAATTGAAAATATTTGTCAAAGTAGACACCCATTGACTAATGTCACAAAGGAACAACATAAATGGGATGGGGTAGGAGATAGTAACACCGATAGCCAAGATATGCTAACCTTGATGTCCTCTGAGTTAACATAGATATGATTTACACGCAAGTAGAGATTTGTAGCAGATATAGCTCTGACACGCCAATCAGTCTTTGAGCTAAACTTTTCCTGCTCATAAGGACTTGTGGTGGTGGAGATCATATCATCACCATGCACATTAGTCGTTTTTGTTGTGACGGCAGTTAATTGAGTAGCTGCCTTTGCCTGGATGCAGAGGTAAAAGGACGTTTTTAGCTATGGTGTAAGCACAAGGAAACAAAGAAATCATTGCAAAAAAAAAAAAGTAAAAAAAATTCAATCCTAGAACGGCTAGAATCATAGTTTCAACACACCTGATTACTAATATCAGCAATTTGCTGTCTCTGTTGAGATGGGGGAGTTATCTCAGCTCCAAGAATGATATCACGAATCTCAGACTGCGTCAAGGCCGACGTGTTCACGTTGTTCTTCTTGGCATAGTCAGAAAGTATAAGGTCTCTCAGGGCAACCTCAACCTGCAGAGAACGATCTCAATTAACGTTTCAGGTAGAGAACGAAAGAATACAATCCCCAAAACAACAACTGGCTCCTTAAATAGCATCAGCTTTTGTATTAGACTCCCTCTCTACCCGCCAAGAGTTTTCACTTGCATTTAGATTGGTTTTCTATGTCGGCACACACGAGTTGGCTATACAATATAATACTCTCTCCACCTCACAGACCATGCCAAAAAGGAAGATGTAAATTACACGATAGGACAGGTGAAAGAGATGGTAAACAGTTGGCAGGTCAAAGAGAGTAATATCATAAAAGGGCATTGAGTGCCTTACTCGAGCGCCCTAACACTTGGGATAAGAAACTTGCTTAACACTAATAAATAGCCAGCTATTGTATGGCCCAACAAAGGAAAGACCACAAGGGAAGAAACACAACAAAGAAAGACAAGAAGATTAGCATAAAGGAAACGCAAACCAAATAAAAAAATTACCTTCATCCACTGATCATCAGTGAGAGAAGGCCATATGTGATGTGGTTCAGTGACAACAGTTATGTCAGGCTTCAGTAACATCTTAGCCTTTTCATTGTTAACATGAAGTGATCGGAGGATGAGGATTAGCCGAGAGAACGCTGTATAAGAAGATATACTACTCAACCAGTCATCATATATGTTAAACAAAACCATCTGTGGCTCTGTGGCCTTCAGAATTAGGTCACCAAACTTCTCAATCTTTAAGCAGGCCTGGAAAGGAAGTTGCAGTTCACTTCCTTTTATAACTATGTTTGGGAAATCAAGCAAGTGAACTTCCAAAGGATCCAACATTCCTTTACGTGTCACAATAATTTGCTTTGGTTGTTCCTCAACAGGTAAAGACCGCACTAGCGCAGCTACTTCTTCAGCTGTTTTCCACTTGGCCAACTGACCCAGACGCTTTTGCCCGGCCCATACAGTAGTGTGAATAACCTGTTAAAAAATCAAGATAAAATTAACTTCAGATTCAAATGCGAAGAGAAAACCATGCAGCCTGCAACTAGTAAACAAAAAAACCACATGACAAATTGATAACCAAGAAAAACAGCATACCTTCAAAAAGAGCTGTCCTGTCCGAGGATTAAATATGAAAATAGCACCATTAATGGGCTTGGTGGTTAGATTTCCTTCAAATGTTTTGTGAATTGTGACACGATAGACATTAGTATCGTCGACGAACCATATGATCTGGTTGCTGAATATCTCACCGTAGTTTTGAGATGACAGATACGGCTCAGTGGGTTCAGAAGAGTACAGCTGCAAACCTTTCCTTATACGCTCTCTCAAAACATATAGTGCCGGATTTGACTGCACAATAAAAAGAAGTCAGAATCAGAAAAACACGAATCGAAAAGATAAGCTTGAAAAAAAATGTGAGGAAATGCACCTTCATAATCTTATTCATTGCTTGCGCAAGCAAAGGTTTTGAACCAGGAAACCAGTTACCAAATGCAGAATGCAAGTTGTACGCCAGATCAAGCCCTATCATTACTCCGGTAGGAGACGGATAGATAGACATGTTATCTGTGGTGTAATCCAGAAACTTGGCTCGGGTGTAACGCTCAATATCATGAGAATCATAATCCCCCCAACGAAGCTGCACGTCAACCCAATATTTATTGCTTGCCTTCTGGTCGAACACATCCTTTGACTCAGCCACAAGGCTAGGTTTTGACATAGGCCACCTATGTGCAGCAAAGAGAAGTATGTCTGCACATGAACTGTTCATTTTGTAACTCTTTCGAGGATGTATAGTTTCCTTTTGGACTGTTTCGATCTCCAATGCATCCAACTCCTGATCCAAAACTTGACAAAGATCCATGACAACACTTTCATGGACCTTTTGCCATAAATGTGCACGGAATATCTGTATCAAAGAAATCTTCAACGTAGGAATCTTTCCGTGCATAAATATTCCAGTTAGATCAAGCTGCACCTGGAAACCCACATAAACATTGGCTCGATTGATCGTAGGAGACCACCATAGAGTAAATCTACGATTGGGAATCTGGTTTAACCCAGATCTCTGTGCATTTGTCAATTTTTTGTACTTCATCGATTCCTCAAAACCTGAAGCCTTCTCCCAGAAGAGACCTTCCCATGTAGGGAAATATGTACCCTTGAATAGTGTGTGCTCCAAAATTCCTTCAACTCCTCCTAATGCCTGAATGACATCAGTTCTATAATTATTCAAGTTCCATAGTTTTCCATCATGGCGTTGATGAGTCCACCAAAAAGGATTTTGCTTCAAAACTTGATATTGCTTAAAATCTGTGCGGACTCTCCATCCTTTGTCATAGGCCAAAGTATGACGATCCTTCTGGAACAAAGTATTTATTCTAGGTATCCCACGATCCCAAGAATCTTCCAGATCCTCCAGAGTTAGACGCCTATTCTGTGACTGGGCTTCCTGCCTCTTCAGTGCATACTCAGCCCAAACTCTCTGAGAATCAATAAACTCACTTTCCCAAGGTTGTATGTAGCGATAAAGATTTGGAATCAGCTGGTCCTCTTCATGGCTCATCCCACTTCTGAAGTGGGTCACACCAACATCAGTCTGTTTACTGTATCGAAGATCACTTTGTGGAATCAAGATGTGACCCATAGAAAGCATTCCAAGACCACCAATTTCCTTTGGTGTGTAGAAAATGACAGGCGGAAACCTGCTAGGCATTTTTGAGTTCAATCCAATCTTTATACGAGTCTGGATCTTGTTTTCACACTTAACTAGCAGATCTAACAGCTCCTGAGTATGTACAGTTGCTTCACGAAAGTATGTCATTAGGCCAATCAGGGCAGTGTTC
The DNA here is from genome assembly GCA_029255685.2 of Silene conica. Taxonomy (NCBI): domain Eukaryota; kingdom Viridiplantae; phylum Streptophyta; class Magnoliopsida; order Caryophyllales; family Caryophyllaceae; genus Silene; species Silene conica. Next base: position 74,748,996 of record CM055311.2, read on the forward strand.
CACTTGTTTACTATCTTCGTGAATGTAGTAGAACCTGACGACATAAGAATTTGTCTGACACGATTTTCAAACACTTTTAAGTGTTCGTCATCAACCCTCAAGAACGCAACAGAAGTACGTTCCTTGGTCTGCTCATTCTGCAAGTTCCAAACGCCATCTTTAATGTTGCTAAAAGCCTCTTGTGTCATTCTAATCTTGGGCAGTATCCGTACTTCAAACCCAGACATACTGAAAAGCAAGTTAGGATTATCCTTACTGTAGACAGACACAAAGCCATTCTCCCACTCTAAGGTGGTAATACTTCTTGGGAGGCGATTCTTCATATCCCAGAAAACACTTCTACCCAGGTTAACATCATGCTTCATGAGCCTCATGCGAGCATCTCGTGGCCAGCACTTTTTGTTGTTGTATCCAACCATATTCTCATTATTAGGATCGGGGTGCTCAGTAAGATATCTCTGAATAAGATCCCGTGCTTCTTCATGGGTGAAGCGGAATAGAATGTGCACCTTGTCAATATAACGAGAATACAATCGAATGGGATGCCTGGTTTCCACCTTTGTATCCCAGTAAGTCATGAACTCATTTGGCATCTGAGGTGGGCCAGCAAGTTCACTGGCACGTGTTAATCCCAAGAGAAGAAGGTCCAACACAAGACCATAATACTGTACTACAAAGGATGCAAACTGAAGTCCCCGTATTAGCCCATACGAGTTTGTGTGACTCATATCCTTGTATGACAAAACCACATTATTCTTTGCAGTAACATAATCAGCAATATTGTGGTCAAGAATCAACCGCAAAAGTCTATTCAACATTGTCAAATCAATCTTTTCAAAGAACTTCTCAAATTTTGTCTGCAGCATAACCACGCACTGACCCTCACTTGTGTCCCATATGCTCTGCAAGTTATTGATACCTTGGCACCATTTATAAACCAGGAGAGGAGGTGGTTCCGTATCAGCAGGCTTAACCCAGTTTGGAAACAGGTGCCTCTTATCCCCTTCATACCACAAATATTGATCAAGATAAGCATCAGTGATCTTCTCAAGAGGTTCAATCTCATAAACAGGGATGAGGTAACTATACAGATCCATGAACTCAATGCCAACTTCTTTAAAGGCACGCTGAGTAAGCAGATGACGTTTGATTCTCGATAAAGCCTCATGCGGGTTATCATATGCCTGCTCGATAAGACCCAGCTCTTCTCTCTGCTGTTGATTCAATCTAACAGCAACACTATATGATTCCTTCAACCTCTCCAAAGCAAGGATAAGTAATTTGGTGTCATGCTTGTATGACAGAGGAGGAAAAGGAATTGGAGAGAACTTTCTCGACTCTAACCAATGTACAGTGGTCGTGTAAATAGCCACAGCTTCTTCTGGTGTAACATATGGCCCATCCTTCAGATAATTGTGCTGGCGTTCTTGCTCTGCCTTCAGCCACAAGCGAGTCAACCGTCCTAGATTTTTACGACAAACTGTCTTGTCAACTGTAGCTCCTCTTCTGATGCGTTCACGGTTATAATGGGCAACATTTGTCCACCAATCTGCCTTTGACTTGACATAACGAAGGATCATATTTTCTATTGGAACGGGAAGACCCGGGACCTTCCAAGGGATGTTTGCTTTCCAACAACGCCAAGCTTCACTCAGATGTTGCAATATAACTCTTGCCTTGTTTTGCTTAATACCCTCCGGCATTGCATCAAGAACATCATGCATAACCGCAGCTCGAAGCTCCAAGTCAAAGTGACTTTCAACACGTTGCTTAGTAACAGTCTTTGCCACGCCTTTGGAATGGCGACCCTCAAACTGCCTTGCAAGCAGATTTCCCAACCACCTCTCCAGCAGCGGTACTATACCACGAAGGAAGAAAAGCCACACCCTCCACATAGGTGCCCAGAAACCACATCCAGGTCCTTTACCAACCGGCCCAGTGTTGAAGCGATAATAAATCAAGTGCTTTAAGTCCTTGCACATGCGGATCTGTCTCATGAGCCTATACTTATACCTATACATTCCGGTCAGCTGCCCCACATGTGAGAATATATACTGCAAGCCATCAGCCAGTTGGAATGCATCCACATTGCCCAAGCGAAATTGAACATTGGCATCGATTACAAGCTTTGTCAAACGCAGAATCTCACGGCAAAGATGAAAAGCATTTCCAAAACGAGATTTCTTACGCTCCTTGGTAGTCAGCGTCTTGACAGGTTTCAAATTGAAATTATAATCAAGATGCAGATAGTTCAGATTTTTTCTATGTATCAAAAGATTCAGCATATTGTACCCTTGCCTGCAGACCTGAAGACCAGCTTCAACCCAATCAAGTTCAGTACTCTGGAAAAACTTGGTAGCTGCAAGAGATCTGAAAAGATGTTTTTTCTTCTGAGCTTTAGGGGGTCTATGATGCAGCTCGTTCAGCACAAAACACTTTAATAGTTTTTGATAGCTGACTCGCACTTTGACGGGGTATGAAGGTGGGCTGGAAAACAAAACCAGGGTGAATAAGCATCAGAACAGGAAACAAAAACAATACTCATCTCCGAATAGGATGATAATCATCACTAAATGTAAATGTGGTAATTGTAATCATATGGGGAAAGGCTAACTTACCAGTGCTCCTTGAACCACTCTGACACAAGTGGTATATCTTCAGCACGTCGTGTTCGACCAGATCTCATATTAAATGGCCTTGGAGCATACAACAATGAAATCCCAGCAGCAGTAGTGTCAGTGTATAGCTGTGTGTCAATGAGCAGTGGCTCTATACCTACTGGAAGCTCAAATTCATCATCGTCATCCTCCTCAAAAACCTTCTTCTCACGGCGATCCTTATGAGCAGCAGTTATTGGATGAATTAAGGGATCATAATAAAATGCTGGGAGATCTGGGTCTTCAGTTTTTATATACATTATCATTGGCGTGTGGTAAGCACCAAGCCTTACTTTCCTTGGTCTATTGTTGTAAAGGTGAGGAAAAGCTATTCTGTACTCTGTTCGGAGAGGTGATCTGATGATGAGGTTGTTGATATCATTGAACTCATTCCAGTCCTCGTCTCCTTTCTCCATATCACGATAAAGAGGCTCAAACTTTGGACCTCCTGCAATCAAGCACAAGTAATTACGTAAGAAACAGTAGCAATCATCCAGAATAACATATATAAGAATCAGGGCAGGCAAACATGACACTGCTCCATGTATCATAAGTTGTAATAAAGACGATTACTTATCTCATAAATATATGGGATGAAAAATTCAGACTACTAGTCTACCACGATATGCAATATAAAACATCAATGAAGCATGAGATATCATATATAGCCGTTGAAATGCTTGGATGGCAGAACCATCTATACTAGTTCTCTACACAGAAATAATGATAATAGTCTAAGAATTCTACGGAAAAACAAAAAAAAAAAACTTCCAAGTGGAGTGACACCAAATACTAATGAAATATCGGGAGAAAAAGAATTTCGACATACCAGGTATGCACATATTCAATGCCTTTGCTGTGAAGAAAGATTCCATGTCGAATAAATAAAAGTAATTCTGGTCTACCAAATCCGAGAGCAACTGGCCAGCGAACCGATATAATGTTGCCATGATTGGCAGAGAAAGATGCCATTTTCGATAACTTGGCCCATTAATAAGTTTTGTTTTGACCAAAGGTTTATGATCATAAAACCAAGCATGCACAGCAGAGTCTTCTTCTTCATCCAATTCAAGTTGGATTGGCTCCAAGGGGTCCACATCCAAGACATTATCAGCATAATCCAGTGGAGGCTCCTCATCATCAAAAGGGGGGAACCTCATTCTTTTAAAGTGGCGACGGTCTCTCTTCTCTCTCCTCATCATTATCCACATAGTACCCCACTGAGCCAAATATATGGGTTCAACAACCCATGGTATTTCATTTACAAACGTAATTGCACCAGTAATGTGATACAGAACCTTGACATCACGGACCTGTTCCCAAGGCATGGGCATGTTTTCAAGGAGCTTGTAAACTGCATGTGGAACAAATTTAAGAGCCCCTAAATACACGCGTTTGTCATGGCGATATTTCTTGGATGACATGTCTCCATGGTCCCTGCAAGCAATAATTCATGAAAGAAAAAGAGTAAACTCCAAGAGGCTATTCTGCATGTGAAACTTTCTTGTGTAATGTTTTAAAACGCTCAGTACAACTATAGGAAACAATCATCTATACAAATACGATAACTTCTAAAGGCCACAACACCAGAGTATACATTTGATTTCGGAATTCAGAAATTATCTAGGATTTTGCTCTAGCTAGCTATGAAATTGCTTTGATGGCTTCAAGCCAAGAGCCCACGACCTAACTACGGCTTTATCACTAAAATCTACTTTAAGCAATTAAAACATTAACAGACTATTTGAGTGAGGTGCTGATGCTACAAACTGGACACTTTTCAGGATAAATTTTCTGACAGTAACAGAGTATCTTCCTTGCAGAGGAGATAAATGAGAATGCTACATGCCTACGTGCACTCTGAAGCCATCAGCGACTTCACCTTTAACCACCAACACAAACAGCCAAATAAACCTAATCAGGTACTTATTTCACCCAATATTCCAAGGAAAGGGATTTGGGGAAGAATATTGCACTCATAAAGCTCGGCAAAGTTGGACAACTTGAACAGAGAACCAGCCGGAATTATCATAAACAACATCCTAGTAAACCTTGTCCTACTATAATTCTTTCTACTTCAGTAAAAAAATCTCCCCAGGCTCAATAAAACTGTACCAACAAGATCAACAACTCCAGACCTCAATGATTATCTAGCACCATTATCACAAAAATGCTAAAGATCATTCCAGGACACCGAATAGAGCGTGTATTTCTTTTGTATCTAAAAAGCTTATAACCCTTCCCAACTTTCCCGTTGATACTGTCAACCCAATGTAAATAGACATTTCTCCCTACATTAATGAAAATCATCCCACCTTAACCACTACCACCAATCACAAAGAAAACCTAACCATCATTCTAATACACAAATTGTAACAATTATAGTAAATACAGTTTCTTAACAGCAGAGATTACCACAAATAACACTGAAGATAGTACCAACACACTGCGTAGAGCACAGCCAATGCAGAACCTAGCTTTTTTTATCTAACCTGCTAAAAATACTTCTCCAACCTTTACGAGAGACATATCTCCCTACATTAATGAAAATAATCCTAAGCTATCAAAACTCTGCACATTAATTAGCAACAAAAATACACAATATATAATATATAATATATAATAATATTATAGTAAAACATACTCCAACAAACAATGCTGAATATCATTTGAATACACAATATAGGGAGTTAGTAAAAATAGTTCAGTTGCACAAGTTATCACACCTAATGTTGATTTTCATTCCATTACACTGTACAGAGCACAGCCATTGCAGAACCTAGCACATTTTTATCCAAAAGTGCGGATAAAACTTCTCGGTTATATAATCCCTCCAACTGCAGTAAACATTTCTACCTACATTCAAGAAACATATCATTCCGACACACAACATACACCAAAACTGTTACTAAAAAACCTTTCACTCTGCATAAATCAAATCAAATAAAACTAACCTTCATAACAACACGAGAAAACAAACAACAAAAGTACTACGCTTCACAACACAGTAATTTGAGAGAAAACGAAAAACAAAACTCCATAACAATAAGACAATTCGCCAGAAAACGATCAACAAATTCCGCAACAAAACAATAATCTGCAAAGTTAAACTCACGCTAAAATCCTGCGAGTAAAACCAAAACTCCTTAACAACACAATAATTTGTGAGAAAAACAAACTAAACTCCATAACAACAGAATACTTAGCCAGAAGGTGAACAACTAAACTCCATAGCAACACAATAATATACGAAAAACTGAACTAAGCTCCAAAATAACACAATAATTTGCCAGAAAACGAACAACTAAACAACATACCAACACAATAATATACAAGAAACAAACTAAGCTCCATAAAAACACAATCATTTGCGAGAAAACGAACAACGTTAACTCCACAATAACACAATAATTCGCGCGCATAACAACATAATTAGCGAGTAAACATACCGTATAATTTTGCGAACATGTTCAGGAGGCATATCCTCTTTCTGCGTCTCAACAAATCCAAACTTACGCTTATCGCCGTATCGCTTCGAATTAAGCTGCATCCACTTACGCGCCTTCTCCTCAAGCCTCGCTTCAGCATCGGCAGCGGATTCCGGCTGTTGCGGCGTCGAAGGCGGCTGAAGCACGGTGTAAGAAGGTTGTACGGACGCCGGCAGTGGAATAGACGTCGTCCCCGGCGGTGCTAGCGGCGGCAGGTGCGCCATTGGATTATCGTTGCTGATTGCACCGTTCCACATTGCTGAACCCTAGAAGAAGTTGAGTGTAGTGTTAATATTGGTGGCAATTGTACGTAGTAAACCCTAATTTGATGGGAAAAGGGGGAACCAAGACGACGATGATGCGATTGTAGCCTTGTAGCAGCATGAATTGTGATTTATCAAGGGTTTAAGTTAAGAAAACAGGAGAATCGAGCCCAGCAAGCTGGGAGCGACGTACAAAATTGAAACGTGAAGCATGCTTTTTTTTCTTATAATAATAAGACTAATCAAAACAGTCATAATCCGTCCCTCTAAAAACACGGATCAAATTAGAGGTGAATAAATTTAGCTCCGGAGCAGCCCATTTTACCTGGATTAAACCTGGACCGAATTATTTTGGTCCGGTCTTCGGTCCTCATTTTTTCAAGTTTTGGTCTTCGATCCGGTTTGGTCCAAGACCGGTTAATTTAGGTCCAGACCAAATAGACCAAAGTTCATGCTTTTTAAGACTATTCATACCCGAAAAAAAAAAAAAAAAAAAAAAAAAGACTATTCATTAAAATATTTTGAATTAAATCAAAATTTTATTTAGTATTGTCAATAATTTTCATAAAAAGTGTCGTCTAACTATTTAAATGCATTTTATTTAGTGAGATTAAAATGTAATTATCAAAATAGTGAAAAAAATAATTTAGGTCCATTTCGGTCCAAGACCGGACCGGACCAAATATTTTGGGTTTGGTCCGGTATTTGTTCCACCAAATTTTTAAGTTTGGTCTTCGGTCCGGTCTTGGACCGATTCTATACCCCAGGTCAAATGTCATCATTTTAACATCAAATGTAACCCGTATAATTTTCTAAGTCAATAGGTTGTTTTTTCACGTAGTCACATTTGTATTTAAAATGGTGATATTTAACACGACTTTTTGAAGAAACGGAATTGACTCGTCTTCAATGAAAATTTGTGATTTTTCTGCATTATCCAAATAACTACTCGTGAAATAATTATCGGTGATATATTATTTTAAAGTTTGTTATTAGCGAAACTTTAAAAAAGATAGATATGTGAATTTTTCCATTTAAAATATAAAATATGAATTACAAACACCTTACCAATTTAATATCACAACGGATGTCGTCTTTATCGCTATTTATTGTACTCCGTATTTGTTAACTTAATTTCTTAATTGATTCATCAAATTTTCGTATTTACCATTTTAAATTTTAATTACTCGTTTGCTTATCAGTTTGCCGGAGTATTACTGGCAAAATAGTATATGAATTTAACTTAAATTTACCAAATCTTCATTATGAGTACAACATACAAAATAAAAAAACACGAGATACACTATAGAATATTTGAATACTTATAATGTTAGTACTATATTATTTGAAAGTTAAGTAATTAATGGGATTTATTTAAAATGTTAATAGTAAATTTGATTTAATTTAAAACTAGTGTAACACCTGTGAAAAATCACGGCGTTACGTACACTTACTTGTAAAGATGACATATATACTTTTACTTATTACAAATTCTCATTTGTGACGGCAGTATCCGTCACAAGCTTGTGACAGATACCGTTTCCTCTCACAAAATACCCACTTTTTCTCTCTCTCCAACCCTATTCATGTGGTACCCTTTCTCCACTTACTCATTTTGTATCAATTTTATCTCACAAAATATTCATGTACTTTCTTATAATAAAAAAAAAACTAATATAATATCATTGTATACATTAAAATATATATACGGAAATTATAACATTCAAGCTTGAGAACCTTAATTTATCTAAGTACACATGAAAATGTTTATAAGATTAACAAATTTAAGACATGTTTAAAATGAAACAATTAAGTCATAGCTAAAATATGAAATTATAACATACAAATGTAAGTAATTTAAGCTATTTAAATTATAAAAAAACCCAAATTAAGATAATTAAGTTTTATATATTACAGAAAATGAAACTAATATAAAATCGATTCTGACGAATCTTTTCATAATAAATATGTAAATAAAACAATAAAACAAAATAATAGATTATTGATCGTCCTTAGAGGTCCGATATAATGATAACAACCCAACAAATTGGTTTTGATAAAATAGTACAGCATAACCCACTATTAAAGGATGAATAAACATATTAAGACGGAGCCCAAAGGCCCAATGATAGAACCCTGAAGACGGAGCCATTTTACAATGATTATAGAAATTTGAAGACGGAGCCCAAAGGCCCAATAATATTATACAATGATTTTATCTGTTTAGCCATTTTTACGTATATTCAAGACGTAGTCCAAAGGCCCAATAATAGCAATAACCGTTCAAAACATCATCAAAATCCAAATTGAACTTTTCCACCTACAAACCTCTGTGAAAGGACAAACTCACATTTCAACAAAATTCCAAAGTAAACACCTCTACCTACAACTCCCTCCATGTAAGACGCTAGCAATAACTGAACTTTTTACTTCTCAGTTTTTGATCAATTTTAAAAATTTGTTTATGCAATGCTAAACGGTGTCAATAGTTTTAGCCCAATGTGGCTACTAATCTATTCTTCGTCTCAATTTTTTTTATTGATTTTGCATGTTTATTGATTTTGGTAGATTATAGTTTATATATGATAATTGTGGGTCGTGGTAGGCTGTCTAGAGCTTTGAAGATATATGGGGACTGGTTTGGAAATTGAACGGTATCTGAATATAGTGGTTATTGTAGTAGGCTGACAGCCTTGGTATTGGCTGAATATAACCAACATCCGAGCCCGGAGTTTCGACAAATTAATATATATACTGGAAGTATTGACTTTGTTAGAAAATTTCCGTTTTACGTTTGTTGGATTTAAATGTGTTCTATGACTTCTATCTGAAACCTTCATAAAATGTTTTTGTTTTGAATGGCTTTCAACAACCCACTGTAAGAATGAGTGAATGATGGCATTACATATTTTCAAGGGGACATTACTGTGAATTACGGAGCATATACCTATCAGCAATGGCTGCCACTCTTCCACAGCCAACAAAGTAACAAACCATGTACTGCAGAACTCGAGTACATTAAAATATTGAACATCAATACAATGGCAAAATGTACCTCTCTCTAGACTTCTTTCTCGAGAAAAAACCACCAGCCTTATACCGTGATGTAGGAAGCTGCTTGATAAGTTCTTGAGAAAGACCCCGACTTTGAGTTCCAACTGCCTCGCCTAAATCAAGTAGTTCCTGCAACGATAAAAAACAAGCAAATTCATCAACATGTCTTTACAAAGCTAACTTGCAGAACTAAACGCTTACACGTCATCAAAAAAAATCCTTCACACACGGTATCAACAGTTTGTAGAAAATGGCATAAATATAAAAGAATACAAATTACAAACAACTTCCACAGGCTTAAAATATCGAAGCCATACTAAGAATATATCCTCATTATGAAAGAAAGATGATATCAGTAGTAACAACATATTATCTGAGTAAGACGAACTCCATAATTGAGGTCACTAATAGTAAGAAAATTTGTCATAGCCATTTGATTTGATCAAGTAAAGAAAATTTCGTGAGATAATTGCACAAAATGTTTAGATGATTTTGTATAAGAATGTAAAGGTAGGGTATATAAAAGACGTAGTTAGACTCCAGTATATGGAAAATACAAAGTTTATCCAGTATATGGAAAATATTCGTAATTGTTATTTGACTGAATCACGTTTAACTATTGTTACCTAATTTGTAAGGTTTTGATTAAATATATAATCAAATATTGTTAATTGTAGAATATTTAGGTCAAACAAAATAATTTTGTTAATTGACTGAATCACGTTTTTAGCATCAGAATAATTGTCTTTAAGTATTGTTGTAACACCCCGATATTTTCCGTATTGTAAATTTAAAGATTCAATTGAATTTCAAAAATAATTTATATTTTATTAAATTTCGTAAATATCTTTTTGTAATAAGAATATTTCGTTTTAAAGCTTTTTAGTTTCAATTTATGTTTCGAGTTTTATAAATCTAAGTTTCTGTTTTTATTTTCGAGAAATGACATGTATGGCGGATAATTTCATGAAATGTGGTTTACTTGCATATTTTTGTCCCATCTTGAGTAATAATAGACTTGCGAGGTTGTTTCCGTCTTAATTAGTCAAATCCGAGTCCATCTCGACTCATTAAATGAATTCCGAGTCATTCCCGACTCAAAACCCCCTTATAACCTTTATGTTGTGTTCATTTCACACAACCGATTCATTACTTCTTCATCTTCAAAATCAGAAAACCCCCAAAAACCCCCATTGTTGGTGTTTCTCAAGAACACAAATCCGTCTCTACCGCCTTCGTTTCTTGCTCAAATCCCGAGCTCTTTCCATGTAAGTTCTCCTCTTCTCCTTCTCCTTCTTTTCATGTCTTTAAAAGCTAGTATTGTTCGGTTTTTGGAAAAACCTATTTTTCTAGGGTTTGATTGTGATTCGTTTTTCTTATCGTTCTTGAGCGAGAATGGATGCTTGGACTTCAATGAAGGATTCTTTGAATATTTGAAGAGCTTTAAAGGTAACTTTGAGAGGTTACTCGACTTTGAGTCAAAAATCGTTCATGTGTGGTTATTGTTGGTTTAATTTCTGAAATTGTGATGTATTGTGCTATTTAGTTCATCATTTATTCGATTGAAATGAAATTCATGATTGATTTGGTAGTAATGAATGATAAGATATGATGTCATATAGGCACGAGAATCTAGTTTTTTTTTCATCTCAAAAATAAAGCCTAAAACGCGTAACAGAGCTGAAAGTTCCAGAGAAAAGCGCAGGCTGCGTCTATTGGCGCAGGCTGCGTCAAATAGCGCAGGGCTGCGGTATTTAGCGCAGGCTGTGGTTTAGTCTGACAGCAGCATCTTCGAAAGGCCATATCTCTCTCGTTTCTTATCCAAATGAGGCGTGTGACCTATCGTTGGAAAGCTAAGATCACAAGCTTTCACCTTCTCTTGGCCTTGCATCAATAGGAGCTCTAGAACTCGAGATATAGTCGTTTGAAGTTGACCCTTGTGAAACCGAGTTTTCAATTCTTCATTTTGGCTCTTGTTTGTGTATGCCAAGGCTTCAATTCTTCCTTTTTGCTTGCTTCTCTTTACTTTGCACTTATTCCCTTGGTTAAGCTTTGCCTCTCCTTCTCCTCCTTGATATATGAATATATTATATGAGTTTCGTAAATTATACTTCCGTTAGCCTCATGTTAATCGACCATATGCTTAGTAATAAAAAGCTACTCATCGTGTTGTTGCCCGTTCGGACATTTGTTGAGTATGTTAAATCATTATAAAACTTCTATTAGAGTGTATACAATTATTATTTATGATTCATGACTCGAATTACGTATATTCTTCATGTTAATTCGCATACTTACGACATGAACTTGTCATCAAATGTTAGTTATTTTATTTCCCGAATGAAATGTAAACTTGTGCATGAGACTCGTCACATGAATTCTCTTTATTGTATTACTCATGTGGGTAAAATGTTTAGATACTTCTGTTGTTGTTGCATGGTTGAATGTTTAAGCCATTTTAGTAGCTAAATTGAGGAGGAAGACCCCCCGGCCGGGCAACCGGAAGGGAGACCGGCTCCTGCTTCAAGTTAGCTTCTCAAAACTAGCTTAAGTGTTGTCTTGTTCGAATTGAAGCTCACATGTATTAAATGAGTTAGTCAACGGTTATGTTAGCTTGAATGGTAATGATAACGGTTAGGTTGTCTTACTTGTAACTTGATAACGGTTATGTTATCTTGAGTTGAGTCGAGTAACGGTTATGTTACTTTACTTGTGATTTGATAACGGTTATGTTATCTTAAGATTGAGTCGGGTAACGGTTATGTTGCCTTGCTTGTGGTTGGATGACAGTTATGTCATCCTAAGTTTGTGAGTGACGGTTATGTCACCTTGTTTGTGAATGGATAGCGGTGGTACGATTTGTATATCATTGTAATGAACTAATGCCGCCCCGGTTATGGGTTTTATCTATGTTCGGGATTGGTTGGTGTCCGTGGTTATGCGGCCCGGTTCCCGTGTGTCGTTCGGTGTAGGTTATTACATCGAGAGGTCTGGCCAGGTCTTAGGCATATAGTTGTCGGTTATGCACTATACATAGAGTCGGTGTCGTGGTTATGCGTCCCGATAGCTAGTGTCGTGGTTATGCGACCTAGCGGTCAGTGGTAACGGTTATGTTCCCTGACGGCGTTCATTCTATTCTTGTATGTTCTGTGATTGGCCATGCCATCTAGTGTTGGCCTCTGAGTCAATTACTTGCTTGTTGTTTGTGTGAATGAACATGCCATCAAGTGTTGGCCGCTGAGTCATTCACTTGAGTTAATTATCCGTTTGATATAGTTCACATGATGACCGTGTTTGTAGTTCACATGTTGGTTCATGCTTGATCATGCTTGTCATATTTGAATATGTCATATTTGAGTATTTATCTTGGTATATGCATGTTCATATGTATATGTTGTGTTGTATTACCGTTTACGTGTTTTCTGACAAAAAGTGGCTGGGAGAACCTCGAGTTACTCCCCACTGACTGTGGCGTACATGTTTCATGTATGTAGGTTGGTGCTGTTTGGGGAAGACGTGTGGCTAGCGAGCATTGTTGATTACTCGACAAATTACCTATTTACGTTTAGCTTAGATTTAATTCTGTTGCTATCGAGGGATACCTTATCCCTTGTAAACTTTCATTTATCTTGTATAAGTTATACTTTTTCTTTAGTTTTAAATCTTCCGCATGTTGTTTTTGATATTCCGCGATTAAGTTTATTTATATATGTCGAAAGTTTTTAAAATACCGTATTTTCCGCTGCAAGTTGCTTGTTTATTTTTATGTAATATCGCGGGGTGTCACAGTTGGTATCAGAGCAGTAATGCTCCCGACGCACGCACGTGTACCCCAACTTAAATATGAACTTGACCTGAAATAATGAATGAGAGATGGGTAGATTTAAGGACCAAGTGGTAGTCTGTATTGTGATTTCTCTATGTTAGGTCTAACTGGTTTGTTCATTGTCCTTGAGTTTATTGTTGTGCTTTAGAACAGGTGAACCGCGAGCTTATCTGAATGGTGATAAAGACTGGTGTCTACTACCGAAGTTGGAGGATTCTTGTTATCCTTGGTAAAGGTTTCCTTGTTCCCTAATCTACTCATTGTTCTCATGCATCCTCTTTCTTCTCTTGTCTCCGGATGTATTTCCTTATCCTTAACACCCCCCCCCTCCGAACTTGCCTCGGAAGCTACTTTTATAACCTTCCGACTTAACCCCATGCTTGTCACTTTCCTCTTCTCTTGGCACTTCATAAGTAGCTTAGCTTAGTAGTTGAAATTTGAGGAACTTGTTCAAGGATGACCCCTTAACCTTCTTTGGGAAAGATAATGTTTTGGAATGGTTTAGGGAGTGTAATAGGCTTTGTCTTAGTGAACATAATGCTTAGTTCGTTGCCCCATGATGAATGGAATTGGTGGGTAGAATCTTTGGCTTAAATAGTGAATAGTGTAGGTGATACTTGGTGGAACTTAACCTTTGGGATCATGATTACGATTGAGAGCCTTTGGATTGAAATGTGTTGGTTCCAGAGTACAAAGGAACTGTTAGGACTCATAAATATGAATTCGGGAAGTATGCTTGGGATACTAACAAAGATGGATAGATGAGTAAAGTGAGCTAGTAATACTTGACCTTGAGAATCTGTTCTAAGTTTAAGTGGCATGCTATGTTGGCAAATAAGAGTCGTTCATAGCTATGGATGAGTAATGGACAAATTAGTATTGTGGCCTTAGAAGGATTTATTGGGATTTATGGTCTTAGTTGCTTGAACGGAATTAGTGTTATGCTATTTGTGGAGTTACTTAAAGGTCATATCTTAGAATGTCTGAGTGGCGTAGTGAAGTATAATTTGTGGACTTGTAGGTTTTCGAGCCTGAGATGTTTAAAGGATGTTTGGATTCTTGTGTAGAGGTGAGAATATATATAGTGAACTTTAACGTCCGCTCTCTAAAGTGTTGATGAATTTTGAGGAACCTACTTCTTTATGGGATCGAGTGGGAGTGAGGTGATGAATTGTAAAGTAACGTTGGTATAGAGATATATGGTTGATCCTGGAGTGTTATAGAGTATCATTTGAGGAATTTAAGATATAGAGATACCCGAATTTTATAAATTTGTGGATGTTGAGATGGCCGTGCACCTTAAATTTTGGAAGGACTTATCGTATATATATGGTGGACCATTTGGGAAGATGTGTCTTGGATGGAATTAGTTCAACATGCTTGAATTGAGAAATAGGAGTTGAGAACCTTGTGAGGATCCCAGGAATCCCGAGCCTTGAGATTTGTGCCAGTTGAAATTATAATCTTGCTTCAACGCCTCCCTTCTTCTTTCTCCTCCCCTGTGAACCCTGTTGAGCTATGCTTTCCTAACAATTCTTGCTTGACCTTCTGTTATATCTTGTATCTTCTTAACTCTAATGCTTACTCTTCCATTCTGGGCTTCACTTTCATTGGCATCCTTAGCCCGGAATTTCCAATCTTGTTACCTTGTCTCTCTCTCTTTCTCTCTCGAACTGCTGTATCTCGTTTTCCTCTAAGCTTGTATCATGTCCTTACCTTTGTAAACCTTGCCGTCTTTCTTCATGCTTAGTTGTGAGGTTGACTTGGTTGGTGGAGTGGTAATATGTGTTTGAGGACCTTCGGTTTGGTTTTATCGAAGTTAGTTGAGAGAGGTTGCAATGATACCCTTAGGTAATGAGGTGGTATGCCATCCTAGTGGTTTTGTGTTAAGGACTTAGTTATGTGAGTGCTTCCTATGTTTTGGTGACAATCGCGAAAGTGGAGTTGTTAATGGGATTCTATGAGAGTGTTAGTGGCTGAGTAGAAACCGTTGGATGGGAGTTACCTTTTGGACTGAATGTCCTCCTTATGGTGATAGAACGTGGTAATCGATGTTACAAGATGTAATTTGTGGTTTGGGTTGAGAGACCTTGATTAGATGGAACTAGATGCTTGGGTGTTGGACCGGCAGTCCTATGTTTGGACCTTTTTCGAGTCGAGGAATATCGTGTTGTGCTTTGGAATTTGAGGATGTGGGTGAGTGTCTCACGGCCTTTAGGTGGGAATTTATGAGATTCAGAGAATGCAACTTTCATATTTTGGTTATCGGTATGAGTACATTGGACTTTGTAGGGTTGATTGGGGGACCTAATGTGTGATGGGTCCTAAGTTGTGGTCCTTGTTTGGTGATTCCCCTTAGTTAGGGCCTTACAATTTATGTTGGCTGAGAGTGAGAAAGGTCGTGTTGATAGTTATGGACCTAATCTTTGGAGGTTGTTGAATGTTTGGTTGATCGCGAGTGGTGATGTCCTTTGGTAATGAGATACCTTGAACCGTAGATAATCTAGAAATGAGTGACCCAAGTGAGTTAAGGAAACCTTGAGAGTGTTATGGATTGAAAGAGCTATTTTCCGAGGTGTGCAAGGAATCGTGATGACGATGTTTCTTTTGTGGATCGAGTGGTTAGTGTCTCCGTATCCTGGGAGAGTTACCTACCCTCCCTTAACCTTAAGCTCTTGTTTCCATACCCATGTTCCTTGTGGTTTCCCTCTTTTCCTCTCTTGCTGAGGACCGTCCTTGACTTTGAAAACAATGGTTTAATGCCTTGTCTTAGTTAGTTTCCCTTGTTGACCTTGTTGTGTTTCGAGTTCGTTAAGGGTCCGATCCGACTCTCCTTGGTTGCTTATGTGTAGTTTTCATGCTTGTGTTTTATTTGAACAATGTTCAACTTGTCCTCCATTTATGCACTTTATAATTAATTTGAGTAGCATTGCTTATGTTGTTGAAAATTTTTATTTCGGTTATAATCTTATTTATTTGAAGATTTTCAAAATGAAAATTTCCTTTCGAAACAACGTGTTTTGGAAACTTTAAACCGACTTACAAATTTTGGATTTATGTTGGCGTTTGATTTGATGTAAGATTTGTTATTGGAGACGTCTGATGACTGGAATTACGCTTGTCGACGTGGGATTTAATTTTGACTTTTGAACTTGTCCTTGTTTCGGAATGTCGGGCTCTTGAGTACGTAACGAGAACCTTAACGCTCCGTTGATGAGGACTTGTGCCCTTAGATTTTCCTTTCGAAAATATTTGAAAGAAAGCTATGTTTTAGAATGTCAACTTTTGATAGACACCCTTTCTACTTACAAGTTTCGAGGACGAAAATTTTTAAAAGGTGGGGTGATTGTAACACCCCGATATTTTCCGTATTGTAAATTTAAAGATTTAATTGAATTTCAAGAATAATTTATATTTTATTAAATTTCGTAAATATCTTTTTGTAATAAGAATATTTCGTTTTAAAGCTTTTTAGTTTCAATTTATGTTTCGAGTTTTATAAATCTAAGTTTCGGTTTTTATTTTCGAGAAATGACATGTATGGCGGATAATTTCATGAAATGTGGTTTACTTGCATATTTTTGTCCCATCTTGAGTAATAATAGACTTGAGAGGTTGTTTCCGTCTTAATTAGTCAAATCCGAGTCCATCTCGACTCATTAAATGAATTCCGAGTCATTCCCAACTCAAAACCCCCTTATAACCTTTATGTTGTGTTCATTTCACACAACCCATTCACTACTTCTTCATCTTCAAAATCAGAAAACCCCCAAAAACCCCCATTGTTGGTGTTTCTCAAGAACACAAATCCGTCTCTACCGCCTTCGTTTCTTGCTCAAATCCCGAGCTCTTTCCATGTAAGTTCTCCTCTTCTCCTTCTCCTTCTTTTCATGTCTTTAAAAGCTAGTATTGTTCGGTTATTGGAAAAACCTATTTTTCTAGGGTTTGATTGTGATTCGTTTTTCTTATCGTTCTTGAGCGAGAATGGATGCTTGGACTTCAATGAAGGATTCTTTGGAGATTTGAAGAGCTTTAAAGGTAACTTTGAGAGGTTACTCGACTTTGAGTCAAAAATCGTTCATGTGTGGTTATTGTTGGTTTAATTTCTGAAATTGTGATGTATTGTGCTATTTAGTTCATCATTTATTCGATTGAAATGAAATTCATGATTGATTTGGTAGTAATGAATGATAAGATATGATGTCATATAGGCACGAGAATCTAGGTTTTTTTTCATCTCCAAAATAAAGCCTAAAACGCGTAACAGAGCTGAAAGTTCCAGAGAAAAGCGCAGGCTGCGTCTATTGGCGCAGGCTGCGTCAAATAGCGCAGGGCTGTGGTTTAGTCTGACAGCAGCATCTTCGAAAGGCCATATCTCTCTCGTTTCTTATCCAAATGAGGCGTGTGACCTATCGTTGGAAAGCTAAGATCACAAGCTTTCACCTTCTCTTGGCCTTGCATCAATAGGAGCTCTAGAACTCGAGATATAGTCGTTTGAAGTTGACCCTTGTTAAACCGAGTTTTCAATTCTTCATTTTGGCTCTTGTTTGTGTATGCCAAGGCTTCAATTCTTCCTTTTTGCTTGCTTCTCTTTACTTTGCACTTATTCCCTTGGTTAAGCTTTGCCTCTCCTTCTCCTCCTTGATATATGAATATATTATATGAGTTTCGTAAATTATACTTCCGTTAGCCTCATGTTAATCGACCATATGCTTAGTAATAAAAAGCTACTCATCGTGTTGTTGCCCGTTCGGACATTTGTTGAGTATGTTAAATCATTATAAAACTTCTATTAGAGTGTATACAATTATTATTTATGATTCATGACTCGAATTACGTATATTCTTCATGTTAATTCACATACTTACGACATGAACTTGTCATCAAATGTTAGTTATTTTATTTCCCGAATGAAATGTAAACTTGTGCAGGAGACTCGTCACATGAATTCTCTTTATTGTATTACTCATGTGGGTAAAATGTTTGGATACTTCTGTTGTTGTTGCATGGTTGAATGTTTAAGCCGTTTTAGTAGCTAAATTGAGGAGGAAGACCCCCCGGCCGGGCAACCGGAAGGGAGACCGGCTCCCGCTTCAAGTTAGCTTCTCAAAACTAGCTTAAGTGTTGTCTTGTTCGAATTGAAGCTCACATGTATTAAATGAGTTAGTCAACGGTTATGTTAGCTTGAATGGTAATGATAACGGTTAGGTTGTCTTACTTGTAACTTGATAACTGTTATGTTATCTTGAGTTGAGTCGAGTAACGGTTATGTTACTTTACTTGTGATTTGATAACGGTTATGTTATCTTAAGATTGAGTCGGGTAACGGTTATGTTGCCTTGCTTGTGGTTGGATGACAGTTATGTCATCCTAAGTTTGTGAGTGACGGTTATGTCACCTTGTTTGTGAATGGATAGCGGTGGTACGATTTGTATATCATTGTAATGAACTAATGCCGCCCCGGTTATGGGTTTTATCTATGTTCGGGATTGGTTGGTGTCCGTGGTTATGCGGCCCGGTTCCCGTGTGTCGTTCGGTGTAGGTTATTACATCGAGAGGTCTGGCCAGGTCTTAGGCATATAGTTGTCGGTTATGCACTATACATAGAGTCGGTGTCGTGGTTATGCGTCCCGATAGCTAGTGTCGTGGTTATGCGACCTAGCGGTCAGTGGTAACGGTTATGTTCCCTGACGGCGTTCATTCTATTCTTGTATGTTCTGTGATTGGCCATGCCATCTAGTGTTGGCCTCTGAGTCAATTACTTGCTTGTTGTTTGTGTGAATAAACATGCCATCAAGTGTTGGCCGCTGAGTCATTCACTTGAGTTAATTATCCGTTTGATATAGTTCACATGATGACCGTGTTTGTAGTTCACATGTTGGTTCATGCTTGATCATGCTTGTCATATTTGAATATGTCATATTTGAGTATTTATCTTGGTATATGCATGTTCATATGTATATGTTGTGTTGTATTACCGTTTACGTGTTTTCTGACAAAAAGTGGCTGGGAGAACCTCGAGTTACTCCCCACTGACTGTGGCGTACATGTTTCATGTATGTAGGTTGGTGCTGTTTGGGGAAGACGTGTGGCTAGCGAGCATTGTTGATTAGTCGACAAATTACCTATTTACGTTTAGCTTAGATTTAATTCTGTTGCTATCGAGGGATACCTTATCCCTTGTAAACTTTCATTTATCTTGTATAAGTTATACTTTTTCTTTAGTTTTAAATCTTCCGCATGTTGTTTTTGATATTCCGCGATTAAGTTTATTTATATATGTCGAAAGTTTTTAAAATACCGTATTTTCCGCTGCAAGTTGCTTGTTTATTTTTATGTAATATCGCGGGGTGTCACAATTGTTACCTAATTTGACGGTTTTGATTAAATATAGAATCAAATATTATTAATTGTAGAATATTTAGGTTAAAGCAATACTTTTGTTATTTGACAGAATCACGTTTTTAGCATCAGAATAGTTATCTTAAGTATTGTTAGCTAATTTCACGGTTTTGATTAAATATAGAATCAAATATTATTAATTGTAAAATATTTAGGTTAAAAGGAATAATTGTGAGATTTGCATGATTCACGGTATTTAATTGTAGAATATTTAATTATCCTAAATCTGACTTGGCAAGTTTAAAAGCTTTTAATTGGTTGACGAAAATTTAATCTGTGAGGGTGAATGTGAGGGCTTGAAAGAGTGTACGCTGAAACGATATTGCGCCATGTAGGCAAAGTTACATTTTTTTTTTATAGTAATAATGATAAACAAATTATTTGAAAGTTAAGTAATTAATGGGATTTATTTAAAATGTTATTAGTTAATTTGATTTAATTTAAAATAAACAAATTTGAATCGTATCTTCATCCTAACTCAAGCCGTGATTTGTATTCAACCTAACCCAACACGTCAACCCCATTAGAGGATTCCCTTAATCTCTTTCACTTTTATATTAGTCGCTTCGTTATTCATTTATTTTTGTTTCAAACTCCGGCTACCGATAATAAATCGTAGTCTTTTTTTTTTTTTTATCTTTGTGCATTAGAATCACGTTTAAATAAAATTAGTGTTATAGTTGTGCGACTAGATGGCAAAGTCTTTATAATCTACATCAAACAACCTTAATAAGGGACTAATTTTACTCCCGTGCAAATAAATGCACGGATCAGTTTTACAACTATGATATACTGAGCTTATAACATACTATTCATTTTATCGGCAACTAAATTAAAAAATATAGGAACTAAAATTAATTTGGATAATTGCACCGTCTTTAAATTAAATTAAAACGTACAAATAACGAATTAAATACACTTTGGTATATAATTTTTATTAAATTTAGACTTACCATATTAATGGGAGAGACGGTAATTAAATCTATAAGGAGTCAGGTGGATGTCCCTACCACAAAAGAAAAAGAAATCAAATCTTTTCGTTTAATAAATAAGAATCAATAAAATCTCTTTAAATTCTATAGCTTTTATAGTATAGAGATGAGATAGCGATATATATATATATATATATATATATATATATATATATATATATATATATATATATATATATATATCAGACTGTTGTATATCGTATTTTATCTTGTTTGGTATCTTAGTTTGTATTTCATTTGATTGAAAAATATAATGTAATTTAATTCTTAGGCTATAATTATTTTTGTTGTTTGTAATTTTTTGTTTTTCGGATTTAATTTTTGGACCGATATTATATTTTATTTGACCGTTGTATATTGTTATTTAAATATTCGATTAACAATAATTTGATCATATCGTATTTTATTATGACAATGACGAAATGTAATACTGCTGCAATCGATTACGTAATTACTAATTAGGAATGAGCAAAGATTAGAATACGTAATTAGAGATGAGTAAGGTCGGAAATGATTGTGAATATAGGAGAGAGGGAAATTAAATGAAGTTAAAGTAGATGGGTCCATACATTCCTTATTTTAAGGAACCAAGGAGAGGGGCTTAAAATCTACTCCTTTTATAGAGATAGATTATTGGAACGGAGTCTTAAATGTAACGGTTCATTACTTCATTTGGTTTAAGAAGTTAGAAAGGTGAGATTGACAAAGATGTATGAGTAATTTTTTTTTCGTACTTGCTAAATCCCACACGCTACTTTACTTAATCCAACACTTTTTTACGCTAAATTTCCATAATTACCCTTTAATAAAAATAAAATTAAAAAGACTTTTAAAGAAGTTAAAAGACTTTTCTCTCTGTAAACTTAATCAATCAATTATTCGTTCGACTATTATGGATCGTAATTCTCACATATCAAACGTAAGTTCATCGTTTCATCATAATTTTTTATTAAGTTCCGTCTTTTATTCAATTTAGTTGACGTTTTTTTTTTTTCTAAAAACGGGTTTTGTAACAATTAGTATTTGGATTGAATTTGGTTGATGAATGGGTGGTTGTGAGGATGGCAAGCCGGAGAAGGGTGGTTGAGGGATGACGTGGGAGGGTGGTAGACTGGTAGGTGGGCCTTGGGGTGTCGTTATACGGATGTATGCCTGTATGTTTGTTTAGTGCTTGCTAGTTGCTGCGTTATTCTGTTTTTTTCTTCTTCTTCTTTTTTCCTAATTTCAATCCTAGCTTGTTCATTAATGTTATTCTGTTTTTTTTCCTAATTTTGATTTTTATTTTACTTTATAATTAATATTTTTAAGTTTAATTAATTTTCTCCATAATGTTTTTTTCAGGATGATTCGAATAGTGAAAAAGAATCGGAAAAATTGATTGATACTGGATTTATATTCAACCTCCCTGCTAAATGGTACGAAAATCGTGTGCAGATGATAGATGAAATAAAATCACTTGGTTTGTTACATAATATTCATATCCGAGTTTGGCAGCAATTTCCAAAACGTGGTTTTGGAGAGCAAGTGCTTAGGTGTGCACACTCTGGAGATTTTCGTATGCGCAAAAAATATGTTATGCCATGTAAGAGATCTTATACGGGAACCATCAAATGTCAATGCCTATTTCGTTTAAAATGTGTGAAAACAAAAGGACGGTAAATGGGAAATACATGTTCTGAACGGGTATCACAACCACAATCTTGTTAAAAAGAACTAAGGAGATATTGTGAGAATGACCGCTAGTAAAATTAGTGTTTCTAACATATTGATTGACTTGGGTAACAAGGGTATTAGCATTAATGCTAAGCAAGTTTATAACGTTCGTGCTATATCGAAAAACAAGGCGAGATTTTATCGTACAAGCGCAGAACAATTGTTGAAATTAGCGAAGGATCACGGTTATCGTATTTTTCACCAAACAATTCCTGTGTAACTCAAAAAGGTACACATGAACTCACTGACGTCTTATTTGCTCATCCAGATTCGTTTCAACTTTTGAAGGCTTATCCACATGTCCTTATTGCTGATTGCACATATAACACAACTTTTGAAGGCTTATCCACATGTCCTTATTGCTGATTGCACATATAACACCAATAAATATAAGTTGCATTTGTTGGAAGTAATTGGAGTGACACCGGTTCATAAGAATTTTTCTGTTTTCTTTGCGTTCCTGCAAAATGAGCGTGAAACGACATATGATTGGGCATTCAACTGTTTGACAGAGTTGTTAGATTCAAATGAGCCAATTGTGTTTGTAACAGATAAAGAGACGGCATTAATCAATGCTATTGAATTTTTTTTTAAGTGCTAGTCTTTTATTATGTAGACGTCACATGCAGAAAGATGTTGAAGCCTGGGTTAAGAGAAACTACTATGGTAATGCTTTAGTTGGTGAAGTTTTTGCAAAAGGAAAGTGGACACAAATGGTCAGATTTACAACTCTAGATGTAATACCCCCATTTATTTAAGAGCTTTAGCAAGACATTCTCAAATAAATAGGACTGTTACCATCTCGGAATGTCCGAGGTAGTGAATAACAAAGTAAAACAACCAAAGTACTTTATATAAAATTTGATAAAATTTAAACTTTGATACTCAAAACTACGCAGCAGAATAAAGGTACAACTGATGACATCTAAGTGTGATCTATTTCTAAGTAGGTCCAAGCCATGTCTCTCTCCATGCCCAAGCTCCTAATCCATCTGTCTCTGACCTGTAGAATCTACTCCCCATTCCGGATCATCGTAGGTGTACACGAATACACTGTCAACCTCGCGGTTGAGTAGGATAACACAATAATAAATAATGCAACAATAATAATATGCAAATGCCATGACATGCTCGAGCTCAATCTCATTCTCAATCTCAAACCCGAAACACCCAGCCATACCGAACCTCCTGGCAGACTAAAATCGGCCGTCGCCGAACACCAGCTCAAAAGCTGATAAGACACAAGGTCTGGTCTGCAGAACCACCCTGGGCTTTACATCAGAACAATATCTGATCCATATATTTCTCAATAACCAATGCATATGCCATGAGTATGAATGCAACACCAAAATAAATAACCAAAAACTATCATGCTCAGAACTCATACTTGCATTCATAACATACAATGCACATCTACACAGAACTTAACACAGAACAAGCACCGGTGTAACCTACCTGGATAGCAATATAATCTCATCACACCGCTAACATCCAATCAGCCGAATCACTTCATTACATACTCAGCACCTAACAAAATAATATCCTTAATTACTAACTAATACAATTACGTAAACAAATATAATATATCAACCAATCAATCAATTTAATTATCAAAGTAATGTATTGCGCATAACGAGACTATATTAAGCACGACTAGCCAATTAGCTTAATTAGGTGATCAGTTAAAATTACCGTCACAACACGATTTAAACAAATTAACCAAACCAGTTCAACTAATTAAACTAATTGATCCCAACTATATAACTATGAACTAAATCATTAAAATATCAACAACCTCAAACATAATATTAAATCAATAATATTAATAACCATCACATAATTATTATAAACACTAATAATAAACTTACAATAATAATAATAATACCAATACTAACCATAATAAAAAAAAACAAGAATACATAATAGCAAATATGATGATAATATTAATAATAATAATAATAATAATAATATACGTAGAAAACGATAACAAAAAAACCGGATAATACTCATAATACTAATACACTTATAAAGGCGCAACACAACTTATACTAATAAGATGACCATACATGTATACTAACACTAATAACAATACTATTCATAATAGTAATAAGAGAATAATAGTAGGATTAATAATAATAACAACATTAGTAAAATAATAATAACAACACTAATAAGAATAATAATAACTATAATAATAATATTAGTAAAACAGAAACAAACAGTAACATCATAATACGAGTACTACGAGATCAGCGCCAACAGCCCCTTACGTCCTATTTTCCCGTCAACACTACCACCAAGCCGGCCACCCACCACCATCGCCACTGACCCTTACATCTAGCCTACACCACTGCCTACAGTTTCCACCATTTGGACACTACCTGCAACCACCATGACTGCTCTAAACAGGCTGTCGAAGCAGCCTACATACATACGCCTGTACAGTACCTTCGACCCCCTCTTCTTTCACGCTCTTCTCTCACTCACCTAAGTCCCGACACCACCTCTGGCCACCACCATTGTCACCTCTGACACATGGTGGTTCCATTGGTGGTCAGCCTCCAATCTCGTTTCCCTTATAACACACACCAGACCCACCAAAACCACACGAACCCACGCGTTTCCAGCCCCTGTTCTGGAACCGTGTCTCCCTTTTCCGAAAAACCGACTCTCACCACCAAGACAACTACCCTAACCACCACCTAACACCACTCTCATCATCTTCCACACCCCACTACTCCCCTGGTGGCCACCACCAGGCTTAGACTCTACCTAAAACACCTACAACAACCAATATAAAACCGTTGTACACACATATATTCCCCTGCCCCTGTTTCTGTACTTCCCAACCATCACCGCCCTAGTCACCTTCTACGGCCACCCTACAACCCTTAAAAGAAGCCATGAACACCCTACTACTACTACTACTACTACTACTACTACTACCCCTAATTCGTATCAAAACAACAACATAAAACAGTTCGAAAAGACAAACCACAACACGAAAACAGGGTATTATAAAATGAAATGAAACGTGAATAATTATTGTCTTACAGCGACGAGGACGGGCGAAGAAGATGATGATGCGATAGTGGTTGCAGTCCTCTCGTTCTTACTCAAAGCGTTGGTGGTGGTTGAAGTGGAATTAGGGTTTTGTGATTGTATTGGGTAAGAGAGGCTGTTGTCGATGGATAGAAAGCTAGGGTTAGGTTTGTGTTAAACGTAGATTGATAAGGTGGCTGAGTAGTTTTGATGTTTTTGTGTTGATGTAAAGGTTGTGTCGGTCTTTGGGCTGTTTCGGTTGCACGCATATCGAGGCCCAAGTACCTACTTAAACATGTTCTACTCATAATGCTCAAACCCGACACTACACTAATAGTCATATAAAATATAAAACATGTATTCGATAATTAAATTACCGAATATAAACGTTCAAGTAATGTCAACACGTTATTGAAATTAATAAATAATAAAATAAAATACAAATAAAATATACGGAGTATTACAGTCTTCCCTCCTTAAAATGAACTTCGCCCCGAAGTTCGCCATCCCGTAACGGTAAAGAAACATATAACAAGCATGAAACAATCACAAGTAGCACTTATAAAGACTTCAAAACACGAAATGTTACATTCTACCCTCGTTAAGAAAACTTTGTCCTCAAAGTTTAACGCATAACATAGTTAAAAGATACTTCACGATTTACAGTATAATGCATAACAGAAGTAAACAGGATTATCAAATATATTCAAACAATCACGACATAACAATTTACATGCTATAACAACTAGTCATATCATAAACCTGTAAGATTTACAATCATATCCTCCTTAAAGCATGGTTACGTCCTCGTAACACCATTACAAAATTCTACATCCAGTGTTCAAGCAATGATCGAAACAACAGTCATACGTCATCTGATAAGGTAATTAACCTATACTAGATAACTAGCATCCGACTTTAAAGCAACAAACATACTTGTCAATTTAATGCTACGTAATAAGACGAAATCAAGGTAACTAACACTTATAAACCCTTGGAAATTTTAACATAAGTTAACACATTTACACCTATGTAGGCAATCAGCTAATAACTCATAGTTCATACTTGACAAATTAAAACATTTCATGATCATAATCATATTATAGAAGCAAAATCATATTATAGAAAAGACATAAGACAAATTTTAATTAATGTAATTAACATGGGGCATTAACATATTTCCCAAGGTATACACCAATCTTTGATTAGCAAGTCAACTTAGCATTTCTAGGTATAAATAAGTTCAAATCACATAGGTACATTTCCCATCTACTCACATTACACCATTTATCATAAAGTCAGTAATAAAGATAACTTGCAAAATAAGATGTTTATACCATGTGGAACAATTTGCATATTCAGGCAAAATTTCATCAACATGTAGCTACAGATTCTATCATGTTGCAAAACAATTACCATAATTATCAAACATCAGCTTTATCATGGATTATCACTTTGAAGACATTTTGAGACTTTCAAAACGATGAAGTTGTAATTAATGGCAATTTACAATCACGAATCAACTGGCGATTTTACAAGTTACAGATCGAAGACAAGACTAACATCCCTACAAGTCACGTGTCAACCAAATTACTAATTCAATGTACTGTGATCAGATTCAAACATAACAATAGGTAATTCACTTTGTGGCATAACCATATACATGAAGAAATTATAAAGATTATAATTGCAGGGAACTATACAAGGATATACCATTAATATATGAAAGAACATCAACAAGATTCACATTGTTCAAAATACTCACACTTAATTATAACAATTAGATCGCTATATCATGCTAATGAGTTTACCAGTTAAATTCATTCTACCACGTGTCCGGACTCTTCTCTGATGAACATGATTTTAACATTACATATGAACACCACATAATTATTTTGAGATCATATCAATAGAAAGCAATAACATCTGTATAACTGAAACTAACTTTATATAAAACTCACCGAAATAAACAAGATTATATTACCATATAATAACGTTCATATTCATATCATAAGTCTATTGTACATGCTGCTAATGCAAAATCAGGATATCGCAGGGTTACATCACATAATTCGTATTTGACTAAACTTTTATATTTAAACTTTACCATTTCAACAATCATACATCACACAACTTCCAAAAATCATAATTAAATAACTTCTTAGCTGTTTTGCGAGCTATTATCGTTTTTAGGAAATATAAGGAATTAACTAACAGAGGAAAGAGAATCAATTGCAAAGCTTAAGGAAATTATTTATAACAAATTTTACAACTCGGTTGGTCTGAACAGAAACTTTACAGCAATTAGATAGAAAATTGGGCAACTTGCAAAATTCGCTATTAAATAACGACTCGTTAATATTTTACGTGGCTTATCATTTTGAAAACGTGAATGAGTATTCTAAACAGTGGAGTTGGAATTAAGCATAAACAATAAACACGTTTTAATGATTTCCTTTGCAAAAACATGGGTCAAAACAGAATTGTACAGTGACAATCTGACCACTGTCTGCTAAAATATTTATTTATCGCAAAATAAAACTTCTATTAACATGGAATCAAAAGCATTGGAAAGCTAAGTCAGAAGGTTATCATAAATAAAATTTTCACATTCATATAGAAAACATATTTTAAATGACAGCCCGTACAACAAGGTAACATTCTGAAAATTTATCAAACTTTTTTTTTTGTTCCTTAAAATCACTTCACATTATCACATTTACATACAACCATTCTTCTTTCAAACTTGTTGACATATCATTTGAAGCATCGAAATCTCATTACACCATATTAACATATAATTGCCATCTAGAAAACGGTAAAGATTATGAAACCGAATATAAAATCAACTATATAACTCAATAATCATGTATGTATAGACAATGCATTAGCTTCTATCATCGTGCCAACACAACTTATTAGGGTACAAAAATATATAAACTAAGAGTTACCAAGATGTCCTTTATTGATTACTAACTTTATAACGAATTTAAGTGCGTATATAGGCATAAAGTTTTAAGTACGATATATGCAATACATAACTATATAAGATTCTTGGCTTAGGACAACACATTCCGCATATCACTAGACATGGATTACTCTAACATATAAATCTGATCATTCATATCCAAATACCAACCAATATATTACATAGTTACGATAGTCATTTAATAACCAAATATCATATGGACATCTCGAAACGCCACAATCATATGATCTTATCACCCAAATTATTATTCAATAAATATACATCCATTCTCTAAAAATTCCACATTCACTCATTCATATCAATCAGCATTTCGGTATCAATCATATTCTTCCAATACACACATTATCCATAACTCACATCATTACTTACCTCATTCCGCTCCTGCAAAACTTGTTAGCACAATATAGGCAAGGTCTGATCTTTTATTTGTTACTACCCACTCTCTGCATCACTCACGGGTTACCAGGTTAGACTGATAGGGCCAATGGCTTGGTTTGAGGGGCCCCCTAACTCATCCCAATCCTGGGGGCTCCTAACAGTTACTAGCCTGGAGTTCGTTTTATTTGACTCTTCCTATGTTCATTATTTTTCATTTGGTTCAGGCCTGAGGATCGTTCGCTCTGATACCACTTTGTAACACCCTCATTTATTTAAGAGCCTTTAGCAAGTCATTCTCAAATAAATAGGACTGTTACCATCTCGGAATGTCCGAGGTAGTGAATAACAAAGTAAAACAACCAAAGTACTTTATATAAAATTTGATAAAATTTAAACTTTGATACTACAAAACTACGCAGCAGAATAAAGGTACAACTGATGACATCTAAGTGTGATCTAATTCTAAGTAGGTCCAAGCCATGTCTCTCTCCATGCCCAAGCTCCTAATACATCTGTCTCTGACCTGTAGAATCTACTCCCCATTCCGGATCATCGTAGGTGTACACGAATACACTGTCAACCTCGCGGTTGAGTAGGATAATACAATAATAAATAATGCAACAATAATAATATGCAAATGCCATGACATGATCGAGCTCAATCTCATTCTCAATCTCAAACCCAAAACACCCAGCCATATCGAACCTCCCGGCAGACTAAAATCGGCCGTCGCCGAACACCAGCTCAAAAGCTGATAAGACACCAGGTCTGGTCTGCAGAACCACCCTGGGCTTTACATCAGAACAATATCTGATCCATATCTTTCTCAATAACCAATGCATATGCCATGAGTATGAATGCAACACCAAAATAAATAACCAAAAACTATCATGCTCAGAACCTCATACTTGCATTCATAACATACAATGCACATCTACACAGAACTTAACACAGAACAAGCACCGGTGTAACCTACCTGAATAGCAATATAATCTCATCACACCGCTAACATCCAATCAGCCGAATCACTTCATTACATACTCAGCACCTAACAAAATAATATCCTTAATTACTAACTAATACAATTACGTAAACAAATATAATATATCAACCAATCAATCAATTTAATTATCAAAGTAATGTATTGCGCATAACGAGACTATATTAAGCACGACTAGCCAATTAGCTTAATTAGGTGATCAGTTAAAATTACCGTCACAACACGATTTAAACAAATTAACCAAACCAGTTCAACTAATTAAACTATTTGATCCCAACTATATAACTATGAACTAAACCATTAAAATATCAACAACCTCAAACATAATATTAAATCAATAATATTAATAACCATCACATAATTATTATAAACACTAATAATAAACTTACAATAATAATAATAATACCAATACTAACCATAATAAAAAAAACAAGAATAAATAATAATAGCAATTACAACTATTGATCGAGAATTCAAAAAGGGCAATTGTAATGGATGTGCTATTGAGATAACTCATGGTCTTCCTTGCAAATGTGTCATTAATCGTCTTCTTAACACAAGTACTTTTATATTCTTTATGTTTGCTAGTATGATTTATCGTTGTAATGTTACTACTTTTTCTTACTTAAATAAACGAACATGTGCATATGGATGTATTGAACTTGATTCAATTCACCCATTTTGGAAGACTCGACGTATAAGGAGCAAGTCGGAAGACAGCAACAATGATACTCTCTTGCAAGAGCATAATAAGTTGAGTAAACTTGTGGACGTGGTGCTGAATAGTAATGTTGCAATGATAAAAAAAGTTTCTGAATTTGTAGAAAACTTGTTGCATCCAATTAATATTATTGACCCAAAAGTAAAAAAGACACGAGGACGACTAAAAAAGACTTCAGTATCTAGAAAACCATCATACTGGGAACACATTGAGAAGAGATTTCCAGTCTCGAAGTGTAAAAAAAGAAAACCCAAGGTAATCCCGCTTTTGTACAAAACTTATTACTTATTCTACGTGTTTTATAAATTATTTGACTCAACAGGTTAATAAAGTTACAAAAAGTACCACAATTACGGCCGCCGCAACCAGTTTTTCAGTAGACATGCCGGATTTAAACATACCGTATTATATGTCTTCTCCACAAGTAAGTAATAGTCTTTTATAGTTACCAAATTATTAAATTATTATACTTTACTAAATCTAATTGCTAAATTTAACAGGAAACTGAGCATACATCACTTTTTCCTTATAGTGATCAAATTCCACATTGCATGGTTCCTTGGATAAACGATTGGGTGAACGTCGTTGGAGATAGGAACTGTGGATATCGAGCAGTTGCTCAAGAGATTTATGGTGATGAAAACAAGTGGCTGACAGTAAGACATGATATGTTGGGTGAGTTGAAAAAAATAGACATATTTATATACAAATATACGTAAGCGAAATCGAGGTGGATAAAATGATTACGAGAGTTTTATGGTGGAAAAGTCCTGCACCAAGTCAATACTGGATGTCAACTGAGATGGGATTCATCATAGCTACTTGCTATGATGCGATATTCACATATTTGTCATCAACTCAGTCCCTAACAACCTTACCGGTTACGCGAAAGAGTGCCATATCAGAGACACCGGAACAAATAATTTCGATCATTTTATTGGAATCATTCGAGCACTTTATATGGGTATGCTGAGTTCATTATCTTTCTCTTCATACACGTGTTATATCCACTTTATAACATATTTGTCAATGTATTTTAATAGGCGCGTTTTGGAAATGCGTCTCCGTTACCAACCATGCACCCGTATGTAGAGAATCAGAGTTTAAGCAAATTGAGACAAGAATGACATCCTACCGATCTCATTGGCCACAATCTAGCGATGCACCTCCAGCAATTTCAATATCGTCTTGCCGAAATATATAATCATAATTGTATTTCTTTTAGTAAAAATTATTCTTTTCGTGTGAATTCGGATTTGTGCTACTGAAATGCCATGTATGGCTGAACTAATTAATGTCCTTGAGCATTTGAAGATGTTCAACAATAAGATCATTTTAGCAAGACAATTAATCACTGCTTCATAAAACTGAACTATTGCTGTGTTTATCTGCTATGCCTTAGAGGCCAAGGCGGATTCTCTCCTCTATAAGTAGATCTCACCCTCCCCAAGCCCCACACATTTTCACTTTAAAAATCTTAGCAATGTTAAGAATAAGTCAAGACTGACCCAACGTACTTGCTTTCTTGATCTCGACCTTTTCTCTTGCCTGGGAAGGGAGAAGAAGAATCTTGTCTTTCTTCTTGTGTTATTGATGAAGAAAGATCTGTGTCTTCTATAAGAAAAGGGGAAAGAAAGCAAAGCCAAGCGAAATGACAAGAGTGCATAGGTCGCTACATCAGACTTCCTTACTTCCGTTAAGATGTCTACGTGTTTATTTGCTATGCCTTATAAGCAGAGGAAACAACACGCAGCTACCATCTAAGGCAAAAAGGTGACAGTGTAAGCTTTGTGTACTACTAACAAGTTCTTAGAAAACATGTAACATCATATATTAAGAAGGCGAAAGCAGGCCAAAAACCATAAATGATAACGGTCCAGACAATTAATGAGTGTTTTGTCGGAGGAAGTTTCTCGGAACCAAGTGTAAAGGAACAGGTTCATGTTGAGTTCATCAGATGCAATGTCTGACAGTGAAAGTCATGAACACACAAGTTCAAGTGAAGAATACTCAGAAAATGAATGGCTATTCAGAGAGAACAAGTCACCACACTAATTCTACACACTAATTCTACAAAGTACCACAATGCTCATTAAACCCAACTACAAATGATTCCACCCTTTCGAACTCTCTCCTTTCTTCGACTGAGACTTGTCCGGCGGCGTCTTATCTGGAAAACAAGCACAATGTCCAACCCGAATTCCCATTCCACGAATAGCGGAATCTGCGTTTTTGCTTAGCAGGTTTTATTCAGGCATTGCCTACAGCTCCCGAAGCAAAGACCAAACAATCCAGCAGTAGTCAAATTAGTCTTGCCTTGCACACAGCTCGGCTTCTTATTGACACTTGATGGTTTTACATCTGACTCTTGTCTCTGTCCTTAAGACCATAATAAGCATGCTATGCTACTCTATTTCTGAAAAACTGCTTCAACCGATGCCGACACTAATACACTATAACTAACAACTTCCTTTGGCCATTCCACTCTATCTATCTACCGTAAGCAGCCACTTAAGAAATTAGAATATAGGGCTCGTTGGTACTGACTGAATTAACGACTAAAATCGAAATGCAAAAAAGGGATCCCCGTAAATGGCGTACCACAGTGGTTCTACCAAAAGTATAAAAGTCGGCTCAAGGTATGAAATCGATTCTCGGAGGGTGTTCGCCGGCTTCGGAAGGTGGTCGCCGGCGCTGGGAGGTGGTGGAGGAGGATGCCGGAGAAGGATTCCGATTTTGGGGATTTTTGGGATTTCGCATCTCTTCTTTAGATTATCTCTTTTGAGTTTTTAGGAATTGTAAAAGTGAGGAGGGTAATTTCGGTATAAGTGTGTAAAATGTGTGGGATTGAGTAAAATGACGTGCGGGATTTAGCACGTCCCTTTTTTCTGCCTTTTACTCTTCTCTCTAAAAAAAACTCTCCCTTTCTTCTCTCTAACAAAAAACTTAGCCCCCATTAATCAAATCCGGGGCTTTCATCGACTTTTGATCGATGGTAAGCCCTCATAAAACTTTATTTATCAATTTTTACTATGAAACTTTACGAATCTCTATACTATAAAGAATAGAATTTCAAGCATTCTCATTGGCTTGAATTTCATGAATTTTATTATTATTGTTAATGTAGAGTACCCTATGATCCTTAAACTAATTAATTACTCTCTCTCTTCTTTCTATTCTTCTCTTAATTCAGTGATTATTTACTTCTTAATTCAATAAACTATAAAATCATTAAAATTAATTAACTTTTAAAAATCATTAAATTTAATTAACTTTTATTTTTAAAAAACGAACAAATAAATAGCCGAGATAATGCATTGAGATAATTTTACTATTGTTCGTCGTATAGCGAGTATTATTCATTGTATAATTACCATTTTTTTAATCACATATTTACCTCTACAACAAAGATAAACAACAAAAATAAAAAGTTATAAAAATAGAGTTGAAAAATGGATAGCAATTTTTTTTACAGGAAGTATATTTTGAACACGTACTTTATATCAAATTAAACGCGCCCAAAAAATGAAAAAAAATACATATATAATATAAAAATATTGAAAAAAAGAGATAAAAATTGTAACAATAAATATTCAAAATAACAATCTGTATTATATATTCACTAAAACTTGAGAGAGACGGTCTTTCAATAAATTATTGAGAGACCATTCTTTTGTACCCTTTTATTTGTATTTCGTGACCCTTTTCTCATTGATCGTACCATAGTAGTTTCGTACCTATTTACAAAATAAATATACTTCTTTTTATCTTTAATCATGATTTGTACCAATTTTATTACTTTTAGTACCACTTTTTCTTAAATTTGTACAATAGTCTCTCAATAAGCTTATTGAGAGACGGTCTCTCAAGAGACCTACTGTTATATATTTGACGGACAAGAACTAAATTTTCATTTGATTATTTCTCTTGCGTTAAGCATTCATTAACAATCAAATGAAAAAAGGCAGAGTCGTGAGTTGAAGTAAGGTGAGGCAATATAGTTTTATCAAATGAACGAACATAGAAACCTTCACTTTGTTATACTCACTCTATAAAGTTTAATAGCCGGCAATTATCAATTGGACCCAATGCATACTAATAAGAGACATACACCTGGTAATTAATTGGTAAATTAGTAAAATACTAGTTTTACTCCCGTGCAAATTGCACGGGATTGCAGTTTCAAGAATTATTATTTATGAATAATCTTTAAAATAATGATTAGCTGTATTTAAGATTTTCGATTTGTAATATAATTTCATATGACCGACATACTAAAAATATTGTAACATTAACAACATAGTTTATATTCAAAGTATATCAAAACTCAATGATCTATATAAATTTGAAGTATCATAACAGAATTATAATGTACAATGATAAGTAAATGTAAATACAAAAATCTCAAAATTTCTTCATTATATATGCATTTTTCATCGTCACAAGACTAACAAATCACTCATAAATCAGAGTTGTCAACATGTCAAATTCTTTGGAGATGGTTTGAAAGCCGGTGGTTTCAACTTACCTCATTCAAAATAATGAAATAGGTTGGTCCTACTATAGATGATCAATATAGTTATTTACCTTATCAGAAAAAAAAGATATGATTGTCCACAAAACCTGTCATTACTCGTATTTTGGTCAATGTTAAATATATCTATATATTATGGTACTTTTCTTTTGCAATTTCAATATCCCATTTTTTTATCGTGTCATTATTATTTAACTTTACTCAAATTTTTTTCGATTGCAAAAATCCACGGGTCTTAATTATTATATTGTTTATTGTAATTATTTATTGAATATAAATTGTTATGTAATAGTTTCAGAAGGACGTTATTCGAAATTATTATATTTTATTTTTTGAGTATATAATATTAAAGTTATTTTAATACAAATGACCTAAAGCTGTATTATTTTTATATATTATTATATAATATTTAATTCATATTATATAAACTGTATTTGTGTATCCATTATTTAATGTTTACGAAAGTATATCACAGATGTTTTGTAATATTTCTAAAACTACGGTCAGGCATGTAATATCGAATATCAAGCAGTTATCGCGTAGGAAATTCATCAAAGAAATTGTGGGTCCCACCTGATAGATTAACAAAAAAAAAAAACTGTGTTGATGACGTGGCTCAACCAAGGCTTCCTAAATGTTTCTGTAATTATATAGATAAGATATATAAATAAATTCATATAATTTTACACCAAATTTAATACAGAGATCTACATTATAATATCTTGATGATATGAACAAAAAAAGGATCAATTAAAATTAATTATCGAAAATATAATTTTTTGAAAATTATTTTGCATGTGGAAAAAATCAATCTCATATATGGTCTGATGGTCAGAGTTTTTTTGAATAGTTAGAGGGTCGAAGTTTATATCATATGGCCGGATTTTATTTTGACAGTTATAGGGTCGGCCAAAAATTATTTGGGTTAATTAGGATAGTTAAAAACTTGAGATTTAAAACGTAAATATAATTTTCAGATCTAAACATATGTTTACTGTTTATTATCCATTTTAAGTTGAAAACAAGTTAATTTCAACCCTTAGATATTAAGGACAAATATTTACTTTTTTTATGCAAAATGCTATTGTTTGTCTTATTAATTTTGTATATATTTGATATGTCTTAAACAAGAATTTTTGTATTTTTATAATGTCGAGCTAATGCGCCGTTTTTAATAATATCTAAGTTCAGCCTATAAATTCTTTTTACATTTTATATTAGTATAACAGTATTACTAAAATCATACTTTTTTTTAAATTTATTCACCTTCTTTATTGACTTTTAAATTTAATAAAATTAAACCCGTGCATTTTTTGCACGGGCGTAAAACTAGTTAATCAATAAAAGTCTCCCTTTTAGTGAGATCCGTTCGTTTGTTTCTATTTTTGAAATTTTTTCAGTCCTTGTTAGTCAATGTAACATTTCGCTTTTTGGGTACTCGTTTAAGTGCTACTTGTGATTGTTTCATGCTTGTTATATGTTTCCTTATCGTTACGGGATGGCGAACTTCGGGACGAAGTTCATTTTAAGGAGGGAAGACTGTAATACCCCGTATGTTAGCCTCGGTCAACGGTAGTCAAACCATGTTTTATACACGTATTTCAAACGGAATGTTTATAAAGCATTTTACGTAAACTATTATTATTTTATAAATCGTATTTCTACGATTATTTCGTATTTTATAATCATTTTTATAAATCGTATTTCTACGATTATTTCGTATTTCATAATCATTTTATATTTGACGATTATTCATTAAATGACATTTCGTTCGTATTTGTATAATTTTGATAATATATTTATAATTAAATATATTTCCTATTTTATATTTATTTCTCATTCAGAGTCCATTATGATGGGTGTTTCGGGTTGTGATTGACTGAGCTCAGTAGTGGCATGTCATTTGCATATCATCATTTGTTGCATTATGATTTTTATGTTATCCTACTCAACCGTGAGGTTGACAGTGTATTCGTATGACACCTACGATGATCCGGAATGGGGTGTAGATTCCACAGGTCAGAGACAGATGGATTAGGAGCTTGAGCATGGAGAGAGACATGGTTTGGATCTACTTAGAATTAGATCACATACTTAGACGTATCAGTTGTACTTTTATTTTACCGCGTAGTAATTGTAATATCAAAAGTTTAAATTTAATCAGTTTTATATAAAGTACTTTGGTTTGTTTTACTTTGTTATTCACTACCTCGGACATTCCGAGATGGTAACAGTTCTATTTATTTGAGAATGTCTTGCTAAAGGCTCTTAAATAAATGGGGGTGTTATAAAGCGGTATCAGAGCGAACAATCCTCAGGCCTAAACCAAATGAAAAATAATGAACATAGGAAGAGTCAAATAAAATGAACCCCAGGTTAGTAACTGTTAGGAGCCCCCAGGATTGGGATGAGTTAGAGGCCCCCTCAAGCCAAGCCACTGGCCCTTTTAGTTTCCAAAATGATAAGCCATGTAAAATCTTAATGAGTCGTTATTTAATTGTGATTTTTGCAAGTTGTCCAATTTTCTGTCTAATTACTGTAAAGTTTCTATTCAGACCAACTGAGTTGTAAAAATTGTTATAAATAATTCCCTTAAGATATGCATTTGATTCTTTTTACTATGATTAGTTAATTCCTTATATTTTCTAAAACTATAATATCTCACAAAATGACGGGACAATTATTTAATTATAATTTTTGAAAGTTGTAGTGTGATGTATGATTGTTGAAATGGTAAAGGTTTAAATATAAAAGTTTAATCAAATATGAATTCTGTAATGTAACCATGTAATACCCTGATATGGGCATTAGTAGCATGAACAATAGGCGTATGATATGAATATGAACTTTATTATATGATAATATAATCATATTTATTTCGGTGAGTTCTATATAAAGTAGTTTCAATTATACAGATGCTATTACATTCTATTAATATGACCTCAAAATAATTATGTGGTGTTCATATCTGATGTTAAAATCATGTTCATTAGAGAAAAGTTTTACAACTGGTAGAATAAAATTAAACTGGTAAACTTATTAGCATGATGTCATGAGTAAAAGCTATATAACAATCTAATTGTTATAATTAATTGTGATTATTTTATCAATGTGAAACTTGTTGATGTTCTTTCATATATTAATGATATATCTTTGTCTAGTTCCCTGCGATAATAATATCTATAACTTCTTCATGTAAATTGTGATGCCACAAAGTGAATTGCATATTGCTACGTTTAAAATCTGATCACAATATGTTGAATTATTAATTGGTTGACGTGTGAATTATGTGAGTGTTAGTCTTGTGAATTCGTTTTCCTTTATCGCTAAATTTATAATTTATGAGTTACAATTGACAGGAATAATGTTTTAGTGAAGGAGAGTTAAAATATCACTGTGCAGTCTTGCTTGAATATGTGGCTTTGAAAAAAAATTGTCATTTATTTCGTGGTTATACATTGCCACTAACTACAACTTCATTGTTTGGAGAGTTTCAAAATGTTCTCAAAGTGATAATCCATGCTAAGACTTGATGTGTTGATAATCATAGTGATTGTTTTGCAACAAGACAAATTTAGTAGCCACGTGTTGATGAAATCCTGCCTGAATATTAACTTGTTCAACATTATATAGACAAGAGTTAATTAACTGCGATTTTGCAAGTTATATATATTACTAGTGTTATGTTAAATGATGTAACGTGAGTAGATGCAAAATGTACCTGCAAAAAGTGAAGAATTGATGATGAAAATGCTCCAGGCCCTCTCAGCCGGTCCCAGACCGGCAACCGGTGGGCCGGCTGGGAGGCTTGACTTGAGTTTTGAAGAAAATGGAAGAAATGTTACAGGAACTTGATGTCTGATTCTTAGCCGGCTCCCAACCGGCAGCCGGTATGCCGGCTGGGGTTCAAAAACCATACTCAGTCAAATTTTCAAGAAGTTTAAGGTTCAAGTTTTGGGCAGATTCGTGCTAAAGAACTCCCAGCCGCCGGTCCTCCATCAGCCGCCGGCTGATCGGCCGCTTGTACCTGTGCAAGAGAAGAGAATTGCAAAAATTCAGAATTTTTAATCCCGACTCCTAGCCGGTGGCCAACCGGCAGCCGGCCCACCGACTGGCTGTACCTGTGTATGTTGAAGAAATGAAGAAAAAATCAGAAGTGAGGAGTCAGACTTTAAGCCGGTGCCCGACCGGCAGCCGGTCGGTCGGCTGAGGATCAAGTTCAATGTAAAATCAAGTCAATTGTTTACATTTGACTCTTAGCCGGTCACATAACGGCAGCCGGTTGACCGGCTGAGAGTCATTTCGCAGATTTTCGCACACTATATAAACCCGCACATAGCCTATTTTCATTTACGCAACTTTTATTGTATTTTCACGCATTCCTAGGGTTTTACACTGTTCCATTGCTAATCTTTTCACATTAAAAATTCAACTCAAATCCTTAATCTTTCTTTAGTTTTTAGAATCTCTTAGTTAATCTCTTTGTTAATCTAGTTTGTTCTTAGTGTAATCTTTAGTTTACTTTGGGTATTTGGGTTGTAATTTGAAGACTTTGAGAGAATTCTTCATTTGTATCCAAGTTCCTTGCTTTAATTCAAGTAATGGTATAATCTTTTTCATCTTTACTTTGTATTTCCTTTTACTTTAAAATTTGTTTAATCAATTGCTTGTTCTTATCATTATTCACCATGTTTAGCAACTCCTCTACAATAGTTTCCATGTTTACTTATATCATGTGCGAGTAGTCTATTTCTAGGGTTAGGGGATTGCTTTGGTGGTTGGTGTTGATGATTATTGCTTAGGGTTAGGGTTTGGTCTTCATCTTTGTTGAATTTTCATTGTATGCATGCTATATGTTTGTTGAAATGCCTCAACGACGGTTGGGCATGATTCTCATTGTTGTTTGCATTTGACGATAGTCTAGGGTTCTCATGAGCATGTATGTATGATTTGTTGGCCTTGTTTGTAGCGAGAGCTAGGATAGGGTTCAACTTTAGGCGAGTCTAATCGAGTAACGCGACAAACCTAGACCTAGCATAGAAGTGACCTTCGACCCCTTTGCATGTTTGACATCGACCTACCCTAGTAACCCCCGACACCCTAGTTGTTTTTATCATCGACTTAATCTTAGTATATTTGCTTTAATTTCTCTTTAGTTGTTAGTCTTATCACTCACAAAACCTTATTACCCCGACTTTGTTTTAAATTAGATCTAGACTAGACGATTATCCCCACCATCTATGTGTTCGACCCCGATCTTAGTACTACTTATTATCGGGTTTTATAATTTTTTTTGATATCGGTAGTGACGGCAAAACCGGTCATCATAATGGCGCCGTTGCCGGGGATGGTGCTAGAGATTGTCTAGTTTAGTTTTAGTTTTTAGCCTTAGTTAGTTGTGTTTAGTTTGTCTTGATTCAAGCTTTGCTAGTTTAAGTGTAGAGTGGTTGTTATTTTACTCTTCCTAGTGTCTAAAAAACACTAGGACGACTAATTGTGGTGTTAAGTTTTTATGCCAAGGGGTGATTCGTCCTCACTACTCTCAAGTTTCGAACCGGATAGGCTCTTTCGGGCCTTAAGGAGCCGGACTATAGCAAGAGTAAGGATAGCCCCCCAAGCTTCAACTAGCCACAACAACCCACCTTCTCCACCCGAACCACAAAGCCCAAACCAAGACATTCCGAGCCCAACATCCGAAAATTTCGACAACTCATTCTATCAATCACCACCACCCTCACCTCAAATTCACAATCAACCACAAATCCACATAATGGCCGGCTTAGGAGACCATAACCGCCCCAACCATAATGACACCACAAACCCCATCAACTTTGACAATCTTGTGCCACAAAACTTTGAAATTCACCCATCACAAATGAGTTCCATTGAGAAACATGCCTTTGGTGGGGCCTCTCACGAGGATGTCCACGGGCACTTGAGGAAGTGCAAAGGCAAGGTTGCCATGATAAAGAAGACGGGAGTGCCGGAGGAGACTTTGAGATTGATGCTCTTTCCTTATTCATTGACGGACAAGGCGGACCGTTGGTTAAACATTCATCCCCCAAACACTTTCACTACTTGGGATAATCTAGCCAAGACCTTCCTTGCTAAGTACTATCCATCCTCAAAGACCGCCATGATTCGCAACGAGATTACCCAATTCCAACAAGATGAGGGGGAAAGCTTAGGAGAAGCATGGGATAGGTATCAAGACTTACTTGTTAGGTGTCCTCATCATGGGATACCTACATGGTATACCACCCAAATGTTTTTTCAAACACTTCTCCCTCGCACAAAGGAAATGGTCAATGCGTCGGCGGGAGGGAGTTTTGACCACCTACCGGATGAGGATGGAACGGAGCTTATCAAGAAGATTGTTGATTCCGAGGAGAATTACGGGACAAGGGGAAATGTATTGAGGAAAGTAGCAAATACCCCAATGAGAACCTCTCCAATTCTAAAGCCAATGAAGAAACCAATGCAAAGATAGATTTGTTGACTAAGAAGTTGGAAGAGTTGACAAAGGGAGCTACGAGCAAAGCAAGTGGGAGTAACACTCCGGGGATGTATCAAGTTAGCAATGTTCTAGCATGCGACTTATGTGGAGGTAGTAGGCATACATTTGATGTGTGTGCCAGCAACACCTATGAGGGAAGTGGAAGTGAGGAGGAGTTGTATGCCTTTCAAGCCTTCAACAACTCAAGAAATCAAAACACTTTCAACCCGAATTCCAATTACTACCATCCGGGGATTCGAGGGAGCCCCTATATGAGCTACAAAAGTACAAGCGTCTTGAACCCGCATCAAATTCAACAACCTCAAACTTAAAACCCACCCGGATTCCAACCAAGGGGTGGGAATTTCAACTCAAGGAACAATTCCCAAAATCAAAACTTTTACCAAGGAAATCAATCCAACCAAGCCAACCAAGGCTTTTCAGAAAACTTCAATGATCCAAATTTCAATCCCAATTTCAACAATCAAAACCAACAAAATTTCAATCCACCCAACCAAAACCTCAACCAACCTTCATTCCAAAATAACTTCAACAACCCCAATCAAAACCAAAACAAATACAACCAAACCCACAACAAAAATTTAATAACAACCAAATTTCAACAATCCAAACTTCAATCCAAACTTTCCATCAAACAACCAAAACCCAAATTTCAACAACCATGCTCAAAGGGGAAACTCCCAAGGTGGGGGTGCAAGGAACGATTATGGGTTCCTTTTGCCCCACACCAATGCACCTCATCAAGACCAAAATAGTGATTCCCAAGTAGGGGAGTTGTTAAAGCTTGCGAAGAACATGCAAGCAACTCACACACAAGAAATGGCGAATTTGAAGAGTGCCAATCAAAGAGAAATACGGGAAATGGAGGCTCGAGTGGCATCTCAAGCTCTAGCAAACCCACAAAAGCCACAGGGCAGCTTCCTTGCCCAAGGCCAAAGTTCTAAGGATGCCTCACATAACCACCAAGCCCATGCGGTGATCTTGAGGAGTGGTACAGAGCTAGAGGACCCGTATAAGGATTATGACTTGGGTGTAGAGGAGCCTATTTTGGAGCTTGTGAAAGAGAAGAAAAGGGGAGTTGATGCAAGAACTTCAAGGGATAATGAGTATCATGTGGAGGACCTCCCTTATGAGGAGAAAGAAGAAGAA
Organism: Silene conica; assembly: GCA_029255685.2. NCBI lineage: Eukaryota > Viridiplantae > Streptophyta > Magnoliopsida > Caryophyllales > Caryophyllaceae > Silene > Silene conica. Next base: position 74,791,721 of record CM055311.2, read on the forward strand.
GATGACTTGGAGGAAGTGGATGTACGACAAGAAGAGTTGGTTGCACAACTAACCACTAAGGTAACAAGCAAGTCCACACCCACCAAGGTACTCTCCAACCCTCAACCTACTAGCTTACCATATCCTTCAAGAGCTTTGAAAGGAAGAGAAAACTTCAAGTTTACCAACTTTTGCAAAATTCTTGAACAACTTGAAGTGACTCTTCCCTTCACGGAAGTGATCTTGAATATGCCAACTTACTCAAATTTTTTGAAAGAAATTATGTCGGGAAAGAGGACCTTGGGTAGCCAAGAAGTAATGGCTATAAAGGAGGAGTGTAGTGCACTCCTCCTCCAAAAGATGCCAAAGAAACTTGGCGATCCGGGAAGCTTTTCCATCCCTTGCATAGTTGGTGGTATTCCAATCTCCCGTGCTCTTTGTGATTTGGGAGCTAGTGTTAGTGTGCTTCCCTTTAAAGTTGCTAGAAAGATTGACATGAATGATTTGGTCCCAACTAACATTACCCTCCAATTGTCGGATAAGTCCGTCAAGCGCCCTTTGGGGGTGCTTGAGGATGTACCCGTCAAGGTAGGTAAACATTTGATTCCCGCCGATTTTGTTGTCCTCGATATCCCGGAGGATAGCCACACCCCCATCATCTTCGGTAGGCCTTTCTTGGCTACCAGAGGCGTCTTGATAGACGTAAGGAATGAGCGGCCCACCTTTAGGGTTGGGGATGACAAAATTGAATTTAATCTTCCTACCATGGTGAAAGGTCCTAGGCATGACGAGGCATTTACATTGGACATTGTGGAACAAGTGGTAAGAGAAATGGAAGAGGTGGAAAAGGAAGAGGAGAGCCACATGGAATAATTATGTGGTATTTCACCAAGTGAAGACAAGGAGATGGAGGAAAGCTTAGAGCTAGAAGATGATGAGGTAGAGAAAGTGGAGGGAATGCTCCCTCCAAAGATACTACTCAAACCCCTTCCTCCCTCCCTCAAGTATGCCTTTCTTGGGGAGGGAGAGGCTTACCCGGTGATCATCAATGCTAACCTTAATGAGCACCAAGAGTCCAAGCTCATTTCAACTTTGAAGGACCATAGGGGCTCGTTGGGGTATAATCTTGACGACATCAAGGGCCTAAGCCCGAGTCTTTGCATGCATAGGATATTTCTAGAGGAAAGAAGTAGACCTAGGGTGGAGGGTCAAAGGAGATTGAACCCCAAGATGGCGGAGGTAGTGAAAGGTGAAGCTCTTAAGTTGCTTGAGGCCGGCATCATCTACGAAATCACGGATAGTCGGTGGGTGAGCCCCGTCCATGTTGTCCCCAAGAAGGGGGGGGGGGGGGGGGTGTAACATTGGTTACACAGGAGGATGAGACTCTCTTACTGGCTCGTCCGGTGACGGGTTGGAGGATGTGTATTGATTATCGCAAATTGAATGCGGCCACTCTGAAAGACCATTTCCCAATCCCCTTCATTGACCAAATGTTAGAGAGGCTAGCAGCGCATTCGTATTATTGTTTTCTTGACGGTTATTCTGGGTTTTTTCAAATCCCTATTCACCCGGAAGACCAAGATAAAACAACTTTTACATGTCACCTAGGAGTGTATGCTTATCAACGGATGTCATTTGGGTTATGTAATGCACCCGACACCTTTCAAAGGTGCACGATGGTCATTTTTGCCGACTTTCTTGAGAAGAGTATGGAGGTATTCATGGATGATTTTAGTGCGCATGGTGACTCTTTTGATCTTAGGCTTGCTAATCTTGAGAATGTTTTGAAAAGATGTGAGGAGCACAATTTGTCCTCAATTGGGAAAAATGTCATTTTATGGTAGAGGAAGAGATTGTGCTTGGTCACATTGTGTCCAAGAGAGAGATAGAAGTTGATGGTGCTAAAGTGGCGGTCATAGAGAATTTGTCACCCCCAGCAATGTGAAAGGGGTGAGGAGTTTTCTTGGGCATGCCGGTTTTTATAGGCGTTTCATTAAAGATTTTTCTAAAATTGTCAAGCCATTAACCTCTCTTCTTCTCAAGGATGCACCCTTTTTGTTTACTAATGATTGTCTTGAAGCATTTGATAGGATCAAAGAAGCACTTGTCACGGCTCCTATCATCCGTGCACCGGATTGGGAATTGCCTTTTGAGATCATGTGTGATGCGTCAGATTTCGCGGTTGGAGCGGTCCTTGGTCAAGTTGTGGATAAGAAGCACCATGTGATATACTATTTTAGCAAGACCCTTGACCAAACTCAATCGAACTATTCCACGACCGAGAAGGAGATGTTGGCGATTGTTCATGCTATTGAGAAGTTTAGACAATACCTTGTGGGATCTAGAGTAGTGGTGTACACCGATCACACCGCTCTAAGGCAATTGATGTTAAAGAAATATGCTAAGCCTAGACTCTTGAGGTGGGTCCTTTTGCTTCAAGAGTTTGATCTTGAGATTAGAGACAAGTCGGGGTCGGAGAATGTTGTTGCAGACCACTTGTCTAGATTGACCATTGAAGACCATGGCCTATAAGATAGGGAGGGGCCAATTAATGAGTGGTTGTGCGAAGATATCTTGATGGCTATAGGCAATAAGTTGCCTTGGTTTGCGAATCTAGCCAACTACCTTGTGAATGGCTTTATCCCCGAAGAATTGGATGCTAGGGAAAGGAGAAAGTTAAAGGTGGATGACAAGAGGTACTTTTGGGACGACCAATACTTGTTCAAAAAGTGTGGGGATGGGTTTTTGAGGAGATGCGTGTCCAAAGAGAAGGGACTTGAGATAGTAGATAGGCTTCACAATTCCGCCTATGGAGGACACTTAGCGGCTTCTAGAACCATAGCCAAGGTGCTCCATGGAAGATTCTTTTGGCCTATGTTCAGGATATTCATGATGTGGTTAGATCTTGTGATGCATGTCAAAGGTCGGGCAACATTGACAAGAGGAATGAAATGCCCCTCAAGACTATTTGGAGATTGAACTATTCGATTGTTGGGGAATTTACTTTATGGGAGCCTTCCCAAATTCTTGTGGAAATGAGTACATCTTGGTGGCGGTTGATTACGTCTCCAAGTGGATAGAAGCGGTTGCCTCCCCCACCAATAACTCCAAAGTAGTTGTGAAGCTCTTCAAAACCACAATCTTTCCCCATTTTGGAGTACCACGAATTGTGATTAGTGACGGCGGTTCCCACTTCCGGAAACACACGTTTAAGACCCTTCTAGCCTCATACGGAGTGACCCATAAAGTAGCACTTGTCTACCACCCTCAAACAAGTGGGCAAGTGGAGGTCTCAAATCGTCAAATCAAGGCTATCTTGGAGAAGGTGGTGCACAAAAACAGAAAAGATTGGTCCCAAAAGTTGTTTGATGTGTTATGGGCCTTGCGAACGGCTTACAAGACACCCATTGGAATGACCCCTTACAAGCTTGTGTACGGGAAAGCATGCCACCTCCCGATGGAGCTTGAGCACAAGGCTTGGTGGGCCTTGAAAGAAATGAATTTCGACTTGGATTTGGCCGGTGAGAAATGATTTTTACAAAAGAGTGAGCTTGAAGAGCTTAGATTTGAGGCTTATGAGAGTTCCAAACTCTACAAAGAACAAACTAAGAAATGGCATGATGCCAAGTTGGGGAAGAAGAATGTGAGCATAGGAGACCTTGTGCTCCTTTTCAATTCAAGAGTGAAGAATTTCCCGGGAAAGCTTAGGTCAAGGTGGTCCGGCCCTTTCAAGGTGACGGACATTTCACCACAAGGAGCCTATGAACTTTGGAGTGAGGGCGGTGGCACCTTCAAAGTAAATGGACACCAGATCAAACGCTACTACCAAGGAGATTCTAAAGGAACGGTGGAAGTTATTGACCTCGGGGACCCACTCCCCGAGGAGGATTGATTCTCAAAAAAAAAGATTGCTCATAAAGGTTTGGTGGAGTCACTAAATAACCACCGTTTGTAAGTATTTTCTTCTTGTCTTTCATGTAGCTTGCATTTTAGTTTGCATTTTTAGCTTGCATGAGAGGTTTGGACTTGGTTGGTTACTTCTTTTTGATTGATTCATGAGTATAGTCGGAGGATGATAGGCAAAATCATTGTTGGCAAACTCCATTTTTGATGCTCAAGTAATTTATTTTTCGAAATTGTGCATAGGTACTCTTAGCCGGGTGACCGGCTGACGGTCCCCAACCGGCTAAGAAGACCTGGGCACATTTTTTTTTGATAAGTTATTTGGCAGATTTCAGATTTAGGACTCTTAGCCGGTCCACCGGCTAAGAGTCATGCCCCAAGATTCAAAAGACGAAAAACTCAAGGAAACCTGATTCTGAGCCGGTAGGCCGGCAGTCGGTCCGCCGGCTAAGAATCACGTGAGCAAGTTTAGCTTTGAAGAAAAAAGAAGAGTAGAAGGCCTCCCCAGCCTGTCCGCCGGCAGCCGGTTTTTGTAAGAATATTTGAAAAAGAAGAGAAGTGAAGAATGAAGACCGACTCTGAGCCGGTCGGACGGCAGCCGGTCTGCCGGCTCAGAATCATGCTTGAATTTCAAATTTCGAAAAAAATCAAAAAAATCCCTAACTTTAAGCCGGTCCACCGGCGGCCGGTGCCCAGACCGGCCCAGAGTCAGCTGTTTGCGAAATAAACCACACGAGAAACCCCTCATTTGCTCATTTCTTCTTCATTCTTTCTTATTTCCTCCTTCTCTCTTTAAATCCCATCCTACAAAAACACCCCAAATCAACCAAAATCAATCCCCTTCATCCTTCCCCCCAAAACCATGTCCGGAAACCGAGCGGAGAGGCGAACCAAATCAAGACACGATCCGGCCGTTCAGCAAGAGGTGCAAAATGTGAGGGATAGCAGCTACATTGGTCCCGATCCGGACTTTCCCGGACTCCAATTTGCCACCATTACTCAAAAAGGTAATTTCATTTACTTCAAACATCGTCCCCTTCACCCGACCCGGTTCATTGACAGGGTTTCCATGAGGGAATTGGGGATAGATAAGATTACGGAGAATTTGTTTAATGGGATGGGAATAAAAGCATTTTATGAGACTAGACCGGCTCTTACCACTCCCGTTTGATTTGGGAGTTTTTTAGTTCACTTGTGGTGACAAAAAACCGGAGTATAGGAAAGGTAGTTTTCTTGGAGTTCCGTCTTATGAATAAGCAACACCAGTTGACATTAGAGGATTTTGGCTTGATATTTGGGCTAGATGGGAAATTGCCCATTCATCCTCCGGATGGTTTTGATACGGAGGCTATTTGGACGGCGATATCCGGCTTGGTTAGTGACTGGACAAAGAAGAAGCCGGCAAATCGGGTGCATTTGGTGCCAATTAGGATTTAACACCGCTTCATGGGGTGTACCGTCTTATCTCGGGATGAGCCACATAATTTTAGAACCGAGGAGCTTGAGATTTTGGGTTCGTACTTGATCAATGGGCCAAAGCTTAATATTGCCCATCACATGGCTCTCGAGCCGGTTGGCTAGCCAACCTTAGTTCACCACACCGATTTGTGTGGGAGAGATGGTTACTTTGATGGTCGTCTACCTATGTCAAAGAAATTTTAATGTGGATTATATCCAAGGAGAAAACATCTTGTCTCGCCGGTACATGTAAGAGAGCTTGGGGTGGATAAAATGGAACCCTAATGATCGTCTAGAGTATTGGCAAATTCGGGTTAACAACAAGTTCAGAAATTCCCTACCTTTGCCTAACATCGAAAGGATGAAGGTAGTGCCCGGGAGTACCTGCTACCTCCTTGACATTGAGGTTGATCCAGATGAGCTCCCAGCCGATCAGCGCCCTCCCAGAGTTCTATGCCCATGATAGGGTTGGTACCGCCATATCAGACCTCCAGTTTCAGCAGCCCTCCGTCACTATGCCTCCTTTTGTGGGCGGTCCTAATTATTTCCAGGGCTCCACCTCCAGTTCTTTTCCTCCTCCTCAGCCTTCCCCATTGCATCAGGACCTGATTGATTTTAGGGCTCGGGTTGACTTAAACCAGAAGAAGGCAGCAGAGCTAGCTGATGAGCGCCAGAGGATAGCGGATGAGCGCCAGGAGTTGGCAGACACTCGTCATCGGGACGTGTGTTATAGGCTTGACTATTTGTACCACGATCAAGCCTATGGGACCTTCCCCAGCTGTAACAACCCGACCCACCACCGTCGTAACACAACCCCAATAAGATGGGAGATATGCCTTTGGGCCCATTATTTGTCCTCACTTAAGCCCAAAAGCACAAGGCCTTGTTACTAAGTGGTGGGTGGAAGTTATTATAAACATATCACAATCCTCACATTCTACCGATGTGGGACAAATCTCCTCTCATTCTCTTGGGGTGTTATAAACTCCCCCACTTAAAGAACACAACATCCTCGTTGTGCCTCAAACTTGACCACAACCAGGGCCAGAATCCTCCCCGCTAGGTGTGTGACCCGGGTACTCCCGACCACAGGCTCACCACACGGTCGCAGGGTCGCTCTGATACCATTTGTAACAACCCGACCCACCACCGTCGTAACACAACCCCAATAAGATGGGAGGTATGCCTTTGGGCCCATTATTTGTCCTCACTTAAGCCCAAAAGCACAAGGCCTTGTTACTAAGTGGTGGGTGGAAGTTATTATAAACATATCACAATCCTCACATTCTACCGATGTGGGACAAATCTCCTCTCATTCTCTTGGGGTGTTATAAACTCCCCCACTTAAAGAACACAACGTCCTCGTTGTGCCTCAAACTTGACCACAACCAGGGCCAGAATCCTCCCCGCTAGGTGTGTGACCCGGGTACTCCCGACCACAGGCTCACCACACGGTCGCAGGGTCGCTCTGATACCATTTGTAACAACCCGACCCACCACCGTCGTAACACAACCCCAATAAGATGGGAGGTATGCCTTTGGGCCCATTATTTGTCCTCACTTAAGCCCAAAAGCACAAGGCCTTGTTACTAAGTGGTGGGTGGAAGTTATTATAAACATATCACAATCCTCACATTCTACCGATGTGGGACAAATCTCCTCTCATTCTCTTGGGGTGTTATACCAGCTATGACCAGTTCGTTCGTCAGGGCTACCGTCATCCTGCCGGTGGTCATCGTTCCTACTACTTCACCTTTTCGCGATGTCTTGAACAACCCGGACGACTATATGCAAATGGATGCAAGTGGTGATAGAAGCGGCAATGGAGATGGAGATGGAGATGGAGATGGAGATGGTGATGAGGATGATGATTGACCACCCATAGGGGTAGTAAGTGATGTCTTTGCTCCCGAATCAAAATCCAAAGCAAGTACTCCCTTAATCCAAATTTTTCTTTAGTTTTGCATTTTTCTTATTCGCATGCATTTAGAGTAGTTAGTTAGCTTAGATAGCTTGTTTTAGTTTCATTTTTATCATTTCACATCATTAGTGTAACAACATTTAGTTGCATTCATTTATATGCATTAGATTTCTTTTTTTGTGAGATATTGTCACATGTAGATTGCATCCATGTAGATTAGAGCATTTAGTTTTGCATCTTAGTTTAGTTTTTTGTTTTTCATTTCTTCTGTTTATTTTTGCTTTTATTGCTTTCAAAAATAAAAAATCCAAAAAAATTGAAAAACCAAAAAACTTCAAAAACATGTTCTTTCCTTTCCGATTTTCCTCCTCGCATTATGCACATAGATAACTGTGGAGAGTAAGAACCGTTTATTTCAAAAAAAAAAAAACACAAAAACAAGTTTTTCCTTTCTTCAAAATTTCAAAAAAGCCAAAAACATGTTTGTTTTCATTCTTTTCCTTCATTTCTCCCTTGCACTTTGTTCCATTGAGGACAATGTAAATATTAAGTGTGGGGAGGGAAAATATTCACCTTGTGAATATTTCTTTGTTTTTGTAAATATGAAAAAACTTCAAAAATGCCTAAAAATCGAAAAATTTGAAAAATTTCAAGAAAAAAACATGTTCTCCCTTTCTTTTGTTTTTGTCCTTTGGTTGCATTGTATATATATGTTTGTTGGACTAACAAGTAGCAGATGCAATAATGATCTGAGGCATTAGGAGAATGGAGATGCTTGGTATACTCTTTCCTACTTCTTTCTCTCCTTCCCTCTTTCTTTTTATGTTGATAGCATGAAGGAGAATGATATTTTTGTGTCTTGGATGTTCCTTTGGGGAACTTGTGGTTGTTGTTGATGATGTGCTGCTAGATTAGTCATTTTGTTGTTGCATGTTTGTTATGCTTGTTATTAGTTTAGTGTAGTTTCACATGCTTTTCTTTTTCATAGTTTTGTGAATATTTGTTAGTCGGTTTCTCTTTTGCATTTGTTTGTAAATATGCATAGGAGGTTGAATAATGGAGGATATATGCCGTCAATGATGACATTTGTCTTGCATATGTCTTACCCCTCCTAATAGCTTGCACCGCTTGATGTCACCTTGTTAGGGTTCTTGCTGGCAAGGACCCGGAAGTCTAGGCTTAATGACCAAGTTTCGACCACCATGTGAGACCGTGTTAGACCTTGACTCGACCTAGGACCGACATTAGCTACTCAAATGAGAGGATAGAGCCTCCTTTATGGTCGACCCATCAAACCGACTCAGTTTAGGATTGTGAGTAGTCCTCCTTACGTGGTATGTTATGTCAAAACGCATAAGTATGGCGCTCGTTCCTTAATTCCGTGTTTATGTTCATGTGCATGTGAGACAACTCTTCTTCAAAATAAATCAACTTCACATTTGCCAAATTAGCCTTTTTTTTACCCTTGCATCTTATCCCCTCTTTTTATTTAACCACTTTGAGCCTTAGCTTTTTCATTTGGCCTTAACCACTAAATGAGCTACATCCCAAAAACACCCTTCCTTGATCAAGAATGGTTGCATTTTTGGTACTTTGTTTGTGGTAGAGTCGGGGTTTTAGATGTTGGTTGGTGCACTCTTCCTCTTTGGTCATTACATGTTGCTTTCTTGGTGAATGAAGTTTGAGAAAAAGAAAAGAAAAGAAAAAAAAATAAAAAATAAAGAAATTAGAAAATAAAAAAAAATAAAAAAATTTGAAAAAAAGTTTTGAAAAATCCAAAAAAGAGAAGTGTATATATGTGTTTTGAAAAAGAAAAAGGCTAGCAACAACTCCCTTCCATCAAGAGGAGATAGAAAAAGCCGTTGCTAGAATAATGTGGTCTTTTGAGGTTTTTCCATTCGGGCCGGGTTTACACAATTTTTGCATTTGATTTGGATTTCAAGTCTTTTGTTAGGGTGTAGACGTTGTTCGGTGTGTTTTAATAATGACCACTTTGTTAAAGGTTGTGATGAGTTTTTTTCCAAAGTAAGTTGGGGTTTATGCAATTTTTGCTTGGTTTTGTCTAAACCAAAGTTAGGGCATAGACGTTGCTTAGTTGTTGCAATAAGGAGTTGAGCTGATCATGGCAATCATTCTTGTTTTTGAGCCTCAAATTCTAGAACGGTGCTTGCACCAAACCATTTTCACCCAACCCAAGCCCCGTTACATCCTTGTTGTTCTCATTATGTGCATTTACATTTTCTTATGGATTTTTGGATGGAGTACCATTCTAGATTGCGGGCATGCTTCGCAAGTTGAGGTAGGTGAGTGATTTTGGTTACTTTTTGTCACAAAAATCACCCCCTTTCTTTCCTTGTGTGTTGAGTGTGACCCGTGAGAGTCGGTGCTTAGGGTTTTCTTATCGGTTAAGGGTCTAGCATGAAGTCGAATCATGTGTGCGTCGTGTCAATCTTGGAAATATAGCTTAGTGCTTCCGTTTACCCGCCTTGAATTAGTTTCTTGGTCTTTGGTGATGTCCTTGTTGATTGCTTGAGCTTGATTTAGGGGTTTGATACCATGGTTAGACTTTGAGTCGGCATCCTCCGCTATAGACCTCCCTTGTTTAGTTTTTCAAAAAACCCCGCTTAGATGAGGCAAGCGGTTGGCTTTTCTTTTTCCCGATGCATGTTGTTTGTCTATATGTGTTTTGTTTTGACTTGTTTGCATCAAAAATTTTGTAGCAAGACCAAACTTGCCTTGCAATAGGGCATTCTTCCTCATGGATGTCAAATTGTGAGTTGAAAGGGCTACGGGTGTAGCTAAACCCAATTCGGCTTCTAATTAGCTTAATTAGTTTGTTTCTTGCTTTCGAATAAGGGTTATATAACTTCTTGATCTCTTACTCGAGGACGAGTAAGGTTTAAGTGTGGGGAATTCTGATGAGCTATATTTTAGTCAAGGTTTTCATTGTCTTTTCCTCATTTTTGGTCCTGTTTCGACCTCGTTTTGCGTGCCTTTTCTCGATTTTATATCCATTGCCTCGCCTATTCCTATTTGGTTCCCATTTTGTAGGTATTGAGGCGGGAACGAAGAAACGGGAGCAAACGAGACGGATTTCCATGCAAAAAGTGAAGAATTGATGATGAAAGTGCTTCAGGCCCTCTCAGCCGGTCCTAGACCGGCAGCCGGTGGGCCGGCTGGGAAGCTTGACTTGACTTTTGAAGAAAATGGAAGAAATTTTAAAGGAACTTGATGTCTGATTCTTAGCCGGCTCCCAACCGGCAGCCGGTATGCCGGCTGGGGTTCAAGCCCCATACTTAGTCAAATTTTCAAGAAGTTTAAAGTTCAAGTTTTGGGCAGATTCGTGCTAAAGGACTCCCAGCCGGTCCTCCATCGGCCACCGGTTGACCGGCCGCTTGTACCTGTGCAAGAGAAGAGAATTGCAAAAATTCAGAAGTTTCAATCCTGACTCCCAGCCGGTGGCCAACCGGCAGCCGGCCCACCGGCTGGCTGTACCTGTATGTTGAAGAAATGAAGAAAAAATCAGAAGTGAGGAGTCAGACTTTAAGCCGGTGCCCGACCGGCAGCCGGCCGGTCGGCTGAGGATCCAGTTCAATGTAAAATCAAGTCAATTGTATACATTTGACTCTTAGCCGGTCACATGACCAGCAGCCGGTTGACCGGCTGAGAGTCATTTCGCAGATTTCCGCACACTATATAAACCCGCACTTAGCCTATTTTCTTTTACGCAACTTTTATTGTATTTTCACGCATTCCTAGGGTTTTACACTGTTCCATTGCTCATCTTTTCACATTAAAAACTCAACTCAAATCCTTAATCTTTCTTTAGTTTTTATAATCTCTTAGTTAATCTCTTAGTTAATCTAGTTTGTTCTTAGTGTAATCTTTAGTTTGCTTTGGGTATTTGGGTTGTAATTTGAAGACTTTGAGAGAATTCTTCATTGGTATCCAAGTTCCTTGCTTTAATTCAAGTAATGGTATAATCTTCTTCATATTTACTTTGTATTTCCTTTTACTTTAAGTTTTGTTTAATCAATTGCTTGTTCTTATCATTATTCACCATGTTTAGCAACTCCTCTACAATAGTTTCCATGTTTACTTATATCATGTGTGAGTAGTCTATTTCTAAGGTTAGAGGTTTTCTTGGGTGGTTGGTGTTGATGATTATTGCTTAGGGTTAGGGTTTGGTCTTTATCTTTGTTAGGTTCTCATTGTATGCATGCTATATGTTTGATGAAATGCCTCAACGACGGTTGGGCATGATTCTCATTGTTGTTTGCCTTTGACGATAGTCTAGGGTTCCCATGAGCATGTATGTATGATTTGTTGGCCTTGTTTGTAGCGAGAGCTAGGATAGGGTTCGACTTTAGGCGAGTCTAATCGAGAGATGCGACAAACCTAGACCTAGCATAGAAGTGACCTTCGACCCCTTTGCATGTTTGACATCGACCTACCCTAGTAACCCCCGACACCCTAGTTGTTTTTATCATCGACTTAATCTTAGTATATTTGCTTTAATTTCTCTTTAGTTGTTAGTCTTATCACTCATAAAACCTTATTACCCCGACTTTGTTTTAAATTTGAACTAGACTAGACGATTATCCCCACCATCTCTGTGTTCGACCCCGATCTTAGTACTACTTATTATCGGGCTTTATAAATTTGTTTGATATCGGTAGTGACGGCAAAACCGGTCATCAAAGTTTCAGCTATAACCTTGAATCATATTTTCAAGGTTACACATACTTCAACTATAACCTTGAGCAACACTCTTGGCCGTTAGCCATGCCGCCATCTAGGGTTTTCCTCGCGAACCCTAGTTGCGCACACGACACCATAACGACTTATCTACACATTATAATCCACAATTACGATAATAAAACATACATAAATATATGAAGCACAATTAATTCATGACAATAAATAATCAAACATGTACTAATCGTACAAACAATCACTAAATCATATTAATCACATCAATTGGCATAAACACAATTAAAAGAGAAACACCTAGTTACCGTTTTAGCAATTAATGAAAATCTTCATAAAGAATACGACCAACAAAGCCTTGTCTCCAACACGTGTCAACATTTCCAAAATTGACTTTAAAGAATACCTGAAATCCAAAACCATGAAAGCAACGTAAAAGACTCTTCTTGTAACACCCCGATATTTTCCATATTATAAATTTAAAGATTTAATTTAATTTCAAGAATAATTTATATTTTATTAATTTCGTAAATATATTTTGTGAGATGAATATTTCATTTTAAAGCATTTTAATTTCAAATGATATTTCGAGTTTTATAAATTTAAGTTCCGATTTTAATTTTCGAAAATGACAAGTATGTAGGATAATTTCATGAGTTGTGGGTTATTTGCATAATTGGTTCCATCTTGAGTAATAATAGACTTGAGATGTTGTTTCCGTCTTAATTGCCAAATCCGAGTCCATCCCGACTCATTAAATGAATCCCGAGTCATTGCCGACTCAAAACTCCCATATATGCCTTATGTTGTGTTTTGTCCCTCACAACTCACTCATCCTTCATCTCCCTCATAAAAAACCCCCAAACCCCATTCACCATTGTTGGTGTTTCTCAAGAACACAAATCCGACTCTCACTCCTTCGTTTCTTGCTCAAATTCCGAGTTCTTTATAGGTTTGTTCTCCTCTTCTTCTCCTCCTTCTTTTGATACAAACAATTTCTAGTCTTGTTGAGTTTTTCTGAAAACCCGTCTTTCTAGGGTTACATTTTTAATTCGTTTTTCTTATTGTTTGTTGGCGAGAATGGATGTTTGGACTTCAATGAGGGGTTCTTTGAAGATTTGAAGAGCTTTAAAGGTAACTTTGAGAGGTTACTCGACTTTAAGTCAAAAATCGTTCATGTGTGGTTGTTGTTGGGTTAATTTCTGAAATTGTGATGTATTATGCTATTTAATTCATCATTTACTTGATTGAAATGGAACTCATGATTGATTTGGTGGTAATGAATGATAAGTGTTGGTTATAGTTAATGGGCAAGTTAGTATCCGTCACATGTTTAGTTCGTCTCATCAATATACTAATTTCCGATTGATTTAATCCATGGTTAAGTTGATAAATGTGGCTTGTTATTGCTTGTTTTCGACTATACGTTGATGTATGTATGTAAGGAGTTGACATTTCATGTTGTATACCTTGCGTAGTGATCGTCTTACAATGTCGAGTAAGGAAATGGGGCATAGCGTACAGCAGCGCGCAGCACAGCCCAGGTCTGCCCGAGCAAACTGCAGCCTGCGGCCATATGCGTAGCCTGCGCCCGGGCATTGCGCAGCCTGCGCCCGTGCACGCTTGCCTGCACTTGGGCCTGTTCTCAGGGCTGTTGTGCGTGTAATTAGGGGATTGTTTGGGGCTGTTTTGGGTTGTTTTTGGGCAATGTTTTCCCGCTTACTCGGACATAGTTTGAGCATATTAATTCATTATAAAACTTGTATTAGAAAGTATATATTTTCGTGTATGATTCACGAGTCGAATTACGTATATGTTATGTCGTTTAATTCACATGTTTACGACATTGAATTTGTCTTTCAATTCTCGTTTGTTTTATTTCCCAATGAAATGTAAACTTGTACATTGAGACTTGTTAAATGAATTCTCATTATTTTATTTCTCATGTGAGTAAATGTTTGGGTGTTTCCGTGGTTGTTGCATGGTTGAATGCTTAAGCCGTTTCAGTAGCCAAGTTGAGGAGGAAGACCCCCCGGCCGGGCAACTAGAAGGGAAACCGGCTCCCGCTTCAAGTTAGCTTCTCAAAACTAGCTTAAGTGTTGTCTTGATTGATTTGAAGCTCACATGTTCTAAATGGGTTAGTTAACGGTTATGTTAGCTCGAGTAGTAATGTCAACGGTTATGTTGTCTTACTTATATTTTGATAACGGTTATGTAATCTCAAGTTGAGTCGGGTAACGGATATGTTATCTTGCTTGTGTTGGATGACGGATATGTCATTCCAAGTTGTGTTGGTGACGGTTATGTCACCTTGTTTGTGAATAGATAGCGGTGGTACGATTTGTGTATTATTGTAATGAACTAATGCCACCCCAGTTATGGGTTTTGTCTATGTTCGGGATTGGTCGGAGGTCGTGCTCATGCGCTCCCGTAGTTGGAGGTCGTGCTAATGCGCTCCGGTCCCCGTGTGTCGTTCGGTGTAGGTTATTACATCGAGAGGTCTGGCCAGGCCTTAGGCATATAGTTGTCGGTTATGCACTATACATAGAGTCGGTGTCGTGGTTATGCGTCTCGATAGCTAGTGTCGTGGTTATGCGACCTAGCGGTCAGTGGTAACGGTTATGTTCCCTGCGGCGTTCATTCTATTCTTGTATGTTCGGTGATTGGCCATGCCATCTAGTGTTGGCCTCTGAGTCAATTACATGCTTGTTGTTTGTGTGAATGAACATGCCATCAAGTGTTGGCCGCTGAGTCATTCACTTGGTTGATTATCCGTTTGATATAGTTCACATGATGACTTTGGTTGGGATTCACATGTTGGTTCACGCTTGATCATGTTTATCATATTTGAATAGGTCATGTTTGATTACTTATCATTGTATATGCATGTTCATATGTATATGTTGTGTTGTATTACCGTTTACGTGTTTTCTGACAAAAAAGTGGCTGGTAGAACCTTGAGTTACTCCCCATTGACTGTGGCGTACATGTTTCATGTATGTAGGTTGGTGCTGTTTGGGGAAGACGTGTGGCTAGCGAGCATTGTTGAATAGTCGACAATTACCTATATACGTTTAGCTTAGATTTAATTATGTTGCTATCGAGGGATACCTTATCCCTTGTAAACTTTCATTTATCTTGTATAAGTTATACTTTTTCTTTAGTTTCAATCTTCCGCATGTTGTTTTGATATTCCGCGATTAAGTTTATTTGTATATGTCGAAAGTTTTTAAATTACCGTATTTTCGCTGCAAGTTGCTTGTTTATTTTTATGTAATATCGCGGGGTGTCACAGTTGGTATCAGAGCAGTAATGCTCCCGATGCACGCACGTGTACCCCAACTTAAATATGAACTTGACCTGAAATAATGAACGAGAGATGGGTAGATTTAAGGACCAAGTGGTAGTCTGTATTGTGATTTCTCTATGTTAGGTCTAACCGATTTGTTAATTGTCCTTGAGTTTATTGTTGTGCTTTAGAACAGGTGAACCGTGAGCTCATCTGAATGTCGATAAAGACTGGTGCCTACTACCGAAGTTGGAAGTTTCTTGTTTTCCTTGGTAAATGCTTCCTTGTCCCCCTAATTTACGTCTTATTCTCATGCGTCCCCTTCCTTCTCTTGTCTCCGGATGCATTTCTTTTTTCCTTAAACTCTCTTCTATCTTGCCTCAGAAGCTTCCTTCGTAGCTTTCCAATTTAATCTCATTCTTGTTACTTGCCTCTTCTCTTGGGGTTTTATAGGTAGCCTACCTTAGTTGAAATTTGAGTAACTTGTTCGAGGATAACCCCTTAACCTTCTTTTGGAAAGATAATGTTTTGGAATGGTTTAGGGAGTGTAATAGGCTATGTCTTAGTGAACATAATGCTTAGTTGGTTGCCCTATAATGAATGGAATTGGTTGGTAGAATTCTTGGCTTAAATAGTGAGTAGTATATGTGGTATTCGGTGACATTTAGCCTAGGAATCATAATTGGGATTAAAAGCTAGTGGATTGAACGTATTGCCTACGAATGAGGTGTTGGGGTTCATAAAAATGAATTTTGGAAAATATACTTGGGATGCTAGTAAAGATGAATAGATGAGTAAAGTGAGCTAGTAATACTTGACTTTGGGAATCGGTTCTAAGTCTGATTTGCATGTTATGTTAGTGAATGAGAATTGTTTATAGTTATGGGTGAGTAATGGAGGGATTAGTATTGTGGCCTTAAAAGGATTTATTGAAATTTGTGCTCGTAGTTGCTGAACAGAATTAGTGTTATGCTCATAGTGGAATTACTTAAAGGTCAGATTCGGAATATCTAGATGTTGTAGTGAAGTACAACTTGTGGAATTGTAGATTTTCGAGCCTGAGATGTTCAAAGGATGTTTGGTCCCTTATATAAAGGTGTGAGGACGTTGATAGTGAATCTTAACGTTCGCTCCCCGAGGTATTAATGAATTTTGAGGAATCTACTTCTTTTGCGGGACTGATGTAGATAGATGTGATGAATTAACCAATGACAATGGTATAGAGATGGTTGATCCTGGAGTGTTATAGGAAGGTCATTTGAGGAATGTAAGATATAGAGATACCCGAACTTTATGAAGTGGTTGATATGGAGGTGACCGTACACCTTTAAATTTTGGAAGAGCTTATAGTATGGTGGACCATTTGGGAATATGTGTCTTGGACAGAGTTAGTTTGTCATGCTTGAATTGAGAAATAGGAGTTGAGAACCTTGTGAGGATCCCAGGAATCCCGAGCCTCGAGATTTGTGCCAGTTGAAATCCTAATCTTGCTTCAACGCTTCTCTTATTCTTTCTTCTCCCATGTGAACTCTGTCGAGCTTTGTTTTCCTAACAATTCTTACTTGACCTTCTGTTATATCTTGTATCTTCTTACCTCTAATGCTTACCCTTCCATTCTGGGCTTCACTTTTGGCATCCTTAGCCTGGAGTGTCCAACCTTGTTATCCTGTCTCTCTCGCTCTCCCGAGTTCCTACATCTCGCTTGTCTCTGAGTTCATATCATATCCTTACCTTTGTAAACTTTGTCATCCTTTCGTTGGTTTAGTTGTGAGGTTGGCCCCGTTTGTGGAGTAGTAATGTATGTTTGGGGATCCTTGGTGTGGTTTTATCGGAATTAGTTGAGAGAGGTTGCAATGATGTCCTTAGGTAGTGGGGTGGCATGCCATCCTAGTGGTTGGTGTTAAAGACTTAGCCATGTGAGTGTTTCCTATGCTTTGGTGACAACCGTAAGAGTGGAGTTGCTAGATTCCATGAGAGTGTTAGTGGCTAAGTAGAAATCGTTGAATGAGATTTGTTGCTTTTTGGGACTCTCTTTGATTGTTCGTCGACCCTTTTTGGTAATAGAGTTTGATAACCGAGATCTACAAGACATAGATGTAGTTTGAGTTTGAGAGACTTTGACTATTTGGGATTTAGTGCTTTGAGTGTTGACCGACAGTCCTATGTTTGGGTATAATTATTCGAATTGAGGAATATCGTGGTTACGCTTTTGGAATTTGATATTGTGGATGAGTACCTCATAATCCTTTATGTGGGAATCTGTAAGATTTGGATAATGTTGCGTTTATATTTGGTTATCAGTTTGAGTATTTTGGACCTTGTTTGGGTTGGTTGGATGACCTAATGTATGATAGGTCCTAAGTTGTGATCCTTGTTTGGTGATTCCCCTTAGTTAGAGCCTTATGGCTTATGTCAGTTGAGCATGAGTGAGGCCCTGTCAGTGGTTTAGGACCTAGCTTTATGGAGGTTGTTGATTGTTGGGTAATGATCGCGAGTAGTGAAACCCTTTTGTAGTGAGATACCTTGTACCGTGGATAACCTAGAAACGAGTGACCCAAGTGAGTTGAGAAAACCTTGAGAGTTTTGTGGATTGAAATTGAAAGAGCGCTTTTCCGAGGTGTGCAAGGAATCGTGATGACGATGTCTCTTCTGTGGATCGAGTGGTTAGTGTCCCCGTATCCCGGGAGAGTTACCTATCCTCCCTTAACCTGAAGCTCTTGTTCCCATGGTCATATTCCTGGTTGTTTTTCCCTCCTTCCTCTCTTGTTGAGTACCATCTTTAGCCTTGAAGATGGTGGTTTTGATGCCTTGTCTTAGTTAGTTTCCTTGTTGACTTTGTTGTGTTCGAGTTCGTTGAGGGTCTGATCTGACTCTCTTTGGTTGTTTGTGTGTAGCTTTCATGCTTGTGTGTTGTTTGAACAATGTTCAAATTGTTTTCTATGTATGTACTCCATAATTGATTTGAGTCACCTTACCGATGTTATTGGAGGTTTTCTTTTCGGTTACAATCTTACTTAATTTTGGATTTCAAAATGAAAGTTTTCTTTCAAAATGACATGCTTTGAAAAACTTGTCTTGGCTTATAAAATTTTGGTTGATTTTGGTGTTTGATTGGATGTAACACTTGTTATTGGAGACGTCTAATGACTCGTATTACGCTTGTCAGCGCACGATTGGATGTCGGGCTCTTGAGTACGTAACGAGAACTCTAACGCTTCGTCGATGAGGACTTCTGCCTTGGAATTTTCTTTTGGAAAAATATTTGAAAGAAAGCTATGTTTTAGAATATCAACTTTTGATAGACACCTTTTCTACTTTCAAGTTTCGAGGACGAAACTTTTTAAAAGGTGAGGTGATTGTAACACCCCGATATTTTCCATATTATAAATTTAAAGATTTAATTTAATTTCAAGAATAATTTATATTTTATTAATTTCGTAAATATATTTTGTGAGATGAATATTTCATTTTAAAGCATTTTAATTTCAAATGATATTTTGAGTTTTATATATTTAAGTTTCGGTTTTAATTTTCGAAAATGACAAGTATCATTTAATATATTAAAGCAACACCGGTAACCGCTATTTTAGAGTAAAAAGGTGACATGTCGCGCTCATATCGATCGAACATATAAAATACAGATTATGTACACAATAAATACATAAAACAAAAACTACCCATTCATCCACTACCCCCTACTCTGCTCCGCACTTAGTCGCACACAATAGGGAAGGGGATTCGATCCTGGGACCTATTGTCAACAATACTTCCGTCTTAACCACTAGACTAAGACATTTTCGGTATCACCCTCTCTAATTTGTAAAAGTTACTCCGTCCACACTATTTTCCATTTGTCTCGATCTTTTCGCTATCTTAATTTCTTGAATTTTTGCTAAACTGTAAAAGTAGTACTCTGTACTTTTTATCAACTTATACTTTTAATTTCCACATAAATACCAGATTCTTGCAAAACATTTAATATCCAACCATATTTTTTAATAATTATTATATAGTAGTTTTCTTAACTATTATTAATCACGGCATGTTTCTAGACATAATCGATTTTATGAAACTATTTTTTGGGTCACGTGTAAGAAGGGTCCGAAAATTTAAGGTGAAAGAAAACAATTTGATGAATATAATATAACTATTAATGTACTGGAAGAAAATATTCAATATTTGTAATATTTTTTAGCATATGTGAGATATTATAAATTGCTTCAACACTATAGTACACAAAACAAAGGTCAACATGACAAAAATGTCCGTCGAAAACGTTATTTGGTTTTGTTGCAAAAGTAACGTTAGCCTTAAACATCCGTCGCAAGAGTTAAATTGAGATGAAATATTTTCTCCCAGAACAAAAATGAATCCGTAAACTCTCAATTATAATATAAAAGTCAACATTATTAGGTGTTGTCGACTTTATGTTACTATTGAAACATGACCGACTTTATATTACTACTCCGTATTTTTTAGGTTACCCGTAATAAGGGTTTGAAAATTTTATATTGGAGAAATACAAACTAATAAATGTAATATATTAACAAATGTAGTTTATAAAGACATTTTTCTATATTTGTAATGTTGTTGGCTATTGACAAAACATTATAAATATTTTAAACACAAATTATATGTGGCCCGTCACAATTTTGTATTGTTTACTGATGCCCGTCGTTGAGGGTACCAAAGATAAATTTATAATTCCTAACTTTAACAATAGATAGTGAAAGTCAGGGTCGAACCACAAGGAGGTGGAGAATGTTTATTGTTGAATGTTAATGTTTAAAGGTAACAAATTTGGGGGTTTGATTGATTGATTACTATATCTAAGGCAAAGATTAAAATAAAACAAGAAATAAAGATGAGAATAAAATATAATAAAAGGGATGCTAGGATGTTTGGGTAATAAACAGCTAAGGTAAAATAAATTCTAAGGTCAACATGTATTGCAGTCGCGTAAGGGGGTGTAACATAACTTTTTAGGTCTATGCTACCTAATAGCTCCTTTCGGCCTATGCTATTAGTTCCTAGGTCTCACAATTATTGGGTGTCAACAATAAGGGTGATTCCTAAATCCCAGGTCACATACCTTTCAGCCTTGAGTAACCTATCCGTCTTAAGGTGTAAACCAATGCCCTTCCCGTATCTTTCAATCTTGGGTAGGTCATTACTAACATCCTACAAGTCTCCTTATGGTCTCATTGCAGGATATTATAATTGACAAGAAAAGACGAAATAAGAATACATACGCGGGTGGTCGACCGACCAGCTACTCCAGTCAGCCGACCACGGCCTCGGTCGACCGACCAGCTATTCCAGTCGGCCGACCGTGGTCCTGCTACAAGTCGGTCTTTCGAATTTTATTTACCTACGCATATTCATCCCCTACATCCTAACATATGAAAATTAGCTACTCATGGTTGTTAAGACGATTATAAATTTTGGAATAAACATGGTAAATATATTGAATAATCTAAACATGCAAGAACTAACAAAGCTTGAGATTCTGACTTAAACAATTGTAATAAAAATAAGAACGATAATAAAAAGCTAGATTAAAAAGAGTAATACCACAATTGGAATTAGGGCAGAAAGAAACAAACTTTATTGAATGCTTGGGAATTGTTGAATAAGATAAAATATGAACTAGATGGTAAAAGATTGAATAAAAGATCCTAAAGTATGATGATAGATATTAAGCCTCTCTAACCCTAATCACAAGATTTGTTTATATAGGGTATAAAACTAAGAGTTTCCTAAAAGCTCTAATTCTACTTTATTTCCGAAAAAGATAAGTTCTGGGCTTCTGCGCAGGTCGGTCGACCTACTATGTGGGTCGGTCGACCGCTTCTTTCTGGGCTTCTTATATTCTTGGGCTTTTCTTTCAGATTTGAACTTTTATAAAGATCAGGGTCAGTCGGTCGACCTATATTACCGGTCGGTCGACCGCTTCCCGAAGAATTTCTTCTATTTTCTTCTTGTTTTGACTTTGAATACTTTGACTTTGACTCCAGTTGACTTTCCATTTATTCCTTAATTAAGCAAAAGACTTGAGGATACGGATTTGGTGCTAAATCGTCTCTTTTCCGCATAAATCTGCAAAAGTGCATAAAAATACGAAAGTACACGATTTGTGGGAAATAAAGGCTAAAACATAGTAAATGAGCGACCAAATACGTGTAAAAATAGATGTAAAACATCATAAAATAGACACGTATCATTTACAAACAATTTAATTACTTTTGAACATCGTTTATTAAAAGAGAATTTTTGAAAATAATGAATTTTTGTTATATTTAGCCATCTCTACGAAATATCGAATAATTTGTGATAGTTTTCATATTATTTCTACTATAGTCTTTTAATTACCCGGTAATTCCTTTTTTTTTCTGTCATTTTTCTTCGTCGGAGTCGTTTTAGGTTATACGTTGTTTTTGTAGATGTGATCTAATTTGGGGGATTAACTAAACTTACTTAGTTTGACGATGGCAGATTCGATTAATGGTAAACGACTTAATTTGCGAAAATGATTTGGGTGTTTAGCGTGAAAAAAGGCCAATTATTTTTTGTTGGTTCAACGAAGCACGCATGACACCCGTCGTTGAGGGCGTCAAAGATAAAATTTATATTCTTAAACTTTAACTAGATAGCGAAAGTCAAGGGTCGAACCACAAGGAGGTGGGGAATGTTTATTGTTCTATGTTAATGTTTTTAGGGTAACAAATTTGGGGGTCTGTTTGTTTGGTTGTCACTAGGTCTAACAAAATAAAGGCAAGATAAAACGAAAGTAAGATAAAGATAAAAACTTATGATAAAAGAATGCTAGGATGTTCGGGTCATAAAAGCTACGATGGTATAAATTCTAAGTCAACATGTATTGCAGTCGCGTAAGGGGTGTAACAAATCCTCTCGGTCTATGTTACCTAATAGCTCCTTTCGGCCTATGCTATTAGTTCCTAGGTTTCACAAATATTGGGTGTCAACAATAAGGATGATTCCTAAGTTCTAGGTCACATACCTTTAAGTCTTAGTAACCTAGCCGTCTTAAAACGTTAACCAATGCCCTTCCCGTATCTTTCAATCTTGGGTAAGTCATTACTAACATCCTATAAGTCTCCTTTCAGTCTCATTATAGGGTATTATAATTAACGAAACAAAACAGTCTGAAAACATGCGCGAGGTCAGTCGACCGACCAGCTAACCCAGTCAGTCGACCAACTACCTCAGTCGTCCGACCAGTTAAGCCAGTCGGTCGACCAAGGTCTACTACGGGTCGATTCTGATCTTATACCATCTATGCAAATTAATCACCTACATCCTAACATGGAGGTTTAGCTACTCATAAGTATAACAATAACGACAATAACAATTAGGAAAATAGAATTCATAGCAATCATTAACATAAACATGCGATAAATAACAAGGTTTCGGGATTCTACACTAAACCGGATATAACAATACTATTGAAATGACAATGAGAACTGAAATCAAAGAATATTACCGCAAAACGGAATTAGGGCAGAAAGGAAGAACTTTATTGAATCCGTGGAACGATTGTTAAATAACAAAATAAGAACTATGCTAAAACTTAAAGGAAACAGTAACTTTATTTAGATTACAGAATTATACTAAGGAATTAGCTACTAAGACTTGGTTATGAATTAAATCTGATAATAGATTCGATCCTTAGCCCTAATCACGAAGTCTTGCTTAAGTAGGCGAAAAACAAAAGCTTCTTTCATGACCTAATCACGCGTGGGCTTTGCGGAAATCTTTCTGAAACTGCGCTGCGGTCGACCGACCAGTTGATGCTGTAGGAAATAATTTCTTAAATTACTCATAAAAGTATTAACTTAATTAATACTGCCAAGGATTATATCAAAAAACGGATTGATATTAAAACAATGGAACTGAAATAATAGGACAAGGATCATAGAAATAACCTTTGGTCCTATATGAGATCGGCCTAAAAATAACCTAGTATAAACCCAAACTTCAAGGTAGAAGTTCTCCTTAGATTACACCCAAGACGACTGAGAAAGATTCCCTCAAAGCTCCTCCTAAATTACTATTAATTATTTTAGAGGATTTATTTTGGGATTAAGATGATAAACTAATCAAGGAGAATAAAAAAGGAAAAACGTTTTCATCTTGTGTACCCAACCTCACGGCCGAAAACCTCTATATATAGGGTTTTGGTTTGTGTTGGTATTGTACTTCAATTAGGAAACCTCATTATAATATAATATTTTGAGTCAGTTTCCTTATTTCGAACTTCCTTAAAATATCATATATATTTTAATACTTATCGGTGTACAAATTTAATTCCCGGAGAATATTAATTAATTATCTTATAATTTAATTAATCCCAATTATATTATTCTATCATATATTAAAATATAATTAATAAATATAACTTTTATATATATTTATTAGAATTAACATTTAATTTATTTCTCCTAGTTATTATTTAATCATATTAAATGTTTATCATCTACTTAACTACATTTAGCTAAGTTTAGCATTTATGTAATTATATTAATATATAATCACATTTCTCAGTACTATCCTATAGGTGTGACCTTTAGGGATCAGCTGATTATCGACATCATGTGACAGTAACGTCAAACTTCTAGTGAGTCAATCGTTATCGATAAACGTTAATCAACTGATTAATATACTAAGTATCCATGCGTGATCTTGTAAAAGATTTACTCAAATAATCACACACCGTGGAGGACATTTACTCCAACAATCTCCCACTTGTCCTACAAGTGTGTGTGCGATTACGATTCTCATATCCATGCATTATTCTCCCACTCAATGGAAGACAAATTGCAAAGTCTTACCTTACAAGGTCGTATCTCCCAAGTAATCATATCAGGAGTGGTTTCCTCGACTAGAGAGCAACATAACTGATACGAATCATATTCGAGCATGGCCATGCGTTTAAGTTACTACTCCTCGAGTGGCCCTGAGAAATATATATAAAACCTGATAAAGGCTGGATATTTTCCTTGACTTATAACGTGCATGCCGATGGAAGCACAACATGAAATGACCCAGTAAAAGTCCGATTGGTCTCCTTTTACGGTGCGACCTAGGACAGAAACCAAAGCCACCTAAAAACTGTCTATATCACATGAAATAAACAATGGTCAAAAGAACCAACTTTAGGAATCACGATAGACGTCACATCCACGACCAGGCATCTAATGTATCTTAACATTTAGGACTCTATGTTGTGGTCACTATGTCCTATGCGATATCATATACCCATATTTGTTATTGATCAGTCAAACGCTTGACTTATGGAATATTGAACCTTCCATCCTTTAACTAACAAAATAATCACCTGAGTTATCAGCTCATATTGGTGTTTACGGACAAAAACAGACATATAAAGTAAAAGAGTTCACTGTGTGGTGTTTAAAAGTTGTCGTACAATCCACATGTAATACAATATAAAGAAATTCATTGATTTTATTAAGTAATAATTTGAAATGATCAAACATTAATCAAACAATGTTTATTATAATTCTGGAACACGCTTTATCCCCATGGGTGAGATGTGCCCTTCATGTTTATTATGCGGTAGTGCCTTAGTCAGCGGATCAGCAATGTTGTTATCCATTCCAATCTTGCACAATGTTATCTCCTTTTGCTCCATGTAATCTCTTATCAGATGAGCTTTTCCGAGTACATGTCTAGATTTGTTGCTAGACTTAGGCTCCTTAGCCTGGAAGATTGCACCACTGTTATCACAATAAAGGGGGATTGGATCTTTCACACTAGGTACTACTTTTAGTCCTTGTAAGAAATAACGCATCTAAATAGCTTCCTTTGCAGCTTCGGAAGCTGCCAAGTACTCAGACTCTGTTGTAGAATCTGCTGTAACGCTCTGTTTGGAACTTTTCTAACTGACTGCTCCACCATTAAGAGTAAAGACAAAACCCGACTGAGATTTAGAATCATCACGATCGGTTTGGAAACTAGCATCTGTGTAACCCTTAGCAATTAGCTCCATGTCTCCACCATATACCAGTGCCCAATCCTTAGTCCTTCGTAAGTACTTAAGGATGTTCTTGACGGCTATCCAGTGACTTTCACCTGGATTATTTTGGTAACGGCTGACCATACTCAATGTGTAACACCCCCGTTTATTTAGAGGCCTGAACTAAGACTCCCCAAATAATCAAAAGTGTTACCATCTCGGTTACCCGAGGTAGTAGTTAACAAAGGAAGAAACACAGTACTTTATTGAGTAAATAAATGTTAAACATATGTCTCAGAAAATTACAACTGTTTATGAAACCAACTAAAAGTTCAACATGTCGGAAAAACTATATGACTGAGCTATCACTAGACAGGTCTGGTCCATGTCCTCTCCACCCTTCCAGCATCCACAAGTCTAAACCTGTCATTCTGCTCCCCAATAAATTGGATCAACGCAGACACAATCAAACAAATAAAAGGGTCAACACGAGGTTGAGTAGGTAATATAATCACAACATGAAATAACACAATCATTGATTCCTCCATCTCCTCCTCAACCACCACATCTCCAACACACGACATCTCCAACACCACACCTCCCATGGCCATATCACAAGTCCCTTATCACAAGACCCATATCACAAGACCCCTTATCACAAATCCCGTTCTCCACAATAATCAGTAATCATTCAATCACGTTATATCATAAATACATATATCAACCAAATAACGAGTGTTCTCATGTCAGATCACAATTACAACATAGATATTCCCCTACCTCGAAACTGCGGATGGTAACAGCAAGTGAGCAACTTCTATTAAAAGTATTCCACGCGGAAACCTCCACCTAAACATATATTATACAATTAATGAGACTCCCTAACTCGTACATAAATACACATTCCATATATAGCAGTTTCCTAAAGAGAAAAGTTTCCTTTAAAGGTGAAGAGTCTATTGACCTAGATATACTCAAGAAGGGGGGGGTTGAATTGAGTATGCCAACTTTTTCGTTTCTTCTTCGATGATGATTGTTGAGATGAAGTAATAGCAAGTAATGAGTAAGAGCAATAAAATAAAGGAGACACGATCTTTTGAAGTGGTTCAGTTTCACAAATCGAAACCTACGTCCACTATTCTCGATTAATAAAATTAGTACCTTCTCCGGATTACAATTTTATCAACCCACTCGTGCGACTTTGATGTTAGTCACAACTCAATCTAGATACCGTTAAATATCTAGCTACGATAAGTACCGTGAAATACTTGTTTACAATGAGTACCGCTAAATACTCGAATCTATCTTAAGTAAGTAAGATAAACTTCTTAACGACTTCTTGTATAGATGATGTTTGAATGCTTGAAAATCTTCTTCTATGCTTATAGTCTTGTATACGAAATTTGACAATGATTGCACGAATATCGAGACGCGTGAGAGACTACGTCCGTTTGTTTTTCTCGATTTGCGTGAGGCTTCTTGTATTTCGTTGAGATGTCTTAGGCGTGTGATGCTTGAATGCTTATATACTAATTTTAGATCTAGGTTGAATCCTAGATAGTTTAGAAATATTACTTTATCTAGAATACTAATTCTAGGTAATATTTAAACTTAATCTTATTTGGCTTAGGAAAGGATTCTAATAAGATAATACTATATTAAGATATAAGATAATATTTCTTCAATCCTTTTAGATTTAGAAAATATCTTATATTACTAAAATATAGAATCCTACTTTGAATCAATTCCTAATTTTTGTCAATAATATAATAAATTATATTTTTAATCAAATCCTAGTCAATCTTTAAGTAGATTAAATAAACAAGTCTATTTATTTAATTAACCATAAAGATAATATGAAACGTATTAGAAATCGTGTAGGAAAACGTGAGGCACGCTTCCCTATGCACGACTCCCAACACACGCTTTATAGATACGTTTCTTCGAGACATATTTCTCGAAGCACGTTTCCCTAGGAATTTGAATATTGACAATAACGGTTAAAATAAAATCCTTAGCGTTCTTAGAATTAATATTTATCTCATAAGATAAATATCTTAATTCTTGTTAACTAAAGAATTTTTCTATTTTAAAACCGTTTATAAGATTACTAAATTAATATATAATAATATTTCAATAACCCGTACAAATCTTCACGCCTTGACTTATTCCACGCAAGACTCATTTCTTCAATAGTTATAAGAAAGACTTATAACTTAAGAACTCTTGATATTGCAATGAAACTCTTGTCTTGTAAATACTTGATATGAGCTTGATCGTTCTTGCAATCTACGATTGAATTATACTTTACTAAACTACGATCTTCTCTTGATAATTAACTGTACACTTAAACGCACAATTACACGTATATGCATATAAAACATAACTATTTAGACTTGTCATTATTAAAACATAAAACAATATATTATAAATATAGGATATATTACTCAACAAATTCCCCCTTTTTAATGATGGCAAGTCTTAACTAGAATCGTGTCTTAGTGTATCGTAGTAACGTTCCCCCTCAATATAATAATGGTCTTTTATAATATAGATCAACTAGGGTTTCTATTTTTAGACTAAATCGATTACTAAAAAGAACTTTGAGAGACAAAACGTTACGACAATGAGCAATCTTAGGCAAATTCGTAATCTAGGTCGCTTTCTTTTCCCCCTCTTGACATCATTGAAAAGACGGAAACAAAGACATAAAACGACTAGAATGATATAATACGAAACAAATCTAAGCATGCAATTCTAAATTAAATGCACAATCGCAAGTAAAATTATGCAAACACGAAAGACGAACGGAAATATGACACACAACCAAATACTAGATAGCCTATGGGCCGAATGTAAAGAACATATGCCACTTGAGCCAAAAGGAGTGATAAGTGTTGTAATGGGCCGAAAAGTAAAGGAAAGCAAGTATTCTAATACAAAGCCATCTGGGCCGAATTAGGTTTTAAGGAAAATGGGCTAGAAACACAAAAGATAACAAGGCTTAAAGGGGTTGGTTTAGGAAATAGAATTGGGCTAGAAAAGCCACCGACCACCAACAGAGCCCAAAAGCCAATCTTCCTTGATCTGCAAAACGAAACAAAGCCAAGTACGACTAATACTTAATGAGGATGACGAACAATGTTAGGATTAACATATCCAGGACGAGAGCGAAATTCCAAGGTATCCAAACGATCAAGGCAACTAGCAACATTACGCCCTTGACCATCGATGGCGCGCTCAAAGTTTAAGACTTTGAGGG
The DNA here is from genome assembly GCA_029255685.2 of Silene conica. Classification (NCBI taxonomy): domain Eukaryota; kingdom Viridiplantae; phylum Streptophyta; class Magnoliopsida; order Caryophyllales; family Caryophyllaceae; genus Silene; species Silene conica. The sequence goes on from CM055311.2 coordinate 74,820,240, forward strand.
ATAAGGCTTTAACCGCGGACAAACACTGAGTACCATCCTCCCGAAGCAACCTTGTATCATGAACAAGAGCTCCTCCTTGAGTGGTCAGAAACTGATGACGGTCACTCACCGCAATTATCTCCTCTTTTACGAACTTGAGCTCTCGGGTAAGATTAGTAAGAGTACCATTAATCTTCTCCATCCATTCCCGAATGTCATCGTTTGTCCCCGACCCGGTAGCTCCCTCAGATTTCGGTTCTTGCAGCCCAGAAATAATAGAAACTAGTTTATCAACCTTAAGTTCCAAACCATCCAACCCACTCTGTTTTTCATCTCCATTAATTCGTCCAAACTGTAACTCATGACCATTACCCAAGATACCCATCAACTTCATCATCTTATCACCCATTCGATCACGGGGTTCGACCCCATAGCTACTTATATCCACGACTCCAGCCTTATACAACAACTCAGAAATCCACATACCATATGGAATATCTATAGTTGTACAAAACCGTTCCTTAATCAACATATTTGAGACATGCACGGTTTTAGCACAAATTAAGGAAGCAAGATCTATCTTTGAACCCGTTAACCAATTAAAGAGAACCACAGCCTCACAACAACTCAGTTTATCCCGACCCCCACGTCGAGGTAAAACCGAGTTCCACAAGAAATTGACTAGAAATTTTAGTTTTGGACTAAATGAATTTGTGAGTAAAGGACTCGTCTCCGACGCCTCTTTATCAAAGTATTTCTTTATTTCCATCTTCTCTTCACGCGACACTACAGACCATTCCTTGCTAGGATCAAGTTTAAGACCTTCATTTTTTAGCTTGAAGACTCGACAAATATCAGTAACAGTGATAACCACATCACGCCCATTGACCACAGCCTTCATCCCATTTTCGATACTCTTAACAGACGCGAAAAATTGCACAACTTCAATTGGGAAAACTAAACCAGAGAAATTACTTATATAAACCCAATCTTGGAAAAGTAAAAAATCTTTAAAGAAGCTTAAAGATCTTGACCCGTCTACCCAAGAAGTCGGATAGAACCGGCCTGCATGTATAGAATAAGGAAGTAGTTTTTCGATCATCATACCTTCACTTTTCGTCATGCGAACTTTCTCCAATCCCTCCTTAGTAGCTTCCCCAGAGATGTCACGAAAAATAGGACGAGGAATTTGATCACACCCAGATAATTCGTCTTCCATAACCGACTTTCCTCTGTCGACTTTTCTTCTTTTACTACCCTCTGTTTTTGGTAGAGAGACGGAAATAGGTTCAGGAGATGGTGGTGGTGACGGCGTAGGTGTTGGTATTTTTGGGGAATGAAGTTTGTTACGGGTTGATCTTCTAGCGGATATGGGTGGCATGATTTTGGTTAAGAAATAAATGGATTTTAGTTCAAGGTATTTGGAGGTTTTAAGTTTTAATGGTGAAAGGAGGATTTATTTATGAGGGAGACGGTTATTAGAGAGGGTAATAATGGTGAGGTGATTTTATGGTTAGTGTAAGAGGATAAAGGATGGTTATAGGGTTATAGGTGGAGTGTGTAAGTGAAAAAAGTGAATTATGAGTGTTTTAGGGAGGTACACGTGGGGTAGGTAAGAATAGGTGGGGTTAATTTGTTACGATTTGTTGGTACGTAAATTTGATTTGTTACGATTTTCTTGTTACGAGGGTTTGGTAAGTGCGACTTTATTTTAAGTTACGTATTTGAGATACATAACTATATTTATTGATTTGTATATATATTAATATTTTAGATTAAATTGTTAATATTTGAATATTATTATATTGACCTGAGAAATTGGTTGTGTACGTTCGTATAACATGTAGCATAAAATAATCGAAATTTAAGCATCCAATAGAAAATAACACACATAGGCATGCAGCGGAATATACGGACACAGTCATATAATTCAATCTTTTCATAGTCAATCATTGGGTTATTTTCAGCTCTTAAGATCGATTAGGTGCCACCGATTAAACCAATTTCCAATCGTAAAGTCTCAAAACGTTCCCTAGCCAAAGGTTTAGTAAAAATATCCGCCCACTGTTTTTCCGTACTACAAAATTCCAACTTAATGTTTTTCTTTTCTACATGGTCACGTAAAAAATGATGTCTAATCTCTATGTGTTTTGTTCTTGAGTGCTGAGCCGGGTTTTTTGATATTATAATAGCACTCGTATTATCACATAATATAGGTACACATCCCACGTCAATACCATAATCAAGTAATTGTTGTTTTAACCATAGTAGTTGGGAACATACCAGTGCGGCTGCAATATATTCTGCTTCTGCGGTTGACAAAGCGACTGAATTTTGTTTCTTGGATGCCCAAGATATAATACATGGTCCAACGAAAGTCGCAAGTCCAGAAGTACTTTTCCTGTCTAAAGAACAGCCTGCATAATCCGCATCTGAATATCCTAATAGGTTAAAATTACAGTCCATAGGATACCATAGATATAATTTTGATGTTCCAATTAGGTATCTTAAAATTCTCTTAACTGCAATCATATGTGATTCTTTTGGTGCAGATTGGAACCGAGCACAGACGCAGACACTAAACATTATATCTGGACGACTTGCAGTAAGATAAAGAAGTGAGCCGATCATACCTCTATAAGTAGTTTCATCTACTGACTTACCGTCTTCGTCTTTGGTGAGTTTCTTATCTGTTACCATTGGAGTAGGCATGGGATGAGAGGATTCCATTCCGAACTTCTTTATTAACTCTTTGACGTATTTTTGTTGATGAACTTTGATACCCTCGTTCGATTGTTGAATTTTTAGACCAAGGAAGAATTTTAATTCTCCCATCATGCTCATCTCAAATTCGGATGTCATCAATTCTGAGAAATATTTGCACAACTTTTTGTTGGTTGAGCCAAATATAATATCGTCAACGTAGATCTGGACAACTAGTAGATCGGAATTTTTACTTTTCAGAAATAGTGTCTTATCTACTGATCCTCTCTTGAATCCGCTTTCCAATAGAAACTTTGATAGTCTGTCGTACCATGCTCGAGGGGCCTGTTTCAGCCCGTAGAGAGCTTTGTCCAATCTGTACACATGGTCTTTTAGTTTGCTATCAGGAAATCCAGGAGGTTGTTCGACATAGACTTCCTCCTGAAGATATCCATTAAGGAATGCAGTTTTAACATCCATTTGAAATAATTTCATTCCTTTATGTGCAGCAAATGCTATGAGCAAGCGAATCGCTTCAAGGCGAGCAACAGGAGCAAAAGTTTCGTCATAATCGATCCCTTCCTGTTGGTTGTATCCTTGAACGACCAATCTTGCTTTATTACGAACGATGACTCCAGAGTCATCTAATTTATTTCTGAATACCCATCTTGTTCCAATTACTGATCTATCTTTTGGACGAGGAACAAGATGCCATACTTTATTCCTTTCGAATTGTTGTAGTTCTTCTTGCATGGCGACTATCCAGTCAGGTTCTGCAAGAGCTTCTTTTATATTTGTAGGTTCAATTGTAGAGAGAAAGGAGTAGAAAGAGCAGAAGTTGTTTAAGCTTCTTCGAGTTTGAACTCCTTCTGTAAGGCTTCCTATGATATTATCCAGAGGGTGAGAGCTTTTATATCTCCAGTTTCTTGATTGATTGTTTTCATTGCTACTGCTTGATTCGGGATTTTGACTTGTTCCCCCTGAATCCAAACCAGGGTTTGTAGGAGAGTCAGGTATAACTATGCTCTCTTCCCTTTGGTTTTGATTCAAAGTTGTAGCTTCATTAGCTATAACTCTGGGTTCTAAGTCATTGGTTTGAGAGTTATCCATAGTATCATCAACTGTAGTTTCATCTCTCGCACCATTTCCTTCCAAATCAAGTTCATTATTGTTTCCTTGAATTTCGCCTTCATCGTTATGTTCTATTTCAGGAGGATCTTCCCTTGACAACCTAAAGTCAGGTTCGTCTAGGTTTTCCTCTTCGTCCTGTAAAGGCTTGTCGAAGGCATTATTCTCATCAAAGATAACATGTATGCTCTCCTCTATGCATAAAGTACGTTTGTTAAAAACTTTATAGGCTTTACTGTGATCAGAATATCCTATGAAAATAGCCTCATCACTTCTAGGGTCAAATTTGCTTAAACGATTTTTACCATTGTTATGAACAAAGCATTTACTCCCAAAACATCTTAGATGAGATATATTAGGTTTACGACCACGTAAAAGCTCATAGGGTGTCTTTTTAAGGATAGGTCTGATCATAGCACGATTATGAATATAGCAAGCTGTACTAATAGCCTCAGCCCAAAAGTTTCTAGGTAGGCCACTACAAAGAAGCATTGTTCTAGCCATGTCTTCTAGGGTTCTGTTCATGCGTTCTACTACTCCGTTTTGTTGTGGTGTTCTAGGTGCAGAGAAGTTATGTCCAACACCGTTGGATTTACAGAATTCTATAAAAGCATGGTTGTCAAACTCAGTTCCATGGTCAGTTCGAATAGTTACCAGATTAGTTTTTAATTTGTTTTGAACAAGTTTCATAAGACTAACAAATTCATAAAATGTTTCGTCTTTAGAGTGAAGAAAGATAGGCCAAACAAATCTAGAATAATCATCAACTAGAACGAAAACATACCTGGAACCGCCTCTGCTTCTTACCTTCATAGGGCCACAGAGATCCATATGTACTAGATCAAGAGCTTGGTTAGTACTTACTATTCTTTTTGGTTTGAAGGATGATCTGACGTGTTTACATCGTGCACATGTGTCGCACATCTTTTCTTGATCAAATCTGATCTTGGGAAGACCTTCGACCAAGTCCCATCTCTTCAATTTGCTAAGAATAGGAGAACTAATGTGCCCAAATCTCTTATGCCAGAGACATGGATCATCTAACGTAACTTTCATACATGAGAGAGAGTCAGTAGGCACGCACAACGTTTAAATTAATCATATAAACATGTTTCTTTCTATAACCTTCAAGAATAACTTTACTTGTACCTTCCATAATTATACGACACACATCTGTATGAAAAACAACTTTGTTTCCTTTGTCGCATAATTGGGATATACTAATTAAGTTATGTTTAAGACCACTTACCAGATATACATCGCTAATAGAGTGAGAAGTTGAGATGCCTATCTTACCGACACCTATTACCTTTCCCTTTTTGTTGTCACCGAAGGTGACCTTTCCTCCGTCGAATGGTTCCAAGGTGGTGAATAGGTTGGCGTCACCTGTCATGTGTCGAGAGCATCCACTGTCGAGGTACCATAGATTATTTTCTTTAGCGATTATCTGCACAAAGTAGTTTAAAGACAGGACTTAGGTACCCAAGCAGACTTGGGTCCTTTTGAGTTAGTGATAATGAAGACATCTTCCTTTTTAACCCAAACTTGTCTCATTATAGGTCTCTTGTGACTGTGGTAGTTAGGTTTTGTTGATTGAGTGTGAGTCTTTGGATTTTGTTTCTTGTAGGTTGTAGGTTTATGAGTTTGAGTGGTTCTATTTTTCTTTTTTGCGTAATTAAAGGACATGTCATAGAACCATCTATGGTCATTATTTCTTTCCTCAATCTTTTCATTACTTTCCTCACTATCAATGATAGATATGGAATCATTTGGTATGCCTAGAGTTTTAATAAATTTGACTCCAGTTTTGAAGTCGAGTGCGTGTTTTACACAGTTTTCTCGTATATGTCCATTATGACCGCAATAAGTACAAATTAAGTATTCAGGTAAGTCTACATACTTTCTTTTTCTGAAGTCACGTTCATCAGGTTTTTGTTGACATTTAGAATGGTCTCTCCTACCATAGCACTCATGTCCTAGACCCATCTTCATGTTGTTATCGGCTTGTTCAGTTAGGAAGTTTAGTACGTTAGTACTTCCTTCCCATTTTTCATGAACTTTACGAGCATGAAGAAGAAGGTCTTTTAAGGAATCTATTTCTTTTATGCAGGAGGAATGGTCAACATTGTTATGATCTTTCAAGTCTTGAATGTCTTTATTAAAATTGAACACGATTTGCGCATGTTCCTTTTTAACTTTGGATAAGTTGAATTCTAGATCCATGATTTTTTGCTCGAGGATTTCAACTTCTTCTAGATGAGTTTCATCTACAACAACTGGTGCAGATTTACTCTTTAGAAGTTCATTAGACCTTTTTGATCTAAGGTTATAGCTTCATTGGCTATAATCTTAGATTCAAGCTCTTTAATGTTGAGTTTCAATTTTGAGATTACAGCTTCATTGGCTGTAACTTTAGACTCAAGAATTTTCTTCTCAGACATTACTGTTTCCAATTTAACATTTGTATCAATGTTAACCTTGGATTTCAGTTTCTTAGCTTTGGCCTTTAGAAGTTGATTTTCCTCAGCAATGTCAAGAATCTGTTCTTTCAGCTCGTCTATTTCAAGACTTTGTTCGTGACATTGATCTAGGGTTTGTTCGAAATAATTAATTAAAGCAGATTTAGATAAATTTTTGACTTGACTCTTAAGCTGTAAAAAATTTACCTCTTGGTCTTCATCCTCTAAATCAGATTCTCCGTAGAGGCAAAATTGTGATGAGTCATGATTGTCGGAGATTAGATCTAAGCTTACGTTGCTTAGACACAGGTTAGCAATTTCCTCTTCTTCCGAGTCTTCGTCATCTTCGGAATCTAATTCTCCCCAACAAGATGCGAGCATAACCTTTTTAAATTCAGTCTTGGTCTTATCTCGTTTGGATTTGTCTTTAATCTTGTCCCAGCTAGGACAATCCTTGATCATATGTCCTTGATCACCACATTTAAAGCATCCTCGTTTGAAGAAGGTTTGCTTAGAATCACTTTTTTTCTTGTCGTTTGCTTTATTGTTGGATTTGGTAAATCTTCCTTTGAAGACTGCCTTTTTAAAGCGTCTTGCGAAGAGAACTGTTTCATCTTCCAGTTCAGGTTCGCATTCTCCACTTGTAGAGGCTTGTAGAGCAATGTTTTTATTTGTAGAATGATCATTGTATGTCGTCTCTATTTAGCATTATCTCATGAGCCATTAGAGATCCAATGAGTTCTTGATAAGTTAAGGTCGTGAGATCACGAGCTTCTTCAATTGCAGTGACTTTTGGTTGCCACTTTTTGGTTAGGCTTCTAAGAACTTTTCTGACTATGTCCTCAGAATCATATTTCCTACCAAGGTTTCGTAGTTCATTAAGTATGCAAGAGAATCGCGCAGACATGCTATCAATCGATTCATTCTTTTCCATAGTGAAAAGTTCATATCGTTGAATGAGCAAGTCTATGCGATGCTTCTTGACTACGGAAGTACCTTCGTAGGCAAGTTCTAGGCCATGCCATATTTCTTTAGCTGAGTTACAAGAAGAGAAGCGATCAAATTCAGAAGTAATCATACCGTTTTGAAGTAGACTCATGGCTTTTGAATTTTTCTCAGCAATCTTGTAATCAGCTTCCACATAGTCACTTTCTGGTTTCTCATATGTGGTTCCATTTGCAGAGGCAACCAATATCTTCTTTGGTCCAGTTTGAATTATTTTCCAGCATTCCCAGTCACATCCTTTGACGTAGTGGGTCATCATGTTCTTCCACAAGCTATAGTTCTTTCCATCGAAGATAGGACACTTAAGGTGTTTTGAATCCATTGGAAATCAATAGAAGGATCAATCTCAAGCTGTAAGGCTTTCAAGAGCACGAGGCTTTGATACCAATTGAAGAGTCTATTGACCTAGATATACTCAAGAAGGGGGGGGGGGGGGTTGAATTGAGTATGCCAACTTTTTCGTTTCTTCTTCGATGATGATTGTTGAGATGAAGTAATAGCAAGTAATGAGTAAGAGCAATAAAATAAAGGAGACACGATCTTTTGAAGTGGTTCAGTTTCACAAATCGAAACCTACGTCCACTATTCTCGATTAATAAAATTAGTACCTTCTCCGGATTACAATTTTATCAACCCACTCGTGCGACTTTGATGTTAGTCACAACTCAATCTAGATACCGTTAAATATCTAGCTACGACAAGTACCGTGAAATACTTGTTTACAATGAGTACCGCTAAATACTCGAATCTATCTTAAGTAAGTAAGATAAACTTCTTAACAACTTCTTGTATAGATGATGTTTGAATGCTTGAAAATCTTCTTCTATGCTTATAGTCTTGTATACGAAATTTGACAATGATTGCACGAATATCGAGACGCGTGAGAGACTACGTCCGTTTGTTTTTCTCGATTTGCGTGAGGCTTCTTGTATTTCGTTGAGATGTCTTAGGCGTGTGATGCTTGAATGCTTATATACTAATTTTAGATCTAGGTTGAATCCTAGATAGTTTAGAAATATTACTTTATCTAGAATACTAATTCTAGGTAATATTTAAACTTAATCTTATTTGGCTTAGGAAAGGATTCTAATAAGATAATACTATATTAAGATATAAGATAATATTTCTTCAATCCTTTTAGATTTAGAAAATATCTTATATTACTAAAATATAGAATCCTACTTTGAATCAATTCCTAATTTTTGTCAATAATATAATAAATTATATTTTTAATCAAATCCTAGTCAATCTTTAAGTAGATTAAATAAACAAGTCTATTTATTTAATTAACCATAAAGATAATATGAAACGTATTAGAAATCGTGTAGGAAAACGTGAGGCACGCTTCCCTATGCACGACTCCCAACACACGCTTTATAGATACGTTTCTTCGAGACATATTTCTCGAAGCACGTTTCCCTAGGAATTTGAATATTGACAATAACGGTTAAAATAAAATCCTTAGCGTTCTTAGAATTAATATTTATCTCATAAGATAAATATCTTAATTCTTGTTAACTAAAGAATTTTTCTATTTTAAAACCGTTTATAAGATTACTAAATTAATATATAATAATATTTTAATAACCCGTACAAATCTTCACGCCTTGACTTATTCCACGCAAGATTCATTTCTTCAATAGTTATAAGAAAGACTTATAACTTAAGAACTCTTGATATTGCAATGAAACTCTTGTCTTGTAAATACTTGATATGAGCTTGATCGTTCTTGCAATCTACGATTGAATTATACTTTACTAAACTACGATCTTCTCTTGATAATTAACTGTACACTTAAACGCACAATTACACGTATATGCATATAAAACATAACTATTTAGACTTGTCATTATTAAAACATAAAACAATATATTATAAATATAGGATATATTACTCAACAAAAGGCATCACCAAAAATAGTAACTTTCTAAATATGGTACTATCTTAATTAATTAACATACTCATGAATATATGCATACTCAAAATAATCACCCAAACTACAATTGATAACATTCCATTAATAAAATATCTAACAATAATAATTATAATAATAATAATACTAATAATAATACAAATAATAATAAAGACACAATAATTAAAACACTACAACCCGTGAACCAAAACACCTTCCCGAAACCAACCTGCGGCCAAAACAGACCCTACACACGCCTATTTACGCCGCGACTAACACCCCTAACCACCTAGCCTCGTATCCCGTGCCGGCTGGTACCACCGTGACCACCACCAGCCTGCTCGACTCCCAAGGGCGTGATGAACCAGAGCCCAAACCAGGCCTGGTTCACCCCTTAACCTCCTGACCAGACCCAAAACTCAGCCCCATCGACGCCACTACCACCACCGACTACCCCCGACTCAACCACGCACCAACACCTTCCCTAGACTCCAGACTCGTAGGACATAGTGGTAACATCATGTCGACCTCCCCCGCGTCAATGATATTACCACCCCTAACACCCCAGTACACGAATTACAAACCCAGAACGACAACATTACAAATACGCTTCCCTGACAGCCCCTCTTAAACCTCTTCCACCGCCGTGATCCGACACCCTTACCCACCGTGACTACCATCCCCGACATTACCCTACTGCCAACTGAAAACCCACGCAAAGACCCATAAGAAAAACTCACAGACCTCGACACAAACCAATTTTAAAAGAGCATACAAAACACACATAAAACAGAATGAATAACGACTCTTATAGACACCGCATCTACCACCCTCCACGATCGACTTTAACCACCAACGACTCCAGCCCATTACTCTTTATATGTTCCTGACACCACCTAGTATACCCTTATGCAAAACAAACCAGATTAAACGAGTGATGAACTACAGAATCATGTGATGAAAACTATAACATAAACAGGGTCGTGTGGTGACATACCGTCTTTAAGAGCCAAATCGAACACCGTACGCTAGCCTACAACCACCGTGCTCAGCCTCTCCTCCTTCTATGACGTGACGGCTAGGGTTCTGTGTGATAAAATTGTATTAGGGTAGGGTTTAGGGATGAGGAAGGGCTGCTATATATGACGGCTGTAAGGTGTTTGCAGCGTGTGTTTGTAATCAAGTGTGGGCTTCTTTTCTTTTATTTTCACGATAAACGAGGCCCATACTCGAACCCCTATTGGTCTAGTGTTCGCACCCCACAAAGCACGCAATTCTAAATACACAAACCCCATATAAACAATACAACCAAAAGTTACGAACAACAAAATCGATAGCTAAGAATAAAATATCGTTGACCCATAAAAACTATATTTAAAAAAAACGGGTTATTACAGTCTTTCCCCCTTAAAATGAAATTCGTCCTGAAGTTCACCCACTCATAACGTAGTCAGACTATCCACAAGACTACTCAATCATGTTAAAACATGGGATGTCACATTCTGCCCCTCTAAATAAAAGAGTTACGTCCTCGTAACTTACCTCAAATGAATAGCTGCGGATAACGCTCCTTCATGGACGCCTCAGACTCCCAAGTAGCCTCCTCCATGTTGTGATTGGTCCATAAGACTTTCACCAACACTGTCTCTCCATTCCGCGTCTTTCGAATCTTCCTATCCGGAATCTCCCTTGGAATCTCGGCATAAGCAAGTTGGTCATCTACCTCAATTTCTTCATGGTTCAACACGTGTGTGGGGTCACTCACATACTTCCTTAGCTGAGAAACATGGAACACATTATGGACTTTAGATAGAGCTGGAGGTAAAGCTAATCGGTACGCCACCTCCCCAACTCTGTCCAAAATCTCAAATGGTCCGATAAACTTCTGACTGAGCTTGCCACGCTTTCCGAATCTCATCACCCCCTTCATTGGAGATACCTTTAGCAGTACCTTCTCCCCTGCCTCAAATGAAATGTCACTCCTCTTGAGATCTGCGTAACTCTTCTGTCTTTCTTGGGCAGCCCTCATTTTCTGTCTAATTATCTGAACCTGCTCAACCATTTCCTGGATCATCTCTGGACCTAGAATCACTGCATCAGCACGATCATCCCAACATACAGGACTCCGACACTTCCTCCCATACAAAGCCTCAAAAGGAGCCATTCCAATGCTAGCATGGTAGCTATTATTATACGAGAACTCTATCAGTCCCAATCGTTCTTCCCATGATCCCCCGAACTCCAGTACACAAGCTCTCAACATATCTTCCAAAGTCTGGATGGTCCTTTCCGTCTGACCATCTGTAGCAGGATGAAAAGCGGTACTCATTTTTAATTGTGTGCCCAACGCGGTCTGCAGCTCTTGCCAAAATCTAGAAATAAACCTCGAGTCACGATCGGAAACAATGTCCTTGGGAATGCCATGTAACTTGACTACATTCTGTGTATATGACTTGGCCAACTCAGCCTTACTCCAGGTATCTTTCATTGGAATAAAGTGAGCGGACTTGGTCAGTCGATCCACTATTACCCAGATCATATTGTTGCCCCTCTGAGTTCGAGGCAACCCCACGATGAAGTCCATAGAGATATTCTCCCATTTCCACTCAGGTACGTCTAGTGGTTGAATCTTTCCTTGAGGCCTCTTGTGCTCACATTTTACCCTCTGACACGTCAAACACCGCGACACGAACTCAGCAACTTCCTTTCTCATATTGGGCCACCAAAAGGTCTTCTTGAGGTCTTTGTACAATTTGTCACCCCCTGGGTGAACGGAGTATGGCATAGCATGAGCTTCACTTAAGATTTTCTTCTTCAACTCATCATTATCCGGAATACACCATCTCCCACTGAATCTCAGGCTATCATCACCATGGACACTGAATTTGGATTCGGTCCCTCTATCACTTCCCTCGATCATCCCTCACCACTTCTGAATCCTCAAGTCTCCTTTCTGCAATTCCCTGATTTCACCATACAATTTTGGTTCCACTGTCAGATCACTAAGGGTATCCCCTTTCCGAATCATACAAATTCCCATTTCACCCAACTCATTAAGCAATCGTATTCTCGATCTGGCACTTCGCATTGCATGAACATATTTCCTACTCAAGGCACCCGCAACTACATTAGCCTTGCCCTCATGATAGACAATCTGCATATCGTAGTCACCAATTAATTCTATCCACCTCCTCTGCCTCATATTTAGTTCTCGCTGAGTATAGATGTACTTCAAGCTTTTGTGGTCCGAAAACACCTTAAATGTGGTCCCGTAAAGATAATGACGCCACAGTTTCAGTGCAAAGACCACAGCCCCCAACTCCAAATCATGGGTAGGATAATTCTCCTCATAGGTCTTTAATTGACGGGAAGCATAGGCTATCACTCTCCCATTCTGCATTAATACACATCCCAGCCCATGTTTCGAAGCGTCGGTATAAACTTCGAAGTTATCATTCCCATCTGGCAAGGCAAGGATAGGAGCTGTCGTCAGACGTTCCTTAAGAGTTAAGAACGCCTTCTCACAACTCTCATCCCATATGAAACGATTCTCCTTTCTCATCAACGACGTCAGTGGCTTAGCTAGCTTCGAGAAATCTTTGACAAATCTCCTGTAGTACCCAGCTAACCCCAAGAAACTTCGGATCTCACCCACATTCTTTAGACTTTGCCATCTTGTCACAGCTTTGATCTTGATAGGGTCCACAAACACCCCCTCCTTTGAAATTACGTGACCTAAGAAAGCAACTTTCTCCAGCCAGAACTCGCACTTACTCAGCTTAGCATATAACCCATTCTCTTCTAGAGTCTTCAACACGGTTCTCAGATGTTCCTCGTGTTCTTCTTTATTCTTGGAATACACCAAGATGTCATCAATAAACACAACCACGAACTTATCCAGGTACGGATTGAATACTCGGTTCATCAAATCCATGAACACTGCTGGTGCATTAGTCAACCCGAACGGCATAACCACAAATTCGTAGTGGCCATACCTTGTTCTGAAAGCGGTCTTGGGGATATCCTCATCTTTAATCCTCAACTGGTGATAACCCGATCTCAGGTCAATTTTTGAAAAGACTCCGGCTCCACTCAATTGATCGAATAGATCATCAATTCTAGGCAAAGGGTAGCGGTTCTTAATAGTCACATTGTTCAGCTCTCGGTAGTCAACACAAAGTCTCAGACTTCCGTCCTTCTTCTTCACAAAAAGCACTGGTGATTTTAATAACATACTCATGAATATATGCATACTCAAAAATAATCACCCAAACTACAATTGATAACATTCCATTAATAAAATATCTAACAATAATAATTATAATAATAATAATACTAATAATAATACAAATAATAATAAAGACACAATAATTAAAACACTACAACCCGTGCACCAAAACACCTTCCCGAAACCAACCCGCGGCCAAAACAGACCCTACACCCGCCTATTTACGCCGCGACTAACACCCCTAACCACCTAGCCTCGTATCCCGTGCCGGCTGGTACCACCGTGACCACCACCAGCCTACTCGACTCCCAAGGGCGTGATGAACCAGAGCCCAAACCAGGCCTGGTTCACCCCTTAACCTCCTGACCAGACCCAAAACTTAGCCCCATCGACGCCACTACCACCACCGACTACCCCCGACTCAACCACCAGGACCTTCCCTAGACTCCAGACTCGTAGGACACGGTGGTAACCTCGTGTCGACCTCCCCCGAGTCAACGATATTACCACCCCCAACACCCCAGTACACGAATTACAAACCCAGAACGACAACATTACAAATACGCTTCCCTAACAGCCCCTCTTAAACCTCTTCCACCGCCGTGATCCGACACCCTTACCCACCGTGACTACCATCCCCGACATTACCCTACTGCCAACTGAAAACCCACGCAAAGACCCATAAGAAAAACTCACAGACCTCGACACAAACCAATTTTAAAAGAGCATACAAAACACACATAAAACAGAATGAATAACGACTCTTATAGACACCGCATCTACCACCCTCCACGACCGACTTTAACCACCAACGACTCCAGTCCATTACTCTTTATATGTTCCTGACACCACCTAGTATACCCTTATGCAAAACAAACCAGATTAAACGAGTGATGAACTACAGAATCATGTGATGAAAACTATAACATAAACAGGGTCGTGTGGTGACATACCGTCTTTAAGAGCCAAATCGAACACCGTACGCTAGCCTACAACCACCGTGCTCAGCCTCTCCTCCTTCTATGACGTGACGGCTAGGGTTCTGTGTGATAAAATTGTATTAGGATAGGGTTTAGGGATGAGGAAGGGCTGCTATATATGACGGCTGTAAGGTGTTTGCAGCGTGTGTTTGTAATCAAGTGTGGGCTTCTTTTCTTTTATTTTCACGATAAACGAGGCCCATACTCGAACCCCTATTGGTCTAGTGTTCGCACCCCACAAAGCACGCAATTCTAAATACACAAACCCCATATAAACAATACAACCAAAAGTTACGAACAACAAAATCGATAGCTACGAATAAAATATCGTTGACCCATAAAAACTATATTTAAAAAAAATGGGTTATTACACAATGCATATGCCACTTCAGGACGTGTGCACATCATGGCATACATGATCGACCCTACTGCCGAAGCATAAGGTATCCGACTCATGCGTTCCGTTTCTTTTGGTGTTGTAGGTGATTGTTTCTTACTCAGGTGCACCCCATGAACAACAGGAAGGTAACCTCTCTTGGAGTTTGTCATACTGAATCTATCAAGAATCTTATCTATATAATCATCTTGAATCAATGTTAACATCCTTTTCGATCTATCTCTATAGATGCGGATGCCTAGAATCCTCTACGCCTCACCCAAATCTTTCATTTTAAAATGGTTCTTTAACCATGTCTTAACCGACGAAAGCATGGTAATGTCGTTTCCAATTAGTAGTATATCATCTACATACAATACTAGGAATACGATTTTACTCCCACTTGACTTGATATACAGCCATGGTTCTTCGACACTTCGAATGAATCCGTTCTGTTTTATCACGTCATCAAAACGATGATTCCAACTTCGTGATGCTTGCTTAAGTCCATAGATGGAACGCTTGAGCTTGCACACTTTCTTAGGATGTTTAGGATCGATGAAACCCTCAGGCTGTATCATATACAGCTCTTCTTCCAAAAACCCGTTTAGGAAGGCGGTTTTCACATCCATTTGCCAGATCTCATAATCATGAAATGCGGCTATCGCTAAGATAATCCGAATAGATCTAAGCATTACAACTGGAGCAAATATCTCATCATAGTGCAACCCGTGTACTTGAGTGAAACCTTTTTCCACCAATCGTGCTTTATAAACATCTGGTTGTCCATCCAGTGCACGCCTTATCTTATAAAGCCATTTGCATTGTAGGCTTTTACCTTTTCAGACAAATCAACCAAATCCCATACTTGATTCTCTTGCATGGAATCTATTTCGGATTGCATGGCTTCGAGCCATAGCTTAGAGTCGGAACATGTCATGGCTCCTTTGTAGGTAGTTGGTTCGTTACTCTCAAGGAGTAATAGGTTTTCTGCACCACCTTCCTCAACAATACCAATGTATCGGTCTGGGGGGTGAGAAACTCGAACCATCCTCCTAGGTTCCTCTGGAATGGATACCATAGCAGATGTGGAAGGAACACTTTTTTCCATCACACTATTGGTTTCTGGTTCTTGAACCTCTGACAGATCAAAACTTCTACTACTCTGTTTGTTCGAGAGAAACTATTTCTCTAAAAACTTCGCACTAGCCGCAACAAACACTATTTGTTCGGTAGGTGAGTAAAAGTAGTGACAAAAAATTCCTTTGGGATAACCTACAAAGTAAGTCTTGACCGGTCGTGGGCCTAGCTTGTCTTCGTGTCTCCACTTGACATAAGCTTCACAACCCCAAACCCGAATAAAGGACAAGTCAGAAACTTTTCCTTTCCACATCTCATATGGAGTCTTGTCTGCTGCTTTAGTCGGACTTTGGTTAAGTTTTAGAGCAGCTGATTGAAGAGCAAATCCCCATAATGAATCAGGCACAACCGTGTGACTCATCATGGATCGAACCATATCTAATAAAGTTCGATTTCTCCGTTCGGATACACCATTTAATTGTGGTGTTCCAGGTGGAGTCAACTGCGAGACAATACCACAGTCTTTCATCTGTTGATCAAACTCAGTCGAAAGATACTCGCCACCACGATCAGGTCGAAGTGCCTTTATCTTCCTATCCAATTGGTTCTCAACCTTATTTTGGAATTCCTTGAACTTGTCAAAGGATTCACTTTTATGTTTTATTAAATAGACATACCCGTATCTACTTAAATCATCCGTAAAAGTGATGAAATATCTATAGTCGTCTCTTGCTGTGATTGTCATAGGACCACATACATCTGTATGTATGAGTCCTAGAAGATCACTAGCTCGCATTCCAATAACTTTAAACGAAATACGAGTCATCTTTCCAATGAGACATGATTCACAAGTACCAATTGATTCGTAATGAAATGGTGGTATTGACCCATTCTTAATGAGTTTCTCTACGCGTTTTTCATTGATGTGTCCCATTCGACAATGCCATAGATACGTTTGTTCTTTATCACCTGTTTTAGCCCTTTTATTATACACATGATAAACCTCGGTGGTTTGGTCTAAAACATATATTCCGTTTACGGAAACAGCTTTTCCATAAATCATATTTTTTAATGAAAAAGTACAACAATTGTGCTTAATATTAAAACAAAAACCTTCTGAATCCAAAACAGAAATAGAAATAATGTTTTTCGACAAACTAGGAACAAAATAACAATTATTTAAAAATAACTCGAAACCACTAGGTAGTTTGAGTACATAAGTTCCTATGGAGACAGCTGCAACCTTTGCTCCATTTCCAACACGAAGGTCAACGTCCCCTTTCTCAAGTTTGCGGACGTCCCTTAAACCCTGCAAGTGATTGCACAAGTGAGAACCACAACCAGTATCAAATACCCATGTTGCTAAACTTGCATGGTTTATTTCAATCATATGAATAAATGACGGTATACATGTGGCTGTCACTCGTCCAGCCTTGATATCCTCGAGGTACTTAGGGCAGTTCCTTTTCCAATGCCTAGACTCGTGGCAATGGTGGCACTCTCCTTCTTTCTCTTTGCTCTTAGTTTTGGCCTTTGAGTTACTGGTCTCACCAGGTCCACTCTTGGGCTTCGGCTGCTTTCTTTTGAACTGAGGCTTCTTAACATTTAAGGGAGCCTTTCCCTTTCCCTTTCCCTTCCAATTAGCTTGTATGACAAGGACGTCCTTCTTAGCACTCCCACTCAAATTGAGATCCTTCTCAGCTTGCACGAGCTGAGAGTGGAGTTCATGAAGACTTTTCTTCATGTCATTTATGTTATAATTCACCCTAAATTGGGTGAACCCATCATGAAGAGAGTGTAAGATTCGGTCTACAATGATTGACTCCTCAATCTTGCAACCGAGAGACTCCAAAACTTCCACATTCTCAATCATCTTGAGGATGTGTGGGCTAACAGCTTGGCCCTTGGACAGTTTAGCTTCGAAGAAGCAGACTGCTGCGTCATATCTCATGATTCTCGGAGCTTGCGAGAATTCATTGGTAAGGGTGGTGAAAATCTTATTCGCACCTTGTGAAATGAAGCGGCGCTGCAAATTGCTTTCCATTGCATAAATAAGTACATTCTTAATCGCACCAGCTTCACGAACAAACTCATCATATGCAGTTTGTTGGGCTCCAGTCCTTGCAGTTGGTTCAGCCGGTACTGGCTCAACCAAATACTTTATTTTACCGTCAGCAATGGCAGCATTCCGTAATGCTGCCTCCCAATCGGTAAAGTTACTCCAATCATTCTTAAGGCGGACTTCTGATTGTAGGAGACGTGGTCCATAAAAGAGCGTAACCACGAGTTGCATTTGAATCAGTCATTTTAAAAGGCAGATATTAAATGATCTACAAATGAGAAAATAAAAAAACATGAGAAATCAATGAATTTAAAATCTTTTTAAACAAAGATATTCAACATAATATAATCGATCTCACTCAAATAATTATATAATGTATCCCAAGACCCAAATCCCGATTTGGTGAGTTAACCCTTTAACTGGTTCTACATACATTAGAACTCTTAGTCGACAGATTTCTTAAATTTATCTATTAGTCCACAATGATTTCAATATCTTGATTGAATAATTGTGTTGAGTTCAACTAGGTCACAACACACTACTTACCCGAGGTAGAAGGGGTCCATATGGAGATAACAACAGGTCCTATATGCCCACCGACGCACAAGGGATTCATAGTTGTTTGATCTAGAAAGGCTAAAATCTCAATTTTATAAAGAGTGAGATCCCATCACTATTTTAAACTCATTTAAGTGAACTATTTGATATGAGTAGGAATGAGTGATGGCAAAAAAAAAACATCATATGCCAAAATGCAAAATAATCTACATGAGTCATTTTACATGCATATAGGTGGTTTGGTTTAGGCGGAACATAATGATATGCAACATTCAAGCAATAAAGATAAGAACGTAAAACATTAAAATCTTAGTGTGGCTTATCCTATGAAAAACAGTAAATACAACTTGGAATCCAATCACATGGACCCTAGAAACTTCATGGATCACCGTTCTTCATCTCGAGATGTAAACTGGAAATAGAGACCCGGATGCATCAAACTCCTCATCTTCTTTTTCTTCTTTGTTCTAAGCTATTACAATGTAAATCCTATTTAAACTGGAAACTGGAAATAGAGACCCGGATGCATCAAACATGAACGCCACAGTCGGTGGGGAGTAACTCAGGGTTCTCCCAGCCACTTCATGTTAAAATAAAAATAGATAACAATAAGAACATATTATATATGAAGTAGTACATGTGAATATGAGAAATATCAAAGCATGATACTCAGAATCAGGTAAACAACCAGGTGATCGACTCAGAGACCAACACTTGATGGCATGTCCAATCATACAAACAACAACAAACAAGAATAGAATGAACGCCGTCAGGTAGCATAACCGCTACAACTGACAGTCAGGGAGTATAACCGCTCCACGCACTAACAGGATAGGGCGTATAACCGCGCCCTAGCTACCGGAGCGCATAACCACGTCATCCGGATACTATGTATAGCGCATAACCAACAATTAGATGCCTAAGACCTGGACATACCTCTCGATGTAATAACCTACACCGAACGACACACGGGGACCGGACTGCATAACCACGGATTCCGACCAATCCCGAACATAGTTAGATAAAATCCCATAATAGGAGTGGCGTTTGTTCATTACAGTGATACACAAATCGCATCACCGCTATCTATTCACAACCAAGGCAACATAACCGTTACCAACACAATTTAGGGTGACATAACCATCACCTAAACACAAGCAAGGCAACATAACCGTCACCCTACCCATCTTAAGATAACATAACCGTCATCAAAACACAATTTAAGCTAACATAACCGTTAACCAACTCATTTACATACAATAGACAACAATCGATAAATAAGACAACACTTAAGTCCATTCCATACGGGAGAAGAATAAACGGAACTGATTAATAAAACATAAGTCTTAATAGCGTTTTACATTTCAGCTGTCCTCTGCCGTAAAATTCATAATTAATTCAAATAAAATTTAAATGATACAAGGCCAGATGGGTCGGATTAATAAGACTTTTAGCTACAATTTTCATCAAATAACCATTTTCAAAAGACGAACTTAACAGGGGTTTATAATCTGATCTTTACAGTATGTCAGAAATCGTTGCATTAAAAGTATTGCTTCATAAAACGGGTTTAACAAATCATTTTGCGGCAAAGTAAACTCCTAACGTCATCTAAACTCTTCAAAGTTTAATTATTAAAAAGGACCAGAATAGTTCCAAAGTATAAAAATGGTTTTCGAAATAATCTTTGAGCTACTGCCTGTTCTGCGAGTATTTCAGCGCAATGTTCGTAAATAATTTATTGTGAACAAACCACGTGCAAGAAAATTACGAAAATTTAGAAGTCGATTCTACACTTAAAATAAATAGGGGTCTATTTTCATTATTTTCAAAGATGGATACTCTAAAATGTCGAAATAAATTGTACAAGACAATGGACAAATTTGTCAAGGTGCTGAAACTTTATGAAATAATCAATGTAAACAAAGCACTACGAACTTGAAGGACTATCAAACGAACCATCCTCAATGATCATAACCTCATTTAACAATACAATCCTTAATGAATTTCCAACTAGAATATCATCGAACAGAACCATGCAAAATGAAATTCATCCAAACTTATGATTTATGAACTTAATCATGTCACTATTTAACCAAACACAATTCTAGTATACTAAACATTACTAGCATATAGAACACATGCAAACATAGACGATAAGTCGAGTAACCCATCACCGTTACCTTATAGCTCTTCAATAAGCATGATTTTGACTCAAAGCCACTCCGGTTTGGACAACCGAACTAGCTACACATAAATAAACGAGGTTAGCTAAGAGAACCGTGCCTTAAAGGCCACTACCAGAGTATATTAAGGAAGAAATTTGATACTTTTATTACCTATAAATATGGAGGGCGAGGAGAGGAAGAGATAGGCGCGAAAATCGGTGAAAATCGTTAAGAAACGAAGATTTTACGATCGTTTTACGGTGGAGGTAAGAAGGTGTAACAATGGTGTTTGGGTGGATCGTCTTCAAGCTGAAAAATAGAGGAAGGAAGGGTCATGATGCCTACTAGATTAGACCTTGGGCAGCAAGGAGCATGGTTTGCATGTTTAAGCCAAGTGTCGAAAAGCTCACGCCAAGTGTCGTAGGTAAGGCCAAGTGTCGAGGGCTTTACGCCATGTGTTGAAAGGATTACGCCATTTGTCGAGGAGCTTAGGGCATGTGTTAGAAGTGATTAGGACATGTGTCTAAGGTCTTAGGCCAAGTGGAAGATTTGCTTAGGCTATGTGTCGAAGTTCTTAGGTCAAGAGGAAGAGGTAGCAACGAGCGAAAGTCTCGTCGGCGGATTTTCTACGACACCCTTTCGTATTTTGGCCATAAATTCTTCCACGGAACTCGTATTAAGGTGTTTTTGGTGGCGTTGGAAAGCTAGAAAAGAGCTAAAACTTTTATTTTATAATCAAAAGCTAGATATGCCTTTAAAATATCTTAAAATTAGCACACGGACAGAGTAGCGTTTCACAAGTTTAAGAAATATAATTTTAAGACGGACATATTAATATCATTGTCAAAAAGGATATATTTTAAATGGAATTTTATTTATTGTGGAACATTATTATTAATAAAATAATATTTTAATAATATATAATGACTTGGAAATTACGGGGTGTTACAATCACCTCACCTTTTAAAAAGTTTCGTCCTCGAAACTTGAAAGCAGAAAAACGGTAAATTGTAAAGATAGAGTAAATAACCAAAGCGTTTTCCAAAATTTGATATTACAAAACTTAAATTTATTTTAAGACTTCGAAAAGAGTTTCTAAAGGCACAAGTCCTCATCAATGGAACAAGAGGATTCTCGTTGCGCATTCAAGAGTCCCACATTCCAAATCAAGGATTAGTCCAAAACCAAATCATATCATGCGTTGACAAGCGTAATACGAGTTATTAGACGTCTCCAATAACAAGTCTTACATCAAATAAACGTTAAAACCAATCAAAATTATAAACCATTTCAAACTTTTCAAAACATGTCATTCCGAAAGTACACTTAAAATTTTGAATCCGTGAAATAAGTAAGGTCGTAACATAAATTAAAGTTTTCAACAACAAAAGTAAGGTAACACAAATGCGGTTATAAAATATATAAATGGAAAATATTTTGAATATCACTTCAAACAAAACACAAGGATGAAAGCTACATATTATCAACCAAAGATGGTTGGTTCGGATTATCCAAGAAATCAAAACACAAAAGGTCATAAGGAAGCTAACAAAAACAAGGCATCAAAACTACCATCTTCAGGGTTAAAGACGGTACTCAACAAGAGAACAAAGAGGCAAAAACAACAAAAGAACAAAGGCATGAACAAAAAAGGTTTATGGTTATGGAGGAAGATAACTCTTCGATTTACGGAAATCACTAACCACTCAATCCATAAATGAAACATCGTATCATCATCATCATGATTCCTTACACACCTCAGAAGGCAGCTCTTTCAACCGCAAAACTTTCAAGGCTTCCTCAACTCAATTTGGGTCATTCACATCTAGTTCATCCACGATACAACGTATCACATTACCAAAGGGACTCCACAACTCTCGATTATTACTCAACAATCAACATCCTTCATAGAGCTAGATCCAAAATTACTAACAAGGTCGGACTCATACCCAACTAACATTTGCTATAGATCTCCAAACATGGTGAATCACCAAAACAAGGATCTTAGACCATAATGCATCGTACTTCCAGACCTCTAAACAAAAATCTGTTACACTTATATCGACAATCAAAGATATGAACGTGGCACTCTCGGAAGTTTACTTAATCTCATACATAGGGGCTATGAGATAATCATCCAAAACGTCTAATCCCAAAAGTATAAACACGGTATTCCTCAAACCGTAACTATTCCCAAACATAGGACTACGAGTTAAACATCCAAAGCATTCAGTCCCAAACTAGTCAACCCTCATCGACCCAAATCAAGAAATCAACTCTTAGACCTTGACTACCATACTTAAGTAACGTAAAGTGACCATCCGAAAAGAAATAAAGTCTCATAAAAGTAACAACTTTCATCCAAATGGTCTCTAAGTAATCATTAACACTCTCATAGATAACACCAAAATTATTAGCCTCACGGTTGATACCAATCCACAAAAAGCACTCATACCGTCAAACCTTTATCACGAAACCATCAAGATGGCACACTACCTAATATCATCCCACGTCACCAAACGCTAACTCTCTCAACTAAGTCCGATAAAACAAGACCAATGATCCTTTAAGCATATATCACTAGTCCTCAAACGAATTCAACCTCACATCTAGTCTAAGAAGAAAGGGGATAAGGCTCATGACGGTTAAAGATATACAACTTAGACACAAACGCGATATAGGAACTTGAGAGAGATAGAGAGAAAGAGACGAGATGACAAGGTGAGAGACTCCAACAAAAGTGAAGCTAAGAGAAGAAGAATAAGCATTAGAGGTAACAATATACATGACGTAAAGAGAGGTCAAGTAAGCTTTGTTATGAAAGAAAAACTCAACGGAATTAGCATGGAAGAAGAAAGAAGAAGAGAAGTGTGGAGGAAAGGTTATGATTTGAACTGACTCAATTCCCAAGGCTCAGAGTTCCCAAAATCCTCAAAAAGTTCTCATCTCCTATTTACCAATTCAAGCACGAAAACTAGCACTTTCCAAGAAGAATTTTCCCAAATGGTTTACCTATAAGTCCTTTCAAAGATAAGGGTGTACGATTAACCCAATTTCGACTATTCCATAAAGTTTCAGGTATCTCTATGTCTTAAATTCCTCAAACAACACTTCTGATATACTCCAGGATAAACCGTTTATGTACCATAGCTACTTCACAATCTTTATACTTCATAGATTATCAACTCTCTATTTCCTTTAATTCCTAAAACTTTCATTACTCATCGAGTTACTTTATTCTAATCCCAAACAAGGCGTAAATCCTTATAATTCATTAATACCTCAAAACGTGAACACTAAGATCCACTATTGACGTCCTCACACCTCTATATACGAATCCAAACGTCTTTTAAACATCACAACCTCAAAATCTCACAAATCCACAAGTTGCACCTCACTACATCAATAAGACATCCAAAGACATTATTGTTAGGTAGCTCTTCTAAATTTACACCACTAATTCCGATCGAACAACTAAAAGCATAAACTTTAATCAATTTTCTCAAGATTACCTCATAAATTCTTTCAATACTCATCCATCACTATAAACAATTCTTATTCTTAAACATAACATCCCAAGTATATTTTCCAAATTCATTTTAAGACTTCGAACACCTCGTTCATACTCTTAAAGCATCACATTTCAATCCACCATTTCTAAATCCCAATTATGATTCCCAAAGTTAATTAAAATCTACCAATATCGCACATACAATTCAATATTTTAAACCAAGAATTCCACCAATCATTTCCACTCACTACGTAGGGTCCACAACTACGCATTAGGATCACCAAGACATGCCTTAAGACACTCCCTAAACGTTTTCAGTAACATTACTTTTCAAAATAAGGGCTAGGGGTTATCCTCGAACAAAATCCTCAATATCCAACTAAGGTAGGCTACCTTCGAAGCGCCATGGGAAAAAGGCAAGTAACAAGGATAAGGTTAAGTCGGGAAGTTACGAAAGTAGCTTCCGAGTTAGGATAGAAAAGATTTCGGAAGGGAGGATATGCATCAAGAAATAAGGAAGAAGGTGATGCATGATGAGTAAGGAGTATCTTCGGGGACATAGAAGCATCCTTCAAAGATAACACGAATCTTTCATCTTCGGTATTAGACAATAATCTTGATCGCCATCCAGGTAAGCTCATGGTTCACCAATCCTTGAGCACAAAAACAAAATCATTGACAATTAATAAACATGTTAGACCTAACAAAGAGCAATCACATTACAGACTACCACTTGGTCCTTAAGTCTACCCATCTCTCATTCATTATATTAGGTCAAGTTCAAATTTAATTTGGGGTACACGTGCGTGCGTCGGGAGAATTACTGCTCTGATACCAACTGTGACACCCCGCGATATAGCATAAAAAAAACAAATAATTTGCAGCGGAAATATGATACTTTAAAAAAAACTTTTCGACATATTTATTAGAACCTTTTTCACGGAATATCAAAACAACAAGCGGAAGACTAAAACTAATAAGAAAGTATAAATTATACAAAATAACTTAAATAGACGAGGGATAAGGTATCCCACGATAACAACATGAATTAAATCGTGTAAGGGTATTTGTCGAATTATCAACAATGCTCGCTAGCCACACGTCTTCCCCAAACAGCACCAACCTACATTCATGAAACATGAACGCCACAGTCAGTGGGGAGTAACTCAGGGTTCTCCCAGCCACTTCACGTTAAAATACAAATATATAACAATAAGAACATATTGTATATGAAGTAGTACATGTGAATATGAGAAATATCAAAGCATGATACTCAGAATCAGGTAAACAACCAAGTGATCGACTCAGAGACCAACACTTGATGGCATGTCCAATCACACAAACAACAACAAACAAGAATAGAATGAACGCCGTCGGGTAGCATAACCGCTACAACTGACAGTCAGGGAGTATAATCGCTCCACTAACAGGCTAGGGCGTATAAGCGCGCTCTAGCTACCGGAGCGCATAACCACGTCATCCGGATACAATGTATAGCGCATAACCGACAACTATATGCCTAAGACCTGGCCAGACCTCTCGATGTAATAACCTACACCGAACAACACACGGGGACCGGACCGCATAACCACGGATTCCGACCAATCCCGAACATAGTTAGATAAAATCCCATAACAGGAGTGGCGTTTGTTCATTACAGTGATACACAAATCGTATCACCGCTATCTATTCACAAGCAAGGCAACATAACCGTTCCCAACAAAATTTAGGGTGACATAACCATCACCTAAACACAAGCAAGGCAACATAACCGTCACCCTACCCATCTTAAGATAACATAACCGTCATCAAAACACAATTTAAGCTAACATAACCGTTAACCAACTCATTTACATACAATAGACAACAATCGATAAATAAGACAACACTTAAGTCAATTCCATACGGGAGAAGAATAAACGGAACTGATTAATAAAACATAAGTCTTAAAAGCGTTTTACATTTCAGCTGTCCTCTGCCGTAAAATTCATAATTAATTCAAATAAAATTTAAATGACACAAGGCCAGATGGGTCGGATTAATAAGACTTTTAGCTACAATTTTCATCAAATAACAATTTTCAAAAGACGAACTTAATAGGGGTTTATAATCTGATCTTTACAGTATGTCAGAAATCGTCGCATTAAAAGTATTGCTTCATAAAACGGGTTTAACAAATCATTTTGCGGCAAAGTAAACTCCTAACATCATCTAAACTCTTCAAAGTTTAATTATTAAAAAGGACCAGAATAGTTTCAAAGTATAAAAATGGTTTTCGAAATAATCTTTGAGCTACAGTCTGTTCTGCGAGTATTTCAACGCAATGTTCGTAAATAATTTATTGTGAACAAACCACATGCAAGAAAATTACAAAACTTTAGAGGTCGATTCTAAACTTAAAATAAATAGGAGTCTATTTTCAATATTTTCAAAGATGGATACTCTAAAATGTCGAAATAAATTGTACAAGACAATGGACAGATTTGTCAAGGTGCTGAAACTTTATGAAATAATCAATGTAAACAAAGCACTATGAACTTGAAGGACTATCAAACTAACCATCCTCAATGATCATAACCTCATTTAACAATACAATCCTTAATTAATTTCCAACTAGAATATCATCCAACACAACCATGCAAAATGAAATTCATCCAAACTTATGATTTATGAACTTAATCATGTCACTATTTAACCAAACAAAATTCTAGTATACTAAACATTACTAGCATATAGAACACATGCAAACATAGACGATAAGTTGAGTAACCCATCACCGTTACCTTATAGCTCTTCAATAAGCATGATTTTGACTCAAAGCCACTCCGGTTTGGACAACCGAACTAGCTACACATAAATAAACGAGGTTAGCTAAGAGTACCGTGCCTTAAAGGCCACGACCAGAGTATATTAAGGAAGAAATTTGATACTTTTATTACCTATAAATATGGAGGGCGAGGAGAGGAAAAGATAGGCGCGAAAATCGGTGAAAATCGTTAAGAAACGAAGATTTTACGATCGTTTTACGGTGGAGGTAAGAAGGTGTAACAATGGTGTTTGGGTGGATCGTCTTCAAGCTGAAAAATAGAGGAAGGAAGGGTCATGATGCCTACTAGATTAGACCTTGGGCAGCAAGGAGCATGGTTTGCATGTTTAAGCCAAGTGTCGAAAAGCTCACGCCAAGTGTCGTAGGTAAGGCCAAGTGTCGAGGGCTTTACGCCATGTGTTGAAAGGATTACGCCATTTGTCGAGGAGCTTAGGGCATGTGTAAGAAGTGATTAGGACATGTGTCTAAGGTCTTAGGCCAAGTGGAAGATTTGCTTAGGCTATGTGTCGAAGTTCTTAGGTCAAGAGGAAGAGGTAGCAACGAGCGAAAGTCTCGTCGGCGGATTTTCTACGACACCCTTTCGTATTTTGGCCATAAATTCTTCCACGGAACTCGTATTAAGGTGTTTTTGGTGGCGTTGGAAAGCTAAGAAAAAGAGCTAAAACTTTTATTTTATAATCAAAAGCTACATATACCTTTAATATATCTTAAAATTAGCAACACGGACAGAGTAGCGTTTCACAAGTTTAAGAAGTATAATTTTAAGACGGACATATTAATATCATTGTCAAAAAGGATATATTTTAAATGGAATTTTATTTATTGTGGAACATTATTATTAATAAAATAAGATTTTAATAATATATAATGACTTGGAAATTATGGGGTGTTACAACTCAGGCCATTAATATGTACGAAATCGTATTCAAGTTTAATGCAGGGAGTAATTTATCATATGGGTCTTTTAATATTTCACCTAATAATTGAATTTCATTTGTATGTGGTAACAATTTTTAGGCTCACAAATTTGACAATTCTGAGAAACCTACATTTTTTTTGAGTTGGATTCGTTTTCTGTAACGTGTCGATTATATTGGTTGAATTTCGTGCATATGTGCTAAAAAATCGTAGGGTATGTTGTACAATTGTAATGGTGATTATATTCTCATAGCTGCTGAAAGTTTCAAGTTTTTTGGTTTTAATATGGTGAGCTGGTCAGCTGGATACACATAAATCCATAGCTATAGCTATGTGGACTACAATCTTGGTGTCGGGGTTATTAGACACTACCAGTTAAAATTGGATGTAATTCAACGCGTAGATGTTGTAGACATATGGTCATGTGAAAATTTAGTATTGTGACCGTTGTAATTTGACAATTCTGAGAAAGATACAGATCAATTGAATTGGTTTCCCATTGTGTAAATGGGTTGATTATATTATACCTATGTGGACTATAAACCGAGGTTTCGAGGGCAGTAGACTTTACCAGTTAAATGAGTTATGGGTGTTTCAATTTTTTGATTATACATTTCTCTTTGATTTATTTTGCATATTTGAAGTGAATCTGCTCAAAGTCTTTGTTGTGCATTTTATTTGATTTTTGTATCAATGAAATGTCGAATACCAATGTATTTTGATTTGTAGTTGTGCCAATTTAAGGTGGTTAGTTTTATTAAATTAGTTGTGCTGATAGTGACATGGGCAATTTCCTTGATTGTATTGTGACCATTGTAATTTGACAATTCTGAGAAAGATACATTTTTCTTGAGTCTGTTGTTGTACCCCCGATCATTTTCAATATTACTTGCAGTTCAGATTGTTTTATTGCTAATTTTCTGCCTTCATGTTGCTGTTTGTTTGCTTTTTTCTTCCACTTCTTCATATTTAGTCGTATTTAGTCATATTTAGTCTTATTTAATCTTACCAGTTCAGTCATTCAGCCATTTCTTACCAGTCATTCAGCCAGAAGTCAGTCACTTGTTTCTGTTCAATTATTTATTGAGCTTGTTTCTGTCTGGCTGCCTAGCTGTTGATTGTTATTGTGCTTGCTGTTTTTCTGGTCACTATTGTTTCTGTTTGTGCCTTCTCTTGCTGTTTGTTGTTTCTGCCTTCTTGTTAATGTTTCTGCCCAATTATACTTGTTGTTTTTCTGCCTTCTACAGTTCTACTTACTGTTTCTGCCTTCAATTTTTATAATTGTGTCCAACCAACATATCATACAATCCATTCAATAGTTGAGTACTTACAAAAATGTTGAACCATATATTCAAATGTATATATTAAGTATATATGTTTATGTTTTGATAATGACAAGTCTAGCTATATATATATTATATACTCGTGCGTATAATCGTGTGTTAAGTGTACAGAATATTAGTCTAAAGGATCTCATCAATCAAGTACAAAAGATTCAAGAATATTAGTCAATGGATTGACTAAAGTCGAAGATTGAAAGTAGATCACAAGTGCATAATGAACTAAAGTTATACTTATCAACTATGACTTTAGTATGAGATTGGTTCAAGTTATAGCTTGGAGCAATAACTCCATATAGAAGAAATGATCGAAATATTTGTGGTGGTTGAAACGATTTTGGTCTCCTAAAATCGTCGTGTTTAATTAATGATAATTGGTATTCTAATATTATGGAATTATTAATTTTAATAGGTTGATATAAAATATCTTTTAGTCAAATACGAATAAACAATTTTCTTATGAGTTAATTATTTATTGCTAATGAACTAAGGATTTTTATATAACCGAAATTGTCAAAATAATATAATCTAAATATTGTTTGAAACGGTTTTGGAAAACGTGTACTATGACACGTTCCATACAACGTGTGGGATTGGATTAAATAAATAATTATGTATTTATTTAGATATCCTAAAAACAAACTAGATTATGTTATGGAATATAATTTATTATATTTTGACAAGGTTTAGGAAGTTAATTTTAATAAGGTTACTATTTATTTATTATATAAGATCTTTCCTAAAACATGAATTAGGAAATTAATTCCTTATACAATACCTAAAGTATCTTATTAAATCTTTCCTAAATCAATTAAGATTAGATTTATATCATATCAATAGACTCTTCAATTGGTATCATATCAATAGACTCTTCAATTGGTATCAGAGCCTCGTGCTCTTGATCGCCTAACCGCGAGTTTTGATCCGACTATTGATTCTATATTATATACTCTATCAACTATGGATTCCAAGCATCTCAAGTGTCCTATCTTCGATGGTAAAACTATAGTCTATGAAAGAATATGATGACTCACTACATCAAGGGATGTGATTGGGAATGTTGGAAGATCATTCAAACCGGACCAAAGAAAATCTTGGTCACCGCCGCCAATGGAACAACCTACGAAAAGATGGAAAGTGATTATGTAGAAGTCGACTACAAAATTGCAGAGAAAAATTCTAAGGCCATGAGCCTCCTACAAAACGGTATGATAACTTAAGAATTTGATAGATTCTCATCTTGTAATTCAACTAAGGAAATATGGGATGGTCTTGAACTTGCCTACGAAGGAACATCCGTAGTCAAGAAACATCGTATAGATTTGCTTATTCAAAGATATGAACTTTTCACTATGGAAAAGAATGAATCTGTTGATAGCATGTCTGCACGATTTTCTTGTATTATTAATAAACTACGGAACCTTGGTAGGAAGATCGATTCTGAGGATATCATTCGAAAGATTCTTAGGAGTCTCACCAAGAACTGGCAACCAAAGGTCACGGCCATAGAAGAAGCACGTGATCTATCTCAAATAACTTACCAAGAACTTATAGGATCTCTGATGGCTCATGAGATCATGCTGAATAAAGATGACGATGATTCTAAAGGAAAGGGCGTCGCTCTACAAGCCTCCACAAGCGAAACATGCGAAGAAGAACTTGAAGACGAGACAGTTCTATTCGCAAGACGATTTAAGAAAGCAGTTTTCAAAGGTAGATACAAAAACCCTAATAACAAAATTGTCGACAAAAAGAAAACTGATTCCAAACAAACATTCTTCAAAAAAGGATGTTTCAAGTGTGGTCAACAAGATCACATGATCAGAGATTGTCCAAGCTGGGACAAAATCAAAGACAAGTCAAAAAGGGAAAAGACCAAAACGAAGTTCAAGAAGGTAATGCTTGCGTCATGCTGGGGAGAATTAGAATCTGAGGACGACGAGGACTCAGAAGAAGATGAGGTTGCAAACTTGTGCTTAAGCAATGTCAACCTAGATCTAATCTCAAACGACCATGACGAAGATGACGCATCTCATATGTGTCTCCTTGGAGAATCCGACTCAGACGACGACGACGAAGAGGTAAATTTTCTACAACTCAAAAGTCAAGTTAAAAATCTGTCTAAAGCTATGTTGATTAAATACTTTGAGAAAACCCTAGACCAATGTCATGAACAAAGTCTTGAGTTAGATGACTTGAAGGAACAGATCCTCGATATTGCTGAGGAAAATCAACTTCTGAAAGTCAAAGCTAAGAAACTGAAATCCAAAATGAACATTGAAACCAATGTTAAGTTGGAAACAGTTATGTCTGAGAAAAAGGTTCTTGAGTCTAAAGTTATAGCCAATGAAGCTATAACCTCAAAACAGAAACTCTACATTAAAGAGCTTCAATCCAAAGTTATAGCTAATGAAGCTATAACTTCAGAATTAAAAAAGGCAAATGAACTTCTAAAGTCCAAATCTTCGACAATGGTTGAAGATGAGACTCATCTAGAAGAAGTTGAGATTCTCGAAAGCAAAATCATGGATCTAGAATTCAATCTATCTAATATCAAGAAAAAACATGCTAAAATAGTTTCGGACTTTCATAAAGACATTCAAAAACTAAAAGAGTCTAGTAACATCGACCATAGTGAATGTAAAAAGGAAATAGACTCCTGAAAAGACCTCCTTCTTCACGCTCGGAAAGTTCATGATAAATGGGAAGGAAGCACTAACGTTCTAAACTTCCTGACTAAACAATCCGACAATAACATAAAGATGGGATTAGGTCACGAGTGTTATGGAAGAAGGGATCACTCAAAGTGTAAACAAAGCCCAACAGACCGAGACTTTAGAAGAAGAAAATATGTCGACCTACCTGAGTATTTAATATGTACTTATTGTGGTCACACAGGTCACCTCCGAGAAAACTGTGTAAAACATGCACAAGATTTTAAAACCGGAGTTAAGTTCGTTAAATCCTTAAGTATACCAAATGACTCTATCTCCGTCTCTGATAGTGATGACGACAAAGTTGAGGAAAGAAATATCGACCACAGATGGTTCTATGACATGACATTTGATTACGAAGAAAAGAAAAATAGAACCAGAAAAACTCCTCAATTCACAACACACAAAAATTGGTCACCAAAAATTCAAACTAAGACTTACACAAAAACATCAAAACCCAATTACTACCATTATAGAAAAACTTACATAAGACAAGTCTGGGTGAAAAAAGAAGATGTTTTTGTGATTACTAACAACAAAGGACCCAAGTATGCTTGGGTACCTAAATCCTGTCTTTGAATCTGTATGTGCAGTTTGTCTCTAAGGAAAATAACTTATGGTATCTCGATAGTGGATGCTCAAGACATATGGCAGGCGACGTAAACCTATTTTTATCCCTAGAACCCCTTAACGGAGGAAAGGTTACCTTCCGTGATAATAAGAAAGGAAAAATCATAGGGATTGGTAAGACTGGTATTTTATTAACTCATGCTATAAATGATGTATTTCTGGTAAGTGGACTCAAACACAATTTAATAAGTATATCTCAATTATGCGACAAAGGAAACAAAGTAGTTTTTCATGCAGATATATGTCGTATAATTATGGAAGGTATTAGCAAAGTAATCCTTGAAGGTCATAGAAAGAAAAACGTTTATATGATTGATTTAAATGCAGTACCTACTAACTCTCTCTCTTGCATGAAAGTTAAGTTAGACGATCCATGTTTATGGCACAAGAGATTTGGACATATTAGCTCACCTATTCTAAGTAAGCTGAAAAGATGGGACTTGGTCGAAGGTCTCCCAAAGATCAAGTTTGATCAAGAAAAGATGTGTGACACATGTGCACGATGCAAACACGTCAAATCATCCTTTAAGCCGAAAAGAGTGGTAAGTACAGAAAAAGCTCTTGAACTGGTACACATGGATCTATGTGGCCCTATGAAGGTAAGAAGCAGAGGTGGTTCCAGATAAGTTTTCGTTCTAGTTGATGATTATTCTAGATTTGTTTGGCCAATCTTTCTCCACTCTAAAGACGAAACATTCGATGAATTTCTTAGTCTCATGAAACTTGTCCAAAACAAATATAAATTAAACCTAGTAACAATTCGTACTGACCATGGAACCGAGTTTGACAATGATGCGTTTATTGAGTTTTGTAAGACCAACGGTGTTGGACATAACTTCTCGGCCCCTAGAACCCCACAACAAAATGGAGTCGTAGAACGAATGAACAGAACCTTAGAAGACATGGCTAGAACAATGCTTCTTTGTAGTGGTCTACCTAGAAACTTTTGGGCTGAGGCTATTAGTACAGCTTGCTATATTCATAACCGCGCTATGATTAGACCTATCCTTTAAAAGGCACCTTATGAACTTCTTCGAGGTCGTAAACCTAATATATCTCATTTAAGATGTTTTGGGAGTAAATGCTTTGGTTACAACAATGGTAAAAACAGATTAAGCAAATTCGACCCTAGAAGTGACGAAGCAATTTTTATAGGATATTCGGATCATAGTAAAGCCTACAAAGTTTTCAACAAACGTACCTTATGCATAGAAGAGAGTATTCATGTTATCTTTAATGAAAATAATGCCTTCGATAAGCCTTTACAGGACATAGAGGAAAACCTAGACGAACCTGATTTTAGGTTGTCAAGAGAAGATCCTCCTGAAATAGAAAATGAAGAAGGTGAGATTCAAGGAACTTATGATGAACTTAACTTGGGAGAAAACGGTGCGAGAGATGAAACTATAGTTGATGATACTGTAGATAACTCTCAAGCCAATGACTTGGAACCCAGAGTTACAGCTAATGAAGCTATAACTTTGAATCAAAACCAAAGGGAAGAGATCAGAGTTATACCTGATCCTACTATAACCCCAGGTTTGGATTCAGGGAGAACAAATCAAAATCCCGAGTCAAGTTCAGGTAATGCAGATAATCAGTCAAGGAACTGGAGATACAAGGGCTCTCATCCTCTGGACAATGTCATAGGAAGCCTGACAGATGGAGTTCAAACTCGAAGGAGCTTAAATAACTTTTGCTCATTTTACTCATTTCTCTCCACCATTGAGCCTTCTAATATCAAGGAAGCTCTCGCAGAACCAGGCTGGATAGTTGCCATGCAGGAAGAACTCCATCAATTTGAAAGAAACAAAGTTTGGCATCTTGTTCCTCGACCTAAAGACAGATCTGTCATTGGAACTAGATGGGTATTCAAAAACAGATTAGATGACACTGGAGTCATTGTGCGAAATAAGGCCAGGCTGGTGGTTCAAGGATACAACCAACAGGAAGGGATCGATTATGACGAAACCTTTACACCTGTTGCTCGTCTTGAGGCAATAAGACTACTTATTGCATTTGCAGCACACAAGGGAATGAAGCTTTTTCAGATGGACGTTAAGACTGCCTTTCTTAATGGCTATCTCCAAGAGGAAGTATTTTTTGAACAACCTCCTGGATTTCCTGATAGCAAACTAAGGATCATGTATTCAAATTGGACAAAGCTCTTTATGGCCTGAAACAAGCACCAAGAGCATGGTACGACGGGTTATCAAAGTTCCTATTGGAGAGTGGATTCAAGAGAGGATCTGTGGATAAAACCTTATTTCTTAAAACCGAGAACTCAGATCTACTAGTTGTTCAGATCTATGTTGACGATATTATTTTTGGCTCAACTAATAAAAAGTTGTGCAAGTACTTCTCCGAGTTGATGACTTCTGAATTCGAGATAAGTATGATGGGAGAACTAAAATTCTTCCTTGGACTTCAAATACAACAAACTGAAGAAGGAATCAAATTTCATCAACAAAAATACGTCAAGGAGTTGCTAAAGAAATTCGGCATGGAAACCTCTCATGCAATGCCTACTCCAATGGTCACAGATAATAAGTTAACCAAAGAAAAAGATGGTAAATCTGTAGATGAAACAACTTACCGAGGTATGATTGGCTCACTTCTTTATCTTACAGCTAGTCGTCTATATATCATGTTTAGTGTAATACCTCGAAATTTCATTACGATTTTTATATAGGGGTACACGACCAAGCGAAGGGGTTTTATAAATTGTTTGTTTTAGTTGTTTGTGTTCGTTTTCAGTAGAGAGTTTTGGTCTTTGGTGGGGCTTGAAAGGGGGATCTATCCACCCTAGTTTGATAATTGTAGTATGTTGTTGGTGGGGCTCGAGCTAGGGATCTAGTGAAGCTTGGCCATGGGCCTCGAAAGTAGTGTAAACAGCCCACCCTCACGATTTGAACACAAACAAACCTCACAGCTTAGTTCTGCCGCCTTATAAGAAGGCTGTCGACACCCTATCTGACCTATCTACAAACCCTAAACCTACCTTTCTCCACTCAGCCGACATCACACACCAAGAAGGGCAGATCCTCACGGTGGTTAGACCTTACCTGAACCCTTCGTTTTAGACCGTAAAACAGGTATGCGCAGCCTGTGTTAACTCGTTGTTTTATGGTTGTTTTTCTTGTATTTGTTAATGTGTTCGTAAAGGGGTTGAGTGTCGGGTTTGGGTTCTTTCTGTGTTGGTTGTGTTGCTGGTATATGGAGGAAGGTCAAGGGGGTTGGTTTGGGTGGTTGGTTGTGTCTC
Organism: Silene conica; assembly: GCA_029255685.2. NCBI lineage: Eukaryota > Viridiplantae > Streptophyta > Magnoliopsida > Caryophyllales > Caryophyllaceae > Silene > Silene conica. The sequence continues at coordinate 74,856,080 of CM055311.2, forward strand.
AAGTGGTGTCGACAGGGGTGTTTATCACCCCTGGTTACAGCAGTTACGGTTTTGGGATGTCGGGTTTGTGGTTGTGTTGTCTTTCGTGCCTCTGTAGTGATACAAGAGGTAGTCGTGGGTGGTGGTTCACGTCAAGGGTGAGTCAGGGGGTGGACTAGGAGTGGTTGTGGTGATCAGGAGTGTGTCGTATAGCGGTCAAGGGAGTCGTTGTCATGGTGGTTATGGGAGAGCAGGGGAGCGGAGTGCTGGCAGTCGTTTGGGTGTTGTTAGATTGGTTTGGGGGTGGTACCACCGATGACTAGGGGGAGGTCGGTGCGGTGGTACCACCACGGTCAGGTGGTTCAGGTATAGGAGTGTCTTGGGTGGCAGTTACGGTGGTGGTGGTGGCGTGTAGGTCTGTCGAACAGGGTCTGTTTCAGGGGGGTTCTGGGAACGGTGGTTGCAGGTCAGGCCGGAGTTATGGGTCAGGTCTGACTCGCCGGCGGTCGAGAATGGAGTTCCTGGGGTCGTGGGGTAGGAGTGCAACCAGTGGTGTCGGGTAGTGGTGCTGGTTGGTGTTCGTGGTGGCTGGGGTGGTCGTGCGAAAGGTTGGAAGTCGCGGGTGGCTGTAGGGTGTTTCGTGTTTTGTTAATTGTTTTATTGTCTTATTGTTTTATTATTATTATTAATCTTATCATTATTATTAGTATTCTTATCATTATTGTTATTATTTTTACTATTATTATTATTGTTGTTAATATGTATGTTATTTTTATTTTGATATCTTTTATTTATGGTTAATATAACTAGTATTTATGGTGTAATATTTTATTTATGACAAAGTATAATTGGTTTTTAAAGGTATGGCATTTTATTTATGGGAAAGATTTAAATTTTGAATTTCAAACCAAGTTACTATTTTTGGCAGTTGCTATTTATGGGAAGTTACTATAAATGGAATGTGTGTACGTGTTACGTGAGTAGGAAGTTTATTAATTAAGTAATATATATTTTAGGTGGCAAGTTTCGTGTGGAACACTTTTAACGCGCTTGGACGTATCTGCATTTACTGCTATTTCAGGTAGGGGAAATACGGTGCATATTACAATGATTACTCAGTTGTTAATAATGATTACCATGAATGTTTTATACTAATACTTGGTTGGTATATTATGATATTTGATTATATATATTCTGTGATACGATATGAGATGAGGAGATAAAAGGGTCTGTGTGGCGTGGAGAAAAAGGGTCTGTGTGGCGCGGAGATAAAAGGGTCTGTGTGGCGCGGAGATAAAGGGTCTGTGTTTGGTGCGGAGGAAAAGGGTCTGTGATTCGGAGTGGAGATATTCAGCTTTCTACTTATAGTAATGTTTTCTATTTATGGTTTTCCCTACTCAACCTCGTGGTTGACCCTGTGTATTCGTGAACACCTGTGATGAACCAATTATTGGGGAGCAGACTGACAGGTATAAAGGCAATGGGAGCATCTGGGAAGGGAGAAGCATGGACCTGGACCTGTTTAGAGTCTAGACCACTTGACAGTAGACTATGAGTTGTACCTTTACTTTTGTCAGAACAGTTTTCTTTTTGGTTTGTAAGAACATGTTGAGTTTAATTTAATTTAAAGTACTGTTTATCTTCCTTTGTATCTACTGCCTCGGGAAACCGAGATGGTAACACCTGTATTTATCTGAGGAGTCCTAGTTCAGGCCCTTAAATAAATGGGGGTGTTACAAAGTGGTATCAGAGCGAACGATCCTCAGGCCTAACCTAATGAACCTAATGAATATAGGAGAGTCTAAATAAAATGAACCCCGGGATAGGACTGTTAGGAGCACACTAAAGGGGACGTATGAGTCTGGGGCCCCCTCACACCGAACCATAGGCCCTATCAGTGTTACCCGGGAACCCAGAGCGCATATACGAGAGAAAAGGGTAGAATAGGAGGTGGTGAAAGTGATAGCATATCGTGAAAAGTATGTTATGAGAATTCTGAGCATAAGAAACTTTTGGAAAAGCCGGAAGGGGCATGAGCATGAATGAACCTCTATTTGTTTGAATAAAAGGAATATCTTGTTGTGGTATGTTAAGTGATATGAAACATGCTAGTAATTCTTCTTTCATCATGTCTAGTGATATGCGGTTATGTGGACCCTGAGCCATGTTATATAAGAAAAAACTACTCTATATGATAAGTGTTCATAGATTTCGAATGCTTAGGGAGCATAGCCCTAAACCCAATGGGTACCCATGTACGTCGGGACTCATTCTTTTCTTGTTTTATAGTATGCCTCCGCGAAGAGAGAATGCCGTTAACATCACCCAAGAGGAGGTGGACCGTTTGGTAGCTGAAAATGAGGCCCTAAAGGCCAAACGAATGGACTCCGCGAAAATGAGCACAATCATTGCAAGACACCACCCTACCCAATTCACTGGGGAGGGGGAACCTCATCTGTTAGGAGCTTGGTGTCGGGAATTCGATAACCTGTTCGAGTTGCTGGATTGCCCGGAAGAATTGAAGGTAGACCAGGCTGCCCACTATCTGAGGGGTATGGCTGGAGATTGGTGGACCGCGAATAAGGGAGAGCTCCGGGAAGCAGCTACAGAGGGTGGATCCGCGTTTGTTCCGTGGGACGCATTCCAGGGGGTTCTGAACGAGGCGTTTCTACCAGAATTCCAAAAGAGCAAGCTGAGGGAGGAGTTCGACTCATTCACGATGTCGGAGGACATGACCGTAGAGGTTTACTACAGGAAATTCATCCAGCTGGTACACTATGTGAGGGATATGGGATTGGACGATGCTATGCTAGCCATGAAGTTTGAGAGGGGGTTATCAATCGCCGTTAAGAAGAGACTGATTGCAGCTCCGCCCACCACAGTCCGTGACATCTATTTAAGGGCTGGGGCGGCGGAGAGGCTTTCGGATATGATTAAAGCGGACAAGAAGTCCAGGTCAGAAAAGAGGAAGGCTGAACCAGTAGCTGAGGGTTCAGGATCGAAAAAGCCAAGTAATAACAAGTTCAGTGGGTATTTCGGGAGTAGTGCCTCTGGTGGTGGGAGGAACCAGAGTGGGAGCAACTTCAGGGGTGGAGGTTCCGGTAGTGGTTCAGTGGGAGTGGTCTGTTTCGGCTGCGGGAAGATTGGGCACAAACAGGCAGTATGTCGTTCTTCTGGAGGGAATCAGTCCGGGGGTTATCGCACACCTACACCCGGATATCAGGGATCTCGCACTCAGTCCTATGGCAGCAGTGGCTATCGCACACCCATGACAAACTATGGTGGGGGTGCGAAGTCAGGAGGCAGCAGCAACTACCAGAGGAACTACAACAACAACAACAATCAGAACCGTTCATATCAGAATCAGTACAATGGAGGTGGGAACAACAACAAGACGGGGACGGCAGGAAATCAGCAGGCTGGGACATCTGGTGCCAGCCAGAGTGGGGTCAAGTCCAGTGGCAACCTCTTTGCCATGGGAAAGCAGGCCGCTCAAGAGGACGCTCATGTGGTTACTGGTACTTTTCTTGTGAACTCTAAACCTACTTTCGTACTTTTCGATTCCGGTGCCACCCATTCTTTTGTGTCTAGAGACCATATTAGAGTTTTGGGGCTTGAGAGGTTCGACTGGGTCGCGGACTCAGTGACCATACCTTCAGGAGAGTCAGTAGCTTGTAATAGAGTCTATGGAAGTGTACCCATCAGAATCGGGGAAGCAATGTTCTATTGTGATCTCATAGAATTTCCGCTGGGAGGTTTTGAGGTGATCCTAGGGATGGATTGGCTGGGGAAGTATAGGGCTTTTATCGACTGTCATCAAAAGAAAATTTCCTTGAAGGGACCCAAGGGAGTGAGGGTATCCTACAAGGGGTATAGAGTCAAACCAAAGATCAAATTTATATCTGTCAATACCCTGAAGTCTAGCTTGCGGAAAGGAGAAAGTCTAATTTTGTGCCAAATGTGGGATTGTGAGGCTGAGACCCCCAAGACTAGTGAGATACCTGTGGTACGGGAGTTTGAGGGAGTCTTTCGGGACGACGTTCCAGGGTTACCGCCGAGGAGGGAAGTGGAATTTTCCATTGACCTCAAACCAGGAGCGGGACCGATCTCTAGATCACCGTACCGTATGGGACCAAAAGAAATGGAGGAGTTGAAGAAGCAATTAGATGAGCTAGCTGAGAAAGGGTTCATCCGACCCAGTGTGTCGCCCTGGGGAGCACCCGTGTTATTTGTGAAGAAGAAGGATGGGAGTTTGAGGTTGTGTGTTGATTATCGAGAGCTGAACAATGTGACCATCAAGAATCGTTATCTGTTGCCGAGAATTGACGACTTGTTCGATCAGTTGAGTGGAGCCGGGGTTTTCTCCAAGATTGACTTGAGATCCGGGTACCATCAGTTGAGAATAAAGGATGACGACATTCCAAAGACCGCTTTCCGAACGAGGTATGGCCACTATGAATTTGTGGTTATGCCCTTTGGATTGACTAATGCTCCAGCTGTGTTCATGGACTTGATGAATCGAGTCTTCAGCCCGTATCTCGACAAGTTCGTGGTGGTATTTATTGATGATATTCTGGTATACTCCAAGAATGCGGAGGAGCACGAAGATCATTTGAGGAAGGTACTTCAGACTTTGGAAGAACATAAACTCAATGCTAAGTTGAGTAAGTGTGAATTCTGGTTGGAGAAAGTGGCGTTCTTGGGGCATGTCATTTCCAAAGAGGGGATATCTGTTGACCCTAGTAAAATTGAAGCTGTGACTAAGTGGCAAAGTCCGAAGAATGTGAGTGAGATCCGAAGTTTTCTGGGGTTAGCAGGTTATTACCGGAGATTCGTCAAAGATTTTTCAAAGATAGCGAAGCCGTTGACGTCGTTGATGAGGAAGGAAAACCGTTATATCTGGGATGAGAGTTGTGAGAAGGCATTCCTAACTCTTAAGGAACGCCTGACAACAGCTCCTATCCTGGCCTTGCCAGTTGGAAGTGATAATTTTGAAGTATACACTGACGCTTCAAAGCATGGGTTGGGTTGTGTACTAATGCAGAATGGTAGAGTGATCGCATATGCTTCTCGCCAATTGAAGACCTACGAAGAGAATTATCCGACTCATGATTTGGAGTTGGGCGCTGTGGTCTTCGCACTGAAATTGTGGCGTCATTACCTCTATGGAGCCACTTTTAAGGTGTTTTCTGATCATAAGAGCCTGAAATATATCTACACCCAGAAGGAATTGAACATGAGGCAGAGGAGGTGGATAGAGTTGATCGGAGACTATGATATGCAGATTGTCTACCACGAGGGCAAGGCGAATGTGGTAGCTGACGCGCTAAGTAGGAAGTCAGTACATGCTTTGAGTTGTGCCAGATCGAGAGTGAGGTTGCATGGCGAGTTAAGGGAGATGGGAATTTTCATGATCCGGAAAGGGGATGCTCTGGGTGACTTGACAGTGGAGCCTGAATTGTATGGAGAGATTCGGGAGTTACAGCGGAACGATGAGAGAATTCAGAAGTGGCGTTTGATGGTGGAAAATGGGAATGGTGATGGGGTATCCAAGTTCAGTGTTCATACCGATGGTAGTTTGAGGTTCAGTGGGCGTTGGTGTGTACCGAATGTTGAGGAGCTAAAGAAGAAGATCCTGACTGAAGCTCATGCTACTCCTTATTCTGTTCACCCAGGGGGTGATAAGTTGTATAAGGATCTTAAGAAGACGTTTTGGTGGCCTAATATGAAGAAGGAAGTCGCAGAGTTTGTGTCGAGGTGTTTGACTTGTCAGCGAGTGAAAGGGGAGCATAAGAGACCTCAAGGGAAAGTTCAACCGTTGGATGTGCCGGAGTGGAAGTGGGAGAATATTTCGATGGACTTTATAGTAGGGTTGCCTCGGACTCAGAGGGGCAACAACATGATTTGGGTGATCGTGGATCGTTTGACTAAGTCGGCTCACTTTATTCCAATGAAAGATACCTGGAGTAAAGCCGAGTTGGCTAAGTCATATGTTCAGAATGTGGTCAAACTTCATGGCGTACCCAAGGACATTGTTTCAGATCGAGACTCGAGGTTCATACCTAGGTTTTGGCAGGAGTTGCAGACCGCTTTGGGTACCCAATTGAAGATGAGTACAGCTTTCCATCCAGCTACTGATGGTCAGACTGAGAGGACGATTCAGACTCTTGAGGATATGTTGAGAGCTTGTGTACTTGAGTTCGGAGGATCTTGGGAGGATCGACTAGGATTGATCGAGTTTTCCTATAATAACAGTTATCATGCGAGCATAGGCATGGCCCCTTTCGAGGCTCTGTACGGGAGGAAGTGTAGGAGCCCTGTGTGTTGGGATGATCGAGCCGATGTTGTGACATTGGGGCCAGATATGATCCAGGAGATGGTGGAGCAGGTTCAGATTATTCGACAGAGAATGAGGGCCGCTCAGGATAGACAGAAGAGTTATGCCGATCTGAAGAGGAGCGATATTTCATTTGAGGCCGGAGAGAAAGTACTACTGAAAGTCTCTCCAATGAAAGGTGTGATGAGATTCGGCAAGCGTGGCAAACTGAGTCAGAAATTTATTGGGCCATTTGAGATCTTGGACAGAGTTGGAGAGGTGGCATATCGCTTAGCTTTGCCTCCAACCCTATCCAAGGTCCATAATGTGTTCCATGTGTCCCAGTTGAGGAAATACGTGAGTGATCCATCACATGTGCTTCAGCATGAGGTGATCGAGGTGGATGAGCAGTTGGCATACATTGAGACTCCGAAAGAAATCTTAGACAGGAAGGTGCGGAAAACTCGCAATGGAGAGACGATCTTGGTGAAGGTCCTGTGGACCAATCATAATCAGGAGGAGGCTACATGGGAGCCTGAGGCATCCATGAGAGAGCGTTATCCGCATTTGTTCGATTGAGGTAAGTTACGCGGACGTAACTTTTCTTTAAGGGGGGTGGAATGTAACATTCTGTGATCTAATCAAAGTTTATGACTTTTGCTTGGTGTTGTTTGTGTCCCTAGTCGTTCGCGTTGTTGTTTTCGTCACCTAAGTGTGGTAGAACTTCGGGACGAAGTTTTTTTTAAGGGGGGAAGACTGTAATACCTCGAAATTTCATTACGATTTTTATATAGGGGTACACGACCAAGCGAAGGGGTTTTATAAATTGTTTGTTTTAGTTGTTTGTGTTCGTTTTCAGTAGAGAGTTTTGGTCTTTGGTGGGGCTTGAAAGGGGGATCTATCCACCCTAGTTTGATAATTGTAGTATGTTGTTGGTGGGGCTCGAGCTAGGGATCTAGTGAAGCTTGGCCATGGGCCTCGAAAGTAGTGTAAACAGCCCACCCTCACGATTTGAACACAAACAAACCTCACAGCTTAGTTCTGCCGCCTTATAAGAAGGCTGTCGACACCCTATCTGACCTATCTACAAACCCTAAACCTACCTTTCTCCACTCAGCCGACATCACACACCAAGAAGGGCAGATCCTCACGGTGGTTAGACCTTACCTGAACCCTTCGTTTTAGACCGTAAAACAGGTATGCGCAGCCTGTGTTAACTCGTTGTTTTATGGTTGTTTTTCTTGTATTTGTTAATGTGTTCGTAAAGGGGTTGAGTGTCGGGTTTGGGTTCTTTCTGTGTTGGTTGTGTTGCTGGTATATGGAGGAAGGTCAAGGGGGTTGGTTTGGGTGGTTGGTTGTGTCTCAAGTGGTGTCGACAGGGGTGTTTATCACCCCTGGTTACAGCAGTTACGGTTTTGGGATGTCGGGTTTATGGTTGTGTTGTCTTTCGTGCCTCTGTAGTGATACAAGAGGTAGTCGTGGGTGGTGGTTCACGTCAAGGGTGAGTCAGGGGGTGGACTAGGAGTGGTTGTGGTGATCAGGAGTGTGTCGTATAGCGGTCAAGGGAGTCGTTGTCATGGTGGTTATGGGAGAGCAGGGGAGCGGAGTGCTGGCAGTCGTTTGGGTGTTGTTAGATTGGTTTGGGGGTGGTACCACCGATGACTAGGGGGAGGTCGGTGCGGTGGTACCACCACGGTCAGGTGGTTCAGGTATAGGAGTGTCTTGGGTGGCAGTTACGGTGGTGTTGGTGGCGTGTAGGTCTGTCGAACAGGGTCTGTTTCAGGGGGGTTCTGGGAACGGTGGTTGCAGGTCAGGCCGGAGTTATGGGTCAGGTCTGACTCGCCGGCGGTCGAGAATGGAGTTCCTGGGGTCGTGGGGTAGGAGTGCAACCAGTGGTGTCGGGTAGTGGTGCTGGTTGGTGTTCGTGGTGGCTGGGGTGGTCGTGCGAAAGGTTGGAAGTCGCGGGTGGCTGTAGGGTGTTTCGTGTTTTGTTAATTGTTTTATTGTCTTATTGTTTTATTATTATTATTAATCTTATCATTATTATTAGTATTCTTATCATTATTGTTATTATTTTTACTATTATTATTATTGTTGTTAATATGTATGTTATTTTTATTTTGATATCTTTTATTTATGGTTAATATAACTAGTATTTATGGTGTAATATTTTATTTATGACAAAGTATAATTGGTTTTTAAAGGTATGGCATTTTATTTATGGGAAAGATTTAAATTTTGAATTTCAAACCAAGTTACTATTTTTGGCAGTTGCTATTTATGGGAAGTTACTATAAATGGAATGTGTGTACGTGTTACGTGAGTAGGAAGTTTATTAATTAAGTAATATATATTTTAGGTGGCAAGTTTCGTGTGGAACACTTTTAACGCGCTTGGACGTATCTGCATTTACTGCTATTTCAGGTAGGGGAAATACGGTGCATATTACAATGATTACTCAGTTGTTAATAATGATTACCATGAATGTTTTATACTAATACTTGGTTGGTATATTATGATATTTGATTATATATATTCTGTGATACGATATGAGATGAGGAGATAAAAGGGTCTGTGTGGCGTGGAGAAAAAGGGTCTGTGTGGCGCGGAGATAAAAGGGTCTGTGTGGCGCGGAGATAAAGGGTCTGTGTTTGGTGCGGAGGAAAAGGGTCTGTGATTCGGAGTGGAGATATTCAGCTTTCTACTTATAGTAATGTTTTCTATTTATGGTTTTCCCTACTCAACCTCGTGGTTGACCCTGTGTATTCGTGAACACCTGTGATGAACCAATTATTGGGGAGCAGACTGACAGGTATAAAGGCAATGGGAGCATCTGGGAAGGGAGAAGCATGGACCTGGACCTGTTTAGAGTCTAGACCACTTGACAGTAGACTATGAGTTGTACCTTTACTTTTGTCAGAACAGTTTTCTTTTTGGTTTGTAAGAACATGTTGAGTTTAATTTAATTTAAAGTACTGTTTATCTTCCTTTGTATCTACTGCCTCGGGAAACCGAGATGGTAACACCTGTATTTATCTGAGGAGTCCTAGTTCAGGCCCTTAAATAAATGGGGGTGTTACATTTAGTGTCTGTGTTTGTGCAAGATTTCAATCTGCTCCAAAAGAATCGCACATGATTGCGGTTAAAAGAATACTAAGATACCTAATCGAAACATCAAAGTTATACTGGTATTGATGTTGGATGTGTGCCTATCTTATGTGATAATACGAGTGCTATAATTATATCTAAAAACCCAGCCCAGCACTCGATAACTAAACACATTGAAATTAGACACCACTTTCTACGAGACCATGTTGAAAAGAAAAATATAAAATTGGAATTTTGTAGTACGGAAAAACAATGGGCAGATATCTTCACTAAACCATTGGCTAGAGAACGTTTTGAGACTTTGCGATTGGAAATTGGTTTAATCGGTGGCACCTAATCAAATCTTAAAAGCAAAAATAACCCAATGACTGACTACGGTTAAGATGAGATTATATGACTGTGTCTGTATACTCCGCTGCATGTGTATGTGTGTATTCGATGAAAAATTATGTGAACCTATTTATATTATGCAATTCATATATGTGTGTGTGCACAACCGACTCTCACAATAATAATACGCCACATATTATAATCTACCTTATAATATACTTACATATACATAGTATTAATACATATTATATAAAATAAAAAAAAAAAGGAAAAGACTTACCTTACACGAAAATCGTGTGAACCTACCCCACAAACCCCCACCATTTGTCGTACACGTGTCCCGACAACTTACCCCTCTACCACCCACCATTGTCGTACACGTGTCCCTACAACCTAACCCCACCATTATTACCTCAACTTACTACCCCAACTCCCGCTACTTACCTCACTACCCTCTTAATTACCGTCCCTAACTTCCATCACCACTAAATTCCACAAAACCCCCAAAACTCACAAAACCTCCATTAATAAACCTAAACCCGACCTCCATTAATTCCGATCATCACCATCCTTCACCATACAAACATTATGCCTCCCTCCCGTACAACCCGCTCTCAACACAAAAAACCATCTCCACCTTCACCGACCCCATCACCTCCACCATCTCTGACACCCCTTTGTACCTCTGCTCCGACACCGGACAACGGAAAACGAAGAAAACTCAACCGAACCTCTTCATCCGTCTCTGAAGACATGCAAGAACTTGGTTCAAGTTCGAAAAATCCCCGTCCTCTGTTTCGTGAATACTCCTTGGAAGCCACAAAAGAGGGTCTCGAGAAAGTTCGAATGACCAAGAATGAGGTATGTTAATTGATCGTGTCCTTCCTTACACTATTCATGCGGGCCGATATTATCCGACATCTTGGGTCGAAAATTCGAAGTCCCTAGGATTTTTTAAGGAGTTCTTGAAGTTTCAGGGATAGGAGTATATTAGTAATTTTTCTGGGTTGATTTTTCCGATTGAACTTGTTCAGTTCTTTGCGTCTGTCAAGGGTTGTGAGGAAGGGTTACGTGCAGTCGTTAACGGAAAGGATGTGTTGGTGTCAAAATCTGATATTTCTGAAATCTTTAAACTCGATCAAGACGGTCTTGTTCTTGATCCTAAAAAGGAATGGAGTGTGGTGTTGAAGGATCAAAAGATGATAATCAAAAAGTATTTTGATGAGTCTGCAACTGAAAATAGTCCCCTATTAACCGTGTCTTTCAGTTCGAAATTGAAATTGTTTGTCAATTTTTTGTGGAACACTGTGTTGCCGAGGAGGGGAGGTCGTGACAAGTTATCTAGTATCGAAGCAGTGGCGGTTTATAGTTGGTTGGAGGGAATTAAAATTGATTTGGCATCTCTTGTGTGTAACAAGATTATTCATGTATCGAGTGTTCTTGTGAAGGAGAAGTCGTGCTCAACACTCGACATTCCATATGGAATGTGTGTGTCCGAGCTTCTGTTTAAGAAGGGTGTTGTGGATGATTCGAGTTTCGGTGTGGTTCCTCGTGATCGGATGTGTGACAAGTTATTAAAGTTGATGGGAATTTGTTTTGAAGGGGTTGATCTAACGTTTGGCAAGGATGTAGGAGTACCGGAACCCACGCCTTGCCCCTCGCCATCATTCGAAGGTCTTGAAGCCAAGGTGGATAAGCTTCTTGGCATATGCGAGGTAAAGAAGGAAAAAGAAGAGGCAGGGGGTAGTGGTGGTAAGAGGAGTCGTGGCTTTGAGGAGGAATTGAGGGCATGGATGGCAAAGGTCAGTAAACAACTCGACAAGGTTGGCTCGTAGGTTTCGTTGTTATGTAATGAGTTGTTGGTCATTAGTGACCGTCTCTCCTTCCTGACCACTCAAGGAGGGGCGATGGTGAGAGACCACGGGTTGCTACGAAAGGATGTTAGTCAAGCACTTGAGGCCGTAAAGGCACTCTCGTTGAAGGTTCTCAATTTCGAGCTCGCTCTTAATGCTCAAGTTCGCAACATGAGTAGCTGTTTGGACCGCCTGGACACTCTCGAATTCCGTACCCGACCCGAATATGTTAGTCCGTATGCCAAGGCTCTTGCTTCTAGCTCTCGTTCTTGATGCTCTGTTTCGGTTGTTGTTAAACTCGTTTTCTAGTTGTTGGTGTTTAAGTCCGGGATTGGACTTATAAAAACTCTTATTTTGCATTGGGCCCAACTAACCTACCTTTTGGCCCATTAAATCTGAGGCCCCTAATCCGTTTTGCCTCCCCTCGGTTTCTTTAGCTTTTATCTTGCTTATGGCCCAATTTCACTCTTATTCCCTTGCTTGGCCCATTACAAACATTATCCTAAGCCGGCCCAATTTCCTAACTTTGTTAATATTCGGCCCATTGGCTTATTATTCGGTTGGTTGTGTATATTTTTAACATTCGTATGTGTTTGTATAATATTGTGTGTGTTCGTATATTTTGACTCGTATTGCATGCTTGCTTATGTTTCGTCGTATATTATTCTAGTCGTTTTATGTTTTTGTTCTCATCTTTTCGATGATGTCAAGAGGGGGAAAAATGCGACTTAGATTAGAATTTGCCTAAGCTTGCTCCTTGTCGTAATTCATTGTCTCTTAGGGTTCTTAAAGGATATGGGTTAGATAGAAGATAGAAACCCTAAGTTAATCTTTGCTATGAATGACCATTATTATATTGAGGGGGAACTTACACTTAGACACAAATCTAAGAAAGACTTGACATCATCAAAAAGGGGGAATTTGTTGAACCATATATTCAAATGTATATATTAAGTATATATGTTTATATTTTGATAATGACAAGTCTAGCTATATATATTATATACTCGTGCGTATAATCGTGTGTTAAGTGTACAAAATATTAGTCTAAAGGATCTCATCAATCAAGTACAAAAGATTCAAGAATATTAGTCAATGGATTGACTAAAGTCAAAGATTGAAAGTAGATCACAAGTGCATAATGAACTAAAGTTATACTTATCAACTATGACTTTAGTATGAGATTGGTTCAAGTTATAGCTTGGAGCTATAACTCCATATAGAAGAAATGATCGAAATATTTGTGGTGGTTGAAACGATTTTGGTCTCCTAAAATCGTCGTGTTTAATTAATGAATAATTGGTATTCTAATATTATGGAATTATTAATCTTAATAGGTTGATATAAAATATCTTTTAGTCAAATAGGAATAAATAATTTTCTTATGAGTTAATTATTTATTGCTAATGAACTAAGGATTTTTATATAACCATAATTGTCAAAATAATATAATCTAAATATTGTTTGAAACGGTTTTGGAAAACGTGTACTATGACACGTTCCATAAAACGTGTGGGATTGGATTAAATAAATAATTATGTGTTTATTTAGATATCCTAAAAACAAACTAGATTATGTTATGGAATATAATTTATTATATTTTGACAAGGTTTAGGAAGTTGCTTTTAATAAGGTTACTATTTATTTATTATATAAGATCTTTCCTAAAACATGAATTAGGAAATTGATTCCTTATACAATACCTAAAGTATCTTATTAAATCTTTCCTAAATCAATTAAGATTAGATTTATGGTAGTATTACCCAAAGACTAGAATTCTAGTTTAAGTAATATTCCTAAATCATCTAGGGTTTAATAAACCTAGATATAATTCCATATAAATAGGATACTTGTGACACATTGATAAACACACGAAAACACACATACATTCACGCAAATCGAGAGAGAAACCGCCGATCATAATTCTTCGTGACTCGAGCTTAAATTGTCATATTCGTTTCAAGATTCAAGTGCTCAAGCATTGATCTTATTCATTCAAGATTGTGACTTTGAAGAAACTTTGAAGACTTATCTTATTAGCATAAGATAGATCGAGTATTTCACGGTACTCATTGTAAGCAAGTATTTAACGGTACTTGTTGTAATACCCCGTATTTTAGCCTCGGTCTATGGCAGTCAAACCACATTCTTTATAAGTATTTCAGACGGAATGATTATAAAGTATTTTACGTAAACCATTATTATTTTATAAATCATATTTCTACGATTATTTCGTATTTCTTTATTTTGATAATATATTTATAATTAAATATATTTCATATTTTATAATGTTTCTCAACTATACTTGTTTTATTATTTAAGTCATAATTATATTTAAATCTCAAATTTTATATATCTTTATATTACTCCCTAATAAAATTATATTTTTATAATTAATTTAATTAGACTGTAATACTCCGTATTTTGTTGTATTTATTTTAACATCTAATAATTATTTTGACGTGTTGATAATTATTTGAACGTTTGTATTCGCATAATTATTTTGACGTGTTGATGCTTCGTATTTCTTGGTGTTATATTTTATATTTAATTGTTAGGCCAACGTGCTTGTAGTTATTTAAACGCTCGTAATCGATAATTAAATTTATTGAATGAGTGTTATACGTGTTAGTACGAGGTCGAGTATGCGAATGGGTAATAAAACCGTGTGTTAAGTGGTGTACTTTGGGCCTGGGAATGCGTGCAAGGGTGACAGCCCAATAACCCGACCTTAACACAAATAACAAACACCACCAACAACCCTCTCCATGCCGTCATATCTAACCCTTTCCCAAACCCTAATCTAAACCTATCGACAACCAAGTTCTGACAACATATCACAGCCGTCACAGCAAGGTTCAAGGAGGAGGGGTTTCATGGTGGTCAAGGGTGGTCCACGGTGGTTTGTTTACACCAGAAAGTAGGTACACACATCACGATTTCGCTTTCCTTCTGTTTCTGTTGGTTTTGTTTCGTAATTATTTTTGCCTTATAGTTTATCGTTTTTAATGTTTAATAGTTATATGTAATCCTTGTAGTGTCCTTAAGATATTCGTCGTCGTTAAGTTACCATAGGACCACCGTGGGTGTCACTAAAATCACCATAAAGTCGACAGCAATAACAATGAATTCATACTCTGTTTCCGCGGTTGTGACTTTGCCTTGTTTGAGTTCGTATTTGATCGTGTTGTAGTGTCAGTTTTTACGGTGGGTTCATGAAATCTGGTAGTGGGGTGTTTGTAGGGTATACTGGTGGTGATGGGGTGGTGTGTAGTGGCCGGAGTTGCTGTTGGCAGTCGATGTTTAGGAGGTGTCAGTAATAGTTCGAAAAGTGACGTGTTGGGGCAGGGGTTTTGTGACGGGTATTGTAGTTGCTGGAGGGGAGACGAGAGGGAGTTGGTACCACCCCTGGGACCACCGTGGGTCAGTGGTGACAACGGTGGTGGCCAGAGGCGGTGTGGGGCTTGGTGGTGAGAGAAATAAATGGAAGAAGGAGGGGGTGTACACGGGAATGGCTGGGAAAACAGGGATGTCGGGTATGTACAGGCTGTTTTGAGGCGTCGTGGTGGTTTCAGTGGTGGCCCTTTGTAACACCCCCATTTATTTAAGAGCCTTTAGCAAGACATTCTCGAATAAATAGAGCTGTTACCATCTCGGGGTAACCGAGGTAGTGAATAACAAAGTAAAACCAACTACAGTACTTTTATATAAAACTGATTAAATTAAAACTTTTGTTATTACAGATACTTCTCAGCAGAAAAAGAAAATACAACTGATGACCTTTCTAGAAGTGAAATAATACTAAGTCGGTCTGAAGTCCGCATCTCACATTCCTGCCCCAGCTCCTAGCTCGTCTGTCTCTTTCCTGTAGAGTCTACTCCCCATTCCGGATCATCGTAGGTGTACACGAATACACTGTCAACCTCGCGGTTGAGTAGGATAACACAACAATACATAATGCAACAATGATAAAATGCAAATGCTATGATATGCTCGAGCTCAATCTCATTCTCAAACTCAAATCTCAATCTCAAACCTCAATCTCAAACCCGTAACACCCAGCCATACCGAACCTCCCGGCAGACTATAATCGGCCGTCGCCGAACACCAGCATAACAGCTGATGTCACCAGGTCTAGTCCTGCAGAACTAGCCTGGGCCCAATAATATCTCATCATCTCAAATCCGTAACCAATGCATATGCCATGATTATGAATGCAACAATAATAGTAACCTTACGTATGAATGCAACAATAACAATAATTACTCATAATCATATGCCATCCTCATATCATTCATGCTCATCATCCATATCATTCACCCAACATCCATTCATAACACATAACAGTAGTATAGTGACAGTGTAACCTACCTGGATAGCAAAACTCCGAGCAGTCGCGTAACTAACGGAATCAGAATACTCGTCCCCTATGAATATTGTTTAATATTAATTCTCTATTTAATATAACACGTTCAAAGCTAATTAATTAACAACTTCGTAGATTACCCATTTATATAATTTAATTAACCCAACGACTCGCCCCCGTTACTTTTATAATTATCTTCAATTAAATAACGAACATAGAAAATATGGTATATTAATTCACTTAACAACTTTAATAATTATCATGAACAATATTAGTAGTAATACTACTACTAACAATATTAGAAATAACAATAACAAAAGCTAATAACAACTAATAATAAGATTAGTACTAATATTAATAATAATAACAAACACATCACTAGATAATATTAATATTGACAATAATAATATTAACAATAAGGATAATAACAATAATAATAATAATTATAATACACCAATCATATGACAAGGCAATAACAACAAAAACAATAGGAATTACCGCCATGAAATACGTACAAACAGCCCTCACCCGCGACACAGCAGTTCGAGCACCCGTTTTCCCCGACAACATAGCCACCATCCAGGACACCCAACACTCTCGTCGTTGACCCCTACTTCTAGCCTACACCACTATCTACCATAACCACCCTTAATCCACCACCTGCGACCACCATAGCTTCCTTAAACTGGCCGTCAACATAGCCTGTCCACACGACAACTTGACCTTTTCCAGAAACCCTTCTGCGCACCCTGACTTCTCACCATATTTTCTCTCACCACCATGCCCCACACCACCTCTGGCCACCACCACAGTTACCACTGACCCACGGTGGTTCCAGGGGTGGTCCACTCTAACCCTCGTCCTCCTCTGAGACCCCGTGAAAGCTTCACCAAGTAGCCTGCGCACGACAGCCTGATTCCGTTTGTTTTTGTACCCGCGTTCCAGCCACTGTAACCACGACCTCAACCACCTGCTTCCACCACCATTGCCACCACCACTCACTACCCTTGACACCCCTTACTACCCACAACCCCCTGGTGGCAGGCACCAGGCTTCGACACCAACATACTCCCTTAAACAAACGCCTCAAAACTCCCTCACACAACATCGTGTTTCAGCACTCTGTTTCAGACTTCCCTCTGCACGACCGTTCTTCTAGACTTCCCTGACCACCACACGCATCCCAACACCACAAGACTAACCTACTACCAACCCATTACCAATACCCAAGACCCATGACAAGAATTAGATCAAACTATGAACGAATAAGCAACTGAAACGAGATTGTAACTACACGAATAAAACAGAGTATACATTCAGCAAACAACGACTTTCATGGCGGTTTTGATGACGGTTATGGTGTTCCTATGGGGGTTTAAGCACGAGTTACATGGTATATATACTACAAAGATTACTCACAACCTTAAATAGACAGATTCAAAGGTATGAAAAGAGCACAAAACTACTTACGAAAACCCTATGAGCAAGGGTGAAACGATGATGATGACGACTGCTATGGCCTGTTTCCTTCCTTTCTTCTCCCCAGTTTCATGCCAGGTTATCAGTATAATACATTAAGGAGGCAGAAGGTAGTGTAGGGTTTTTGATTATGTGATGGAGGCAGAAAACGAGGTGGGTATTAGGGTTTGATGATAGCGTGTAGTGTCGATGGTTTGTACCAAAACTACATGTCGATGAATATGCTTAGGAGGTGGGTAGGATTAGGGTTTACATTAGTATTAAGTGGATATGTCAATGGGTTGTACCCTAACCCAAGTCCAAGCCCATTACCAATGGTCCATCACGCAACTCAAGATCATATACGACTACATCTCGATCTTTAACCCGTAACAAAAAATTAAAACAATAATTTGATCAATTAAATAACGTAAATATTAATTAAATTAAGAATATAAAATTATTATTAATTACATAAGAATATATAAAAATTAAAATTTAAAAATAGTTACGATTTAAATAATAAAATAAGTACAATGAGAATATAAAATAGGGAATATATTTGGATTACAAATATATTATTAAAATTAAAGAAAATACGAATGAAATGTCATTTGATGAAATAACCATCAAATATAAAATAATTATGAAATACAAAATGATCGTAGAAATACGATTTATAAAATATTAACAGTTTACGTAAAATACTTTATAAACATTCCATCTGAAATACTTGTATAAAACAGAGTTTGACTACCGTTGATCGAGGCTAAAATACGGGGTATTACAGGCCCTTGGTGGTGTCCAAGGCATGGAATTGGTAGTCGGTAGTTCGTAGTCGAGTTTAGGACAATCGGTACTGGTCGTCGGTGGCTTGGTTGGCGGTGGTGATGCTGCGAAGTAAGAGGTGCGGAGTCGTGTTTTGGGGGTTGGTCTGAATGTAATGTTGGCCATGGGGTTTGATCCCTGGATCAAATGGTAGGGGGTTGTTTGCTATTTATGTTTATTTATGTTATTATTATTATTATTATCATTAAGGTATTAGTATTGGCATTATTATTATTATTTGAGTATTGTTGATATTAATATTGTCCTTTTTTATTTGTTGTGATATTACATGATAATAATATTATTAGCATTATTGTTATTGTTGATTATTTATAAATAATTGTTATTAGTAGTATGTTTATGGTTGTGATGGTATGGTGATGATGATAATAATATTATTAATATTATTAGTAAGTTTTGTCTAACATTAATATTAATAGTGTTAGTCGTATGATCTATTATTATTATGAGTTTATAATTTTATGGTAGTATGTTAATATTATTAATATTGTTATTAACCATGTTATTAGCAATTGTGGTTATTAATATTATTGAGGAATATTGTGATGACCTTTAATTATTTATATTGTTGTGGTTATCGATTTAGTAATAGTTGGTTAATTGTTGTACTCTATATTTAGTAAGTATATATATATAGTGATGATTGAATGAATTTGGTAATGATGATTGAATGAGTAGAATTTGATATAAGTAATATGTATAGGAATGGATTTCAAGGTGGAATATTTATAGACGGTGATTCTGCGCAGACTTGACATTGCAGGTGGGATACACTGACCCTATACTTTATGATGTGTTATGAATGAGTGTTAAATTGTGTGTTATGGATGTTGAGCATGATTGATATGGTAATGATATTGGTTGGATTGAGTGTTGATTATTATTAGTGGCATGAGCATTGCATTATTTAATAGTATGATTGATTAAGAGTATTGTTGCATTCATGAGCATCGCATATGCATTGGTTACTGAGAAAGATGTGAATCAGATGTTGTTCTATTATAAAGCCCAGGGTGGTTCTGCAGACCAGGCGTGGTGTCTTATCAGCTATTGAGCTGGTGTTCGGTGACAACCGATTATAGTCTGCCGGGAGGTTCGGTATGGCTGGGTGTTTCGGGTTTGAGATTGTGATTGAGATTGAGATTGAGCTCGAGCATATCATTGCATTTGCATATCATAATTGTTGCACTATCTATTTTTGTGTTATCCTACTCAACCGCGAGGTTGACAGTGTATTCGTGTACACCTACGATGATCCGGAATGGGGAGTAGATTCTACAGGTCAGAGAAAGATGGATTAGGAGCTTGGGCATGGAGAGAGACATGGCTCGGACCTACTTAGAATTAGATCACATACTTAGATGTTATCAGTTGTACTTTATTCTTTGCATAGTAGTTGTAATATCAAAAGTTCAAATTTTATCAGTTTTATATAAAGTACTTTGGTTGTTTTTACTTTGTTATTCACTACCTCGGACATTCCGAGATGGTAACAGCTCTATTTATTTGAGAATGTCTTGCTAAAGGCTATTAAATAAATGGGGGTGTTACACTTGTAGTAGCTAGATATTTAACGGTATCTAGATATAGTTACAACTAACATCAAAGTTGTACGAGTAGAGTTGATAAAATTGTAATCCGGAGTCGGTACTAATTTTATTAATCGAGAATAGTGGACGTAGGTTTCAAATTGTGAAACTGAACCACTTCAAAAATATCGTGTCTCTATTTATTACTTGCTCTACTCAACGTTCATCATACATTCACACACATCGAAGAAGATTTGAAGAAGAAGGCATACTCAATTCAACCCCCCCCCCCCCCCCTTCTTGAGATATCATATCAATAGACTCTTCAAAAAACTTCCTTCATGCATACTTACATACAAAATGCTTCTAGTTGGTGGTTACTTACAAAAAATACAGTCTTCACTGCTGATTGTTTCTTTTTATATGCTTCTTTGCAAAAAAAATGTCTTTTTCAACCCATTTTTTTTCTTCTACTGCTGCTGGTTGGGAATTGTTGCTGATTCTACTTGTGTTGCTTCTGATTGTGCTTCTCTTGGTTCATGGGTGTCATTGTTTATGTTCTCCAATGCATGTAGTGCCTTTTCTAAGCATACCATATTTGGTTTTACCTTATTTTCAAGCAATTTTTGTCTAACCTTTTCTTTCCAACATGTGGGATCGAGTATGATTTACCACCTTCAACCCTTAATATTTCATTCATACATGCATGTAGGGAAACCCAAACAAATTTCAACTTCTCATTATCAATTTCATCATAAGCTTTACCGACCGCATCCACAAGTTGAAGAATACACTTAGAGGACTTCTTATGTTGAAGTGTTTGAATGGACTTAAAAAAGCCTAAATCTAAAATGTTTAAATCTGGACTATTTGGGGGTTGACATATTAGTTCCATATCAAACCCATCCGACTTGGCGACTGCTAGAAAATCTAAGTCTTTTGGTGAAATATGGGGTTTGGCATTATCTTGTTGTATCCATATCTTCCCACTTGCATGTAGAGGCCACTTAGCTTTGATTGCGGGGATAACCTTCTCAAGTAGGCATTGTTTGACTACCTCTTTGGTTATGCTTTCAATAGGTTTTACCTCCAAAGTACCCTTTTCTCTATTTTTGCTTGACCTCATTGCTTCGACTTCATAAATGAATGGAAAAATACCAGTTTTACCATCAAACAAAACAAGACCATCATCATCATATCTAGGTCGTGCAACAGCCGCCATAAACATAACTTTAGTTATAAACCTCTTTGAATGATATGTTCTATGTGGTTTTTCTTCATGGGGCAGCAAGTAGTACCTCGTGGTGACTTTAGTCTAGTAGAAATGTTTTTCATCTATGTGAACAACATCATACATGGCATCGAAAACTAAATTTCTACCTAATGCACTTGCACTTATTTTACTTAAGACCCAATGAAGCCTAGCTATTTTGTTTTGTGCAGTTAATGATGGTTTAATGTCGCTAGTATGACTTTTCATTTCACCTTTTTGAACTAATCTCCAAACGGTTGTGATAGGTAAGCCCAAACCAGTAGCTAAGTCTTTTAGAGACATTCTATCTTCGAGTTTAATAGACTTTACCTTCTCGACATCAATGAAGTTTGTTGCCTTGCTTCCCTTGTATTTTCTGGCCACATTTATCATCTTTCCCTCCTTAATTTGTTCTTGTACAACCTTCCATATTGTGCTGATTGTGAGCCTTGTGACCCCAAAATTAAGGCTTAGTTCATTGATAAACCCATGCTTGATTTTTCCATTTCGATAGCTCAATGTCATTGCTTGAGCTATTGCTGATTTCTCTGAATTTGTTAACCTTTTCTTTTTGATTCTTGGTGTTGGAAGTGGCACAGTTGTTTCTGTTTCTTGTTGCTCAGGTGTTTCAATTCGGTTGACCAATTCCATTATTTTTGAAATGGTTTGTTGTTGGTGGAGTGATACTAATATCATTTCTTGATTTTCTCTTCTCCTACCTTGCTGCTGCTGCTGCCTGCTGGTGATACTGCGTCGTTCCTGCTGCTGCCTGTTGGTGCTTCCTGGCTGTTGCTGACTACTGAACGTGTAACCTTGTTGCTGATGCAGGCTAGTTGTGAGTGGCTAGATGTTGCCTTCTTGCCTAATGTTGATGTCTCTGTCTTCTTGTAGCTGCATATTGCTACCATTTTGTTGATGTCTGCCAGTGGGAGTTGTTAATAGTTGTTCATCGACCCATGGTGCATTTTGTGGATTTGTAGTATTAGACGGAATGGTGAATGTATTTTGTCTTAATGGTTGAAGTGGTAAACCACTATTTATTGTAAAATTTGACATGAGTAGGTGAGGAATGTTTGATGCATTAAGTATGCATATTAAGTGTATTTATAGGGTAGCATGTAGGGAATATTGGGTATGTAATGAACTTTTCAAGTTATTTGAAAATTTACAGCCAAATGAAAATTTTTGAGGTAAGTTCAAAAAATTGGTGATAACTTTGAAGGTAATCTGAAAATTTGGAGGTAAATTTAAATTTGAAGGTAAAATGAAAAATTTGGAGGGAAACTGAAAATTTGACTTAAAATGGAAATTTAAGTGAAAATTTTGGAGTCAAATTGAAAATTTCACTTAAAATGAAAAATTAAGTACGTACAAAAGGTGGAGGCAAACTGAAGATGTGAAAAATTTGAACAATTTAGAGGTGAAAATGGAGCCCAAAAGTAGTGTTAGGTTAGGACAAAATTGTAATAAAGCAAAGTGTATAAGGGTAGCTAGGTCATTATGCATCAACATTAATTTTTGTACGAAAAGTAAATGTATAGAAATGAATGGAATGGAGGAAGTATAAATTATCATATAATATTAATAATAACAAAAGCAACAAATCACAAAATTTAGGGTAGGGCCGGAAAAAAAAAACTTGCGGTCCAATATTACACGTTTTTTTTTTTTTTGTTAAAAAAAGGCAATTACTCATATTATCAAATAATATCTAAATTGACATATTCATAAGATATTATACTATTTCCTTAAATGGTATAATCAAGGTAGAAATAGATTTTGGAAACTTTACTAATTCGTGAACTTTCTTAAAATCACTCATAGTAGCACAAAAATCATCTCATAATTTTGTGTTATAGTTCTAATCATATTAGGTTTTTAAAATTTCCAAATATTGTCATCAAGATTAACTTTTTTAATTCATGTGAACAATATTCATTCATCTTAACAATTTAAAATAAATTAATCTAATTCTAACAATATCTTGATTGAAATTTTAATAATCATTGATCTATATCATTGTTATGAGCATCATCACATGATAATTATTTTAACAATTAAAATAACAAAATAAAAAAACGAAACCAAAAAAACGTGAACCAAAAAAAATTTAGTCGTGACATATCACGAGAAAAGAAAAACAGACCGGAAAAAAAACCCTTTTTTTATAAACCGTGAAAAATATGTGTGCCGTGGGATTTTAGTTCTCAATTAATTATCAAAACGATTTTGAACAATGGCTCTGATACCACTTGTAGGAAATAATTTCTTAAATTACTCATAAAAGTATTAACTTAATTAATACTGCCAAGGATTATATCAAAAAAAAAAATTGATATTAAAACAATAGAACTGAAATAATAGGACAAGGATCATAGAAATAACATTTGGTCATATATGAGATCGGCCTAAGAACAACCTAGTATAAACCCAACTTCAAGGTAGAAGTTCTCCTTAGATTGCACCCAAGACGACTGAGAAAGATTCCCTCAAAGCTCCTCCTAAATTACTATTAATTATTTTAGAGGATTTATTTTGGGATTAAGATGATAAACTAATCAAGGAGAATAAGAAAGGAAAAACGTTTTCTTCTTATGTACCCAACCTCACGGCCGAAACCCTCTATATATAGGGTTTTGGTTTGTGTTGGTATTGTACTTCAATTAGGAAACCCCATTATAATATAATATTTTGAGTCAGTTTCCTTATTTTGAACTTCCTTAAAATATCATATATATTTTAATACTTTTCGGTGTACAAATTTAATTCCCGGAGAATATTAATTAATTATCTTATAATTAATTAATCCCAATTATATTATTCTATCATATATTAAAATATAATTAATAAATATAACTTTTATATATATTTATTAGAATTAACATCTAATTCATTTCTCCTAGTTATTATTTAATCATATTAAATGTTTATCATCTACTTAACTACATTTAACTAAGTTTAGCATTTATGTAATTATATTAATATATAATCACATTTCTCAGTACTATCCTATAGGTGTGACCTTTAGGGATCAGCTGATTATCGCCATCATATGACAGTAACGTCAAACTTCTAGTGAGCCAATCGTTACCGATAAACGTTAATCAACTGATTAATATACTAAGTATCCATGCGTGATCTTGTAAAAGGTTTACTCAAATAATCACACACTGTGGAGGATATTTACTCCAACAGATGCGGTCGGTCGACCGATTATTGGGCCCAATAGACTTCAGTCTTCGTAGGTTGAATTCTGGGTTTGAGATAACAGGTGCTTTGGTCGACCGACCAAGGTAGTCGGTCGGTCGACCGGTTTTCCTATGTGTCAGCCTTGAATTCGTCTTAAATTGATCATATGGTCCTTGGTTTGCGCTTTGGGTTGTTTCCTCTTCGTTCCTTGGTTATGCAAAAATCTCGAGGGTAGTATTTCGCTTAAAATCGCCTCTTTTCCGCATAAATCTGCAAAAGAGCATAAAAATACGAAAGTAGACAATTGTTGGGAAATAAAGGCTAAAACATAAAATGCGTGTAAAAATAGATGTAAAACATCATAAAATAGACACGCATCAAATTCCCCAAACCAAACCTTGCTTGCCCTCAAGCAAGAATTAGACTCGATCTTAAACTATGTGTTAGCCTAAACCAATGCCAAGTCAATAATGAGAAAATATTTGAATCATGCAAACGAGTTATGGAGTTGTCAAACTTGCAAATCTATCGACTATAGAGACTTGAAACCATGGGATCTGTATTTTGTTAAGTCTGTATTTTAATATTTATTATTACTTTTGACGTGTTGTTAATTAACTAAGTACGGTGATTTAGATATTGATCCCGCCCCTGGTTTTAGGTCAATGGAGAATTTTACTTCCCTCCTTGGCGGCAACCCTGGAACGTCGTCTCGAAATACTCCCTCAAACTCCCGTACCACAGGTATCTCACTAGTCTTTGGAGTCTCAGCCTCACAATTCCACATTTGGCACAAGATCAGGCTCTCTCCTTTCCTCAAGCTAGACTTCAGGGTATTGACAGAAATGAATTTGATTTTTGGTTTGACTCGGTAACCCTTGTAAGACACCCTCACTCTCTTAGGTCCCTTCAACGAAATCTTCTTTTGATGACAGTTGATGAAAGCTCGGTACTTCCCTAGCCAGTCCATCCCAAGAATCACCTCAAAGCCCCCCAGTGGAAATTCTATGAGGTCACAATAGAAAATTTCTTCCCCGATTTTGATGGGTACACTACCATATACTCTATTACAAACTATCGACTCGCCTGATGGTATGGTCACTGAATCCGCGATCCAATCAAATCTCTCAAGTCCCAAAGCCTTAACATGATCTCTAGAGACAAACGAATGGGTCGCACCAGAATCGAAAAGTACAAAAGTAGGTTTAGAGTTCACAAGAAAAGTACTGGTGACCACATGAGCATCATCCTTCGCGGCCTGCTTTCCCATGGCAAAGAGCTTGCCATTGGATTTTACTCCACTCTGACTGGCACTAGATGTCCCAGCCTGCTGATTCCCTTCCGCTCCCGTCTTTTGGTTGCTTCCACTTCCATTGTATTGATTCTGGTACGAGCGACTCTGATAATTGTTATAGTTCCTCTGATAGTTGCTGCTCCCTCCAGACTTCACACCCCCACCATAGTTGGTCATGGGTGTGCGATAGCCACTGCTACCATAAGATTGGGTGCGAGACCCCTGATATCCGGATGTAGGCGTACGGTAGCCCCCGGACTGATTCCCTCCAGAAGAGCGACACACTGCCTGCTTATGTCCCCTCTTTCCACAGCCAAAACACACTATTCCCGCCGAACCACTGCCAGAAACCCCACTCATGTGATTGCCCTCACTCTGATTTCTCGCACCTCCGGAAGTGTTGTTACTGAAGTAACCACTATACTTGTTGGTGCTTGGTTTCTTTGACCCAGAGCTTTCCGTCACTGCCTCAGCCTTCCTCTTCTCTGATTTCGACTTCTTTTCTTCCTTGATCATATCTGAGAGCCTCTCCGCCGCCCCAGCCCGTAAATAGATGTCCCGGACTGTGGTAGGCGGAGCCGCAATCAGTCTCTTCTTGATAGTGATTGATAACCCTCTCTCGAACTTCATTGCCAGCATGGCATCATCAAACCCCATGTCCCCCACGTAACTCACCAGCTGAATAAACTTTCTGTAATAAGCCTTCACTGTCATGTCCTCCGTCATCCTGAATGTATCAAACTCCTCCCTTAGTTTGCTTTTCTGGAATTCTGGTAGAAACACCTCATACAAGATCTTTTTGAATGCGATCCAAGCAACAAACTCGGTCCCATCCTCTTGAGTTGCCTCCCGGATCTCCCCTTTGTTCCCAGTCCACCAGTCTCCAGCCATACCCCTCAGATAATGGGCTGCTTGGTCAACCCTCAATTCTTTAGGGCGATCCACCAACTCGAATAGGTTACTGAATTCCCGGCACCAAGCTCCCAGCAGATGAGGTTCCCCCTCCCCAGTGAATTGGGTAGGGTGATGCCTCGCGATGATTGTGCTCATTTTTGCGGAGTCCATGCGTTTGGCCTTTAAGGCCTCATTCTCAGCTATCAGCCGATCCAATTCCTCTTGCGTGATATTAGCGAGATTGTCTCTTCGCGGAGGCATACTATAATACAACAGAAAAAGAAATGAGTCCCGACTCATGTGGGTACCCATTTGGATTAGGGCTATGTTCCCTAAGCATTAAAGTCTATAAACACTTATCATATAAAGTAGTTCTCTTCTATAACATGGCTCAGGGATCACATATCCGCATATCACTAGACATGATAAGAGAAGAATCACTAACATGTTTCAAATTACTTCACATATCATATTAATATACACCTCTTTATTCAAACAATTAAAGGTTCTTTCATGCTCATGCCCCTTCCGGCTTTTCCAACAGTCACTTATACTCAGAATTCTCATAAAATACTTATCACAGTATACCATTACTTCCATCTTTTCTTAACCTACCCTTTTCTCTCGTATATTCACTCTGGGTTCCCGGGTAAAACTGATAGGGCCAATGGTTCAGTGTGAGGGGGCCCCAGACTCATACTTTTCCTTTAGTGTGCTCCTAACAGTCCTATCCCGGGGTTCATTTTATTTAGACTCTTCTACATTCATTGGTTTCATTAGGTTAGGCCTGAGGATCGTTCGCTCTGATACCACTTTGTAACACCCCCATTTATTTAAGGGTCTGTACTAGGACTCCTCAGATAAATAAAGGTGTTACCATCTCGATTTCCCGAGGTAGTAGATACAAAGGAAAGATAAACAGTGCTTTAATTAAAATTAAACTCATAACTTGTTCTTACAACTGTATCCAAAAGTCTTAACAAAATAAATGAAGTACAACTCATGCTAAACTGACTAAGGTGATCTAGACTCTAGTCTGGTCCGGATCCAAGCTCTTTCTCCCATAGCTCCCTCTTAGTCTCAGCCACCTGTCAATCTGCTCCCCAATAAATTGGTTCATCACAGGTGATCACGAATACACAGGGTCAACCACGAGGTTGAGTAGGGACAAGAATAAATATAGCAATATAATAAACTCCGCACCGATCCAACGCCAAATAAACTCCGCACCGATCCAACACCAAATATACTCCGCACCGATCCAACACCAAATATACTCCGCACCGATCCAACACCGTATCACAAGACCCAATATATATATACACATCGTAACAATATCTCAGAATAATATAGATAACACAATATAACGATCACATGATATTATATGACAAACATGCTTAATAACAAATAAGAACAGTTTACACATCATCATATACCGGTATTTTCCCCTACCTGGAATAGTAGGTAACGCAGATAAACCCGAGACTTGTTTAGAAATGTTCCACGCGAAACCCGCTACCTAAACAAATATTATTTAATTAATAAACACCCTAATACTCGTAATACGTGTACGCATTCTATTTATAGAAACTTCCTATATTTAGAAAGCTTCCCAACAACCGAGGTTACCCAAACTAGCAACTTTCTAAATATAGTAACTTCTAAAAATAGTAACTTCCAAAAATAGATGCTTTGGTTTTGAAATTCGAATTATTCAAAATACTCATTTAACCATATCAAAACTTTCCTATAATAAGTATTTAAATACTCTTAAAAACAATTATAAAGATAATACTAAAAATGGCAATAATAATAATAATAGTAATAATAATACTAGTAATAATAATAATAAGGAAAACACTTAGAAGGACTCGAAAAAACCCAGCCCCTCTACCCGACATAGACCCGCGACAACCACCCTAAACCACCTACTCGAACACCGGTACCCACTGCCTCTCAACACCACCGACCACCGTCTACCACCACAACACAGCCACTCCCTACGACAACCGCCGACAACCCCAACCAAAACCACTGAACTCTGACCAGCCCCCACATCCGCAACCCAGACTCCTCTGAACAGACCCCACATCAACAACCGTTACCACCACCAGGATCACCCACAACCACCACCAACGCCACCCTCGACAACCACCTGTAACCACGGTGGTGTTACTGTATTGACCTCCCCCGAGTCGCCAGTAACACCACCCCCAAACCACTGACCGACAGAGACACCAGCAACCTCCCCTGAATCATATATGTGAACGTACCAAGCAGACCCCTAAAACCCCACCGTCGACGACACCACAAGCCACCTAGCCTACTGACACCAACCCCTACTACACTGCCCTGACTACAAGCAACACTACCACGCCAAACACTCCTACTGACCACAACCCAAAACCCTTCGAACACAAGACCAACACGGGAGACACAAAACGACTAAAAACGAACAACAGACCCAAAAACGCATACCTGACTTCTGACCAGAATCGAATGGTGTTAGGCACGGTGGATCTGGTCGTGAGCACTCTCTCTCCCTCCCGTGTGGTGGCGGCAGCAAGTCTAGGGTTTTGTTTTTATGAAGATAGCTCAGAAAATAGGAGTATAAGCTCCTCTTATATGGCGGCATGGTGAGGATGAGTGTTAGAACCGTGTAGGGTTTTAGTGTGTGTCGTGGGCTGTGGTGTTTGTGCACGGATTTCAAAGCCCAACACCACCCCCTAGAGGTCCCTAGTTTGAACCCCACGAGGAACCCAAGACACTACTCTCAAGATCTTAAGTTCGAACCCCACAACACGCATAACAACTTAAAAACGAGACAAGTATCAACACCGTATGTAACATCGTAACATAATAAATTCATCGACTTAAACATAAACACTCGAGGTGTTACAGTTAGAGTGATGTGATCATATGATTTTGATATTTTGAAGTGTTCATACGATTATCTGGAATTGAATGACTAACGTATCTATGTAATATATTGTTGGTATTTGAACATGAATGATCAGACTTATATAAATTAGTAATCCCTGTCTAGTGATATGCGGAATGTGTTGCCCCAAGCCATAAATGACATGTAGTTATGAGTTACATTCGTATATATGTGTACAAGTATTGAGTTATTTGGTTGGTTTCTCGAAATCTTGACTGTGCTCTAGATGACGATTAAAGTTGGAATGAGGAATAAATATTAATATGGTGCAATGTCCATGCTTAAAATGATACGTCAACGCATTTCGGAGGATGAATGGTTGAGTTTCGATGTAGTAATGTGAATTGTAACAGAACCAAAATTTTAAATAAACTTTTAGAATGTTACCTTGTTTGTACGGACTGTCATATTAAATGTGCTCCATATTTGAGTATGAAAATTTTATGTATGATAACCCCTTGAGTTGGGTTTACAATGCTTTTGTTTTATGTTAATAGGAGTTATATTTTGATAGAAATAAATCTTTTAGTTGACAGTGGTCAGATTGTTACTGCACAGTCCCGTTTTGGCCCATCTTTTTGTAAAAGAAATCATTTAAAACTTGGTTATTGTTTATGCATAATTCCGCCTCTACTGTTCAGAATATGCGTTTACGTTTTCAAGATGATAAGCCATGTAAAATCTTAATGAGTCGTTAATTAATTGTGATTCCTGCGAGTTGCCTAATTTTCTGTTGAATTGGTGTAAAGTTCTTGTTCAGACCGATTGAGTTATGAAAATGGTATTAAATAATTCCCTTGAGATATGTTTTCGATTCTTTTCCTACGATTAGTTAATCCTTCCATTTTTTCTAAAAATTTTAATCGCTCGCACATTAGCTAACTGTTATTTAATTATGATTCTTGTAAGTAGCTGCAGAATGTTTAGTTGGTGAAGTTGTGAGATATGAAAGTTTCATATAAAAGTTTAATCAAATGTGAATTATGTGATGTGACCACGTGACATCCTGATATGGCCTTAGTAACATGAACAGTAGGCGTATGGTATGTGTATGAACCCTCACTATATGATAGCGTAACCTTGTTTATTTCGTTAAGTTTAATATAGAATCGTTTCAATTATATGTCTAGTATTACGACCTCAAAATAATTATGTGCTGCTCGTATGTGATGTCAAAAGTATGATTATCTGAGAAGAGTCTTGCCAAGTGGCAGAATGAAATTTAACTGGTAGGCTTATTAGCATGATATAGTAATCTAATGGTTATATGTAATTGTGATTATTTGAACAATGTGAATCTTGTTGATGTTCTTTCGTATATTGATGGTTTATCTCTGTCTAGTTCCCTGTGATTATAATCTTTATAACTTTTCAAGTATATTGTTATACCATACATTGAATTGCATATTGTTATATTAGGACCTGATCACGATGTGTTGAATTATCAATTGTTGACATATGATTTATGGAAGTACTAGTCTGGTGAATTCGTTTACTTTTATCGTTAATTTTTTTTTCATAATTCATGAACTACAAGAACAATGTTTTAGTAAAGGAGAGTCAGAATGTCTCTGTGTAGTCTTGATTCGATCTATAACTTGTAAAATTGTCTTTGATTCGTGTTTATAAATTGTCACAAGCTACCCTTTCAATGTTTCAAACATTTCAAAATATTTTCAAAGTGATAAATCAGGATAAAGCTTGATGTTTGATAATTATGGTGATTGTTTGCAATATGACTATTCTGTAGCTATGTGTCGATGAAATCATGCTTGAATGTTAATTGCTGCGCATTGTATAAAACCCTTATTTTGCAAGTCGTATATAGTAATAGTTTCATGATAAATGATGTAATGTGAGTGGACGGGAAATGTACCTAAGTGATTTTGTTAACTTATTGATATCAGAGAATGTTAAACGGTCATGTAAGTCTATGATTGTGTATACCTTGTGAAATATGTCAATGTTCCATGTTTCATTACGTTAATTAATTTTGCTCTACGTCTTTTCTAAAATATGATTCTACTTCTATAGTGTGACTAAGAGCATGAAACATTCCAATTTGTCGAGTATGAACTATGAGCTTCTTAATTGTTTACATTGTTGTAAATATATTAAATTTGTGGTAAAATTTCAAAGGTATGTGAGTGCTAGCTACCCTAATTCTGCTTTACTGTGTAACACGGTTTCTACCGATCCTAGTACTCTTGTTATCGCTCGAGGTAATATATGTTTGCATGACAATTGCTATAGATTTCTTATGTGTACTTCTTTGAGTTGAAATTTGTAATTGTTCCTTTATTTTGATAGTTAATTTCTCCTATTGATAAAATAATCCTTTTTTTTGTAAGACGGGTTGAGTTGTGAGATGGGTAAACTTGTGGTAATTGATTAGTTGTTTATGCATAATGGTTTTGTATTAGGTTGGTTGGTATAGCGTCCAGATCCTTATTTTATGAACTTTGTAAGTATAAATACAAGTATGTCAATGAACTTGGAAGGTAAGTGCCATTGAGATTGAGTGGATGAGATTGAGTTACTCGTGAGTTTGGAACAAAGGCCATGGTTGGTTTTGTTTTGAGTTTGAGTTTGCAGTTCAGTATTTTATCGAGTTGTCGTATTCTTTGACCTTGGCTCGTGGGTGAGTAGCTTAGAGTTTTACGCTCTAAGTGTTGAGCAGTTCCTTTAATGGAATATGTGATAACATTGATATTGAATTGGGAGGAAAATTGGTTACTGCATTGAGTTATGAGTTGTAAGGCCGTTGTGCCATACTGTGTTTACGGTCCCGTGTGACCTGGGTTATTGAGTTATATTCGGAGTTGAAATCGATAGCGAAATGGAAGTATTGAATTACAGCTTATTTCCGCCAGTTCACTCACCCCCTTGTCTATGGTCTTAGATGCGACGATGAGTGCGGTACTTTTTTGCTTGGAGTAGGATTTTATGAGATAGAGTAATGAGTAAGACGGGATGATGAGCAGGAAATTTTATAGTGGGGTTACAGGGACGTAACCGTGTTTTAAGGAGGATAGGATTGTAAAATCTTAATGATTTATGATATGGCTAATCGATAATAATGATGATATTAGTGATTGGTACGTCGTGATTGTTTGAATATACTGGATAATCCTGATTACTTCTGTTATGCATTACATTATGGTTCGTGAAGTACCCTTTAACTTAGTTATACGTTAAACTTTGGGGACAAAGTTCTCTTAAGGAGGGTAGAATGTGACAACTCGTGTTTTGAAGTACTTTTATTAGTATTTGATGTTATGTGATGACCAGTTTGTTGACCATGGGATGGTGAACTTCGGGACGAAGTTCATTTTAAGGAGGAAAGACTGTAATACTCCGTATTTTGTTATGTCTTTATTTTAATATTTATTATTACTTTTGACGTGTTGTTAATTAACTAAGTACCGGATAAGTGTTTGTACGTTATGAGAGAGGTGTCGAATACGGGTATTTATTTATCGAGTCACGTCCTACTAGTAATATACGGTCTAGGGATGCGTGCAAGTACCTTTTGGGCCTCGAGTTTAGTGTCAAGGCCAAGATATAGCCCATCTCGACATAACAGGCTGTTTAGAAAACAACAACAATTTCTATCTGCCCCCATATAAACCCCTCTCCTAAACCTAACCCTAACCCTACTACGTTTCCCTCTCACACACAAACTCACTGTCGTCGCATCATAGTTCAAGGAGGGATCAGTTGGTGGTTTAGGGTGGTCGTTGGTGGCTCGTTTGGCATCTGAAATAGGGTACACGCGTTATTTCTCTATTTTTTCCAGTTTTATGTTCAACTTCAGTCGTATCTTTTGTGTATATAATCATGCTTATATGATTTAATCTTTGTCTAGTTTTCATCTATGAGGTTTAGTAATCTTCTTTTGATCAGAGTTGTGTCACCGTTGGTCCCTAGGACCGCGTGCGTGGTGGTTAAAACACCATGTCAGAGTCGGTGTTTTAATTAGTTTCAGAGTATCGGTTAAACTTGAATGTTTGCAATTGTTTTCGAAGGAGTTATAGATCATGTAGGTTATGGGCTTTTGGTTTATTTGTATGGTTGCAATCAGGGGAGTTGTGTGGTGGCCGTCACGGTGGTTGGGGGTGTGTCGTGAGGGTGATAAAGCAAGTTTCTTTTGAGGGAACAGAGGTTGTTAGGGTGTCGTTTCAGAACAGTGACTCTGGGCAGGAACTTTCGTATGTTTTTCTGATGCAGTGTTTTATTCTTTTGAGTTGGGTGTTAGGGTAGGTTGTTAGGGGGTAGCATGGGGTCTGTAATGGTGGCTGTCGCGGAGGTTCGTGGTGGTTGAGGTTGTTTTTACAGCAGGTTTTGTTTTGTGTCAGAAAAACGTAAAACAGGTGTTGTGGTGGTGTTGCTGGGTTTGGTACGTCTGTGTGGCGGTTATAGGGAGAACCAGGCAGGGAGATGACCACCCCTGGAACCACCGTGAGTCAGTGGTGACAATGGTGGTGGCCAGAGGAGGTGTGGGTCACGGTGGAGAGAGAGAGAGGAGCGTGGAGAAGAGGGAGTTGTAGTTAAATGCAGAAAACAGAAGGTATGGTGCGTGTACAGGTGGTTTAGGGTTGTCGTGGTGGTGGATGTGGTGACCCCTGGCGGTGTCCAACGCATGGTAGTGGTAGAGGGTGGTGCAGGTGAGATCATGGGGGTGGTAGTGGAGGCCGAGGATGGCCAGATTGGTGCGGGAAGGGGGCGTGAGTATGAGTGTACACGAGGATAGTACATGGTCTGTTGGTTGAGAGTCGTGAGTCGTGGGGTTTGATCCTTGGATCAATGGCAAAGGGGTTGTTGTCAGTTGTGTTTTATTATTATTATTATTATTTTTTTTTTTTTTTTTTTTTTTTTTATTATAAACCGGGAACTTTTATTAAAAATTTAGGTAAAATTACATGAAATTGGTGGGCACCCGTGAAACTAGCTGGGCGCCCACTCCCTTAGCAATAGCAAAACTAAGGCGAGTAAAAATAAAAGCAGCGGTCCGCGATCCGACATCCTGGGACACAGAAAACTTCTGAATCCGCTTGAGCAAGGAAACAGCATCTTCCCCTAATTCTCCCAAAGAAGAGAATGAGAAAGGCAAGAAGCCATAACCATGCCCGACGCACAAGTCCCTATACTTGGCGCACTTCCTCCGAGCTGCATCAACCACCACCCCGCCTGGTACAAAATCTGCCATGCCCGACTGAGTCAAAGGAGAGGACCCAACCAAATCCACACAAACATCGCGCCCCCTGTCCCAAGAATAGAGCAGCAAATCTGCTGGCCGCAAGGACCCACCCGCAGCATCGAGCAACCCAATATCAACCTCCCGACCAGTAGAGATCCCCGACCGGTAACAGATATCCAAAAGAGTATCACGAACAAGGTTATGCCGATGTTTGACACCAACAGCACTAACGCAAGAGACAGCATGATCCCCAAAAATATCTCCATCAAAAACCCAAGAGCAAGCCGAGCAAGGCAACGACACCGGAAACAGCGGAACACCCAAACGATAGCTGAGCACACACCGGTAAGTCCTACTGTTCATAGTCTGTCCTAACTCAGTAATAGGGACAACCCGCAACCAATCAGATGAGCAGCCTCCCAGCTGAGACTTCCAAAGCGCAACCTGACGAGGGGTCAAAGAGAAATCTGACTCCGCCGAAGCAACAACCCTCGTGAAATAAACATCTGCCAATTTTTTCATAAGTTTGGTGGCAGCGATCTCACTAGGGTTGTCCAAAAGGTCAGAATCTGAAACCGTAGCAAAAGCATCCACAGCTGACTGAAACGATGGTCCGGGGTCATGGACACCCGAAGCCTGAAGAAGCCGATCATGTAAAGCCGCAGACTGTAACCGAGAAGCAAGAAAAGCATAGTGAATGACGTCACCCGCTGCGTACACACCAAGCCCACCGAATGAAAAGGGGAGAGTGGCAAGCCGCCATTGCCAGTCACCGAAACCCGGTCCAGAAGCAGTGACGATACGCTCTAGATGAGAGCGCAAGGCCGCGTCAAAAAGAGGTGCAGCGACCCCGAAAGCTACAGGGGAGCAAGTACGCAAAGCAAAGTAAAGCTTCGAAATACCTGTGCAGGCCCGGAGCAAGAGAAGCTCACATTGCGGATCATCAATCAGAGAGACGGAGTTCATGAGCCCAATTGTCCGAGTCACTCTACCCATCACGACCTCACTACAAAATTCCGGGCACACACTCACCGGGCCACCAAGGACAGTGACCCCACGCTGTGGCTGAGCAATATCGGTGGGGAAAACACCAGAATCCCAGCTCCTGGGGTCGTCAGAAGGCCAAAAAACCTCGGTCTTCCCAATATTAAGATGGAGGCCCAAACGTGGTCCATCCTCCATAATCATCCCCAGAACCTTCCCCACAATAACGGTGTCTCCAACAATGGTACCATCATCTAGATACCATGCTTGAAAACTCAAGTCAAAAGTATCACGGATCTTACAAATCAAAGTTTGTAAAACTAGAGAAAAGAGCAGAGGGCCCAAAGGATCACCCTGCTGAACACCCTGGCAGGACCACAAACTATGCTCACCATAATATAAACGCGCTGGACGAGAATAGCAAAACTCAACCCACCCAGATAGCGCGGGGCAACGACTACGCACCTCACGCAACATGACCTCCCTATCGACCATGTTGAAAGCATTCTTGAAATCAACCAACAGCATAGAAAGACCCACCTCATTACCCCGACTCTCAACCAAACGGTTTAAGGCATGCAGGATAGCCTCGCTCCCTCCAGAAACACCTACCCCAAACTGAAGCCCATCAAAATAACCACTCAAAGATGGACCAATCAAAAAAGCACTAACCTTGGATACAAGGCGCCTCCAAATCGTTCCCACAGCAATAGGGCGGATACCACCACCCGGCTTAACAAGCGGGGTCAGCGGCGCACTCGCGATATACTCCCCAAGAACCAGCGGACACCGTCCCTCAAGAAAGAGGTTAACCACCCCAGTGATAGAAGTCAGCAACTCATCGGAGACGGCAGCCGCAGCACCACTCAAACAATCCAAAAGATGCTGAGCACGAAAACCATCCCTACCACATGAAGTACCACGCGGAAATCCCTGAATCATCCCCGGGACAGCCGAGACAGAGGCCACAAGAGGAGGATGACCCACAGATCGAGAAGGCAAAACAGGGGAAGGGACGATGGGGTGCTTCTCAGCCAAAGCCGCGAGAGTAGCCGTATTGTAAGGGGCAACTCCAGAAGATGATAGGACACGTACCGCAGCGGTATAATGACCATCACAAATCTTTCTCCGACACTGCTTAACATTAGCATCTCCCAAGTCTTGCTCCTCATCAAACCGAAAAGAGGGTGAGGACGCAGCTAAGGTATCCCGCAGGACCTGCAACATACCACCGGGCACACTCCAAGAGCAAATGGCACTCGAAATACTCTCCTCCTGCCGCTGACGCCAGACAACGGCACGACACTCACGACTACTCCGCGGAGAGAAAGTCTTGAGAATACAAAGGGGTAAAACCAGCAAGGCAACCCAAGATGAGAGATCA
This sequence comes from Silene conica, assembly GCA_029255685.2. Taxonomy (NCBI): domain Eukaryota; kingdom Viridiplantae; phylum Streptophyta; class Magnoliopsida; order Caryophyllales; family Caryophyllaceae; genus Silene; species Silene conica. The sequence continues at coordinate 74,893,006 of CM055311.2, forward strand.
GAAGGAGAACGGATCACAGCATCAAGGGCCCCTTTAAGAACCCTAGAAAAACCAAGACGACACCGAGGTGGGATCGACTTCACTGTTCTCAACCCCTTAGACAACAAACGATCAAGAGAAGTAATAGTAAAACCACCCACCACCTCCTGATTAACACCCTCAGAAAGCAAAAGTGGTTCGGGATCAGACGGCCTAGGAAAGTCAAAAAGAATGAAAGACACAACCCCATCACCCGAATCGGGAGCCTCAATAATGGACCCATCCCCATGCAGACAACGCTTACTATGGGCATGTGTTTTTAAACAAACCCCACATAACCAAATACCCATACGACGAAAGGTACTCTCAGCCTCTTCAAAAATAGACACGGAAGCAAGCGATTGTCGAGTAATAACCTGAGCATCACCGGAACAGTGCCGATCCCGCAAATGAGTGAGCATGGGTGCTTTTTTAAGGCCATTACCACGACCATCTTGACATCCCGAAAGTCCCACAAAAGGACAATGGTACTTTTCAATGTTGGTCATTACCCTTACGCACGACCGACCTACCGTCACGAAACACCGCGATGCCCACGCGAAACCTGTTGGAAAATAAAATAAAATAAAAAGGACAGCCGCCACAAATCCTAGACCCGCTGATAGGATACCGGCAGCAACTACCCTCGTCAAAACCACACCGAACTAAGGACTCCCTGACCGCAATCACTAGAACCCCACAACCCTAACCACCACGAACACAACCCTGCAACAAAAACCGGGAGCACACTCCAGCGACCACCTGCGCCGACAGTAACGTCGGAGACCGCAGACACGACCTGCCGGCTAAACTACCACCACGAACACCTCATAAAACAGAAGCCGCAAACGGTTACCACGCAGAAAACCGGAATCGTAAACGCAAAAAGGAAAACCACCACTCACGGTGAAGTGCCGGCAACGTGAGGTAACCGTCACTGGGACTTTGTTTACGGCGGCAACTTGAGGTTACCGTCGGTGAGTGAGGTTACAGTCGACAATCTCCGGCGACGTAAACGAGAAAACGCTTGAAATATGTACTTACCGGAAAACGATCTGAACCGCCATCCTACCACACGCCGACGACGAGAGGGGCACCGTTAAGAGAACACCGGCGTCGTTGAGGCACTGCTTGGTGGTGAGAAACGATGACAGCCAGCAACCGATGAAGGAACCCTAAGAAGCCCTAATAACGCACGAAATCGCCATTCGTACTCTCTCTCTCCTTATGTTCAAATTTTTTATTATTATTATTATTATTATTAATACTATTGCTATTAGTTGTGTTATTCTTATTTGTGGGTAACAGTATTAATATTGTTGTTGATGTTGTTGGTAATAAAGTTAATAATAAAATTAATATCCATATTTGAGTATTTTATTTTTATCAAAGTTAGTAATAAATTGTTTAGTGGGATAGTATACTATATTTAGTGAGTGTTGTTTATTGGTGTACGATAAATTTTTAATGATGTTTGACGATTGTTTAATATATCGATAAGAGATATAATAATGTGATAATTGCTTGTTTAATGATAAACACATGGTTACGGGTTTGTTGTGGATATATATATTGTGTCAGGAATAAATCAGTTATAAATATGATGAATGAGCATTTAGTAGCATTGTTAGTATGAATAGAAATTAATAGTAAGTATTATTTATAGGAACGGAATTCGAAGTGGAATGTTTCTAGCAGTTGCTCGGTTGTCGTTCTGCAAGTTGAGGTAGGGGAAATTATTGTGTTTATAGTGTTGAGTATTCTGTTGATATTTGGTGATAATCATGTTTATCTTATGCTATAATATGATTGTTATTGACACCCGTCGTTGAGGGGTGTCAAAGATAAGATTTATAAAACCTCAGCTTAAACTCAGTTAGGATAAGTCAAGGGTCGAACCACAGAGAGACAGGGTAAATTGTGTTTGTAAATTTAAAGTCTATTGCAAGTAACCAAAAAGGGGGGTTTGAATTGGGATTTTTACTAACAACTAAAGTAACAAAATAAACAAGAGAAATTTAAAATAAGATAAAGAGGGGATTAGGAACTTTGGTTCCCCATGGTCAAGACAAGTCAATGAAAGGTAAGAATAACCAAATAACACAATCCTAAGGAACAAAGAATAAACCTTTAGGTCAATATTCTACCCAATCCTTACGGTCTTAGGGTTCCTACAAAAGCACTAAACTTTCGTTCAAGGGCAATCCCAAAGTTGTTGTTAAACTAATCCTAATAATCTTTCAATCCCAAGGATTAGTTCACCAACAACAATGGGGGATTGGTAATTTAATCATCAAACCTATCAAAGTCAAGTTTTTACATAGTTCCCCTAATTCCTAATCACAAGAATTAGTTATGCATGCTTCTAATTATAAAACTATCAATTACCAAGAATATTAAAGATGTGAACATAATCAAAGATGATAGTAAAAGAGTAAACATGAAATAAGAAAATAACAACAAGATGAATAACAAGATTAGATTAAAGGAAAGATTAATTTGGACAAACTTACAACTTGAATGGAAATCCTAAGAAGAAAGATGAAAGCTTGATAAAAATCCTCTAACAATGGAGGCTTCAAACATAGAGTACTTGGTAAAATTCCTAGGGTAGAAAATTGCTGAAAAACTACTTAACCTAATAGAAGAGTTTTGATCTTCTTAAATAAGAAATATTACAAGATTAGGAAATCAGAAAACAAAACGGAAATCCCCGAAACAGGGTCTGGTCGGTCGACCAGATTTCTCGGTCGGTCGACCGGTTCTGCTGAAACGAACTTATTTCCTGCGAATTTGGGCTTCCGTGGAGAATTGGGCCTGATTACATATTCGACTTCAGTCGGTCGACCTGATATCTCGGTCGGTCGACCGCCTCTCTTATTCTCAGTTTTGATCCAGCCCGATGATTGTACTTGAATGCACCATCCGAATTTATTGCTCCAAAAATAGCTTCCTAAAGGCAAATAAGGCTTGATTTTGCTTACTTACGCGTATTCCTGCATACAAAACACAGAAATACCAAAGTAGACAAAATGGGAGAAAAAGCAACTAAAAAGTCACGAAAGTGTAAGAAAATACGTGCCAAAAGAGTAAATAAAATGCATAAAATAGGCACGTATCAAATGTAAATGAGAGAAAGGGGATCCCAAATGCACGTATCAAGACTCACAAAACGAGAAAGTAAAACAAGTATATAGCAATTCAAGTTCATGTTTATGCATATTGATGTAACATGTTCCAAGGGGAGTACTACTCACATCCTAGACAACTGGTTTAAGAATGAAACCAGGAAATAAAGCTCTAAAACTTAGAATGTATAGTGGGTTGCCAAGGTATAAGTCAAGTCTCAAGAAAACAAGTTAACAAAAACTCGTAGATATGCAAAAGACTCTTATACTAAAACAAATTGACAAGGCAATGGTAAAGGCATAAACATGTAAGATAGCTAAATCATCCTTGAAATACTTTCGTTCCGACTCGACCTATATGCTAAAATAAACGTGCATTTTTTGGAATTTTTTTTTTTGAATTTTTTCATTTTTTTGTATTTTTCTTGTATATGCAAGGAAAATAAAGAAAAGAACAATGCAATACGGAAATGCAATAAACGTGTGACAGAATGTAATGCATGTGACGCGAAACCATTCCCCAAACCAACCCGCACAATGTCCCCATTGTGCATTAGCCTAAGTAAAGGTTTCAGAAAAAAAAAAAAATAAATAAATGAAAGATGCAAAGAGAATAAAAGCTAAGGAAAAACTGGAAAGAACTCACTGGATTATGAAGCGCATGAGAAAAACCTCCCCAAACCAGCATAAGCTGGGAGGTTTTGGTGGCTAGCAGTGCCACTCAAGTACCCAAGAACGGTTGCACGGTTCTCGAGGAAGAAATCGAAAGACTGCGACAGATCGGTAAGTCGACCGACCAAGAGAACAGGTCGACCGACCTTCCTGTAAAGTACAGAAAATTTCAGCAATGCGGCGACTAGGTCGACCGACTGGTGTAACTGGTCGGTCGACCGTCTTTGTCCCAGCGGTCTTCGTTTTTCTTCGTAGAACCTGAAAAAGCAAGAAAAATATGCGCCCAACAAATGCGCGAGATCCCAGAAACAAGTCCAAAAAGTCTTAAACGAAGCAACAAAAGTAAAAAGAGTCTAAGTCTAAAAACAAGAAAAATAAAAAGTCTAACAAAAAACTGAAATAAAACATTAAACAAGAACTACGACTTAGTAGCAAGATACCCCAAAGTAAGGCACTTGGCTAAAATAGGTCCTTTCAGCAGTACTGACCGCTACTCTGGGCTTCCAGACAACAGGCCTAGATGGAGGAAGGGTATCTGGTGTCGCATAAACTATGACACGCTTCTTTACTTTGCCCGGCCGGTCTTCTTCAGCAACTTGCTCCAATTTCGTCTCCTCAGTATCTCCAGGATCTCCTATGCCCTCTTTACCATGACCTGCAACAACAGAAATAATAGGATGGTCCTCCAATTTCCTCTTACGCTCAAGGCCCTTGACGATCTCCAATATTTTTCCGAACTGAAGCTCCAACTTTACTTTCTCTAAATAATCCGGATACGGGACTGCAATGCTTGTCGTGGGATCAACAATCTTCGGCTCTTTTAACTTCAGAATCTCCGTCGAGTCATTGATGAGAGGAGAATTAGGTAGCTCAGGAGGCGAATCCACAATCTGCTCAGGGACCCTGGTCGGTCGACTTGGTATAGTGGTCGGTCGACCGACTTCTGTATTATCGGAATTTTTCTGGTCTGTAGAAACTGATCTCACGTCAGGCGTCGGGGTCGGTCGACCTGATGTTGTGGTCGGTCGACCTCCTGTCCTGTGCACGGGATCGATTTCTTCGTCCTGAACTTTGGCATCATCATCCTTTGGGGTTGGTCCCTCATAAGCACGACCACTCCTAGGATCTATAGCATTTAATGTCTCTACGGAACTCTTACAACCAACTGGAGAGCTAGCGAACCGATTAGCTATGATTGCTAATTGGATTTCAATATTCTTCACAACTGCATCTCGTTTCTTATTTATTTCCGAAAAAAATGCTTCTAACACAGTAACCATGATCGCAACAGCACTGAGAGTACTCAAGTCTTCCTCTCAAAAACCTGTCTTCTAAAACAAAACTAGAAGAAAAGGTAAGAAACGGTCTTAAGGAACCTAAGTTCCTTAAGACAAGAAAAATAAACTAAAAATTAACAAACAAAATTATACCGTCTCCCCGGCAACGGCGCCAAAATTTGACACCCGTCGTTGAGGGGTGTCAAAGATAAGATTTATAAAACCTCAGCTTAAACTCAGTTAGGATAAGTCAAGGGTCGAACCACAGAGAGACAGGGTAAATTGTGTTTGTAAATTTAAAGTCTATTGCAAGTAACCAAAAAGGGGGGTTTGAATTGGGATTTTTACTAACAACTAAAGTAACAAAATAAACAAGAGAAATTTAAAATAAGATAAAGAGGGGATTAGGAACTTTGGTTCCCCATGGTCAAGACAAGTCAATGAAAGGTAAGAATAACCAAATAACACAATCCTAAGGAACAAAGAATAAACCTTTAGGTCAATATTCTACCCAATCCTTACGGTCTTAGGGTTCCTACAAAAGCACTAAACTTTCGTTCAAGGGCAATCCCAAAGTTGTTGTTAAACTAATCCTAATAATCTTTCAATCCCAAGGATTAGTTCACCAACAACAATGGGGGATTGGTAATTTAATCATCAAACCTATCAAAGTCAAGTTTTTACATAGTTCCCCTAATTCCTAATCACAAGAATTAGTTATGCATGCTTCTAATTATAAAACTATCAATTACCAAGAATATTAAAGATGTGAACATAATCAAAGATGATAGTAAAAGAGTAAACATGAAATAAGAAAATAACAACAAGATGAATAACAAGATTAGATTAAAGGAAAGATTAATTTGGACAAACTTACAACTTGAATGGAAATCCTAAGAAGAAAGATGAAAGCTTGATAAAAATCCTCTAACAATGGAGGCTTCAAACATAGAGTACTTGGTAAAATTCCTAGGGTAGAAAATTGCTGAAAAACTACTTAACCTAATAGAAGAGTTTTGATCTTCTTAAATAAGAAATATTACAAGATTAGGAAATCAGAAAACAAAACGGAAATCCCCGAAACAGGGTCTGGTCGGTCGACCAGATTTCTCGGTCGGTCGACCGGTTCTGCTGAAACGAACTTATTTCCTGCGAATTTGGGCTTCCGTGGAGAATTGGGCCTGATTACATATTCGACTTCAGTCGGTCGACCTGATATCTCGGTCGGTCGACCGCCTCTCTTATTCTCAGTTTTGATCCAGCCCGATGATTGTACTTGAATGCACCATCCGAATTTATTGCTCCAAAAATAGCTTCCTAAAGGCAAATAAGGCTTGATTTTGCTTACTTACGCGTATTCCTGCATACAAAACACAGAAATACCAAAGTAGACAAAATGGGAGAAAAAGCAACTAAAAAGTCACGAAAGTGTAAGAAAATACGTGCCAAAAGAGTAAATAAAATGCATAAAATAGGCACGTATCAGTTATATTGAGCTATTCATTTATATCTTTCAAAGATACGATGCGAGGTGATGAGTAATGGGTCTTGTGATCGGTGCGGAATTAGTGGGCCTTGTGATCGGTGCGGAGTTATTGGGCCTTGTGATCGGTGCGGAGTTAATGGGCCTTGTGATCGGTGCGGAGTTAATGGGCCTTGTGATTCGGTGCGGAGAATAATGGGTCCTGTGATTGGGAGTGGAGTTGTTTGACCTTCTATTTATAGTAATGTTTGGTTGTTTACTTTTCCTCTAGTCAACCTCGTGGTTGACCCTGTGTATTCGTGTGACACCTGTGATGATCCGTGATGGGGAGCAGTTTTGACAGGAAAGATGGTGCTGTGGGAGCATGGGATGGCGTGAGCTCTTGGATGGACCGACTTAGATGTAGATCACGTACTTTGTAGTTATCAGTTGTATTTTAATTCCGCTGTGTAGTTTTTGTAACACCAAAGTTTAAATTTTATCAGTTTTTATATAAATTACTTCGGTTTGATTTACTTTGTTATTCACTACCTCGGATATTCCGAGATGGTAACAGCTCAATTTACTGAGGATGTCTTGCTAAAGGCTCCTTAATAAATCGGGGTGTTACACGCACATTAAGCAAAGGGTGAGTGTATGTATAAGATAGAAAGAAGAAATATTGTAAAGACACTCACCTAACTTCGACCCGTGAAAACATGCCTGCAATCTAACATGAAAAATAATTCTACAACCGTACATAAACATATTCATTAAGTGATCTTGACACATGCATTGAGGTAATGAGGGATATGTGAGGGGAAAGGTAAAAGAGGTTAAGATGTTTTTGGACAAGTGGGGTTAGTAGCCAAGCTAGTAAAACCGGGTTCCAACAACATATTTCACGACTTTCAATATTATGAAAGTGCTATTTTTGTAGCACAAATCTCACATTATATTAAAGGAAGGAATCCCAAATAATTTGAATGAAATACGGGAGTAATAAGATGTAAAAGAAAGGGATTTTTCTGAACGAATTGAACCCTTGTTTCTGTCAGTTGGTCGGCCGACCAGTTGGTGCGGTCGGTTGACTGACTTGCAGGTATTATTTGATTTTTTTTCGTTTTTCTTTCTTTTTCTGTTCTTTTCTTTTTCCTTTTTTCTTCTTTCTCTTCTCTTTTTGCTCAAGGTGACATACAAACCGAAATGCCTCAAAAAAATTTCATCAACCCCAAATACTAGCTTGGTAGGGTAGGCTAAGTATAGGATGTAGCTTTTGGGGATAAAAAGGCAGTTTTGGCTATGTAAGGCTTATTGGTAAATAAGAGAAAATGGGCCTCAAATGCACGTATCAAGATTCACAAAACAAGATAGTAAACAGGTATAAAGCAATTCATGTTCATGTTTATGCATATTGATGTAACATGTTCCCAAAGGGAGTACTACTCACATCCTAGACAACTGGCTTAAGAATGAAGCCATGAATAAAGCTCTAAAACTCAGAATGTATAGTAGTTTGCCAAGGTATAAGTCAAATCTCAGGAAACAAAAATTGTTTGACAAAAACTCGTAGATATGCATATGATTCTAATACTAAAAGATGTTAACAAGGCAAGGCAAAGACATAAACATGTGAAAATTGCAAGGTCATCATTGAAATACTCTCGTTCCGACTCGACCTATATGCAAAAATAAACGTGCATTTTTTTTTGAAATTTTTGAAATTTTCTATTTTTTGGGTTTTTTGTAAATGCAAGGAAATTAAAGAAAGAACAAATGCAAGACAAAAAATGCAATAAACGTGTGACAAAATGTAATGGAACAATGCATGTGACACAAAACCATTCCCCAACCAAACCGCACAATGTCCCCATTGTGCACTAGCATGAGCAAAAGTTTGTAACAAAAAAGGAAAATGCAAAAAAAGAAAAACCAAGGAAACATGGAAAGAACTCACCGGATTTCTAAGCGCAATGGCAGGTTATAGTGCATGTTGTGTTGCAGGGACCTGGTCGACCGACTGATGGTAGTGGTCGGTCGACCACGCTTCCTGTGCAGTAGCCTTCTTCTTCTCGAAGTTAACTTGTATCAACCAAGTTAACCCTTCTCATCATACCTGTAAAACATTATAAAGGCGCCCAAAACATGCGCAAAAATCCAGAATCCAAGTCTAAATGTCCCAACTAAGCAACAAAAGCAAAAATTGTTCTAAAAACTAACGCAAACATAGCTAAAAGTCTTAACAAAAACCGAAAATTGTCTTAAAATTCAAAAACTCGAAGAACTCATCCGCGGAAAATGCGGAAAATCTCGGACCACGGCTTTTGGCTATATGCCGTAGTCTCCACCGTGCTTGTTTTGATTGCCAAACACGTCTCCATTCCGTCACAAAGCATATGTAACGGATCACTCTCTTTCTCCTCTTCTTTCCTCTTCTTGTCCTCTTCATCGACCACATCCGGATCATCATCCTCATGATAGCTCAAGATCCCGAGTCCTCCTCTCTGCACTATGACCTCTTTGACCAATGGCTTCCCCAAACCGTTTCCTGCAATAGGTAAAACAAGAGCATCCTCCATATTGCTCCCAATCTGGGGCGGAGGTGTAAAAACAGGAATTGGTATAGGCTTCAATGTAGGGGATTGGGTGATGACCTCATACTTCTTTTCAGAAGTGATAGCATTACAAGTGATCGGGGTCATGGCATCTTTCTTGCGATAAGACAACCCAAAAATGATAGAATGTTTCCCGACCTTGAAGGTCAAGGTCCCACTCCCTACGTCAATGATGGCCCTCGCAGTATGTAAGAAAGGTCTCCCTAGGATGATGGGTATATGGGCATCCTCAGGGATGTCCAATTCTACAAAGTCGACTGGGAAGAAAAATTTGTCAATGCGCACAGGGATGTTTTCCAACACCCTATGGGTTCCATCGACGTACGGTCAGCCATTTGTACGGTCATGCTAGTCATTGCGAAGGTAGTCATCCCAAGCTTTCTGGCTACAGTTAGGGGCATAACACTAATGCTAGCCCCCAAGTCACACAAGGCCTTCTTGACTAGGAAGGTCCCTATATTGCAAGGTACAGAAAAACTACCTGGGTCCTCTAACTTGTGGGGTGCAATGACATGGGACAAGAAACTAGAGGACTCCTCACTAAGTGCTACCGACTCTACCTTATCTAGAGACCGCTTTCTAGTCAAAAGTTGTCTCATAAACTTTAAGTACGAAGGAACTTGTTGGACTAATTCTAAAAATGGTACTTGAACGTTAAGAGAACGAATAACATCTTTGAATTTGTCGAAGGATACTTGTTCCTTCGTAGGCAGTAGTCGCTCCGGGTAGGGAGGAGTAGAGCTTTCAGCATTTGCAGCTCTTCTTAAGAATTTTGGGGTCTTGTCACCCCGAAACAGGAATTCCCTTAGGTTCTCAGGCATCTCGGGCCTAAAGGAATCCGCCTGTTCAGCATCCTCGGTCGGTCGACCATCTTCCCCGGTCGGTCGACCATCTCCCAGCTTTTCAGAATTTCCAGAAGCTACTGGACTTGCATCTGTGGTCGACCGACTGGCATCAGTGGTCGGTCAACCGTCTGTACTGCTACTCGTAGTCTGTTTTTTCTCTTTTCCTTTGCCATCAGCCTTATCACCTCCTACTTTTGCCCCACTCCGCAGAGATATGATGTTCAAAGTCTCCTTTTTCTGGTCCGTCTTGGTCAGAAGTTGACCCGGGACCCGTGTATCATTTTTGCTCGCAATTAGAGCAATCTGAGATTCTAACATCTTCATTCCCGCTTCTCTCGCCTGCGATTCCTTCTGGACCAAACCAATAAGATTTTGGATTAAGGCATACGTGTTTGGTGGTGGGTTTGAAGGTGGTTGTGGGACGAAAGGTGGTTTTTGGAAATTTTGTTTGTGTGGAGGGACATAAGCTTGATTTTGTTGTTGATGCTGTGGGTTAAGCACATTCTGGCTTGTCCATCTCATATTAGGGTGGATGTTGTTGTTAGGGTCGTAGAAGTTGTTGCCACGGTAGTGTTGGAAGGCTGCGCACATTTCGTTAGAAGATGTGCAAAATTTTGAAACGTGGCCCTCTCCTCCGCATCGCTCACAAATAAACGGCCCATCAGAAACAACATTTACTTGATACAAGCCACCTTTGCTTCCACTACCAACCTCAAACTTACCACCACTGACTTCAAGCTTATCCAATTTGGCCATAAGAGCTTCAATGGCCGCGACATTTGACTCAGCTTTCATTTTATTTCCACGGGAGGTCCCATGTTCAGCTCTATGCACTACGACATCCTCAATAATCTTGAGACCCTTGGTCTCCCCAGAATTCTCCTGGAATCTCCCGTTTGCAGCAGCATCAAGGTAGGCTCGATTGTCATCATATAGCCCATTATAGAACTGGTTACAAAGAAACCACTGTTCGAATCCATGGTGAGTGATGGATCGAACGAGTCTCTTGAACCTAGTCCAAGCCTCACTGAAATCTTCAGAAGCCCCTTGCTTGAAGCTAGTAATCTGGGCCCTCAAAGCGTTAGTCTTAGCTGCAGAATAGTATTTTCGATAAAAAGCCAAGGCTAACGTATTCCAGTCTGTAACTCCCGCAGCAGTGCGGTCAAGGTATCTGTACCACTCCCTAGCCGAGTCTCGGAGGGAAAAGATGAACATCGTCTGCTTTATTTGATCTTGGGTTACTCCATCTGGGGGCGCGATAGAGCATATATAGTCAGTAAAGATTTCTATATGCTTTGCCGCGTCCTCATTAGCGGCACCTCCAAACTGATTTTTCTCCACCATGGAGATGTAAGACGGTTTGGCTTCAAATGGTTTCCCCGTGCCAGCAGGTATAGTGAACCCTTTATAGAGGTCCTTCACATGCGGCATGGAGTGACTTGTGATGCTAGCTTCCTCGGCCATCTTTTCTTCTTCTTTTAGGTTTTGGAAGTAGTTGTTTATGGGTGTTGTGGGTGTAGGTGGATTATGAGGTGATTGTGGTTGATTTGGTGTGTGAGGGTGATTGTGTGGTGATGGTGGTTGATCGAATAAGTCTTCTTGGAATAAAGAAGATGGAGAACCTCCTTCTTTATTCAGCAGGGAAAGCTTCTTCTTCGCTCTAAGAGTCCTCTCAAGCTCTAGGTCAAGTGGTAGGAGTTCTCCTTGAACTGACCTGCGCATAAGATGGAAACTACAAGAAAAGAATAAGAAAGGTTTAAGGAACAAAGTTCCTTAAACACAAAAACAAAAACTAAAAACAAGAAACACTGGTGTCACCTCCCCAGCAACGGCGCCAAAATTTGACACCCGTCGTTGAGGGCGTCAAAGATAAAATTTATATTCCTAAACTTTAACTAGATAGCGAAAGTCAATGGTCGAACCACAAGGAGGTGGGGAATGTTTATTGTTCTATGTTAATGTTTTTAGGGTAACAAATTTGGGGGTCTGTTTGTTTTGTTGTCACTAGGTCTAACAAAATAAAGGCAAGATAAAACGAAAGTAAGATAAAGATAAAAACTTATGATAAGAGAATGCTAGGATGTTCGGATCGTAAAAGCTACGATGGTATAAATTCTAAGTCAACATGTATTGCAGTCGCGTAAGGGGTGTAACAAATCCTCTCGGTCTATGTTACCTAATAGCTCCTTTCGGCCTATGCTATTAGTTCCTAGGTCTCACAAATATTGGGTGTCAACAATAAGGGTGATTCCTAAATTATAGGTCATATACATTTCAGTCTTAGTAACCTAGCCGTCTTAAAACGTTAACCAATGCCCTTCCCGTATCTTTCAATCTTGGGTAAGTCATTACTAACATCCTATAAGTCTCCTTTCAGTCTCATTATAGGGTATTATAATTAACGAAACAAAACAGTCTGAAAACATGCGCGAGGTCAGTCGACCGACCAGCTAACCCAGTCGGTCGACCAACTACCTCAGTCGACCGACCAGTTAAGCCAGTCGGTCGACCAAGGTCTGCTACAGGTCGATTCTGATCTTATACCATCTACGCAAATTAATCACCTACATCCTAACATGGAGGTTTAGCTACTCATAACTATAACAATAACGACAATAACAATTAGGAAAATAGAATTCATAGCAATCATTAACATAAACATGCGATAAATAACAAGGTTTCGGGATTCTACACTAAACCGGATATAGCAATACTATTGAAATGACAATGAGAACTGAAATCAAAGAATATTACCGCAAAACGGAATTAGGGCAGAAAGGAAGAACTTTATTGAATTCGTGGAACGATTGTTGAATAACAAAATAAGAACTATGCTAAAACTTAAAGGAAACAGTAACTTTATTGAGATTATAGAATTATACTAAGCAATTAGCTACTAAGACTTGATTATGAATAAAATCTGATAATAGATTCGATCCTTAGCCCTAATCACGAAGTCTTGCTTAAGTAGGGGAAAAACAAAAGCTTCTTTCATGACCTAATCACGCGTGGGCTTTGCGGAAATCTTTCTGAAACTGCGCTGCGGTCGACCGACCAGGTGATGCGGTCGGTCGACCGATTATCGGGCCCAATAGACTTCAGTCTTTGTAAGTTGAATTCTGGGTTTGAGATAACAGGTACTTTGGTCGACCGACCAAGGTAGTCGGTCGGTCGACCGGTCTTCCTATGTGTCAGCCTTGAATTCGTCTTAAATTGATCCTATGGTCCTTGGTCTTCGCTTTGGGTTGTTTCCTCCTCGTTCCTTGGTTATGCAAAAATCTCGAGGGTAGTATTTGGCTTAAAATCGCGTCTTTTCCGCATAAATCTGCAAAAGAGCATAAAAATACGAAAGTAGACAATTGTTGGGAAATAAAGGCTAAAACATCGTAAATGAGCTATAAAATGCGTGTAAAAATAGATGTAAAACATCATAAAATAGACACGCATCAACGCACTTGGTTGCATTACAATAGAGGGGAAGGGGAATTGAACCTAGGACCTATTGTCCAGGATAGCTCCGTCTTCACCACTGAACGAAGACATCAAAAAGACTTCATCAATTATTAGACTATGCAATTCTCCAAATTAACTAATTAAGAAATAAACTTAATTAATGGTGGCAGGTCTATCTCCAAAGAAAATCAAGATGGCAGCATTATTTGGTATTGTTTCTTATTTCGGTTGTGTTTGCTTATGATTTAAGGTGAAATCTAAAGATGTTTAACTTAGTTGATTATGAAATGACTGAATATCGAAAATTAGGGGTCTTTGTTTGATTTTTAATCCAAAAATTATAGTCGGAGTGATCCGAAATTAATGGTTGCAGAGGAGTTTAAAGATTATATGCACAAGTTCGATTAGTGCAATACCATCTCTTTTTGATTTCTTAACATTTTTTTATCTCCTTTGACATTTAGTTTTTTAGTTGTTGAATTTGTAGTGTTCAATTGTTCATATTCAGTTATACCAACATTTGACCCTCTTATAAGGTCATTATTACAGTTAGTTTCTGTAACACCCCGTAATTTCAAGTTATTTATATATTATTAAAATCTTATTTTAGAAATAATAATGTTCCACAATAATAAAATTCCATTTAAAATCTATCGTTTTTGACAATGATATTAATATGTCCGTCTTAAAGTTATACTTCTTAAACTTGTAAAACGTTACTCTGTCCTTGTTGTTAATTTTAAGATATTTTAAAGGCATATCTAGCTTTTTCTTATAAAATAAAAGTTGTATCTCTTTTCCTTAGCTTTCCAACGCCACCAAAAAAACATCAATACGAGTTCTTTAGAGGAAATTATGCCGAAAATACGAAAGGCTGTCACGGACCATCCGCAAACGAGACCCACGCTCGTTGCTTACTCTTTACTCTTTTCCACATGTCCTTTGGGACACTTGGCTAAGTATAGAACTTTGCCTTGCTGCCCAAGGTCATTCCTTCTACTTCATTCCTTCTTCTTCATTCTTTTACTTATTTTTTTTCAGCTAAGAACACAAAACTCAAAACAAGAAGAACACCATTGTTGTGCACCTCAACCGTAAAACGGTCGTAAAATCTTCGTTTCTTATCCGTTTTCGACGATTTTCGCGCCTATATCTTCCTCTCCTCGCCCTCCATCTTTTTAGGTAATAAAATTATAATATTTCTTCCTTATAGTCCTCTGGTCGTGACCTTTAAGGCACGGTTCTCTTAGCTAACCTCGTTTATTTGTGTGTAGCTAGTTCGGTTGTCCAAACCGGAGTGGCTTTAAGTTCAAATCATGCTTATTGAAGAGTTATAAGGTAACGGTGATGGGTTACTCGACTTTAATCGTCTTTGTTTGCATGTGTTTTATATGCTAGTAATGTTTATTATACTAGAAATATGTTTGATTAATTAGTTGTATGATTAGCTTTATAAGTCATATGTTTGGATGATTTTCATCTTGCATGGTTGTGATGGATGACATTATAGTTGTGGAAATTCATTAAGGATTGTATGGTTAAATGAGTTTGTGATCTTTGAGGATGATTAGTTTGATAGTCTTTCAAATTCATAATGCTTGGTTTACTTGGGTTATTTGATAAGTTTCAGCACCTTGACAAATCTGTCCATTGTCTTGTACAATTTATTTCGACATCTTAGAGTATCCGTCTTTGAAAATGTTGAAAAGAAACCCCTGATTATTTTGAGTGTAGAGTCTACCTCTGAAATTTCGTAATTTTCTTGCATGTCGTTTGTTCACAATAAATTATTTTCGAACAGTGCGCTGAAATACTCGCAGAATGGACAGTAGCTCAAAGATTGTTTCGAAAACCATTTTTATACTTTGAAACTATTCTGGTCCTTTTAAATAATTAAACTTTGAAGAGTTTAGATGATGTTAGGATTTTGCCTTGCCCCAAAATGATTTGTTAAACCCGTTTTATGAAGCAGTGCATTTTGTGTGACGATTTCTGACACATTGTAAAGATCAGACAATAATCCCCTGTTAAGTTCGTATTTTGAAAATGTTTATTTGACAAATATTGTAGATAAAAGTCTTATTCATCTTACCCAGTTGGCCTTGTATCATTTCGATTTTATTTGAATTAATTATGAATTTTACGGCAGAGGACAGCTGAAATGTAAAACGCTTTTAAGACTTATGTTTTATTAATCAGTTTCGTTTATTCTTCTCCCGTATGGAATGGTCTTAAGTGTTGTCTTATTTATCGATTGTTGGCTCTTGTATGTAAATGAGTTGGTTAACGGTTATGTTAGCTTAAATTGTGTTTTGATGGCGGTTATGTTATCTTAAAATGAGTAGGGTGACGGTTATGTTGCCTTGCTTGTGTTTAGGTGACGGTTATGTCACCCTAAATTGTGTTGGTAACGGTTATGTTGCCTTGGTTGTGAATAGATAGCGGTGATACGATTTGTGTATCACTGTAATGAACAAACGCCACTCCTGTTATGGGATTTTATCTAACTATGTTCGGGATTGGTCGTGTCCGTGGTTATGCGGCCCGGTCCTCGTGTGTCGTTCGGTGTAGGTTATTACATCGAGAGGTCTGGCCAGGTCTTAGGCATATAGTTGTCGGTTATGCGCTATACATAGTATCCGGATGACGTGGTTATGCGCTCCGGTAGCTAGAGCGCGGTTATACGCCCTAG
The DNA here is from genome assembly GCA_029255685.2 of Silene conica. Lineage (NCBI taxonomy): Eukaryota > Viridiplantae > Streptophyta > Magnoliopsida > Caryophyllales > Caryophyllaceae > Silene > Silene conica. Next base: position 74,909,168 of record CM055311.2, read on the forward strand.
CCTGTTAGTGGAGCGGTTATACTCCCTGACTGTCAGTTGTAGCGGTTATGCTACCTGACGGCGTTCATTCTATTCTTGGTTTGTTGTATGCGTGATTGGACATGCCACCTAGTTGTTGGCTTCTGAGTCGATCACTTGGATGTTTACCTGATTATGATGATTGGACATGCCACCTAGCTGTTGGCCTCTGAGTCGATCATTTGGATGTCTACTTGATTTCGAGTTCATCTCACTTGTTGGCTTTAATTATGTTTTGCATGTTGATTCATGTTGTTCCCACATGTATTGACTTATCGCCTACGCATTGATCATGATGTTCATGTTAGGTAATATATATGTTATTGTTTATGAAGTTATATACATGTTCATATGTATAAGATGTTAGGTATTACCGTTTACATGTTTTCTAATGTAAAGTGGCTGGGAGAACCCTGAGTTACTCTCCACTGACTGTGGCATTCATGTTTCATGAATGTAGGTTGGTGCTGTTTGGGGAAGACGTGTGGCTAGCGAGCGTTGTTGATAATTCGACAATTACCCTTACGCTTAGTTTAGATTTAATTCATGTTGTTATCGTGGGATACCTTATCCCTCGTCTATTTAAGTTATTTTGTATATTTATACATTCTCATTAGTTTTTAGTCTTCCGCATGTTGTTTTGATATTCCGCGAAAAGTTTTAATAAATATGTCGAAAAGTTTTTAAAAATATCGTATTTCCGATGCAAATTATGTGTTTATTTTTATGCTATATCGCGGGGTGTCACAGTTTCACCTTGCATAAATAGCTCATCTAATAGACCCTACAACTCTACCAACATCTTCTAATAAGTTAGTTCCAAACTACTAAGCTTTAGAGGAAGGAGTTGAGAGTTTTCACAATTTTTAGTTTGCTTAGTAGTAGCCGCTAACAGCTTTAACAGAATAAAGCCTTAACAGAATAAATAAAGTTGGCTATTGAAGTTTTGAAGAGGACGATAATGAAAATATTAGGTAGGTAACTGGGGTTAGACCGTTCTTATAGATGAATACGAAGTAAGTGATTTGTGTATCCTACACGAATACGTGTCCAGGTGTCGGATTTGACTATTATATGAAAAAATATCATGTTTTTGGTATAAAATTCAGTATCCAAGTGTCATACCTATGTCCGAGTGTCCAGTGTGCGATTGTCTGCGCAATATAGCTATAAGTATTGGTTGTAAAATTATGGTTATGTTACTATCAATTATACGACTACCAAATTAGGAAATGCTCATTTTTAATTTCATTTAATCATTGTGAGACTACTATTTTAAGGCATACACCCTCCGACTCTAAATCATTCTATTTTTCAAAATTTCTGATGTGGATTTTGAACAAATAGGTCAATTCAAAGGAATTAGACGGAATAATATGTACTAAATTTTATTACTCCGTATATTTTAATTTGTTTCACCTTGCCAAATTAGCTAATACATTGTCGTTGGGCCGGTGATCAACGTATGGAAAACATATTGGAGGGCTCGAATTTTGTATACTCCGTCTTAGTTTGTAAAGGCGCGCCTCGAGTGCGTCTAAGATGCTCCATGGATGAGACACTAACCAAATCTCGCCTAGGTGCAACTTAGATTTCCTAGGACACATTAAATGAGACTTAACAGACTATTTGAAATCTAATAAACCCTCGAACTTTCCAGAATATGCTACTGCATAAGAACTGCTGAGAATTCAAATTATCTCATAATTAGAAAATATGATTGTTACACTATATTAACATTTGTTGTTTGCATTCCATGGAAACAGTTAAACAACGAAGGGTGTCAAAGTTCAATTTCAATTTGAAGGCACAAATGCAAGGAGATTGGATATGGCGTGATTAAAATGAGCTCTTTAATTCTTTGATTTTAGTACTCGGTGTGGGCCTGTATCATACAACTTTTACAACATTCCGTTGGTATTTATATTTAGAATTGCACTAATATGTTTGATATTGTTGTACTTGATGGAGTCAGTCTCATTAATTCTTTGATTTTGTACGGAATATAGAAAAATGACTATTTTAAACGAGATTTTTATTACGATGAAGGAATAATGATTTGAATCATCCCTGTTTTTATTTCCGGATTATCATTCGGAAACAATCTCTATGTTTTGTTAATGCAACTGTAAAATTGAGTATCTCCGACCTCTTACATCATGGTTTATGGGAGTCATTCAAGTATAACGTAATATTGTACTTTTTCACATTAACGATGAGATTACCCGTGTCGTCTTCCTCCTTTGATTTCCCTAAGGACTTTTATTTTCTTAACGTTTGTTTTGTCTTCAATCAATATTTAAGGTGTAAGAATGGATATCTATTTTTAAACTATTTATTGATTTTATACATATATATATTCACTTATTTAAACATTTCCATATTTATACAAAATATTCATATTTTTGAGTTAAAACTGTCACCTACATAATTTTTTTATACATAGATTCATATTATACCCGTGCATTTATGCACGGGTTACACACTAGTATAGGATAATTTCATGAGTTGTGGGTTATTTGCATAATTGGTTCCATCTTGAGTAATAATAGACTTGAGATGTTTCCGTCTTAATTAGCCAAATCCAAGTCCATCCCGACTCATTAAATGAATCCCGAGTCATTCCCGACTCAAAACTCCCATATATGCCTTATGTTGTGTTTTGTCCCTCACAACTCACTCATCCTTCATCTCCCTCATCAAAAACCCCCCAAACCCCATTCACCATTGTTGGTGTTTCTCAAGAACACAAATCCGACTCTCACTCCTTCGTTTCTTGCTCAAATTCCGAGTTCTTTATAGGTTTGTTCTCCTCTTCTTCTCCTCCTTCTTTTGATACAAACAATTTCTAGTCTTGTTGAGTTTTTCTGAAAACACGTCTTTCTAGGGTTACGTTTTTAATTCGTTTTTCTTATTGTTTGTTGGCGAGAATGGATGTTTGGGCTTCAATGAAGGGTTCTTTGAAGATTTGAAGAGCTTTAAAGGTAACTTTGAGAGGTTACTCGACTTTAAGTCAAAAATCGTTCATGTGTGGTTGTTGTTGGGTTAATTTATGAAATTGTGATGTATTATGCTATTTAATTCATCATTTACTTGATTGAAATGGAACTCATGATTGATTTGGTGGTAATGAATGATAAATGTTGGTTATAGTTAATGGGCAAGTTAGTATCCATCACATGCTTAGTTCGTCTCATCAATATACTAATTTTCGATTGATTTAATCCATGGTTAAGTTGATAAATGTGGCTTGTTATTGCTTGTTTTCGACTATACGTTGATGTATGTATGTAAGGAGTTGGCATTTCGTGTTGTATACCTTGGGTAGTGATGGTCTTACAATGTCGAGTAAGGAAATAGGGCATAGCGTACAGCAGCGCGCAACACAACCCAGGTCTGCCCGAGCAAACCGCAGCCTGCGGCCATATGCGCAGCCTGCGCCCGGGCATTGCGCAGCCTGCGCCCGTGCACGCTGGCCTGCACTTGGGCCTGTTCTCAGGGCTGTTGTGCGTGTAATTAGGGGATTGTTTGGGGCTGTTTTGAGTTGTTTTTGGGCAATGTTTTCCCGCTTACTCGGACATAGTTTGAGCATATTAATTCATTATAAAACTTATATTAAAAAGTATATATTTTCGTGTATGATTCACGAGTCGAATTACGTATATGTTATGTCGTTTAATTCACATGTTTACGACATTGAATTTGTCTTTCAATTCTCGTTTGTTTTATTTCCGAATGAAATGTAAACTTGTACATTGAGACTTGTTAAATGAATTATCATTATTTTATTGCTCATGTGAGTAAATGTTTGGGTGTTTCCGTGGTTGTTGCATGGTTGAATGTTTAAGCCGTTTCAGTAGCCAAGTTGAGGAGGAAGACCCCCCGGCCGGGCAACCGGAAGGGAAACCGTCTCCCGCTTCAAGTTAGCTTCTCAAAACCAGCTTAAGTGTTGTCTTGATTGATTTGAAGCTCACATGTTCTAAATGGGTTAGTTAACGGTTATGTTAGCTCGAGTAGTAATGTCAACGGTTATGTTGTCTTACTTATATTTTGATAACGGTTATGTAATCTCAAGTTGAGTCGGGTAACGGTTATGTTATCTTGCTTGTGTTGGATGACAGATATGTCATTCCAAGTTGTGTTGGTGACGGTTATGTCACCTTGTTTGTGAATAGATAGCGGTGGTACGATTTGTGTATCATTGTAATGAACTAATGCCACCCCAGTTATGGGTTTTGTCTATGTTCGGGATTGGTCGGAGGTCGTGCTCATGCGCTCCCGTAGTTGGAGGTCGTGTTAATGCTCCGGTCCCCGTGTGTCGTTTGGTGTAGGTTATTACATCGAGAGGTCTGGTCAGGCCTTAGGCATATAGTTGTCGGTTATGCACTATACATAGAGTCGGTGTCGTGGTTATGCGTCCCGATAGCTAGTGTCGTGGTTCTGCGACCTAGCGGTCAGTGGTAACGGTTATGTTCCCTGACGCGTTCATTCTATTCTTGTATGTTCTGTGATTGGCCATGCCATCTAGTGTTGGCCTCTGAGTCAATTACTTGCTTGTTGTTTGTGTGAATGAACATGCCATCAAGTGTTGGCCGCTGAGTCATTCACTTGGTTGATTATCCGTTTGATATAGTTCACATGATGACTTTGGTTGGGATTCACATGTTGGTTCACGCTTGATCATGTTTATCATATTTGAATAGGTCATGTTTGATTAATTATCATTGTATATGCATGTTCATATGTATATGTTGTGTTGTATTACCGTTTACGTGTTTTTTCTGACAAAAAGTGGCTGGGAGAACCTCGAGTTACTCCCCACTGACTGTGGCGTACATGTTTCATGTATGTAGGTTGGTGCTGTTTGGGGAAGACGTGTGGCTAGCGAGCATTGTTGATTAGTCGACAGTTACCTATATACGTTTAGCTTAGATTTAATTATGTTGCTATCGAGGGATACCTTATCCCTTGTAAACTTTCATTTATCTTGTATAAGTTATACTTTTTCTTTAGTTTCAATCTTTCGCATGTTGTTTTGATATTCCGCGACTAAGTTTATTTATATATGTCGAAAGTTTTTAAAATACCGTATTTCCGCTGCAAGTTGCTTGTTTATTTTTATGTAATATCGCGGGGTGTCACACTTCTTCTTCATCCATTAAAATAAGAGACCCAAAACGTAGGTATAAAGGTCCATACAAATAATTCACAATAAAATATTTGGAATAGAATATATTGAAGAGGTAAGAGCAAGGATTGTGAAAATATAATTTATGTATGTATGCGTTTTGTAGAATAAAAAATATTCAACAAGGGAGTCAAAGAGAGGAAAGAGAAAAAAAGAGAGAAATTGAAGAAAGGCGTGTAGCCAAAGCATTTGCACAAAACATAAAGAATTGACCTAGTTGCTTGCTAGGTTAAATTCTATTTATAAGGAGATTAACTAATGGGCTTTGAGTCCATTAGCTCATACAATGGATTATCTGATTACAAATTGGATTGAGTCATATTAAAACGTAAAGAGAACTTGAAATAGAAAAGTAATTATTAAATTAAAATAATGAAATTGTGCGCAGACATTTTAACCCATCCAAAAGTAAATCAAAACGGAAATAATAAAAATAGGAAACGGAAGCTATAAATATATATTTCCAAACTCCATTAATAAACTTCGAAATATTTAATTAAATAAAATACTTTTATAATAAAATATTATTATAAAATACGGGGTGTTACATTGTCTATACATACATGATTATTGAGTTACTTAGTTGATTTTATTTTCGGTTTCGCAATCTTTACCGTTTTCTAGATGGCAATTACATGTTATATGGTGCAATGAGATTTTGATGCTTCAAATGTTATGTCATCATGTTTGGAAGAAGACTGGTTGTGTATAAATGTGATAATGTGAAGTAATTTTTTTTTGAACCAATATAGTAATAATAATTTTCCAGAATGTTACCTTGTTTGTACGGGCTGCCATTTAAAATGTGTTCTCTATATTGATATGAAAATTTTATGTGTAATAACCTTCTGAATTTTCTTTCCAATGTCGTTGGTTTCGTGTTAATACGAGTTATATTTTGCGAGAAATAAATATTTTAGTCGACAGTGGTCAAATTATTACTGCACAGTTCTGTTTTGACACATGTTTTTGAAAAAGAAATCATTTAAAACGTAGTTATTATTTATGCATAATTCCAACTCCATTGTTTAGAATATTCATTCACGTTTTCAAAATGATAAACCACGTAAAATCTTAACGAGTCGTTATTTAATAGTGATTTTTGCAAGTTGTCCAAATTTCTGTCTAAGTGCTGTAAAGTTTTTGTTCAGACCAACTGAGTTGTAAAATTTGTGATAAATAATTTCCTTAAGCTTTAAAATTGATTCTTTTTCCTATGATTAGTTAATTCTTTATATTTTCTAAAAAATATAATAGCTCGCAAAATATCTAAGCGGTTATTTAATTATGATTTTTGGAAGTTGCAACATGATATTTGATTGTTGAAATTGTAAGTTATGTAAGTTTTCAATATAAAAGATTAATCAAATATGAATTACGTGATGCAACCATGTGATATCCTGATATGGCATTAGTTACATGAACAGTAGGCATATGATATGAACATGAACTTTATTATATGATAATAAACCTCTTATTTTGCAAGTTATATTTATCACCGGTTTAATGATAAATGATGTAATGTGAGTAGATTGGAAATGTACCTATGTGATTTTAACTTATTTGTACCTAGAAATGCTAAGCTGACGTGCTATTCTATGATTGGTGTATAACTCGTGAAATATATTAGTGCTCCGTGTTTAATTACATTAACTAGTTTTGTGACCCGTGAAATTCACGGGATATTCAGTTTGTAATGTGATACTTTAGTTATTTGATATCATATTATACTACGATCAACTCAACTTACGATTTTCAAGTTCTAAGAGGTATATAAAGCCAATTAGCCTTTTGTACAACAATTTATCAGAAATTAAAGTGATATATAGTAGATATTAAGACACTCCCGCCAAAACTAAAGTAAATCAATATAAGCTAAAATAATTAATAATATAGGTATTCATATAATCAAATAATACAATACTATATTAACAAACAAAAATCCCAAAATAGAGCACCCTTGCCAATTAGATATTAAAATTTCAACAACAATTATAAAAATAACATAAAACACGCGATTAGAATGTTATGAATGACAAAACTAATATATCATGTTCCCAATAAAATTGAAGCTAATAAAACAATAATATATTGTGGAACTAAGAATTTTAAAGCAGCAACTTGAATAACAACTTGAATAACAATTGGATCATTAATGTCGAATACTACGTTCTATTAAACAATCTTATACAAAGATGTGAATAGAATTATAGCATGAAATATCAATGACACATACCATTTTACTAACGATAGAGATAAAAAAATGTTTTTTTTTCTTACAAGTTTGCCTTTTATCAAAAACATATAAACAATTGAGGATGTGTTTTATAGCTTTTAAATATATTTTTTTATTATTACTATCAAATTTAATATTGGCATAAAACAGATCAAGATTCATGATTTTTTAGCATCCTTTTTTCCATTATTATGAAGTTTAATATAAACATATATGGAAAAATGAGATATGGTATGTAAAAGGTTTGTTTTATTATTATTATTATTATTATTATTTTACAAAATACCCTTTGCATGAAAGTGGTTTAAGAAGTTATTTTATGTAATTAAAAATATGATACATGGTTGATAGTATATAGTTTGGTTTGCCTTTTAATTATATTAATAGATTGATTTAGTCGCTTTATAATCCAAATTATTAGACTTTTTATTACTACATATAGAACTTTTTAGCTACTATATTTATGCTTAACGAAGAATTAGACGGAGAAATGGTAAGATTTAAACGATGAGAGTAAATTCGTACTTTATTTTTATAATTTAAATGAGGATAATCTTATGGTTTCCACCAAAAAAAATATATTAATAAACCTTATAAACAATTTTAATAAATAGCTCTAAAATAATTTTAATATTAAACAATATAAACTAATAGAATTTAATTATGATAATCCTATGTGGCAAAAAATTAAATATTGTTAAGTTGCCTTTTAATTATATAGTACAAATATAGATAGAAGAATACTAATCAATTTATTAACATATTATATTAAAAAAAAATAATTAAATAGGAAAAACTTTTAATTAATTTAATTTGATGGTTGTTAAGTATTATGAAGAGTTTTACCCTATTTAATACTATTTAATTAGATAGGACGGAAAAGTGTCAATAAAGATGGTGGGTGTTAAGTAATATGAAAAATTTTAATTAATTATTAACATGTTTTACTACAAAATATTCAATTAAAATGTTAACTTTAATTATGAATTATGAAATTATTTAACATGTTTTATTACAAAAAAATTCAATTAAAATAACATTATAAATTATGAAATTTTGATATAAATTTGTAAGAGTTATATAAATTATGGAAAAAAAAATATATTTAATAATAATAATATCCATTAATATAATAAATAAGTGAATTAAATTAATTTATAGATAAATAATTTAGATCAATGTCATGTAATAATAAATAGTTAATCTATGTCACATAAATTTTTCATGTCACATTAAAAATATGTCATGTAACAATTAAATATGTCACGTCACATTAGAACCCTTTTATTAAATTTTATAAATTAAATATGCTATGTCGCAACTTTAATTTTATTCTATGAGAAAGGGAAATGATTTATAAGAAAATAATAAGTTCCAAATAAAACATACATTTGAAAGTTCATGAAATACTAATTTTTTTGCTAGGATATAGTATTGAGTGGAGTGGATAGAGAATTTTTTTGCTAGGATATAGTCTTGTTTATCTCATTAACCATCCTACAAAAAAAAAACATTGAGTATTAATAATGGACAAAATGGTGGAATTTGATTCATATGTAATATTAACCTTATCTTTATTTATTTAAGTTTTCCCTTAAATAATGAAATAAATATGACATTGAGTTATAAAGAATGTAAAGTATATTTACCTTTAAATAGGAGAACGCCATAAATCGTGATAGCTCCTAAATGAGAACAAAACAACACTTAAAATAGGAAATTTTAAAATAAATAAATAATTAATTAATTTAAAAACTTAATACAATTACCGTACATTAATATACTTACCTTGATTTTGACACAATCATAAGAAAAATTATTGACACACACAATTATGTTGACGATGAGAGTAAAAAAATATATTGGCTTGAATTTTGGCTCACAAATGTTGTCTTCCGTAAAAAATTTATAGCCAATTGAGGATGTGTTTTATGACTTTTGATCATCTTTTTATATTATTATCAAATTTAATATATACATAAATTTGTAGTAAAGTGTTATAATTTTTGAGCATTAATTTTCATTATTAATTAGCAATTTTAATTTATACATAAATATGGATCAAGGAAACATGAAATGTGAAAGGTTTGCTTTAGTATACATAAATATGTAATATAATTTTATTACTTTTGAGCATTATATTTCATTATTAATAAGTTATAAAATTAGAGATTGTAAATTTTTATTTGAAGTATAACCTATTATAGTTTTAAAAATTTAAAAGGCTAATATTTAATGTTAAGTATGTTATTATTTTCCATTAATATTTACAAATTTTTATTTTCTTATAAACGACGTAAGAATTAGAATTATATGTATTTATTTGTTGCTTAAAATATTCTAACAATAAACATCTATATTTTAAATTTATTAGGAATTTTGATTTTTAATTGTTATTTAATTAATCTAGAATTTAAAAATGTCAAAAGTTAATGTTTGTTATGTTATTTACATTTAATGTGTTAGTATTTTTTTTCATTTTTGTTTTTTAATAAAAAAAATGATGTGGCTCCATGTCATGTGTAATAAGTGACGTGACTTTTTGTTGATGCTATGTGGCATTGTCTACGTGGCATTTTAGGTTACCCTTTTAATAGTATTGTATAGATTAAATAATTGCCTAATGTCTTTCTAAAACTTATGTGCATAAACATGATTTTTGCTTCTATAATATGAGTATGAGCATGAAATGGTTTAATTTGTCAAGTATGAACTATGAGTTAGCTGTTTGTCTACATTAGTGTAAATGTGTTCTGTTGTGTTAAAATTTCCAAGGGTATATAAGTGTTAGTTATCTTGATTTTACTGTGTATCATGAGATTGACAAGTATGTTTTGTTGCTTTAAAAGCCGGATGTTAGTTGCCCAGTATAGAGTAATTAACTTATCAGATGAATTGTGACTATTGTTTCGGTGATCTTCTTGAGCATTGGATGTGGAATTTTGTAATGGGGTTACGGGGACGTAACCATGTCTTAAGGAGGATAGGATTGTAAAATCTTGATATGGTAGTTGTTATGACATGGCAAATTGGTATGTCGTGATTGTTTGACTATACTTAGAAATCCTGATTACTTCTGTTATATGCTATATTGTGGTTCTTTAAGTGTCATGTTTTACTGTTGTATGTTAAACTTTGGGGACAAAGTTTCTTAAGGGGGATAGAATGTAACATTTCGCTTTTTGGGTACTCGTTTAAGTGCAACTTGTGATTGTTTCATGCTTGTTACGTGTTTCTTTATCGTTACAGGATGGCGAACTTCGGGACGAAGTTCATTTTAAGGAGTCCCGAAGTTCATTTTAAGGAGGGAAGACTGTAATACCCCGTATGTTAGCCTCGGTCAACGGTAGTCAAACCATGTTTTATACACGTATTTCAAACGGAATGTTTATAAAGCATTTTACGTAAACTATTATTATTTTATAAATCGTATTTCTACGATTATTTCGTATTTTAGAATCATTTTTATAAATCGTATTTCTACGATTATTTCGTATTTCATAATCATTTTATATTGACGATTATTCATAAACTGACATTTCATTCGTATTTCTATAATTTTGATAAAATATTTATAATTAAATATATTTCCTATTTTATATTTATTTCTCATTTATACTTGTTTTATTATTTAAGTCGTAATTATATTTAAATTCTAATTTTTATATATATTCTTATGTAAGTACTAATAATTTTATATTCTTATAATTAATTAATATTTACTACTACTAAGTAACATAATTTAATTAGTATAACCATTTATATGTTTCGTTAATTTTAAGTTACGGGTTTTGTTGAGTTAAACTACGGGTTGAGAACGGGATTATGGATAGAGACATGATGGGCTTGGGTTGATATTATATGCATAATGTGTTATTAGCATAACGTTATACAAAACCCTAGCATGTATACTCCACCCATCCATCAACATACTTACCATACAAACCCTAATCACCCCCAATTTTTTATCTGCCTCTTATTCCGTCTACTCCTAAAGACAAGAGTGGTGTGTCATGTACTCATGGGGTTGAAGAAGAAGCAAAGGAGAAAGAAAGATGCGGAAATATCAGCCTAACCATCGTCATTTTTACCTTGCGCAACAGAGTTTTCGTAAGTAGTTTATGGTACCTTTTTCATGTTGTTTATCTGAGTATTATGTAATCTCCGTAGTATGTACAATATGGTTATCATCTTTAAATCATCATGGGACCACCATGACTGCTACAACAACCCCCATAATGTCGACAGTAGCAATAACGTACCCATACTCTGTTTCGTTTTTTTTGTTCGTAATTCGAGTTCGGTTTTGGGTTGTGTCTTAGTACGAGTTGATGGGTTATGGTAGGGGGATGTTGATAGTCTATTGTGGTGGTTGTGGGGTGGTGTTTGGTGACCGGAGGACCTTGTATCGACAGTTTATGGTGGCGACGGGGGATATGTGTGTGTCAGCGTCCTTTATGATGAGTGTTTCAGGTTGTGATTGACTGAGCTCAGTAGTAGCATGGCATTTGCATATGATCATTTGTTGCATTATGATTTTTGTGTTATCCTACTCAACCACGAGGTTGACAGTGTATTCGTGTGACACCTACGATGATCCGGAATGGGGAGTAGATTCTACAGGTCAGAGACAGATGGATTAGGAGCTTTGGGATGGAGAGAGAGACATGGCTTGCACCTACTTAGAAGTAGATCACATACTTAGACGTATCATTTGTACTTTTATTTACCGCGTAGTAATTGTAATATCAAAAATTTAAATTTAATCAGTTTTATATAAAGTACTTTGGTTTGTTTTACTTTGTTATTCACTACCTCGGACATTCCGAGATGGTAACAATTCTACTTATTTGAGAATGTCTTGCTAAAGGCTCTTAAATAAATGAGGGTGTTACATTCAAGGGTTTAGTTATATTGGTAATATAGATATGAACGTCTTGGTCGTTTCTTATATGGTGAAGATGTGGAAGATCGTCTCTCGTCAAGGCTAAAGATCCTACGTTCTTCTTGTGCAAAACTGTTTGCGGCGATATGATAGAGGACGTGCTTTGAAGCAATTCAAGTTTGTAGATCTTTCTTTGAATAAGATTTTATTTTATTTGATTCTAGTCGAGTTGTGTTCAGTCAAATTAAACATATATTGTAGATGTCGTATGACTATTTATTAATGGAGTGATCTTTCATTCAAAAACAAAAGATGTATGAGTAGATTAATGTCTATTTCTTTATTTTTTAAAAAAATTTCTTTTTTAATTTAGGAACTCTGAGGTGTGCTCCTTTTTTCAGGATTAAATTTTAATACATCAAATGCGCGTTTTTTTCCTCCAATTTTTAACCCGAGTAAATGTAACAAAGTAATTTTTCAAGTTTTGGAAAGAAGGTTGCAAGTGAAAATATGAAGTTTATAACTCATAGTATTTATATAAAGAAAAGTCTTAAGAGCTAAAAATAAAGTTTGTACAAAGTTACACATTCTAAATTTTCAACTGTGTAATTATCGAAGAATAACTTAACGCATACCTATAAACAAAAATATCAAAATGTTATTACTAACTTTTAGACAAATAACATGTCATTTATATGTGTAATTTGATAAATTTTAGGATGACACTATTTATTATTTCGTTGTTGAAAAAGTATTCATGAAATTACTCAATTGTTTAAGGTATGTTGTCATCGGGATTTGGAACTAGGTCATAATAGCTTTTTCGTGATTTATTAGTTATGCACTAACGCGTCTATTTTACGTGAAAATCCAAAAGTAATTGAAAAACGTATAATATATTCAGAGTGCATACATTGCACCAGATTTATGTTAGGCAGTCAACTTTTACAATGTTACATTGTCCCACAAAAAAATTAGATTATTAAATGAAAAAAAGTATCAATCATTGTTTAAAATCGTCCTAATATAAAAATAGAGGTGGACATAAAAGGGATTTATGAGAGATTGTAAGCTAAGACGCTATTGTAAACCTGGCAAACAGGTCAATCAATGTCAGTTCGAGTCAGAATAATTCGGGTTACGGTTGTTCAGGTTTGAGATAATTCGGGTCGGGTTAGGTCATTTCAGATTTAGATAACAAGTACTAATTAACAGTTTTTGTTAAAAAAATAGTTGACTTTGAGGTTTGACTTAAAGAAAAAATACGATTTATCTTACCCTTCCCTTAATCACTTTCTTTAAGATTGATTAATTGCATAATTTTGAATTTTTTCCTCTTCTCCACCTATAATTAAATTATATATAATTGATCAATCTTAAATAAAGGAATTAAAGAACGAGTAAAATAAATCACATATTTCCCTAAGTCGAATCTCAAAATAAACTTATTTTTTGATGAAACATATTAATTAATACTTGTTAACAAATCATACGTAAACATCATGTACTCTTGAACAAAAACAATAATATTAACTACTTGCTAACTGATCTAAATATTAGGGTGTTACTAAATCCCGCACAAGATTTTGCTTAATGCCACACACTTCGTCATCTTATTCCAACTCTATCCTTCTCACTTTTCACACACAATTAGAGAGGAAAATTCAAAAGCAAAGAAATTCAAAAAAAACATGTATGTTTAGTTATCCCGCCACCAATCGACCCACCACCAACCGCTCACAAACAGAACGCACTACCACCTGCTGCCATAAATCATCCCACCACCAGCCGAAACTGATGCACCTTCAACAATCCAAAATCTAAAATCCCTAAATGTCAAACCCTAATTGTAAAAATCAGTCTCTTTAAGATAAAAAACATTCATTCAATCAATTAAAAGACGGGTATTAATAAATTTGTTGATAGATAACGAAATTATTTGTGAATGTGCGAATTACCAGCCATAATTTGTTATATTTTAGCAATTTGGTTGGTGGTGATGGAGATCCCTAAATTTCAAACCCTAATTGTAAAAATCACCCTCTTGAAGATAAAAAACATTCATTCAATCAATTAAAATAAGTATATTAATAAATTTGTTGATAGAATAACAAAATTATTTGTGAATGTGCGAATTAAAATCCATAATTTATTAAATTATCAAATTATTAGCAATTTGGTTGGTGATGAAAAGGAGAAAAGAGAGATTTTTTTAACAAAGGGTAAATTCGGAATAAGGTGACAAAGAGTGCGGGATTTAAGTAATATTATGTGCGGGATTTAGCAAATACGAATATATTCAGACAAAAACACTTTAGATTGAATACATACACTACAAATTCTCAAAGACGGATATTATCTATCCGTCTTAAGCTTAAGAGTTTAGACAGGTCAAATACATAACAAATTATCCCATTTATTGTCTAGAAAATATCAAAAATTTTAACTTTAACTTTCACTAATATTTAACCCGTGTTAAGCTTAAAACGAATAGTAACCGTTCGAAGCGAGAGTTACTATACATACAACATAAAGACCCTCGTCCCTCCCCTATTCTCACACACATTAATCGCATATGTGTCCTTGCTAACTCCATAAATATTCAAACATACATTTACGGTTTACCAACCCCAAAACCCAAAAACTATCCCTTCTCCACAAATCACAAGCCCAAAATAATTGGAATAACACAATTTAGTTAAAAAAAGTTTACTCGTAGAATCGATACAATTTCAAATACAAGAATTTCTGAAAGCAGAGAAGAAAAAAGAAAAATAAAGTAAAAAAAAATGGCGGCCACAGGATTGTGTTTTCTCGGACCGTCGCTAACTACCACCACAACCTCCGACCGAACCCTAGCACCTTCGTCATTCTTCAATGGTGGCCTCGGTTTTCGCGCTAACACTAAGTTTCTCTCCCTTACTTCGCCACCGCCGCCGCCGTGTTTTCGCCGGAGAATGAAATCGAGCCGACTGGTTGTGAGAGCACAGTCTTCGGATTATTACGCAACGCTTGGAGTTTCGAGGTCTTCTTCTGTTAAGGAGATAAAAGCAGCTTATCGCCGTTTAGCTCGCCAGGTGTAATTTTTTACTTGAGTTTAATTTCGTAATTTATTAGTGATTGTTTTTTGAATTTTGATTTTAGGTTAAGTTGATTGATTTCCGTATTGTGTTGGAGGATAATGATAGTAGAATTTGTGTGATACGTTGTAGGATTTGTAGTTTGTGTGTTGTGGTTGATTGAGGGCTTGTTAGGGAGCTAGGATTTGCTTTGATATTGATTTTCATTGATTTTAGGTTAGTTGATTGAGTTCGTTATCGCTTTGTGTGAAAATGGGTGTGTAATTTACGTCGTATGCGTAGTAGCAAAGCTCGGATTTGAAGTGTGTGAAAATGAGTGTGTAATTTGTGTGGTATGATATAAGATTGGTAACTTCAGTGATGTGGTTGAGTGAGGCGTAGTAGCGCCGTAGCGGAGCTAGAATTTGAAGTTTGAGGGGCTAGATATAGAACGAAGATTCTCAGAGGCAATTAGTGAATGCGTCCGCTAGAATTTGAAGTTATTGGGGCTAGATATAGAACGAAGATTCTCAGAGGCAATTAGTGAATGCGTCCGCTAGAAGTTGAAGTTGGAGGTTCTAGATATAGAACGAAGATTCTCAGAGGCAATTAGTGAATGCACCCGCTAGAATTTGAAGTTAGAGGGGCTAGATATGGAACAAAGATTCTCAGAGGCAATTAGTGAATGCGCCTGCTAGAATTTGAAGTTAGAGCTTGGAGGGGCTAGATATAGAACGAAGATTCTCGGAGGCAATTAGTGAATGCAATAGTGTTACGTAGATTAATAAGTCGAAAATTCTGAACTATGTTCAAAATTTTCATTGATGGGGCCGATAACCCTTTCTAGCTCAATTGCTCCACTGCTGGACACAGGATTCCGAAATAAGCATTGAGGAGCTGCACATTTTTTCGTCTTTATTTTGGCTGCGTTCTAAAATGGTGAGAAGTGTAGGAATATGTCTTCTCATGCTATTTCCCCTTTCCAACCTTGAAGCTTAGCCAGTGATATTGTAAGGTAATAATCAAATTTCTTTCCAATCTCGAAATAACCCTGGACATGGAAGATAATAGTTTATTAAGCTTGATTGAGTTCAGATACGGGAGTTAGATGGAGTTATTTGCAATTTACGTTTGCATTTTAGGAGTGACATTCATGATTGGTTTATTAACATTCTCATACTTTCATGAATGTTTTATCATTACTTAAACAAGTATTTGCGAAAATTATTCCTTATCAGCGGGTCATGTTAGTTAGTAGTACTAGGGCGATGGACTGAAACATTGTGAATTTGTAATTTTGTGAGTTAACTTTGCAGATTTTTGAAATTGAGTTAACTTTTGGTAGATTTTTTAAATTATGTGATAATCTGATCTGATCTGATAATCAAGGATTGGCTAAGGGAAAAAATCAATGATTACTGTAAAGCTGTGCGATTGTCTTTTAACCATGAATTATGCTCCCTGAAAATTCAATGGAAGACAAATGGAGAGGAATGAACAGTGTTTGGGTTACTGTGATTTTGTAGAACATATCAGAGCAAGACGTTATTTGATTTTGTGTTAGCCAGGAAACACATCATGTCTCTTATTTACCCAGATTTTTTTGTTTTTCAGTAGTTCTTAGTTTCATTGTAGATGTGAATATATGCTACTTCTATATATGCAGTAATTCTATAATTTTCTTAGCTCCTGATTTGTGGATTTTTACTTTTGATTCAAGTATCACCCTGATGTCAACAAGGAACCTGGGGCAACAGAGAAATTCAAGGAAATCAGTAATGCTTACGAGGTATGTCTAAAAGTGATTGTAGTGATCAGTGACTCAGTGCGTATTACTGATTCTTAAACACTAAATAGAAGTTTCATTGTTCTCTCTGTTTAAAACTAGTTACCATTCTGAGTTTCATATAACCTTAGGTGGTTGTGCTTTTTCCACTTATGTTTTCTAGGAAATGACCTTCATGGAAATGGAGTAGCAATACATTTTGTTTGGAGTAAAAAGTTGCTAGCAGACAGCTGCTGTGGCTGAGTGAGGAAAATTTAAATGTGTTGTTAAAACTTTAGTCCTATCTTATACATTATGAAGAAGCATACTCTTATTTGAATTTTCATCCTGGTAACATCTGAAGTCACCTTTTTTATTAATAGCTAAGTTGATGTGCATGAACATGTGATCCATCTTAAGAGTTAAGACTCTTTGAGAACATGACAAGAGAAAGAAAAGCATTGGGAATTGGGGCAGTGTTGATGTCAACTTATCAACGTGTTGATTGTATATAAATTTGGGTGTGATTGTGTGAATCAACCATAAGGTCATGGTCTAATAAGGAAAGACTCAGTGAGTGGCACAATGATAGCTCAGTGATCGTCAGTTCTTGTTGTAATCAGTAACATGGTGAAAAGTTTTGCATTCATTTATAACAGTTTCTGTCACTATTTAATATTGTGATAATTAATAACACTAGTTTTGACCCCGTGCAATGCATGCACGGTATAAAAGAGTTCTTTATTTTTGGCGTATCACTTCTATAAAATTGTTACCTTATTAATTATTCGATGTTTCATCATTGTATTTTGCCTTGAGAAAAAGAAGGTGGAACTAAAAATTAATCAAGAAAATTGAGTAACGCGCTGAAATGTATTTTATTCAATAAAACCAATGATTTCAATTTATAAATTTTCTCAATTTTTTTTGTCACGAAACTAATAATAGCAGTTTACAATTTTGTTTTATACCGAGTATGGGTCAAATGATCATCCCATAATAGCATAAATAACAGATTTAGCAATTTATAGTCTACCAATCTTATTTTATATTAATTAGAAGATTATAGTTTAGAGTTTAGTATGACAATAATATAATTTGCTGAAAAAATTATTTTTAATAAAAGATTGTAGTTTAATGGAATAAATTATCATTATTGATTTCTTTATTTAAGTAAATTCACCTAATAGTCAATGCTTTATTTTGGAGGGAAATTTTTGAGAACTCTTATTCTCTTTGTAGATGGGGGATGCCACTGATGTTTTATGCTGATTTGATGGAATATAGTGGCATCTTGGTTTTCAAGAAAGGTCCAATCTGATATTGTAGCTGAAAAATTGTTTTATAAGAATACAATACAGTATTCGTAAGGCCTCTTTCTTTGTTGCTGATAAATTGTTAATAGAATGTTTTTTTCTCGTGTCGTCAGTTTGTATTTAATTTCAATATGTTCAGTTACCCTCTAACAAGACCTGAATGACATTATTTGTGATGGGTGATCTGTCATTTTAGCTGTTGAGCTACGAACATTTAATTGCTAGCAATATTAGTGATTAAGTTCACCATGATAGCTGTTATTAGGAATAAGTGTATCTGTAATTTACTTTTCCCTAAATAAGGACGCTTATATGCAGTATCTAGTACTCCGTACATCTCCGGGGCTGTTTTTTCTTTGCGGGAAGCGTCGTTGATATTTTGTAATTGAAAATAGAGTTGGGAATCAATTTTACTGTGAGTTTCTTCTAAGGGGTTGAATGTACTAGAAGAACCCAATGAAAGGGTGATTAAAGGTGTTGTCCTTGAGTGTGAGTTATAAAATTTTGAGCCAAGCTGATTCGGAGAAGTTCTCTGCACACTCTTCTCCTCTGGTTTTTGGTGATAGGATTCTGCTGGATTTTGACATATGGGTATTGTATGGATTTTCTTATGACACCTCTAGAATATTTATATAGTGTTTTGAATACTGACGTACAACACTGTCAGGTGCTATCAGATGACCAAAAGAGGGCTCTGTATGACCAGTACGGTGAAGCTGGTGTGAAGAGTGCTGCAGGTGGATCCACTGGTGCTTATACGGTAATCCTTGTTGCTCTATGAGTCTATATGACCTCTATATATCCTTTTGCATTCGGTATCATTAACTAATTAATATTGTCTTATTTTTATCCCTTCAACAGACCAATCCGTTTGATCTATTTGAGACTTTTTTTGGATCTAGTATGGGTGGTTTCTCTGGTGTTGACACGGGGTTCGGGACACGCCGTCGTACCACTGTTACAAAGGGTGAAGATATACGGTGAGTCTAGTACTGTTCTTATATAAATATCACAAGCTCACAATTGTCTTATGTTTGCTGAAGAAGCTGTCTTGTTTTAACTTCAAGACCCTATTGTTAGTTCCAGGATTATCCATTTTTGGATTATGGCAGCTTTAGTAGCTCATATGCATCACTTCTCAGATAGGTAACTTAGGTTATAGTTGATGTTGTAATTGACTCCTGCTTTTAAAGTGTTACAGCTACGATATGACGTTGGAATTTTCTGAGGCGATATTTGGTGTGGAGAAAGATTTAGAGGTTTCACATCTGGAAACATGTGAGGCCTGTGCAGGAAGTGGAGCAAAAGTTGGTTCTAGGATGAAAATATGCTCCACTTGTGGAGGGAGGGGTCAAGTGATGCGAACTGAGCAGACACCTTTTGGAATGTTCTCCCAGGTTGGAAGTGTATTTTTGTATCTTATTATGCTCCCTCTAACTTCTTATGCTCCCTCTAAGGCCCTGTTCTTTTGGACTGAAACTTAACTGAACTGAACTGAACTGAACTTATAGGATCTGAACTGAACTGAACTGAACTTATAGGAACTGAACTGAACTTATAGGAACTGAACTTAACTGAACTTATAGGAACTGAACTTAACTGAACTTATAGGAACTGAACTGAACTTATAGGAACTGAACTGAACTGGACTTATAAGATCTGAACTGAACTTAACTTATAGGATCTGAACTAAACTTATAAAATCCGAACTTAATTAACTTTATTTTAATTTAAGTTAACTATTATTATTATTATTATTATTATTATTATTATTATTATTATTATTATTATTATTATTATTATTGTTATTATTGTTGTTATTATTATTATTATTATTATTATTATTATTATGATTATCCAATAGATGACATTGATAAAAAATTAGTTTAGAACACAAGGTAGTTTAAAATATTTTCAACTTTATATATAATGGCTTGTTAATAGCCCATACATTATACTACAATTACATTACGATAAAAATAATTCACTATTACAATTTTCTCTAACTATTTATTTTCTCTAACAATGGTGATGAAACAACTGATTAATGGGAGAGTGACAATTGGTGAGGCTGAGGGCGTCGTATGATGAGTTGTTGTTTTTTGGCATTGATGAGGATGATAGTTTGTCATTAATTAGAGAGTAAAATACGGGTAAATTATTAATGAATTATTTTTTATAGATGACGTGTATCGAATAATTAAAGCGAAATATTTGTATCGGTTGTTAAAAATAATACTACGTATATAACTTTTCTTAATTGAGTTTATATGAACTGAACTTATATGAACTGAACTGAACTGAACTTATAGGAACTAAACTGAACTGAACTTATAGGAACTGAACTGAACTGAACTTAACTTATAGGAACTGAACTGAACTGAACTTATAGGATATGAACTGAACTGAACTTATAGGAACTGAACTGAACTTATAGGAACTGAACTGAACTTAACTTAACTTATAGGATCTGAAGTGAACTTAAGTTAAGTGACTTGAAGTCCAAAAGAACAGGGCCTAACTCATTGGGAGTGCCTCATTTTATTAAATATTACCCACATATTCAACAAATTGTGCAATCCCAAAGATTTGGAGGGAGTATTTATTTACTTAGATTAACAATTTTTGTCTTGATACTGAGTACTGACAGTCTGACATTACATTATTACAGTCCACAATATTCATGTTTTATTAATAAAATTAAAGATACTTATGCTTACTTGATTGAGAAATTTAAGTTAGCAATTAGTTGATACACAATATAGCCTCATGGTTTTATTATTTTAGCTAAGAACATTACTTGTGCTGTCAATTTTGTCTCCAACCCCATTATGTGCAAGGGATTGAGGAGTCGCTTAATTGTTTCCCTGTCAAATAAATTTTGTTTGGAGAACTGGACAGAAAACACTCTTGGACTCGGACTGTGGTTTCATGAACGATATCACTTTTTTTTTGTGTGTATGTGTGGTTGTGGAGGTACCCGGTTTATTCAAAAGCAGGGGGGAGGGGGAGCACACTTAGCTTATTAGCTGTATTGCCTTCGTTTTTGCTTTGCAAATAGTACTCCCTCCTAACAATAAAAAAAACTATTAAAGTACATCGTGGTTTCAAACATTAAAACAAACCCATTTTACTTAAGATGCTAACTCCGAGGTTAAATCTAAACCCCTCCATCATTAGCAGCACCACCACTGTGGCCGTCCTCTACCACCATGACCTGAACATCCCCCACCACCGTAGAACCCCCCAAAATCACCTTTATGTACCTCTGACACCGGATCCACCTCACCTACGATCACTCGACTTACCTCCGTTCATCACGACCCTTCTTAAAGACCATAACCATCAAACAACCTCATTCTGCTCCCTCAAACACGAACTCTCCCCAGTCAGTTTCGTTAAGGCGAGAGGAAGTTATAGGGTAGACGAGGGAGAACTAGAGGGCGATGGTGACAATGGAGGAGTGTGAGATCGATAAGGGCTGGCTTATGCGATGGAAGGCGCGATGGGGATGTAAAATCGGTCGAGTGTGCGGTGGCCTATGAAGTGTTTCGTTGCGGAGGAGAATTGGGCGTCTTGTGGGTAAGTAAGAATGTAAGCTTAGTTTGAAGAGGCGCAAGGCGCACCGAGGCGATGAGGCGCAAGGCGGAAGGCGAAGGCGAAGGCGCGCGCCTTTTGAACGCGAGGCGCATCTTTTTTGTATGAGCCTCTAAACTAGTTCTACACACCAAGTATTACTAAAACACATTTATTCACATCAAAAATATATTAAAAGATAGTTAAAATTAGGTTAAAGAATGTTTTTTTAATCTAAGATATTATAAGGAAAGTCACATGCTTAACATGTGACTTTTAGTGAAAAAGTGTCTTCTAGAGCCTAAATTGAATAAGGCGCGCCTTGTTGCGCCTTGAGCCGTCACTTGAGGCGCGCGCCTTTTTGAGCCTTTTGCACACAGCCACGCCTCCTTCCTCTGATGCCCCAGGCCTGCGCCTACCCTCGCCTTGCGCCTAGGCGCGCCTTTTTAAACTAAGAATGTAAGATGAATGATATCGGGCTTAATTATTTTAATCTATGTAATGTGGATCTTATGAGGACATTTGGTCATTTTAACACAAAAAGTTCACTATAAAATGAAACTAGTTGACTGAGAAGAACAACGTGGATGTTTATGTGTTTTAATGGGCAAGTAAGATGAATTTATTCTGGGCTTAATTATTGTCATCTATGTAATTATGTATCTTTTTTGAAGAGAGTTGTGTCATTTTAACACAGTTTTCTAGAAAAGGAAACAAATGAAACGAGAAGTACAAAGTGGAGTTTCCCTAAATGGAAAATCGGAAGAACAAAGCGGGTGGGAGGGAAAACATATTTCCTTTGTCCTATGATGAAGTAACATGAGATGGCATCTAACTGGCTGGAAGCTGATTGACTTTTATTAGCATCTATTGATATGTATGTATTATGTACTATGTAGAAGGTGAACTTGTTGAAATTTAGTTATTTAGATAGCATATCCAGCATGATTTAATCTGCACAAATTCTTATTTGCAACGGCACTATCCGTCGCAAGCTTGCGACGGATACCGTTTACTCTCACAAAATACCCACTTTTTCTCTCTCTCCAACACTATTTATGTGGTCCCCTTTCTCCACTAACTCATTTTCTATCCATTTTACCTCACAAAATATCCGTCACAAGTGGTGACCCGTCGCAAGCAAGACTTACTATTTAATCTGACTCCATTTATGACTCTCTTTCGATGAAGCTTCCACATTTCTTTTTTGGGTTGATCACTAAAAGCTTCCACATTCCATTTTGAGAAAATTCACTGAAAATGATCATTTTACCCCTTTCACAAGAGCACGCTAGACACTACCCACCCAAAATAAATTTACCATCAGACTACCCACATGGCCACACCACTCCACCCAACCAGGCTCGCCATAGAAACCCACCAAAACCATCTCTCCATTCCATCAAACCCAGTGACCCACTGCCAGACCACCAGAGTATACCACCCACCCCACCAGTCCCATCACTGAAACCCACCGCTTCATCCTACCAAACTCACCGCCAGACCCCACTGCTCTATCCCAACACCCTGCCTCACTAGATTCATGTCTTTCACCAAACCGACCACTCTCACACCCCAAACCGACCACACGCCACCCCAGATCCACCATCCCGTAGCCCAATCCCCCCCCCCCCCAACCCAGTCCGGAACATCAATCACAACTCTCAGCCCGAAAAAGTGCTTCACAACACCAATACTCACCTCAACAGCACCAAATCTACCACCACCAAACCTAAGCACTGCCATCAACCTCACTACAACCCCCGACCATACACAACCAAGATCCCCGAGGGTGGGGATTTTGGGGAGATGGAGTTGTCTGTTTACAACTATGTTACTCAGACTCGTTTAGAAGTACCCGACACGGGTACGGTCCAAGTGTCGGACTCGGCTATTTTATTGAAAAATATGCACATTTTGGTCTAAAATGAGGTGTCCATGTGTCATACCCATGTCCGAGTGTCCAGTATCGGACACGGGTACGCGAGGAAATTAGAAGAGTCGGAGTAACATGGGTTTACAATAAGGCGGGGTTTTCGAGTGTGGTGGTGGTATTCGAAGGTGTGGGGTGGGAGACTGGGAGGTGTTCTATTGGTTTGGGGCTAGTATGGGGTGGACTTTGGTGAGCTATGGCCTTGGTGGGTGGACATGGTGGGGGTGAGAGGCTGAGAGCGAGTTAATTTGGCTGGTAGGTTATGCTTTTGGACGAGAATCAGAAAAAGAAGATGGTTAGGTGTGGTTATTATGGTACTTTTGGATTATCATTATTCTTGGTGTCATTTGGAAAGTGGAAGCTTTCAGAGAACTTTAATATAAATATAGTATGCTTAATTTTACTTCATTCTTTTCTGTTGTTTGATTTTCTGGGATCAATGCCCTTTCTGGGGTTTAATTTAGGTGTCTGTGTGCCCAACTTGTGGTGGCAACGGCGAAGTTATCTCTGAAATTTGTCGAAAATGTGGTGGTGGTGGACGAGTTCGAGGTAAAAAAGATATCAAAGTAAAAATTCCTCCCGGGGTCAGCAAAGGTAGCATTCTTCGTGTTGTTGGGGAGGGTGATGCAGCTCCGAAGGGGTATGTCAGTGATTTCATGCTTTATAATTTTCATTCAGCACCTTTTAATCTTGTTCTTGACTAATACCTATTCGAATATATGCCAGGGGACCTCCCGGAGATCTATTTGTTATTCTCGAAGTTAGAGAGATACCAGAGATTCAGAGAGATGGAATAAATCTTCTTTCTGCAATATCTATCAGCTACACGGATGCCATTCTGGGAACGATTGTGAAGGTATAATAAACACTCTTTTCGTTGAGATGAATCAAGCCATATGTTACATATGCTAACTATGTAGAAAACGTTGGTTTCTTGGTTTGTGTTGCTCCTGACTTGTAAGCTGAGGAGTAATGATGATGAGTCAATTCTATCACTGCTAAATAATACCTCCTTTGTTTTATTTGATTGTATATACAGTTATCAATATATGTGGGGGGTTTTGAAAATCTTACACAATCAAATGGATAGAGGAAGTATAACTTCAAATCTGCGTGGAGCTGACCAAATTCCTGACAGTGACAATTCAAGAAAGACCCCCAGTCCTAAAATATGGAGTATATGCCTTATTTAACTGTCAAGGAGGAACCTATTAGGCATTGTGTGACCCTGACAGCATGTTGAGGCACGAAGATATGTATATATCTGTATAACTGACACCAAAGGACTATCTTCTAGTACCCGATAACTTCAAATTCAATCGCCTAAATGCTTCATTATTCCTGCCATAACTTTTAGGCTAAATTGATATAGTACTACCTTCTAGTACTTGACAACTTCAAATTGAATCACCTATTATATACTCTTTTTTACAAATTAATAACTAACTAAGGTATTTCTTTAAAAAAAATTCCACCTATTATGAATCTTGTTATAGATTGATATATAAAATGAACTATAGTGTAGTTTCCAAAGTAATATCCACAGGCCTTGTCATCCTGTGGTGTGCCTCACGCTTTTCAAAATGAAGGCACCTTCTCTAGACTAATTCACCCACTATAATTATTTAGAAATTTAGAAAGAAAAAAGGTGTAAAATGAGCTGGGTTCCTCACTTTCTATCGAGCCTAAGATTTAGACCTGAAATTTCAAATTTGGCCTCTCCTGCGTTCCTTCTTGCTTATGACTGGGACTATGCAAGGTGGATGCAGAGGGAGTACATCATATGAAAGCACCTGCCGATCAATTTTTATTTACCATTTTGGATCTTAATTGTAGAATTTTATGTACGAGTCTCTGGTTCTGGAGCACTTGTTAATATTTATTTTTAGGAAACTCTGGTGCACCTGGAGACTTGAGTTTCATATATTTGCACGTGTTTATTAATATCTGATTTCTTTATTTTGCAGGTTAAGACTGTTGAAGGGGCTGTTGATTTGGCAGTTCCGCCAGGTACTCAGCCGGGAGATGTCCTTGTTCTGGCAAAGAAGGGTGTACCAAAATTGAACAAGCCTTCTATACGAGGCGACCACTTATTTACTGTAAAAGTCAGTATACCTAAACGCATTAGGTGAGCACAATAATTCTCCCATTTTGCTTCATGTGTTCATGCTTGGTAGCTTTAAGCCTTATTTTAAAACTGTTAATTTTTTTATCTGTGTTTCTGCTGATAACTTCCACGTTCCACAATTTTATCTTGCATATGGTAAGTTTAGCAATAATGATTATTGTATGGTATGATTAGATTGTTTTTATATGGAATTATAGAGCCTTGTAACCGGAAGTATATGTGGTAGCTAATGCTATTAGTCGAACTCAAAAAGCGAGTTCAGCAACCAAATTAACCAGATTCTGCTTGTAGCTACAACATACTCCCTCCATCCATTTATAGTCACCCTTTGACTTCAATAGTCAACTTTGGCCATCATTTTCTCATAATATATAATAATTACAGCTTCTTTTGGAAAGATCGTATGAAGATAGTTGTTTTGATAAACAGACAATACACTTTTGACATTATACCTTCACATATATTTGGAGAAATTAATGGTCAAGTTTTAATGACAAAAGGGAGAAATATAAATGTGATGGAGGTAGTGCAATTTAGCTGTGCAAAGGCTTATTTTGACATGGTTTGTGTTTTCAGCACTCAAGAGCGTGAATTGCTCGTAGAGCTTGCTTCCCTTGGTACAACAAAAAGTCCTCGTACACGCACCCGTCCTCAGCCTGGACCAGCAGGTGAGCACTGTCAAGTGATATTTTGTTGAAAAGATGGAGATTTTGTTTCATATTATTATGTTAACAGTTTAACACTGCGATACGTGTGTTCTCGTTTCTTGCCATTTTGTTTGTTACTCTCTCCATCCTATTTATATTGTGCCATATTCCTTTTGTCCATCCCAAAATTATTACTCCTTTAGAAGGCAACTTTTCATACCAGCCATACTTAAGTAACACGTTTATTTAAAATGGGGACAAATAGTAGTCATAGTTTTTAAGTCTCTGGGTGATAACGGTTTTTCAGGACCAACTTTGCTCTAAACCTTGGGTAATATTGACGAATAAGGTGGTGAACACCTGAGGCAAAGATGTTGCATAAGCTAGCAAACTTGAATGGATTCTAGTTTTTGTTATTTTACGGATGCCTGATCATTATTCACTTGTATTCTGCTTGGTTTTGTTGATGAATAGAGCTGTCTATCGAAATCTAACGTATTCTACTTGAGCTTAGATGATTTAGGAAAACTATTACTTATGGCTAGACTAGCCTTTGACTGCATTTCTGAATGATTAAGGTTGAAATTGGGTTTTGGACATCCTCCAACATATCATAGTCGCCATTGAGATGATGTCCCAATCGTGAAGGATGTCTCCTGTGGTGAATATAGACAAATTACTTTGCAAGGTCCCTGAACATGTTTTAGATATATTATTATGCAAAACTTCCACAATTAATTCTCTTAAGCAAAAAACGTAGGCAATATAAACAGTTTTCTTAAGTTATTGGTGTCCTTGGAACCCCAGCAGCGTGTAATATGGATCAGCCAATGATCCACTCCTATTCCGTCATTCAAATAGTGATATATTTTTCTTGTACGAAGGTGAAATGGCGGAGACTCCATCAACAAATACAGAAACTGAAGGGAGCGAGGAGTCAGGAGACCAGGATGATCCGTGGAAGAAGCTGAAGAATTTTGCTGGGTAAGTCGAGCATTGTTTTCTCTATTTCCTTCTTTTTTTCAAACCATAAGTCTCCCTTAAAATGAATATATCCGTCTTAAGTTAAGACGGGTCAAGTAATATCCTAAGACAAAAATGAAAGTGTAGGGAAGAGCAAGGAATTTGTCCTATCTATGCTAATGGGTCATTATTGACGGATACTTCCGTCTTAATGAGAAATTGTGTTTTTCAAATGGCTTTGGCAATCTGTTTTAGCTTGCTTGAAATAACAACTATTTTATTTTTGTATGTTCTTTGTGGTCATGCTCCGTCAAACAAAGGTGACGGTAGGTCGTTTATATATCCTTCGTATATTTACAATGTGAAATGATGTTACAGGTCTGTGGCGAATGGTGCACTGAAATGGCTGAGAGACAATCTATAATTTACATGTCACCTAATTCCAACAGTTCTTGTTATTGGCAAGTATTTTGAATTGCCTCAGGCAGAGCAATGGAGAAAGAAGCAGATTTGGTTAGCTTTACCAAAGGGGTTGTATCTCGAGAGTAATTATCCGATTCTTTTTGCACTTTGTAAATGCATCTTCACACTTGCGCGCAGCGCCCGTGTATTTATATTAAATTGTAATGAGCAAATGTAGGCTGGGTTTTACCTCAATAGGCAGCATGTATTTCACCAACTCATATTTTCCCGTTTAACTAAGAGTTGGTTATTTTTTACGAGGTAGAATTATACGGAGTAATTTGCATCATGTTTAGCATGCATCTAGGATGGAAATTTTGGTTACAGATTTCCGGCTTTTTACCCCCCAAATAATGTACTCTTACTGAAAGAAAAGAGAATAATTTTCAGTACACGTAATAGATGATGTTGTGTCTAATTATTCTGGAGATGTATGACAACTCGAAGTTTTGAGTTAAGATCTACACTGTTGAAACAAACTTCTGGCGTGAATCCAGTGTTGTTGGCTACAAGCCTACAAGATAATCAGTCTTTACGACTTTCTCTGGCTAAAAGTAGAACAGCAATAACTGATGGAGTTGAAATGATCGACAGAGCAACGGTAATGTCAGGTCTGGTGATCGTTGGTATTGCTGCACTGCCATACTTAATCACAGCTGCCCCGAGAATGGAGCCAACGACCAACTTCAACAGGTACTTCAATTCATCCTGCACAGTCAATAACATGTGTAAAAACACAGTTTCATACTCCGTTCTTTGTTACAGCTCATTTTCGCTAGACTTTTCTAGGTACTCTCTTCCCCGTTGATTCACATATGCTTAAAGCCGAGCAGCAGCACCCGTTTTTACAGGTAAGTTCTGATAATGTCGACATGACGGTTTTAAATTTGAGGTACATAGCCGATTTAGCTCAACAATACTGAAGTTTCAGACGCTCTGTACACGAATAATAAGAACACAAATTCTCACTAGCCGAAGACGAATGTATATCTCACAATATACAAGTCACAATATACATAGAAAGCTCCATTTCCCGCTTGCCCTCCCATTTGCTTTATCGTGAGAGGAACACTATCCGTATTCTGACGAATTGTTTTCGTCACAAACAAAACGCTTTGTAATGAGAATAGGGTAGTATAATATTAAACCAAATACGGCAAATCCCTCCAGAGAGATAAACTCAGCTGAGAGATGAATTGAAACAGAATCCTATATAGAATTGAAAGCCTAAAAGAGGATACGAAAAGAAAGAACCTGAAAAGTAGAAGGAAGAGGGGAATCGGGTTCATTGGAGTTCGACCCGGAAGTTGCAGAAACAACAAGAGAAGAAGGAGGTGTAGAGAAATGGCGTATACCAATGCGCAAGGAGTATTTTCTTTTTTCTTGGATTATTGAAGAGGTTGTGTTCGACGCACATATTGAGGTTCTGGAGTTGGAGTTGCTGATGCAAAATGTGGTTGCAGTTTCACTTCCTCCTATCAATTTCCCAACTTTGGCTGCCATCTCATTTGCTTACAACTGCTTTTTATTTTATTTTTGTTTTTATTTTATCCTTATTATACTCACAGGAAGGAGTATACTCTTAGTTTATGGCAAGGTTTGTCCAAGTGGTTGGTGTCGAGCCTCCAAACATTTTGTTTTTGAGCAGACTTTTGGATTACCTCCTCAAATCTCAATCCAATTATAATTATAACGAGTAAAGAGTGAGATGTGTATATACGTCGTGATATTGTGACAGGCTAAGTCCTATTTATGTAGATAAATAAGACAAGATAAATTGCTAATTTTTAGACACCCTGTTTTTATTTTATCTGCCTTTTGTCGGATATAGTCGTCACATATGAAAACTTGTGTTACAACTTACAATTATAATTAACATTATTTTAAGTAACTTATGTAGACCTGGCAATCGGGTGGGTCGAGTCGGATTCGAGTCGGGTTATTTCAGGTTCGGGTTATTATGATGTCGGATTGATTCAAGTTGTGAATATTTTTGGGTCGGACCGGGTTCGGTCAGATCATTTCGGGTTACGACTTAGCTCGGGTACCGGGTTGTAATGTGGAATACATGGCGGGGTAACGGTTGTTATGGATCGAGTTAGTTCGGCTAAAAATCATGTAGCGATTCATGTAAGGTCCAAAAAATTCAACATTAATTTTTATCGGGTTATAACGGGTTGACCCGTTCCCGGCCCGAATATAGACCCAAACCCGACTCGACCCCTAACCGTCCCGACCCGAAGCCGACACTTGACACCCGACCCGAAATTTACCCGATTTGAAATTGACTCGATTAACCGGTTTGTCAGGCTAAAATTAACTTAACGGGTCGCCTTGTACATTTTTAGGTCATATGGTAGTCC
This sequence comes from Silene conica, assembly GCA_029255685.2. Lineage (NCBI taxonomy): Eukaryota > Viridiplantae > Streptophyta > Magnoliopsida > Caryophyllales > Caryophyllaceae > Silene > Silene conica. The sequence goes on from CM055311.2 coordinate 74,939,707, forward strand.
TAGTATATATACTTAGTTACTACATAATACGGAGTATATAAGATATTGTAACAAATTTTTCACTTACGATTTATTTGGTCATTTGAGCATGAATTTAAACTAAGCAACTTATTTATATAATATTGAAGGAGAGATAATGAGAATGTATAAGAAATATATTTTGACTTGAAAAATGGACCGAATTTGAATACGCCTAAATTTGAATTAAACTAAATGTAGTTAACCGAACTTGAGCTTACCCGAACCTAAAAATGTAGTTTATAAATAAATTAAGTTTATTTAGGTTAATCTTTAAATATCAAGTTACTTTAAGTTAACTTGAGCTTAATTCTCTTCAGTTAATTAAGTATGTAATCTTAAGTTAATTTAAGTATATTAAAGTATAAGTTTAAGTTAAGTCCTAGTTAAATTATGTTTAGCTAAGTTAAATGCAAATTTAAATTATCTCAAGTTAAGTTCAATTTAGCTCAATTAAGTTCTGTTTAACAATCAAGTTCAATACTATTGAGTAAAAACTTATTTAGTTCAGTTTAGCTCAATTAATTAAGTTTAGTAAAGCTACAATAATTTTAATTTAGTTGGATATAACTTAGTTTAGTCACAATAAGTTTGATTTAATTCGATTTTGCTTAATTAAGTTCTACATTAATTTAATGAACATAGCTCAATCGAGTTCAATTCAAATTAGTCCAACTATATTTAGCTCTATTTAGCTCAATTAAGTTCAGTTCATACAATGCAATGAGTTCAATTTAGCTCGATTTAGCTAAATAAAGTTCAGTTTAGCTTAATTAAGTTCAATTTAACTACAACTCATGCAGTTTAGTTTGTTATATTAAGTTCAGTTAAAGTTTAACTCAGCTCAGATTCATTTCGTCTAAAAAAGTAAGAATGTAAGACCTTAGTTAAATAAACTTTAATATATATACTAATATTAAATAAATTTATATAAAACCGTCTTACTCAAATATATGTGATTGTCAATCGCCAAAACGTGGAAAATATAAGAGATAATAAATATTAAATATTAATTAGGCCGCCAACTTAGTCCCACATACTCCATTTTCTAATTATGGGATTAGAGTTGACAAGTATTGTGGCTAAGTGGCTTTGCCAACTATTCCACGAATACTAAAAAATAGGACTTAGAAAACTATCAATTAAATGGTCATGGCTTTTCACTCTCCACTGTACAACACTTCAATTTTGAAATTAGGCAAATCAAAATTCAAAAGCAATTTATTGATTAAGATTATCAAATATCAAACACAATACAAGATAAATTTCACATCTCCATTGTAGGTAAATCGGCTTTAGAAATATAATTTTAGTTGGAGTCTTCTAGACATAAACTTATTCGGGTTTCTATCGGTTGGTCGAGTCCTACTCAGGTCGGGTCTTTTCCTTGTCGGGTTCAGTCGGTTTCGGTGTTACGAGGTTCGGGTTATATCAGCTATCGGGTGTTATTAATAATCGGGTTATGTCAGATCGGACTGGGTCGATTTCGGGGTTATGATCGTTTTTGTATTTTCGGGTGTCAGACGGGTTCGGAATCAGATGAGTCGGATCGGTTTTGTCGAGTCGGTTCGGGTATTGCCAGCTCTAAACTTATGGGGCGTTTGATTGGAGGTATTAAACAAAGGGTAAGAGAATTAAAATTACTGATTCTCTTTTTTAATGTTTGTTTGAGATAGACAGAGAGAATGTTGGATTGAGCAATTTGGAGGGAGAGGAAGACGAGAAATTGAGAGAGAGATAATTTTCAATATTGGAATAACAAATTCCAGATAAAAGGATTGATTTTGAGGGGATGTTAAAAACAATCCATTTATTTCCTTTACGCAAAACAAGTTATTTTTTAGTCAATAAAAAAAGTTTGGAAGAAAATCCACTCCCTTTATTTTCTCTTCCTTTTCAACTAAGATGTTAACTACAAACACAAGTGGGTCGTGTCAAATCATGTCTCTTGCCACCCCCTCGTGTTAGTAGGAGAAAATGACACAACCCAAGCACAAGAAGGTGGGTTTTGTATTGTGTCGGCGGAATGAAAGTGGCAACCCATGCCTGGTTCACGGTCCATAGTGTGCTACCGTGTTGTACCGATCGTGTCATGGTCGTGCTTGATCACGCTCAAGCAATTCCTTCACTTTAAGCCTTTTTTTTCTTTTGAGCGTGCAAAAGTGTGTCGTGCTTGGACTAGTCACAATTTTTTTCCTCAAATTCCGACTCAGGCACAACCTATTGCATGTCGTGCTGTGTTGTGGATTTACAAATGATTTTTCTAAATAAAATATAATTAGGTTGTTTTTATGTAAATAATTCAATTGACCAGAGTGAGATTTACTGACAACCTGATTAGCCGGAGTTGGTGAGAAGAGGTGGTGAGCAAAGTTTGGAGAAAAAGGAACATACATCGGATGTAGTACCTCTATTTTTTTTTTGAGCATATATGTATTTTTTTGAGCTTATTACCCCAAACTTTATTTGTTTTTAAGCAAATGTGTATCTTTTTGAGCATATTAAAGTTTATAGGTTAGATTTTAGTTTTTTCCGTCAGAACTCAAATTCAACTAAACTTATATATATATAATATTTTTGAGTTTTATTGTAATTTTTTAAAGTTTAATGTTTAAATAAATAAACTCAGTAACTATATAAGAAAACTCGTAATTTCTAAAATAAAACTCAAAAATTTTACTATAATGCTCAAATATTATAATATGAGAGGTATTACATTGGATGTACCATCCACTTACTGCAAAGTTGGGGTTGGTTGGAGTTAGTGACTTGGACGAGGGAATGAAAGAGAAAGTAAATCATCTTAAAAGCTTCCGTCGATCTTCTTAAAGATCGTCTTCTACTTAAAGACCTTCTACTAAATTAGTAAGTAAAAGATATACCATGAAAATTATGAATTAAATAAGTCATTATCCTCATCATGTGAGGTCTCTCAATAACCTATTGAAAAAACTTGGACCATCCCCGAGCAATAGTCGCCATGATTAGGTTGCGACCCGATTTTACTCTTAATTTTACCTTATTTATCTTGACATGCTTTCATCCTCCCGAGCAGAAGGTCACGACCCGAGTCATCAACCTAATCATTTTTTCCATTTTCCAATCATTTATCACATTTTCTACCCTACCAAAACCTCTCTTTTATCAATCATTTTATTATTTATTATCTATCAACCAATCATAATTGTCCACCTAAGTGGTCACAAATATGGTCAATATTATTCATAACACAAAAACTTGTATAAGACCGTCGCACGTGCGACCAGTTAAAAAGTGACCACATTGTGATAAGTAATGACCACTTTTGAGTAAATAGTGACAACTTTTTTTTAAAAAAAAAAATGACCTATTTTTTAAAAGTGGTCACTTTTTATCAAAAAGTTGTCACATATTACCACAAAATGGTCACATTTTGTAAAAAAACATGGTGAGACCGTCGTACAAGAGAACTACTGTCTTAATTTACTGATTATTTACGACTAATTAATTGATCTCATGGTGACCTAGCTTGGGGATCTCATCTAATAATAATGAAAAAAACGTAGTACTCTCATTAAAAACTTGAATATACCCAAAAATTAGGTTATCAAAAACCGTATCTTCTCTGCCAAGGCCTTGATCTCAATCTTCCTCTTAACAATAACAATCTTTCACTCATCATCGCAATCCCTAATTCAATTCCACCATACCTTCTCTCCAATTCCCCCAATTTTAATCCCCAAAATCTAGGGTTCTACAAAAAATAATCAAAAATGGTGTTAGCAGAATTAGGGGGGAGCATCACGCGTGCTCTCCAGCAGATGAGCAATGCTACAATAATCGACGAGAAAGTTTTGAATGAATGCCTCAATGAGATCACTCGCGCCTTGTTACAATCCGATGTTCAATTCAAGCTTGTTCGCGATATGACTACTAATATTAAGAAGATCGTTAATCTTGATGAACTTGCTGCTGGTCATAATAAACGCCGTATTATTCAGCAGGTTTACATTTTTTATTTTTCAAATTAGGGTTTTTGGTTTTGTTTTCTGTTTCAGTTTTGATCTTTAATTCTGGTGTTATTGTATTTACTGCTGGAGTTTCCTGTGATTTGTTTAGCCATAGGCGGGTGGTTTCCAGGCATTTAAGTAATTTTGTTATCCATGTCGTTGTTATATTAATATGTTGTAGTCACAGGCGATAGACTTTGGCGGATTATATCCAAGTTTTGATACGATTAATTTGTTATTGAGAGTATTGACATGATTTATATGGTCTATGTTACTCGGACTTGCGAGCGTTTCTTAGTGTTGGGACATAACTATGGTAGTTAATGATTCATGTTTTGGCATAAAGTTATGTCCTACTGTTGTGTGGGCGCACGACAGGCAGCCAATTTGAAGCGTTCTAGACTTCTAGCAACATAGTTTATGGGAGGTGTTGATTAGGTTAATCCATGATTTGTGAAGCGAGTGGCAAGGGTTGCTGGTTATGGGGTTACACACGGTATTGCGTGGTTTGGAGTTTGATTTGATTCAAGGAACAGAGTAGGGTTCTAATATCATTTATGGGTTCAAATATATTCCCGGAATGTAGTCCACAATTGAATTCTATACTAGTAGGGATGAATTCATTTGAGGATCTGCTGACTGACTCCCAAACTATGCAACTGTGGTTACTCATGAATATGCTCGTGGTTGGTGGTTATTGGCCTAGTAAACTATGTAGTTCAGAATTTCATGAACATTATTCCATACAATTTACATCGTATGTAGTAGAAGGAAAATTTAGTTGGGCAATGTGTGTCTCAGGTAGAGTTAAATAAAATTGTTAGCACATTTTAGATTTTTAAACTTGTAGGTGCCACTTAAATTTAGTTTGGCAATGAATGAGCTTCTTTTTCTTCTTAGGCTGTCTTCAGTGAGCTGTGTAAGATTTTGGATGCTGGGAAGCCATCTTTTGTCCCAAAGAAGGGGAAAACAAGCGTTGTTATGTTTGTTGGTTTACAAGGTAATCAAAACCTTAACCATTGGAGTATTTTGAGTTTGTCCTTGTTCTACATTGAGGCTCTCACTTGCCTCCTTTTGACTTATGTGTGAACTTGATCTCTCTTTATTATTCTGCTACATATTATTATACCAGGTTCTGGAAAGACAACAACTTGTACAAAGTATGCACATTATCATCAGAAAAAGGGTTGGAAACCAGCTCTTATTTGTGCTGATACTTTTAGAGCTGGTGCTTTTGATCAGTTGAAGCAGAATGCAACCAAAGCAAAAATTCCATTTTATGGAAGGTACCTTTACACCATCATATGCTTTTACTACGTACTTACGCTTCTATAGCTTATTTTGGAGATGGGAAGTTATAGAGATGCCCTTTCAATATGTATGTGTCAGTTACACATAATGCTCATAAATCAACGATCACATTTTGTGAAAAGTATAAAAAGTTAGTTTGATTAGATGCAACACACTTCCACTTTGCATGTATTATTAATAGCTTGATAGATGGTTTTGAAGTATATCTCCTCCGGTGATAACCTACTTTTTGTCAACAGTTATATGGATTCAGACCCCGTGACGATTGCTGTCGAAGGTCTAGAAAAGTTTAAAAAGGAAAATTATGATCTTGTCATTATTGATACAAGTGGACGTCACAAGCAAGAAGCAGCTCTGTTTGAAGAAATGCGACAAGTTGCTGAAGCAACGGTAATCGCGGGAACCAACTTTATTCTTTGACCTTGTTTGTATACTGTGCCGTGTTGTGTTGAATGAGAACTAGTTGATTAGTTGTGTCGAATTATTGTAATTGCAGAAACCAGATCTTGTCATATTCGTCATGGATAGTAGCATTGGTCAGTCTGCATTTGAGCAAGCTCAAGCATTTAAGCAAAGTGTTGCTGTTGGTGCTGTTATTATTACAAAAATGGATGGTCATGCAAAGGGAGGAGGTGTTCTGAGTGCGTAAGTGTCCATATTAAGTCAACCTGTTTTTTTATTTTTATTTTTATTTTTATTTTTTTCGTCATTTTTTCAATTTTTACGATCATTGATTACGTTGCCTCCTACTACTTTGGAGGCTATCCAGTCTAAATGAAGGATACAACTAATATAGTATTAGGAAGAGTAACAAGAAACGTAGAAAGTAATCAATTCTTCAACTAGTCACTCAAATGATAGCAGGAGGAAGTTGGTTGTATTACTTCACTTTTCCGTCCGTTCAAATCGATTCACTAACATTTCGATATTGGGCAACTTTTGAAAAACTCTGTTAGAACTTAGAAGTATATGGGTTCAGTATCCCTGCTCTTATATGCTATTTGCACTTAAAAGCAACCCTTCAAATTTTCAGGATACTCTTGCTAGAATCTAGCATATAAGTTTCATGTTTGGTTTGCCATTTTATTTGACCTGCTGTAGTATCGCATAAAGACAGACAACTCAGTGGCTTCCAGCGTCGTTGAATTTCGAACGAATTTCTGTTATGTTTAAATGCAGCGTGGCCGCAACCAAGAGTCCTGTGATATTCATAGGAACAGGAGAGCATATGGACGAGTTTGAAGTTTTTGATGTCAAGCCATTTGTTAGCCGTCTTTTGGGTATAAATCTAACGTTCTATTTTGTACTTGTTTGACATTTTGATATATTTATTTCCTTGATTTTAACAGTGTCTCTCTTTCTCTTTGATAGGTATGGGTGATTGGTCAGGGTTTATGGATAAGATCCAAGAAGTTGTTCCCATGGACCAGCAACCTGAACTTTTACAAAAGCTATCTGAGGGGAATTTTACTCTCAGAATCATGTATGAGCAATTTCAGAATATACTTAAGATGGGCCCTATTGGTCAGGTGGGCTATATATTCTTCTTTTAGCTTGATGTGTACTTCATTTTACTGATCAATGGTCATAACTTCTGAAAATGTGTGCCTGTGTAATGTTTGGGATAGGGAGACATTAGTTTCTTTTGTTGAAACTCTTATTTGAGGTCTGCTATTTAAGTTCGCTTCAACTACTAGCTATTATTTTTTGGGAGTTTTTGAATGTGACTTGGTACGTATTTTTGATACTTATAGATGTTCGGACAGAAGGGGAGCCTTGACGCACCGGTTAAGGTGTTGCTATGTGACCTTGAGGTCACGGGTTCAAGCCCTGGGAGCGGCCTCTTGCCAAAATGGCAAGGGAAGGCTTGTCCCCATTACACCCTTGTGGTGGGGCCCTTCCCCGGACCCTCGCCTAGCGGGGATGCCATCGTGTGCACCGGGCTGCCCTTTTTTTTATAGATGTTCGGACAAACGTGTTGTCTGAGTGATGTAACTAAATGAAACCAAGTACCCCCGTTTCTGCTGTAGGTATTTTCAATGTTGCCTGGTTTCAGTGCTGAGCTAATGCCCAAAGGTCAGGAGAAGGAAAGCCAGGCAAAGATTAAGCGATATATGACGATAATGGACTCAATGACAAATGAAGGTCAGTTAGCTTGTCTGTCACAGTTTGACTTTCCTTTTTTAGTAAGTCATGTGTGACCGTCCCACTGTGAGACCAACACTTTACGTATTTATTCCTCAATTTGTGCATAAATGGTTAAACAAATATAAAGACGTCTCATGTAAGAATTTAGATTCATTTTATATAAAAACTGTGAGATTAATTAATAATCTGATCAATTTCTACTAGGGCTTCTTAATAAGTTAAGAGTCTGGTCTACTTTGTTACCTTGAGTATTTTTAAACCAGAATCCACTCTTAACTTTATTTCGATTATTTTGTTGCAGAGTTGGACAGTTCGAATCCAAAGCTTATGAACGAATCACGAATTATGCGTATTGCTCGTGGTTCAGGCCGTCATGTTAGAGAAGTTGGGGACATGTTAGAAGAGTTCAAACGACTTGCCAAGATATGGAGCAAGATGAAGGGACTTAAGATCCCTAAGAAGGGAGATCCATCTAGAAATCTTAATGCAAAAACCATGGGTAAGATCTTGCCGTCCCAAATTCTGAATCAAATTGGCGGCGTGGGTGGCTTACAAAACTTGATGAAACAAATGGGTAACATGGGTTCGGCTAAGGACATGATGGGTATGTTTGGAGGTGCGGACAAGTAACCAGTTATCATTACTGGGTCACTCGAGTCAGGTTTGCTTTGCCCATGTCTAGTCTGGCTACGTTGCCGCTGACTGCTGTTCCTGTTTGCCGATGTGGCGAGTTTAGCTCTAAAAGTACAGTTATATAGGTTACCTTGCTTTATTTGTTCTATACTTCTATTCCCCCCTAACTATTGCAAACCAGTCCACTTATTTTGCTAATTACTTCTGGCCTGTTCAAATGTGGAGTACAAATTTTTTTGAACAAAAATTATGCTAGTTGAATCTGTATTCTCAAATATGCTCCAAAAATAGAAAAATGTATGCGTATATTTCTTTGGATACACAATTTTTTTGAGGGGGTTAAATGAGCCACAAAAGCATTGCAATAAAGGAGGCGTTTGGTTTATGCAAGGACAAAGGAACGGAATCAGGAAAAAGGGAAAGGAGTGGAATTACCTATCAATCTGTCATCAAGGAGCTCATCAGCCGAGTAATTGGCTTCCTTAATAATTATCCCCCGATTAAAAATTTACCTCCAAATTATTCCAGGTGAAATTTAGGACACGGGACAGATCATTTAAATAAATAAAATATACTCCCTCCATTCTTTTTATATCACCCAACTTTTGTTTTGACACCATTCACAATCGACTATTCAACGTCGGTTTTCTCTCAATCCGTTCACGGAAATATATTCATGTGAGATCTTTTTTGGATTGTCTTGATAAGAGGATTAAGAATATCAAACTTTTATAATTTTTAGTAGTATGTAGCTAAAGATATAATCAAAACAAAATGGACATCGGCAAACGTGAATAATGAGATGGGGTGAGATAAAAAGAATGGAGGGAGTACTATATTTTATGGTTATAAATAACGTATAATTTTATTTTTATCATGTATTTGAAGCTAAATCTAAACAAGTAAAGGTATAGTTCGACCTTTGCTATAACTAATTCTCATATTTCCATCCAAACCTATCTTCTAACCGATCTTTTTTAAAATTTTATTTCTCATCTAAACTATTATATATTAAGCCATGTGTCCAACGAGTGTCGAGTGTCCGAGTATCGAACACAGGACGGCTAATTAGGAGAAATGTTCGTACTACCTGTCCGTACTACCTTGACGATAAACACATAAAGAGATACTCCGTACAAAAGAACGTACAACTTGGTGAGAAACTACCCACAAAGTTTCCTTATTTCCTTAAATACGATATATTGACTCCGCTTGTATCCTTACACGCATCACATAAACCATAATAAAACCATGTCACCAGTGGCAACTAGAGTTGGCAGTGGGCCGTGCTGGGCCGGCCCGCGTGCCGGCCCATCGTGCCGAAACACATAAAATGACCCGTTTGTCCCGTGCTTTTCGGCCAATGTGTCGTGTCGTGCCTGGCCCGGTGACTGAAAGCCAAGTCGTTGCCCGCCCATGGCACGGTGGATTTGCGTGTGGTGCCGTGCCGGCCCATGGGCCGGTCGTGCCATATTCATGGGCCGGCCCGCGTGTTACATATTTCTTTTTAAAAAAACATTTTTTTTACTTGTTTACTTGTTTTATTGTATTTTTAATGTATACGATTTAATCAAATAATTAAGAAACGATGAAAAAAAAGAATTTGTTATTAAACGATTAAGAAACGATGTTAAAAAAATACTTCAATCTTTTATTAAAAAAGTATGAAACGATACAAATTTACAAGTTTAATTAATTAAAAATACAATAAAACGATTAAGAAACGATATTAATTAGTAATTATTAATTACTTTTGCTTGAATTTCCGAATTTCCGATTCAACAAACCCAATTAACTACTTTATATAACTAATTATTTATACTAATAATTATTTTATATAAGATTTTTATATGTTTATAAGCTATATTGTAAGAATTATATAAGAATTAAGAATTTAAGTTAAGTAGAAGAGAAATAGAGAATAATAGATGGATTGAATTGTGAAAAATGAAGTCCACCGTGCCTCAGACCGGGCCGGTCGTGCCGGGCCGGCGTGCCTCTTGCGTGCCATGCCCGCCGTGCTTCGGGCCGTGTCGTGCCTAGGCACAGATTTTTCGAAAATTGTGCGTCGCAGTCCGGAGGTAGCCCGACCGTGCTTGTGCCTTGCCGCCTCGAAAACGCCGCTGTGCCGTGCCGTGTCGTGCTCCGTGTTGGGCCATGCCGCCCACCGTGGCTCAGCCCATAATGCCATCCTACTAAAAACAACTTAATATGTAAACCCCTTTCAAATTTGTTGTTTTCATTCGCAAGAGTTAGATCGAAATCGAATCATGACCACTTTCTTAAAAACTATGACGGAGTATTATTTACAATATATATAATATCTATACAATAGCATAAAATTGGAAAGTGATAAATATTACAAAACTCTATCACACAGAAACAAATAATAAAACACCACGATAAACACATAACGAGGTACGAAAAAATCGTCTTTCAACAATTTAGTGAACAATTATACCCACAAAGTTTTTATATTTCTTAAATACGATATATTGACTCCACTTATATTCTTAAACACATCCCATTAACCATAACAAAACCATGTCACCACACAACCGGGACACTTTGCCTCGTCAGATACTGAAACCAACTTAATGTGTAAACCCTTTCAAATCTGCTTTTTTTCATTTGCAAGAACTAGAAATCGAATCAAACCCTAACCACTTTCTTAAAAACTATTATTAATATATATATATATATATATATATATATATATATATATATATATATATATATATATATATATATATATATATATATATGGGTTGGGATCCGGTGAGAACCACCTTACAATGAAAACCGGCATGGAATTTTATGGTCGGAGAACATATTTCTTGGTCTAGAAAATAAATACTAGTGACGGAAAAATGATGGATACGAAAAAATAGATAGTAGGTGCACGCAAATAAATAATAAGTATCTCACATTGATTTCCGTCACTAGTATTTATTTTCTAGACCTAAAAATATGTTCTCTAGCTTTAAAATGTCATGCCGAATCCAATTATGTTATTAATTTTTTTAAAAAAAGTCCGTAAGGTAGAGTTCTCACAAGGTTCTCATTGTAAGGTGGTTCTCACCGGATCCCAAGGCATATATATATATATATATATATATATATATATATATATATATATATATATATATATATATATATATATATAGGGTTGAGATCCGGTGAGAACCACCTTACAATGAAAACTGGTGAGAACTCTTCCTTACGGAGTTTTTTTTAAAAAATTAAGGACATAATTGGATTCGGCATGGAATTTTATGGTCGGAGAACATATTTCTTGGTCTAGAAAATAAATACTAGTGACGGAAAAATGATGGATACGAAAAAATAGATAGTAGGTGCACGCAAATAAATAATAAGTATCTCACATTGATTTCCGTCACTAGTATTTATTTTCTAGACCTAAAAATATGTTCTCTAGCTTTAAAATGTCATGCCGAATCCAATTATGTTATTAATTTTTTTAAAAAAAGTCCGTAAGGTAGAGTTCTCACAAGGTTCTCATTGTAAGGTGGTTCTCACCGGATCCCGAGTCTATATATATATATATATATATATATATATATATATATATATATATATATATATATATATATATATATATAGATTCAGGATCCCGTGAGAACCAAATTACCATGAGAACCGTGCGAACTAAATCACAACCGTCAATCCAAATCGCAGTAATGGAAACACTGTCTTCTATCTCATTCCCACTGCCACTGCCACTCCCCACATATCCGTTCCTCCTCTTTCCCACTGCACTCCCGACATCTCCGTCCATCCTCTTTCCCATTACCACCACCGTCATCTCCGTCCTTCCTCTTTCCCACTACCACCACCGTCATCTCCGTCGCAAGTGATATAAACAATTCGATTTCTGAAATTATCGTTTCCTAATTTTCAGTATTAATTAGATAATCAAACATATTAGATTATAATATGACACAATTACAACTTATTTTGTTTAATAATTCTGAAATGGCAGGACGTTATGATCCAAATTCTTTTGAGGAGGAGGAAGAAGTTAATCCCTTTTCTGTAAGCATCTTCATAAACCCTTTTTAGCCCTTTATTTGATTTATTAAAGTTTTAGTTTTTGTTATTGAATCTTATATACATTCTGATTTTTAGTTCCTGGGATTAGTGGGTTTTTGATGTTTTAAGTTTTAATTTGTCAGATCGGGATTAGTTTTCAGTCATCTTTCAGTCAATCTAAGTGGAGTGATGGATTAATTTGTTGATTATTATTGTTAGTTTGATGTGAAGAAATAGGAAAAATTGCAACTTTTTTGATGTATGATTTAATAATGTACATGAAATGAAGTGAGTTTTATTGAAATTTTGGTTTACAATCTAGTAGAAGACCCTTAAAAGATGGTTGGTTGAGTTGGATCATTGATTTGGGCAATGCTGATGTTCATGTTATTCAGTTAACTTTCGAGGAAAAGCTTTTGATTTTGTGACACTCTATTGTCATGCACTTTGACATTATAAGTACTCCATTGAAGAAATGAAAGTGGTTGGAATGTGATATATGCGCCTGATGATGAGATCCACGTTCATGTCGGATCATACTCCGTTATTGCAGTCTTAATGGGTTTGGATTTCAAGAGCCTGTTGATTTTTATTCTTGGGTTTGAGTTGATGAGAACTTGCTGATGATGTATGTGAGAATTTTGAGAGTTAGTCTCTTCCCTAGTTCCTTGTCGTGCACTATTACGCGGTTTGGTGTTAGATTCGGATTGGTGAATAGGTTATAGTTTGCACAACTCTTATCGGGTTGAATACAAATAATGCTGGCATCTTAGTAGCAGAACAAACTATCTTCCATGTCAACATTTGGGTTTTAGGATTGACCCTTCAAACCTAAACCTTTTCAATGCTAAGGGTGAAATGAAAGGTATAATGATTATTTCTTGATTTAACATTGCCTGAATCTCTTTATTTTTGTAAACAGGTTTTTGCCAAGTTCGTTATCATTGATTAATGGTTTTTATTAGTTTTTTTTTTTCTAATTTTAATTATACAATTGAATTTTCGACTAAGATTGTTGTTTGTTTCAGGTTCCGCCATCACTGGTCCCATCGGAAAGGAGTGTGCTGATCTGTGGCCGAGAATTGCAAGTGCAACTAATGCTATTATCATTTTGTTTTGGTTTTGAACACTCGATGGATGCTTGTAGTTTAAATGAATTGGCTATATTGCCTAGGACATGCGACAACAGTTTATGTTTTCATTTGTTTTTATTGTAGTGGATTGATGCCCATCCATTGCCTCCGCGCCTGACCTTATTTGTTATTCCTGTTCGCTAATCATTTTATTTATCCAACATTTGGTGCTCATTTTGGTTGTGTTTGAGTATCTCAACAGTAAGGGGTAAGGGTTTTTGGGTTGGGTTAAGCGACTCTGCGGTAGAGGGCCGCTTTATCCAAACCAAAACCCCTCTCGTCCTCATTTAGGAGTGATTTTATGAACTAGTTACGTGTTTTGGTACTAGGTACATTTCGAAAAAGTAGTAGGTACATTCTAAATGTATAGAAGGTACGTCTCCTCCGTATACCCCCTTCCCAACAGTAACGGTAAGGGTTTTTGGGTTGGGTTAAGCGACTCTGCTGTAGAGGGCTGCTTTATCCAAACCAAAACCCCTCTCGTCCTCATTTAGGAGAGATTTTATGAACTAGTTACGTGTTTTGGTATTAGGTACATTTCGAAAAGGTAGTAGGTACATTCTAAATGTATAGTAGGTACATTCTAAATGTATAGTAGGTACGTCTCCTCTGTATACCCCCTTCCCAACACCTTCCCAACAGTAAGGGTAAGGGGTTTTGGGTTGGGTTAAGCGACTCTGCGGTAGAGGGCCGAGTTATCCAAACCAAAACCCCTCTCGTCCTCATTTAGTAGAGATTTTATGAACTAGTTACATGTTTTGGTACTAGGTACGTTTCGAAAAGGTAGTAGGTACATTCTAAATGTATAGTAGGTACGTCTCCTCCGTATACCCCCTTCCTAACAGTAAAGGTAATGGTTTTTGGGTTGGGTTAAGCGACTCTGCGGTAGAGGGCCGCTTTGTCCAAACCAAAACCTCTCTCGTCCTCATTTAGGAGAGATTTTATGAACTAGTTACGTGTTTCGGTACTAGTTACATTTCAAAAAGGTAGTAGGTACATTCTAAATGTATAGTAGGTACGTCTCCTCCATATACCCCTTCCCAACAGTAAGGGTAAGGGTTTTTGGGTTGGGTTAAGCGACTCTGTGGTAGAGGGTCTCCTTATCCAAACCAAAACCCCTCTCGTCCTCATTTAGGAGAGATTTTATGAACTAGTTACGTGTTTTGGTACTAGGTACATTTCGAAAAGGTAGTAGGTACATTCTAAATGTATAGTAGATATGTCTCCTCTGTATACCCCCTTACCAACAGTAAGGGTGCGTGTTTTTGGGTTAGGCGACTCAACGGTAGAGGACAGCCTTATCCGCACGAGGAGTGCTGGCAATACAACAAATGATATGGACTAGTCAACAAGCCCTCCGACCAATTAACAAACACCTCACCATCGAAACTCATCGCCCAATTCATTAAGAATGCAATTAAATTTCCAAATTTTAATTTAATCACTAAACTAAATTAAACTGCTACGGAGTCACTAAATAAGACAATAAACAATATATCATTGATTTAATCTTTTCCTCAAATCAACTACTACAACACTAACATTATCCGTGCTCCGCCTCGCCAAAGCCAACTTGGTCAACAATATTGAAGCATCGGTGCACGCCTTCTCGGAATTATGAGTAAGCCAAAACCCCCCTCATCTTCATTTGGGACCGTTTTTTATGAACTAGTTACATATTTTGCTACTAGGTACATTTCGAAAAGGTAGTAGGTACATTCTAAATATATACTCCCTCCGTCCCGGTCATTTGTTATCTATTTCCATTTTGGGGTGTATTATTGAATTGTTATCTATTTCCATTTTTGGCAACTTTTTGTGGATGACATTTGATTACATGTGGGGTCATATAATTTGTGTGGTCCAAATTCATTTTCTTAATCTTTGTGTCAAAAGCAATAGATAACAATTGATCGGGACGGAGGGAGTAGTAGGTACATGTCCTCCGTAGGTGACCCATTTCCACATGAACTCGATCCGTCTCAACCACTGTTCACTAGGATATACCCTTTTCGAACCGATGTGCAAAGAGTTTAGGTAGACGTACATAAACATAGATATGATAATTACAAATTGTTTTTCAGATTTGCATTACACAACAACACAAGTAGGCACAAACATAATTCACAAAAACACCAAATTTCGAGTCTATACGAAAACATTGCTATCACTAGTATCCCGCGAGTCTTGCTTAAGGCGAAATCTCCATTTTATCTTTAAAACGGATCAAATATTAGCACAGGGTGCTAATAAGGACAAAAATTTGGGTAGTTTCTGGTCAACTTGTCATGTAATTTGATAGTTGGGTGATAAACAAGAATTTGTAGAGTAGGATATGATGCCCTACTGGGAATCATCATCATCAGAGCAAGCACAAGCAGGGGTGGTGTAATAAAAGGGACCAAGTGTATACTTAGTTATATCTCTATACACAACAGAAGGCTGCCTTAGCTTTACCCTTGTCTTTCCTTGAGCGAAATTCGTCGCAATGTTGCACGATGGACCAGGAGATGACACTAATCTCAGAATGCAGTTCTTGGGGTTCAGCTTCTTCCCATGTACACTCTTCTCCATCACCATGCTGAATTCTCCATCCTCATCGGTTTTATCGCTTTTATAGCACATTTGCCTTGTAAAAACCCATCATAAGTCAGAACAAACCTATCCTAAAGTTCATTTTTGGAGCGGTCAAATGATAGGTCCACTGTGTCATCATGATCATCAATATTAAATCCGCAGGAGACCTCAGAATCAGAGAAAGGTATTCCAAGAAATCGATACCCATTCCATGGGCCTGTACGCCAGTAGGGTTTATCGCCAACAACAATGAAGAATTCAATCACACCTCGTGGAAGACTAACAAGGCGAAAGCGACCTCATGATGGATCATTATTGCTCTTCCATGATTGAATGTTTGTTTAGTATCATGCAAACTTTTATTAAAGGTCAGCTTTATACCGGAAAGAAATGAATCTGTGGGATTGTCAAAACTCTGCCAAATCCTGGTATCACTACCTTCTAAACGCAGAATAAGGTTGCCGGTATCTAAGAGCTGAGCTAATAATAAACCAAAAATAAATAATCACTTGCAGGATTCTCAAACCTTATTACTGCATCTAAGATACAAAACTGTCAAGCGAATGTCAGCATAAAAGCCGTAACCACTTCGGGATCAATGAAACTATAAAGCTTACAAGAAGAAACAAATCTAGCTATACTATGAGTAACTATGAGTAAGCCATACTTTCCAGAACAAATGAGTAATATATTGTAGCTATCAAATGAGTAATGTAAGCCGATCCTTTCTCGAGCAGGTTATAGCCAATTTCAGCTACTTACGCACCCTGGAGATTGGGGACAGTGAGTAGGAAGCTGAAGCACTTAAGAGGCCTTAAGCTATCTAACAACCCTTTACTGAAAACACTCCCTGATACCGTTTGCAAGTTACTGAAACTAGAAACTCTAGATCTTTACCGTTTGTGTGAGACTCGAAAAGTTACTCGAGAACAAGTCTACCCTTAATAAGGTACGTTTCGAAAGAGCCATAGGTACATTTTGAATATATTGTACATACATTTCTTCCACTAAAACCCAGCAAATTAAATCAAACAGATTCATTATAAAATAAATTTTTTCGACTAAAACCCCAACAATAAACTAATATTCAAACAAAATGTGTAGGGATAGTAAAAGGGAAGAGAGATTACACTACCAATATGACATTTTTTTAATTAAAATGCTAAAGTTTCATACAAACACAATGTAATTAGCCTGAAAACCCCAATTGTTTTGCAATTTTTCAATTGATTATACACCCTAATTCCCCAAAACCCTAATTCCCCCAATTAATTTGACATTCTGCATAAAATTAAACTCGTCAAAACTATAGTTAATATATGTTCAATGATAGTAAATAAAAACCAAATTGAAGATAAAAATTTCGATCAAACTAATATTTTCGATTAAACTAGTATACATTATTTTCTGAACTAACCTTTGTTTGATGAATAAATGATGAACTTTGATTTTTGAATCTCGGATTTTGTTTTGTAAAGGTTAATTTAACGCTGGGATTCGTCGGGGTGGACGTCCGAGGTTGAAGGAGACAGCCATTGTTTTATTTTGAAGAAGCTAACAGTAGAAGAGAAACGCGAACTCGAGCCTGAGGTTAATTTCCTTATTTTGTCTTGGTTCTCACGGTTCTCACTGTAACTTGGTCTCACGGGAACTCGAGCCTATATATATATAGGCAAGATCCAGTGAGAATGATCATTCGGTGCATACGGTGAGAACGATACTCATCCCTTAGAATGGAGTGAGATGAACGGATGATAATAATTTCAAAGGAAAGTGTGAATAATTTCAAAGGAAAGATAAATTTGAAAAGAAGAAATTTGTACTTCCAGAATCTATAAAAATAATTTAAAAGAAATATCCCACGTGTAACTACCCAAAATCAAAACTCACCCCTTACCTTCTTTCTCCCTCATCCTTAACATTTAATATTACTGTATAAAATATCCCTCTTCCTATTCATAAACACGCCGCATCCACCACCACCAATCTAACTTTCTAGCCATTCAACAACCACCAGAGGCGGCGGTCCTTCTCCCCCTCGGACGGTCAACTGTGATTACTGTTTCATTTTAGATGTACTTTGTTTTCCTCAGTCCAAGTTCAAGGTCGGGTCTTTTGTGCAACGGACGAGGTCCCCGACGATATCTTTGATTCTATGGCGGTTATAAGTGGCACACGATGTTGGTGGTAACCTCAACGAGTGATGTGCCTCGTTCTGGCCGATGACTACCGGAGTTGCTTTTATATCGTTGATGTCAGTCGCCGGAGATACGCACCTCTAAATTAATTGTCAGCATTAACTTCGTCGTTGTCGGTTCTAATATGGTTGTCGATGGCTGAATTAGTGAAGATTGCAAATTTTAGATGTCGGAGATGCACGATGATGGTTGATCCAACACTAGTCAGGTGCACAAAATTAATGTATCTAGTTTATAAATTGATGTATCTCAACCCAATTTCAATGTACCTAGTATGTAATTTTGTGTATCTATGTTAAATACAGTAAAACAGTAGTTAGATACATCAAAAAATAGTCTAGATACATTGAAATAGACGGGAACCCAATGAAGCGGAAGTAATTCGATGGCATTGTGATAGGAGCGATGATCGGAGATCCGGTGATGCTAAAAAACACAGAGCATATAGGGGACGACAAAATTAAAATAGTGGTTAGATGCATTAATATAGTGGTTATATGCATCAAATATTAGTGTTCATACATTAAAATAAATATGGAACCAACGAAGAAGATGAGACCAGGTAGTTGCGGTGGGGCTAAGTTACCATCGGCGATGGTGTGTGAGAGTCACGGTTAGAGTTCGGTGGCGAAGGAAAGAATAGCGAGTACAAAAGAAAATGGATAACTGTCGTGAGGGATGAAAGGTATCACCGGTGACATAGCCAGTTCGTCGGTGATGCCGACTGGTCGAGGTGGTGCCATCGGAAGTCAGTTTGTCGATGGTTTTGAAATGTGAGAGTGTTGAGTGGAGTGACTGTTGGTAAGAATCTGTTAACTCGTATGGTATTTGTATTATTAAATAAGGACTGTCGGATTGATTTTAATCCTATGGTTGGTAAGTGTTCTCACCGTTCTCACCGAGTGATCGTTCTCACCGGATCCTATATATATATATAGAGAGAGAGAGAGGCAAGATCCGGTGAGAACGACCATTCGGTGCATACGGTGAGAACGACTCTCCTCCATTAGATGAGAGTTAATTGAAAGGCTAAGATTAAATTTTAAATTAAACCAAGGGAAATTTAGGGCTCAATTTTTTTATTCCTACAAAACAAACTAAAACTTTCCAACATAGACAATATTTGATTGGAAAACACCGTTCTTTTCCTTCCCTTTTATTGTACCGAAAGTTCGAAACAAATGCAGGTATTAAAATGTCAAGTTGCATATATTCTGTCTCTGCAGGTAGGAGTTGATCACTTAAAATTTAAACAATAAATTTTGGGTATTGGCTTCTATCTCTTAGGGAAGGCTTGGTAATCACTATGATTGACACACACTAAAATATTTTTATGCAAACTGTGCGGTGTGAAGTTGTACTCTAGGATCCTTGATAAACGTTTGTTTGGCAATTTATAATTGTTTTCCTTATTTCTGTAAACAAAAAATGCATTTCCGTCTCTTATAGGTTTACAGAAGTTAGAAAACCTTTAAAAGTTTGAAGACAGTGTTGAGGTTAATAGTTTTCTTGATGTTTTTGTTGCGCAGGACCATCGGCAATTTGAACAACGATATTATGAATATCTGGACAGTTTTCGTTCCCCAAATGGACCAATTTATCTACTCCGTCAAAAAATGTATCTAGGTTTAAGTAAAAAAAAAATGTATCTACTCCGTTAAAAAATGTATCTAGGTATATGTAAAAAAGTAAAAAAAAATGTATCTACTCCGTCAAAAAAAAATATATCTACTCCGTCCAAAAATATATTTACGTTTATGTAAAAAAGTTAAAAAAAATGTATCTATTCCGTCAAAAAATGTATCTAGGTTTAGGTAAAAAAAGTAAAAAAAAATGTAACTACTCCTCCAAAAAATCTACAACCCCTATAAATGTGCAAACTTGGTAAATTATGAACAGTAGGCCAGTAACTTCCGTGCCTAGCATGTGATGAACAGCGTCGCCTTTGTCATCTTCTACTTCTGAACGGTTATAAATACCGAGGCATGATGCTCGTTTTTTTGTTTAAGAGGTAGTTGTCTGTTCTTCTTTAATGTGTTGTTTTTAGCTTTCGTTAGGTTTATTTATTAATCTTATACATCTGCTGAATTTTAGTGATGTTGCTTTAGTTAATATTATTAACTGATTTTATCGATCAATAATGCTTCCTAATCGACCCCTGTTTTCACTGTTGACAGGTTGATTTGCATTGTCTGTTTTTAAGCTTGTTGTTTTAGAATTCCGTTTTGTCTCTTTATTCTTTATTATTCTCATCTGCTTGAGTTTAATTCTTCTGTAATCAATAATCGGTCTGTGTTTTGCTAATTGTTCCTTGATTTCTCTGTTATAGGTGGTCAAAGTGTGATTCGGTATGCCTATGACTAACATTGATGAGGTGCATTATCTTCAAGAACGGATTGATGGTATTGTTAATGGATTTCGTCCCTTGTTCTATCGTTTGATGGTTGTTCTGAACAACGATGTTATTTGGAACCTCATGAGGCGGGAGGGTTTCGGACTCTCATCGTTAGAATTGACAATGACTCGCCGGTACAAGGTTCAGAGACCTGTTATTCCTGATGAGAGCATAACTAAGGGTATGTTTAATCTGCTTGGCTTTAATTGGATGTATGATTCAAATTAATTGCTTTTAGGACTTTTGATGAACTTTAACTGGCTGTTCTGCAAATCATCTTCATGTACTTGATTATTTTTCATTTTCTTCTGAAAACTTGCTTTCTGATTTCCATAGAATTGGTCATATGGTTATTGGTTGTGCTTACATATTCTGTGATTTAAGGAGCTCCGATTCTCTTTTGGAACCTGTTTTCCTTAGTTTCTTCATCTATATGCTTACTTTTCTATGCATTGTCAACTGCATATTCTAATTATTTGTTTAACTTTACACATCTTTATCAACTTGAGAGTTCTCACTTTCTGATGTAGATTGAATTGGTTAACTGATTATTGGTCAGGCTTGGTGTCAATGTGTCAATACTTGAATAGTAAACTTGATTATTGTTAGTGCTCACATATTATGTTATTGACCTTTTTAAATTTCATTTAGTGTGTCAGTACTGAAGAAGTTAACTGACATAGTGGTGTTTTTGTGTTACACAGAAGTGGTTGCCATGAAAAGGGTTGAGTTAAGCAACTTAGAGGTTGAGGTTGTTGAGTTCTTCAAGAGATGTGAAACTATTGTTCCTCATATGACTCTATATCATCTATGCATGGCTACAGGTGAGGTATTCGGAACGAATTTTAACAAGCTTGATATATATGAAATCTATTATAGTCATCTGGAAGAAGAGCTATGGAAGCCGAATTGTTCCTCGTCTGATGGTTGTTCTACGGATTAGGGGTTATAGTGGTTCAGAGAGTCTCGCTGATGAATTTGTGATGTATTATCTTAGTTGTTCTATGGACATGTTATTTGTTCTGCAATCTAGCAACAGTTTATGGTGCTGTAATTTTTTACATATGTTTAATAGAAGTTTTAGTTTATTTAACATGTATAATTGTCTAATCGGCAAACTGTAATCATAGTGCTGAAATCTTTGATCTTGAGATTATAGGTTGTTTGGGTAGGTAAGTTGGGGTGTTGTCTTGTCAGAAGACCTTACTTTTGCCCATACTTTAAGTACTAACAACCACTGTAGTAGTATTGGTTATCTAAGTTTGCAAGCAACTTTAAAGGAGCAGAAATTATTATACTGTTCACTCATATGTACTATAGTGTGGAAGCGGAAGTTGAAGTTGTGTCCCTCCATTTACTTAGCTGATTAGTATAGCTAACTACGAAAATTTAGAGCAGTGTCTATACATTATTCCTATGTTGATAGATGGCTTTCGGTTAATTATGATAGCTGTTGGATGATTACAATTGTTTGCTTTGTTACACGCAACTGGAAGCATATCTAACTATCGAGTGTGATACGTAAAGCTAGACATTTCTGTTACATTGTTCCTGGCGTTGTTGTTCATGTCTTGTAAATATATGTCAGATTTGACATACATTGTATTTATCGTATTTACGTTTAATGAATTAGTTATTTGCTCGTATAAATACCTCTATCAGTTCCTCCATTTAAGGATTGTTGTTGGTGGCGCAAACATTGCTTTCTGCCTGTTGTCTGTTGAATTCGTGTGTTACATGGTTCTACGTACCAGAGTTGCCTGTTAGATGTGTTTAATTGCGGATATTGTTAATGTCAGCTTCTGAATATACGTAAACGTCAAACTTTTTAAAAAGGTGATATTCTTGTTATTATAATTGTAGGCATGTCTATACGCCTTACGTTTCAGCTTATGTATCCCGTTTGCAGTCGCTATGTCCCTACATTTGTTCAAAAAGTTCGTTGTTGTATAAATATGTCACCGGTGTAAAAACTTCGCATGTACATCCCGTTTGCAGACCCTATATCGCTTCCTGTGTAAAAATAAAGCAGAAATGACAAATATGTCGCTTGTGTATAAACTTCACATGTATTTGCTTGTTCAAGTCGGAAAAGTCCAGATAAACATATAAACCGTCGTTTTGTTTGAAGCCTATAATTTTTTACAGAAGGCTTTATTATTTAGGTCTGTTGCAAGTAATTGGTCTGTAGTCTTCTAAGTTCTGAGTTAGATACTAATGTTAGGATTGTTTTTCTGACTTGAATGATTACCTTACTTCTATGACCGCATTATAGATTAACTATTCTTACACTCAATTCTATACACTAGGTAATGTAATTGTTGTACTTTTCCTATATTTAGGGGACAACTGGTTTAGTTACTTTCCACTTATATCTTTAAAATAACTGATACACAGTGGTTATAGTACCCGACCTTTCTGTTGCAGTCTTTATATAAGCTCAAGCATTAATAACTTGGCATTCTGTAGTTTCATTACTTATAATTCATTGTCCTATTTTAGGTTTGTTTGAAATGAACTCTAATCATGCAGTCTAAAATAGTATTGTATATGGTTGTTTTTAATATGCTTTGTGGTGTTGTTAAATGGATACTACTAATTCTAAACAGCTTGATAAGTGTGCTATTACATTCTGAACTATTATCTTTCATATCTGAAGGCTTGCCTCGACGAGTCTTTTTTTGGACGATGATTGTTACTGTTTAATTGTTTGTTCTTTAAATTGGGTGGAGGGTGGGGTGGCCTAATGTCAGGGTGGCCTAATATCAGGCAGTGTGGTAAACTTCTATTCCTATGTGTATATATAGCATGTTTTTATTTGTTTGTCCCGGGCTTCTGGTAGTCTCTGAAATGTAAAATGCTTTTTTGTTCAGTACCTCGTTCTGTTTCAGTGCAAAGTATTTTCGATCTTTTATTTGAAGGTACTAATTTATAGCTCAATTTCACAACTATTCGGCGTTATGGCACTCTATCTATATATTCCTGCTGATATACTTCCCTGCATTCATTTTGCTTTTATAATGGTTGTTATATTTGCTGAAATTGCAGATGGCGCTTGCTACTCCATTACAAATAGTGGTTCCTTAACATCCTTTACTTAAACAGATCACTGCCGAATTGCAGTTCCCTGATCCTGCGTATCATGTTCTAGAGTTGTCTGTAAATAGCGTTTACGTCGTAGTGGAAACGAGGTATCGTTATCGTTGCTCTAATGAGCTTGAGAAGCTTACGTATGTGTGCGAACGTGCTGATACACTTGAAGACTCGTGTGAGCTTGCTGCTAAGAAAGCTGTGCACAATCTTGTTCGACGATGGGCATTAGTTGTTGAGGACTTCTCGTTTGAGCGGTGTGATGTTCTTAAGCATTGCAGTGAATTGTATCATCTGAAGCGCAAAGAGCTACAGAGTATCTCCAAGAATGTTTTAAACCGTGGAGTAGGTGGAACTACATGTGGCCAGCGTGTCAGAACTAATCACATTTGTTTGGAATATGTGCCTCTACTTAGAAAGATTATGAAGACCATACTAATACAGTGTACTCCGTTGGAGTCTGTTATGCATTCTGCAGGGAACTACAGCGCTTGGATTACTATTTTGTCCTCCGCCAGCCCTACTTATAACCCAATATTTATTGTATCAAGGCGTGAAACTCTTGCTGATGCTAGAAACTGTTTAGCTAAGAACGTTGTCATGTACTTGGCATTGGCTTACAACCTTGAAATCATTGACGTCAACTATCAGTCTTCAGAGACTGAAATGGCTGCATTGTTATATAACCTTGAGATAGAGAGTTATTTGACTATGAGGGGGCGGATGTATGAGATATTTAATGAGCCTATTTTTTCAAATAATCTTATTGAACGGGATGATCTTGCATCTGGACATGGAGTTGATGACACTGCAATTATTACACCGGCCTCTCCTACAAAGGACACAGTGCATACCGGTTTTGGAAGTCCTGATAATGTCGTGTACTGCCTGTCGGGTCCCATTCCTGTTCCTTATATGCTACCAGTGGTTCGTGACTTGGGCTGCTGAAGTAGAGTGGATGCTTAGTTATCTGAATATGGTTGAATGATATGTGTGGTTTCAATCTATGGATGTGACATTTTGTGACACTGAGATGACGCTCTCTCTAGCTCCATTGTTATTGCTTCTTGATTAGCTTTTTCCTTTTACGGTGGTAGCATCCCTAAACATTAAGTTGTATCACGTATGGTATCTTCGTGTATGCATGTTTTGATGTTATTGGAAGATTGATGATTACGTTTAGTGTCTGTATTGTTAGTACATGGCTAACGTGTATCACCATTTTATCGGTTTTTAATGCATATCTATATAATATGGAGTAGATTGGTTTGTGGCGGGAATTGCTTCGGATTGTGTGAACATGGCCAATAACAAGTGGGGCGTAATTACTATTGTTTTGTCAGTCAAAGCGTATCTTAGAATAAGGTTTACGATGGCTCTTAGTGAAAAGAAGGTATAATCTTCAGAAATTTCATGTTTGTGATAAATGTATCTAGACTACTTTTGTACAGAAAACTGATGTATAATCACGCCGGATTATACAGTAGTTACACTGATTGCAATCTTCAATATACATGGTTCCTATGTTTTCCGCGTTGGTTAAGTGTACGTCAAATTCAATAAATCAAGGCCACGCTGTTGAGCATGTTTGTCTGGCTGTGATATCTACGCTGTAGTTTGAATTTATTTTATGTATAAACCTTTTTTCCGAGATTTAAGTTAATGCTGCAGGTTGTCCTTCATTCACTTTAGATAGTTAAACACGTCTATAACTATGGCTGTGGTACTGTTGTGTTCAGTAACTATACTGATTGAGTGTGTACAGTTTAATATTGGGGATGGTTAGGATACAAGGTAGTTAACTAATTGTTGGATATGTTTATAGTACATACTTGTAGATATGCAGAAGTAATGTCCTGTCAGAAACACTTAACTTCACCCATACTGTCTAACAAACTGTTCCTCCACTTGTGAGTTAATATAGTCATTAGAGCTTGTTTACAGGTAATATAAATATCTGTAGATGTTATTGCGGAAGTTGTATGTATACTTCTTGCGAACTCATTTTAAAAGGTCTTTTTTTATTCCATCTTTTTATTTTATTATTGGTGCCCAATGTCTGGAAATATGTTTTATGATATCTAATGTTTGTTAGTACTCGTATAACAGAATGTCACAGTCTAGGCAGAGCGCTAGATCCCTTGCAGGCAGAGATGGTGGGTATTCTATAAGAGCCAGGGTAATTGAGAAAATCAGCATACATGGATCCTTAAGTGCGTGTGATCTCGAGTGTCAGCTGATTACGTTTGAAGATGAAAAGGTAATTGTTTACATACTTACATTACAGTTCCTATATGTTTTAAACGTTGTAAGGTGTAGTTTTATGGATAGTCGTCGTACTATTTTGTGTATTTAATTCGGGACGTTATCATGGTACCGCTGCGAGTTATGTGTCAGTCTTTCGTGATAATGTACGTAATTTTACTTTTCTTACTGTAATAGCATGGTTAAGAGAGTAGTTTATTTTTTGCACTCGCCCCTGTATTATATTTTATGTTTCTAACAGACAGTTGATACCTCTGGGGTTTACCTAAACATTGGAATTGCTAATGATGAACACATTATTATGTTGAATTCTCTTAGTCGGTACCCTCTTAAAATGAGCGATTGATAAAGGTAGATTTCAGGTTACTAAAACCATTTTAAAAACGACTATTTTGTGGTGCATAGGTGGTTAATGTTGTTGAGATACTACTTCTGTCATTGTAGGGTGCTAAGATAAGGACGGCGTTTTATAATGAAGAGCTGGAGTTGTTCGGTGATATCATGGAAAATAATGTGGAATATGAAATCACTAATGCTAGAGTCAGAGTGGTTGGAGGTTTCTGCTTGGGCCCTCGGGATCACCAGGTTTATGAAATTATATTCAATAAAGATACCGTTGTTCAGCCTGTGTGTGATGGAGCTGTTATCGTTCCTGAAATTTATGTAGCTATCGCATCCATCCCGCGAAGGCTATCCTTGGAAAATCAATATAGTAAGGCATGATTTACCATTTATGTTTTAGATGACCTGGGTGATTATTAACGCAGACGTTTGGGACTTCTTTTATATATGTAGATGTAATAGCTGTAGTTGTCTTCGTTGAACATATATGCCAAAAGCCAAGACCAGCTGGTCATACTTCTGAGATATGTGAAGTTTTCATAATTGATCAAAGGTATGCGATGTTAACAGCTGCGATTCCGTTGGAGGTATTGGTTCATCATTTGGTTATTTGTATCATTTGATCGTTGTTTATGTTCTGTGTGTTCCTTCTGCGCAGTTTCGAGCAGGTTACACTTATAACTGTGTGGGAAAGAACAGTTGTAAAACAGTTCAGGAATTTGCAGTGTAATACAGGATCCTACCCTGTTGTCAGCTTCACGCATCTGAGAACGTGTAACCGAAATGGTCGGTGATTTACAGTTGTATATAGAAATGTGCTAAGGCAATTGTCATGTCTCTTTTACTGATAATGAGTTGTGTAGGTTTCTCTTTTGCGACTACCAGAGAGACAACTGTGAACGTCAACCCAGAGGGTGACATGGCTGATACTCTGCGCGATTGGTAAGGAATTTAATATTGATGTTAGTTTATATCCTTTGTTTACATGGTGGTAATGTCGAATTGTTTCAGGCAAGCTGCTAATTACGCGTGCCTTAGTTTAAAACATTGTTTACTGTGCAACGTTCGTCGCCCGACTGATGAGCGCGTTATCACCATAATTGGATGGCTTCTTCAACAGGATGTATGTATACCTCTTTTAGATACTACTGAACTATTTTTAACTGACATGTTTCAGAGAGACGTAATCTGCCGGTATCTAATGTTTCTGATTTGTTGGACATTCATTGTTAGTAACTGTCTGGACAACTGCTAAGAACGGTCGCTTAAACTACATACTGCTTTAATGTACTATTAAGGGAGAAGCATTTACCAAGAAGAACGTTTCTGGCTGTGTGTGCATCTTGCTAATATGGATCGGATGAACATCCAATACTACACCGGGTGTAGCAACTGTGGAACTGGTGGTTATGAAGATGTAGGCGTATTGTATACATGTTATACGTGCATACAGGAGAATGTCGTCTCCACTCCAAGGTACGATATTAGTGACCAGCAAGTTACATCCTCTTATGCTTACGTTACTTTGACATCTCAATCGTACAGGCTGATGGTTGTCCTTGACGTCGCGGATGATACTGGGGCTTGTACTTTCACTGCACTTACTAATAATGCAGAGAAACTACTGGACGCAGACGCAAATACTCTCTACTCTATGCTACCGCAGGTATTCATTCCTTGTTCTGTTATCGTTGTCAATGTGCTAGTCAGGTGTACGTGCTTGAGAATATAGTTAATGCAGAAATGGTGTTACAAATTTACTATTATCCGGATATGATAAATTGTTGATATGCGGATTTTATGAAACTGAAACAGGAAAAGGAGGACTATCTTTCTCAAGCTGAAAATCATTTGAAGACTAACCAGTTTTACATCCAAGTGAAGCCAACTAAATCATTTTACTTATCTCGTCATTTAGATTGGGAATTGTCTGATATCTCTCTCAATTAGGGCTGAGTACTGTTAGACTATTGTGAGTGCTGGTAATATGTTTTGGTATGTATGTTTGTATTTGCCTAGGCTATTTTGAACTACTATAACATATCTGGAATTCGGCTAAAGCAGGTTAGGGTTAGTACTGTCTTCGTAGTTGTACGCTATGTTATAAAACACATCTGCTGTTCTCAAGTTTATGTTAGTGTTTACGTGTTTGTTGCTGCTTTGTGTAATAGATTCTGAAATATGTACAGATGTGAAAAGATTAGGACATCCTTGTTAAAACCAGAGATACACTACTGCAAAACTACATCGCTTGTTTTAAAATGCGCTAACAACTAAAACACACAAAACAGACTTGCGATGTTTACAGAACATGGTTTTCCTTAGCCTATCCATAGTTTAGGAATTACAAGTAATATGACGGAGTAAACTTCCGTTCCTTCAGCAGTCTGGATCGTAGTATCCTTCGCTGCCTGACTCTTCACTAAGACGATCTGCAAGTAGTGTTTCCAATATGGCAAACTCCTGATTCCTCCTAATTTTACGATGAATCCTTTTTGCCTCCCTCTTTGACCTGGCATACGCACAAGAACAGTACATAGCAACTGTGCGATAGTCCCTGGTCACCCTTATAGTGCAGTTGACATTTTCTTTCACTAATTGCCTCTCATAATCTACATCCACCTTTGAGGTTTCAGTCCCAACTAGAAATAATGAGGCCCAGGCTTTGCAGACTACTGCCATGCTCTTCTTGTCTGCTTTATCGAGCTTGTCGAAAATAGCAGTTATTATTTCTGGAAGGCTTAGACAGGGGTGGTGAGGCCTGCTGCCATAGGCTGTTTGCTCCTCGACTGTTGTTGTTGAAACAGAGACTTAGATTTAAATTGTTCTCTCTTCCAACTATCATAGTTACTGATAAAATTTAGCTTGTCTTCTTTCCTGATATCCTTAATTACTCTGCATTTAGATACCATTGTTGAATTGAAGATGTTTTCAGGGGGTGTTAATTTCAGCGGTTATCAGAAGGGAGGTGAAGTTTGAGGGGAGTTTTTTTGACGTTTGTGATGTACTTAATGATGGTGTAGATTTATGTCTAATCACTTCCTTTATAGGAAATGTGTAAGAAAGGCCAAAGGTCATGCTTTGGGTGTAGTGAGTCTGGATTGTTATATTCTTAACCATATTTTACAAACTGATGCAATTTGTTGTATTGTCGGAATATGTTATCTGGACCATCCCCAAGCAATGTCGGTTGGGTGGTCGATTTGGGGCCGAGTTAAGTTAATTGTAATTAAGAATTATATTAAATTGGATCGAGAAGATTTGCGTCACAAATCGACCCACTTAGAGGTAAATTGTCTCACCAACCGACCTCATACGCCTCACATTTTTCTTGGTTCCAGCCATTTAAGGTAAAAACAAACGAGAAAAAAAATAAATAAAATAAATTAAGATGGTTGTTTAGAAAGGTTTATTGACTTACGTTCTGACTTTCTACTTGTGAGAGTTAAAGTGGTCATGGTCAATAATGAGATATTAAGGCTTAATATACAATTGACTCAATTAATTTGACTCGTAGCTTGAGAATGGTCTTAATAGTCTTGTTAATTAACATAGTCTTTTAATCTTTGGTTATGTAAATAACTTATTTGTGACTTATATATGATCGATCGAACATAACTCAACCGATTAGAAACTATTTCTTACACATCAAACGATAGGCATACTTGCGTTGTTTACGATACATAACCAAACATTATGAAAAAGGAAGTTAAATGTTTTCTTAACTTTTGGTTCGGGAAAAAAACTTATTATGTGTAATAATAACGTTACGGCCATATAATTAGCGTCTTGTCTAATAATTCTTATATACATAATGTCAAATTGTTCTGCTAATGCATATATATATACATACAACTACGTCTTCGATATAAAACGATTTAAATCTAAAACACGTTCTATTAGAGTAAGAATTAAATATATATCTGGTTGTTCATTCGTGCTGATATTATGAACTTTCCCACCCCAAATGCAACACTACACATATATACGTTATCGCGACTAATAAAATTAAAATGTGTCTGTTATGCTCATAGTTAAGATATAAGTTCAAATTAATACGCATCGAACCTACTCAAATGTAATGTCAAACATGAGACTGTTTTTAAATTTGGGTAGTTCGTTTAACGTCTGTTAGAATTAGAATTGCGATTTCGATTGATTTTTTAATACTAACTGATTATGTGACTCACCTTACAAATTGCATGTTTGGTATGTATATAATTAGAATAGTGGATATATCTATTAACCATACTCATACTCAATGTCATATCTTAGGTAATGTAAAAATTGTACTCTTCCTTAATCTAAGGGATTTTTTTTTGATAGTGTAAATCTTGTGGTTTTACAATGTTATGTATTAGACCATTTACGAGCCCATAATCGATTTAATTTTCCCTTATTGACTTAACTCACTTAAAGTCGATTAAGCAATAGATCACAACTTATGTCAGTAACCCAAACAATTTATTTTGATAAATAAAATATAATCACTTGTTCCTTTTTATGCGTTTTAACTTTAAAAGTTTAAACAAAATAAAATATGCCATAAATGAGGACGATTGTTGAGTCTATTTACCTCAAATTTGGTTGCTACGTGTCTCAGATCGACGTAAGTCCATTTCATTTATTCTCGTACCTGAAATTAATTTTGCTCGACCACATATCGACCTCGTAATTTACCTCGCTTCAGGTTAATCTTATGATTTATGGGTAGTGAACACTATAAGAAGGCTGCATAGTTTAACACAAGAATCAATCCAGCTACCTAAATCTGGGAAAACAGGGGTCGTTTAGAAAGTGGTCAGTTTACAGTACTCTACGTTAATAGTGGTACTGATAACATCTTAATTAAACTTAAGCAGATAAGAAATAAAAGGAATACAGAGACGCAAGTATGGAACAAACACTTACATGTACTACGTTCAATACGTATGATATAACTACTCTGCCTTTAATCATATGTATGCGCCAATTTAACGAATGCATAATATTAAACTACAAACAATTTAATACATAACAAACAATCTGAATATCCCACAAATGGAAGTATCTCTTCAGTTGGTGTAGCGGCTTGATAAACAACTCTTGTTATGAATTAACAATCGGAGTCGTAATATCCTTCACTCCCGGACTGGTCATCCCATTGTTCTTGTCTCTGTTCCTCCAACCTTGCTAACTTATATCTGTTCTCGTTCCTTGCATGTAGTTTTCTCTTCTGCTTCTTCGTTTTGCCGTACATGCAGGAACAATATATCGCAACCGTCCGTCGATTCCTTTCAACCCTTATAGTTCCATTGTAGTTCTCCTTCAATAACTGCTTCTCATAATCTAAATTGACCTTGGAAGTTTCTGTGCCAACTAAAAACAACGCAGCCCAGGCTTTACAGACTTCTGTCATATTTCTTTTGTCTGAATTTCCAAGTCTGTTAAATACATTAGTTGTCAGGTCGGGAAGATTTAATAATAGGTGATGGGGTCTGTAGCCATTCTCTGTTTTCTCTTCAACAGTCGTTGTCGAAAAGAGCGTTGTCGACTTAAATTGTTCCTTTTTCCAATTTACGTATCCTTCGACAAATTCTTGCTTGTCATTTTCCCTCACGAAGAAAGCTTTTTTGCAGTACTTAGGCATTGCAATGTTGGTTATGGTACAATTTGTCAGATTTTGAAAGAAATATCATTATGTTGTACAATGTTTGATTACTTTTTATACTCGCTGTTAATAAAAGGGGATGAGTATTGCGTGTTGTTTGGGTTGGTCCAGATTCATGTTGAGTTATGTGAATTGTACTGTATACTGTGAATCAGTGTGTTGTTTCGAATTCTTGTTCATATTACTCATAGTTTGCAAATTGTGATGATTACTATATATTATGTGCATTTAAAACATTCATTGTTTGATTTATCAGTGACAAATCGTTATATTTGGAGGACGAGGCGTGTTTGTGTAGGCCTGATAAACTACTGTTCTAGCAGGTGGGACGTGTTAGATACCCGTACTGACAAAACTACTGATTAGTCTTTTATTTATGGATATATGTCTTACGTGATTGAATATAATCACCCTCTAATGTATCCTGACAACAGTCGTTTATCGAGATAGGTTAGCGTTCTTCTTATAATATACGCCCCGTAATTTATTAGTCC
The DNA here is from genome assembly GCA_029255685.2 of Silene conica. Classification (NCBI taxonomy): domain Eukaryota; kingdom Viridiplantae; phylum Streptophyta; class Magnoliopsida; order Caryophyllales; family Caryophyllaceae; genus Silene; species Silene conica. The sequence continues at coordinate 74,972,003 of CM055311.2, forward strand.
ACTCATCATAAAAGATAAAACAACTATATGACATTCTAATACGTATCTGTTTATTCTTGGAAAAAATATAGGAATCGTCAAATGCAAAATTGTTAATTAATACGAATTACTTCATTGACATATCCAACAAATTCGTAATTCTACAATACATACATAAGCCTACGGGAAAAATAATATAATTTTGCTCGTACATGGTTTTCTAGGAGAAAAAATGGGGAACATCGTGTACTTAGAACAATTTATAAATACTTGTTTCTTTTAAAATATTCTTCAAGTGTAGTGCTTAAAGCTCAGTATATGGTAGAAATGTGACATTGTCTTTAAAACCTATCTTACAACTTTAACACATTTGCATAATAGTCATCATTAACTTGTTGCAATAACATGAGAGTACAAGTGTAATAATCAAACTAACTTTATACATTACCTCTATTAACTATATTCATACTCAATGTCATGTTTTAGACTAAAGAGAGGTTGTAACCATAATTATTGCACCTAGCAATGTACTACTCCAATGCATGTTTTTTTAGTTTTGAAAAACAAACTTATACTAGGTCTGTTTATCGTTTATCAACAAGATTGATAAACATGCAATAAATGGTTAAATAGAAGCTAAACATGTTATATATTGATTTAGAGCGTGAAAATTGATTGTATACTAAACAATAATAACATACTATGGTGAAAATATTAGATCGATTATTAAAACATAGAGTATCGTAAGAAGCTAACTCAAATATATGCTATTGCGTAAGAGCGTTGTGAATACCCCTGCTATATGACGAATACGTTGGTTAACGGTCAGACGCCTTAACTGACATACCTCGTTTTGATATACTTACCATCCTGTAACACAGAGCTTTTACGATTCTGGTCATTTTATAATATATATTAGAAGATAGACTATTAGCTAAACACTTCATTAACAGAAGAACTGATCATATTAAAACTATAATGGAAACAGACCTTGATGTTATATTCAACAGTTTCTGCTGGAAACGCGTAGCATTGTACACTCGGTGTTATCGAAATTAGTGCTTAAATATTAACTTATACTTCTAAGATAAATATACTGTTCTGCGTAGTTCTTTAGTTTACTAACTTGGATATATGTTTGCAAATTCAACTTGCTTATCAACTGTTCTCAAAACTTTCTAAAAATAAACATTCCCAAGGGAACTGTACTATGGTATGGTTAGGCAGCATTGCTGTCTGAATTACAGTGGTTTTTGAAGCTTCGTCTTAGTCCACTCAATACGTTTATTAGGTCATTGGTAATACTTACCGGCCATACATTTATACATTTTAAAACTACTAAACAGTGTTTATAAGTACAGGCAATCAATTATATACTACTGCTGGAAGATATGCAGAATGGCGCCAAATGTACCTGTCTGTTGCTGACTTACATGCTTTGCTAACCATACTTCCAACTGTTTTTTAAACACACCCAACCAAGGACGATTGGGAGGTCAATATGAGGTCGAGTTAAGTTAATTATAATTAAGGATTTTTTTATAATTGACTCAAGTCAATTTAAGACAGAAATTGACATTATTTGAGGCAAATTGACTTGCCAATCGACCTCATTCGTGGCACATTTTAATTAGTTTTAACCATTTTAAAAAAAAAAAATGCTTGGGAGCGTGTAAGTAGGCAAGGTCAATAAGGAGAGATTAAGGCTTAATGTACAATTGACTCGATTAAATTGAGTTATTGCTTGGAAATGGTCGATTTATCATTTTACAATAAACTTATCTTATAAGGATCTGATTTAACTTACGTCAATGTTCGGGATCCTGTAAATGAACGTCGGCATTATTAAATCTGTATATATATATATATATATGTATATATATATATATATATATATATATATATATATATGTGGTGGTATAAAGAAATAACATCAACATATCATTACCATATTAACTACTTCTACTAATAAGCTCAACCCTTTATTGTGTAAAAGGAATTTGAAGTTTATCTTGCAGGTAGTTAATTTTTTTCCTTTTTTTTGCTTCATTAATTGTGAGGTGTTAACACGATTCCGTTTTTTAAAAATAACAAAAAACATTAACATTTATGTATTAGGAATGGTTTCTGTTGTTGTTTAAATAGGGTATCATTCACTAAAATATGGTATTTACATGAAATATCGTCGTCAAACAATACAGAAATGACACAAACTAATGCAAGTACTTTTTTACGGATTTCCCACAAACATGCTCATATATTGATCAATATACATTCTGTGCAGTCTGTTAATTATTTTTTGTGTTAGTATCTGGTAGCTTATATGCAATTGTATAACATAAGTTTGCAACATACAGAGTTCTTGATATATAATATATCTTTTGTTGAGTACATTGGTAAGCACTATTGCATTGGTTGTTTTATACACCTCAAAATGTTGTTTTTTGTATGCATTCAACTCAGAATTATTATTTTGTTTGAGATATCTTATTGACAGGAAATGACGTCTCCAGTGTTAACAATCTCAATTCCTTTCCGACCTTTACTGGGTAGAATTACTGAATTTCTGGAATTCGAGAAGCCCCACTATGCCCTGTACGATAAAGTACATCACGTTGGGTCTGTCACCGTGAGAAACAATTTAGAACATGAGGACTATGTCTTCATAGGTGGTTCGTCATCTAACTTCGAAGAGTCCTGTGAGCAAGCAGCCAGACTAGCTGTAACTGATTTAATAGAGAAATTCGACATTTATATTGGTGATTTCACAGCTGCCACCAAACAGGTGCATGAGAGGTGTGCAAATCTATGGAGATTGAAACATGAGGAACTGAAACGCAAATCTATGGGGTTTCCTAAAGTTCCATTAGTAGAAGAATTCGTGTGCCATGAGATGTGTCATTACCAATCACTTGCGTTAGACATGGTGTCTATCTTGCGTGTGGTTGTTAATAAGATCCCTATCAAGTGCAGCTCTATCACCACATTAGAGCAAACACCTCACTGTTTCACATCATGGTTGACTATAAACCATGATAGGGTAGAGTGTGGTCCTACGCATATTGTAGGTGAAATAGCTTCATCTGAGACTGCATCGGAGCGGAACCTTGCTTATAAAACTATCGAATATCTGATTCCTATATATAATATTGATCTGATCGATGCTAATTATGCACCTGAAGAAGTTAAGCTAGCTGCGTTGACATGCGAATGTGCTAGGAACTATTTCGAAAAACTTCAGAAGCGCTTGTCAGCATCTCAGGAAACACCTCCCAGTATTCAAACAGAGTTTCCAGGAACTGTAGTCTTAGATGAAGACGAATGTATTACCCCTAAGAGTTCTCCACACACGATTCCTGGTCAATTATACCCACCACCGCCACCCAAAAAGCAGAAAACACCCCCACAGTTAGTCGATATACGTGGCTGTACGTCTCGAACTACCAAGATTGTTCCATATCCCAAACCTGTCTCTAAAAGGAGCGTGTTCTACAAACCTTCCAAGTTACTTTGAAGCTTTAATAGTAATTGCTGCCTTTTTTGGAAATTTGCTCATAGATGAGAGCTGGTGTTTAGCAGTGTTATGTTAAGAGGGATCTTATTATTCATAGAATATTAGTTTTGTGGATTATGTGATCCGTTATTGTATTCTGTTTTATCACTATCTTTTGCTTTGTTAATGATCAATTTTATGCCTTTTATAAAATCTATACAACAAGTGATGGTTAGGCTGCGCAACTACTTCTTAGTATTGACAACGTTCCGTTGTCCACTTGTTATTGTCAACACGTAGTTGCATTTTCAGTGCTTTGTTTCGGCAATACAATAGCACCTCTTCAGATTTGACGATTGTTAACTATTATGCTTACGAGCGTATACATTTTGTCCTTGAGGTTTTATTCTGCTGGCGATACGTCCATATACGTTAAAACCCTCGATGTTTTACTGTTTCCAATGCTGCAGGGCGCAAGGATTAGACCTCATTGTATACGTGATCTACAGTAGTCCTTGTGCAATGGGTATGTTGTGCGTTACGATAGTGTTTAACTAGATTTATATATGTAACATAGACTTATTGTAAGTGCTGACATTCTGGAATTCAGATGACAGTTTCCCATATTATGTGGAAAAGGACGGAAGTGGGCGAAAAAAACGCAAATGTAGGACTCAAAAACAGATTGATCCTATCGTGACAAGGTAGTGTAGAACAACGTCTTTGCCCTTAATTAGTTCCTTCTATATTATCAGTCGGGAACTATTAACAGTTGCTTGTTTGCACTTAGTCATACCTTAAAAAATGCTGATGTTGATATCGCCGCAAAGCGTCCCGGAAGACCCCGTTTACAATTACAAATTGGTGAGTCCCTCTGTAACTGAAATGTATATTATTTTCTTATGTATGGTATAGTTTAGTATTGTTGTTCGGTATTGCAGGGTTACCTGCTGCTATGATTGGTCAGCCATTAGTTGGTACTCCTTACAAGTTGTCAGACGCGCAGTCATGTGTACATTGCTTTGCAAAGAAATTTGTGTATGAAACTAAGAATTTCTGTTGTGGCAATGGATCAATTGTCCTGCCGTTCAACACGTACCCATTGCTGCTTTCAAGGTTATACACTTCATTAGACGATATTTCGGTCCACTTCCGGGTGTACGCTCGCTTGTACAATAACTTGTTCGCTTTTACATCTATTGGAGGTAAATTTGACTCGAAAACTATCAAGGGTATCTATGTGTTCAAACTACATGGTCAAATGTATCACAATGTCCCAGATCTATTGCCATGTGGTACTCACCCAAAGTATCTTCAGTTGTACTTCTACGATGGCCAACATGAAGCTGCAAATCGTGCGGCGTGTTTCAACGAGCTGAATATGGCTGTTATAGAAATCCTAATGAAAGTCAGCCAAACTAACCCATATGCGCGTTTCTTCCGTTCGCTAAAAGATGTTCCCCTTACCGTCAATAGTCAAATAGTTATAACAAAAAATCCTAGAAAGGATCAGCGTGTGAGCAATGCTCCTGCGTCAAACGAGGTAGCTGCTATATGGCCCGAAAACTCTACATCTGGTGAGACTGATGGACCACACATATTAGTAACCAGCCATTCTCAAACATCTCACCGAGTTATGCATTACTATGGATGTTATGACCCACTGCAATATCCCTTATTATTCCCAAACGGTGAATGTGGATGGCATCAGGGACTGAAGAAGCAAGTTGGTCTACGTCAGACAACATCACCTGCACAGACTTTAGCACCACTTCCATCCAGTTTTCCAGATGCTGAATCTCTATTACAGTCTGAGGAAAACCGTAAGTTATCACTGTAAAATATAAATTCGCATTTTTACAAAACCCCCAACAACAGTATGAACTATTTAATCTGTATAACGATATTTAATAGTGTTTTAACCTCGTGGCAGATAACTCCTTTCAAACTAATACAAGTGAAAAAAATGTGTCTTGCCGAGAGTACTATTGTTACAAACTACAGAATAGGCCAGGTAATATGATGCTGAGAACTGGGCGATGTCTTCAGCAATATGTTGTGGACATGTACGTCAAATTGGAAAACACAAGGTTAGATTATTTGAGGCATAATCAGGATACAATAAGATCCGAGTTATACCAAGGTTTGATTGACACAATTGATGCTGGGGAGCAGTGCGCTGCAAATGTTGGCAGACGGGTCATTTTACCAGCAACTTATATTGGAGGACCTCGGGATATGAAAAGGAGATACTTAAATGCAATGGCACTTGTACAGCGTTACGGAAAGCCAGATTTTTTTGTTACAATAACTTGTAATGCAAATTGGCCTGAGATAAAAAATGAATTGGCGGCTGGGGAAGAAGCTCAGAACCGGCCCGATTTGGTAGCTAGAGTATTTCGAGCTAAATTGCTTTTATTGAAAAAAAATTGGTTGAGGAAAAGATATTTGGGGAAGTTGCTGCGTTTGTGTATGTGGTTGAATTCCAAAAGAGAGGACTACCTCATGCGCATCTGTTGTTGATAATGAAGCCTGGGAGTAGAATGAATTGCCCAGCCGACTTTGACAAGTTCGTATCAGCTGAAATACCTTCTGAGGCTAATGAGAACCTCCGTGCATCAGTGTTAAAACATATGATGCATGGACCATGTGGGAAGATGGATCCTGACTGTTCGTGTATGAAACATGATGATAGTCTAGGTCAGTGTAAGTTTATGTATCCTAAGCCATACACAGCTGTGACGACTAACAGTGAAGATGGCTACCCAGTATACAAGCGGCGACCAACCAATGATATTGTGCGGGTACGAGGTCAAAACCTTAACAATCGTTGGGTAATCCCGTACAATCCATACCTGATAGCCTTCTTTGATTGTCACATCAATGTGGAGGTCTGCTCAACTATCCAAGCGGTGAAATATCTATACAAGTATGTTTACAAGGGCCACGACAGAATATCATTCAATGTTGAGTCTGAAGGCGAAATTAAGGTAGTCGACGAAATACAGCAATACCAGTCAGGTAGATGGGTATCTCCTATAGAAGCAATGTGGCGTATTTATGGCTTCGAACTCTTTGAAATTCATCCAGCAGTGATGGCACTTCCTGTACATTTAGATGGTATGCAGCCTATACAGATGAAACCCCACGAAAATTTGGTTAATGTAGTGTCCAACAGAAGACGCGTTAGTACTCCTCTGACTGAATTCTTCAGGTTGAATACTGAAAACGCTGCAAAACCTGAGTGGAAATACCTTTACGGATCGTTTACTGAGCATTACCGTTGGGTCCAGGCTGAGCGGTCTTGGGTAAAGCGTAAGAACAAGACATGTGTCGTATCTAGGCTCGTTTTTGTGGCTCCTTCGGAAGGGGAGCGGTATTTTCTGCGGTTGTTGTTAACGCACGTGCCTGCACCTAAGTCGTTTGCAGATTTGAAGGTAGTGGACGGGTATGAGTGTGCAACCTTCCAAGAAGCGGCACTAAAAAGGAAACTCATTGAAGATGATAACATGGTAGAGTTGTGCTTAGATGAGGCTGCGATGGTACAAATGCCAGTCGCGTTGCGACGTCTATTCGCAACTTTGCTGATATTTTGCCAACCTAAAGATCCAGGAGCATTATGGGAACGGTATTACAATTCGTTATCAGAAGACTTCAGAAGAGAACACCCAAACGATGCATACACTGCGCAGGTCCTCACTGTAAAAAGGTTGGAACAACAATTAGAGGCAATGGGCAGGTCTCTAAAGAGTTTTGGTTTGTCAGGTTTAATAAATCCACAAGATGCAGAAATGCGTACATCCCAAGATACGATCGATGCACTCAAAGCTCCAATTCCGGACGAATGTGTGGTTTGCCGCAAAACCTTGAACCCAGAGCAACAGAAAGCTTTTGATACGATCATCAATCATGCTACCTGTAATAAGCCAGGGGCTTTTTTTGTGGACGGTCCTGGAGGAACAGGCAAAACATACCTGTACAATGCTCTGTATGCAGAAATACGACTGATGGGCAAAATTGTTCTAGCAACGGCTACTTCGGGAATAGCCGCAGCAAATATCCCATCTGGTAGAACTGCTCACTCAAGGTTTAAACTTCCTCTGGATTTTGAAGCTTCTTTATCTTGTTCTGTGCCAAAGCAGAGCAGTCTTGCTGCGTTAATTAAAGTATCTACATTGATAATATGGGATGAAGCTTCTATGGCACGAAGGGAGAGCGTTGAGGCCTTAGATAAGCTGTTACGAGACCTATGCAACCCTAATATCCTGTTCGGTGGCAAACTTATTGTATTTGGCGGGGATTTTAGGCAGGTTCTTCCAGTCGTTCCGAATAAATCAAATAGTGACATTGTTCACTCTACAATGGTCTCTTCTGAAATTTGGCCACATCTTATAAAATTTAGCTTAACTGTCAATGTAAGAGCTAAGACTGATCCAGATTTCTCAGCATTCTTACTGTCTCTTGGCAATGGCGAGTTACAGACATCTGATTCTGAGATGGTCGAATTACCAGATGGGATAGTTTTAGATACATCTGGGATGGGTACAGATCTTATAAGCACAGTTGCTGATTTTGTGTATCCAGATGCTGACGTCAATAATATAGGCGTAAATATATTTAACCACAGGTCTATACTTACGCCTATAAATGACGATGTTGATGATATAAACACGTACATGATCAACAAGTTCCCAGGTGAAGCAGTCGTGTATAAGGGGTTCGACTCAATGTTAACAAAAACTGCAATATATACCCTTCAGAATTCATAAACACACTTTGTCCTGGTGGCATGAGCCCGTATAAGTTAGAATTGAAACGGAATGCTCCGGTGATTCTGTTGAGAAATCTTCTCCCATCTGCCGGGCTCTGTAATGGTACAAGACTAATTTGTGCAGATTTCACCCCAAATATGATCGAATGCATCATAACCAATGGTCATTACAATGGCCAACATGTGTTTATACCCCGGATAAAGATGCGTCCATCTAGCACTTCAAATTATCCATTTCAGTTCCAGCGGAATCAGTTTCCAATAAAGCTTAGTTTTGCAATGACCATAAATAAGTCACAAGGTCAGACCTTAGACAGGGTTGTTGTATACCTTCCCCAACCCTGTTTCTCGCCAGGACAACTGTATGTTGCATTGTCGCGGGTGAGGGAATCGAAGAAAGTGTCTGTTGTAGCAGCGAATAGCAACTCAGGGACGACTATAAATTCTATCAGAAACCTTGTGTCGTTTGAAGTCCTAAGGCTAGCAGGTATTATATAGATTCTAAAAATGGTTTCTGTAGTATTTATGTATTTACTTGTCGTCTGTAATTAAGTTGTGTACCAACCCTAATTATGAAATACATAGTTTGTTAATTCAGGTGAATGACACTACAGATGACAAAGGTAATGCTGCTTACATTATTGACAGATTAGTTATATAAATCGTTTATTCTGGTATGCGTATAATATCTGATTGTCAGAGATGGCCTATTAAAGATCAACGATGGTATGCATATTATATGACGAGTTTGCAAGACAAAGCATAATTTCGATTGTAGGTGTCATTTGCATACTATCGCGTATTGTGCATTAACGATGAGTCCAGATACTGGGGGGTCTATCCATGTCATACTTTAATTAGTTACTCCTAAAAATCTGGCAAAACAGTTTAAAGCCAAATCAAAGATACTCGAAGATGATATAATCTTTAACGTTATAGATTAATACAACTGTGTAAGCATATGAGTTCAGGCATAACACATAGATTGATATTTACGAAGCTTGAAATGGTTTCCGATTTACAGAATTAGGTATTCCATGTTCTTTCTATTTCCATCCACTTCAAAGTATCAAGTAGTATTCCAATGTCAAACACTGTATTTATCGTAATGTTAACTTTCCGAATTTCAGATTGACAACACGCAGACATACCATAATCCTTATATCAAATCTTTACACCATACTCCTACTGTGTACTGTTTCATAGACAAGTACACATAGTTTGACATGAACAGTTACCCTATAAATCTTAATATAATCTACATGATAAGGTATGGGTTTTCACTAACAATGCACTCTACTGCAATTATATACATAGATATATAACTACTACCCTCTCATAGTCTTTCACTTTATCCCTTCACACATTTGCAGTATCAACAAACTGACTTAAAAGGTATGAATTTCTATTACATTAATTTCATGTGATTCCATTAACAGTAGTTAGTTGAAGACATAGTTGTATGAATTTAACAAACTGCTAAAAATATTAATACTCTAACGGTATTATACAAACGATTATGGTGTTCCATAATCTACAGGCCACTTACAAGCAACTCATTAATACTGCAAATTTAATTCGGAATTCTGACGAATTTAATTTCCTTTTGTTCATTTTTGACTTAAACGTTTTGCAGTGCAATGAAATCTAAAAAGGTCTTCCTTGATGAGCTAACCAACGAAAGCAAAAAATTCAAGGTTAGCGTAAAAGTGGTAGAAAAGCGTCGTCCAAAAGAGTCTCCTGTTAAAGTTCGGTACCAGAGTTTGTTATTTGAAGATGATAAGGTATTTCGAATTATTTTAACTGCTTCAAATATCGTCTAAATTTATGATGGATTACGAATCCATTATAACACTATCTGCTCGTTTATGGTAAACCAATTAAAGCAGATATTGTGAATAGATGTTAATGAGTATATATGCCTAATGCATTTAGATATATACTTTTATATAGCTGATCTAAAATTAAACTTGGTCTATAAAATTAGTTTCTGAACAAATACCATTACATCATGAAAATTTAGTAAAAATACATATACTCACATTTGAAAATATTGAAGCTGTGGACGTTGTAATACAGACCTATGCTGTTTGCATCTTCATTAGCTTCCATCTATATGTAACCATTGGTAAAATAATGGTGATCATGGATACTTTTACTAGCTTGGATTACATTAAGAAATGCTTTTGCATCAGTGTTTATACATGATGTCTTAGTGAAGGTTTGGCTTTAGGAGTGAACAAAATAATACAGAGCAAAATACATTTGTTATCCTAATGTAACTTAAGGGGGTTTATTTTTTGGTTTTACAAGGGTAATAAGATGCGCGGTGCTTTATTTGATGATCAAGTAGAGATATATGAGGATGCTATCAAGCACAATGGTAGATATGAAATATCAGATGCAAATATCAGTCCAGTAAAACCTGAGTACCAAACCCATGGTGCAGGTCTTGGATACCAAATGACCTTTAACAAACGTACAATTATCGTGCCTGCTGATGATGGTGCCTGCACAGATGTCAATTATTGTCCCATTAACCAACTACCCAGGTCGCCTGATTATAGTGAGATGTTTGGTATATCTTCTAAGTACACTCCTAATGAGTACACTGGGTGAAGCCCACATCATCCTTATTATATTTAATATGCAGCTAACATTCTTCGCATACTTTGTAGACATAGTGGGCGTTGTACTCTTTGTCGAAGACCAGCCACGTAAGGTGCTCACATCTAAGACACGAGAAACCAGTGTGCGTGAAATTGTATTGGTTGACCACAGGTGCGAAAACATGGCTACTAAGATGCCATTACATCCATTTATAGGACTAACAGTAATAACATTTACGCTATTCCTCATAGTATTAACACAAAACCTTTTGCAGCACTGTGCAGCCACTGTCAGTTTCAGTTTGGGATGATCTTGCTCATGATGATTGTACTCTATTGATGCCCGTTCGTGGTAAATTCAGAACAGTTGGTTTAACTGCACTCCGAGTATCTATGCACAGAGGTTGTCCTAAATTCTACTACCATGGGCTTCCACACTTTAACCTTTAGAAATTACAAGTCATTGTGCTATTGTGATATCCTAATAGAATTTATATGTAACAGTAATCTTCGCATACTGTGCAATGATACAGGTTTCTCAATGACTACAAGTGCTTCAACTGTCTTTATACATAAGCCTGTTGGTGAAAAGGCGGATGCTATTACGTCCTGGTACTGTCCAAACTTTTAATTATCGCTAAATCATAAGGTACGTCTAATATATCAAAATTTTGATAATGCCAGAACTAAATGTTTATGCAGGATGAATAGTCATGTTACAGCGCTGTCGCATTTGCAGACAAAACTGTTCAATGTAAAGATGCATGTACTGAATGACAACCCAATCAAAATTTCAACCCTACGGTCTAAGAAGGTATCAATTATTTAGTAGGAGTTGTCTTTGCGGACTTCATTAGTGTTTATTTTGGCTGCAAATACACAAAACAATTGCATTGAAATTCAACATGTGAATTGATAAACAACCAAAATGTTGCTAATAATAACACAGCTGCTATTATAGTAAAGTATTTGATGCTCCATCAGACACATAAGTTAATGAAATAGTTACTGAGTAATTACACATATATAAACAACTGTTTGCAGGCAAAAACAACATTGCAGGATGAAAAACATTGGCTGGAAGTTACCATTCCTGAAATTGACTTTGAGAAAATTAATGCTTACATGGGATGCTCAAAATGCTGGAAGCGCTCCACCATACCTCCGGGTGCTACATATACATGTAATAACTGTTCAAAACCTGACTGCACTTCAGTCCCTAAGTAAGTTTACGCTGATCTTCTTTCAATTGGATTCCTGCATTTCCTGCTACAAAACAACTATTATTAGAAACGGAGATTTAGATGGCATACATCCTAACCAACAGATTTACACTAACTGCAGGGTCACATTTAACTGCGATATATCCGACGGTACAGGAACCTTGCCTCTCACTATGTTCACGGAAATTGCAGAACAACTGTTCAGGATGACTGCCCCTCAGATATTCCACATGAAACATGCTGTAAGTGTACATATTTGAAAATTGGTTTTCATATTTTACAACTACTGCTTAATAATCCTGCAAATTCTTTGCAGTCTGATGCTCACACTTTTACGGCGATAAAAGAATTGCTCTCCCAGACTCCTTTCAAAGCACAAGTTGTTCCAGCTAGAACACTTTCAGTAAACAATATATTACAGTGGGTCGTGAGACGTGTGGTCGTTAATGGTGACGAGGATGTGTTGGCCAAAACTGACCTTAGCCGTCCCAAGGCTGGTTTAAACCCAGAATCAATTAACCCTGAAGGAAGCAATGTTTTGGAAGACATCAATGGAAAGCATATCACTTTTCCTAATACCATCGAGCATTCAGATGAGACATCCATGCCAGGTATTAATGATGTTGACAGTGTAAACAGGGTTGACAGTTCTATTGCTCCAATAGGAACTAACAAAGTAAAAGATGTGCCTTTAAGTTCATCGCACTCAAGCATACCGAAGAGGAAATGTAGGAAGGACAAATCAGGATCACCTTCTACGGTTCACGCACCGTGAAATTACACCCCCCAGGCTAAAGATTGTTAAGACTTTATGATAATGTTTTATTGTATGCTATTTTAGTGCATTTACAGTGCACCTATCACTCTTCTACACAAAAACAATTGGGATCATTGTATCCTATAGTAAGTAGCTTTTGTTAAGCTGTTTAAGTGCAGCTAATAACAGGAATCAGGTAACTGTATGGGGCACTAATGATGCAATACCGTCGTATCGTAGATGGATCATATGCCATTGTTTGTTGTGTAGTTATTTGTAGTATGCTTGATAGTATTGTTAAACGGATGTTACTAATCTGACTACGCTTCCTAAGTGTTATGTCATATTCTGAACATTTTAAAGCTCGCCTCAACAATTCTATTTATGTGTAGATTGTTATTGTTTAACTGATTGTTATTGAAATATCGTATAGGGTGAGTGGGGATAACATCAGGGACTGAGAAAAACTTGCACTTGTATGTATATTACATGTACGGCCTTTTTTCACAGGTTTCCGGTAAATTCCGAAACCCTAAACATATTATTTAATTATAAACACCCTATAAACCCTTTACACAGGTTTTAATAAATTGCAATCTCTTTCTAACTTACGCTTCTAGCTACTATTTTAAAGCAATGACATGGGTGGCCAATAATGCTAATCTAATTCAGTTTCCTGACACACCCTGACCAGTAATTTAAAAGCAATTTGTAAAGCGTCTGTTGCTTATTATTAAGTGCCTTACCTGTAGCAAAATTGGAATTACAAACTCATCCATGAGGTAGCCTTACCAGTCTAACTTAGACGCTACGACTGTTTGGATAGGAGAATGATATGGAGTGCAGAAATGGTTCTACGCTACTTCACGTATCATCGCGTACTAATCATCATTTTTTGAGACTTACGATGAATATATATATATATATATATATATATATATATATATATATATATATATATATATATATATATATATATATATATATATATATATATATATATATATATATATATATATATATATATATATATATATATATATATATATATATATATATATATATATATGAATGCTTACTTTCCATGTATCTAATAACAAAGAATGATTGTGTACTATATCAATTTGGAGATCATACAAGAACGACACACAAATACATAATATTGTCTCTGCTTTCCAGACACAAAATATCAAATTCAATTGTTGGATAGCTATTAAGAATACAGACATCATCGGCAGTGACAATCAGCATAGCAGAACAACAAACAACCCTCTACAGAACACATAAGTAGACACCATTACAGTAGCCTAAAATATCGCTAAACAACAGACGAGTAAGTTTTAGCCACTGTTGTAGCCTAAAATGTCTTCAACAGCACATTACAGCCAAATTTACAACAACGTCTTGTGGGTGATTGCCAATTTCAGGACAAATAACTAAAAATCATTACTGTAGTGTACCGATACTAACATTAAGATGCCTAATTTCTTATACAATATAACATTACCAAAATGATGCAGACACAGCGTTTAGGCTAACATCGAAAACATGCATAACTTTAGCTATCCCCAAAACATAAAGATGCAACCTTTTATAGTGTAGTCATCTTACCGGATAGTTAATTTCCAATATTAACAATCAGAATCATAGTATCCTTCGCTTCCTGATTTCTCAATGTAGGGTTCATATGAGGTGCTGCACCTTATGCTACGTTTCCTCTTCCTCTGCACTCTAGCCTTACGTTGCTTAACCACCTTTAAAATTGACACAACCTTCCCATCTCTCATCACCCATATTTTTTTACCACGATTTTCCCTAACCAACTGTCTATTGTAATCCAAGTCAACCTTAGAGGTATCCATACCAACAAGGAATTGATTAGCCCATGCTTTACAAACCTCCGCCATGTTCCTTTTGCTTGCATGATCAAGCCTGCTAAACACATTCCCTGTAAGGTCTGGCATTTCAAAAAAAGGGTGATGAGGTTTACTACCAATTTCTGTTTCTTCTTCAACTGTTGTTTTAGTAAACAGAGACTTAGACTTAAATTGTTCCTTTTTCCAATTAACATAATCTTCCAGGAAGTTTGGTTTATCATCTTTGTTAAAATATACCAGGATTCCTGGACATTGTTCCATTGTACTTGAGTAGATTAATTGAGCTTCAGGTTACAAAAGTGATGATGATGAGTTTAGAGATGTTGCGTTCGTTGATGACTGAAGATGGAAGTAATTATGGTATACAGTTGTGTCTTATCATAGGGGGGTGTGTATTTGGTTTAATTACAAGAGAGTAAGTCGTTTTTCAGTAGTTGTGAAAGTAGGCGTCTAATTACGAGTATACTATTTATATAAAATACGGTTTGAGAATGTGTTAGTAATACAGTATTAGTCTGGTTTAGAGAAAGCAATATACGTCTTTAGATAGATTGTTGGTGCATTTTTTTAAAATAATGGGCAAGTTGGGCTAATATATAGTACGTATTTGACGTAAGTACGACTGTACCGGACATATCGCAAAGAATTATAAACAAATGATCACCTGTCATAAGCGAAATTTAAAGTATATTATATAATTAAAACAGTTTGTTGAAAATTAAAATGACTTATAACTTAATTTCGAACTAAATAAAATAGGGTATCCATTTCTCCTTTATTACAATTACTGGTAGTAAATCAAAATGCAAAAAAAACCCTTTCCTATAACAGCTAAAGATAAATCCTAAAAAAGATATATATACAAATCAACTTAAGTTTGCTATTTTTTGATAGACTATGCTATTGGTTCAAATTTGTAATACGTTACCCTTGTTTCAGTCTTAATCATCAAACAATCTCTTTATTTAGCACAGTCGAACTTGCGCGTACTGAATTTTGAGAGAACAAATAAGTACATCGACAACTAAGAACAAGGCATACTATATAACTACATTTCATTATACGAAAAAACAATAAACTGATATAATAATCTAAATAAATACATAATTAAGGTGTGTCATAAACAACACATAAGATAGGACTATTAGGGTAATACTCCGTATTACACATTAGTACACAACAACAACATAATATATAAATATATTGTCATCGCTGCAAATCATCATTACTAGATGTCATTATCGGAATCATCGTCAGTTAAAATGTTGTTAGTAAAGGAATAGTTAAGGCTGTTTGCTTGTAAATGTTGCTCACGTAAATATTCAAGCTCATCCTCCATTGTGACCTCGTTGTAGACGTGATAATAATAGAGGCATTCACGTGGGATATAAAGTCTCCCAAACCCAGATAATAGATCTAATAAAGAGTCGGGTTTCATGACGTTGAACAACCGTCGAATAATTTCAACTACTTCTTCCCTTAATTTGCGATGTTCTTCTCCTTTTGAATTGTAAGTAGCTGCAATAAAAAAAAAAGACAAATTGGATGACTTTACCTTTAAAAAAAATCAAAATAAAAAATAAAATATTAAAAACAGACTTTTAAACAAATCCAACAAAAGGAATCACTTTTTAATGTAAAGTTAAATAACATAGTAATAACATTACCAATTGTTGAATTGTTCAAAACTGATGGACTCAACACAGTACGTGCGTTTCCATTTATGATTGAGATCAACATCGACAATGGCGGTGAACAGTGTAACATATTCATGTAAACTGTTTCTGGCATAACTAGATTCAACCGAGACACAAAATTAGAAGCATCATCTCTTATCATGTCTATGCCTCTTTGAAATTCTTTAACTTTATCATCCCAATACGTCATTCTCAATTTCTCTTAATCTGATACACCATAAAATAATATAATACTAATTACAAATTAAATTGTTCGTGCAATAATTTGTGACTTATAAATATCAATTTAGTTAGAGAGATTACAACAATATAGCCGTTTGTAATAAAGACATTTTATCTAATGGTAACTTAAATGCATAACATGACAAAATAATTACTACGTCAACAAAATCAAAAGCTTACATTTGAAAAAAAAAAAACATTAATCAAATTAACTACATACTACCCAAGCAATAGAAAAATTTAAATTAATTTTCAAACATTTTAGAAACATAATAGTACATCAATATTTGAGATCAGGCTTTTTTAAATTGCATTAAGCAAATTTGGTCTATCATTGATACCTGAAAAGGACTTGAAAAAAAAATTAGATCATTTTTTAATGTGTTTTTGTGGGAGGTAAGCTAAAGAGGGTAAAGGAAATTATAAAGAAAAATGGTGGTGTGTTGAAAAATGGTGGTAATATTATTTATTTATATAGACAGGATAAACTTATCTAAACTTGTTAGTAATCTAGACAGACCAATCATAATAAGTAGTGGAGATATCATTTATTCAACCTTATCCATTATTGGGTTGTTATAACTTAGAATATTATTGGACTTATTTACCAACATATTGAATTGTATACTTTATTCATGAGTTAGATCAAGTTACGTAATTTAAGTTAATGTGTTCATTTTTAAATTTAGCCTGTTTAATTTAAGCGTTTTAAATTGAAAAATATACGTAGTATTTTATTACAATTTAATTCGTCTACAAAACTTAAACGCTTGTTCAACAACAATATCTAATAAAGTAAGAAACAATTAATAGGTACAACGATCAATAGATTGATCAAAATGTGAAACCTATTAATAAATATTTGTAAATATTGGATATATCCGATACCTATTTTTTCATACAACAAAGACAGCTTTTTGATGTCATTAATGTTGTTCCAAATCAACAAGAATGACGTGTGAAACTTGAAGATATGCTTTGTTATAATGATCATTCGGATGAACAAAGAGATTTGAGAGTGTTGGCTAATGGGTTGAAGCTTACTCCATTGACTATCCCGAATCATTCAGAAGGCAAGCCTTCGGACTTGGAGACTAATGGCACCAATGACACCAATAACACAAATGGTGGACCTGCTGTGTCTGAATAGAAGGAATATCCCTTAGATCCATCCCTTCTTGATATAAAGATCAGTGTGTACTCGACCGATGAATTCCAAATGTACTCCTTCAAAGTCCGGCCTTGTTCAGGGGCATACTCCCATGACTGGACTGAGTGCCCTTTCATTCACCCTGGGGATTACTACAGACATAGAGGTCCGTGGAATTGTCACATCAAAGGCCCGTTAAACAACAGTGTGTGAAATTGTCGTAACCGACCATAGGTGATTGTAATCAGATACTTTGAAAAAATAGACTCCATATCTTTCGGCATATTGATGACATATAATATCGTATTGTTGCTGATACTAATGTTAACGCTCTTGCAGTAATACACAACCTCTGTCCATTTCAGTTTGGGACGATCTTGTGTAGGATGACTGCACTATACTAATACCACACCCTGGTACATTCAAGGCAGTTTGTATAACTGCCCTTAGAGTATCAATGCACAAAGGTTCTGGTGGTCATGATTAATATTTATTGACTGCATTCTGTAGATTAATGTTTTGCAATTTCTCAAAATACTAACATGGATTGCATCAGTAAGACATTTGGTACTATTCTAATACAGTTCAAAATGGAACAGGCTTTTCGATGACTACAACTACTTCTACTGTCTTTGTTCATTCACCTGATGGTGATAAAGCTGATGCTCTCAAAGCATGGTACTAAACTAGACTTCACACGAGCAGCGACATACCTTCTAGACAAAATGTATTGTTACTTGCAATTGATCTACATGAGTGTGCAGGATAGCTAGCCATATTATGGCATTGACAAAATTACGAAGCACAGTTTTAAGTGTGAAGGCACCCGTGCTAGCTGACATTACAACGACCATTTCAACCCTCCGTTCCAAAAAGGTATCCAAAATACTGCATAATTACGTGCACCATATTCACAACTGAACCATGTCAGCAGACCTATATCAGTACAAAATGTTGCAAATATCACACAATAGTACCAAGAAAGCATAATCCTTTATGATAAAGCATCTTACACCGTTTCCATCGTACTTTCAAAAAATTTTAAAATAACTTTTTAAAACTTGTGAACAAAAGCATATACCAATATGCACTTTAGATATGAACGAAAAAATGAATAATTTCTGACCCATAGTCTTTGACGTAATAAAAATGATTAATTAAAAGTTAAAAGGGAGGAAGAACGATAATAATGAGGGGTAAGGAGTGACAAGTTAACATCTGTTTAATTCATAAGTTTATGTGTCTTATATACCATGATCAGCCCAACACAACTTTGCAAGATGAGCGACATTGGTTAGAAGTGACAATCCCAGATGTTGATTTTGATAAGATAAATGCATACATGGAATGCTCGAATTGTTCGAAGCGGTCAAGCATACAACCAGGAAATACATACACTTGTGACACCTGCGCTAAACCGAACCGCACCTCAAAACCAAAGTAAGTCTCCCGATCATTTCTTAGTCATTCTGAACTTTATAATTTCACAACACATTTTAACTAGGAATCAGTACAGGCTGATACTAACCTGCATAAAATAGAGCATGAAAATTCTACCACTAATGTTCGAATGAAATGCAAGGTCACGTTCAATTGCGATGTATCGGATGGCACTGGGACACTAACAGAGGATAAATGTGACAGTATCCGGCAACTATATGTAGCTTACCATGCGTTGTATATGACCTTAACCTTAAGTAGATAGTTCAATAACTATCACTACCTGAAATATCTTAGTACAATTAACAAATCATACTGTAATAGTACACAATCCTACTAGATGTTGCAGATTCATAGCAAGCATGAAAACCCTTAGATGCAGGAGCTGTTAGACTACCATTAGCTTAGCATATAACATATACATTACCAGTCAATATAATGATGATAGTCACTAATAGAAGTATAATACCAATCGTTACTTGTAAGATTCACACAATCATACCCAATGCGGCGACTTATGCTGCTCTCACATCTTTTACCTTCTGATCTTTTAACCCTGTAATGTGTGCATGCACATCTTACTGAAATCAGACGACCTCCCCTTAACACCCAAATAGTCCTACCACGATTTTCTGTGACCAGCTGCTGATTATAGTCAATATTAACTTTTGATGTCTCTGTACCCAGCAGAAATTGACTCGCCCAAGCCTTGCACACCTCTGCCATACTTCTCTTATCTTCATTTCTAAGCCTCTGGAAAATCTGATCTGTAATTTCAGGAATCATAAAAATGGGGTGATGGAGTCTACTTCCACACAGTAAATCTTCCTCCACAATCTTTTTGCAAAACAGAGAGTTATATTTAAATTGTGATTTCTTCCAACAAACGTATGCTTTTATAAAATCCACTTTGTCATCTTTGTCAAAGTATAACAGTTTCTTACATTGCTTCACCATTGTAGAGAATCTAAACAGTTTAGATTGTAAAGGTGGTGTTCTATGTCAGCAAGTGATAGTAGGAAGATGGTCGTTTAAAGGATTTAGGAAGGTGATTCAGTGTTGTCTAATTCGTAGATTAAGGAGATGTATTAACTTACAGAGTAAATGAAAAAGCTAAATATCAGATGAGAAGTTTGGTCATCATTATGGTGTACAACTAGCATTTGTGAAAAGATTGTTTAATTTTGCATAATTACGAGCAAGACGTGTATATTAATTTATCGATCGTAAATGTACTTAACTAATATCAGTATAATATTAGACCGTCGTCTAATAACATGTGGCGACAAGATTCCTTTCATAAAGTTTACGAAGCTTTAAAAATGGTTTAAGATAATCAACAACCGTGTATATTAACAAAACGTACATAAATATCATATCTAAACGTATTACGTACTAAACAACAACCTTTATGCATATTTTTTATATTTAGTGTACTTTATTCATATTTTAGTAAAATGTAATTTCAATATATAGTAAGCTATAAATATCAACCTGTCCAGATCCGGAGAAATCAAGACGTAACGTAATCACCGGCAAGCAGATGACAAATAGTCTTGCCTTATTAACATTGTCACTCTTGTACTCTTTTACAAATAAATTCATTTTAATCAAATAAAAGCGAGTTAAAAAATTACTTCTTACTTATTCAAGACACCTGAAGCCACTAAAATATACACGTGCAAACTTGACAGAATGGGACAGTATGCCAGATACTTCCGTGCATAGTGCATGATAATTCGTGTTCACATTGTCATACTCCTCGTCTTTTTTATGGATTCGTTTACAGTTAGAGTTTATTATTTAATATGGTGCGTGGTTTACGCCCATTAAATGTGCATACTTTGGAAAATATGAACTGAAAACCAGTGTTTTGTGTGCCTTGCATGTGATAAATAGCGTGCACTTCGTATTCTTCCTTTTTTCTTTACCTTTTCCTTGCTTCTTAATTTTAAATTTATTTTAACAAAATTTCGGAGTTTCGTTACTTTTAATAAACAAAATGACCAAATTAAATCCCAACTACTACAATCATTATAGTTAGAAGTAAAAAAGTAGTTATGCTAGAGATGATCATTCTCAGAATTAGATTAGACGTGGGCCGGACATACCCTATCAAAACAACCGTACCCATTCAATATAACTTAATGAGCCAGTCGATAGGATTACGGGCTTTCTTCGGAGTTAATTACTATTCAATGTACATATCCGTAACATATATTGTCTAGATTCCGGTGAAATAAACTAATTAATAAATATAAAAAAGGTACGTTGTATAAAACCCAAGTCTTCATTATTATGCCTTCCTTGACTCCATTCTCTTCCATTATGTGCCTTCCCCTCAGTTCTTAACGCAATAATTCAAACCCCCTCGCCAACAACTTCCTTCATCACCAACTGAGGAAACCACGTTCACCACCACAACAAGGTAACAGTCTTCCTACCATTATCTATACAAATTAAGGTATGTTTTTTCAATTTAAATGTACTTAATCCTAAATAGGGAATTTTATAATTTGTACCCTGAATTCCAAATGTCATACTGATACGAATGTATGTAAAGAAATACTATTAATTAGATTGATTAATTTGATTCATTTTAATGATTATTTAGTGACTTGCTGTGGCATGGATTAACTATTGCAATAAACTGATGTTAATGTTATTAGACACCTACAATTCTGCAAATAATAAGAGAATTTAATAGTTAATACGTATGTCTGAGATATAAGTAATAAATCAGCATTGACAGTAAGAAACAATAAAATTATGACTATGGCCTTAAGTTCACAGTGGTTTCGGACTGGATCTGTAATTCTGAGTGTGAGTAGACAAGGGTTTCTGGATAGATTAGAAGGGTTAGAGGAACGAAGCAAGATAGCCTGATATTTGCATGTTATTGCATAGCATCAAGGATTGTAGGTTCTTTCAGAGAAAGAGTAGAGGGTTAACAACATTGTAATGCAAAAGCTAAGCACATAAACAACACCTAACCATTTCAGTTTATGAACGACACAAAAGGTTACTACTAAAATCAATCTAATTGCAGTGACTGAATCCAATTTCAAGTACTAAGCTAGAGTTTAATGACGTGTACCACTGTAGAGGTTCGGAAATATGCAGCATTTTCCCTCTGTTTTCAATGGGCATTTAGTTAACTTTACAATTTCTCAGAATTGTCATAGCATTTAGTCACACTGCCTAAGATAATAATGTTGGTATAGTTGTCATCGTGTCCCCGATATCTAAATACAGTCAAGAGTCGGGGAGTATTATCCTTATGTTCAGCTTTCTCTTAATTGGGGTATAACCCTATGGTGATTATTTACATGTGTGCACCATCCCTTTGAGCACTGCGAAAGTTAGGCTCCAGCTTCTGACAGAAAATGTTGGAGATGCGGCTGCTTTTCGAAATATAGGGGGATGTTAGGTACAGTTGGGACTAAGGGCTTGCATCCCTCTGGAAAGGAATTGTGTCGGGTTTGCATCGACAATGTTTATATGGTGGTTGAGGGTCGAACTGTATGACCCTGTCAGTTTTCAGTGTCGTTTTCCATGTTGACCTGGATAAGGTATACTGTATTATATAAATAATGAGTTACTTACATAAGCGTTTCATTGACACAGGTTAAGACGTTACATGTGAGTAAAGGCATTATATTAAAACAAAACAGAATGATCATCGCCGATTGGTGCAAGGGGTGGGTATTCAATGATGTCGCAGCAGATTATGAGGATTTCATTAATTCCAACAAAAAGAATATCAGTTTCCCGTTACAGCCATTAGCAGACGTCGAGTTCACTAGCTACCGTAACCAAGGACCGAAAGTCTGTGTTTTCAATGATGAAGACTTAGTTGCTAAGATATTTGAGCTACTTAGTAATCGCGACAAATCAAAGATGGTCATGGTTTGCAAAAGATGGTGTCAGTATTTTCTTTTCCATCCACGTGCGCCACTCCTTAAATCAGCATATAGTCTTTTCCTGCGCCAAAACGACATCAACGGTGTCCGTATCATTCGTAGGGGTTGCAGAATCATATACAAAAGGTGCACGTGTTTTGAGCGTCCAAAGGATGAAGATGAGACTCTCGTACATTACCGTCAACTACAAAATCCGTTCCAACAAGAACACCTTCGTGAGCTCAAACCTGATGAAATGACACAAGTTAAGGAGTTCATAGAGTCTTTGCGAAAAGACCCAGCTAGATATGCAATGTCAGATAACCTCGCAAATATTGCATTATATCGGTTAAGACTATATTTTCCTCCAAACTTCGCTGAACTCGAGTATTGATGTAAACTATAAATTTTATGAAGATAGTAAGTTTAATACATATGTATACAATCATGAGAATTGTTCACAAATTCAAATACTTCATTCATTAGTTATACTATGAAATGAACTAAAATATCAAAACTTTATTGAAATTATGAATATTTACATTATGAAAGATAACGTCCCTTGGAATTCCGCGCGCATCGCGCGCGGAGAAACAACTAGTGTATCTAAGTTTACGTAAAAAAAGTAAAAAATAAAAAAAAAATGTATCTACTCCGTCAAAAAATGTATCTAGGTTTACGTAAAAAGGTAAAAAAAAATGTATCTACTCCGTCAAAAAATGTATCTAGGTTTATGTAAAAAAAGTAAAAAAAAAATGTATCTACTCCTTCAAAAAATGTATCTAGGTTTATGGAAAAAAAGTTAAAAAATGTATCTACTCCGTCAAAAAATGTATCTAGGTTTACGTAAAAAAGTAAAAAAAATGTATCTACTCCTTCAAAAAATGTATCTAGGTTTATGTAAAAAAGTAAAAAAAAAATGTATCTACTCATTCAAAAAATGTATCTAGGTTTATATAAAAAAAGTAAAAAAAATGTATCTACTTCGTCAAAAAATGTATCTATGTTTACGTAAAAAAGTAAAAAAAATGTATCTACTACTTCAAAAAATGTATCTAGGTTTATGTAAAAAAAGTAAAAAAATGTATCTACTCTTTCAAAAAATGTATCTAGGTTTATGTAAAAAAAGTAAAAAAAAAAATATATATAATCCGTCAAAAAATGTATCTAGGTTTACGTAAAAAAGTAAAAAAAATGTATCTACTCCGTCAAAAAATGTATATAGGTTTACGTAAAAAGGTAAAAAAAAGTATTTACTCCGTAAAAAAATGTATCTAATCTATATAACCTTATTAAAAGGGTAACTAAAAAAAGTATTTACTCCGTAAAAAAATGTATCTAATCTAATCTATAAAACCTTATTAAAAGGATAATCATAACCTCTCTCTAAAAAAACCTCTCCCAAAAACTCTCTAAAAACCCTAACCTCCACCAATTTGGGGGCTTCCATCGATTATCAATCGATGGTAAGCCCCAAATTTATATTAAGTTGCAATTAATAGTATGTCTATCTTTAATCTATTCAATAAAAGTCTCCCTTTTGGTGAGAATCGTTTTTCCGTCCCTTATTTCAGGGTTTTCGTCCCGTATTTCGGGGTTTTGTCCTTTTATTCGTGGTTTAGTTTCATCTATAATATTGTCAAGAGTAGTTCGTTGATGGTTCGTAGCGTGTTCTTTCAAAGGGTACAAGTAATTGGTCGACGATCTTTGGAATCAGTCAGATTTATGTTTTATCTCATAAATCAAACGAAGGATCCCCTCAAAAGCTACATGAAGATAGCGATAATAGGACGAGCCGAATTGTCAGATGCTGTTTTGAGATCCCTAGTTTATAAGAAAATTGTTTTTCTTTGGTTTTAATTAGATTTGTTTTCAATTATACTTATTCTCTGTAAGTGCCGTATGGCGTTCTATTAATTGTTCTTTGTTTTCAAAAAAAAAAAAAAAAAAAAAAAAAATGTGACATGGCAAATTTTAATGTGACGTGGCATAATTTTAATGTGACTTGGCATATTTAAATGTGACGTGACATATTTTTAATGTGACATGGCGAATTTATGTGATGGATTATCAATTTATTATTACATGCCATTAATTTAATTCACTTATCTATAAATTAATTTAATTCAATTATCTATAATATTAAAGATATTATCACTATTCTTAGATTAATTTTGTATATTAAATATATTATTCTCCTAAATTTATGTAACCCTTCAAAACTTAAATCAAAATTTCGTTATTTATAATCAATATTGACATTCTAATTGAAATTTTTGTAGTAAAATATGTTAATAAATTTTATAATTATAGTTAAAATATGTTTTTAATAAAACATGTTAATAATTAATAAAAACTCTTCATATTACTTAACACCCATCATTTTTATTAACATTTTTCCTATTTATTTCATTTTTGTATTTAAACATGGTAATAAATTGATTACAACTCTTCATAATACTTATCCCCACCAAATTAATTAAAAGTTTTTCCTATTTAATTATTTTTTGTAATATAATATGTTAATAAATCGATCAAAACTCTTTATATTAATTAACACCCATAATTTGCATTAACATTTTTTCCCTATTTAATTCATCTCTTGATTTTTTCAGCAATCAATTATCTAATCTAATAATACCACAAAGTAAATTAAGATTAAAATTAAAATATAGAAATTTATGGTTGTGTAATGTCTATAAAAAACCATAATAGCTATAATTGTTTCTAATCACTATATTTATTTAAAATATATTTTCCATGAGTTTCTACGTTCTGGATTATATTTCATGGTTTAATTTATTTATTTGACGATGATGGGTATATTGAGAATTATTGTTGAGTGTTGTTGCAGTGGTGGTGTTCAATATAATATATTTCAATTTACGATATATTTTAAATCACTTTAATTTTAAACTGTTTATATTTGCAATTTTCTCTTAACTCTTATTTATATAGTTACTCAATTTCGTTTAATTGGATATAATTTCATTAAATCAAATACATATATAAATCTATAAAAAATAATACTCCCTCTTACCCACAAATATTGTCCCATTTCAAAAAAGTACCAAATTTATGAGATATTAGTTGTTTAATATTTTGGTAGGATAGGGGTATGTAGATTGGAGAGAGTGTGTTATGTTATTGGGTAATGGGTGGGTGGGTGGGTAATAAATGGAATTTGGTAAGGGTAGAATGGTAAAAAAACTAGTAAAAAAGTAACTAAATATGGACAATGGGACACTTTACTGAATAGACGGAAATAGACAATGGGACATTATTTATGGGTAGGAGGGAGTATATAAATAAAAGGCAAGGCAAAGAATGATTAAACAACTCTCATGAAATGTAGATTTTGTAAAAAAAATATATATAAAAAAGGGAAAAAATAATTAAAGCAAACCTTTTACATTTCATTTCTCCCTACTCTATATTTATGTCTATTAAATTTGCTAATAATGAAAGCGGATGTTTGAAAGTCACAAAACATTGCTACATATTTATGTATATATTAAATTTGACAATAATATATAATAAAAAATATAAGTCGTCCAAAAGTTATAAAATGCATCATCAATTGGCCGGCTATAAATATTTGATGGAATACAACATTGTGAGCCAAAATTCAAGCCAGTATTTTGTTTACCCATCACCGAGAGAATTGTATCTGGAAATAATAATTATTATCGTTGTAAGTGTATTACGGTAAGATAAGTGTATTAAGGTGTTAAATTAAGGGTCCTGATTTTCGCAGTACATATTTTAGTCGATGCAGTACACGGTTGACAATTTTACCCCTTTCATTTTCCTTTTCATTTTCTCTCTCTAGTCTCCTTCTATTGTTTTCTCTCTAATATCAAAATGTGTACTACGAAAAGTAACTTATTTTCTGAGTACATTTTTACTCAATACAGTAAAATGTGTACTGCAAAAATCATTTTATTTTATTTTTATTATTTTATTACTTTTATGTACGCTATTTTCATGACGAGTATTTTATAAAAATAATATGCGCGAAAATTAACGTAGAGTAACATAATAATTAAAAATATATTGAAAAAAAGGAAAAAAGAAATAAAAAATAATTGTACTACTTTGAGTAAAAGGAAAAAAACCCCAAATGAATCAAATACGTTTGTTTAGTACTAATCGATAAAGATTGATTAAGCAGTTAACATAGGTTGATTTGGTTTCTAAATCGATTGAAGTACTACCTAGTATTAATCATGTCAATTCGTTTCTAAATAATTAACAATGATTTTTCTTTTCATGTTGATGAACCTAATTAAAAAAGAAAATATATTATTAAAAAAACAATCAAATTACTAAGTAATATAAGATTAATGAATTAATTACCTGTTCGTCACTTGAATACTTGAATAATCGTTCATAGTTGTAAATATTTAATGGGTAGAAGATGGTAACAGTTTCATTAGAGAGAAGGAGAGAATAGGTTTAATGTTTTTCTAGGGAAGGGTAACAAATGAAAAATTTGGTGTAAAAAGTACTGTATTGAGTAAAAAACGTACTGTGAAAATAAATTGCGTAAATTAATAGTTTATTTATTTATTTTTAAGTTATATTGGTTATGAAGTACTATGACATTTTGGAACTCCAATTCACATTTGTTGTTTTGTTGTTATTTAGGGGCTATCAATATTTGTCGAGTTGTGCTTTAAAAGGTAAATATACTTACATTTTTATTATTCAATGTCCTAATTCTTTCATTATCTAAGAAAATCTTTATATTAATATAATAATAGTGTAATATTAAATAAATCAAATTCCACCATTTTGTTTGTTATTAATTGCTCATTTGATTTTTTTGTAGGGATGATTCATTGGAGAAAGAGAACTATATACGAAGAAGAGAATACTATAATTGCTTAAACAAATACTCCATATTTCCCTCAATTTTATATTATAAACTAACTACAAGATTGATAATATGAATGTTAATAGTTAATTATTTTTAGTTCCATGAATATAAAAATAGTATTTCTTAAACTTTGAAATGTATGTTTTATTTTTTATGTTTTATTTTTTATTTATCATTCTTCCTTTGAAAAATAGCTCTCATAGAATGAAATTGGAGTTGCAAAGATCTCAATCATATTAACAAGTTGGACAAAATAAATCTTATTGTTATGAATAATGGCTAAATGTACATTTTTATTAATATTTATGCTTACAATATAGTTAAAAAAGCTACTTAAAACATTTTATTTTAGTCCACAATCATTTTTATTATGGTTAATACATAATTCATCTATATTGATTACTAGATTGTTCATTTATTTATACGATATTGTAAAATATCATCTGAGTTATCGATTGATTTATACAATATTATAAAAAGACAAGATTAAATATCTTATTAATACCACAAATCTTGATAGCCCTTAAATTTGAACAAAACAAACGCGTACGATGAAATTTGAAAATGTGATGAATATTTCATAACCCAACAATGGAACTTACATAAAAAAATTAAAAAATTATATAATTAATTTAAAACCTTAACACATTTAACTTGATGTGAATAGATAGATAAGACATCTTAGTGGCACATACAATTCTATTGACCATATGGATAGGAAAATTTATTGCTTACAAATTTTGCCTCTGTCAAAAAAATATAAACAATAGATGGGATAAGTTTTATGAGTTTGAGCATTTTTTCTATTATTATTATCAAATTAAGATAAACATAAATATCAATCAAGGTTCATCACTTTTGTGCATCGATGTAAAAAAGATAATACTAAGTATCTTACTGTGTCATGTGTTATTAAAAAGTCATATCGAAAATCATGTGTCACATGATTATAAAAAAAAAATAAAAAATTGTTAGTTGCGAACACAAAAATAAATTAATACAAACTATTTATTTTTCTTTCCTAAATTTGGTTATTAACTACATATTTATTTAACTTTTATTTCTCTTATTTAGTAGGATCGCTTTTTGATTTCCCTCTCCATTTAGGTTACTATATATATTTAACTTAATTTATCATTTTTGCAAAATTTAAAATTTAGGATTTTTGACAAATTGATATAGATGATATATTAAGACTAGCATTTATTAAACTTCATAACTATGCTACTATTCAAAAATATGATTTATAAGAAATAAAATATTGAGATAAAAAAACCCTCTAATTTAATTAAAAAGTATGTTTTAGGCTCTTTACGTTACATAATTTATCATTCTCAAAAAAAAAAATCAAACATTATGCATTAATTAAATAACTTTTAAGTATTTCAAAAGTCAAAACTATATATTTTTAAATGAATAAACTAATTGCTCGGATAAATATTAACAATACGATAAAATAACAATACTAAAACATATAAACCCGTGAATGTCACGGGTCACAAAACTAGTTTTATGTAAAAAGGTAAAAAAAAAAAATTATCTACTCCGTCAAAAAATCTATCTAGAATGTGGGTTGTGGGTATTTCTTAACCGTTGATTGTGTTTTAATCCAACGGACGTGACTCGTTCTCACCGTATGCACCGTATAATCGTTCTAACCCGATCCTAAATCTATCTATCTATATATATATATATATATATATATATATATATATATATATATATATATATATATATATATATATATATATATATATATATATATATATATATATATATATATACTTGAGATCCGGTGAGAACCACCTTACAATGAGAACTTTGTGAGAACTCCACCTTACGGACTTTTTAAAAAAAAATTAATAACATAATTGGATTCGGCATGACATTTTATAGCTAGAGAACATATTTCTTGGTCTAGAAAATAAATATTAGTGACGGAAATCAAGGTGAGATACGTTTTATTTATTTGCATGCACCTACTATCTATGTTTTCGTATCTATCATTTTTCCGCCACTAATATTTATTTTCTAGACCAAGAAATATGTTCTCGGGCCATAAAATTCCATGCCGAATCCAATTATGTCATTAATTTTTTAAAAAAAACTCCGTAAGGAAGAGTTCTCACCGGTTTTCATTGTAAGGTGGTTCTCACCGGATCCCAACCCTATATATATATATATATATATATATATAGGAGTTAAATACATTCATTGCCATTATTAAATTTCATTTTTTCTATTATTGCCATTATAGAATTTTTTTTTCTATTAGTGCCCCTCTAAAATTTGTTTTACTTCCCTCAATGCCATTTCATATTTGTGTTTACCTGCAATAGAAGGTTACCGATCATTATTAGATTTAATTAACTCCAGCAAGTCTTATTTGCGACAGTATATCCGTCACAAGTTTGCGACGGGTCAAATACTACTCACGTAGGTAGATAAGACCATGATTAATACTTGACACGTTGCAAACTTGCGACGGATATGCCCCTAATGATATTAAACAAAACCCCTAATGAATCAACATAAATTCTCATTGGAGATGGATACTATTCGTCACAAGCTGAAAACGAAAAGTGTCCCTCTCACAAAATGTAAGTCGGATGATCCATGAAATGTTCCATTTAGCCCCACTTATTCTCCCACTCGCATGGTTGTGAGAGGGATATTATCCGTCTTCAGTTTGTAACGGATAATATCCGTCTTCACCAAGACTCTTTGATTAATTAATTGTTTCCTGGAGATTTTTGCGTAAAATAATAAACAAAGCCCCTAACCTTCGTCAATCCCTTTCCAATTCCTAAATCAATTGATTTGTGACGGGCATATCCGTCGCAAGTTTGCGACGGGTCAAGTATTAATCATGGTCTTATCTACCTACGTGGCTACGTGAGTAGTATTTGACCCGTCGCAAACTTGTGACGGATATACTGTCGCAAATAAGACTTGCTGAAGTTAATTAAGTCTAATAATACTTGGTAACCTTCTATTGCAGGTAAAACAGATATGAAATGGCATTGAGGAAAGTAAAACAAATTTTAAAGGGGCACTAATAGAAAAAAAAATTTTATAATGACAATAATAGAAAAAATGAAATTTTATAATGGCAATGGATGTATTTAACTCATATATATAGAAATTGAATCATGTGAGGCACCCTCCTTAGGGTAAGGCTGTTGTACTCATCTTAGCCATCGGATCTAAAAAATATAGATCCATTAGATTTTGCCACGTGCCCCTACAAAACTCCAAGTATCACAAATTTCCTTGTATTTTCCCAAATCTATTTTCCCAAATCTACTCACCCAGACATCTACTTTCTCCTTTTTCTCCCTCTCTCTCTTTTTAGCCTGCTGCGCTCATTTCACCACTCTTATCCCCGACGACATTTCCGATTCTTCGCCGTCTTCGCCGCTGCATCTTCTATCGTCACTGATATCGCCACCACCAGTGACATTTCCTTAATTTCATTTTCGTAAGTATCATTATCGATTTCGTCGAATTTAATTTATTAAATTCTGATTTTTATTTATTGAATTCTGATATTTTTTTTGTTTTATATTCCGTCGTATGTTAATTCGTGCGCGAGTTTGAAAATATATTCAGAGTTGATTTGATAGTAATATTAGCTTGAATGTCCCCAGTTAAATTAATCGCATTTTAGGCGAATCATAATCGTTATGAGATGATGATTTTGGAGTAGGTTAAATTTTCGTCATGATTGTAAGGTTTTTCTCGTTGTTGATCAAAATGTATTATATGACTTAGGAAACATAGTATTAAAAATCGGTTTCGGTCACTGTTGTGGTTTGGTATTGTTTGTTGCGGCCAAATCTAGCTAAATGTTACCAATATCGTCATGATTGTAAGGCTTTTAATGTAATTGAAGGCAACCAAAATCTCCCAATTTAATTGATCCGACTTCAACTCTTTGAAACTGGTAAAAACTCGAATTAGAAAGTAGCAACTGTGAGTTTGTGATATAAATGTTCTATAAGTTTATGCTTATATTTACTGGGCATAAATAGTGGACGCAGATGCTCCCTCTACCATTTTTTCCTTTTCAAATCTGTAGCTTAATATGAGTACTATGGACCAAATCAAGTTAAGAAGATATATACATACTCAAGTTAAGGTGTCGGTTATCTCAAATTCCAATTTCATTGCGTGATATTAAGGCTATTAGCTTAAATGGTAGAGCATTGTACAATTTCTACAAAGTGTGGGTTCGACTCCTACATAGCCTATTCATTGCTACTCAGTGTTGGTTCAAGGTGTAACACAAAAGACTGGTTGCCGTTACACTTAATTTGTTATTGTAACATATAGAGTTGTTACTGTTACAGTTGCTTTCATAATAGAGCTCTTTAAGACCAACATAGGTGATTTCGACCATTTAAGACCAAGTTTAACAATAGTGTCTTTTAATTTCTCAATAGAATTTCTGGAATTCACAAAATAAGATCTATGATTCACAAAATAAATAAAAAAAAAGTGATTTTGACTATTATAACCAAGTTTCACAATAGTGCCTTCTAGTTTCACAATAAAAGTTCTAGGATTCACAATATAAAGTCACAATAGGTGATTTCGACCATTTATGATCAAGTTTCAGAATATTGTCTTCTAGTTTCACAATATAAACTCTCGGATTCACTAAATAAGATCTATGATTCACAAAATAAGAAAAAGAGTAAAATAGGTTATTTCGATCATTCATGACCAAGTTTCAAGACCAAGTTTCACAATAGTGCCTTCTAGTTTCACAATAGAAGTTCCAGGATTCACAAAACAAGGTCAATGATTCACGAAATAAGAAAAAGAGCAAAATAGGTGATTTCAACCATTTATAATCAAGTTTCACAATATTGGCTTCTAGTTTCAAAATATAAGCTCTCGGATTCACAAAATAAGAAAAAGAGCAAACTAGGTGATTTTGACCATTTATGACCAAGTTTCACAATAGTATCTTCTAGTTTCACAATAAAAGTTCTAGGATTCACAAAAAAAGAAAAAAAAAAGAGCAAATTGGTGATTTGGACTATTTATGACCAAGTTTCAAAATATTGCCTTCCAATTTCCCAATAAAATTTCTAGAATTCACAAAATAAGATCTATGATTCACAAAATAAATAAAAAAAGAGAAAAATAAGTGATTTTGATCATTATGACCAAGTTTCACAATAGTGTCTTCTAGTTTCACAATAAAAGTTCTAGGATTCACAAAATAAAGTCTATGATTCATAATAGGTGATTTCGACCATTTATGATCAAGTTTCAAAATATTGCCTTCTAGTTTCACAATAAAAGCTCTCGGATTCACAAAATAAGATCTATGATTCACAAAATAAGAAAAAGAGTAAAATAGGTGATTTCGATCATTCATGACCAAGTTTTGACAATAATGTCTTCTAGTTTCACAATAGAAGTTATAGGATTCACAAAACAAGGTCTAGGATTCACGAAATAAGAAAAAGAGGAAAATAGGTGATTTCGACCATTTATAATCAAGTTTCACAATATTGCCTTCTAGTTCAAGTTTTAAGTCCAAGTTATAAACATTTTGTGAGTAAACAAACATTTTAAGTCCAAGTTTCACGAAATAAGGTCCCGGTTTCACGAATTAAGGTCCAAGATTCACGAAATAAGAAATTAAACATTTTGTGAGTAAACAAACATTTTAAGTCCAAGTTTCACGAAATGAGGTCCCAATTTCACAAATTAAGGTCCAAGATTCACGAAATAAGAAATTACTTCCTCCATTCCAATCAATTCTATACATTTCACTTTTTGGGCACTATTCATAAGTCGAGTGAAATTTCGACACAACTTCTAATATATAACATAAAAAATAGTCATGTGAGATCTTGTTTAAATTGTCTTAACGAGCACATTGTGAATATCAAAGTTTTATAATTTTTATCGATACGTAACTAAAGATATTAACAAAAGAAAACGGGTATCGGCAAACGTGAATAAAGTAAATGTATAGAATTGATTGGAATGGAGGAAGTATAAATTTCGTGAGTAAACAAACATTTGAAACCCACGTTTCACAAAATAAGGTCCCGGTTTCACGAATTAAGGTCCAAGATTCACGAAATAAGAAATTAAACATTTTGTGAGTGAACAAACATTTTAAGTCCAAGTTTCACGAAATAATGTCCCGGTTTCACGAATTACGGTCCAAGATTCACGAAATAAGAAACTAAACATTTTGTGAGTGAACAAACATTTTAAGTCCAAGTTTCACGAAATAAGGTCCCGGTTTCACGAATTAAGGTCCAAGATTCACGAAATAAGAAATTAAACATTTTGTGAGTGAACAAACATTTTAATTCAAAGTTTCACGAAATAAGGTTTCGGTTTCACAAATTAAGGTCCAAGATTCACGAAATAAGAAATTATATATTTCGTGAGTAAACAAACATTTTAAATCCAAGTTTCACGAAATAAGGTTTCGGTTTCACAAATTAAGGTCCGAAATTCACGAAATAAGAAATTATCCATTTTGTGAGCAAACAAACATTTTAAGTCTAAGTTTCACGAAATAAGGTCCCGAGTTCACAAATTAAGGTCGAAGATTCACAAAATAAGAAATTAAACATTTTGTGAGTAAACAAATATTTTAAGCCCAAATTTCACGAAATAAGAAAAAGAGCAAAATGGATAATTTTTTTAGATAGAAAAAATATTTGGGCCAAATGAGTTGTTATAAATGACCCATAATTTTCATCCCTTTGAAATTAGTCCAATGAACATTGAAAATCATGTGCAACATAGTAAGGGTTCGGCGGCCTCACCGTAATAGACGGCTTCACGTAATCCGGCCTCTATATATATATATATATATATATATATATATATATATATATATATATATATATATATATATATATATATATATATATATATATATATATAGAGGCAGGATCCGGTGAGTCCACCTAAATATTTGAGTCCATGAGTCCATTTAGAGTATCATAAATTGTATTATAAAATATCACTTTTTTTTACACTACAAAGTCTACAATATCACAATCTTTTCAACACAATATCACGCACTATATAAAACAATATTACGAAATTTTTTCCAAAACTTTTTTTCCCGAAATTTTTATTTTCAAAATTTTTATTTTCAATTTTTTTTCTCAAAATTTTTTCTCGATTTTTTGTAGAATTTTTTTTTGTGATATTATTTTGAAGAACCGATGATATTGTATTGAGTAACTTGTGATATTGTAATGGAAAAAAAAATCGAAAAAAAATTTCGAGAAAAAACGTCTTTTGTTAAACAATATCACGCACTATATTAAACAATATCACAAAATTTTTTCATGAACTTTTTTTCTCGGAAATAATTTTTTTCAAATTTTTTTTTTCAATTTTTTCTCTCGAATTTTTTTTCCGAAATATTTTTTTCTCGAATTTTTTTTTGTGATATTATTTGGAAGAACCGGTGATATTGTATTGAGTGACTTGTGATATTGTAATGAAAAAAATCGAAAAAAAATCGAGAAAAAACGCCTTTTGTTAAACAATATCACGCACTATATTAAACAATATCACGAAATTTTTTTAAGAATTTTTTTTTCCGAAAATATTTTTTTCAAATTTCTCTCGAAATTTTTTTCCGAAATATTTTTTTCTCAAATTTTTTTTTGTGATATTATTTTGAAAAATCGGTGATATTGTATTGAGTAACTTGTGATATTGTAATGGAAAAAAATCGAGAAAAAACGCCTTATTAAAAAAAACGTGTTTGTTTAAAAAAAAAATGCATACTGAAAAAGAGAACTTTTTTAATAAAGAATATGTCATTTTAAAAGAAAAGGCAAAAAAAAGAAAAAAAAAAGTAATATTGAAAAAGAGAAAACAAGAAAAAGGAAAAAAATTTGATATCATTGTTAGACTCATGGACTCAAATATTTAGGTGGACTCATGTGATCCCAACTCTCTCTCTCTCTCTCTCTCTCTCTCTCTCTCTCTCTCTCTCTCTCTCTCTCTATATATATATATATATATCACTATCAATATAATATTATATTATCAATAAAATTGGAAAGTGATTAATTAACTCAATAAATATTACAAAACTCTATCACACGGTGACACAATAACAGATAATATAGGGTGTTGCTCATTCTTATACATGATTTACTCATTCATACACATATTTCCCATTTTACCCCTTACATTCAACAATCATTTTTCAGTTTTCTTCTCATCTTAACCATCCCTTCAATTTCTCCCTAATTTTAATACAAGTCTCACTGTGATCCAAACCAAAATTCATCATATCTACATACCAAGTTGAAATAACAATCAGATACAACAACAATTATTTGCCACAAATCAAACAAACCCAGATCATATTAAGTCCTAAAATCACAGTTTTCCACAAAAACGGAATTGAAAGAGTATGATGATGCAATTGGCTGCGAATATTTTTTTAATACACTGCTTCTGCTGTATCTTTGGTTGTGCAGAATGTTCCTGATATGGACAAATGCGGGACTGGGAATCGCAAAGAAAAGAAGGCCTTTAATTACACCTTGCTACATACTTTAATTAGGTTAAAACTGAAAACGATTTAAGGAAACCCTAATCTAATTAGTCTAAATCAATTTTTTAATTTCATATAATATAATTGATAAAGGTAGAGATTAGAATTATTACCTGATCGATACGAGAGCTAGCATCCATAGTTGTGTGGTTTAGGGTTTTCTTTTGTGGGGGAGAGAATTAGAAAGGAAAACTTTTCTTAGGTAGAGGACATAGAATGGAAAAGTAATGAAAAAAAGTATGAATGAGTAAAACTCGTATATGAATGAGCAATTACGATAATAAAAGCACCGTGGATAAACACATAAAGAGATACGAGAAAAATAAATATTACAAAACTCTATCACACAGTGACACAATAATAACAAATAATAAAAGCACCGTGGATAAACACATAAAGAGATACGAGAAAAATTGTCCAACTGGGACAATCTCCCTCGTAGATACCGAAGACAACTCAATATAGAAATCCCTTCCAAATTTATTTTTCATTCACAAGAGTTACGAATCGGAAGCGGACCCTGACAACTTTCTTAAAAACTATTATTATGAACAATATATATATACTATCTATACAATATTATGTTAGGAAAGTTATTAACTCAATAAATATGACAAAACTCTATCACACAAATAACAACTAATCAAAAAACGGCTAATAACCCTGGAAGAGTGAAGTCAAAAAAACGCAGTATATATACACAAAGAAATCGAAATAAATGGACCCCCAAGAACAAAAACCCTCTATCGCCGCTCGGTCCAATTTTAGGGTTTAAGCCAAAAGCCCATCATCAATCTTCATCTTCTTCTTATTCACTTTTCTTCTTCTTTTTCACTGTAATTTCCTCATCTTATCTCTATTTTTTTCTCCTTAATTCATGCTGCATTCATTCACTTTCTTCTTATATTATTTACTCTTTTATTTTTAGTATTGTTTTTGTTATTTCTAGGGTTTTTATCTGTTTTTTTGTTGTTGTTAATGGTATATTGTTGTTCTGGGTTTTTGATTTTGGATTGTTTTATGACATGGGTTGTGTTTGTTTTGGTTAATTTGTTAAGTTTTGATTTTTTTTTTTGCGGTTTACTGATGTTTTTTCCTGGCAGTTTCTGGTGAAATTCGTAAAGTTCGTAAATATTTGAATATATTGGTATTAACTAATATTAATATTATTGGGTTTTTGGATTTGAATTGATGGTTTTTGATGGTTTGTGATATGTTCATGCTGAAATTTGTATTCATGTACTTCTTGTGAGTATCTATGAGACTATGAAAGTGTAGTATTGTTTAATTCTGTAATCGTTACAATGCCGTTGATTATATGGATTGGGAGACAGAATTCGGTCATAGCGTTGTCTAGTTTTCGTCCTGTTTGAGTAATGCTGAGGATAAGTTTTACAAGTTTCCGACTTTCTGTGTGGTTTGTTACCACATTGGTATTTCATGGACATTTGCTCCAGTTTCTATTGTAGGACTTCTGAAGTTTGATTTTATTGTAAATAGTTGTTGATGCGCCAATTAATTGGTTTCCACGTTAGGTGCTTGTCTTTTAAGAATTCATTATGGCAGGCTACATAAGCCTTAGAATATATGGGTTTGGGGATTTGGGGGTAATGGCGTGTGATCACCCCTGGACGGTACGGTTTTAAAGGATGATTTATGTCAACCGACCCCTAATTTTGGGATTAAGGCTAGATGTTGTTGTCTTGTTTATATTTTTAAAATTTGTATGCCAAAAGTTTGCGAGAATGTGCAAAAAATTATTTTCTGATGTCTATGAACCCCTATTAGTGTAATATTACTGCATGGATCCGCTAATGCTGGTAGTAGTAAATGTAGGTGTTTGAATGTGACTGATGGGAAGTTCTATTTGAATAATGTAGATGAATGGTTTTTTTGAAGAAGCCCTCATGCTAACGGATGACAATATTGTAGAACAAAATAATATAGCGACTCCTGAAGAAAAGTCGAATAAACGCAGGAGAAAGAAGTCTGAAGTT
The DNA here is from genome assembly GCA_029255685.2 of Silene conica. Classification (NCBI taxonomy): domain Eukaryota; kingdom Viridiplantae; phylum Streptophyta; class Magnoliopsida; order Caryophyllales; family Caryophyllaceae; genus Silene; species Silene conica. The sequence continues at coordinate 75,010,574 of CM055311.2, forward strand.
TGGCAATACTTCACTACTCAACCCATAAGTGAAGATTGTACCCGGGCTTGCTGTAATAAGTGCAATAAGTCATTTGTTTACATAAATGGGAAAAAGCAATCAGGTACTAGTCACCTTAGGCGACACATTATTAGTGGTGCCTGCGCTTCCAAACATGCTGACCAGGAGACAGGCCGACTATTTCCTACAACGCATGGCTCTCAAAATGGTGAAATTACAGCACCACCACGAAAACGATGCCGAGCAATCCCTGGATCAGTGTCAGCTGCATTAGATCAGGAACATTGTGTTAATGAGCTAGCCAGAATGATCATACAGCATGAGTACCCAACAAATATGGTTGAACAGCCTGGTTTCATAGACTTTGCCAGGAGTCTTCATCCTCAGTTTACTATGGCTAGCTGTAACTCACTTCAGAGTGAGATTGTGAGTGTTTATAGGAGGGACAAACTTTCACTCGCTAATATTCTTGCTGAAATCCCCAGCAGGGTCAGCCTTACTCTGGATATTTGGTCAACAGACCAAACTGTGGGTTATGCTATGTTGAGTGGTCATTTTGTTGACGCTGATTGGAAATTGCAACGCCGTGTCCTCAACTTCCTGGTGGTGCCTTTTCCGGAATCAGATGTTGCTTTTAATCATGCTATTTCTACTTGTCTGTCAGAGTGGAAACTCGATAGCAAACTGTTTGCACTTACTCTTGATCAATCTTTTGCAAATGAAGCTGTTGTGGGAAACATTAGAGGCCTGCTTTCAATAAGTAATCCTTTCACGCTTAATGGCCAATTTTTAATGCAGCATTGCTATGCTCGTGTTATTAGTCGTCTTGCACAGGAAGCCCTATCAACAATGAGTGAAGCCGTTGGTAAAGTTCGTGATAGTGTAAAGTATGTAAAATTTTCCGAATCTCGAGAAGGAAAGTTTAATAAGCTCAGGGAGAAACTTCAAGTTCCTTGTAAAGACAACTTGGTCCTTGATAACCAAGCGAAATGGGACTCCACTTATCATATGCTATCAGTAGCTTGTGGGTTAAAGGAAGTATTTAGTTGCCTGGATACTTCCGATGCTAATTACAACATTGCCCCCTTGATGGATGACTGGAGGTGTGTAGAGACGCTTTGTGCCTATCTGAAGCTTTTCTTTGATGCTGCTAATGCCCTAATGGCTGAAACCTACCCTGCAGCCCACACCTTTTTCCATGAAATTTATAAGATTCAGTTTGAGTTGGCGCATGGAGCATTCAGTGGCGATTCCAGAATTAGTGACTTAGTCAGGCCTTTGTATGAAAAGTTCGACATATATTGGAGGGATTGTCGTGTGGTTTTGGCAATGGCGGTAGTCATGGACCCACGATACAAGTTGAAACTTGTGAAGTTCACATTAAGTAAGCTTTACGGTGAGGACGATGGTGACATATGGGCAAGGACTATTGATGAAAGTATACATGATTTATACCTTGAATATGTTGCTCAGACATTACCTTTGCCATGGATTCACATGGACCAAAGATATGACGAGTTTATTAAAGCCGAATCCCTTGAAGATGAAGTAGGCCCACCTTCAGATGACGGGATCTCAGATTTTGATGTGTATATTTCTGATTTTTCTAGCCACAGTGAAACGAAATCCGAACTTAATCAGTATTTGGAAGAGGATCTTTTGCCGAGAGATGAACTTAATGTCATTGATTGGTGGAAACTCAACAGAATCCAGTACCCAACCCTTTCTAAGATGGCAGCTGACTTACTGTCAATACCATTTAGTACCCTGCATCGGGATTCCGTGTTTGATACACAAACCAGAAAGTTGGATAGTCACCAGTCTTCTTTACGGCCTGGAACTTTAGAGGCCATGGTTTGTGCGAAAGACTGGTTGCAGTTCGGAACACAGCAGAGTTCCTCCATGGTAGGTATTACGATTTCACCATTGGCTGTAAAGAAAGAAGAATAAATGTTGGTGATAATTTCTTAGATTTTGCAGATGGTAAAGGTTATCTAGCTTCTTTTTGATGTACTCTGGGTTACAATTTTTCTCTTTGAAAATAGTAATTTTACAGTGATTCGGATAGTAATAAAAAAGCAGCGGTACTCCTATTCTTTTATAGAACTGTCTGCTGCTTCTAAATTTTGTTTTCACAAATCTCATTCTAGATTATGATGACGATGGTCACAAGCTTTTAACTTCGTAAATCCATCAATTTTGTTGTCGGAAATATGGGTGGTGTCCTCTGCGTTTGCTGCGTTAGGTTTACAATTTCTGTATCTTCCAACTTGTGAAGTATAGTGCCCCGTCTTGAGTGAGAATTTGTGTTAGAACCAATGTTATGTTGAATGGTCGTGAATGCAATTTGATGAAGATTGGAGAAGGTGTCGAACCACGGTCGAGGGTACTATTGTTGAGTTGTTAAGATAACCTTTACTAGTTAATGAAAGGAGTCCAATTATCACATGGCGGATTGTGTTCTTTTTTTAACTAGTTTTTGAACCCGTGTACTACACGGGTGCAAACGGAAAGTATTGTTAAAAGTAATAACTTACATGTCTTTTGGATTTAGAAAATTAGAAAATTTTAGAAAATTTTACTTTGTTTATTATCCCTACACTTTTGGTTAGTTTGTGTATATTTTATCTGAAATACTATGATTGTGTGCCTATATTAATTAGGAATATTTATGATAAACAATTTGATATTTCACCCTCAATTATGGTATAATAATGTTTGAGTAAAAAATAGAGAAAAAGTAAATGAAGAGGATCCATTCCCACACACCATGGGTATCGTAAACTCAATTATGGTATTCCTTGATCTATTCTCTTTATACTCGAACTCTTCCTCAAATTATCTCCGTATCACACATACCGTTCAGGAAACCCCATTTTCAACATCTTATTTTTAATATTGGAATTACTCTACCGTTAAAACATGCATTCTACATTCCCGTGTAATATAGATAGATGTACTTACGATATTTTTTTTGTGGTCGTCCCTTCACCTATCTATAAAATCATCAATAATACGGAGTATTAAACTTGTATATCATCCATAGAGCTCAATGCATATAATAGTCCTAATCAAGAAAAAAGATATTTCAAAGAGGGATCAAGAAAAATATGCAAGATTTCTAGTGAATAAAAAATATTCTAAGACGATTTGAAAGCGTGAATTCACAAACTCCAGTAGAACCTATACAATGTGCATAAATATAAGATAACAATTGATATGTATATAAAAAATTGAATTCGCGAACTGCAGTAAAGCCTATATTATGTGCTTAAATATAATATAACAATTGAAATCATAATTAAAACATTCGTGTAACTTCCATTTAACAAATTTGATGGTGATAGTAGGTGGGTCATTTACCTTTACACTTATGAAAATTTCGATTAAACAAATTGAGAAGTTTTATAATCCATCTTATACAATGTGCTGATAGTTCTGATACAATTCAAGAAAATTAAGTTATCAATATATACATTTTAATAGATTTAGCTAGATATTTTGAGAGATAATGAAGACATAAATAAGTGTCTCAAAGATTGAATATGACAATTAAAAAAAATAGAAAGAGTATAAAGTTAATTGATTTCACAAATTAGGGGGGAAATATCTCCATTTGAATCATTTAAGGAGATGATTAAATATTTAAGGAGATATTATTATTTGTCTTTTTACAGAAATAATTAAGGAGATATGTCATTTAAAAACGAAAAGTATGTCAATTTTGAATTCAAAATGGTATCTAAATCAGTTTGCTAAACTTATAATTATTACTTAATCAATCAATTACCAATTGAATGATATTGTTTCTTTATTTTTCTAATTGATTGTTAATATACGTGATACATTTGTAAGTCTTAGAATATATCTTTTCCATATTTAATACTACAAAATCAATATACCTGGCTCTTTATTTGGCTTTGTTTTTTAATACACGTGGCTTATTATCGGATGATGACACATGGCATAATATTAAGGTCATGGTGTTTGCTTTAATATAATATATGATATGATGATATATGATGATATATGATGCTTAGAGGGAATTGTTAACCAGTTTAATTCAAAATGTTGGTAAATGATTCGGTATAAATATTCGGAAATTAAGAAAAAAATTGATCATATTTTGTTCAGTTCAATTAGTTTCATTCGGTTCATGCAACTAATCTTTTCACAAATTAATTTTTGCTTCAACTGTTTAATTTAGTTAAGTTTCATTGAATTAAGTTTACTTTTAACTCAACTCCATTAATTTAACTTATTTTTATTGCACTTTTTTGAATTTATTTAGTTTAACTTAATTTAACTCGTTTTGCTGAACTCCATTAAGTTCAGTTCGAAATAACCGAAAAAATGTGGACCATGAACCACATCCTCAGTATCATTGTCCATATCTCATCTCGTATTATAAACAAAGAGTCTCGCTTCTGACGAATATTACCGTCAAAAACTGAACACATATAGTAATCCTCTCACAGTAAGCCAAGTGAGAGAACAAGTGGAAAAATTAATCATTTCGTAGATCGTGTCACTTACATTATACGGAGTATGAGAGAGACGACATCCGTCTTCTGCGACATCCGTTTCGAGAATTTTTGTTGTAATACAAATTGGGAATCAATTGGTCTTGCTTAAGACGGGTAATGATACTCACAAAATGAATAGGGGAGAAGGTGGGGCACCCCCATGTGCTTCCCCCTCTCTCCTCTAAGTGGGTATTTTGTCAGGTAAAATGATATCCGTCTTAAGTTTAAGACGAATAGTGTCGTTCTGAAATAAGAATTTGTGATTGGGAATTTATAAAGCTATGTGGGTGGGCCCCCTATGAAGTAAAGCCGTTAAAAGACTAGTGGTCGTTAATAACGACCAAATCAAATCCCCGCCCATTTTTTCGGTATTTCTCTCTCTTCCACCAAACCCTAATTAATGGCTACCACTTCCTTCTCTCTCTTCACTCCATCATTCAATTTTTCCCCAAATATTTCTGACTTCACTAATTCCTCCCGCCATTATCGTAACCCTAGGAAATCGCCGGCTACTAGAATCTTCGCCGGCAATAGTGGCGGTAGCGGTGGTGGTAGTGACGATGATGCCACGCCCGGGTTTAATCCTTTTGGATTTGTTACGGATAATCCGTCTAGTCGGAGTGCAATTCAGCTGCCTGAATCCCCCGCTGAGGATGGCAATGTTGGCCAAATGCTTTATGTTAGTACTACTTCCTAATTATGTGTGTAAAATCGCCTTACAGTTTACCGATTGACTGTTTTTTACTCTTCATTTGACCTAATTTTTGAAATTAAGCATGATTTGACTGTTGTGGACTGTGATTAAAGGTGAATAATTTTGCTCGGTCATTTCTCGAAGGTTGAACTGAGGAGAAGCTGTCTGTGAATTGTGTTATTGTAGTCTAAGAAGTTGGACAAATCAATTGAGTGCATTTTGATTCGAGTCTGATTTTTATCGTAAATTTCGTACTGATATTGAGTCGTCTAACGCTAAGTAAACTTCGTTTCTTTAGCCACCCTCCGTTCCATTTTTACTGTCCCCTTTTCACTCTTAATTATCCCAAATTAATCATCACCTTTCTTAATTTAGTACGAAAATTGAGTGAATTTCCATTTTTACCTGTTGCTAGTTCTCATTTTCTTTATTGCAAGGGGTGTAGATGTCATTTTAATCCGTATCAATTTTCTTTTAATCATTCCAAAATGGAAAGGGGACAATAAAAGTGGAACGGAGGGAGTAGTACATTAGTCTTCTATATGACTTGTCATAATAGAAGTGTAGTCAATTCACGCGAACAAGGAGAGTAGTTATGGGTGAGCATACTTCGTAATTTGCTGGTTCTGTTTGCAGAGGATAGAAGACAAGGGAAAGGAATTTGGCCGCTATATTAAATCTGGGGAGTTGGTGTGGTTTGTTAGAGAAACAGGTAAGAATTATCTCCTTTCTTTCGACTAATGCTTACAAAACTTGTATACTATGCAGATCTTTTAGATGAATGTTAATTCCCCAAATAGAGATCGAGGGAATAATTTGAATTATTACCGAAGTGGTACAGTACTTGGTACTCGCTGAATGTCAGCTTGTCAGTCAGTGATCGAGCTTCATTGTTTAAAATCCTGCCAATAAGTCAAATAGGGCTTACCGAATATTATTGTGATAGAGGAAGTACTTTTGGCCAGGGTTGGGAGGAGATTTACTTAATGTTCGGATTAAGACTTCTCTTGGCTTGGTGATTCTAGCAAACTGGCAGAAACTGTACTTTAAAGAGTTTTCAGAAAAATGGTTTTGTTTGAAACTACCTCAGAGATCATTGTAATCAATGTAGGCAGTCAAGTTTAATTGGTTGGGGCAAAACGTCTTTCCTTGGTGTAATTCACTTTTTTTTCCAATTTATGTCTTTGGTGCAGGTTCACCCGATAGTAGACGTGGAACCATTGTTTTCCTGCATGGAGCACCAACTCAATCGTATAGCTATAGAAATGTTATGTCACAGGTTAGTGATGCGACTTTTTACAAAAAGAATGTCAGGCAACAACATGGTTCTATGTTTTAACCCACTTTCTTGTGTGTTTACTAACTTTGATTGTAAATATTGCTCTAATAGTCATACCGCCATTGTGTTAACACACTAATTAAAATCTGCCAATGAAAACTGACGCTAGAGCCCATGAACTAATAGAGGAAATCAGCATTAGTTTCAAAGTTAACAACTTAAACTCAACAGAATCGAGTCGTATTTTGATCTTCCGTGTATTTCTTATTCTCATTTCTATCACCTAAGAAAATTCAATCAAAAGTCGAGTTTAGATAGGTTGATTGGAGCGGCTTATTCTCGTGATCTTGTGTCCAAACTTCATTATGGTACTCTTAATAGATGTCAGATGCCGGATATCATTGCATTGCACCTGATTGGATAGGCTTTGGTTTCAGTGATAAGCCGTACCCAAAATTTGGTTTTGACTATACAGGTTTGCGTTCTTCTCAAGGTTCTCTTTATGAGTTAACAATTATATACTTCTGCAGATACTAAACCTGATGCATTAAGAAACCTGATGTGACAGAAAAGGAGTTTCATGAAGAGCTTGATAAATTACTAGACGTACTTGGAGTGAAAGCTCCTTTTCTTTTGGTAGTCCAGGTGTGAGCTATGTTCATTACTCCAGTATGTGACTTTGGATGAGATTTTCCCCCCATTTTCTCTTGTTTTTTCAGTTTCCATTTCCAACAGAGTTTAAGTCTTGTTATTCTTTGGCTTTGGAGTACGATACAATCACAGAATATAGCAAAATGACTCACTAAACTGGCTGAGCTTATTTTACTACGACGTGGCAGACAGTCAATGGATATTGTGATGCAATTTTCATTATGGGTCATCCAGAAATCTGACCTCCTTGTACCCGAACCCTTTAAAGGCATTGTGCAATTGTTACATTGTACTTCATCTTCATATTGATCTTTGTGTCAAGGACGTAAAATATGCTGGAACTGTCATTTTGAGTTTATGCACTTCATTACTTTCTATTCTAACTGTAGGGTTTTCTAGTGGGTTCCTATGGATTGACCTGGGCATTAAAAAACCCGAGCAGGATATCAAAACTTGTTATAATGAACAGTCCATTGACAGCTTCATCTCCAGTTCCCGGACTATTCCAACAACTAAGGTTGAAATCTAACCCTAATGTTATATGCTTCATGATTCTTTTATCTTCAACGCAAAAGAAATTAGTTTTTTATGTGCGTACTGGCGTAAGGCTTCTCCCTTGCAGCGTTTCTATTCTATGTTCTTACAATCTTATAAGCTTTGCAATGACCTTCCAAGTATTTTTTTGCAGAATACCTCTCTTGGGTGAATTTACAAGCCAGAATGCTGTCATGGCCGAACGCTTTATTGAAGCCGGTAGCGCGTATGCATCCAGTTAATTTCTCTATGAATGTTTAGTTCACTGATAATAATTCAGTCTAGGACTCAGCCACTTGTTCCTATCAATGAAGAACTATTATATATTCACAGCTGGGGTAAATCCGGTCTCAGCAGTTTACGAACGTATAGCTGTTCAAAATGTTTGCATCACATCTTATGTCTTTGGTTATATTTATTGTTACATACAGCTACGTGTTGAAGCTGGAAAAGGCTGATGTATATCGATTGCCATATCTGTCAAGCAGTGGACCTGGATTTGGTTTGTTTTCTGCTTTAATTTGATATGATTTTCATGCCGTTTATGTTAAAATACCAGTTATGTTTCTGGTTTATGTTAAGAGAATTTTCATATAAGCACAGTTTGCTAAGATTTTTGACTTTGGCTGTTTGTGCTTCACTGTTACTAAAATTTTGGGACATTGGCATTTCAGCGTTGCTGGAGGCTGCAAGAAGAATTAACTTCAAAGAGGTATCGACCCAAATTGCTACTGGATTTGCATCCGGAAGGTAAAGAGATAAGTTCATAATTTTGCTGAGATATTTCTTCTACTTTGTTATTTGCTCTAGTTAATGCATCGATACACATATTTGGCATTTTGGCATTTTGACATGGATCATACTTCTTAGGAGACCTAGATACTAAGATTCTGCTACCAATATGACAGTATCAAATCTAGGACTAAATCAAGTGCGCAACACGACATCGTGATCACTATGTGAAGGTAGAACTATTGCCATATCCAAAACATATTTTCCCACATTGTTAAAAGTTAATATGTTCGAAGTAATGAATCATAAGCTTAAGGGGCATTTTCTGACAAAAGGGTATTACAAGTGAGTGTTTAGAAAGATCATTGCTTTTTCTAAAGCTATAGTTATGGGATTATGCTTTGGTTTTGGATTATGCAATAAAGCAAGATGGCTCATTATATGGCTGTTTTTATTTATTTTATTTCTAAAATTTTGAAGTTGCAATAATTTGATGTGGTCATATGGAAGCAGTCTTTGTGTTACACATGAGTAATAGTGCTTACATCCGACGACCTCTCCCACATATTGTTATTTGCAGGAGCTCTTGAAGCACTGTGGTAAATTTGTTCTTATTGTTGTTAATATCACATATTTGCATTCTCAACGAGGGAAAGACATCTACATAGGGACTTAGGTAATATTGTTAGAGCATGTAATAGAAATTTGTCTGAAGATTTATGTATTTGAATTTTGAATATTGATTCGAGCAATTTGAAAACTGGGGAAGGCTGTTACAATCATTCCGCATGATACAGCTCGTCCCTGTCTTTATCTTTCTAATGTTTCAGTGACAATTCATGCTGCAATCTAGCATCTCTTATCTCTTTCAATACATTAGCATAAATATTAGCCGCTATATTAACAGCTGGGATAGACCTACATTGGTGGCATGGGGTATATCAGACAAATATCTTCCACAATCAGTAGCAGAAGAATTTAAGAAGACTAATCCTTCAGCTGTCAAACTTAAGTTAATAGAAGGAGCTGGTCATATGCCACAGGAGGACTGGTAAGTTGTTCTATTTACCATTCATAAAAAGGTCAATAATGGCATTTGAATTGCGGAGTATCTGATAAACACTCTTACTACAGGCCCGAAAAAGTTGTCGAGGCTCTACGAAGATTCTTCTGAAGATCAATGCTATGTTACTGCAATTCTCCTACATCATGATGTACATCAGTACATGGCACAAGTCGAAGTGTCGGACACTCCATTGTAAGATTCCTTTTGTACAAATAGAAGTACCATGTTCAGCAATAACTTTCACTATAGGATCCCTTTTGCCTGATTTATCACTGTATTCATAGTAGATTGTTTGTTCCTTAATGTCTTAGCAATCAACCAAGCCAAAATATTACCATGGTTCCTACTTCTAGTTGCCTCGAGTGTTCCGCTTCTTGCAGTATCTACAAAGCCAGACAATGGCTGGTTTTTCTGTCTTACCGACTTTTTCCCTTTCTAGTGAAGAAGTTTGACTCATTATCGATCAAAATTGAAGTGTTGAACTCATGATATCGCCTAAAAAACTTTATTGAATATGTAAATGATTTATCGTAATGTTTTTTACCTCATAAAATTCACGATTGAAGCGTTCGATCTACTGTTCAATTGGTAATTAATTTTTTTTTTTAAAAAAATTCTCTTATGTATTCCAATTATTGATGATAGATTTTTTACCATAAGAGATCGTCCACTTTTTTTTGGGATTTAAGTCACTAAAATGAATACTCATCCATATCTACTGATATTCTCACTAAAACAAAAAGATTACTTAGTTTCCGACTTTTTGGGATAATCTTACAATAATTTTATCACGAGAGCATCTTACACGAGAATCTGTGGTTATTTTCACCGTTTTTAACTTCAATTTGATATTGTATAAATATAAGCTGGGACATTCCATCACAAATTTATTCATCCACATCCCACAATGCAATAAAAATAGTGAAATAGAGAATAGTTATCTATATTTCGACAGAATGTATTCATAGCATTATTGTAAGATACCCCTGTCCCCTAATACCTTCTTGTTTCTTTTAATCAAACCAACTTGTGTTGGACTCTCTCTTATTCCACAAATTGAGCCTCAAATTTTCTTGTTTCTTTTTCATGGTCATCGGGTTTTGTTTTCTCTCTTTTTATTTGGCAGCTTTTGTGTGGTCTATAGTAGGATCCGAATTCATTTTCTTACTTTTTGTGCAACAAGAGTACAAGACCGAGGGCTGAATATGGGGAAACGGTAGTGTTAAAACTTCTGAGGGAGAGCTTTTATCGCCTAATAGTCTTATCCAGCTCAAATCCGGATTAAACTGGATGGTTTATCGTTGGCGACCCATTTATGATTTATCACAACCGAAACCCATTTTTAATATTCTTTGCAAATTTATGAATCTAGATTTTTGTATAAGTCGGTTTTATAATAGATTCTGAGTTTTGACACATATTCGCGTTCCTAGATTATAAAAACTTTAGAGAGACATGTTAAAGAGTTATTTTCCAAAATAGGCGATTTTCACAATTAATTAACGAAATAGGTTACTTTTCAAATTTATTACCGAAAATGGGTCCACGTAGGACTGGATTTCCCGAAGCTGTGGTCAGAGTCAAGTCGCCTACCCCCATAGCGACTTGACCTTTAACAACACAAACCTATTTTTCTTTTCTTTTTATACTATGACACTCACACTAGTCTAACGAAAACAATCTCTGACCATGTTTATCCGTAGGTCTTGCAGCCCTACTTAGCCTTAGTTCCTATATTAAAATATTTTTTTTTTCTTAACCTACTTTCAAGCCCTACCTTTTCATTTCTATCTTTTATCAAGACCTACCTTAACCTACCTTTAACTTATATTTTTTTTTTACACTAAACAAAGAACGAGGTCTTGAAAGTGTTCTAGGAGGTCCAAATTGGACCGTATGGACCTAATTTCTTCAAAGGTGTTCTAACATTTTAATTTTCTTTTCCTTTTTTTATTTGTTATTTTTTGTCTTTATTCAAGACCTAGATCTATCGAGCCCAACCTATAAACATGGTCTAGAGACTTACCGTTCCTAGATATGGTAGTAGTTTTTATTTGATTTATTTCTTATTTTATTTTGTTTTTTTGTATCATTGTTCATATTTAGAGAGAAATCAAATTGATATTTCAGATTAACTTTTACTAACCACAATTAAATTATAGAAAGACAAGAATCACACGAGATTGTTTATTAATAATATACTAAAAAAGTTAAATTGCGTAAAATAAAAATTAAAAGAATTTAAGAGTTCAGTTCAATTCAGAATACAGAAGATGTAGGAGAATGCTTGTAATTTTTTTTTTTTAACGAACCATACACTTAGTTATACTTAACAATAGAAAATAGGGGACATTTGATCTGAAATCTACGATCCACAATTTAATCACTAGATTAATACATGTTCGTTAGTCATATACAGAGTACAATAAAAATTCATTTAACAAATTCACAATATTAATCAATTTACCTAAATTGTATAGTCATAAAGATGAAAGAAGATCAATTAAGCATAATACTACTCCAATAGTCTTGGAAAAGCAACTCAATAGTTTGAGTTGACTATAATAACTTACATTTAATTAATACTCGTATGAATTAACACAAATTCTCATTTGTGACGGGTATATATGTCGCAAACTTACGACGAGTTAAATAATACCACATACAAAGTAAGACAAAAGTTAAGTATCAATAACATTCTTTTTTGTCTTATTTATCAATATAAATAGTATTTGACCCGTCACAAGGAGACTTGCTGTATGAATACTTCACATTAGCTTACTCTTTTTAAAAATTGTAAAAAATTTATTGACTTAGTATATGAATTTGCGTGGGAACATTTCGAACAATTGATTTTTTTTATTAAAGTTAAGGTAAAATAGTTATAAGCGAATTATTATACTCGATGATCAACGATGAGTCGATGATGATATAATAATGATTCCAACAACTTTGGAAAAAACTATATAGAAAAAAAATTCAAAGAATTATTTCTATCGAAGTGTCTTATGTTAATAATATAATAAGTAATAATAACTATACAAACCCACATATTTTCCTATTATTAGATACACATTAATGTAAACAATCTCAAATTTTATAATATCTTACCGTAAATTGAAATTTAATTTTTACAAAAATGGGAAGAAACAATAAGACAATGACACATTCACATGTATCTCACTCACTCACATTCACACATTTCACGTAATCACAAATCACCAAAATCTCCCTTCAAACGCAAATATCCGTTACAAATTTGTAATAGGTCAAATATTATTTATATAGTTAGATAAAATAAAATGTATTGTTATTTCCTAGTCACCTTGTTTTTATGCTATTTGACCTGTCACAAGTTTGCGAAATTTGTGATTCCAAATAGACCCGTCACGAATTTATACCAAGCTAAATATCACCCACGTAAGAAATAAATTGCCTAGAGAGTCACATATATATTGACCAGTTTTTACCTTCTCATATAGATTTTAATTAACTCGTAATAAGCTTGTGACAGATATTGCCCGACAGATACGGGAATTAGTGGAAAAGGAGAGAGAGTGTGGGAAGTGCAAAGGGATTGGGAAAGATGACAATATATATAGATGTAATATAGTGAAGCAAGAAGGAGAGGCTATCATTTGTTACAAATCCTCTTAACATCTCTCCCTTACTAAAACCAAAATCCTACCCTCTCCCTATCCTTTTATCTCTTCATTCCTCTTCTCTTTTCTTCTCCTTCTTCCTTCTTCCCTTCATTTTTGTGCCTCTAAATTCTCCCTTTTTTCTTCATTTTTCCTTATCAAAAACACAAAAACAACATAAAACCCAATCCCAAATTCTTAAAAAAAAATACTTGTAAATTAAATGGCACCAAAATCGGGAAGAAGTAAAGGGCACAAACCCAAGTCAGAGAAGAAGAAGAAGGAAGAAAAAAGTATGTTTTCCTAATCCGTTTATTACATATATTGAACAAACGTAATGAAACTCAAGTGAACGAGATTGAATAATTGATTGATTTTGTTGGTTGTTGAATTTGTTGCAGTTGTGCCAAGTGTAATTGACATAACAGTCATCACACCATATGACTCTCAAGTCATTCTCAAAGTATGATATTATTATGAATTCATATTTCTTGTTATTTACACATTTTTATTATTGACAATACCAATACCCGTAATTCTAAAATTATTTGAGGTTGGCTGACATAAATACCATCCCAAAATTATTGACATTTATATAGCCGGCCAACCTTAAATCATTTTGGGATTAACCCTTTAACGATAATATTAAATATATTAATATGTATTTGTATTTGTAAATTCCTAATTCTTGTTATTTACACATATTTATTATTGACAATACCAATAGCCGGAATTCTAAAATGATTTGAGGTCCGCTGGTAATACCGTCCCGAAATTATTGAAATTTATATAGCGGGCAGACTTCAAATTATATTGGGATTAACACTCAGACGTTATGATTATATGAAGTATATTAATATGTATTAATTTGTAAATTCATATGAAGGGTATTTCAACTGATAAGATATTAGATGTAAGAAGGTTACTTGCCTCAAATGTAGAGACCTGTCATATCACCAACTACTCTTTGTCACACGAGGTAAGTCTGTTTCTTTTTAATCTCTAATTAATTAATTTTTTTTTAAAAAAAAATGATTAATGGAATAATTACTTCCAAATTTAATTAAATGCGATTTTTTTTTTTCAGGCAAGAGAGAATGGATTGAATGATAAATTAGAGATTACTACTTTGAAACCATGTGTAATGAAGATGGTTGAGGGTAAGTTTAATTAATCAATTCCGAAATTTGTTAATCTGTTTCTGCCAAGTTAGTCTTATATAAGTCGATTCTGAGTTCCGACATCATTATAATAAGTCGATTTTGTACAAAATTACGTGTTGTTATTATATTAGTTTGACAATGCTAAAAGTCTAAATATGAGTGCTTTGGAATTATATTAAATCACATGTGGGAAATTGGGATTATTGATGATTATAGTAAGCGTTGGTGATAATTTTACTAATATGTACGTTAATGTGTCGTATTATAATTGGGCTTTAAGATATGCATTTGCTTATCTATAATTGGTACAATGTACGGATTCGGATTTATTTAGTGCGTATCAAAGATATCGATTATGTATTTCCCGTCTAAATAAAATGAATTTGGATGGTATTCTTAGAGTTTTTTATGTACTTCATATCAATAGTGTTTTGTGTAGCTTTAATTGTTGTGAAAAAATGCTTCAAATTTCCATGATGTAAGATGATAGGTCTCCACTAATTTCGCAAATTTTACACATGTTTTAAAAGAATGAAGTAATTTTTGTGATATTTAAAAATTCACGATATAAAGACATAAATTAGTCTAATACGGAGTGTATTAGATTTGATTAATCATAATCTATATTTGATGGTCAATCAAAAACATTAATACATAGTGTCTCATTTTAAAGTTTTTCTTCTCCGCACTTATAACGTATCAGTTATGATCATGACTAACAATATCTCATTTTAAATGTTTTTTTGACTTTAGTAACAAATAAGTTGCGGTCATGACTCGTAATCCAAATTTTTTATTAAATTTTCAAACCTTTTCAAACTTACAAAATTATTCATTCACTCCGTAAATATTTTTACACCAATTAACCATAAATTCTAGCTCCGCGACCGGTTAAACTAATAAACTCATTTAAACTCAAGATTAATTTATTACTATAATTAAGAAGTAAGTTGTGTGGTCAAAATCAAATGTATGAGAAGTCACCCACTAATTTGTTTATAAAAATACCAATGAGTCGTACTTCGGACGGATAATTTCGGTTATAAGTTGAAAACGGATATACTCTTATAATAAAGCAAGTGAAAGGGTAAGTGAGGAAAAATAAAAGTGGATACTATCCTTTATCTGTCTTCCGCTTGTGATGAAAGTGCCCGTCTGAAATTTGCTTAAAAATAATGAGCAAGAAATGAGGGAACGACCTTTATGCTCCCTTGTTATCGTTACCGTACATGAAAACGTGGTTCATATTAAAATTAGCTAATTATTACGTTAATAATGCATACTACTAATTGATTCGTCCTTTCAACAAGTTTTTTTTGCCTTTTACTGCTTCTGCTTTCATAAATTAATGTCCATAATTGTTGGTTTTCCTGCTTTCTTTTATACATTAAAAGTGATACCAAATATTGTTTCGAATCATTTTTGTCTCTCAAGGAAATAACTAAAGACAACCCCAAATATTAACCTTTATTTTAAAGACTATAAATCCTTTATTGTCAAGAATATCCAATTCTTAATCTTTACTCATTTAAAATTCAGTATCTTACGCGTTTCTTGAAATTTGATGCAACGGTTTTTTTGTTTTTCCATAAGGACTAAGGAAAAAAAGGGACCATTTGTGGTTGAACAAATAGATTAATAGTTTATGTCGATGATGAAATTACCTATTAAAATGATTTCTAATCTAAAAAGGTTAATAAATAAAAACTTAAAACATTTTTGGGCAATACCAAGCTTTTCAAATAATATTCCGGATTTATTTTTGGGTAGCTATAAAGAAAGGTTCTTACAAAATTAGTGCACTCAATGTTTTAGTTATAGAGTAACATTTTGTTTTTTTTTTGAATTTTTAGCTAAATTTTTCGAATTTTATCCATAGCACAGTTCATTATCATCTTTTTTTTTTTTACCAATTTTATATTTGCGACTCCGCGCCGCTAATTTGATATATTTATATATATTCATATTCAAAATATGTGAGCCACACTCTTTGAATGACTTGCTTTGGAGTTCCCATTTATGATTCATGATATAAATATATGTAATAAATGTGAAAATGAGAGTTGTATAGATGACGTAAGTATCATAAATAAATAAATAAATAAATAATTACTAAAATATTTGAAGTTGTTAATTAATTAATGGGTAATTAATATATTAATTTTTGATTGGGCAGTTGAATACGAAAATGAAGGTGAAGCAGTGGACCACGTGAGGAGGTTGTTGGATATAGTAGCATGTACTACTTGGTTCAGTAAGCCCAAAGGCCAGAGGCCCACTTCTGGTGATCAACGCTCCAAAAAGTCTAAGGCCCATAATACCACAAGTACGGGCCCACGTACACCTAATGGCCCGTCGAAGTCCATAATATCCGGGGAAAATGACATGGAAGCCCTTCATCCGACTCCTCGAATTTCTGATTTCTATGATTTCTTCTCCTTTTCGAACCTCACTCCGCCCGTGTTAGGTACGTTCCGTCTTAATTGTCGTTTGTGTTATAATGCTACCCACGTGTCGTAAATAAGTTTATATTCCGTAGTACCACATTTTATACCTATTCCTTCGTTGTAGATAACTTTGGCCTGACTTTGAACATTGCAATGAGTATGTCGGGTAAAAGGGATTACACGTAAATTTATCGAAAAAAGATAAATCGGTTCAATTTAAATTAGGATAAGCAATTTGATGGATAGAGTTTGTGATGACATTGTAATGAACGTCTCAAGACGTGCCAAAACTAACGTGACACGAATATCTTGGCCTAAATAAGACGACTTGCACCTGAATCGATGACCCAAATTTGACTCTACCCTATCCAATCTCGCTTGAATTTTTCTATAATTGTTGCTTACATGCACGGAAATTGCCCAAACTTGAAACGATCGAACCTGAATTAATGCAAATCGAAATGTAGTCTGTACTCCGTATTAAATCCATGTTTGAGGTCTGATTTGAAATGAATGGTGACATGACATACAGGAATTAAGAGATGTGAACGAAAGGTTGAAGACAAGCGCGAAGGCGACTACTTTGAACTACAGGTGCAACTGCAACCCCAACCCTTGCTAGTTGTTTATCACTACTCACTAATACTTCCTCTGTCGTAATCATTTGTCCGCCTTCTTTATTCTTTATGACGGGCATTTTAATCAAAGGCAAACAATGATTGGGACCGAGTGAGTTAAACGTAAATGAATAATCTTTCATCGGTTCAGAGGAGTAGTTTGGTTGGCAAAGTATGACAGTTGATTGATTGTAGGTCAAGATATGCAAAGGGAAAATAATACAAGTGGTTGCATCAAGGAAAGGATTCTACACATTGGGGAAGCAGTTGTTGCAGAGTCACTCCCTTGTCGATCTTCTTCATCAGCAAAGTCAAGCGTTTGCCAATGTCGGTACCTTGTTTCTTTCTCCGTCTTATATTGTCATAAATCACGCAAATTCGTCAGACTGAATAACAAGAACTGCTAATGCTAATGCTGTTGCGCGATTTGTGGCATTTTGACTGTGCAGGCTTATGACGCGTTAATCAAAGCTTTTATTGAGCACAACAAGGTATGTAATAAGTAATAACTCTTGTAGCATTCATTTTCCGATCTGTTAGTGATACTTACACAGTTACACAACCGTTGCAAATCTCAGTTTGGCAATCTTCCTTATGGATTTCGTGCAAATTGCTGGCTTACCCCTCCATCTATAGCTGAGAACCCTTCAAATTTCTCCTCCTTACCGACTGAGGATGAGAACTGGGGTGGTAATGGTGGAGGTCATGGACGAGATGGTAAGCATGATCTTCGGCCATGGGCAACTGAGTTTGCAATACTGGCTCAATTGCCTTGCAAGACCGAGGAAGAAAGAGTCGTGCGTGACAGGAAGGCGTTTTTGCTCCACAGTTTATTCATTGATGTATCAATTTTTAAGGCTGTAAAAACCATTCAGCAATTGATAGAAGCAAACACCCTAAAAAAAGATTCAGTTCCTCATGAAAGCCGTATGGGAGACCTGTCTATTGTGGTTCGAAGGGATCCTGCTGACGCTAATTTGCTTAAGTTTAGCTCCTCTGATGTCCCTGAAACAACTGATAGGGATGTTCTTCAAAGGAATTTGCTCAAAGGATTGACTGCTGATGAAAATGTGACAGTGCGGGTACGTTCACTTGTACAGTTCCTTTTTTTTTACCAGTAATCATGAACAGATCTGTATTTGAGTTAGAGTCTGAAATTTTGCTGTGAACTGTTTTCCAGGATGTGTCTTCATTTGGCTCAGTTACTATAAAGTACTGTGGTCATACTGCAACTGTCAGAGTAGTTGGCGATGTGAGGAAAAATCTCCATCTTCGTGATATTGAAGTCGAAGATCAGCCTGATGGTGGCGCTAATGCTCTCAACGTTTACAGGTTTAAATTTTAGCTTTTTTTGTCATACGTAAACCTACCTACATGTTGCCATTTTCTTGTTACGCTACCTAAATTTTGTTTAAATTTATAAGCAATGTAATTTTTGATTGCATTTATGTTCAGTTTACGCCGTCTATTACATAAGGCGCCGAATGCAGAACTTTCTGGAGAAAGTACATCTCTATTGGATGTGGATAGACTGGAAGATTCAAGAGGTCAGGTCATTAAAATACTTAACGACAGCCTAACTAAACTGCAAGAGGAGAAACCAGTTGACAGTAAATCAGCGATCAGATGGGAACTAGCTTCCTGTTGGATACAGGATTTGCAGAAGAAAGAAAATGATGATAAAAGTCCCCAGGAAGTTGGAAAAAAGAGTAACGATGAATTATCAGTTAAAGGATTGGGAAAGGAATTCAAGTCACTGAAAAAAAGAGGGAAGAGATCATCCTTAGATGCAAAAGAAGAGAATGATTCTGAAGTTTCTGGTCTTGACTCTAATGAAGGATTGAGTAATGAAGTTGAAGTTACAGAAGAGGCCATAGGAGTAGAGTTGGAAAAGCTACTTTCAGAAGACGCCTTCTTGCGCTTGAAGGAAACAGGAACAGGCCTTCACCTAAAGGTCCCTTAACCTCTATGATGAGACCGTACTTTTTATATCTGTTTTCCCGGATTTTTTTTCTTAATGCCATTATTCTTTTTGACAGACTGTTGATGAGCTTAAGACAATGGTTCGAAGCTATTATGAAGATGTTGCTATACCTAAACTGGTATCTATTATGTCTATCCACGTCATTTGATTTATGTTCACATTTTGCCTGATTCTGACAGGGACAACTGCTATTTTACGCAGGTATCTGATTTTGCATCACTAGAACTTTCTCCTGTTGAAGGACGGACTTTGACGGACTTCATGCATCTCAGAGGACTGAAGATGCGTTCTTTGGGTCGTGTGGTGAGGAATCTTTCCCATTTATCCTTTACCTTCCTTGTTCACGCTTTTATAGACATGAAAAACTGACACACTTGAATGACACACTGAATTACACCTGATTCCAACCGCATTACTACCTCATTCAACCCATGCCCACCCTTAAACTTGTTAGATCCAACACTAACCTGATACAAAACTCTCCATACCCAAATCGTTCTGGAAATGGGCCATTTGCCAATGTAGGTCTCTTCGTATGCAAAAGATGTCCTCCTGTAGATGTATCAGTGGTTGTGAAATAGGCAAAATACTTTTGTTCGGAACAACCTATTCTAAAATTCTCTCCAGAGACCGCCGTGTTCATGAGTAAAAGAATTCACCTTAATGCTATAAGTTGATTACTGACATTACTCATTTTGCCATGTGCTCTAGGTTGAGTTGGCAGAAAAGCTCCCTCACATACAATCTCTCTGCGTCCACGAGATGGTCACTCGGGCATTCAAGTATGTTGTCAAAGCTTCAGTTGCTTCTGTGGATGACGTATTACAAGTGCCAGCTGTGATAGCATCGTCGTTAAACATTCTATTTGAATCCTGTTCAACAACAAAAAGTGAAGACTATGAACTCAAATCAAGATGGCTTAAGGCCTTTCTCATGAAGAGGTTTGGGTGGGAGCTCAATGACGAGTTTATTCACTTAAGAAAGTTGACTGTTCTACGCGGAATTTGCCATAAGGTACCTTTGGAACATTTTGTTTGATTTACCTTCTTTGTGACTGTTACTGCCTTCTTCAAGGATCAGCTTTGACGCGATGTTTTCTGCAGGTCGGTTTTGAGTTGGTTCCAAGAGACTATGATTTGGATAATCCTAACCCTTTTAGAAAAGATGATATTATTAGCATGGTACCTGTTTGCAAGGTAAATTCCCGCTTCCTTGATCCGGATGACCAATAATGATAGTTAGCGAGTCATTTTGCTTTATTCCGTCATATCCCAGCCCAATGGATATCGAGTCTTTGAGCCTGTACCTTCCATTATTGATTAACTGATACTCCCCCAATGCTTTAATCCATCCTCTGCAGCATGTTGTATGCTCATCTGCAGACGGTCGGACACTGCTGGAATCTTCTAAGGTAGCACTTGACAAAGGGAAGTTAGAAGATGCTGTTAATTATGGAACAAAGGTATGTGTTTTAACCTCCTTTCTTTACTTAAGGATGAATCCTAGTTTCCTAATAAAAATTTGATTAATATTTAGGCCTTGGCAAAGATCATAGCTGTTTGCGGCCCCTATCATCGAACGACTGCTGGTGCTTATAGTCTTCTTGCTGTTGTTTTATATCACACAGGAGATTTCAATCAGGTATCATACTCGTACTTTTGGACGTATTTTGAATATGTAAAACAAGTCCTTTTGTTGACACCGGTAACAGAGAATCAAGTTGGTGGAGTACGAAAAAGTAAAACTAGGCACAAGCATCAGTCTCACTAAACTGAATGTACTCCATATATAAGTACAGTAACCATGTGTGCTGATATGGTGAAATGAAAAAAATGGATCTACAGGCTACCATATATCAGCAAAAGGCACTTGATATTAATGAACGGGAACTCGGGCCTGATCATCCAGATACTATGAAGAGTTACGGGGATCTTTCTGTGTTCTACTATCGTCTCCAGCAGATCGAACTGGCACTGAAGTAAGTTTATTTTTAATGGCAATACTTAAAATGTTTTTTTTTATGATTTCCTGACATAACTGATTTCACTGTATGTACTTTTTTCCAGGTATGTCAACCGGGCTTTATTTCTCCTCCATTTCACCTGTGGACTGTCGCATCCAAACAGCGCTGCAACTTACATTAACGTGGCGATGATGGAAGAGGGAATGGGCAATGTAAACCTTGCTCTGCGTTATCTGCATGAAGCTTTGAAATGCAATAAGAGATTGTTAGGATCAGATCATATTCAGGTCTTTATACCCCTTCTGTCTCACTGTCTTCACATGACTTTATATTTTCTGTTTGTCGATGGTTGTGTACGAGTGTATTGACATTGTCTTCGACAGACTGCTGCAAGTTATCATGCCATAGCAATAGCATTGTCACTTATGGAGGCGTATTCCCTCAGCGTACAGCACGAGCAAACAACACTCAGGATTCTTCAGGCCAAGCTCGGGCCAGATGACCTAAGAACACAGGTAAATAGTCACACTTCCATGATCCGATTATTGCTCCTAGCATTATCACGGTGCATCAAACACTCACGCCTATGACGGGGATAATATGGGCTAGATGTATACAGTCTTGACCATGTGTTCAACGCAGACAGGCTGATATCCTGAAGTTGTTTGTGCAGGATGCAGCAGCATGGCTTGAGTATTTTGAATCTAAAGTGATAGAGCAACAAGAGTTAGCAAGAACGGGAACACCAAAGCCCGATGCATCAATTGCTAGTAAAGGGCATCTTAGGTACTCAAAAGTCTAGCATAACTTGTACTCCGTATTTAGTATCACTGAACTGGATTTCTTTTCGACTTACTGCTATGGATGGTTATGTAAGATAATCATGGAGTAAAACCTGCAACATGACGATCCTTTACGTAGCAATGTAGAATTCTGTATTAACATCAAAGAAAATAAAAGTACATTAAGGGAAGAATGTGTATTGATATTGGTTATCGACATCATACTAAAAAAAGCATTACCCGGTCCCTTAAAAGTTTCCACTTATGGTGGGACACATGAGGTCGAACCTATGCAACCTTACTTCGTGTCTATTCAGTGTAGAGCGTGTATTCTCTGATAATCCATTACAGAATGTCTGAAGTACAAAGCATGTCAACCAGAAAAGCGAAGAAAGTGACTGATCTCACTCTGTTATCTCAGTGTATCAGATCTCCTTGACTACATCAGTTCCAATCAGGATCCAAAGGGAGCAGATGCGCAGAAGAAACACAGGCGTCCAAAGGTACCCCGTCGTTTTTTTTCCTGGTTTTTTGCCGTACTTCAGTCTTTAGCGAGAGTAATTTATTCTTAATCTGAACTTTTTTTGTGGAACAATACCAAAATCATAATTCCTGCAAAACAAGTCAGACTTCAAGCACTAATAACGCCTGTTGTAAAATGTTAGGCATCGCAGGTCATCGAAGATTCACCAAGCCCGAGGCAGGATATGGTAGCCAACGGTTCAGCACCGGATCAAGATCATGAAATGTCTAATGGTGTTGTTTTAGAAGAAACAACTAGGTCAACTGCCAAAAACAATGGACCAAAATCAACTATTGCAGAATCAAATGGCAGCATTGTTACTATTGGTGAGCAGGTTGTGATTGGGGTAGTTGATGATACAAGCTCAGATGAGGGGTGGCAAGAAGCCAGCACGAAAGTGCGTTCTGCAAATGCTAATAATGACCGAAATTTTCAAAAGAGACGGCCTAATCATCTCAAGGTCAAGGTTAAGAGTTCTGGCTTTGCAAAAGAAAACGGTCGTGTTTCAGGAAGCGCCCTTAGGGAGTCAAATATAACCCTTAATATGAGCTTGAAGAGCTCTTCTCCTCCAAAAAAATCAAGAGCTCAGACCGTTCATATTGAACCCAGTGTTCAACCTAGAAAGATGTCTTATATGGCTTCGAAATCAATTACTTACAAAGAAGTGGCCATGTCTCCACCCGGAACTATTCTGAAGCCTACACAACAGAAAGTTGAAACAAGAAGAAATGCAGAAGAAACCCAGATGAAAATTACCGAGCCTTCTGAAGGTCATCAAGAAGTAAAAAGTGACGACGTGGAATGCAATTCCAATGGTAGTGAAGAAGCTAATAATGTTTCAGAGAGTTCAGTTCCTATAGTGGAAGATACCACCCTTGAAAGTGAGGAAATGCTGCCTTCTGAAAATCAGGAAAAGCCCTCGGAAATTAAAGGGTCGAAGCTCTCTGCAGCGGCCCCACCTTTCGAACCCACGGTCTTATTCCAGCCTTTAAGCAACTTTTACGATGTAAGAGTGAGCCAAGGCATGTTACTGGAGCCAGTTGAGTTCCCTCCGATTTCTGCTAGAGTGCCGTGTGGGCCAAGGTCGCCTTTGTATTACAAAACCAACCATTTCTTGCACTTGAAGCAAGTACCCAAAGTCATGAACCCCGATGCTCCCGAGTTTGTACCCCAGAAATTAGTGCCTGACACAAATACATCAGTCATTACCGAAAATGATGCAGGTAATGAAGCGGTAAAAGACCAGGATAGGTCAAAGAGAAGTACTTCTGAGGCAGAAAAGGCAGAGCTAGCTAGGCAAATTCTACTTAGCTTCATTGTCAAGTCCGTGCAAAAGAACAGTTCAGAACATTCGGACCAGTCGGGTAGGAGTGGTAAGCGATCAGGACAATGGCAGAATGCTTCTGAAGCTATTGCAAATGACAGTGCAATTATCAAGATTTCTCATGGAAACGAAGAGAAAACAAATGGATTGGTAAGGTCAAATGATGATGAGAGGTCAAGCACTAAACATGTTGACAAAATTGGAGATGGAGAAGGATTTGTTGTCGTATCGAAAAGGAGGAGAAACCGACAGCATATAGGAGATGATGTTGGGAACATATACACTCAGCAACAACCTGTCTGCACTTGAAGATAGGTCATGTGTTGTAAAAGAACAACAATAGGAAGAGTATTTTGATCAAGACCTATGTTACTTTGACTTGGCTGCAGGTATCAGACCCAACGCAGCTATTTTGTGAAAAAGTTTGATGTTTCGGGACTGAATTTTAGTCTCGGCTTGCCGTCTTGTGTCGGACACCCGACACACTGCACAAGTGGATGTGTCCAAGCAACATAGATGAAGAAACCACAATCAGCTATTAGTATTTTACATTCAGTAACCGAAGAGTATTTGCTTACCTACCTTTGCTGCTTTTGATCTCTTTTGTAGTTTTTACCATGGAAGTAAAAGTGCAAGGGGGTGAAAATAAACTCAGATCATGTACTTGTTTCATTTTTGTAATAATCAAGACATCATCACAGTTTTGTAATTATGTTCTGCTGCTAAATTTGCGTTGCCATAGGAAAGATCACCTCTGTTCCTCCTAATTATACAGTCAAATTTCCAGTGCTGTTCAACAGTTCCAAGTTTAGAGTTTCTACAAATTCTCATTCGTAAGTTAAACGGTAGTAAGAAAGTCCTGCTTTCGTGTTCTAGTAAAACAATGGTTTTAGGAACTTTTAATCGAAAAACTTAAAATGAAAAAAATAATCCGGAATGTTTAAATTGAAGGACTCGAGTTTATTTGCATTTGTGGACTGTTCAGTTTAAAAAGATCTCTACAGAAAGATGGTGTCAAGATTCATGCTTGGTTTAATCTAGGGAGCAATATAAAAGGACACAAGAAAGGAATCCGAAACTGATGAGGAACACACAAGTACTATGAAAACAACTTCAGAAAACTAAACCTGCAGTAATGCATCATGATTCATGATCATCTGCTATCTTATCATAAGGTAGCATATCAGGGCGCAGGCGATCACTTTCATACGTATTAATCAAACGGAATTCAAGAATTGGATCCAATATAAAATAGCGATCACTTTTTATTAATCAAACTTAAATGAGTATACAACATAAAAAGAATTGATGTACAAACAACGCTTTAGATATGAGCCAGCCGAACAACGGCAGACAGTATAGAAAGAAAAAAAATCCTATTACCAGCCCCTACCTAGGGTAGGAGAACGAGGGTCAGGTATATGCCAATTTTTACTAAAATTTACACACAGGACCAAGCAATGAGAACGCCTGTGTTATTGAATAAAAGACGGTAACTATAAGCTACTCTTCTGTTTTTTCTTTTGTTCTACCCATTTGACTTCACAGAATCTCTAAGATATCACTTCGACCTTATTTTAACAGATTTATGGTCGAAGTTCGAAATTTTGACCTCAAAAAGTCAATTGAGAATGACAAAAAAGCAGCGACGGGAGTATTAGAAAGCGCAGAGATAAGCAGGTGATTCACTGGTCACAGAGAAAGATCAGCCAAGTCAAAAGTTCTAGTGACTGCTTTGCACCACGATTCTACTTTCTTCTTTCTCAAGTCCTCATCCAATGTTGCACAGAAGATCCGTGCAGTTTTTGCCTTTTCTTCAGTAGCAAAAATCTGATCTTCAGTCCAAAGCCCAACAGCTAAACCCGCAGCAAATGCTGCTCCAAGAGCTGTCGTCTCAGTATCGGAAGGTCTCACCACTGGGCTTCCTAGCAAATCAGCCTGACAATAGCAAAGATAAAATTGATGAGAAAAAAAAAATCATCTGGCAGATACCAAACACGTGACATACCAAAAGAAATTCAAATCATAAATAGAACAAAAACTAAAGTAAGATTTAGGGTTTGTTTGGTATGGTGGATAACTTTTTTCAGGGAAATGATTAATCCACATAAGATAAATGCGATTCAAGCATACATTTTCTGCACTTTTTTCTACCAAAATCAAACAACTGATTTGATTTCTTGAAGAATATCTCGACAAAACTGCTATTCAGTTTCTACGATATATTTATTATGGCTTTGAAATGTTTGCGAGTACAACTGAGCATTGAGATAACACAAATTAGGTGAAAAAGATGTAGAATAACCTGAATCTGCATTAAAAGATTGTTGACAGTAGCACCACCATCCACCCTGAGCACGAATTCCCCCTTGGCATCTCTGACCTCACCTTTTTCCCCTGCATCCTTGTGCATAGAATCCAAGACATCCTTCACTTGGAAACACATACTCTCAAGCACAGCCCTACAAATGTGTGACTTATTGGTAAACCTTGTGATGCCAATACAAACGCCACGTGCATCATCACGCCACCAGGGTGCAAACAGGCCGTTAAACGCTGGCACAAAATAAACTCCACCAGTTGAATCAACTCGTGATGCCAGCTCTTCAATTTCGCTAGAACTTTTTATAATACCTAGACTGTCCCTGAGCCATTGAACAGCAGCTCCTGCAATAGCTATTGAGCCCTCTAGTGCGTAGTTTGTTGGTGCCGAAGGCCCAAGTTTAAAAGCCATTGTAGTTAATAGTCCATGCTTTGAATGAACTACATCTTGACCTGTATTTAAGAGTATGAAGGCACCAGTTCCATATGTGCTCTTTGCCTCCCCCTTTCTACAAGCCTGTCCCACCATTGCAGCGTGTTGATCACCCAAACACCCCGCAATTGGAATTCCCGGGACTGGCCAGCCAGTAGCAACAGTTCCGATAATCTCAGAATTGCTTACAATTTTTGGCAAAAGCTGAGGAGGGATTTTAAGAGTCTTTAATGTCTCCTCATCCCAGGCAAGAGTCTTTAGATTCATTAACATAGTCCTAGATGCATTTGACACATCAGTCACATGTAAACCACCCTTAATTCCACCAGTCAAATTCCATATCAGCCACGTATCGACTGTTCCAAAAAGAGCATCATCTTTTTCCACGGCTTGTTTTACTGCTTCCACGTTCTCCATCAGCCACAACAACTTTGTTGCACTGAAATAAGTACTAATTGGCAAACCACACGAAGGCTCAAAATGAGTACGCCCACCTGGCAAATCCTTCTCAAGTCTCCTACAGATAGAGACCAGCAACATTGTCAACGATGCAGCTTTTACAAAGGGAAAAGAAACACAATCAGCATATCATATACTGATATACATATCAACCACATATAAGAAGTATGATATAAATCTTATATCAAACCTGCAAATGGAACTGGTACGAGCATCCATCCAAACAATAGCTTTGTAAAGAGGAAGTCCTGTAGATTTGCTCCAAACAAGAGTTGTTTCTCTCTGATTGGTGATCCCAATAGCCTTCAACCCGCTATCAACATTGTATCCCCCTGCAGTGGCCTTATCAAATGCTTTCGCGATACAAACCCTTACACTCTCCAATATCTCCATCGGATCATGCTCAACCCACCTGCAAAAAAAACTAATATTATATCCCCCCACAAAATGGTTAATTAAAAGTCCCAGAAAATCACACCTACAATTTATTAATACCAAATCAAATTTCTCAGACATTATAACAAACATAAGGTACTACTACATTCCCTCAACCCACCTTTCAAGAAACCAGTTAGAATATAAAACCGATCATGTGGATTCCAACCATTAATTTCAGTTTTTTGTTGAGATGGTTTTTGACATGGTATCAGAGCTAATGTGACTAAAACGTCATGAGTTCAAATCTCACCGCCCTCCATTTATAAAGTGGAATATTTGCACCTGGTTTCGGAGACCTGCTGATGCATCCACACTTCAAGCCCAATGGGCATTCGTGTGAGGGGCCTGTTAGAATATAAAACCGATCATGGGATTCCAACATATTGAATGAATAAACCCAGATAGCAAATTAGCCAGCACAAAAAACCCACAAAATCAAACCTAATATTTACCAATACCCAAATAAATTTGCTCAGACATTTCATCAAACAAGTGGCGTGCACAACAGAAAACAACAACAAAAGGAGAAAACAATTTACCCTGCAACTGGGTAAAACTGGGTGAATTCAACTTGATGAGATCCAATGGGTTTGGCAGCTTGATTATAAATAATAAATCGTGTGCTTGTTGTACCTTGATCTATGGAACCGATAAAAGAGACTGAATTTTTCGGCATTTTTGGCAGTTGTTTGAATTCCTGGGTAATATTTGGATCAAAAGAATGTAGAAGAAGATGAAGATATAGTAGTCTAGTAGATATAGTTGGGGAGATTAAGATGTCAATTTGTTAATCCTCTAATTTTGGAAGGGTTGACCAAACTGTAAAAATGGACCTTTGTTATCATGATTATCTGATCATTGGCCAAATTTAGTCAAAGGTTACGTGGATGGATAACGTATCAACCTCGGATTCAACAAAATGTCATCACTTACTTTATCGGGAATATGTCGGAGTTCCCTTATTTTCCGTTATTTAGCCATCCCAACGAGGATCAGCTATCGGATCACAACCTAGTTTTCCTCTTAGACCACTCCCAAGCAAGGTCATGAAGGAGGTCATGACCTTGCTTAGTCTTGTTAATTACAAATTAAGTAGGGTATTAAGGAGACCCAAGGTGAGAAAAGGTCACTTGGTGACCTTCTTCCATGACCTTGTGACCTTGTATGTGTCTAGTTGTGATTGGTTGGACACAAATAAAGAGGAGCAAAAAGAAAATTAGTGTAGAAATGTGCTTTAATCTAGAGGTGTGCAGTCAAAAAGTGTGCTTTCAATCTCGAAAATATTAAGACGGTGACCTGGGTTGCGTTGTGACTTTTTTGCTTGGGAGGATAAAAGTGGATCACGATAAATAAGGGGTAATTAAGTGTAAAGGTGGATCGTGACCTAGTTAGTGTGACCTTGTTTGGGGATGGTCTTAGGCCCTCTTCTTTCTGCGTTTTATTTACGTTCAATCAATTATTTTCAATTAATTTCTTCCTAAAATAACTTTTAATTCAACTAAATTCACTCCACATTCGTGTCACTCAATTTAGTTTAATTAAGCTCGACTCCAATTTATTCAATTCAGCTCGTTTCAGCCGAAAAGAACATGGCCTTAATCTCGACTTATTAACTTTAACTCATTTTTAACCTCTTATACAGAAGGTCACGGGATAGGTTATCAATTTCATAATTTATCACTTTCTATAATGGTCATGCTACTCATGCTATATATGGTCTTTAATATGTGATTAAGGTGACCCAACAAGGTCATGGTCGTGTCAGATAAAGCGGGTAAAAACAATGGAGAACATTTTTTAGGTTGTTAATATGCTATAAACCAATTTCGGCCAAAAATCGAATATTCGGGTAAAAGTGATGTATAATTGTTTTTTGGGTATGAAGTCGAATAAGATACCTCCTTATGTGACCTCGGATACGTGGTACGAAAACCGGCTGAAAAATAAATGTGGCCGTTACGACCAACCGAACGACTCAAATTGAAGTGTATAATACACGATTTTAGGCCCCTGGGGTCCCGGAATAAATATCTACGAAAATCGCACGAATGGTTAATCGAGTCAATAAAGCGGGTACAAAAAATTTCAAAAAAAGTGGACGACATTTGAGGTTGCCGATATGATATAAAAACCAGTTTCGGCCGAAAATCGGAATATCGTGTAAAAGCGATGTATATTTTTTTGGGCATGAAATCAAATAAGATAACTGAATATTCAACCTCGGACACATGGTAGAAAAATCGGCTGAAAAATAAAGATGACCCGTTACGACCACTCGAATGGCTTAAATTGAAATGTATAATACACGTTTTTTAGGCCTCTGGGGTCCCAGAACAAAAATGTTTGAAATCGTACGGATGATTTCTCGAGTCAGATAAAGCAGGCACAAAAAATTTCAAAAATAACAGAGGACATTTGAAGTTACAAATATGGTATAAACTAGTTTCGGTCAAAAATCGGATATTGTGTAAAAATGATGTATAGTTGTTTTGGGTATGAAATCGATTAAAATAACTGATTAAGCGACCTCGAACACATGGTAGGAAATCAACTGAAAAATAAATGTGGCCCGTTACGACCACCCGAACGGCTCAAATTGAAGTGTATAATACACGATTTTTAGGCCCCTGAGGTCCCGGTATAAAAAGGTCTGAAACTCGCACGGTGGTTTCTCGAGTCAG
Source organism: Silene conica (assembly GCA_029255685.2). Taxonomy (NCBI): domain Eukaryota; kingdom Viridiplantae; phylum Streptophyta; class Magnoliopsida; order Caryophyllales; family Caryophyllaceae; genus Silene; species Silene conica. Next base: position 75,040,833 of record CM055311.2, read on the forward strand.
ATAAAGCGGGCAGGAAAACATTCAAAAACAATAGAGCACATTTGAAGTTGCATATATGATATAAACCAATTTCGGCCGATAATCGAATACTCGTGTAAAAGTGATGTATATTTGTATATTGGGTATAAAATCGAAAAAGATAACTCATGACGCGACCTCGGACACGTGGAGGAAAACCGGGTGGAAAATAAAGGTGGCTCGTTACGACAACTTGAATGGCTCAAGTTGAAGTGTAAATACACGGTTTTTAGGCTTTTGGAGTCCTGGAATAAAAGTGCCTGAAAATTGCGCGTATGGTTTCTTGAGTCAAATAAAGCGGACACAAAAAATTCAAAAACCACAAAGGACATTTGAAATTGCAGATATGATATAAACCATTTTCGGCCGAAAATCGGATTATTGTGTAAAAGTGACGTATAGTTGTTTTTTGGGTATAAATCGAATAATATTAATTATGCGACCTCAGGCACATGGTAGGAACATCAGCTGAAAAATAAAGGTGGCCCGTTACGACCATTTGAATGACTCAAATTGAACCATATAATACACGGTTTAGGCCCCTAAGGTCCTAGAATAAAAATGTACGAAAATCTCACGGATGGTTGCTCAAGTCAGATAAAGCGAGCACACAAATATTCAAACAAATGAAGGACATTTGAGGTTGCATATATACTACAAAACCAGTTTCGGTCGAAAATCGGATAATCGTGTAAAAGTGATGTATAATTGTTTTTTGGGTATGAAATTGAATTAGGTAACTCATGATGCGACCTCGGACACATGGTAGGAAAACCGGCTAAAAAATAAAGGTGACTCGCTACGAACACACAAACGACTCAAATTGAAGTGCATTGATGTGTGCATTTTGTATAGACTTTTTAGTCTTGTTTTAGCACACATTCTCACAATAATTGGTGATTTTATATCATTTTATACCCCGTAATACCGTATGTGCTACTTTGTGTTCGTGTTGCTATTTTGCAGATATTGACCGAACAGTAGCGGAAACCGAGCTTTTTCTACCTGGAAGCACTGTATGTGTATAGTCGATGGGAGAATCACGGTTGGTTGTGTATCAATCGAGAGTTTTGAAGTGAAGAAACAACCATTGCCCTGTCGAAGGCCCCTTTACAAAAGACAAGTCCTCGATCGAGCTGTCCTGTGCTCGATCGAGAGGTAGCCTATGAAGAAAGTACTCGGTCGATAACTAAAATGATCGATCGAAAGGTGTCAAAGAAGAGGAGTCGATCGAGCAACCTTCTATCTTCGATCGACTGGTTTTTGAAGACTAAAGTACTCGATTGAGAGGAAATTTCTCTCGATCGAGAGCTTTAGAGACCCTTCGTGTTCACCTCAGTTATTACTGCAGTTTAGGTTTTCTTGCCTATTTAAAGGGCTCGTTTGAGAGCATTAGGTCATAAGTTTCCATACCCTAATTTTACTCTCTGCAACTCTTTTACTTTAAGTTTATTTTCCAGAATATTGTAGCCGTCACATTTTCGTAAATACCGAGTTCTTCGTTCTTCCGTTCTTAGGATTTCAGTCTTTTGTTACTGTAATCCTTCTCTTCTTATCTTTATTTTCTATTCTTATCTTAGTTTTTGTTTACTGTTTTCGTTCTTTGATTTCCGATCAGTTTCGCGCATGTACTCTGTTTTCGTATGTTTGTATTTATCGTTGTTTACATCCGTTTCCCGTCCTTGATTTTCACTATCTGATTCCGTACGTCCCTCTTTGTTAGTCCCTGTTTCTAGTACTAATTTAGCTTACTGAATCCCTGCTTAGTTCATCTCGTTTTGTATGTTTGTTAATGTTATAGTATCCGTCTTAAGAATACCGAAATCGTGACCCTCTCCTTTTGTTTCTCGCTGGTTTCATGTCCCTTGTTTCCCTATTATAATCTGATTTGTATCCCTCATTTTACCATGTCGTATGCTAGTTCATTCGTTAACATCGTAATCGTTGTTAAATCCATCATGAGTAGCTAAACCATTTATATGTTGGGACGAGGGGAGTTGTGTCGAACGTTTGATATGTAGTAGTCGGGTTAGACCGTTTTTGGTGGGAGTAATCGTAAAACATTTTAATTCATGTTCGGTTTAGTGAGTGCACGCATGAGACCTTACATTTAGTTAATTCCCGACCTAGACCGGAAGGTTGGAAGGGTAAGACTTGTTTATCGATTTTAAATAGTTTTTGTGAGAGCGGAAGTTAAGCAAAAACGACCTTAGGGCGACTTAAGACCGGAAGGTATAGTCGGGTTTGAGACTTGACCATAATAACCCAGCCTTTCCCACCAATAACTTGGCTTATCCCAATTACGTCAATCATACGTAAGACACAACGACCCGAATTCCCAACATATTCCCTTTCCTTGATTTTTATCTCGCCTTGTGTTAGTTTCTGCGTTTTTATTCTTTTGCATATCTCTATATCGTAGTCTAGTTATCACTTTGAAAACCCCCTAATTTTGTGACCATAGGTAAAACCGCTAGTTGAACAAGTTCGCTTCCCTGAGGAGATCGACCCTATTTACCACTAGCTTCTGTTAGTAGTACCTAGGCTTTTATTTTTGGTGCATAAACGACACACATCATGCATAATACACGATTTTTAGGCCCCTGGGATCCCAGAATAAAATGTACGAAAATCTCACGAATGGTTGCTCAAGTCAGATAAAGCGATCACACAAATTTTTAAAAGAAAAACGGAGGATATTTGAGGTTGCAAATATACTATAAACCAGTTTCGGTCGAAAATCGGATAATCGTGTAAAAGTGATTTATAGTTGTTTTTTGGGTATGAAATCGAATAAGATACTCATGATGCGACCTAAGACACGTGGTAGGAAAACCGGTTGCAAAATAAAGGTGGCCCGTTGCAACTACTCAAATGGCTCAAATTAAAGTGTATAATGTCCACAGTTTTTAGGCTCTTGGGGGCCCCAGAATAAAAATGTCAGGAAATTGCACGGATGGTTACCCGAGTCAGATAAAGCAGGCACACAAAATTTCAAAAACAATGGAGGACATTTGGGGTTGCCGACGTGCTATAAACAACGGTAGAAAAACAGATAATGGTGAAAAAATGATGTATAGTTATTTTTTGAGTATGAAATGGAGTATAATTTAGCACAAAGACGAACAAAAAATGTTTGGTATTGTCTTCTACCATATTTCCTTTTGGTAAACTCAAACATTCACATTTATTAATTGATTTTGATTAACACAAATTAATTAATTTTAATTAACACAAATTCTCATTTGTAACGGAACTACTTGCGACGGGTCAAATACATCTCATATTGTGTAAAGTGGTACCCAGTTATGTCTTTCATTAGTTGTAAAGGTTGAAATGATGGGACTGACACATGTACCACTTCCATTTTTAATTCAAGTATTTGCATTTGATACATTGTGCATTAAATGCTATGTGGATAATTGTGCATGCATTTTTCCTCATCTTCACACAAACTTCTCTACAATTCCTCTCAAGTCTCAACTCTCGACACCTTCAATCTCTCTATGCTCATCTTCATCCAAAATTTTAAAAATTAGAAAAACACCATATATTTAAGATCTAACAAAACCTAAAAACATATCCTCTTCATATCCAAAAAAATCTGTCAAACTACATATGTACGGATATAATTTTCTTCATTTTAGCTCATTTCCATTTTAAATTTCGGTGATTGTTGTGATTATAATTTTATGTTGAAATTTTGTTGGTGATTGTTACCAATTTTACTTTGGTTGTTACAATTTTTAGTTCATTTTTCTTTACTATAGTTGTTATTTTTTGTTAAAATTTGTATTAATTTTTATCAAATTTCTCTACAATTTGGAAATACAATGGATAAATATGTAAATAATTAACATCCTTGGAATATTTTCTATGACAGTGTATTTAACAACAAATATTTCCATTCTTGCACAATTTGGAACCATAATTGATAAATATATAAACAATTGACATTCTTAGTTTATTTCTTACGACGGTGTATTTTACAAATAACGTTTTTTTTCCTTGCACAATATGTTGTCATTTACATTTTGGTAACATATTAGATAAATATGTGAACATTTGACGTTGTTGGTGTATCTCTCGAGATAGTGAATTTTACAAGTAACTTTAGCATTCTTGCATAAACTATTGTCGTATTGAAATTGGTAACATTGTCTTTAAACATGTTACCAAAATGTCATTTTAACAACATTGTCTTTAAACACCTATGTCATTTTATATATGACCTATTGTAATTAACATCCTAGAATATTTCCTATGACAGTGTATTTAACAACTAATATTTCCATTCTTGCACAATATGTCACCGTGTACAATTTGGGACCATAATTGATAATATATAAACACTTGACATTCTTAGTTTATTTTTTACGGCAATGTATTTTACAAATAACGTTTTCTTCCTTGCACAATATGTTGTCATTTACATTTAGTAACATATTGGGTAAATGTAAAACCCCTCGCGACAGCGGAAAGTAAAACATACAAAATGCATGAAATTTGCGCGGAATTAAAACTTTTAACATGATTAAAACTAACATGTGAGGTGAATTACGATAACTGAAATGCGGTAAAAATAAAACTTAGATAAGTATTAAGTAATAATTACAAATCAACAGTCCGGGATAGGATATCCCTACAGGCACAAAACTGTATTGTCAAAAAGTAGGTCTAGCTACACGATAAAGGTAAATGTCATGTCGATGAAGGTACATCGCTCGCTAGCCTCGGCGGATCCCCCCTGTACAAGTTGCACCAACCTACATACATGAAACATGTACGCCACAGTCAGTGGGGAGTGACTAGAGGTTCTCCCAGCCACTTATTGTCAATAAACACGTAAACATGTAATCATATAATCAACCATACATACTCCAGCATAAACCATACCATGTGAAGCATGTTACTCATGAACAACTATCATAAGTATTCTTAACATCCAAATCTTAATCATGCAATACTCATATTAATCACTCTTATAAGCATGCAAACATAATCAATCTCTATGACTAGTTCAACGGTCAAATCTCAAGACATAACCAAATCATAACATTCAACAAGTAAAAGGCTCAGAGGTGAAATCTAAACACATGTCCTAATACCACATATTTCACAAGTAAAGGCTCAGAGGTGAAATCTCAACACATGTCCTAAACTCAACAATCAGAAAGTAAAAGGCTCAGAGGCGACATCTTAACACATGTCCTAATACCAAAACATTCAGCAAATAAAAGGCTTAGAGGTGAAATCTCATCACATGTCCTAATACCAATTCACTCAATAAGTTAAGGACTCAGAGGCGACATGTCTACGCATACTCCTTTACTACACAGCAAGACACTAGACTCAAAGGCGACATCTCAACGCATGGACTAGCATCCAAACGATTACACATCGGGCACTACATCAACACCATAGTTACCTAATGTGGAACTGCTCTACGTATCAGTCTTAGAGGCGACATCTCAACGCATGTCCTAATATGGTCACATTAAACATGTATGAACTCAGAGGCGAAAACTTAACGCATGTCTCAGACACGACATCCATACACATATTGGACCCAGAGGCGTCATCTCAACGCATACTCCAATATGTGACACATTACTCACGTATTAAACTCATAGGTTAGCTTAAGGCATACTTTAATACGCATCATCACAAATTACATCCAATCCTAACTTAGCTAATTAACCCACCATAAGACTCATTACACAAGCACAAGCATATGAAAGGTAACCCACTTAAATTAAGTTCATTAGTTACCTAAGACACATATTTTTAACAAGTCTAAACAAATGCCATAACTTAATTAACTTAGTCCAATAAGTTATATAATCAAGTACTTAGGAATTAATCAACCAAGATAAGTAACTAATCACTTTACTAATTCTCACCTAGCTAAAATATACATTTTAAACTAAGTAAATTTATTATATAACATCACTCAAATTATACAAGAACAAACTAATAGAGATTAACCAAAACAGCCCGCGGGAACTGCAGACAAACAGCGCATTACAGGAAATTGCGCAACCTGCGCTGCTTGGCAAGGAGAAGACTATCCTAGCAGCACAAAATCCCAACAATCCTAAGTGTGTTCATCACATATAATCTACTACTCATAAAAATTTGATTACTAGCATTAAAGTATGAATTAAGCAAGCATTGAAGCACACAAAAGATGCACAAAACAGAAATTGTGACGAATACTCACTACCAATGAATAATCTTCATAATCTTAAAAAATTACTCAACATAATAATCTGAAAACTCAATCATAGCTATGAACAAACAACCTAATTCATTCATACTACTAAATTGACACCAAACATAAACACAACAATATAATTTCATCAAACAATAATCCAAAATCAGATTATACTCATTCCCATCATAAGTAACATGTGAATTTCAGAATGTAATCTACCCACAATATATTCATGCTATAATCATCATCCATTAACATAAAACACCATTAGACATTCATGTCTACTCAATTAAAACAAAAAGTCGAGTTTCCTCATCAAGGTCACCTTTTAAGCGATTTCTTCATTTGAATCTTCGATCAAATAAGTGTCATCCTCAAGGTCTTCAAGATTAGCCCTTTAAACACAAAGAAAACAAGTTAAATAAGCTAAATCTCGAAATTATACAAAACAGCCGAAATTTACCCATCAATGATTCTGAAAATTGAAAAGATGGAAATGACGGGAAAGACGCAAGGAACGCGATGGCGAAAGAATTACCGCGTTTCGACTTGAAACGAAGTCGGAGTGATGAAAATGGTAAAAGATGTGTTTAAACCATTAAAGAGAGAACTTGGAGTTTAAGGATATGTTGAGGATGAGTTGTGAGGAAGGTGAGTGGAAGTCACATTTTCTCTTTTCTTTTATACACAAGGATGAGTCGGGTTTTTAAGTTGAGCAGAGTTGAGTCGGATTTAAAGTGAAACGGAAATGCCAAATGAGGTTTAACGTTTTAAGAACTAAATTTCTTAAGACGGAACTTAAGCTATTTTTCTTAAAATAAATTTATGAAATTAATTAAAATAGAATATAATTTTCCGAAATCAATTTAAATTATTAAAATATGGTTTCTGAAAATTCAGGATGTTACAATCACCCCACTCTTGAGTAATATGTTAATAAGTATATATTAGTATATGTTTATGTTTTAATGATGACAAGTCTAGGCAATATATATTCGTAATTGCTCATTCATGTACGATTTTTAAATATTCATGGACTTATTTTTTTCATTATTTTTCCATTCTATACCCTTGCCTAAAAAACCAAAAAAAAATCTCTCTAATTATCTCCCTCACAAAATTAATCAAAATTTTCAAATCCATCAAAATCACACAACTATGGATGCTAGTTCTCGTATCGATCAGGTAATAATTCTCTCTACTTTATGAATTATATTATATGAACTTAAAAAATTGATTTAGACTAATTAAGTTAGGGTTTGTTTACATCGTTTTCTATTTTGTTCATTTTCTTCCTTATTCTTCTTTTTTCGATTGTTATTTGGATTGAATCCTGTTAATATAGTATTAGAGTTGTAGGGCGTTCAATGATTTATGACGGGGTTTGACAAATCACCGATTTATTGTGCTTTGCTGGTATATAATGGGAAATTCAAAAAGTATTGAACATAAATCATAGTCTGGAAGGTGGGGAAGGGGAGGTTGGTCTGACCAGAAATACAGTCGGAGGCGCGTAGGGGAGGGGGCGGTGGGGAAGGGGGTTGCACGACGGCTCTTAGGGTTGATAGTTAGAGTGAGAAGGTGAAATAAAATTGTAAATGTTGTGAAAAGATAGGGGTACAATGGTCAATCGTGTCCATGACTGAGTAAAACTCGTCCATTGATGCGTGCATATTATATACACTTTTTAGCATCTTTTGGCACGCATTTCCATGCATTTCCATGCTTTTTATGTGTAGTTTTGCCCCTATTTCGCTTCTTTGTGTATTTATTGTTGTTTTGCAGGAAAATATGTAAATGTCGCGAAAACCATGCCTTTTTGTCGAAAGTAAGCTATTTTTAGAAGATGGAAGTTGGAATAGGCCTTAAAGGTATTGAAAAGCGCCAATTGTCCAAGTGAAAAGCTACTTGAGGTGCGCACAATGGAGAAAGGGAGCTAAGCAAGCAAGGAAGAGCTTCAATTTGCTAGTGCCTACTTTAAAGAGCGATATATCAAGTTCTACAATAGATACTAAGGTGATTCTAATTGAAGATGAAAGCTTGCCTTCCTAGGTTTCTAACGCCACCAAAAACGCTTGATTTTCATGAGTAATAAAAAATGGTAGCCATTTGAAATTCAGTGCGCAGTGCAGGAATTACGCGCTGAGAAGTACTCGATCAAGTACTCTTTCTATTTGATCGAGGGCTTCTTTGCTCGATCGAGTAACTGCCAGATGGGAAGACTTCGATCGAGTCCTTGCTCTACTCGATCGAGGGGATTTTGGAGATTTTTTACTCGAAGGAGTGAAATTGGGACTCGATCGAGCACTTCTCTTACGGGTTTCAGATTCCGCAATTTTGTTTTTAGGTTAGATTAGTAGTATAACCTAATTTCTCTATATAAAGGGACTAGGTTAAAGTACTAGACAACAAATTTTACATTAGATCTCTTTTTACTTTTACTCTGTCATTGTAGACAAGAGATGGAGGAAACTCCGTTCTCCTTTCCTTTTTGCATTTTCCAGATCTGATTTCTTCCTTTCATGTTAATCGGTAATCCTTAATCTAGTTTACTTTTCCTCTTTATCTCTTTTATGCCTCTTTTACTTTTCATTATGGGTAGGTAGTTTCTTTTGCTAAGACTTAGGGAATTCGTAATTATGAAGGACTAGTAATCGTTTTATTGGAATTATGCTCATATGATCTCTGTTGTAAATTGCTACATTTAATAGCGACTAGTTTCTTGAGTCGACGCATTTGACTAGTTGATTCGGTAAACCTTGGCCTGGAACGAAAGGTTGGAAAGGGTGAGGCCTATAATAACACATTAGGACCGTAGTGATGGCGAAATCTAAGCTATTGTTGTTTTAGGGTGAATGGAGACCGAAAGGAGATATTCGATACCCCTTGGATTATATTTAAATCGTTTAACCTGAGACCTTGATAACTAGACTTGATTGATTACGGTGAACCGGATGTCTTAGCTGCTTCTTTCTCCCTATTATACTTTTATTTTGTCTTTTTCTCTCTTTGCCTGTAATTTAGATAACCAAACCAAAACCCCCCTTGTGACCGATAAGCGAACTTTAAAACAAATACTTTGCCTCCCTGTGGATTCGACCCGACTTTCCTAGCTATATTAGTTTGGGGCAGTTGGTTTATCTTTGATAGGTATACGACACCCCTGTCAAATTTTGGCGCCGTTGCCGGGGAGACAATTGCCTTATCTGTTTTTTTGTTTCGTTTATTTCTTTTCGTCTCAGGGAATTTTATTCCCTGAGGCAGTTCTTATATTCTTCTCCAGTGTTGTTTTGATAGGTCCTACAGGTCCTATCAGCGGTACTTCAGGAGAGGCCATCTATGTTTCGTTCACCGGAGCCCCAGGTGGTATTTTGTGAGAGTTGTGGTACTGTGGCACACGATGCAGTTTACTGTTTTGCAGCTCTTGGCCAAGTTTATGCTTAGCAACTGTATAAACAAAGTCACTATGCTCCGATCCCACCCCGCAGTTATACACCACCACCTCCATACTATCAACGAAGCTTCCAGGAGCTCTCCTACCATTTTTGACCACCGCAACAACAAAACCCCCCTCCTGTTGCCCACCACGAAGAGCTGGATGAATTGAAGTCGTTAATAGCGACACTTGCTCTTCAGTCACAACAAGTTGAAGAATCGAGAATCACGAATCTTATACATAAAATAGCTCAAGTAACAACCGAGCTAGAGGATGACATGTTTTATTTGGATGTTGAGGAAGTCTTCGACGTTGCTGCATATGACCAGTTCGATCATAAAAGCCTGTATATTCAGTCGAACGATTCAGCGGAGGAAGAGGACGATCGAGCATATAATAGTGTTCGATCGAACATTTTTCATGAGGGATTAACTCGATCGAGTGACTGTGTTACTCGATCGAGTGGTTTTGTTGAAGATGAGACTCGATCGAGCGGTGATGTTACTCGATCGAGCAATTATGGTGAAGAAGGAACTCGATCGAGTGACTTTGTTGCTCGATCGAGCACAGTGATTACAGCTAGTGATAATTTGACACCCAATTTTGTCCCGGCTAGCGATGAGAAGGCAAACGAAGATCATTCCTGTTCGATAGAAGGTACTATCATTCCTTTTGTTGATTTTGGTGCGATTTGTTGTACGCCTTCCGTTAAATCTTTTACTTCTGTTGATTTAATGCCTCCACCCCGGTTTGGGAGCAAGTTGGAGGAACATCGTATTAGTTCTTCTTGCATAGGTCTAGAGAGGTTGAAGGACCTGGGAAGGGGATCTGCAGATTCTATCCCGCTTAAGAAGGAAGTACGGAGAAGGGATGCCGGAAATATGTTGTATGCTGTAATAAGCCGCTGCCCTACTGCTGCTGTGCTTAGGAGGATGATAGTGAAGCTCATGATGACTGAAATAACTGCATTCAGTCAGAAGCCTAGTTGGAATCCCTTAATATTTGGTGGTGGATGACAAAATAAGCTCAAGATGGGACCTAGCTGAAACTAGCGCTGCCCGGAAGGCAACCCGGATTTCCACTATTTTCCTACTTTCTTTACATTTTCGGACAATTTTCTGTCTCTTTACTGTTTTAAGACTGTTGGTTGTTATATAACTTCTTCTTAAGTTTCTGTCGAAGGCTTTTAACTGTCATTTGCCCGATCGAGCCCACTGAGAATTCGATCGAGTTGTTTTCCTCTGTACTTTACTCGATCGAGCTCCGTGAGATTTTGATCGAGTGTTTCCCCCATTCGATCGACTGAAGTTTCGATCGATCGAGCTATCCGCTGCTGCCCGAAGAAATTTTTGCTTCGTACCTACCAAAACCTCACTTTCTCGTTCGATTTGGGGAGGTTGTAAGTTCCCTTGTTTCTTTTTCCATCTTTTTGTTTTTTTTTCTTAGTTTTGTATATATTTCCCGTAGTATGTATTAGGTTGTGTACCCCTTTTCCCCTTGTATGTTGTAGCCAATGAGGGCATTGTCTGTTTTGGTTTGGGGAGGAGTAATGCATCCTTTTTCGTATGCATTTTTCATTTTGCATCCATTCACGTTTATTTATTTTATGCATTTTTAGTTTTCTTTTTCATTTTATTTTAGCTTCTTCATTTGTTTTTTCAAAAAAATTCTAAAAATGCAAGTTTGTTTATGCATATAGTCGAGTCGAAATGGAGTTTTTACAATGATGAAGTTGCCCTATAGGTTATTTGTGTTGATCGTTTATAGCAATTTTCACCATCTTTAAGTAAAGACCATTTAGGATGTCCCGAGTTCTGTTTTGAAAGATTTTACTTGGACTTTTAGACTTGACTTGACTTGTAATTTGACAAACTACTTAAAAATTCTGAGTTTTAGAGCCTATAACTGGTGACATCCATGACCGGTTTATCTAGGATTGAGAGTAGTACTCCCTTCATTTCATCGCATTTCACATGTATGACTTTTGATTGCTTTTTACCCGCACGCATGGTTTTGTGGTTGGTATCACATGTTAGGATAGTACTTGTATATCCCATTTTTTATTTTACCCATTTAACTCCCCATTTAGCCAAAAACTGCCAATTGAACTATAAACTACACCCAAATCTTAGCCTACCTTTTGTCGAGCTAGCTTAGTGTTGTTTTGTGGTATGCGTTTATTTCATCAGTTTTGGTTTGGATTTTATTTTGGAGTTGGTATTTTGAGAATGTTGGAACTTGAACTCGGAGTTGGTTGTTTCCATGAGCTTAGCAAAAGAAAAAAGAAAAAAAATGGAAAAGAAAAAGAAAAAAAGAAAAAAAGAAAAAGAAAAGAGAAAATGTATTCCCGTGCTCACTTTTGTATCCTTTGGGAATTGAAAAAAAGAAAAAGAAAGAAAAAAAGGAGAAGGAAAATAAGCTGAGTATGTTTTTGCCCGATTCAAGTTCCGTGGTTGTTTGAGTTGCATGCCAAGCATGGCATTGAGTTTTTTGTGAGTAATATAGATGATTCTACTTTTGGTTGAGTCTTGGTAGCTAGCTCGAGTAGTTACCTCCTCTTTCCCATATCGTTTTTTGCCTCTTTTTACCCATTCTACCTCATATAACCATAACTTGCAAGTATTCGACATGTGATAGTCATTGAAATGTTGATATGCGTGTGTACGGTAATTAGAATCATTTGTCATACTAGTTGCACTGCATGATATGTTGGTCGCAGTTAGGAGAGTGTCTTCATTTTCTTATCCTTCTCTCTTGCACATAAATGTTTACCCATGTTTGATGAGAGAAGAGTGACCCGGGAGAGTCCAAAGTACACAAGTCATTTGAGGTCAATTGTCCATGTTGTTTTTCATTACATGTATGAATTCGTTGCTTTTGGTTTTGAACTTCATGATGGCTGATTTTCTGCATTTAGACGGTTAATGAGTGATCCATAGTTGGCTCTGAAGCGATTCCATTCAATTAGGTAGTTAGTTAATTTCATTTAGTTCTTGCAGTTGCATTAGTTTGCTTGAGGACAAGCAAAGGTTTGGTTTGAGGATATTTGATGTGTGCATATTATATACACTTTTTAGCATTTTTTTGGCACGCATTTCCATGCAATTACTTGTGTTTTATGCGCTATTTTGCCCCTATTTCGCTTCTTTGTGTTTTTCTTGTTGTTTTGCAGGAAAATATGTAAATGTCGCGAAAACCACGCCTTTTTGTAGAAAGTAAGCTATTTTTAGAAGATAGAAGTTGGAATAGGTCTTCCAAGCATTGGAAAGCGCCAATCGTCCAAGTGAAAAACAACTTGAGGTGCGCACAATGGAGAAAGGAAGCTAAGCAAGCAAGGAAGAGCTTCAATTTGCTAGTGCCTACTTTGAAGAGCCATATCTCGAGTTCTACAACAGATAATCAGGTGATTCCAATTGGAGATGAAAGCTTGTCCTCTTAGCTTTCCAACGCCACCAAAAACGCTTGAGTTGCACGAGTAAAAAGAAATGGTAGCTGTTTGAAATTCAATGCGTAGTGTAGGAATTACGTGCTGAGAAGTACTCGATCGAGTACTCTTTCTATTCGATCGAGGGCTTCTTTGCTCGATCGAGTAACTGCCATATGGGAAGACCTCGATCGAGTCCTTGCTCTATTCGATCGAGGGGATTTTGGAGATTTTTTAGAAATTGGGACTCGATCGAGCACTTCACTTACGGGCTTCGGATTCCGCAGTTTTGTTTTTAGGTTACATTAGTAGTATAACCTAATTTCTCTATAAAAAGGGACTAGGTTAAAGTAATAGACAACAACTTTTACTTTAGATCTCTTTTTCATTTTTACTACTCTGTCACTGTAGACAGAAGACGGAGGAAACTCCGTTCTCCTTTCCTTTTAGCATTTTCCAGATCTGATTTCTTCCTTTCATGTTAATCGACAATCCTTAATCTAGTTTACTTTTCCTATTTATCTCTTTTATGCTTCGTTTACTTTTCATTATGCATAGGTAGTTTCTTTTGCTAAGACTTAGGGAATCCGTAATTATGAAAGACTAGTAATCGTTTTATTGGGATTATGCTCATATGATCTCTATTGTAAATTGCTACATTTAATAGCGACTAATTGCTTGAGTCGATGCATTGGACTAGTTTGTTCGGTAAACCTTGACCTGGACCGAAAGGTTGTAAAGGGTGAGGTATGTAGTAACACATTAGGACCGTAGTGAGGGCGAAAGTGAAGCTATTGTTGTTTTAGGATGAATGGAGACCGAAAAGAGATATTCGATACCCCCTTAGCTTATATTTAAATCGTGTAACCCGAGACCTTGATTACTAGACTGGATTGATTACGGTGAACCGGATGTCTTAGCTGTTTCCTTCTCCCTGCCATACTTTTATTTTGTCTTTTTGTCTCTTTGCATGTAGTTTAGATAACCAAACCAAAACCCCCCTTGTGACCGATAAGCGAACTTTAAAACAGATACCTTGCCTCCCTGTGGATTCGACCCGACTTCCATAGCTATATTTGGTTAGACCAGTTGGTTTATCTTTGATAGGTATATGACACCCCTGTCATCCATGATTGAGCATCACCCTATATTTTATATACTCGTACGTGTAATCGTGTGTTAAGTGTACATATAATTTAGAAAGTGAAGATCTCGTTAGTCTACATGAAGTCAAAAGAGTTTTCTACTAAGAAGATTCAAGTAATGTTAGTCAAGCTTGGACTAATCGAAGATTGATGGAAGATCTCAATATCCTTGTAGTCTTTATGAAGATTAGTTAGGATAGATATCAAGTAACGAAATCATTGTGAGTTGGAACGTTATTAGTTAAAGTTATAGCTCCCAGCTATAACTTTGGTAGACAACTTGTTCAAAGTTATAGCTCGTAGCTATAACTTTACGAAGCAACAAAAAATGCACGGATTAGTACATGGTAATTTTATTTTTAAAATTGTTGTATTATTGTCATCTTATCTTAAGATATTGAATTATTAAATCTTAAAATTGTTATTATAGGATAAATATCAAACGGTTGAAAAGGGTTAAAATAATTAACTTATGAGTTAATTATTTATCCTAATGTGCTAAGAATTTTATTCTAACCACAATTGTCGAAACCCTAATCTAGGGAAGTGTGTTGAACGGCCATGATGTCGTGTAATGCTACACGTCTTCTTTGTATATTGTGTGATTAATTTAAGTAAATATGTTTACTTTGTAAAACCCCTCGCGAAAGCGGAAATAATAAACATACAAAGTACTAAAAATGCAGCGGAATTAAAACTTTTTAACATACTAACATGCGAGGTGAATTAAAACTGAAACTGAAATAAACAGAAATAGATAAGTATAACTGTCTAAGTACTGAAGCAAAATATATACAACAGCCTGGGATGGAACATCCATACAGGCACTCAAAACATCAACTGTATCAAAATCTAGAGTCTAGCTATCGTAATGTGTAAGTCATATCGATAAGCGGATCATCACTCGCTAGCTCTCAGCACCCCCTGTCAATCCTGCATGTACCTACATACATGTAAACATGTACGCCACAATCAGTGGGGAGTGACTAGAGTTCTCCTAGCCACCTTTTGTAACGACACGTAACACAAAAATACAAACAGAATACTCCAGCATATATAAACATGTGAAGTATAAAATCTCATCATCTGAATCTCATACTATCATGCAATCACTAATGCACGGCTCTCAACCAACTTCGGAAACCATTTGGAAGGAGAGCCGGTTTCCCTACCGGTTGCCCGGTCGGGGGGTCTTTCAGTCCAAACTATTTACGAAACTGACTAAAGAGTCATCCAATGCCTTGGATGAACAAAACCAAAGTCAAAGTACTATACTCATCAATATCAACATACATATCTGACACTGTACCAACTCTAGGCAAGCAGATATAAATCAACAAGTATAAAGGTTCAGCGGTCAACTTAAGACATAACCTAGATACTAAAACACTTTTACAATCAAAGACTAAGAGGCCAACTTAAGGCATAGACCTTGATATCAATAAACACAAGTAATGGGTCCAGAGGTGAACTTAACACATATCCCACTACCAAAACAATGTCGGGTCCAGAGGTGAACTTAACACATATCCCAACATACAATACAAGTAAAGGGTCCAGAGGTAAACTTAACACATATCCCTATACACAACTCAGTAATGGGTCCAGAGGTGAACTTAACACATATCCCACTACAAACAAATGTTGGGTCCAGAGGTGAACTTAACACATATCCCAACATACATCCACAAGCAATGGGTCCAGAGGTGAACTTAACACATATCCCACTACTACAAACAAGTATTGGGTCCAGAGGTGAACTTAACACATATCCCAATACACGGCTATCGCACACCGGGTCCAGAGGTGAACTTAACACATATCCCGTGTACGACAACCGATCACGTGTCAGGTCCAGAGGTGAACTTAACACATATCCTGACACGTCATAAGCAAAACATGTAATGGGTCCAGAGGTGAACTTAACACATATCCCATCACGCGACATACAACTCACGTGTTAAGCTCAGAGGCCAACTTAAGGCATACCTTAACACGCATCAATCCAATAGCATCCAAAGGTAGAAACTAACTTATAGTTCTAATCTCTTAAACCACTAAACAACACTTAATTGATCCCGGGAACTAAGTTGAGGGAGAGCCGGTTTCCCTTTCGGTTACCCGGCCGGGGGTCTCTATCCTCTCTCCATTCCCGAACCCAATATAGTGTCGCCATCCTCCGGGGACCTCAAACATACATATAAGGTACACGGAACGAATCCCAAACAAAACCGATTAACCGTTTGAAAGTTACAAACTATTTTATGAGAACAGGGGCTCTCAGCCGGTCTGGGACCGTCTGCCGGTCAACCGGCTGGGAGTCCCTTCCCATGCCAATTTGAAACCTGAAAAACAATGAGAAGAGGCTCTCAGCCGGTGGACCGTCCGCCGGCCAGCCGGCTGGGAGTCCCTTCCCACTAGCCTTCTTCAAAAACCAAAACAAAGGGGAGAGGCCCTCAGCCGGTGGACCGCCTGCCGGTCTGCCGGTTGGGAGTCCCTTCCCAAGCCTTTTACAAAATTTTCTCAAAATCCAAGAAGGACTCTGAGCCGGTCGACCGGCGGCCGACCTGCCGGCTCAGAGTACTTTTCCCCAAACTCAGCATTCAAACACGACTATGCCTCTGAGTCGGCCGACCGGCTGCCGGTCAGCCTACCGGCTCAGAGCCCCTGCATGAAAAACGCAACATTTCTACAATACTATAATCTTCTCAAATCGATTCTAAACTTCTAAAATCGTAACATCCAAAGATTACCCAGCATCTATAAGTCTCATATACATCAAAAGCAAGTATTGAATTCCACAATAAAGCCTCAACAAGTTCATCCTTTGTATGTGGATATTGATCTTCTAAAGGAGGAGGTAAAAATTGTACCAGCATGGATCCGATTACATGCTCTCCCATTGAAGTTTTGGGGGAAATGTCTACCTACAATAGCAGGGCTGGTGGGCAAATACATTAAATCTGATCATGCGACTGAATTGAAAACTAGACTGGGTTTTGCTAGAATAATGGTAGAGCTGACAGTAGGTTCTGAATTTCCAAACAAAGTACAATTCAAAGATGAAAATGGAATAGTGCAGACTATTCAAGTAACTTATGAATGGAAACCTTCTTGTTGTAATGTGTGTAAGGGCATTGGACATGAATCTAGTCAATGTAGAAAAGGAAAGAAATCACCTCCAAAAGTGGTTCAAACACAGAAAACTTGGAAACCTGTCCAACAAGTTCCCATACCAAACATGAGATTGTTATTGAGTGGTACTGATCAACCGGATAGGGCAAACTCTGCTCAGAGTGAAGACGAGAGTAGGACTGCAGCAATAGATCAGATTTGTCTAGAAAAACAGCAGCATGTACCAGTAGTACCACAGCAGCAACATGAACAAAATAGTCCTAGTACACAGGATACGGGCAGTAAGCAGGGAAGTATGCAACCAGTAGCAACAGAAGGAATAGTTACTGACGCTGGTGCTGAACTGGCAGACCCACCCCCTACACATCAATAATGCATACATTTGGCTTCTGGAATGTGCGAGGGTTGAATGATGTTAATAAGCAGAAAATCGTGAAAAGTTTTCTATACAACAAAGGAATTGGTTTATTTGGATTGTTGGAAACCAAAGTAAATGGAAACAACTTACACAATATTATGAATTTCATCCTTCCAGGGTGGAGTGTCACAACAAACTGCCACATGCATAAAGGGGGTCGTGTATGGCTGATCTGGCAACCTCAACTGTTTGAAATTGATGTACTTCATTACCATCCACAATTTATACATACCATGGTCACTTCCAAGATTACCAAGCAAGCTTTCTTACTTACACTAGTTTATGCTTTTAATTAATGAAGGTTCAGCTAGACTTGATTTGTGGTCCCATTTGAACTCAATTGCTACATCCTGTCAGGGGCAATGGGCTCTAGCAGGTGATTTCAATATTGTCTTAGATCCTGCTGAAAGATTAGGGGGTCAAACAAACCAGGAGGATATGGAGGACTTCATCAATTGTGTGCAGAATTGTGACATGTCTGATATTGCAGCTACGGGGGCCTATTATACTTGGAATAACAAGCGAAATCCTATGCAGAGGAAGTATAGTAGACTCGATAGATTCATGGCCAACCATCACTGGATAGAAAGTTTTCCAGATATGGTGGCTCATTTTCACAGTGAAGGACTCATGGACCACACTCCTTGTACTGTCAGTAATGCAAAACTTGACACAATCAAGCAACCAGGGTTCAAGTATTTTAATATGTGGAGTGATGCTCCTTCTTTTCTTAATACAGTAGCAACTACTTGGACTCACCCCTTCTATGGCACGAAAATGTTCCGTGTTGTCAAGAAACTCAAGATGTTAAAGGGCCCTCTCAAAGCATTGAATAGAGAGCACTATTCTGATATTGAAAATAAGACTGCCAAGAAGGTTCAGGAACTGGACAGCATCCAAATGCAACTCAGTGTGGACAATACAAATGCAGGGCTGATTGATCAGGAGATACGTCTGCTAGAGGAAGTGAGATATCTAACAAAAGCCAGAGATAGCTTTCTCCAGCAAAAAGCAAAATCACAATGGCTAGAAAAAAGGGATTCTAATTCCGCTTTCTTCCACAAGATTATCAAACAAAGACAACAACAAAATAAAATCATTCAGATAGAGAATCAGCATGGCCATCTATGTAAGGATACTCACTCTATACATAATGCGTTCCTTGACTATTATCAAACTCTTCTGGGTAGCAGTGCTGATACTGAAAATGTTAAGCCATCTGTTATGGCTACTGGTCCCATTTGCACACCAGCCCATCATCAACTTCTGAATAGTCCAGTGACTAATGCTGAGATAAAAGAAGTCATTTTTGCAATTCCAAATGACAAGGCTCCTGGACCAGATGGTTATAACAGTAAGTTTTATAAAGACTCATGGGATATCGTTGGCCCAGATGTTTGTGAAGCTATACAGGATTTTTTTCAAACTGGACAACTACTGCAGCAAGTCAATGCCACAACCCTGACTTTGATTCCTAAATGTGAAAGACCTGCAAATGTCAAACAATTCAGACCGATAGCCTGTTGCAATATTCTTTATAAGACCATCTCTAAACTGATGTGTAACAGACTGGCTATGATTCTTCCTGACCTTGTTCATGACACCCAAGGGGCTTTTATCAAAGGTAGGGCTATAATAGAAAATGTGCTCATCTGCCAAGACATTGTTCATCAGTACTCGAGAAAAGCTGCATCACCTAGATGTCTTTTCAAAATTGATTTACAAAAGGCATATGACACTGTTGAGTGGAAGTTTGTGGAACAAATGCTGCACCATTTACACTTTCCCAACAAGTTCATACAGCTACTAATGGCGTGCATCACCTCCCCTACTTATACTATTTCTTTAAATAGGAGCCAATTTGGCTATTTCAAGGGACAAAGAGGTCTAAGGCAAGGGGAACCAATATCACCTTTGTTATTCACTCTCTGTATGGAATACTTGTCAAGAATGATCCAGTATGCAACAGCACGATGGCCATTCCAATTCCATCCTCTATGTAAGCCTCTCAAACTCACTCATCTCATGTTTGCAGATGACTTACTACTCTTCTGCAAAGGGAATGCTAACTCCATTATTCTTCTGATGAGGGCCTTCACCTCCTTCTCTGCTGCATCAGGCCTTAGCATGAATCAAACTAAATCTGAAATTTTCTTTAATGGTATGCGAGACCATTTAAAAGAAGACATCAAAAGAGTTACAGGGTTTAGTGAAGGGACTATGCCTTTCAGATATCTAGGGGTTCCCATCCAGCCTGGAAAGATTAGTAAACAAGAATGCTACAAACTCACTGAAAAAATGGTTGCTCGGATCAGAAGTATTGGAGCCAGAAAACTGTCCTATGCAGGCAGACTTACACTTATCAACTCAGTACTCAATACGTTGCACAACTATTGGGCCTTTATGTTTATCATACCAAAGAGTGCTATCAAGCTATGTCGGAACTATCTATGGGATGGCAGCAGTGAATACCATAGAGTACCTTTAGTTGCTTGGGAAACAGTCACTCTAGCTAAACAGGATGGGGGTTTAGGTGTCAAGCATGTAGAATCCTGGAATATAGCCAGCATTGGAAAGCTAGTGAACTGGATATATAAGAAGGCTGACAGATTATGGATCAGATGGGTGAACCAAATTTACATCAAAAACCAGCAGTGGGATACCTATCAATACCCTGCTGATGCACCTTGGTCATGGAAGAGTGTATGCAAAGCCAAAGAAAAATTGAAGGCTGGTTACTCCTCTGATAGCTGGACTGCTCACCCCAATGGCTACTCTGTTAAAAGAGGATATGAATGGCTAACTATTGCTACTGCCCCCTGTCCAGAATGGCCAAAAATTATCTGGAACCCCTGGAACTATCCTAAGCATTCTCTTATTACTTGGTTGGTGGTACAGGGTGGCCTAAACATCAAAACTAAGCTATACAATCTTGGCTGTAGTTCTGATGACAAATGCTGCATTTGTGACAGCATGCCTGAAACAAGGAACCATCTGTTTCTGTACTGCCCCTACAGTTGCAGAATAAGGGACTGGTTGGAGGCGTGGCTTCACAAACCCATTCCAACCTTTGAAGACTTGCTTGTTGCACTACAAAAAAATGCTGCCCTTGCGACGGAATTTTTGCGACGGACACAAAATCCGTCGCAAAATTAGTTTTGTGACGGACTTTGCGACGGATTTTTTTTTTGCGACAGAATTTGCGACGGACCTGAATTTCCCAGACCCGCGAAGCTAAAGTCAAATGGCGGAAAGTTTGCGACGGAAATTCCGTCGCAAATATTGACTTTTGCGACGGAACTTCCGTCGCAAACATATTGACCAGGCTTGGCCAAAAGTTGGTTAAGGTCAAATGTTGACCAGATTTGCGACGGAATTTCCGTCGCAGGAGTCAATATTTGCGACGGAATTTCCGTCGCAAATCTGGTCAACCTTTGACCTTGACCATATTTGCGACGGAAATTCCGTCGCAAATTTCCGTCGCAAAGTTACATTATACAGACCCCGCGGGTCATATTTTTCCCCAAATCAATTACAATTTTTTTGCTTAAACCCTAAAGGCGATTTCTTCGACGAGCGACCACCACCACCACCCTAAGGCAACCACCACACCGGCGACCCCACCGCCGACCACCCCACCCCACCGCGCCGCCACCACCGACGAGCGACCACCACCACCATCCTTCCTTCCTCCTTCTCTTTCCTTTCTCCTCCTTACTCTCCTTCTCCTTTGTCACCGCCGCCACCACCTCACCGCCGGAAAATCCTTGCCGCCGCCACTTCCTTCTTCATTCTCCATTTCTCTTTATGTATGTATACTAACTTTCGTTATTAATATACCGTCTTAAGTTTTTATGTTTAATCCGTCGCAAAATTCCGTCGCAAATTCCGTATTATTGTTTTTTTTATTGTTATTAGGAATAGTTAGTTTAGTTTAATTGTTATTTGATTAGTTTAGTTAGTATTGTTAGGTGGTTAGTGATATTAGGTTAGTAGCTAATTCCGTCCCAAATCCGTCGCATATTGTTGTTAAGTTGTTTAGGACGATTGTTTTTTGATATAAAATTTGCATTGTTGTTGATTGTTAGTGTTGTTGATTTTTTTTGAATATTCTTGAATAGTACCCGTTCAATAATTACACATTAGGTGTAATTGTTGAATAGTCCCCGTTTTGGGACTGTCTTTGAATCTTTCATGCCATTTAGGTAGTAAACATTCTTATATTTTCTTGATTGTAATGAAACAAAAATTGGACAATACTTCCTTATTGTTCTCCAAATACATTCTATATAATGTATTTGGAGAACAATAGGGAAGTGCTGCCCAATTTTTGTCTCATTACAATTAAGAAAATATAAGAGTGTTTACTAATGGTATGAAAGATTCAAAGATGGGTTTAGGCTGGAGAGATAAGGACCCCAGACCAATATATGTAAATTGTTCTTTTTTGCAGGTTGGTGTTGGTGTTGGTGTTGGTGTTGGTGTTGGTGTTGGTGTTGTTGTTGGTGTTGTTGTCGGTGTTGGTGTTGTTGTTGTTGTTGTTGTTGTTGTTAGTTGTTGTTGTTAGTTGTTGTTATATATGTAGTTGTTATTTAATTGTTGTTGTTAATTAATTGTTATTGTTGTTAACAAGTTGTTAACTAGTTTTTGTTGTTAGTTGTTGTTATATATATATATATATGTAGTTGTTATTTAATTGTTGTTAATTAGTTGTTGTTATTGTTTGTTAAAATATGTAGATTTACTATGAAGAGATTAGAAAGAAAATGGATGTATGAAAGGTTGGATTCTAGGAAAAAAATAAGGCAGGATTTCGTAATTGGTGTTAATGAATTCATTAACTATGTTAAGCAACAAGACGAATACGTTAGGAATAGAGAAATTAGGTGTCCATGTTCTAAGTGTAAGAATACAAAGTATTTAGTTGAGCAAGATGTACGGAAACACCTTGGTTTGAGAGGGTTTTGTGATAACTACTACGATTGGGTGTGTCACGGAGAGAAATTCTCCGTTGAGGAAGAGGGAAGCTCATCAATGCACTCCGACAATCCTTATAGAGATATGGTGGAAGATGCGTTACGCGATAGCATTGATCAAATTAGGGAAGATGCTCTAAACGCCGAGGTAGTCGAT
Source organism: Silene conica (assembly GCA_029255685.2). Taxonomy (NCBI): domain Eukaryota; kingdom Viridiplantae; phylum Streptophyta; class Magnoliopsida; order Caryophyllales; family Caryophyllaceae; genus Silene; species Silene conica. The sequence goes on from CM055311.2 coordinate 75,063,759, forward strand.
GAATCTCCAAATCCTAATGTATTAGCTTTCTTCCAAATGCTAAAACATGCCGAACAACCTCTTTATGTAGGAAGTCGTATGACATTGCTACAGTCGGCTTCAAGGTTGATCACTTTAAAATGTGAATTCAACTTAGCTGAAAAGTGTGTAGATGGTTTTGCGTCATATATCGGAGATATGATTCCTGAAAATAATCTTATGACGCGTAACTACTACGAAACCAAAAAAGTTCTTAAAGCTCTTCAACTTCCCCATCAGAAGATAGATGCCTGCTCGGTAGGATGTATGCTTTTCTGGATGGACGACGCTCACCTTGATAAGTGTAGAAAATGTGGTACGAATAGGTACAAATTAGAGAAAAATGCAAATGGCAAAAGAGTTCCCGAAAAGTTCTTAACTTATTTTCCATTAGGACCACGGTTGCAACGCTTTTATGCCACAAAGCACATCGCGGGCGAAATGCGTTGGCATTATGAAAACCCTCGTGTTAGTGGAACAATGTCTCATCCAAGTGACGGGGAGGCTTGGAAACAGTTTGACCGGCTGCATCCTGATTTTGCATCTGAGCCTAGGAATGTCCGTCTTGGACTTTGCACTGATGGTTTCGCACCGTTTAGTCAATTCGGGAAGCAATATTCATGTTGGCCGGTGATACTTACTCCATACAATTTACCACCCTGGCTCTGTATGAAAAGACAGTTTATGCTCTTAACATTACTTATTCCCGGTCCCCACAATCCAAAGAAAAACCTTGATGTCTATTTGCAGCCTCTTATTCACGAGTTGAAGCAATTATGGGAGACGGGGATCTTAACCTATGACGTTTCCCTGAAGCAAAACTTTGATCTTAGAGCCGCACTCCTATGGACGATAAACGACTTTCCTGCATATGGCATGTTATCTGGTTGGACAACTCAAGGTGAGCATGCATGTCCATATTGTATGAAAAATGAGACTAAGTCAATTTGGCTACAACATGGGAAAAAATGGAGTTGGTTTGATTGTCATCGACAGTTTTTAGACAGGAATCATGTTTTTCGTAACGATAAGGTGCATTTTAGAAAAGGGAAAGTTGAGCACGATGTTGCTGCGAAGAGGTTAACAGGCAATGAAGTATGGGATTGTGTCAAACATCTACCGAAAATTGTGGATGGATCTGAACGTGATCTGAATTTGCTTAAAGGGAAACGGATTGGGTGGTGGAAACAAAGCATCTTTTGGGAGTGCACTTACAAAGTCATTTTGTTCAAATGTAGTTGGCTAGATAACTCCGAAAGAGGCATGCAAGTGCATAAGGAATATAAGCTTGTGGATGTTAACCGGAGTAGAAAATTTGAAAAGTACGACCCATTTGTGTTGGCATATCAAGTGGAACAAGTCTACTATAGTCCTTATCCAGGTATAAAAAGGGATCAAAGTCAATGGTCAGCGGTATTCAAAACCAAGGCTAGATCACATGTCGATGCCCCCGTTGATGAATCTTTCTTTCAAGAAAATGTTACTAATGGTGAAACAATACTGTCACCAATTGAAGTAGAAGAAGAAGATGAAGATGAAATTGTGGAGGAACCAGAATACATTCAAATTGTGACAGTGAGGCAACATGAGGATGAGGACGAGGACGGGACGAGGTTGAGAATGAGGATGAGGATGAGGATGAGTATGAGGATGAGTATGAGGATGAGAATGAGGATGAAGATGAAGATATTATAGATTCTCTTTGTAAGGATGTAGGAATAAATTGTTCAAGTGGTGATGATGATGATGATTAGGACTACTATCTATTAGATCCGATAATCTTGTATTTGTTGAAATTATTGTAGATGCCGTATGGCTTAATGTCAATGAAATTATCTTATTAATCTTATTATTCAAGTTTTTAATTACGTAAAGCATTTCTTTCTAATTGTTGCTATATTAGTTTGATAATAATATGCCGGGCGGAAGACGACGAGGTGGTGGTAGTCGTCAACCTGAGGGAGGACGATCGGGAGCTAATCATGATGAGGACGAGATTGTACCTGAGACTCAGCCGCCTACACATCGAGTACACCTCGATCCGACTGATTACGAAGGCGCCAAGTGGTAAGTATCTTATTTGTTTACGGATAATTGATTATATATACGTATATATTGATTATAATATGATTACTTGTTGACTATTTTATTTTCACATTTAACTCTTTTTCAGGTTCAGTGACAAAGACGTTTCTACTCTTATAACACAGACCATTATTTGCAACTACAAGGAGTATGCGCCTAACTGGTCAGAAGCGTCGGATTAAATTAAGGAAGAGTGGTGGAATTGGTTTGAGGTATTTATTAACTGTTTACTACCTATTTCCGTTTTATTATTTATTACCTATTTATTGTTTCATATTTATTTAACTATTTTTTTTCTTGAAACAGAAAAAAGTTACCTTTCACCCTCGTGATAGAGCAGCGGTTAGGTCGGCGTGGGAAGACATGATGAAAGACCGTCTTCGCAAAAGAATCCACTACGCTATGCAGAAACCAACGGAGAAAAGGCCGCACTGGATACCCTTGGATATTTTTGAACAACTGAAGGGTAGAAAAGAAGATCCAAAATTCCAAGAGAAATCCGACAAAAACAAGACCAACCGGATGTCGGGAAGTACCGAAAAAGGCAAGGCCTTAGGTACTCACATAATGGGTCGTAAAAACACCCTACAGATGATGGATGAAATGGTAATTGTTTAGTTTTTACTTCATTTTTCTTGTCTTCAATAATTTTCACCCTTTGACAATATTGAATGTTTTTTTCAACAAGTGTCGTTGGATTTAAATTGCAGGCTGGAGAAGATGGGAGGGATGTACCATCGGCCTTGAAGTTGCTTGAGAGGACAAAAAAGAATGCCAAGAAGGGTTGGCTATCAACGAAACCCAAAGCACTATTTGTAAGTTAACAGAAACTTTTCTTTATATTTTAGTAATTTGGTTTACTAATTAATTAACGTATACTAATAACATTTTATTTTTGTTTTGTAGGAAAAAGTTTTTTCAAGAAAGAACAAAATGATAAGTGAAGGGATCCCGGAGCAAGATATCGACGACAACGAGATCTACTTCGAAGAAGTAGGCGGTTTCAACAAGAAAGGGTTGATACTCGGTATGGGAAATGCAGCCCCAGTCATTTACGAGCGTCGTCGCCACTCAAGTGCTGGGACCCAGTCACAATACACCCCAGGTTTGTATTTTATAGTTTATTAAAAATTAAGACTAACCAATTATTTAACCGTTTACTAAATGAATATAATATCATGTTTGACTATTCATTGCAGGTATCCTCGGCAAAGTTCTTCGAGAGAATGCCCAGCTAAGACAACACGATCTCGAGACATCCCAAAGGCTGAAGGCAATTGAAGAATACTTAAGTCAACAGGGGGCGGAGTTCACTACTCAGAGCTGCAACCCGGGAGGCTTTTCTCAGCCGAGACGCGACTTTGACGATGATGGCGGCGACAATGCTAGGGCGGCCAGTCATTTCGCCACCCCACAGCCCACCGACACGACCGTTAGATAGATTTCATTAGGTTGTTTAGTTGATGTACCGCGGACTATGTTTAGTTTTTAGTTGGATTATCATTTGTAAAACTTTCTTATTAGTTATGAAAAGAGATATTAAAAACCCTTGTCTCCGACAAGTTTTTGTTGCTGGGTTGTTTTTCTGAAATTGCAGGTTTACAGATCATGCAAAAGGGAAAAAATGAATCATTTCAATGGAAATGGGGAGCTGGAAAAACGGCTGAAACCGGAAAATCACACAGGAATTTGCGACGGAAATGTCTCAATTTGCGACGGACATTCCGTCGCAAACCTTGACCAGAAGTCAAGGTCAGTCAAGATTTGCGACGGAATTTCCGTCGCAAATGGTCCTCTTTGCGACGGATTTTCCGTCGCAAATCTGGACTGACTTTGACCAGAAGTCAAGGTTAGTCAAGATTTGCGACGGAAAATCCGTCGCAAAGAGGACTATTTGCGACGGAAATTCCGTCGCAAATCTTGACTGACCTTGACTTCTGGTCAAGGACAGTCCGTCGCAAAATGAGGTCAATCCGTCGCAAATAAGTTGCGACGGAAAAATCCGTCGCAAATTAACTTTTTGCGACAAAAATATGGGACAGACGCAGTCCGTCGCAAATCCGTCGCAAAAACATCATTTGCGACGGATTTCACCCTTTTTGCGACGGAAAATTCCGTCGCAAAGAGAGCATTGTTTTGTAGTGTTGGTAATCCTAAAGATAATCAATGGAAGATAATGACCATGGTAATAAATGCATACTGTTATTACACTTGGATGCAAAGGAACAATGCCGGAATAAATTATACCCTTATCAGACCTGAAAGAATTGCTTGCAAAATCAAATCTGAAGTTCTGCACAAACTTCAGTCCAAGGCTGGACCTGATGTTACTATAACTTAAGTTTTCTTGTATTGATATAGTGGTGACTTTGGTTTAGAGGCAGTCTGATGGTTGTAAATCAGCTGCCAACATTTTCTGTTTTTGGCTTTCTTTGATGTTTAATATACTTCTCACATTTTACCAAAAAAAAAAAAAAAAGTTCATCCTTTGTATTCGTCTTAAGCACATAATTTCTGAAATTTCATCATGTAGGCATGTAAAACACAATCAAGCATGTAAGAGTCATTCTCATGTAATCCTAGCATGATACTAAGTCCCAACAACAGTCCCAAACATGAAAATCAGAAACTTATATCATCTAAACCAAGAAAAGTGTTAATATTACAAATAAGGCCGAGTTTCTCATAATTGTCACCTCTAATGCGATTTTGATCCGAGCTCTTCCTCAATGACGGAGCTATCCACGTCCGGGTCCTCTAAATCTTCACCTACAACAAGAAAAACGGTTTTAAGAGGCTAAAAACGGATTCTACTCAAAACAGGCCATTTTTCAAGTTGGATGAAATGGAAATTGAAAGTGATAGATGTGTTGCAATTTTCAAGAGGATTTCAGAAATATATAACTTGCCTTGGTTTGGAAATCGGATGATGACGGAAAATCGAATTTAAGATTGAAAGTTTGAGAGGAAATGTGAAGAATGAAGGAGCAGTGTTATGTTTTTGATGAGGATGAATATGTCGACAATTGCAAATGAATTGTAGGGTTTTATTGTCCTTTCCCGTTTAAATGAAAACGGGTTTGAAATGTGAACGGGTTTTTATGATACGGACTTAACTTGCCAAGTTGTATTCGTCTTAAGAACTTAAGGTTCTTAAGACGGATCTTAACGATTTATTTAAAATACTTTCTCAATAAATATTAAAATATTATTTTATTCCGTAAAAATAATTTAAAACCTTTAAAATATATTTTACGAAAATACGGGATGTTACATACTTGATATCTTAACAAACTAGATTATGGTAATAGATATAGTTTACTATATTTTGACAAGATTTAGGACATTGATTTTATTTTAGATATTCTATATCTTATAGTTATAAAATCTTTACTAAATTAATATAGATTGAGGATATTTTATATAAGATATTCTATATCTTATAGATCTTTCCTAATTTGATTAAGATTTATTTTAGAACATTACCTAAAACAAGAATTCTAGTTAAGTTAATATTCCTAAACATCTAGGGTTTAGAATACATATATCTAATTCAATATATATAGGATGTACATGATACCTCGAAAATCACGTCTCATACACAAGCAAATTATAAACGTAAAATTCGTCAAAAGAGATCGTGTACTAATCGTGCTTAAACTTCGATATTCCGTTACAAGATCTTAAGTGCTAGATTCGTTCTTACACGTTCAAATTGTGAACACGAAGAACTTAGTAGGTTTATCTTATTTACGTAAGATAGTTGAGTATTTTACGGTACTCGTTGTGATTCAAGTATTTCACGGTACTTGAAGGTTGTTAGGTATTTTAACGGTACCTAGTTGGTTTGTAACTAACGTCGAGTTGTACGAGTGGGGTTGATAAAATTGTAATCGGGAGAAAGATACTAATTTTATTAATCAAGAATAGTGGACGTAGGTTTCGATTTGTGAAACTGAACCACTTCAAAAATATCGTGTGTCTTTCTCTCGTTTATTGTTTTTTTTTTGTTTACTCGTTCATAGCTCATACATATTACATCCATCGAAAAAAATTTAAAAAGTTGGCATACTCAATTCAACCCCCCTCCTTGAGTATATTCAGATCAATAGACTCTTCAAATAGTATCAGAGCCTCGTGCTCTTAATTGATAGCCTAACCGCTTGAGATTAATCCTCTTATTGATTCTACCAAATATATTATATATTTCTATCTACTATGGATTCCAAACACTTGAAGTGTCTCATCTTCGATTGAAAGAACTACAGCTTATGGAAGAACATGATGATCCACTACATAAAAGGATGCGACTGGGAATGCTGGAAGATCATCCAAACCGGTCCAAAGAAAATTCTGGTCGCAGCTGTTAATGGTACAACATACGAAAAAATGGAAAACGACTATGTTGAAGCGGATTACAAGATTGCCGAGAAAAGTTCAAAAGCCATGAGTCTTCTACAAAATGGTATGATTACTTTGGAATTTGATAGATTATCATCTTGTAATTCGGCTAAGGAAATATGGGATGGTCTAGAACTTGCCTACGAGGGAACCTCCGTAGTAAAGAAATATCGTATAGACTTGCTCATCTTTTCACCATGGAAAATAATGAATCTATTGATAGCATGTCTGCACGATTTTCTTGCATCATCAATGAACTACAAAACTTCGGTAGAAAGTTCGAATCTGAAGATATCATTCGAAAGATTCTTCGAAGTCTCACTAAGAATTGGCAACCCAAGGTCACTGTCATTGAGGAAGCTCGTGATCTCTCAAAACTAACGTACCACGAGCTAATAAGATCTCTAATGGCTCATGAGATCATGCTAAACAAGGATGACGATGACCATTCAAAAGGAAAAAGCGTTGCCCTACAAGCTTCTACAAGCGAAGAATGTTAACCAGAACTGGAAGATGAAACTGTACTTTTCGCAAGACGTTGTACAAAAACCCTAGCAATAAAACAGACCACAAAAAGAAGAATGACTCGAAACAACCCTTCTTTAAAAGAAGATGTTTTAAGTGTGGACAAACCGATCACATGATCAATGACTGTCCCAGCTGGGATAAAATTAAAGACAAATCCAAAAGGGAAAAGACCAAGAATGAGTACAAGAAAATGATCGATGCTCGCATCATGCTGGGGAGAATTGGATTATGAGGATGACGAAGACTCGGAAGTGGATGAAGTGGCTAACCTATGCCTAAGCAACGTTAGCCTGGACATATTCTCCGACGAACATGATGAAGACACTGCTTCACAATTCTGCCTCCTTGGAGAATCAGACTCCGATGATGAAGATGAAGAGGTAAAATTTTTACAGCTTAAAAATCAAGTTAAACATTTATCTAAAGATGCCCTAATCAAGTAGTTTGAACAAAACCTAGACCAATGTCACGAACAAAGTCTTGAAGTGAATGAATTGAAAGAACAAATCATTGATATCGCAGAGGAAAATCAGCTTCTAAAGGCTAAAGCAAAGAAACTGAAATCCAAGGTTAACATTGACACAAATGTTAAATTGGAAGCATTAATATCTGAAAAAAAAATTCTTGAGTCTAAAGTTACAACTATTGAAGCTATAACCTCAAAATTGTAACTCAACATTAAAGAGCTACAATCTAAAGTTATACCTAATGAAGCTATAACTTTAGAATTGAGAAAAACCAATTAGCTTCTTAAGTCCGAATCTTCGACAATTGTTGTAGATGAGACTCATCTAGAAGAAGTCGAAACTCTGAAAAAGAAAATCATGGATTTGGAAGAACATTTTTCAATCACCAAGGAAAAACACTCTAATACAGTGTGTAGTCTAAATAAGGAAATTCAAAACATGAAAGACTCTAACAACATCGACCACACCTCCTAAGGAAATAGAGTCCTTAAAAGACCTCCTTCTTCATGCACGGAAAGTTCATGACAAATGGGAAGGAAGTACTAACGTACTAAATTTTTTAACCGAACAATCCGATAATAACACGAAGATAGGATTATGTCATGAATGTTATGGTAGAAGAGACCATTCAAAGTGTCAACCAAACCCCTCAAAACAAGACTTTAGAAAAAGAAAATACGTTGACCTACCTGAATATTTGATATGTACTTATTGCGGTCACACTGGACACCTCCGGGAAAACTGTGTAAAACACGCACAAGATTTCAAAACTGGAGTAAAATTTGTCAAATCTTTAAGTATACCAAATGACGTAATTTCTGTAAGTGATAGTGAAGAGAGTGACGTCGAGGAAAGAAATATTGATCATAGGTGGTTCTATGATATGATCTTTGACTATGCTGAAAAGAAAAATAGAACCACAAATATTCCCAAACCATCAATGCACAAGAGTCAAACGCCCAAATGGACTCCAAAGACACATAAGAAAACGTCTAAAATCCAAAACTATAAATATAAGAAAACTTGTGTAAGACAAGTCTGGGTTAAAAAGGAAGACGTATTTATGATAACTAACTGCAAAGGTCCCTAGTATGTTGGTTACCTAAAAACTGTCTTTGAATTTAAATTGTGCAGGTCGTCGCTAAGGCGAATATATAATCTGTGGTACCTTGACAATGGATGCTCTCGACATATGACAGACGACGTAAACCTATTCCTATCTCTAAAACCCTTTGACGGAGGAAAAGTAACCTTCAGAGATAACAGAAAAGGGAAAGGTCATAGGAGTCAGTAAGACTGGTATCTCTTCATCTCATGAGTCATGCCACAAGCGATGTATATCTGGTAAGCGGTCTAAAACATAATTTAATAAGTATATCTCAACTATGTGACAAAGGGAACAAAGTTGTGTTCCATGCAGATACATGTCGCATAATTATTGAAGGTACAAGTAAGGTAATCCTTGAATGACATAGAAAGAAAAATGTCTATATGATTGATTTAAATGCTGTACATACTAACTCTCTCTCATGCATGAAAGTTACCTTAGAAGATCCGTGTCGCTGGCACAAAAGATTTGGCCATATTAGTTCACCAATTCTAAACAAACTCAAAAGATGGGACTTGGTTGAAGGACTCCCAAAGATCAAATTCGACCAAAAAAAGATGTCTGATACATGTGCTCGTTGTAAACACGTCAGATCATCTTTCAAACCGAAAAGAATGGTGAGTACAAATCAAGCTCTTGAGCTAGTACACATGGATCTGTGTGGACCCATGAAGGTAAGAAGCAGAGGTGGTTCCAGGTACGTATTCGTTCTAGTTGATGATTATTCTAGATTTGTTTAGCCTATTTTTCTACATTCTAAAGACGAAACCTTTGATGAATTCGTAAGTCTTATGAAACTTGTCTAAAACAAATATAAAATAAACCTAGTAACTATATGTACTGATCATGGAACAGAATCTGATAATCATGCCTTCATTGAGTTTCGTAAAACTAATGGTGTTGGACATAACTTTTCAGCACCTAGAACCCCACAACAAAATGGAGTCGTAGAACGTATGAACAGAACCCTAGAAGCTAAGACATGGCTAGAACAATGCTTCTTTGTAGTGGTCTACCTCGAAACTTTTGGGCTTAGGCAATTAGTACTGCTTGCTATATTCACAATCGTGCCATGATTAGACCTATCCTTAAAAAGACTCCATATGAACTCCTACGTGGTCGTAAACCTAATATATCTCATCTTAGATGTTTTGGGAGTAAATGCTTTGTTCATAACAATGGTAAAAACAGGTTAAACAATTTTGACCCTAGGAGTGATGAAGCAATTTTTATAGGATATTCTGACCATAGTAAAGCCTACAAAGTGTTCAATAAACGTACTTTATGCATAAAAAAGAGTATTTATGTTATCTTTGATGAAAATAATGCATTTGATAAGCCTTTACAGGACGAAGAGGAAAACCTAGACGAACCGGTCTTTCGGTTGTCAAGGGAAGATCGTCCTGAACTAGATAATGAAGAAGACGAGATTCAAGGTACTCATGATGAACTAAACTTGAGAGTAAACGGTACGATAGCTGAAACAATAGTTGATGATACTATAAATCACTCTCAAACCAATAACTTGGAACCCAGAGTTATAGCTAATGAAGCTATAACTTTGAATCAAAACCAAGGGGAAGAAGTCAGAGTTATACCTGATTCTACTATAACCCCAGGTTTGGATTCAGGGGGAACAAGTCAAAACTCCGAGTCAAATGAAGGCAATGCCAATAATCAATCAAGAAAATAGAGATATAAGGATTCTCATCCCCTGGACAATGTCATAGGAAGCCTACCAGACAAAGTTCAGACTCGAAGAAGTTTAAATAACTTCTGCTCATTCTACTCCTTCCTCTCTACAATTGAACCTTCAAATATAAAAAAACGCTTGCAGAACCAGACTGGATAATTGTCATGCAAGAAGAACTCCAACAATTTGAAAGAAATAAATTTTGGCACCTCGTTCCAAGGCCTAAGGACCGATCCGTCATTGGAACAAGATGGGTGTACAGAAAAAACTAGATGACACCAGAGTTATTGTGCGAAACAAAGCCAGATTAGTTGTTCAAGGATACAACCAACAAGAAGGGATCGACTATGACGAAACCTTCGCTCCTGTTGCTCGTCTTGAGGCAACACGGCTACTCATTGCCTTTGCCGCTCATAAAGGAATGAAGTTATTTCAGATGGACGTTAAGACTGCCTTTCTTAATGGCTATCTCCAGGAGGAAGTATTTGTTGAACAACCTCCTGGATTTCCTGACAGCAAACTAAAGGACTATGTATTCAAATTGGACAAAGCTCTCTATGCATGAAACAAGCACCCAGAGCATGGTACGACACACTATCAAAATTTCTATTGGATAGTGGATTCAAGAGAGGATCAGTGGATAAAACCCTATTTCTTAAAAGCGAGAACTCAGATAGACTGGTCGTTCAGATCTATGTTGACGATATTATTTTTGGCTCAACTAATAAAAGGTTGTGCAAGTACTTCTCTGAGTTGATGACTTCTGAATTGGAGATGAGAATGATGAGAGAACTAAAGTTCTTCCTCGGGCTTCAAATACAACAAATGGAAGAAGGAATCAAAGTTCATCAACAAAAATATGTCAAAGAATTGCTAAAGAAATTCGGCATGGTAACCTCTCACCCAATGCCTACACCAATGGTCAATTGGTCACATATAAGAAGTTAACCAAAGATGAAGACGGTAAGTCTGTAGATGAAACAACTTAAAGAGGTATGATCGACGCACTTCTTTATCTTACTGCAATTCAGTTCTTTTGTTTTCAAAGAATAACAAAAAATCGTTTTTTTCATGAAAAATAAAACAAATCTAAGAAAATAAGCTTACCTTCATCAATATCATCGATGAAATTTTTTCGTACAATATTTTTCTTAACTGGACGCCTTGCTGATTGCTGGGTGACTATAATAATTTATTTTGTTTTGGTTTACTTGTGATTTGTTAGGTAAATAATAGGGATGAAGGAAATAGAGATGAAAGAGAGAATACCGATAAGAGGGGATGAAAAAGATTTGGTTTTGAAAAACGATGAGTATGAACAGGGGGTGAAAGGGGGTAAGTACAAACCGTCACAGTGCATGGGAAATGGGGGGGTTGGTTTTTTTTTATTTTTTTAATCTCGCTAGTCAAATCAATTTAATACCACCAATTTCCCACTTGCAACCCATATACACTTAAATAGTACAAACTCGACCCGTCGCAAGCTTGCGACGGTATCTCCGTCTTAAGAAAAAGAAATTTTTTCTACCCTTAAACCCAAGTTTCATAAGCTGCCTTTAGAGCTCATTCGTCATTCGTCATTCGTCATTCGTCATTCTATTTCTAATCAGATGTGAAGTGTTACATGTTTATTTATAAGATCCCTATTGTGTTATGTTGAACCACATTCACAATTGTAGATGACTCTTTAAGGTACACTGCACTCATTTATCGACACACAGGAGCAAATGAGTGTTATTTAATTTGCAGGACTCATTTATCGACACACAGGAGCAAACGAGTGTTATTTAATTTGCAGCAAGTCTCCCTTGTTACGAGTATATCCTTTACAAATTTACGACATGGTAAGAGTATATTTGTCACAAGCTTGCGACGTGGCAAGTACTACCCATGTAGGTGTATAAGACGAGAACAATTTGCTTTTCGCTAGTCATTCTGATTTTGTCTTATACACCCACATGACTATTAGTTGACCCGTCGCAACTCGCAAGCTTGCGACGGATATGTCGTCGACATATCCGTCACAAATAAGAATTTGTGTTTAGTTGGTTGTTCTCCATTTTTTTGCTAATATGTAGATGTTTTATTAAAACATGAACAAATCCAAGTATTACAAAACCGGAGGCAAACAAATCAATTAATCAAGGGATATTCTACGGTGTACCCTCAAATTTTTTAACTTTCTATGTTGTACTCCTATATTTTTTAAACTCTATGGTATGCCCTTAAACTTTATGCATTAGTTTATACAGTGACCTTATTTATTGACTTTTCTTGCTTAATTTCTTAATTTATCTATTAAAGCGTCTATTTAACGTTTCAATTACTCGAACCTACTCATTACTTATTAGTTCACCGAAGTATCATTAACCAACCAAATAGTATAAAAATCTAACTCAATTTCATCAAATTGCTATTATTATTTCATGATTCATAACATATGCTTTTAATAGAAGTTTATGCTTATTTAAAGTTATTTGTGATATTTCTTATATTGAATGGTGATATCACATTAATGAGTCAAAATATATGTCAAATTGCAATTTTTTTATAGTGATAGAGTTACTGGACATTTGACTGAGGTCATTCTGGAGAATAAGTAAAAAAGTTGAAGGGTATACCATATAAATTATAAAATATAAGGGTACAACATAGAAAACCGAAAAATACGGGAGTACACAAGAAAATTCAACTAACAAAATCAAGCAAACTCAAATCAATTCTTGCTCTACGTAAATGAACTTAACGACGTTAGATAGTATTCCCTAGTTAGTTAACAAAAAAAAAACTTGAGCCTTATGGCTAAAGAAATGGTAGAGTTTAGATTTTCATCGTGGCCTAAGCCCTAAACTCTCCGTCTCTTATAAAGAGATTATTTTCAAGACTAAAACACTGAAATACTGAATCACAAAATCTCATTGTAGACGGAGATATCCGTCACTTCGGAGTAACAAATCTCTCCACCCGACCCATGACAAGCAAGACCAACCTCTATCTACGATTCTACAATTCTACAATTCTACAATCTGAGCTATTTTCCATATCACCTATATTTTTTAGACACCACCTTTGACCCTAATTCTTACGACTCGACGTGACCCGACTCGAATTGCGACCAAAGTACCTAAATTAACCATTCCAATTTCCAAGTTGGAGAACATGTTGGGTAAGACCCAAAACAAATTCGAGTCTCCAAGTATACACCAATAAAATCAAATCTTAAATCTTATACCTTTGGAAATTGATTTCTCATTTCAACACTTGAATTACTATCAGTAGATGGATGTAGCTTTGAATTTTGATGAAGATCAAAGTTTGGGTCACTTCTTGATTCACGTATTCAACCATTTATCTCCCATTGTTTCTCTCTCCTCATTACCTCATTAATCTAAACCTCAAAGCTCTCATCTTTCTACTCTTTTCTTCTCCAGGTTTCATTCTTTCAATTTTTTATACATGAATTTGTGTGATTTCTGTATCTTCTGTGGATATAATAAGTGGGCAATGATCAATTTTTTGTGGGTCAATTCTTTGATGTTGAAAGATATTCTTACCTTCCGATCATTTGTTTACCTTTGATTACGATACCTTGTAGAGAATATGAAAGGTAAACAAATGAATGTGAACGGAGGGAACTTGTTTGTGGGTACTGCTTAATATTATGTCTTGTGTTCTTATTAGTGGATTAAGCAAATAGTCCCTCCATCCCGATCAATTCTGTACCTTTGCTTTTGGCATATGCATTATATCATTTAAATTAAAATGGAGATGTAAAGAATCGACTGAGATACCCAAATAAGGAAAACGTAAAGGATTGACTGGGACTGAGAGAGTAGGGAGTATATTGTGGGGTTGAGAATCTGTTGATTGTCTAGGTTTGATTCTTAAAAGTTCTCGTCTTTGTTAAGTTTTTTAAGGGCAGTGATTAATTTTTGGGAAATTTGGTTGCATTTCAGTAGGTAAAGAAGCAAATCAAATGGGTAATGCACCATCAATGCTAACTCAATATGATATCGAAGAAGTTCAAGAACACTGCAATAAATTATGTGGGTCTTTCTCTCTCTGTTACTTTTGATGATATTGATTTTTAAATAAAATTGTTTGTTGATGGGGACTTTTTGTTTGAAATCAGTTAATCAACAAGAAATAGTTTCTTTGTATCAAAGATTTTGTCAACTTGATCGGAGTGCCAAAGGTTTTATTTCGTCGGATGAATTCATGTCTGTGCCAGAGTTTGCAATGAACCCCCTTGCTCAGGTTTGATAGTGTGGTTATTGACATTAAATCCCAATAAGCAGTAAAAGTAGAATTGTTGAATGAACTGATGAAATGATTTTTGTGGAATTGTGCTCAGAGATTGCTGAAGATGGTAGACGGGTTGAATTTTAAGGATTTTGTCGCTTTTCTGTCAGCATTCAGCCCTAGAACAAGTGTTGAGCAGAAAATTGGACGTAAGCTATTTCTGTTAGCACCCTTTCCTTTATCCACTTTTTAGGTGGTTGCTTCTGTAACATTTTCCGTATTTTAGCCCTCTCATTATCTTTGCCGCTAAGGTGAGCTTGGTCTTGTCATCTGCCTGTCTGTGCTGTACAAGTGATAACAATAACAATAAACATGTCTTCTCGTAGCAATAGATCCATTCATGTCTATTTGCTTGTTAATATAACAAGCACTCATATAGCACTGTTAACTTTGTTATTATTCTGATTTTGAAGCTGGAATAATAGTATCTGTTTAGTGAGTGTTTAGCGAGTCTTTGAGGAAGGAAGTTCAAATGTGAATTGATTCTCTTACTCCTCTTACTCCGTTGGTTGTGTTGGGTTTTTCATTAAGTTTTAAAATCATGGTTTTTGTAATTTTTCAGTGACTCTATGATCATCGATTTCTTTTAGATCGATTAGTTTTAGTGATCTTTCTGCTGACTTTGGTGTATGCTGAACTTTTAGCCTTTTCTTCTCGCCTCCCATCCTCAAGGTTAGGTCGATAGATAAACAAGTTGTAGATATGATTGTTTCTCATTATATTGGCTCTCAGCCTTCATATAACTAGTTTGCAACATCTCTTCACTAAAATCACGAGGTAGCTCCAAATTCGGTATCTTAACAACCTTGTTTTGCCAGTTATTTTCAAAGTTTACGATTCAGATGGTAACGGGAAAGTGACTTTCAATGACATATTGGATGTGCTAAGCGACTTGACAGGCTCTTACATGTCTGATAAGCAAAGAGAGGTATGTACATCACGCACATGTTGAAACTTTTTTGGTTGAACCTTGTTTTGCCAGTTAATCATATGACCACCACGTTCCCATCGCCATTAATTTTATTTCAGCCAAAGCAGTTGAACATTTTATCGCCTATTTGAAAATTTGAGCAGTTATAATAGGTTCATAATTTTTGAAGATCCTCTTTTCATGGTATAATGAGTTTATGCTTACAAGTTGTCTCGATGTAAAAATACACATCTTATGTACCCTGGTACCAGAAACCATACTGATGGATAATGATATGTTATTGGGTAATAAATATGCTGTAGTAGTTGATAAATAAGACAATCAAGTGTGAAAGAAATATTTAAGAGAGAAATTATAGCAGGAATGAATTGATTAGTTTGCAGTATGCAGAGAAAAGTTTAGCAGCATTTGGTCTTGTACATGGGGGAAGGATTGAAATGTACTGTAGGTCTGTAGGGTCGATTAGGAAGAGGTTCTCTCGTCAATTACCTTCTGGTCAATGCACTTTTTCATTTGCTGTAGTTTGGATAACTTCTCAGCAAGTAAAAAAACGGTACACATGAGATAAAAGCTTCCATGAAAGGAACAAAGGAAGTTCCACATAACAATAATTTATTAGAGTTTTTTAACTAGCAATAAGATGAGGAGGATTATCTGATGAGTAATCTGATGGTTGAGTCTATAACTAGCGTAGTTCGAGTGCTAAAACACGGTATTTTTTAGATTTATTTGATAATAAAGAGATCTTATAAATTAAATTATTTGGATAAATGAACTATAATTTTAATTTAATGTTATATACTAAATATAATATTAATAAGATTTTTTTTTTCATTATTCGCTACCATCAAAAGACATTTTAAGTTCATTTTTTTTAGTGAAAATTGTTACTTACCACCTAGTATTTGTTGTTTTTTTCAAATAACCACCTCGTATTTCTTTTATTACAAATAACCACCTCCATTATATATTGTATATATCCGAACTTCCACCGTATCTCATTCTCGATCATCATTTAGCATAATTTCGAACTTATTAAGTGAATAAAACTATAGAGCGACAATAATGCCCTCATCTAATTAAAAGACAAGCGCAATAAAACTTCTCAAAGTCAAAAATACAACCCAAATCAAAATTATATTTTAAAAATCAAAATCCACAATCAAAATTATGAGGAACTTCATCTACCAAGGGAGCCGACCATATTTGCACAATCAATCATGATTTTACACAATCTCAAAACTAAGTAATACCTGAAATATTATTATCTTACCACATTTACAACTATGCGTCTTATTTTCGGTGAAATGGTGGGTATGGGCCATGGGGTAACAGTGTAGAGAGTGGCGGTGGTGAGTAATCGGTGAGTCGGATGATGGGTGAAGTTTTCGGCGAATGGGGTGGTGGTCCGCTGGGTAGACGGTGGGACATGTGGCGACTGGTGAGGCGGTGGCAAGCGATGCTTTCAGTTTGTTGTTGTTCTTGATTGTGATGGTGGGGAAATAACAATCTAGCAGTTAAGAACCTATGATGATAAGTTTTTTTTGTTGATTGGGAAATAAAGGCTAGGTGGAGTTCTTATTTTTATACTTTATTCAATGGACCTCTGGAGTAAGGTTTTGGGGATGTACAAGTAACGACAAATATGATTAATCGGGAATTTGTGCGTAGAATACAAAAGAGTGACGTTCGGAAGGCGTTAAGGAAGATGGGGTCAAAGAAGGCAGAGGGGCCGGATGATATACCCATAGAAGTTTTGAGGTGTTTGGGGGAGAAGGGCATTGAATGGTTAACACTGCTCTTCAACCAGTTTTGGAGGGGTAACAAGATGCCATCAGCTTGGAGAAGAAGCACTCTTGTCCCTTTGTATAAGAATAAAGGTGATATTCAAGAGTGTTCCAATTATCGGGGAACTTATGAGTCATACGATGAAATTATGTGAGAGGATAATCGAGCAGAGGGTTAGCAAATGTGTAGATATCTCAGAAAACCAATTTGAATTTATGCCTGGGAGATCGACTTTGGATACAATTTTTATCATGAGACAGTTGATGGAACACCATTAGGAGAGGAAGAAAGACCTGCATATGGTTTTTATTGATTTGGAGAAGGCATATGATAGGGTCCCGAGAGAAGTACTTTGGCGCGAAAGGGTGTGTCAACAAAATATATTGACCTCATAAAGGACATGTATGGGGGGCTAGTACAAGTGTTAGAACTAATGTTGGGAGAACGGAAGAATTCCCCATTACCATTGGTGTGCATCAAGGTTCCGCACTTAGTCTCTTTCTCTTTGCTATAGTTATGGATGAGTTGACAACGGATATTCAGGACGAGATCCCTTGGTGTATGATGTTTGCGGATGATATTGTGTTGATTGATGAGACGAAAGAGGGGGTGGAGAGAAAGTTGGAATTATGGAGGCATACTTTGGAGACTCGTGGGTTTAGACTAAGTAGGAGTAAGACCGAGTATGTGAGGTGTCCATTTGCGGGGCCGAGATCGACGGCGGTGGGGAGCATTATTTTCATGGAAATGTTGTTGAGGGGTCAGATTCCTTTAGATATCTCGAATCTATTATCAAAAAAGATGGAAAGTTAGATGGAGATGCGCCCACAGAATTGAAGCGGGATGGATGAAATGGAAAAGTGCTACAGAGTTTTTGTGTTATAAAGGTATGCCCCAAAGATTAAAAGGGAAATTTTACCGTATGGCGATTAGGCCTGCCTTACTTTACGGCTCGGAGTATTGGGCCGTGAAACAGTGTCACATTCATAAGATGAGTGTGGCAAAGATGCGTATGTTGAGGTGGATGTGCGGCCATACAAGAAAAGACCGGTTAAGGAATGAGGTGATTAGGGAGAAGGTAAAAGTGGCCCCAATAGAGGACAAGATGATGGAAACCGACTAAGTTGGTTTGGCCATGTGAGAAGGAGACCTATGGACGCACCGGTTAGGAGGTTGGAGACCTGTGTTGCAGAAAAGGTTGCTAGGGGTAGAGGGAGACCTAAACAAACAGGGAGAAAAGTGAGTGAGCACGATATGAGATTTCTCGGGTTTCATGAGGGGATGGTGATGGAGAGGGCACTATGGAGGGATATGATACATATGGACTTCTAGCATTTGATATTTTTTATTAAGTTTTCTAAAAATCACTTTAAGCTTTACTTGATTTAATTTTTGAGTTTTTATACATGTGATAAGTTCGATTTAAAATTTATAAAACCCTTTTGCCTTTCATTTTCTGTTTCACTTCACTTCCGTTTTTCCTTTTCTTTCTTTTTTTCTCTTGTTGAGATGGGAGTTCACCCATGACGGTTCCAAAGAATAATTCATGTCAGCCTGTGATGCTCGGACTTGGACTCGAGTATCCAAATTGGACACGGATCCGAGTGTCCGACCTTTGAAATCTTAAAATCAAGGACTCGGATACGAGTATCCGTAATTATTTTGGACTCGGCATTTTTCTGAATACTAAAAATATCTTTAACATATTTAAAAACTAGTGTAAAATTGTTAAAAAGGAAAAAAGAGAAACATTAACCATAGGTAGATTACCTACCAATTTACCTATTTTTTTTTATGTAAATAAATATTAAATAAAACAATAACTCCTAGTGACCTAGGTAACGTTAACCAATTTAAGGCAATCATTCACTTCGTCTTCTTCATCTTCAATCTCCATATCTTCTTCTTCAAAATAATACTTTTCTGGTCATCTTCAACCTCCCATATCTTTTTCTTCCAAAAAATTGTTACTGTGTCTCTATTATTATTATTATTATTATTCAATGGTCTCTCCTCAAAACAGCTTTATTTGAATTCCGCAACCTCCCGAAATATCTAATCGTCATCTTCTAGCTCAACAACTCAACCAAATATAGAAGGGTCCAATTTCTAACTGAAGGGTCGGACATAGTATCCGTGTCCGGATCCGTGTCCGTGTCGGGTCCGCCGGACACTCGGGGGTATTTGAAGAGTCCGAGCATCACAGATGTCAGCGAACCCCAAAGTATTTTGGGACTAAGACTCTGATGTTGTTATTGGGAATTTGATGATGATGATGATGATGATGAATTATTGGGGTTTTGATGTTTATCTTTGAGTTTTAGGTGTTGATATGTGTTTTTGACTGTTGGGTGAATTAAAATAAGGGTATTTTGGTCTTTTATAGTATATTAACTTAATGAGCCCGGACTTGAATAAATTGATGATCGGGAATGAAATATGGTGGGAGTGCGGATATATACCATGTAATGTAGGTGGTTGTTTGTAATAAACGAAATATAAGATGGTAGTTTGTAAAATACATTAAATATTAGGTGGTATATAACAATTTTCACTTTTTTTTATTATTAAAAATAATACAATAATGCTGTATCATTACATGCAACTAATCTATTGACATTTATATTTAATAGCACAATTAAGCTAGTTGTATAATCTTATTAAAACGCGTATTGACCTTAAAACAAAAATCGGTATTCCACACATCTAAATAGATGATTTACAACTTTTTTTATTTCTAAAAGAAAAAATACATAATTGTCTTACATCCTTCAAAAAATATAATTATATAATAAATTAGTGATGATTTCCTTATAAAAGAGGTAACATATAATTATAATATATAAATTTAAATGTGTAGGAAATCAAGTCTGCACGCCTGACTTGTAATATGACAGGTAGAGTCCAAAATTATGGGCTATTAATAGTTTTTAGTTTGCAGATTGGATAAAAAAGGCGGGCTACTTATAGGATCCACAATTTACAATCCATCCAATCTTATTGTGTTTAGTATCGCAGAATCAGCTCAACGGGGAAGAAGTCTATTTAGGCGGGAAAACTGAGAATTTTTATTCTCTTAGTAGAAGGGGGATTCGCCCAAAACTTGGCCCCATTATGCGAATTGTTGCTCTTTTTTGAGTTTTTTCCGGAATTGTGCTTGCATTGGCTTTGTTAAGGTTAATGTAAAGTTTTCCAACAATACCGAGATGCTTGTTTGCATGATTATCTTACATGCTAGGGTTTGTTTCTGATAGGTTGTTTTGTGCTGTAGGAAGTCTTAACACAATTGTTGAATGAAGCTGGCTACACAAGGGATTCATATTTGCTTCTGGATGATTTTGTTAAGGTATCATGATCACCAATTCATATATCGCATAGATCATCTTGTAACTCCACTAAATAGTCATATCTATAATGGCTGAGCTTTTGGGTGATTATTGATTGGAACTGTGGGAGATAAATGTATTGAACAATAGAATCTCGGTTGATGCATTTTAACGTGCTATGCACTCAACTTCTTTTGTTCATCTTTGGATATAGCTTGTTGATACTGCAAGGAGAGGACTAATTACCTAACTTAGTTACAAGGTTTTTCATTTTCTTGTGCCGTTAAAGCGTTCCTTAAAGGTTTAAGAACTCAATCCGTAGTTAGATCTTTCATGTCAGTTCCAATACTCGTAAGAAAGTTCTTATAGCTTTATAACTTAAAAGTGATGAAGGTTGTACCCTGTTCGAGTTTTCGTTTACGTGGGAATCGTTGGGATATATTATCAACATTATTGATTGTCGTAGAGCATGTAGTAATTATGCCTTGATCTGGTAGGAACCCATTCATCCGAGTCAGTGAGTTTGAGGAGTGAACATCTATTGTATACAGCTGACTTTCTACTAACATATAATTTTTTCTCATCTAAAAAAGCTACTGCTATCTCTGTTCTGTCATGAAATCTCCGGAATGTGCTTTTAATGAATTAACGGGGTTCACTGTTTCTTATAGAAATCGTCAAAATGATATTAGATTCAGTGCCGTCTTCTTCTGCATGTAGGTATAAGACCAGAATTTTCATTCACCGTCTAGACTGATTAAAACTCAATTATTTGACCTAATAAGTAATAGCCTCCTCACTGTTAGCTCTAGTTCCTTCTTTCTGTTTCTCGTTTAGATTTTTGGTAAGCCAGTTTCTCATAATTTTAACCTCAAAGTTTTTGATCTATAATTTCTTTTTCCTGTGTGCCATTTAGGTTCCTGTTAAACTAGTTCCTGTCATGATTTTTTTAATAACCTCCTGAAGCTCGGTTCTTTGTAAACTAGTTTCCGCTGTCTTTGTGTAATCTCTAGAACTTTTTTCTGCTAATTTTGCTTAGCTTCAGGAACATTCAGCTCAATTCAGTAAAGTTCCATAAATATCATCTTGTGAGCAGTATCTTCTGTTTTACTCTTGTATCCCGGTTAAAATTCTTATATCTATGTTTTGGAGGAGTTGACCTAAGGTTCTTGCGGGGCCTATGTTACTCTGACTTGCCCTGCTAAGTGTCATATGTGGGTGTGTGTCGGAGTTGTTGAATGTGGCTATTTTGAGGAAGTTTTCGTGTTTTGGTTTGATATGTAGTCTTAAAGTTGTCGGTATATGACGCACAACAAAGTGAAGTGTCACATGCTCACATAGGACCTGACTGCATACCCTGTTTTGAGACGCCTCTGAAATGTCTACTGTGAGCGCTTAATGATTTGCTTTTATCATGCATTGTAAACTTGTAGTATAGTAGGTGAAATTGTGTTTCTACTGGCTACAGCGGTTGTATCTTACATCCATTGTTTTTCTTTGTTCTTCGATAGATTTTTGCAAGCTCGGATGTGAAGATGGAGGTCGACATTCCAGTTGATTGATAATTTCAGAGAGCATTCATCTTGGACTTATCAGCAGCAACTGCTAATTGGAACATAATTTCTTTGTTAAGTCATTTACTCTAAACCTATTCTTTTCTTAAGTTTTAGTAGTTGGCTAATAAATTTTGGCGAGTTTAAATTTGATAATCGCTGCAAAAAGACATAGTCAGGAATCGGATGACATGTTCCGGTTTCAGTCTTGTACAATCTCCTTTGCTGATGTTCGGTTACTCTTCAGCAGTAAGATTTGAAATAATGTTCCAAGTGTATATTTTAAGAATTCAGAATACAGAAGTATTAGTAACGAATGTGTTTGATAATGCAAAACAAATTACAGAATACCGTCTTTTCTTGGCATTTGTGCTGAAAGGAAGGGTAACCGGACTACTGATAGAGGGTTACAACTTACAACTTACAATACTGCAACACCCGATGTCCCGATCCAAACTTGAAAAGAACCTGAGATTCTCTTACAACTGGTTTACAAAAGGTGAAATGAAACTTTCGAAATAGACATCGGCAGAATTTATTTGACCAGAAAAACGAGCACCCACCTGAGAATCGTCTGGAGATTCCTGACTTGGATCAACGACCTTGAGTTTCCCCGGACTTTCAGCCAAACACTTGCCTTTGTCAGTGAAGTTAAGGAAAGACATGCCTCCAAGGTTTACAGAGAAGAGTTTCTCCCACGAATTCCCATCACCAAATTGCTTCAGTACCCAAACATCGGAGCCTCGATCACCTTCACAATACAATGCCACACACCCTTTCATCACAAAGAAATCTCCTCCTTTATACTGACTGAAATCATCAATCCATGGAATTTCTTTCAATTTATCATCAACTAAATCAACAGCGAGGATGTACTTGGTTGCTTGCCAATCCCCCAAACTCTTATCAGGCCAATAAAGAGTATTACTGATCACGAATATCCTGAAATTATCTAACCTCAAAGCGTACGCATAAAACCCACACAACGCAACAATTCCTTTCCATTGTCCCGTCCTCAACGAAAACACGTATAAATTACCATATCCGACTTCTGGACGCCAAAATAAAGCTAGAATCTTGTAGTCATCAATGGATGGCGCATAGCCGAATCCATAATCGCAAGCCAGATCTTCCTCTTCAGGGTTCTCAATTTTACGGCATTGATGAGTAGCAGGGTTCCATACGCAAAAATGACCATACTTTTTTTCTGCTCTAAGATACAAACACAATAATCCATTACAAGAACCGGCGATATGTAAGGATGTATAGACCCAATTTTGATCCAAATCCAATGTAGCTAAATCACCGAGGCTATCACTTTTATCACAAGGTAACAACAGCAGCTTAAAAGGCTGTTCTAAACCAGGATCTTTGTTAAGAATAACAAAGTGAGGATGTAAAGATGAAAACTTGAAGCGAGATTGTTGAAATTCAGAGCTAGAAATGATTGAAAGCCAAAACTTACAAACAGTTTTGAGACGAATTAAAGATTTTACAGGGAGTCTAGGTAGAATATGGTCAACTATAAGATGGTCGGGAAGAGATGCTGTCATTCTATTCTTCACTGATCTATCAAATTCATCATGCCCACTTCCCGAAGAAGCCATCTTTTTAAGCTTAGGACACCTTGTGAAATTGATGTAGGTTTGAAGTTGATGATGGGGGTATTCATAAACCTGCACTGCATTGCTTTTTAATCCCGAACTTAAACCAAACCGTTTTCATGACAAGGATTGTTTTTATTCACACACGTACTGAATACTGATGTACTCCACCTCTATCTTTATCCACTCTACACAAGACCAGAATTCTGTCACCTGTCAACATAACTGATTAGAGCCAAATTATTTGACATATGCTCTTTATGTTGTGGCCTCAAATAACTCACATAGGACGAAACTGCATACCTTATTCCGGGAACCGACTTGCAATAGGCACCGGTAATAACAACACGTTGAACGCCCTAATAGATGCCACTGAGTCGCCTACTGCGGGAACTTCTGATTTGGCTCTATTATGCGTCATTGTACTTGAAAGTGTTTGTCTAGTTTTTACTATCTTTGACGGTTGCGTACTTGGGTCTTTCTTCCATGATATTCTTTTTCCTTGGTAGTTTTTTTTTTTTGTCACACTCGTACGTGAAGACGCAGGTTGACATTCCGGTGAGTACTACAGCTAAATGCTCGAGTAAGTGGTGTACTTAATATGTTCGAGGTACAAATAATGTACCATGTACAAGTATCTGGCTCAATGGTAACCTTCACATGTCTGTGGTACGAGTTACATGGCCCAAGCTCAGTGATATATGAACATGCCCAAGCTAAGACACTTTTAGCGTACAATTCATTTGATGATGACCTGCCCAATCATTATATATATAAAAAAATACTCGTATTAAAATGCTGACGTGACACTATAATGTTTCAGTATTTGCATAATGGACGCCTCTCATTCATTCTTAAAATGTTACATCCAATTTGGCCCATAAAAGTAAATCAACTTTAATCATATATTTCTTTAATGCAGTAGTCAAATCGGCTGACGTGACATCATAATCTTCTAAATGGTTTGCTAAGAATTATTTCTCTCTCTACCAAAAAAACCTCTGTCTTCTCACTAAAACAAACTAAACAAAACAAAAACCCTACTTTTATACTCCGCCGCCGCCACTCCCCAAAAGCACACCACCCTTCTGTCCTCCTTCCCCTCGCCGGAGATGGGTCTTTCTGACCTGTCTCCGGCGATCTATCACGGCTGGTCGGGTTTGGCTTCACCTGTTTAACTTCTTCTTTGTTGGCTCCTTCTTCCTATCCTTGTCGCACGCAGCGGAAAGGTGGTGGTGTGGTGGTTTCTGAGGTCGTTCCGATTCATCGTTTCCTTGTCCTGTCGTTGAAAGTTGTGCATGCAACCCAGGGATGTTCCCTTCTCCCTTGCCCCTTGCCCCATCCCTGGTAAGACCCATTTCTGTTGTTGTAGGACGGTTTAGATGAGCATAGCTCTCCTTTGTGTTTTTTATGTGGTCTTGGTTTATGGAACGATCTGGTGGTTCCCCTTTCCCTCGTCCCTTCCCCCCACCGATCGGGTCCTTTGGGTTTTGGTTGTGTCGGTGTTTGTCCTTTTTCTGTGGGGTCTGTTGTATGCACACCAATGGTCCTGGGAGGTTCGTCTGAATTTTGGAGTCTCAGCGGGTTGCTAGGTTGGTTTGGTGGGGCGTGTGTTGTTTCAGGGCTGGGGGGTTGCGTGTGGGTCGTTCAGGGGAGTTGGGTCTGGTGAGGCTCTTTTTTTACGTTTTGGCGTGATGGGAAGGTGGGAGTTGGGATTTGGTTGTGGTTTTGGTGAGTCTGATAGCGGAGGTGGTCTTTGGTTGTGAGTATGGTCTTTCAGATTAAATATGTTTCCTTAGTTTTTCGTTTAATAAGGACAATAGTAATTTTACGTTGGGAAGGTGTTGTGCCCATCTTTTTATGGCTGTTTGGGTTGGCCATGGGGTTAGTCATGTGGATTGATCTTTTGAACGGACGTTTCTCGCTCGATGGTTCGGACTTTGAGTTTCTTGATTTCTCCAAGTGGATTTTAAAGTGTAGGAGTTTTTACTCCGCTCGACATAGATTTTCCCGGTCTTTGTCATCTTCCTTCTTTCTACGTCCTTGTGGCGTAAGTACGCTTTGTGTTCGCTGGGTGAATCAAGGGGGTCGTTGCTTTCCGAGGTCCCTGAAGAGTGAACACGGTGTTGTTCAGCGGTCAAGTTCCGCTACCCCCCTCAGGATTTTGGAGGGTGAAGATGGTGGCTACGGGGCTTTATCAGCCTATTTCTATCAACACGTTTCTTCTCACCAATGTAGTTACTCTTATGTCTCTGTTTTTTATTATCGTGTAAGAATTAAAAGTGCATTTGGTCATATGAATCAAATGCCAATTGTATAAAACCTCTTTTAACCATTGGCATTAAAAAAAAAAAAAAAAAAAAAAGACATCATAATCTTCTAGCACACTCTTACGTGGCAGTTGATGAGAAGCCTTAAAAAATTTTGGGTAAAAATTAAATCTTTGATAATTCTAATATATATATATATCAAACAGTTACCTAAATTTTAGCTAGGCACAAATAACCTCTCATAATTTCGAAAATTTTTACCTAAAATACTCCCTAAAATCATGGCCAAGTTAACAACAATTAACCAAAAAAATTTATACCTCCATATAAATTACTCATAGAAAACATACCAAAAAATATTCTTAGCATTTGTAGTAAGTATTTGTAGATTTAGTAGCTATATCATTTATGTAATTTAGAAAAGTTTTCAAATTTTTGTAAGTGTAAATGTAAGACTTATAGCATAAACTTATACACAGAATATTCTCTATTGAATAATACAATTTTTTTAATAAAAACAAAAGAGAAAAAATCGCATAATAAATCACTACTTTGTATAGTATTTTGTGATACATTTTCACACTTAGAGAAAGTCTCACATTAAGTCACTCATTTATTCAAAAATATCGTTTCAAGATATGAGAAAATGAAAAAATGGGTAATTGTACACGTTAATAATGTACAATAATGTACAAAGTTCAAGTTCATCGTTCTAAAACTAATAAAACAATTAAACTCTAATTAATTTTTTAGGGGGATGAACAATAATTACTTCATTATTTGTTACGATTAAAATTCTGAAAACATGACTAGCTATTATCATCATGTAATATTAAACATTCATTAGTTGACCCGTGAATGTTCACGGGTGTAAACTTAGTACAATATAATAATATAATAATAATAAATAATACTTCCTCCATTCATATCCAGCCTACATATATTCCTTTTTCATCCATTCATATCCACTTTACAACTTTCTTAAAAAAGAAAATAAAATGACCAAACTATCCTTATAAAAACCATTTATTTACATAAAATGTCACTCCTTGGCCCACATTTAATCCACCCAAAAATACTCCCTAATCTTAATCTGGCCCAATTAGCATCCCTAACCCAATCCTACTAAACTAACCATTCCCTCCAAAAATTATAACCCACCCAATATTCTCACCAAATAACATTTGAATAACCCACTTCATCTTCCCCAAATACTCAAAACCCAACCCATAAAACCAGACCTACCCTATTTATCATTCCGATGAAATTCAACCCCAATAATGGAAGTGATCCATTATACCCAACCCATATATAATCCCCAAACCCTACCCTTTACACGGCAAAACCCTAACCTAATCTCATTTACTCTTTTTTACTCTCTCTCTTCCTCCGCCGCTCTATCTCTCTACAATTCTCTCTATATTCAAAACCCTAATCTTCATCTTCTCATCTCCTCTATTCCGCAACTTGATTAAACTTCTCACCTTCATCTTCTAATATTCTCTCTTCTGCATCTACACTCATATTGTTCTTATTTTTTCTGATCTATTCACTGTGTCGCTTTATTATGGAGAATATGCTCTATGATTCGTCTGTTATTGAGTTCGTGCTCGTGAGAAGCAGTACGAGGACTATTATGATAGGGAGGGTCATGATGAGGGTCAGGAAGAGCTTGAGGAACAGGAGGTGAGGATGAGGATAAGTAAGGGTAAAGAAGAGAGGGAGAGGGAGAGGAAAGCGATGGGTTGGTTAGCCTGGCGTAAGTCTCTGCCGGAAAATCGGTTACATTTTATGGGTGATTTATGTCGTTATTGGCCTAAGTTTGAGATGTTAATGGAGTATGAGATTGAGGAGGATATAAAGGAGAGGAGAAATGATGTTGCATGTGGGTCTGTTGTTTGTAAATGTGAGGAGAAGTTAAATCTGTGTGCCATACGAGCAAGTCCTTGTCTATTGACTCATTATATCCTCTAATAAATATTGGATGCTTGGATTTTTTATCAAACAACATAGAATAAGGCAATGTTGTCAGGATCGGGATCCTTGTTTGGATCGAAGAGGGGTGGTAGGATCGGATCGCAGGATCGAATCGCAGGATCGAATCGTAGGATCGTAAGATCCTACAAATAGCTTAGATAAACAAACTTATGCATAAATTTTGGTATAATTTGTGATGTATAATGTTAAAAGTTAATTTAATTACATGAAAGTTGTAATAATCATATCAACATATTGCATATACCTTTAATTAATAGTTGTAAGTATAGAAGAACAACAAAAACACAAATTTATAACACATAACATTTTACGATCTTGAACGATCCTACCATCGATCCTGACCGATCCTGTACGATCCTGACCGATCCTGACCGATCCTGTACCGATCCGACCACCAAAACGATCCTATGGCGATTTGAATCGTTTTCCACTTTTTGGATCGTAGGATCGTACGATCCTACGATCCAGATCGCGATTTTAACAACAGTGGAATAAGGTATAAAACTTTTTTTTTCTATTTTAAACACGACCTCTAAATCTATCTATTTTTTTATAAAGTATAATGTTAGGGCTTCTAAATCTATCTATTTTTTTATAAAGTATAATGTTAGGGCTTCTAAATCTATCTATTTTAAACCGTATGCAAATTTTAACATGATGAGTCATTTTTATATAGTATTAAGGTACTTTGGTGCAAACATCGATAATTTTTATCATGGGACCTTGTTGTTCTAAAAAACATGGATAATAACCTTCAAAATTAGTTATTTTTGATAATTTTTGGACCGAAAAGATTTGTTTATGAATCTTTTTCTATAGGCTTATTTGATTCTTTAATAAATATTAGATGCTCAGATTTTCGACAGTGTATAAAATGTAATTTGTCTATTTCAAACACGACCTTTAAAAGTAATGTTAGGGAATCTAAATTTGTCTATTTTAAACCGTATGCGAATTTTAATACCTTGAGTCATTTTTATATGATATTAAGGTACTTAGGTGCGAATATTGAGATTTTTTTCCCCAAAACCTTGTCGGCCTTAAAAACGTGGATAATAATCTTCACAATCGGCTATTTTTTGGTCATTTTTGAACCCAAATGATTTTTGTATGAATCATTGCCTATAGGCTCATTTGATCCTATAATAAATATTGGATGCTCGGATTTTGTATCAATTTATATAAAATAAAGTATTGAACTTATTTTGTCTATTTCAAACTCGACCTTTAAAGCAAAGGTAGGACCTTTAAATAAATGTGTCTATTTTAAACATATGTCAATTTTAATTCTATGCATCATTTTAATTATGGGTGAGCAAAACCGTATATCTGATACGTTTTTGAAAGCCGTATCGGGCATACGGTTTTAAAACCACAAAAATCAATACACGAATTCAATTCAGTATAACCGTATATACGATTTTCGGGTACTCTGAAAAACCGTGTATACGCAATCCGTATGTGCGGATAGGGTTTGATGGGAAATCGTCAATTAATCATTGTAATTATTCAAAGGCTAACAATTACCCCTAACATGATTAGATCTGATAAAAGACTAATTTTTTATTTAGTTATATAAATTAGTAAAATAAGTCATATAAAAACATTAAAAGTGGAAGTTGAAAGAGGAGCTTTGTGTTCTTTTTATTTTTTATACGAAAACTTCAAACCGTGTCGAATATCATATATACGGTTTGGTTTTTGCCCGACCCAAATACAAAACGGTTTTTTAGTTTCCGTATCTAACTCAAACCGTATATCGTATCGTATCCGCATTATAAAACGTAATTACTCTTTCATAAACACAAATTACTCATTTATAAACATTTTTTCATAATTTTCCAACCTCTACCCTTTTTCATCTAAAGGGAAACCAAAATTCTCCTTAATTTCTCCCCTTCAACCCTTAATCAAATTCTGCCAAAAAATATTCAATTATAGATCTCAAAACTTATATCAAACAACTAAGTTCTTCATTTCATCAATAAATTACATTAATCTCTTTATTGGGATTAAGTTTCAATTAGGTCTTAGAATTTTCAATTAGGGGAAGGTGTGGTGGTGGCTTGGCAGGGGTTAGCAGGGGCTGACTGCAAGGAAGGGGCGCGGTGGGGTAACGGCGTATCTTTGAGTCAGATTCCGGTTGGCGTGGTGAAGGAGGGACACAGTAGGGTGATGATTGAAGGAAGCAAACACAAGGAAACGCAAGTTTTCTGACCCACAATTTCCGATGATATGATTTTAGTATTGTTCTCACAGCTTTCCGACTGATTATCAATCGCAATTTTTTGTTTCGACCGATAGACAAGTTTTGAAGTGGTGGTTGCTGGTTGTAGTACTTTGCTGTGTTTGTGGGTTTTTTAGAAGGAAGGATTAGAGAGAATGAGTGGATGACAATATAGAGAAAAGAAAGTGGCAAAAATGAGAAGGGTAATTAGGTAAAGTGTGTTGATAATTGATTAAATTTTGTTTATGAATTAGCATAACCCTTATAAAAGTGTATCGTATATTTCTGCTAACCCTTACTATTGACATGTACTCGATATCCGTAATGGAGTAGACCCTCAATCCTTCATGCTGTAGAAGCGTACACGCCGTACTTCACGAACTTCTTTTATATTTATTTAGAAAATTACCCATCTAGAAACAATCTTAATTACGCCATAATAAACCGCTAATTATACTTAAATCACCAACAAAATTCATCTCGGCCTCTTGGGTCATCGGGTATACGATATCAATAGAAAAGATCAAACTATACACAGTTACACAGTTGGCGAGGTTTGATTGATGTCGCTAATCTTGTAGCTAAATGAGCAAAAAATTATCCCAACTATGGTCTGGCAATTGACCCGGTTTATGATGGTCCGAATCCAAAATAACCTGGCCCCGCCCCCAATTTCAGTCCACACAAAGCTGACTTGTATTGACCCAAATTTAAATTGACAATCGCGGTTAGTCACCTACTAACCCGGAATGACGCAGTTCAAAGTGATTCTGGCCTGAAATGTCCCGATAACCAATACATTTGAAACATACCTGAATCCGTAAATCTCCAAAGTAGATACACCGTGACCATGGACCGGTCAAATAACCTGTTTGTGAGGTTTAGCTGCGTACTGCGACTGCCCTTAGAACTCATGGCTTCTTGGAATGACATAAAAACGAAGAGCTGAAAATTACAGATACGACTACACGGAGCTGATCTTGGGGTCTCATATGACAATCATTGCATAGTTCTACAAGAAAAGTTATTCAAAAGGGCTAAGATTTAACTTCTAAGGGCATATTACCTTCGTCAAACTTAGATCACAATTCATTGATGATTCAAAAACCAGAAACACACTCCGCAACCTAAACAAAATTTTGATGATAACTGAACAAAAAAGCAAACAATAAAATACGTGGTGGATCTTGGCAAGCTTTACCGACAACCACTTCATACACCGTAGCCACATGACAACTTATTTCCACTGATAACCCTCTTGCTCATCACACCAAACTCTAACCACATACGACATCTCGATACCGCCTAGGATCTTGGCAAACATGGCATGACGGAAAAGGAGATTATTTGAAGTGGTGGATTGTAGACAATACTAGACATGCTAAACGAATTGTGCGGGGTGGGGTTGGAATTTTACTTAAGATTGGTTCACAAAGGAGAAATGAAACTCTCAGCATAAACTTCTATTGAAGCTATTTGACAAGAGAAATAAGCACGCACCTGAGTTTCTTCCGGAGATTCTTGATTCGAATCCATTACCTTAAGTTGCCCAGGGCTGGGCATCTAGCCAAACACTTGCTAGTCTCAGTGAAGTTGAGGAAAGACATCCCTCCGAGGTTAAGTGAGAAATGTTTCTTCCACGAGTTCTCGTCACTACACTGCTTTAGTAACCAAACATCGGAACCTTGATCACCTTCACAATACAATAGATCATGGAAATTCTTTCAATTTATCAACTAAATCACACCCAACAATGTACTTAACCTTTTGCCAATCATTCATAGTTTCATACTCTTATGAGTCCAGTGAAGAGTATCTTCACTCACAATTCTCACATCATCAATTTCCCGTGCTCTATAAAGTTCATGAAACCCATCAAATCTTTTACATTCTCCTGTCCCTGAAGGAAACATGTACAAATCACCAATCCCAGTTTTTCTTCGAAAAAATAATTGTAGAATTTGGTAATCATGTTCAAACCCCATATCTTCACCAACAGGGTTCTCAATTTTGCAGCATTGATGAGCTATGTTACTCCGAGTATTCTAGTTCCCTTGCATACCCGTGTTGACACTCGACACTCAGACATGGGTATGACACTTGGACACTTCATTTTAAGCCAAAATATGCATATTTTTCAAAAAAAGAAAAAAGCCGGTACGACAGTTAGGACACATACCTGTGATAAACGAGTTTGAGTAACATCGTTGATGAGTTAACAGGGTTCCATGAACAAACATGATTATACTCTTTTCCTACTAGAAGATACACTTGTATGACGTACTTTAGTTTCGGATTCCCTTGTACGAGTGACGTATAATCGATAAGACAACAAAGAATAGATCAAACTAAACAAATGACCACCCATTTTAGTTGACAAGTAAGACTACGTTGTACCTCAGAGGAAGAATTCATCCCTAACCTTGAGAATTTGATATTGGACCCACAGTTGGCCGCTGTAATGACAATCTGCTCCAAAATGACCCAACCAGAGCTCACCTCGCCGTGAAGACGACCCATGTGGACCCAAAATTGAAATGACAATTTGGGCTATCCGCATTGAAATCAAGCAGTTTGTATAAATGCAAATTACAGAAAAAGTTTTAACGATGGAAATAACAAGAGCTACTAAAGTTAAGCATTGGAGAAACTTACAATCTTCTATAATACGACAAATATATATTTCTTTGTAATACGAATTATCCGCTCTACAGTACAGTTCAAGTTCAATTGTTTATCAGTTCGATTTGAACCCGCCTTTGACATTTGTTTGCCTTTCTGTTTCGTGTAGCTTAAGCCTAATGTATTATAGATTACCATTAATTCACCCAAACATCTGACCACGGGTTTACCAACCACCATCTATAGGCCATATCTACCTTTGAGAATTTTCTTCCACCGACAACCTGGTCATCACAACATCTGATCACGAATGACATCTCATTTCCAGCTAAAGGTTTGGGCAAACAAGAAAGGGTGAGAAATTAAAGTGGTGGGTTATAGACAATCTAGACATGCCGCACGCATTGCGCAAGGTGGTTGGAACATAGTATATTTTCTGTGTTTATGCTTGAAAACAAAGGTAAACATTTGACCGCAACAAAGGGAGTAGCCGAGTAGTTTATTGGCTTACAGCTACATAATGCCATCATCAAAGAGACATCTTCATGAGTTGATGTGGAAGAATTGTGGGTAAAGAGGACGTGACTCAAACCCGAAAAGAACTTGATCAACCCGGACTTCTCTTACGACTGGTTCACAAAAGGCGAAATTAAACTCTCAACATAAACTCCTGTTGCAGCTATTTGACCAGAAAAACAAGCACCCAGCTGAGATTCTTCAGGAGATTCCTGACTCGAATCAATCACCCCAAGTTTTCCCGAAGTTTCAACCAAACACTTTCCCGTCTCGGTGAAGTTAAGGAAAGACATCTCTCCAAGGTTAACAGAGAACAGTTTCTCCCACGAGTTCTTATCACCATACTGCTTTAGTACCCAAACATCGGAACCCTGATCGCCTTCACAAAAGAAAGACACGCATCCTTTCATCCCAAAGAAATACCCCCTTTTATATTGATTGAAACAACTAATCCATGGAATTTCTTTCAATTTATCATCAACTAAATCAAACCCTAGAATGCACTTAGGGTTTTGCCAATCATTCATACTCTTACGAAGCCAGTTAAAAGTATCATTGATAACAATTATCACATCATCAAACCTATCAATACTTTTCCATTCTCCAGTCCTCAAAGAAAACACATATAAATAACCACCTCCAAGTTTTCGCTGCGAAAACTGAGCTACAATCTTGTAGTCATCAATGGAGGCTACATAACCAAACCCATAATCCAAACACAAATCTTCACCAACAGGAATCTTAATTTCCCGGCATTGTCGCGTAACCGGGTTCCATACAATAAAACTACTATACCTAGATTCTACTTCAAGATACAAACACAATAATCCATTACAAGAACCCACAATATCTAATATAGTAAATACCCAATTTTGATCAAAATCCAATCTAACTAATTCTCCTACACAATCAATTCTATCAAAAGGCAACAAAAACAGCTTAAAATCAAAACTAAAACAATTCTCATTAACCCTATGATCTTGATTAAGAACAACAAACTGAGGGCATAAAGATGAAAACTTGAGATGGGTTTGTGCAAATTCATAGCTAGAAATGATTGAATTCCAAAACTTGCAAACAATTTTGAAACGAATTAAGGGTTTTACAGGAAGTCTAGGAAGAATATGCTCAACTATAAGATGTTCAGGAAGAACTGCAGTAAGATTTTGATGGGTATTGATTTGTATCATCCTGTTCTTCATTGATCTATCAAATTGATCATGCCCAATTATCAAAGTTGTCATCTTTTTAGCAGAAATTGTCAGAAACTTGCAGAAATTGCCGAAATTGATGGTGGGTTTGAAGTTGATTTTAAATTTACTACACATTAAGTAGAGGAGAGAAGGATAATTATGTGAGTTGTAAAATTAGTGGAGTTTGAGAGAGAAGAGATTGAGAGCATTTGTGGATGTTCTCGGAGGGCAGTATCCGCCAACTCTCTTATAAAACCGTCTTACTTACTAATCTAAAATAACCAATGACTCAACTATACAATTAGTTGTATACAATTATGATACTATGATACCTATTTTGAGTTTTTTTTAATAAAAATTTTGAAATTAAGCAGAAAGAGTATGAGTTATATTGTAAAGTTGATGAAAATCCTTTACAAAATTATTGGGTTTTAAAAATCATTATACAACTAAAATATATATATAAATATAAATATATATATGTTCAACATTATTTTAATTTTAATTTAAAAAACAAAAATACAACTTAAAATAATTTTAACACTAAAAAAATATACACATAAGCTCAATTAAATGCATCATGGTTGTACAATCTGGTTGTATAAATAATATGTATATGTACATTTTAACTTTTAACTTTTATATTTAAATGCACAAATTATCAAAATAAATAAAATATTTTTTCAAAGAGCTTCGTTTGTGCCGGAGAAGGATACATTCTCCTGCTAATAAAGCAAGTAAAAAACAAATAGGAGGAAATGAAGCATCTCAAGAATTGTTGTCACTTGTATAATGTGAGGGGAGACCATATCCGTGTTTAGCGTGTGACGAATATACCCGTCTTCAACGAGAATTTATATTTTTATACAATTATATTTACTAATTTTAGTTGATTTTTGTGTTAAAAAATGGTCCAATAGAACAATTTGTGTCAATTGGTGTTTAGTGTTTTATTGTCATTTGTTAATGCTTTTCTTGCGTCTCATTTCCTCATACCTCCCGTCTCTATCTTCGATTTCCACCATCTTTATCCACTTTCTTGGGCCTTACATTATTCGTTTTTACGCTTTTTGTGTTGTTTAAGACTTAATAGGCTCGGTAAACGGATTAGTTGGATCGGGTTGGAATTAGTCAGACTGAATATAGATTAGTTTGGGCCAGTGACTTTGGATCGAAGTATATTATACAATAGCCCAATAGGATTAGTTTGTGTTGAATTGTTTTAGGATTGTGTATATTGTCACGGCTCGGGAGGTCATTATCGAGTTTGTGATTAGTAGGATTGAATACATAGTAGTTTGGACCGGGTGACTTTGGGTAATATACTGACAACACAAATTGTTATATAAAGCAATCCTACGGTATGAGACCAACTCATTAACCTAAAGCCCAATAAATCAAATAATATGAAAAAAAAAATACATAACCAACTGTAAGAAAAAACCCGACTACAAAACCCACTAATAAGTGGTTATCTCCAAAATAAGTCACTTCTTTCATGTAATTGGGTCGACGCGAACACGGCTCGAACTTATATGAGTCGGGTTAGGGTTGTAATTGTTGGAGGTTGTGTTGTGTTAACATATTTAATTGTTGGAGATTGTGTCCTCGACACTAATAAGTGGTTATCTCATTTGAATGAAACACAATTTGTAATGTTACTCTTTTAAAGTCGACTGATCAACATTTATCGATAATGATTGGTTGTCTAGAGTTTGACATTATCGTCATATGATGATGGTGTTCAGTTGATCCCTTAATGTCATATCTTTAGGGAATTCCGTCTTAATAGATTATTTAATTAATCGTATAGGATACGGATTGATTAAGAAATGATTTTGTTTGACATATATCATTGTAATGGGATTATATTAATATTTTGTCGAAGTGATAAAATTGTTTTATTACTTAGTTTTATTTAATTGTTTACGACACAATTAAATCAGGAATGAAAACAATTGATCATAATTACAAATAGTTGTAATAAAATTATGACAACACATTTTTATAAGATAGTAATTATGAATTACTAGTGAAATTATTTAAATGTTATGAATTTGTAAATTATGAATTTTAAAGGGTTAAAATTGCAAAATTATTTAATGGGTCATGTGTCATGTGACATGTGTCACATGTTACATTTTAATAATTGACAAACTTAATATAGACTCCGTATTAAGTGTACAAACCATCCACAAGAGGAGAAAAAGGATAAGGAAGTGCCCTTGTCTATGCATAGCCTTAAAACTAGCTTACACACCTAGTGTTATGGGTTAGAATAAAGTGTGCATGCATTGACCATGTGTAAGATAACATGCATATGCCATTTTCTCCTATGAAAGGGCCGGCCAAACCATGCTAAAGGGGAGGATTTTTCTCTTATTTTGGTCATTCATTTCCTCTTGAAATTCATCTTATAAACTTCTTTGGCCCTGTTCTTTCTGACTTTTTAGAGCTGAACTAAACTGAGCTGAACTGAATGAGGCTGAGCTGAGCTGAACTGAATTGAACTGAGCTGAGCTGAACTGAATCGAGCTGAGCTGAACTGAACTGAACTGAACTGAACTGAACTGAACTTAATCGAGCTGAATTGAACTGAGCTGAATGAAGCTGAAATTAATAGAAATAACTTAAGTTTAGTTAAAGTGTACTAAATAATAATAATAATAATAATAATAATAATAATAATAATAATAATAATAATAATAATTATGAACTGAGCTTTGCTATTGCTAAGGGAGTGGTGCCCAACTTGTTTCTCGGGTGCCCACTAATTTCTTGTAAACTTTGTTTGTCTAATCTATAAAAGTCTCCCGATTCTATAATAATAATAATATATAATAATAATAATATAAAAAAATGTTTGATTAATAAAAATTTGCGATTTTTTTAAAAACAATTGTATTAAAAATGACGTTTGTTCAGCTGAAGAGAAGATGGAAGGTGTTAAAAAACATGCCACAAATGACAACGAAATATCAAATGTCAATTATCGTATCCGCTTTTACACTTCATAATTTCATTCGGATGCATAAACTTGATATTCCAGTTATACAACATCAAAGTATTAAAGGAAGAACTGATTCAAACATCGATGATAAAAAACAGAAGAAATGCATGGACAAAGTTCGAAAAGAAATTGCAAAAAAAATAAGGTGTGATATTGGTGTCCATAATAACCACAAAAATGAAGCACGTCAAGATGAGTCAATAACGAAGCAATATAGATGATGTCTTTGTTAATGATATCTATATTTTCAAGATTATGAATTTTGATCGTGTTAACAAATATTATTATTCGAGTGTTATCAAATTTTACTTCTCAATTACATTTTCTCTACTCTCTCATGTTTACTACTACTACTACTACTACTACTACTACGAATAATAATAATAATAATAATAATAATAATAATAATTATTATTATTATAAGCAATAAAAATATATATAAAATAATAATAATAAAAATAAGAAGAAGAAGAAATAATAAAAACAACAACAAAAACAAGAATAATAATACTAATACTAATTATTAATTAATAATAATAAATAGAATAATAAATAAATATTATAATAATAATAATAATAATAATAATAATAATAATAATAATAATAATAATAATAATAATAATAATAATAATAATGTGTGATATATTTAATAAAGTCGAGCTGAAGTGAACTGAAATGAATTAAATGAAGCTGAACTGAACTGAATTGAACTGAACTGAACTGAATAGAGCTGAACTGAACTGAACTGAATAGAGCTGAACTGAATAGAGCTGAGCTGAACTGAAACGAGCTGAAAATAAGCCAGAAAGAACAGGACCTTTCTCTAAAAGTCATGAGAAATAAAACAAAATCTATTCTATACTAATCCAAATTAATTACTAAAAGTAGTAATAATTTTATTAGTAATTGTTAGGATACAATTTGTTGATGATGACAAACCTACTTTAATCGTGTTTTCAAGTTTCTATTTCATGTTTAGCAATTCATAATCAAGAACATGTTTGGAAATGTGTCCTCAACAATAGTGCGTTCACATAATTAAATCTCATGACGAGAATGCGCAAGGGATGATGCAAAATTATATAGTCAACTGACCAACATTAATCGGTAATGATTGGCTAGCTAGAGTTTAACATTACTGTCGTATGACGGTGGTGGTCAGTTGATCCCTTTAGGTCACACCTATAGGACAATTCGCTTAATTGATATAATGATCAACTGTATATGATACGAGTTGATCAAATTCCTTAAAACTTATATATCGAGAATATTAGAGGTAAAATCTTAATGTAGGATTTGTATTTGAAATTGAAACGTATCAATTGTCAATTGTTAAACGATATTTATGAAATATCGTAATTAGAATGAATCGGGTTGTATATTATTACAAGTGTTGTAAATCGTATTGACGATTATTGAAATGACCATTTTATACATTAGTAATTATGAATTACTAGTCAATTTGTTAAATATGATTTATTAATTTACAAATGATATTTATTTGATAAATATGCATTTTAAATTAAAACAATTATTTTCTGGTGTGAGATGTTGGCATTCACACATAAGTTTACAATTGTACAAAATGACAATTATAAAGTGGAAGTCCATTTTATGAAATGGTGGTATCGGTTTTTGGTGGTGGCAATTAAAGGGTGTTTGTATTTTTAAGAACATGCAAAAACATGTTCCTTGAGGACATTACCTTGAGCCAACCTATGTGTTTTTTGGTAAGACAAAAAGCACTATTTGGTGCTCCCCATGTTGGTGCACGGCAACCACACCAAAACACAATCAAATGTTAAGTGTTCAATACTACAAGCAATTCATTCTAACCTTAGGTTTTTCTTGTGTGAGAAAACTAATAAATCCTCTCTAATATTCATAAGATAATATTCATATAATAGAGATTACATAGTAATACTATAATTGTTCTAGTATTGTATTAGTTACTCTAATAAGATTAGATTAAGTTTAAGGAAACCGATTTTTGTACCTAACTCGTGTAAGACTCGGTTTAAGGGGTTGTTTTGGGTGCATCACAAAGGAGGTAATCTACCTTGATTACTCGGTTTGGAGGATCATCCTAGCATTATTTTGGACCGTGAGTATGTAAGGGTTGAAATCTTATTATTTCCGCATAT
This sequence comes from Silene conica, assembly GCA_029255685.2. Classification (NCBI taxonomy): domain Eukaryota; kingdom Viridiplantae; phylum Streptophyta; class Magnoliopsida; order Caryophyllales; family Caryophyllaceae; genus Silene; species Silene conica. The sequence goes on from CM055311.2 coordinate 75,103,543, forward strand.
TATTTAGCATGCATAAGATCTTGAAATAACTAATTAAAATGTTAATTAGTAAATAAATATTAGTAAGACTAGTATTAGGGGTTTGTGAGATATTCAAACCTAACAATTGGTATCAGAGCAAATCGGTTGTTTGCATGCTTTTCGTTTAATTTTTACGAAGTTATTAAGATAACAAAAATAAAATTGAAATTTTAGTTCGTATATGATATGGCCGAAATATTTATGCATGAATACCTATTGTTTCTAAATGTATTTTAGGATATTTGGAATATATTTTGCATATATATTTTTCATAGGTATTTTATTTTCGTATTTTTTTTTTTTTTAATGGTTAAAAATGTTTATTTTTGGGAAAAATAGTTAAAATAAACTTCTGGCCGAGATTTTTCAGTATGTTTTCACATGTATTTCCTATGATATGAATATGAATTTTCGTAAATTATGAAGTTAAAATACATGGTTTATGAATTTTAAATGTTAAAATGCCATAAAATGAATAAAAATGGGTTTGTATAGTTATATTTCGAATTTGACTATAAAATTTTATGAGTATGTCACATGCAATATTTAAAATGTATGCTAAATTTTCCAGAAATTTATCTCATATATTGCATGTTTATTGATTTTTAATGTAAAAATCGGATAAAAGTGACATTATTTCGACTTTAATAGTTTAAGTTGGAATTTGGCCATAAACATTTAACACAATGTCATATATATTATCTCCAGCATATATAAAAATTTCGAGATTTTTATTTAATTTTATTCTTGAGAAATAATTTTAATGGTTAAAATTGTACAATATATGACGTAAATCGTTAAAATTAGCAATAGTTGTTAAAATGGCCGAAAAATTTAACCCATAATAGTCATATTTGATATGTTCAACGCCATATTTTTCTTGGGAGCCAAAAGTTTCTGTTTTATTTAATTTTTATTTGTTAAAAAGTTACATTTAAAATTGAATAATAAGAGTCATTTTAATTAAGATTTCGGCTATTGGGCAGTGTGTTATTTAAGTTTCGGTCCGTTTCAGTTTCTTAAAGTATTTTGGAAAGTGTAAAAATATTATTAGTATTTTATTTGCATTTATGAAGCTAATTATTTAAATTTCCGACTCAAAATGCTCGTTTTACATATTATTTACGAAATAAATAATAAAACCGTATAAGTAATAATATTTTTAAAGTTATGAAATTTTAAGAAAGTTTTAAAATATTCAAAATTTGAATTTTGAATTTTTCGAAATTTTATGACTCTTTTTGAATTTTATATTATTTTTCCCGTAAAACCGAGTAATACCGAACAATATTATAATATTAAGTTAAGTCATGTTCAAAGTTTGAGTAAGACTAAATTTTGAAACCTAAATGAGTTGGGATGATTAACTTAAGAGTGAATTCCGATTCACATAATGCAAGTGTTTTTAATCGTTAAAACACGCAATTCCATAAAAATCGAGGTATACGATAACTATATATATAAATGATATTTAATAGGACGATTTGGCTTAGGTTTGCATGTTAGTTCATATTCATAAGCATTGCATATTTTAATTATGATTGTCATGATTTATTTTGCGTAATTTTGGATTATGTAATTTACTTAGTATGGCCTTAGCTTTTAAATCGGTATTTCCCGTAATGTAAGGGGTTACCGATTCGGATGTAATTAATGTGATCTCGTATCACTTTATTTATAGTTTTTCTATTTTATATTGTATAAAGTAGACTAGAAAAGTTGTAATTTTTGTAAATTCTGGTGAGCCTTGAAGACGATGCCATTCGGAAAGGAGTTCCGACCAAGACGGTGTTTACCTTGGGAAGCGTGCCTCGTGAAGTTCAAGGGACCAAAGGAGTTGGTCTCCGAATTTGTACTTTTATTATTTCTTTTCTAGGAAAGGTCATACCGGGTTTACTTTTATGCTTTTATTTTGCTTTATATGTTTGCATGCAGAGCCAAATCGTCATATCATGTCATGCATCTCATTCGATTTAATCGACCTAGTCAATAATTATCGTTAATTCACCGACTTAGTTCACTTAAAACGGAGATAGATAATAATTTTGACTAGATCTCTTACAAATGAATATTGAGACTTAGCCTTACCAAAAAGTATAGACCCATGAATCCCTTCTTCACAAGAATGTAGGCTCGGCTACACCGGGGTACTAAAATTGTCACGTTGGGTAAGTGGGGTAATAAGATTACACCTTGAAATTTGGTCGATCTCAACGAAGGTATTCGTAACCGTAGTTGAAATAAGTTCGGGCTAAAGACAATTTTTAGAATTAAAATTGTCGACCGAGAGTTCTAAGGTAGAACCGATTAAAAGGTTAATCCACCAAATTATACCTATACGGGTTGAATCGGCTATACCGTGCCCGGATTAGTATGGGTTTGGGTCTCGGGATTGTTTACTTAATTGGGTAAGAGATCATTAAGTAAATAAACTTGTTTATATTTTATTTACGAGTTTTAAAACTGATGTTGTTTTAATTCCTTCATTTTTATTGTAGTTTAATTTTCAAACATCATCAATGGCAACCAACGCTCCACCTCTCACTAACGTATCATGGCTTCGATTCTTCATGGATCGTTGCAAATTCGATAAGCATGGTTCCAATTTTAAAGATTGGGATGCGCAATTGCTTTTGGCCGCTCAAGGTGACGATAAGACTCGTTACCTTTCCGAGGCCACTCCTCCTGCTCCGACCGCTTGCTCCGCGGTTGCAACTCGTGAGGTCTATGAGGCCTACATGAAAGAGTGTTCCGCTCTCAAGAACGTGCTTATCTTCTCCATGGAGCCGTATCTCTAAAGGAGTATGATTAAGCTAAGCACGTCATACGAGTTTTACACCAAGCTTGCGACAATGTTTTCGCAAACTCCGAGGGTGATTCAATATGACGCGGCTTCCGTCTTCTTCGACTTTTGTTTGAAGGAAGGGCAAAAGGTTAGCCCTCATGTACTCAAGTTAGTTGAATTAGTTGAAACCCTCAAGGTGCAAGGAGTTGATGTTCCCGACTTCCTCATCATTGACCGAGTTCTTCACTCCCTTAATAAGGTGAAATCGTATGCTCAGTTCCGGGTGAACTTTAACATGCGAAATCAAGAAACCACGTTGGACGAATTGCATAAGATGCTCGTCCAAGCGAAAAGGGACATGGGACTTAATGATGGTTCCACTAAGGATGTTTTGAACATCGAGAAGAAAGGAAAAGGGAAATTCAAGAGGAGTGCCTTCAAATGCAAGGGCAAGAAAACCTCCAAATCCAAACCTTCTAAAGAGAAGACCTTTTCGAAAGGTACTTCCACCTCATCTTCAAAGGTTGAAGACAAGTGCCATTATTGCACGAGGTTGGGTCATTGGAAACGGAATTGTCCTAAGTACTTAACCGATCTCAAAGCTGGAAAGGTTCTTGCAGTGGGTTATAATTCTCGTTTAAATTCATGTTATTTTGTCAACTTTTGTATGTCGATACAAGTTGTTGACTCTCACCTCTTTTTTTTTTAATTGTTTCAAAGGGACACCTTATAAAGATAAGGGCAAGGAAAAGGAAGCTTGAAATTCCTTACATGGATGGCTATGGTAGCATCCAGTGATTGAAGACATGAAGAGCTTGGCTCTAATTTTCATTATCGCTTCTTTCATTATGCAATTAATTTTAAAAGAACAATATCTTTTCTTGTTTGACAAGAATTCAAATCCTAAAACAATGGTTGTATTTTGGATATTGGTGACTTGGTTTTCAACCAAAGTCACTCCTTTTGTTCTAAATCAAATCGTTGATTCCTAAAATAAATTGCATACCTTGTAACATGAGTTAAAATGATCTTAATAAATCACTAAAGAAGTATCCTGAAACGTTCATTGTACAATAACATTGATACGATCAATATAAAGAATCAAATAGTTGATTAGTTTAAACGGAGAACTACACCACATGAGAAACTCTCAATCATCATGAGATATAATTAGTTCATTATAAGATGATCATTTTAAGTGAAAATGAGAATTAATATCTCACCCCTAATAATTTTCAACATTCATATATATTGGTTATAGGGAAATTGATATCCTTATATAAATACAGGTTATTTTTAAGGATAGAGTGGGAGAATATATTTCACGCAAACCAATGATATAAATGTGGGATCTTAGAGAAGAATTCTACATGGATTCTTAAGAAGAACCCTAAATGAATAGATAACAGAAACTACGAGAGGACACTGAAGAAACTACGGGAGGACACAAGAGGAAATGTTCCTTATGTTCATTGGTTTCAAAGAGAGGATAAAAGGAAACCCCGTATGAAATCGGAAGGAAAACGGTTCCTTAACAAATGATTTTTATAAACTTATAAGATAAAAGAGAAGAAATCATCTCAATTGTCTCAATGTAGTTATAAGGGAATATCGTGTCATATTCGTCTCGAGGAAACGAAGATATGAAAGATGTGATGTTGATTGAATGGAGGTAGATCACTATAGGGATAGTGATAGTGATAATGATTCAAGTGATAGCAAAAGATTCACATACGAGAAATGAAAGGTTCATTTAAGAAGTCGAGTAATGTAGTTTTTAGTGGGAGCGATATTCATTAGAAAATTGAACGTACCATTTAGAGAGGATGGGTGATTCTTTAAAAGTGTAAAGAATAAGAGGTTCTCAATTCTAGATGAACAAACACCTTATATCATACAATGATGGAGCTTCACGGGAAGGTTTATTATATTGATAATAAAAGGTCGCCCATTAGAAATCAAAATGGTTAAATTGCCAAGATGATTGAAAATAGTAAGAGTGATAAAATCATAAATAACTACAATATAGATTTTAGTACATAAGTGGCGATACGTCACAAGTTATAAGATAACAGTGGGAGCTTCCCTCAGGAAAGGAAACTCAAGATCTAGAATGAGTTCTAGATATGTGCTCAAATAAGATCATATTATGTGAGATAATATGAGTTGGAAGGAGACTAAAATTTGTAGGTTTTGGAAGAATATGAATAAAAGGTTTATTCACAAATTCAAACCACCAATACAAATTGATGAATGTGCATCAAATGCTATGGAGCAGTAATATTGTATTGACTGTTCATGCATGACAATATCGTTTGAGTTATAATTAACTCACAATTGAAAGATACTTTGTCAATTCCAAATGGGTTGTGAGAGACAACTTTGAACCCCATAAAGTGAACTGGATTGACCCAGTATAGCCCCTAGCCACTTGTATGAGGTGACATCTCGAAGCGACTGGAGTGTGAGGCGATCGATGACAAGTTCAAATGCCATAGAGTCATATGGGATGACTAGTCAATCACATAGGCAGACTGTAAGAGACACTCTGTCGGGCAAAGTGACCGATTATAGAGTTCTGGAAATTTTATAATAGCCCGATCGTGGCAAGAGCTACTATAGTATTCTTATGAGTCAATTCTTAGACTAAAGATTACTCGCCCAAGATGGCACAGTTCTGGCATAGCCTTGATTCATTCTCTATGACTTTTCGTTACTGGAGTCAAATGGGATTGCTTTGTGTTGTGATAGGCTGTGGCTAGTCGAAGGGAGTAGTGCGATAGGAATTGTCCACCCCTTTTGTCAGGGTTGTTCAAATCTCAAGGCCACTCGAGGAGAAGTTAACTGGAAATGCGTGGCCACGCTCGGAAAGTATCTCCAGATCGAGGAAACCACTCACGATATGATCAAATGCAAGTACGACCTGAAAGACACCTTGCATTGAGTGGGAGATTGTAATAGGAAAAGAGAATTAGTGACGCACACTTGTCGAGTACGTGTGGGAGGTTGTTGGGAAATGTGTCCTCAACAATAGTGCATTCACATAATTAAATCTCATGACGAGAATGCGCAAGGGATGATGCAAAATTATATAATCAACTGACCAACATTAATCGGTAATGATTGGCTAGCTAGAGTTTAACATTACTGTCGTATGACGGTGGTGGTCAGTTGATCCCTTTAGGTCACACCTATAGGACAATTCCCTTAATTGATATAATGATCAACTTTATATAATACGAGTTGATCAAATTCCTTAAAACTTATATATCGAGAATATTAGAGGTAAAATCTTAATGTAAGATTTGTATTTGAAATTGAAACGTATCAATTGTCAATTGTTAAACGATATTTATGAAATATCGTAATTAGAATGAATCGGGTTGTATATTATTAAAAGTGTTGTAAATCGTATTGACGATTATTGAAATGACCATTTTATACATTAGTAATTATGAATTACTAGTCAATTTGTTAAATATGATTTATTAATTTACAAATGATATTTATTTGATAAATATGCATTTTAAATTAAAACAATTATTTTCTGGTGTGAGATGTTGGCATTTCACACATAAGTTTACAATTGTACAAAATGACCATTATAAAATGGAAGTCCATTTTATTAAATGGTGGTACCGGTTTTTGGTGGTGGCAATTAAAGGGTGTTTGTATTTTTAAGAACATGCAAAAACATGTTCCTTGAGGACATTACCTTGAGCCAACCTATGTATTTTTTGGTAAGACAAAAAGCACTATTTGGTGCTCCCCATGTTGGTGCACGACAACCACGCCAAAACCACACCAAAACACAATCAAATGTTAAGTGTTCAATACTACAAGCCATTCATTCTAACCTTAGGTTTTTCTTGTGTGAGAAAACTAATAAATCCTCTCTAATATTCATAAGATAATATTCATATAATAGAGATTATATAGTAATACTATAATTGTTCTAGTATTGTATTAGTTATTCTAATAAGATTAGATTAAGTCTAAGGAAACCGATTTTTGTACCTAGCTCGTGTAAGACTCGGTTAAGGGGTTGTTTTGGGTGCATCACAAAGGAGGTAATCTACCTTGATTACTCGGTTTGGAGCATCATCCTAGCATTATTTTGGACCGTGAGTAAGGGTTCAAATCTTATTATTTCCGCATATTATTTAGCATGCATAAGACCTTGAAATAACTAATTAAAATGTTAATTAGTAAATAAATATTAGTAAGACTAGTATTAGGGGTTTGTGAGATATTCAAACCTAACAGAACATTGATCTTCCGTTGCCAAAGAAATCGAGTCATGATGTGTCGCTAAATGTAAAGATAACAAACTATAAACTTAGGTAACAGTTGGACAGATCGTTGCTTCTGCATACGCACACTTGAAGCTTTATTTTCTCTTTTTCGAAAAATCAGTTTTGAACAATTAAAATAAACATTTTAAATCTATGATTTTTTAAAGCCCCAAAAATCTGCTTTCCTGAAAAGAGGAAGATTCTAAAATTAAAACAAGTACACTCCCTCTTTTATCTTATGGAAAAAGGCCACCAAAATGTACTTTGTGTATTTTGCACAAACGCCTTTAACCACTTTTTTCACTATAAAAGAGAGTGCACTTCACCCTTCATTCGCAAGACTTCCTGAGCAATAAATCTGATTTGCAAAAAAATCTCTCTTCAAAGTTTAACATCTTTTAGTTGTTTTTGCAAATTTATCTAAGTCTTCAAGTGTAACAGTCTGTCTAACCGTTACATCTGTTTATGCCTTCTTATCTAGCTATGATTGATCAATAGGTTATTCCTCCTCAATTCCTTTACGAATCAGTTTGAGGAAAACTTGATCTTGTAATCTATACTAGTTTATTTGTCAAAGTTCTTAGACATTGTGGTCGTAAGAACTAGTGTCGCAACCGGAGTAGGTGGTTGGTCCTTTTGTTGTAAGGGCTTTAAGTTTCGGAGTAGATAACTTAATTATTCAATAAAAGAAGATTGGACGTAGGCCGTTAGAGTGTTGGCCGAACCAATTCAAAAACCGCTGCGTTCATCTTCTCTTTGTTTCGTTTTTTAGTTCATTTCTTCATTTTCCTTCTCTGCTAAAATCAACGGTTCCTGAAACTGTTACTTTCGTACTGTAGCCTTATCTCATTTGCTAGACAAACGTAACAATTAGTGAAACCGTCGTTTTTCTTTTATTCACAATCATTAATATCAAGTTAACTTACTTAAATCAATTAAGTTAAGTTTAAAATTTTAAATAGTACCTAATTCACCCCCTCCCCCTCTTAGGTACTCTGTATCCAAACCCTCAGTAATATTTTTCAAGGTAACTAATATAGTTTAATAGTAACAAAACTCTATTAGTTTTATGACAGGTCCTTGATACGTATCTTTTGGAGACGGTTTTATGTTAGACCATTCATAAGAGTATTTCATTTTATGCAACACTCAATTAATAGATGATTAATTGAGGATAAACCTTCTAAAATCAATGTAAGGACATTCTTACTATCTTATGTAATCATTATGCATGCATAAGATCTAATTAAGTTTTATGACTAAACTTAAACATTTAAACTCATATGAGATATGAGTTAATAATCTTAAATTTGATTTCTAACAGTAATCTTGCGACAAGAATCCGACAAGAATAATCCATTAATTTAAATGGGTTATGACATATCCATTTAAATGGGTTATAATCGGGTTATGTTATTTTGAATTCGAAAAAAGATATGAAGATGGTTTATTCTTGCTGAAATTTTAATTTTGAATGCTATATATTTTTATGAGTTGGACTGGTTAACTGGGTTAAACGAGTTTAATGGGTCAAAATTGATGTGTTAAAAATTAATTTGGTTCCACAAGTCGGGTTGGATTATTGAAAAAAACAAATGGGTTAGTTAGGGTTGATGCATGTAACCCGTTTATCTAATTGGTTGAGTTAAGGTTGAGGGGGTCATGACCCATTTAAAGGTAACACGAACATAAACCCCACACGACCCGACCTATTTGCCACATACTCTCTCAACCTCACAAGAGTCACAACTTCTCAAAATCTCTCTCTCAACTCTCTAGAAATTCCGCACAAACCCTAAGTTTATCCGCCTCTTTCTTCGCCATCTTGACCAAGGGGCTTCAACACAAATAAATAACCGGTTGTGAAACGTCGTCGACGAATTTAAAAAAAAAAGGACCTCCCCTACCCTTATTCTCCCTTACTCCATTTCTCCATCTCCCTTACTCCCTCGCCACTACACACCACACCACCACACCAAGACCGGTGCCACATCACACCACCACTACACCACGACCTCCACCACTGTCGCAACAACTTCAGCACCACCGCAACACCTCCACAACTGCATCAAGTAAGTCATTTTTTTAATTAATTTAGTTTTAGTTGTATAATTTGATTTTAATTAGGCTAGTTGGAGTGAATACTCTACTCGTAATGGCTGATTAAAACAAAGCTTAAGAGAGCAGTAAACATCCTTATAAAAGCAATAGATTTTTAAGGCTTTCTATTGGCTACTAGAAGTAACGGAGGGAGGGGCCCACTTTTTAGTCAAAAGAATTAATTAACATCTCTCCTCAATTTAACGTATTTCATAATTAATTTCGTCATTCTGTGTATTTCCTAATTTTAATATTTTTTCAATTGTATTATATGATTATATTATATACAGTTAAAATTTCAGCAACTTACAAAAATTCAATAGTGGTACGGAATATTAAATTTAAATTGCTTTGATTTCATAAATAAAAAAACAATAAAAAATATCACAAAATTAGGGAAAAAAATGTAGAAAATAAACTTAAAATCATCATAAACGTACATATTTCTAATACATGAAAAATAAAAATATCAGGTTGGATAAAAATGAAATTTGAACAATGTAATTAAATTTTTTTAATTGCAAACAATAAATATGAACATTATAAACTGGAAAAAATGGAACGAAACAATCGTATAATGATTTGATCAAAGAGTTTTTAATAAAAAATTATACGTTGAATTAATTGCAAAATCATGAACCAATTAAAAATAAGAGAGATCTATACAAAAATAGATCGAAATAAATAGATAACTTAATGTTTTATCCGATGATAGAATACACATATTTAACCTCATAAATCACAATACACTCTCATCATTCATATCCCTACTTATATACCGATTTAACATCATACTGAACTAAAGAGTTTTGTGATTTGTGAGGTTAAATATGCGTACTTAAAGAACTAAAGATTTTAGTAATTGACTGGTTAAGTTTCATATATTAGACATACATGTGTTAATATTATCATTTGTGTACAAACTATCAACAATAAAAAAGGTGATAGCTTATTTATAATATTGGGTTGATATTTTTTTATAGTCGTAAATAAATTGTTGTATAAAACCGTTGTAGACATAAGACTAGCCGAATAACAAATAACTCCAACTAAATTAGTACGAACTTATAAGAAAGTATTTTATTTTGACACCCCAAATTACTGATAACTTACATGTTTAAATACGACAATAGTAGTCATAATATATTGAGTTATATTAAAATAAAATTGAAATAAAAATAAAATAAAATAAACGACATTTTATTTCCGAGTGACAAACAAAACGAATAAAGAACATAAACGTTTTTCATTTAAAAAATAACCCGTGCATTTTTTTGCACGGGTATAAAACTAGTGTTGTTTTAAAACAGAACGTTGGAGTAAAAATGCTCGAATAAAAAGGAAAGATAAGACTTAACCCAAGCACACAACCACTAAGTTAAGACTAAGGGTTCACCCACGCACCCAGCTATGAGCTACACCCCACCCTCAAGCACACATCAGAGAGGAAATTCTAGCACAAAGCAAAGAATTGTTTTGAAAAAAAACATCAGTTTTTCTGGTTTGTTTAATTCATCATAATCTGTGTGTGTAAAAGAGAGGAAATGCTTGCTTTTATAGGACAAGCTAAGCAATCCTAACCACACACCCAAGCATTACCTCTGACGGTTCATAATCAATAGCAAAACAGATCAGCAGCAGTACAAAAGACGCTATAGAAAAAAGGACAGGCAGTTCTGATATAATACAGCAAAAGGACTGTCAGCTTTGAAAAAAATAAAAGAAAGCATAACGTAGGGTACAACACTCCTTGTTTGTTGTTAGTTCTTCTTATTTTATGAGTCTTTGGTCTTGCTTGCATATTTCTGGTAACACGACAGGTCTCTTTTTCTGTTCCAGGAACTTTGTTTGAGCAAAAGAGAAAAAGTTGGTAAAAGACAACAGCAGCACAGGGACCACTCTATTCAACCTTTTCCCTTGGATTAATTGCAGTAACTTCAATAATATGTAGCTCCCAGCTCAGATGTCCTAATCATGCAAATGATATCTTGAATTAAAGATAATTGAGTTAGCTTCACTCTCCAAAAAGAATTACTCCATTTGATTAAGTCATTCTTGAGATATCGATCCTTGAGTACTGACTGGTCAAAACAGAAACAGTACTGCATTCAAAATTGTGACAGTCTTTGACAGACTGTTGCTCACAATCTGTCTGGAATTTTTGCTTGATTCCAACTCGATAGGTTAATAGACATCCACAAGATTCTGGGCAGCTAAAGAACTCAAAAAATGACCATGCCAATCTTCAGATATAAGCATCTGAAAACAAACCAGAAATCTGTCAGGTTATTTCTAGTTTCAGCACTTAGCATGAAATCGTGACAGTCTTTGAAGGCTTATTGTGACAAATCTACTCATTTAGACATGTTGATTCCAACTCCATAGGAAAGTAGACTTCTTCAAGATTCTAGCCATATAAAGAACAAAAATTCTCACCGTCTGGATCTTGAGATATGGCCATTTGAAAACAGGCCAGCAATTCTGAAATTGCTGAACATTACAGCTCGATCTGTCTTACTTTGAAATTTCATTCCTCACAAAATAGAATAGCTTTTGGCCCTATTGCAACTCTCATATTTAGTTGGAATATTAATCTTTCACATGAGCCAAGAATCACATGGAATGCTTAAGTAGAACTTTAGATACAAAGCTTCGAAGTTGGGTCTGTTGCACGGTGATTTCAGAAAGTAATGTCAAATCCAAATAAAATGATAACCATTCTTTGGACGGTTTTATCTTGGTTTAGAAATGAGTGAAAATGAAACAATTTTGTTTCACTAGTAAGTAGTAATGTATGTTTGTCTTGATTTGTATGAATCTTTGTTTCAATTTCGTTATTCTTCTTCTTCATTCATGTTATTTTATTCTTCAATTTCGCAAATCGGCTTATTTATTATTTTCTTCTTCAATTTCGGATTTGTTGTTGTTGTTGTTGTTATTGTTGTTTGTTGTTTGTTGTTGTTATTGTTGTATGTTGTCGATGAATTATTTGTTGTTGTAGCTGTTGTAGATTGATTTTGGGTTTGTTAAGAAAGAAGAAAAGAAAAACGTGGTTGGCACGTTGAACTTCAACGTCTAACATAGAAGGGGTCGTTGAAATTCAATGTCTAGTATGGCCATGGATGTTGAATTTCAACGTCTGACTTGGGCTAAGACGTCAAAACTCAACGTCTAAGACCATGTAGTCGTGAACAGTACACGTCTCACATGGTCTTAGACGTTGAGTTTTAACGTCTCACATGGTCGTAGACGTGAACAGTACACGTCATGGCCATGATCGGACATTGAAATTCAATGTCCGTCCATGGTTCGGACCTTTTTATTTCGTTTTAACCGTATATTTCAATTTTAAAAGTTAAACTTATTTATTTTTTGTATTTAAATGGGTAATTTATATATTTTAGTATAGCTGTGAATTTTGTATTGAAATGAGTAATTTATATTGTTTTTATATTAAAAGTTGTTAATTTTGTATTTAAATGAGTAGTTTTTTTTTTGTATTAAAAACTGTTAATTTTGTATTTAAATGGGTAGTTTATTTTATTTTGTTTAAAAAGTTGTTAATTTTGTGTAATTTTGAATTTATTTGTATTAAAAGTTAATTTTTTATATTATTTTTGTATGAAAACTTGTTTATTTTTATTTATCTAACGTTTTAATCTCGTAAATGCAGATGTCGAACATCGAATATTACATTATGACTTCATGTGGCCGTACGAAAGACCGAAGAGTGACGGACTCTAAGCGGCGTATCCCCTTACCAACAACGTCACGTCCTGGTCGGGGAGGTAGGGGTAGGGGAAGCGGAAGGGGAAGTGGCATCCAAATCAGCTCTTCTCCTGACCCTACTCCCGTACCCGTTATGGACGAGCTTGAATTACCGAGTGTGTTTTTTAGGGAGCCAGTAGGTAGTTCTGATGATGAGGAGGTTGAGCATTTTGACAAGGTGGTCGGGGAGGATGATGATCATATCATAATGATGATGATGATGATGAGGAGGAGGAGGAGGAGGAAGAGGATGAGGGGAATGATCGACTCTCGTTTTCTTAAAGAGGAGGCCGTCGTTCGACCACCTAAGAAGGTGGTACGTGGTGCTAGCGGCCGATATATGCCGGTTGGGGATGGTTCATCTAGTAGCACAAGGAGGAAGAAGACAAAGACTCCGGATCTATCTTGGCGTCTTACAGGTCCGGTTGAGGGTGGTCTGACTGTCCTTAGCGTCCTACGTAGTTTTGGTGGCCACGTAGCTTATAGTAGTTGGACCGATTCGGGAAGCGTGAGATCCTGGCTCACGTGTTACGAGAGGTCGGGTGCTTTAGAGAGGATAAGTAAGATGAAGGTTCGTGACGTTGTGATTGAGAGAGTTAGTCAGAGTGGGCTTGATGATTTGAGGTTTTCTTTGACCACCGGTTTGGATGAGAACCTCATTAGTGCTTTTGTAGAGAGTTGGCAGCCCGACACCAACATTTCTCATATGTCGTTTGGTGAGATTACTTTCTTGTTGCACGACGTTCATAAGATCCTTGGGATACGGGTGGATGGCTTGAGGGTTATGGAGGAGGGTCCTACGAGTGGGGAAATTGGTATGAAGGGGAAGATGGCTGTCTTTTTCGGTATGGATGTGAAAGATGTGAAACCACTGTTTTACAAGGGTGGTGGATTGACAGTGAAAAAGTTGGTAGAGCTTGCGGAGACGGGTAACCAGCATGACTCGCTTAGGGCTTACATGATGTTGTTGTTAGGACAGACTTTGTTCACAGACAAGTCTAGTCATAGGGTTATTGTTCGTATGTTGCCGTTGTTTTATCAGTTGTCTGATATCGGTAGTTATGCTTCGGGAGCCGCGGCATTGGCCTACTTATATCGACTAATGGGGATGGCTTCACGTAAGGAGGCCCACGGTGTTAGCGGTTGTTTACCGTTGCTTCAGGCTTGGATATACGAGTACTTTCTCATGTTCAGACCACACTCCAGATTTTATGTCGAGGGAAGACCACTTGTCGAGGCTTGGTAACGGGTTCCTAGGTTTAGGGGAGATGTTCGGTTGTTGGAGCAGCACCGGTAGAGGTCGGACAGGCTTAGGGCGGAGCACGTCACGTAACCTCTTTATGGTGTTAGTCCACACAGGGCTTGCACTAGTTCGCTCTACTCGGGCCTGATTAGATTTTTGGATATAGTAGAGCCGTACCAACTTGATAGGTGTCTCCGTCAGTACGGGTATGTTCAGGTTATCCCGTCAGCTATGCGGTTCCCGACTGTTAACGTTTGTCCAGCTAAGCCGGTTTTGGGTTATAGGCTGTCTTACGAAGATACTCTTGATTTGGAGTGGGTTTGAGTGATGCCGCGATTGTTTTGAGAGAGCGGTTTGACCGGGCTTTGATGTCTTTCTAGAGTGATCCATGCTACATGGGTTGGTATAGGAAGACTTCTCACCCACACTTTTACCCTCTACACATCGTACTCAGATGTGCTCATTCCCTTTCAGCGAAGAGTCAAAGGTTCCCCGAGCTGTTAGTCGCCATTTCTCACAGATATGTAGACAGCCTTCCACGGAGAGGAAATGGCAAAATGTGCGGAGATTGGTGGATGAGATGGTGCCGTTCTTCAGAGCCGAGGATGATGCTGAGGATGATGATGGGGGTGATGATGTTGTTGATGATGATGAGAGTACCCCACGGTAGTGTATTTTTTATTTACTTTTTTGTATTGTTATGTATGGACTTTTTGTTTGTGTTGTGTATTGACATAATTTTTATTTGTGTGTGTATGGATATTCTAATCTCTTTTTTTGTGTGTCGTTTTTTTTTATTGAAATAGATGCTTATTGATACTAAGTTTATTAAAATACATAAAAAACATGACGGGATTACATAAAGCTTAATTGAAACACAAAATTATTTAAAACATAAAGTTTAACGGAACTTAATTATCTTCGGATGACGAAGATGAAGATTCCAGATTTTCTACTTAATCTCGAGCTTCAATTTCTTCAGATTGGCTAGCCACATATTGATCATATAAATCAATTATGCGGAGTTTGACATTTCCTAGGTTGAACACTCTACCGGCACATAATTTTTATAATGTTTCCCTTTGGAGTTTCTCTAACAGGAGGTGGACGAATTTCCTCGTCTTCCTGTTGGGACATGTGTCCTCAACAATAGTGCGATCACGTCAATGATAATAATCATTGTAAAAAATCTTATGAAAATAATATGCAAGGGATGATCCGATATTATATATATAGTCAACTGACCAACATTAATCGGTAATGATTGGCTGACTAGAGTTTGACATTACTATCGTATGACGGTGGTGGTCAGTTGATCCCTTTAGGTCACACCTATAGGACATACCCCTTAAATAATATATTGATCAATAGTATACGATACGAATCGATCAATTTCCTTCAAATCGAATATCGTGAAATCAGAGGTTGAATCTTAATGTAAGATTTATATTTGAAATTGAAATGTGTTGATTGTCAAATATTAATCGATATTTCGAAATATCGAAATTAGAATGAGAAAGGTTCGTGGTTATAACAAACGTTGTATATCGTATTGACGATTATTATAATAACCATATTTTGAGACGGTAATTATGAATTACTAAATAAATTTGTTAATATGATTTAGTTAATTTAGAGATAATATTTTATTTGATAAATATGTATTTTAAATTAATACAATTGTATTTTATGACATAGGATGTCACATGTCATAAAATTGTACAAGTTACATTTTGTAAAATGAAGGTCCATTTTACATAATGTGTGTCGTGTGATATTATGTGATTATGGGTTGCTTGTAGTAGTTGATTATAGACCTATTAGAAACATAATCATGTTGCCTTGATGCAAAAGTTGTAGGCATGCAATCCTAAGAGCATAAGAGACAAAAGAGCATAAGAAATGATTTTAATTTTGAGCTATTTATTTCGAATTTTGCATAAGAAATGATTTTAATTGTTAAAATCGAGTGATATATGACACAATTTATTAAAAATAGTAAAAGTTGCTAAAATGGTCCGAAAATTTAACCAATATTAGTCATATTTGATATGATCATCATCATATTTTTCTTGGGTGCCAAAAGTTTCTGGTTTTTATTTTTAATTATTAAAAGGTTAAAGTTAAAAATAAAAGAATTGTAAGAGTCAAGAATATTTTTTCAACCCTTGAACAGTGTTTCATCTGATTTTTCTGCATTTTTTAGTCACTTTGAGTGTCTTGGAATATGTAAAAATTTTGTTAGTATTTTATTGCATTATATTGAAGGTAATTTTGAATTTCCGTCTAATCTTGGATGTTACGCGTATTATTACGAAGTAAATAGTTTATTTCGGTAATTATAATGTTTTTTTTAGAATCTGAAATTGTTCAAACTTTGAATTTTGAATTTTCGAAATATTTTATGACTCGTTTTGATTATTTTATTACTATTTCCCGTAAAACCGATAAACCCGAACAATATTATAATAAGTTAAGTTATTTTCGAAATTTGTGTAAGACTAATTTTGAATCCTAAAATGTATTAGGATACTTAACTAAAACGTGAATAGTGATTCACAAAGTGTTTAGTGATTATAAAATGTTAAAATCACGTTATTCCATAAAACAGTGTTATTATGAATAATGATATTTAAATTGTGTTTAAATAGGACGATTTGGCTTAGGTTTTGCATATTACATAAGCATTGCATATTTATTTAATTATTTATGAATGTCATAATTTAATTTACTTAATTTGGAATTATGTATTTTGCTTAGTATTGCCTTAGATTTTTAATCGTTAATTCCCGTAATGTAAGGGGTTATCGATTCGGTTGTAATTGAATGTGATCTCGTATCACTTTATTTTATTGTTTATTTTATAATTTATAAAATAGATAGAAAATTTGTAATTATTTGTTTCTGGAGATCCTTGAAGACGGTGCCTTTCGGAAAGGAGTTCCGACCAAGACGGAGTTTGCCTTGGGATGCGTGCCGCGTGTGAAGTTCAAGGGACCAAGGAGTTGGTTTCCGAATTTGTATTTTACATTTAATTTTCTATTTTAGGAAGGCCATACTAGGATTTATTTATGCTTTTTAAGTTTTTATGTTTTTATTTATGCTTAACATGTTTGCATGCATAGCCAAATCGTCATTCAATTTCATGCATTTCATCGATTTTATCGACCGTGTCAATTAATTTATCGATAATTCACCGACTTAGTTCACCTATAGGAGATAGATAATAAATTGACAAGATCTCTTACGTTATTTCAAATCGAGACATAGCCTTACCAAAAAGTAAAAACCCTCGAAATATCTTCTTCATAAGGGAGTGGGCTCGGCTAAACCGGGGTGCTACCTTATTCCTTTGGTGAAGTGGGGTAATATGATTACATTCTCGAAATTTGGTCGATCTCGACGAAGGTATTCGAGCCACCGTAGTGGTAATAAGTTCAGGCTAAGATAAGAATTAATGTAATTTTATCGACCGAGAGTTCTAAAAGTAGAATCGATTAAAGAGTTAATCCACCGAGTCATATTAATAAGGGATGTATCGGCTAAACCGTGCCCGAGTTAGTATGTATTTGGGTCTCGGGATCATTTACTTAATTGGGTAAAAGATCATTAAGTAGATGCTTAACTTGTTTTAAAATTTACAAGTTTAATTAATATAAACGATAATTGTGTTTTAATTCCTTTATTTTCATTTGTAGTTCATTTTCAACAATCAATCATCAATGGCTAATAACGCTCCACCACTCACAAATGTATCATGGCTTCGATCCTTCATGGATCGATGCAAGCTTGAGAAGCATGACGCCAATTTTAAGGATTGGGACGCCCAATTGGTTTTGGTCGCAGAAGCTGACGATAAGACTCGTTATCTTACCATCGCCGCTCCTCCCACTCCGACCGCTCGTGCATCAGAGGCGACTCGTGAGGCCTATGAGACCTACATGAAAGAGTCGCATGCTCTTAAGAACGTGCTAATATTCTCAATGGAGCCGGATCTCCAAAGAAGAATGATTAAGCTAGCCACGGCTAATAAGACTTATAGTAGAGTTGCGACCATGTTTTCGCAAGCTCCTAGGGTAATCCAGTATGAGGCGGCCTCCGCCTTCTTTGATTTGACCTTAAAGGAAGGTCAAAGGATTAGTCCTCATGTGCTCAAAATGGTTGAGCTAGCCGAAACCTTGAAGTTGCAAGGGGTGAATGTTCCCGACTCTCTTATTGTTGACAAAATTCTTCACTCCATAAACAAAGTAAAATCGTATGTTCAGTTCCGGGTGAACTTTAACATGCGTAATCAAGAAACCTCTTTGGACGAATTGCATAAGATGCTCGTCCAAGCGGAAAGGGATATGGGACTTAATGAGAGTTCCACGGAGGATGTGCTCAACATCGAGAAGAAAAGCAAGGGAAAGTTTAAGCGGAAGGCTAACAAGGGTAAAAATGTCAAAGCTTTGACACGGCTGTTGCAACCCTATCAAAAATAAAACCTAACTGGTCTCAACTAAATGTAGAAGAGGTAGTTGGGTATCGAATCCACAGGGAGACAGGGATCTTATAGTCTGACCAAGTTCGTCTAAGTAACCAAAATATGGGGTTTAAGTGGATTTGACGCTAAACTATAAAAAGTAGGGAATAAGGGAAAGAGGAAAAAGGGAGCACTAGGATTTCTGGTGCACCATGGCTATTAAGTCTGGTCTACGAATACAGGTCACCCTATAGCGGTTTTTGGGTACATAAAAGGTCCTTCCGGTCCGCTATTCACCCTAAAACCATACTAACTTAGCTTCCACCCTAATTAGCATAGTCCTAACAATCGTCGCAGAACTACCCCTAAACCAATCTTCCGATCTAGGCCAAGAGGGTTTCTACACAGTCAATTGAGTGCGTCGACTCAAACAATTAACAGAAAATAAGGTACGACAGATACGAACAAACCGAAATTTGGGTACCCGAATTAACAAACCATCCTAAGCCATGACTACCATAAATCCTAGTACTAAGTTTAGTTACGCATAATTAAAGGATAAATAACAACGGTAACGACTGGAATAATCAAACTAGCATACGACATTCTGAAATGTGAGACAAAACATACCATAGGAGTGGGACAGAAAAACATAAGACTAACGGAAACAGAGAGAGATAAGGTGCAATTGCGATATTCTTAAGACGAATACGAAAGTATGAAACAACATACAATTCAAGATGAAAAATGGGAAACCAATAGAGATTAGAATGAGTGTAATTAAAACTAAAACCAGAAACCATAAAAGGGAAAGAATCAGAAGCAAAGGGAACGAAATGAAACAAGTAAACGAACGAGAACGGCAAAAAACGACAGTAAACGAAAACAGAGTAAAACTCGAATAAATAACGAAAATCAGAAAATGAAAACAACAAACAGACTAACGATAAGAGCTCGAAATAAGAGATGAAGGAAGAGGAATTACAGTAGGGACAGGTTAAGAACGAAAGAGAGGAAACCTTGAACGGAAAAATAAAGAACTCGAACAAAAACCAATGTCGGCTACAAAGTTTCAGAGGGTAGAGTTTTTAGTAAAAGTCTGCAGGGAGCAGCCTTAGGGTAAGAAAGCTTGACCTAATTATCTCAGAAAACCCCCTTTAAATAGACAAAAACTGAACTGAAAAATTAACTTCTGTGAACACGAAGAGTCTTCAAGCTCTCGATCGAGGGAAATTTCCTCTCGATCGAGCCCTTTTATCTTCACAAACCGGTCGATCGAGAAAAGGAAGTTACTCGATCGACTCCTCTTCTTTCGTACCCCTCGATCGATCACATAGGCTTTCGACCAAGTACCTTCTTCGTGTATACCCCTCGATCGAGCATCGGACAGCTCGATCGAGGACTTTTCTTCATCTGGATCCCTCGATCGAGCACAGTACCGCTCGATCGAGGACCTTTCTCCTCGATGGATTCCTTGACAGGCATAGAGGTTGATTCTTTACTTCAAAACTCTCGATTGAGGTGCAACCGACCGCGGTGCTTCCATCGATTATTAAAAAACAGTGCTTTAAGGCTGAAAAAGCGCGGTTTCTGCTACAATTCGGTCACTACCTGCAAAATAGCAACACGAGCACAAAGTAGCACATACGAGGTATAAAATGATATAAAATCACCAGTTATTATGAGAATGTGTGCTAATACAAGACTAAAAAGTCTATACAAAATGCACACATCAGCCTTCAAGCCCACATCTTCTAAGGAGAAGACCTTTTCGAAAGGTGCTTCTTCATCGTCTACAAAGGTTGAAGACAAGTGCCATTATTGCACTAAGATGGGGCATTGGAAGCGCAATTGCCCAAAGTATCTCAATGACCTCAAAGCTGGAAGGGTTCTTGCAGTAGGTATTAGTTCTCGACTAATTCATGTTATTTAATCAATTTTTGTATATTGATACAAGTTATTGATTCTCACCCATTTATAAATTGTTTTTAAAGGGGCTCCTACCAAGGATAAGGGCAAGGAGAAGGAGAAGGAAACTTGAAGCTCCTTCCATGGATGACTAAGGTAGCATCCAAGATTGACGACATAAAGAACATGGCTCTAATTTTTCATTTTGATGTCTTCTTTCATTTTGCATTTTAAATTTAAGAACGTTGTATTTCTTGTATGACAAGAATTCGGTTATTTCAAACAATGGTTGTAATTTGAATATTGGTGACTTGGTGTTCAACCCAAGTCATCTATTTTGTTCTTAATCAATATGTTGGTTTTTTAAAATGCTTTGTGTGATACATAACATGAGTTGATACGATTTTTATAGATCGTAATAAAGTACTTTGAATAGTCCACCATACGTTAGACATGATAGGATCATAATAAAGTAATTCGATTTACTTAAAACGCGAATTACACCCCGTGAAATACTTCAAACTCAAATATGAGAACATTAGTTCATTACAAGATGATCACCTTAAATGAATGAGAGTACTAATGTCTCACAACTCATAAAATCTTTTGTCCAAAACATTGTTATTAACGGGCGAAAATGCTATCTTTCTTAAATAACGGTTATTTTAAAGGATAGAGTGAGAGAAATTCTACGCCCGCAAACCAATGAGATAAATATAGGATCTTAGAGAAAAGTCCTATAAGGAGTCCTTAAGAAGAACTCTAAGAGATTGGATAGAAGAAACTACGAGAGGACACCGAAGAAACTACGCAAGGACACAAAAGGAAATGTTCCTTATGTCATTAGTTCCTAGAGAGGGCAAAGGGAACCGCGTTGATTAACGGAAGGAAATTGTTTCGTGATGTTAATATTTCTGATTTTATAAGATAATAGAGGAGAAATCGTCTCCAGTTCTCTTGATAATAGTAGTTCTTTCCATGGGAACGAGTATGAAAAATGAAATGTTCATAATGAGTCGAGAAGATGTTTGAGTAGTTACCTAAACACTATGAAGATAGTGAGAGTTATTTAACTATAAAGATAGTGATACGAAATTCAGTGGGAGAAAAGTTATTAAAAAAATTGTACCTACCATTAAGAGAGAATGTTGATTCTTTAAATGTAAAGAATAGGAGGTTTTCAATTCAAGATGAATAAATATTAAGAACATCATAGGATGATGGGCGATCACAAGTGAGTTTATTATATGATAATGAAACGTCACCTGTTGATTTACAAGGTTTGGATATGAATCCAAGATATGAAAATGTTAATTCATATGACCTTGATTAAAATGCCAAGATGTTGAAACAGAACCTTATTTCGATATAAGTTCTCGAGGAGAACTAGTGGATCGAATCTAGGTAAACTACAATATTAATTCTAGTACAGGGTGACTATGTTCGTAAGAACGACATGTCACGAGTTTTAAGAAAACAGTGGGAGCTTCCTTCAGGTAAGGAGGCTCGAGTCTAGTATGATGACTAAAAATGTACTTGAATAAGATCATATTATACGAGATAATATGAGTCAGAAGGAAACCGAGATTTGTAGGTTTAAAAGATGTTAATAAATGGTATATTCACATAGAAAACAATTAATACAAATTGATGTATGAGTATCAAAGATAGTTTATGTGGAGCAGTAATATTGTATTGACTGTTCGCACATAACGATCACTCTTATCGTTTGAGTTATGATTAACTCACTATTTACATATACTTTGTCAAATCCAAATGGGTTGGAAGAGACAATTTTGAACCCCATAAGTGAACTGGATTAACTTAGTATAGCCCCTAGTCGCTTGTATGAGGTGACGTCTTGAAGCGACTAGAGTGTGAGGCGATTGATGGCAAGTTCAAATGTCATAGAGTCATATGGGATGACTAGTCGATCACATAGGCAGACTGTGTAACACTCTGTCGGGCATTAAGTGACCGCTTATAGAGTTCTGAAAATCTTATAATTAGCCTGGTCGTGGCAAGAGCTACTATATTATTCACAATGAGTCGATTCTTAGACTAGAGACTGTTCGCCCAAGGTGGCACAGTTTTCATATTGACTTTGATTTTTGCTCTACGATCAACCGTTAAAGGGGGTCAAATGGGCATCTTTTGGGTCATGATGGACTGTGTTAGTCGAAGGGAACAATAGTTTAGGAATTGTCCAGTCCCTCGTCAAGGTTATCTTAAATCTCAGGGCCACTCGGGGAGAAGTTTAACTAAAAATGCGTGGCCACGCTCGGAAGGTATCTATGGTAGATAATTCCGGTCAAAGCAGTTAAATCTCCAGATGGAGAAAACCACTCAAGATATGATCAAATGCAAGTACGACCTGGAAGACACCTTGCATTGAGTGAGAGATGATGTAATAGGACAAGAGAATCGGTGACGCACACTTGTCGAGGACAAGTGGGAGATTGTTGGGAAATGTGTCCTCAACAATAGTGCGATCACGTCAATGATAATAATCATTGTCAAAAATCTTATGAAAAGAATATGCAAGGGATGATCCGATATTATATATAGTCAACTGACCAACATTAATCGGTAATGATTGGCTGACTAGAGTTTGACATTACTGTCGTATGACGGTGGTGGATGGTTGATCCCTTTAGGTCACAGCTATAGGACATACCCCTTATTAAATAATATATTGATCAATAGTATACGATACGAATTGATCAATTTCCTTAAAATCGAATATGGAGAAATCAGAGGTTGAATCTTAATGTAAGATTTATATTTGAAATTGAAATGTGTCGATTGTCAAATATTAATCGATATTTTCGAAATATTGAAATTAGAATGAGAAAGGTTCGTGGTTATAACAAACTTTGTATATCGTATTGACGATTATTATAATAATCATATTTTGAGACGGTAATTATGAATTACTAAATAAATTTGTTAAATATGATTTAATTAATTTAGAGATAATATTTATTTGATAAATATGTATTTTAAATTAATACAATTGTATTTTATGACATAGGATGTCACATGTCATACAATTGTACAAGTTACATTTTGTAAAATGACGGTCCATTTTACATAATGTGTGTCGTGTGATATTATGTGATTATGGGTTGCTTGTAGTTAATTATAGACCTATTAGAAACATAATCATGTTGCCTTGATGCACAAGTTGTAGGCATGCAACCCTAAGAGCATAAGAGACAAAAGAGCATCAAAACCCTTCCTTATGCTCTCTCTTGCACGACACTCTCAAACTACCATAAGTAGTGAATTGTTCACACTTTTTCATTCTAACCTAAGTTTTATTTTTCTAGTGTGAGAATCATAAAACCTAATAAGCTATTTCTAGAGTAAGAAATAAAAATACAAATCCTCTAAAATATTATTCACATAATATTTATACTACAAATTGTTGTAGTATTTTTAGTAAACTAATAAGTAAATATTAATTTATGGTTTTAAAGTAAAACCGTTTTGTTCACCTAGATCGTGTCCATTTCGGTTTCTTTAAGGGTAGGTCTTGGGTGCAATTTGAAGGAGGCAATCTTCGTTGGTTGCTCCGTGGAGGATCGTCCTTTGCATATTCGGACCGTTTGTAAGGACTCTTAAATTGTTATTTCCGCATTTATACTTTTGCATGCATAAGATCAACAAATTAATGAGTTAATTTTATATATATTAGTAAGACTAATAAATTGGTTTAGTTAGTAAGACCAAGTTTCCATCACTTCCGGATGAAGACCATCTCGCAATTATTCAATGATTACCCGTCTCTTAGCCGTGTCACTAGCTCTAGTTTCAGCTATAAGCGACTCCAACTCATCATCAATCTTGGGCATTGCTTGAGGATTGTCGTACTCCAAGGTCTTCCATAATGCGTGAACGTCGTCAAGATGGACCCTCTTATCTATTCTTTGCAATTGGATCAATATACAAGCACAAGGTAACCCATGAGTAACCCGTAGCACACATCCACAATGTCCTTCCAACCCGTTCCCGAGCTCAATCCCTCTCTTAATCTCGGTTTCCATGATCTCAATGGCATTGATAGACACATGTCCTCGCAATAAAGAAAATACACGATCCGCATTTCGCAGCCTACTCCTCGATAATTTTAACTTATATCTAATCTTCGAGTGTTGAGCTTCAAGCATAGAATGAATATGAGCCCACATAGTATCAAGGTTTAAGTTATTACTCTTCAACCAAGACTTCAAAAGGGAATAAGAGGACTCTACCCGGGAAGTAGCCGTGTTTCCAAGATGGAAGTATTGGTTTGTAATTAATGAAACGAACTTCTTCCTGTATTTACCCCATGTGATGATCACATAAATTG
Source organism: Silene conica (assembly GCA_029255685.2). NCBI lineage: Eukaryota > Viridiplantae > Streptophyta > Magnoliopsida > Caryophyllales > Caryophyllaceae > Silene > Silene conica. The sequence continues at coordinate 75,128,479 of CM055311.2, forward strand.
CCAACACTTCCCACTTTAAACTAAAAGAATCTCAAGCACTCCTAAACTCATCAACGGTGGATGCAATGATCACGCGGGTACCAACAAATTTCTTTACTGTGCAATATCTTATCTTTGTACCATATAAATTCCTTCCAACATAGTGCTTCTTTCTCCATAGCGCGTTTCACATGCCAACGACACAAAAGGTGAGGAGTGTTCGGATAAAGGGACTCAATAACGGCGATCAAACCCAACTCCCGATCAGTGACAAAGGCAGAAATAAATGAACTCGTACAACTGATTAACTCTTCTAATCTCCCCAACGTCCACCCATAATCGATATCATTTTCTGATGGAAGGAGCACAAAAGCAATTAAGAAGGAGGAACCACACGGTGTTAGTGTGTTACGCCAACAACCTTACAAGAGCAATTTTGTAAACGTTGGTCTTGTACGTAGAGTCAATAAGAACCATATTTGGATAAGCACGAAAGAGTTTAACGGCTTCTTGATGAGACATAAAAACATGACTGGGCTCCTTTGACTCGGGATCTGATTTGTGTCTAGGGATGTCAATGGGGCGGATCTTGGTGGGTCTCGCCCCGCACCCGTCCCACGTGGGGCGGCTGTGGGTAATGATTTGGTGGGTCGTGGGGCGGGGATGGGTTTCAAACGCATCATTCGTCGCGGGTCGCGGGGCGAGACCCACCCCATACCCACCCCGCCCGCTCCGCCCCACTAATACCCACCTAATAAATAATAATATCAAATAGTATTATATATAGATAAAAAAATATAACTTAAAAGATTTAAAAAAATCTTTTAATATATAAGTAACCCGTACCTAGTAGTCCAATAAGGCCCATACAAGTAAGTAACCCCTACCCAGTAGTCCAATAAATCAATAATCATTAGTTCACTACTTAGTATTCCGTATTTGGGCTGTTGTTTGTGCATGTGTTTCGTGGTATATTTGTATGTAAAATCGTTTCATGGCTCAACAGACTCTAATTAATTAAATGTTAAGGCATTTTGCGAAAACTTATTTGTATAAGTAGTACGACTAGTATATTTTAGATTCACGATTTACATTTCTTGAGGAGTTAGGCGGGTCAACGGGACCCCGCGGGGCGGGGACAGTTTTAAAAGGTTCAACCCGCCGCGGGTCGTGGGGCGGGTGCGGGTGCGGGTGCGCATTTATAGGTCGCGGGGCGGGCACGGGTTGATCCCCCTCCGCACTCGCCCCGCCCCATTGACATCCCTATTTGTGTCATTCCGCATATCACTATAAAAAAACACGGAGTACTGACCGAATTTCTGACGGATTATACAGTCCGTCAGATGTTTTGGTCTACTGACTAATTACTGACAGATTGTCCGTCAGAAATCTGTTTTGACGGATAAGACATCACAAATCCGTCAACATAAAAGACCGCGAAATATTGGATGCTATTTCTGACGGATAGTCCGTCAGAAAATACTAGTGATGGATATTCGGTCAGTATTTTGACCGACAAAAGCCTGCAACTTCTGAAAAGGTGAATTGGAATACTGGCGGATTTTCGGTCACTAAATAAGTCTTGATGCCGTTTCCGTCAGAAATTGACACCTATGATATTACTGACACCCTTTCCGTCAGAACACCTATATTTACCGAATCCGTCAGGATTTTTTTAATGTTTGCAGAAACTAAACCCGCCTTCATTCTTCGATCGTTTTTTCCCCAAATATTTCGCCCTCTCTATTTTCTCCCCCAAAACCCATTTTTCTACCCTAAAAATCCCACCACCAAGACAACCACCACCACACTACCAACTCCACCTTGCATAATAGGTAATGTATTTATGTTTTTTCATTAATTTACGGTTTTGTTTTCGTTTTATTTCAATTCGTAATTGATTTTTTTGTATATTGCAGTATGACAACCACCACCACCGTGACAACCACCACCACGGTCGCGCGTCACCGCCACCTTGCAAAATTAATTAGGTAATTGTTTATGTTTATTACTTATTTAGTTTATTTAAAAATGAGTTAGTTTGGTAAAGTTAGTGTAATTGATTTAGGTTAATAGATAATTAGTTAGAAAATTTGATCTAGGATAGTGCCAATTAGATAGAAAAAATGACCTAGGATAGTAGCCGGTTAGATAGAAAAATTGACCTAGGATAGTTGCTAATAATCTGTTTTGACGGATAAAAATTGTTAGTGTTGTTACTTGAATTGTTAATTGTTGTTGTTGTTGATAGTTATTAGTTGTTAATTTTGATTTGTTATTTATTAATTATTTTTGTTGTTGATGATGATAATTGTTAATTCTTAGTTGTCAATTGTTGATAATTGTTAATTGTTGTTAATGTTGTTGTTAATTGTTAGTTACTGATAATTCTTAATTGTTAAATATTGACCTAGTCCCCATTCAAAAATTACTTATTAGGAGTAATTTTTTAATAGTCCCCGTTTTGTGACTGTCTTTGTACATTTCAAGTCATTTAGGTAGCAAACAGACACTTGTGATTTTTTAATGAGGATAAAATTCGGTGACAATTCCTTTAATATTCTCTGAATACATATATGGACTAATAATATAATCCATATTTTGTATTTGGAGAATAAAGGGGAATTGCTGCCGAATTTTTTCCCCATTAATAAATAACAAGTGCGTGTTTGCTAATGACTTGAAATGTACATTGTAGGTTTAGGTTGGAGTGATAAGGACCTAATTCAAAGACTATTTGATTTCTTAACAACAATTATATATCCATTGATGATATTGTTTTTTTGTGTATTATATTTGATAGTTAATTGATAATTGTCAATTGATTGATAATTTGAATGTAGATACATAATAAGATGAAAAGATTAAAACGACAGTGGATGTATGAAAGATTACATGAGAAAAAGAAACATAAGCTTGAATTTGCAAATGGGTTAAAAGAGTTTCTTGAATTCGCGGCACAAAGTAATGTGTATAAGAATTTAGGTGAAATGAGGTGTCCATGTAAGAAATGCAATAACAGAGCTTTTAAAAGGATTAAAGATGTTCAACTGCATCTTTTGTCGAATGGTTTTGCCCCTACATTATTATGTTTGGACGTATCATGGTGAGGATACGTCAACCGGAGAAAGCAGCAATAGTACTGTAGTTAGTGATAATCCTTATCGGGAACTCGTGGAAAATGCATTACGTGATAATATTGAACAAATAATGGAGGATCGACTCAATCCTGAAGACCTTAGTGATGAAGAAGTGCGTCATGAAACCTCAAATTCTCAAGTTTCTTCATTTTATAAAATGTTAGAAAAAGTCGAACAACCAGTGTATGAGGGAAGCAAAATGAGTTTATGGGTTTATGTCGTTTGTTGGTGACATGATTCCAACAAATAATGACATGTTACGCAATTTTAATGAGGTTAAGAGTGTGCTTAAGGGACTACAACTACCCCATGAGAAGATCGATGCATGTCCTACTGGATGTATGCTTTTTTGGGAGGAAAATGTCAATCTTGAGCAATGTACAAAGTGCAATGCATTTCGGTACAAAAGTAAGAATAATTCAAGTAATGGGAAGCGAATTCCAAATAACCCGTTAATTTATTTCTCGCTTGCACCAATGTTACAACAACTATATGCAACCAAGAGCATAGCATGTGAGATGAGTTGACACCATATAAACTCCCGATTAAGAGAAAGAGGGACAATGGCACATCCAAGTGATGGAGAAACGTGGAAACATTTTGATAGAGAGCAACCAGAATTTACAAGTGAGCCTCGCAACGTCTGGTTCAGTTTGTGTACGGATGGATTTTCCCCACATAGCCAATTCGGAAGAAATTATTCAAGTTGGCCTGCAATTGTCACTCCGTATAATTTACCTCACTGGTTATGCATGAAGAGACAATTTATGTTTCTATCATTGATCGTTCCGGTTCTTAAGAACCCCAAGACAAATCTGGATGTGTACCTTCAACCGTTGATCAAAGAGTTGAAAGAACTTTGGGAAACCGGTGTGCACACCTACGATGTTTATAAGAAACAAAATTTTCAACTGAAGGCTGCATTAATTTGGACTATCAATGATTTCCCGGCATATGGCATGTAACACCCCCATTTATTTAAGAGCCTTTAGCAAGACATTCTCCAATAAATAGAGATGTTACCATCTCGGAATGTCCGAGATAGTGAATAGCAAATTAACCAAACCAAAGCACTTTATATAAAAACTGGTTAAGTTTAAACTTTTATTATTACAACTTACGTAACTCAAACCGAAGTACCAAAATACAAACTACTACAACGGAAACATTAAATTACAAAGCTACATCGTGATAGTCTGACTAAGTGGGCTAATCAACTAGGTAGGCAAGTCAACATCCTCATGCTTCCCCATGAGCTCCCAAAACAGCTAACTCGAGACCTGTCAAAATCTACTCCCCATTCCGGATCATCGTAGGTGTACACGAATACACTGTCAACCTCGCGGTTGAGTAGGATAACACAATAATAAATAATGCAACAATTATGATATGCAAATGCCATGATATGCTCGAGCTCAACCACAATCTAAATCTCAAACCCGAAACACCAAGCCATACCGAACCTCCCGGCAGACTATAATCGGTCGTCACCGAACACCAGCTCAATAATAGCTGATAAGACACCAGGCCTGGTCTGCAGAACCACCCTGGGCTTTATATATATATCAGAATAACATCTGATTCACATCTTTCTCAGTAACCAATGCATATGCCGTGCTCATGAATGCAACAATACTCTTAATCAATCATGCTATTAAATAATGAAATGCACATGCCAATAATAATATTCATTACTCAATCCAACCAATATCATCACATCACATGTAAAATGTCAACCAAGATAATCATATTAAACCGAGATTGAGTAGGTATATCCTACCTGGATAGCAATATAGCCAAATAGCAATCCAATCACAACCAGAATATTTCACCTCAACTCGTCACCTAAAACAATTAGCAGTAATATACAATCACTAATCATTCCAATAACTAATTGTACTCTACATCTACTTAACTTATGCACGAGCTTAATTAAATAAACAAACACGGAACAATAATTATAATTATTCCTAATATGAAATTATGTGTTAAACAACGACATATAACATTATTAAACTGTCTCAAAATTGACATTAATTATTTCTGAATAATAATTAAATATGAATACATAAATGATAGCTAAAAAAATAAATAACGTTTAATATTTAAAACAACATACGACTCTTATACAAAATTGCGCATAACGAAAATATATATAAATTCCGAGTTAACGAAACTAATATCAACATCCAATAATAATCATAATAAGGATAATAATAATAATAATAATAATAATAATAATAATAATAATAATAATAATAATAGCATGTACATTTCATTCAAGAGATCATGGGATCAAGTCTCGTTAACTACTTTTTTGTTTCACGGGTGCCCACCAATCTCATGTAATTTTTCTTCCCGTTTTTAATAAAAGCCCAGTTTTTATAAAAAAAAAACAAAAAAAAAAAAAAAAAAAAAAAAAATAATAATAATAATAAGGATAATGTCAATAATAGTAATAATAACATAACACCTACAAACAATCCCCTCCCCAAAGACCTGGGTTCAAACCCCACGACTAGCGTCACCCACAGACCAACCCTCAAAACGCCACCCTACACTCACCACTTCGCAGCCTTACTACCACTAATCAAGCCACTCACGACCACCACCAACTGTCCTACGCTCTAACCCATACCACAAACGACTCACTCCACCTTCTGGCCACCACCTAAACCCACCATAGCTACCACGACACCCTGCCCAAAAAGCCTGCACATAACTCGAAATTCCTATTGCTTCAGCACCCACTTTGTTCCCCCTCTTCTCACGCTCTTATCTCTCTCCACCAGGCCCACCACCACCTCTGGCCACCACCCTTGTCACCACTGACCCACGGTGGTCCAAGGGGTGGTCCATTGGTCCATCTTTAACCCCAAAACTCCTTCAACAAACGCGCTATAAACACCAACCCGCAACATTCCTGTGCTCTGTTTTCTGCCCGTAATAGTATGGGTGTTTATCACCCTCGTGTTGGTGATTGTCACCACCGATGGCCACCACTACGATACCCAGGTGGTTAACACTCATCTACACTAGTAGAAAAAATACCTATTGCGTCAGTCGATTTACGTCGGTTCTACAAAAACTGACGCAAAAGGTACTTAGTTTTGGCGGGAATCCATTTTTGCCCTATAGTAAAGCTTTTTGCGTCAGTTCTTGAGAGAAACAGACGCATATAATGCGTCAGTTCTAAACAAAAATGATGTATTTGAGATCAAATACATCAGTTCTCAGCGAAACCGATGCATCTGACTATTCTACATTATACGTCAGTTCTCAACAAAACTGATGTATTTGTTCAAATACATCATTTCTCAGCAAAACAGATGTATTTGATGATTCCATATTAAACACAACCTTTCCCCATTCTTTTGAAGCTCAGCACAAAATTAAACCCCATTTCCTCCATTCTCTCATTCCAATCGACCTACCGCCGACCCACGTCTACACCACACCAACTACCTACCGCCGACCCACACCACACCACACCAACGACCTGCCGCCGACCCACGTCTACAGCTGATTGCCTTCTTACTCGTAAGTCGTATCCCAAATTCTGGAGAAATTTCATAAACATCCCCAAAAACCTAATTTTGTCGCTCTTTCAATTTTTATGATTTTACACGCTATTGATTCAAAGCTACACGTATCTCGAAAATTTCAATCTAGCTAATTTTCCGACGATATTCCATGCTTGTTATCTTCAATTCACCTCTCAATTTCGCATTTACCTCAACCGTTCGATATTTGCGAAATTCAAAGTTTTTTCCTTAATCGTTCTTTAATTAATTTTTGCTTGATATAAGTTTCATTAATATCATAATCGTTGTTTTTTATAATAATTTTCAGTTCGATTCTGGCGTTGTGGATTGAATTAGCATAATATGATTTTGATTGAGTTTATTAATCGGGAGAATTGTGGAATTTTACGATTTGCGAATGACACGTAGTTGAAAGGTTTAGTTAATCAGGAATTTCAGTCAATCAAGGTAATTTTAAAATTTTGTTTACTTGTATTTGTGTTAATTTGACCTTAATGTTGGTGGTATGTGATGTGATAGTTGATGCAAGATTATACCAAATTACATTTTATTTGCATCTATCTTTTTGCTTTTTACTTAATTTTTTTTTGTAACTTGTTTTTAATAAGTCTTATTATTGTTGTTTATGTACAATTTTGTGTAATAATTGATTTTTTACTATGAATTAAATATAAATCTAGAATTGTTTTAAGGTTAGGGTTAAGTCAAATCGAGTGTTTTCTATTTTGATTAGCCTGATTAAGTCAAATTGAGGGTTTTCGTAAGAAACATCTTAACTATGGTAAGAAACACTTTATCTGTGATCACCTGACAACAAAGGTTTGCTTTAAATCTAGTTTTCTTCATTGTTTTTTGAGGGGTTTTCTGTGACTGTATCTAGTGAGCACTAACTATTTCCATTTTCATTGGAGCCAAAGAGTTGCTATTTTTTCATACATTGGAGTATCTGACTCTCCTTACTCTGCTGTTGGAGGAAGGTGCCATTTTTTTTGTGTGTAAATGCTTCACTCCACAAGTTAAATGATAAACTGATATAGATATCAAATTTATTTTTTGTGCCATCTCCTTCATGAGACTGCTTTACCCCCCAAGAAAAAAACGGTATCCTTAAAAGTTCACAGTCAGAATTGAAGCAAGAGCTTAGCTTAGTCCTCAATGAAATAAATCAACACTAGGCATAATCCTAGTTAAATTCACAGTCATTTAAGAAGTTTGCATCCTTTGACCTCTTTTGTATTTGTTACTTATTCATACATTAAATATCAAGTACGATGTTTAGTGAAAATCGGGTGAACTTGTTGTTTATCTAATTTCTAATGGCTTAGTTGTAGTGGTCAAGACAATCATATGCATATGCTGTAGTGATTTGCTGTTATGGCAACTTTGTTTCTCAAAACATAGAATTAAATATGACGAGATATTCATTAGTCTTTGCTTGATCATTTATATAGTTCTATATGCTTATTCAATTCATTGAGATAAAACTAGATACATTACACCTTTTCAGAAACTTACTCCTTAAGTTAATCATGTAACAGTTGCAGCCTTAGCCAGACAAAATCATTTGAAAGAGCCACGGCGAAAGAAGTGGAGGTAAGTTCTTACCACGAAAAAGTTTCTGAGTTTGTTTATCTTGAAACTTTAATCGTAAGCAGCATTGATCATCTTTATAACCTTTGTGAAGCTACTGTTAGGCATCATGCACTCTTTATAAACCTGGAATTCTTCTGACATCTCTTTGAGGCCCCTGAGTTATTTTTCTAGTTACATACCATACTTTTTCCTATCCATTCAGGCCATGGAAAAAACAGATATAAAATTACTGCCTCTATTCCAAATTATTTGTCACCATTTACCACTAGTGATCAGCCGATTTCAACCTTAACCATTAACTTCCCCAAATATATATAGAAATGCAATGCAAAATAACAGAAGAAAAGAAAGAAGTGGAGGTAAGTTCTTACCACTGAATAGGTTTCTAAGTTTGTTTATCTTGGAACTGTAGTCGTAAACTCGTAATTACAATTAAATAATATGATCTAGTGTACTGTACACTATTAGTAACCTAGTAAATGGTAGAAGGGAGTTTTTAACTCAGCCCCTTGCCCCTGATGTCAATTTTAAAAAGATCCATTTGTGGGAGTCTGCTTGTTTGAGTCTCAATTGGGATCTTCCTCTTTATGCAAAATGTCTAGCGAACAGGAGCTATAACCAGCAGACAGGGGACTACTTTTGTTAAATAAATTAAACAAATGGGCTTACTACTTTTTTAATAACCTATTATGAAGTAATCCATGTTATGTGAATCTGAATGCACTGTTAATCAAATTTACTTTGTCAATGTTTCCACTAATTAGAAAAAGGAAATCAGATCGAGAAGACGACGTAGCTTCTACAGGATGTATGAACAGAGGTGTGTTCTGTTAGTATCTCACCTTTCGGTTGCTCTTTGTCCGGATGTAGAGTTTCGAACAAACTGCCGATGTCAATGATGAGGGGGAAGTTGAAATGGATAAAAAGGTCAGAGTGCTCTAATACTATGGAGAGTTAATTACTTTTGCCTTACCATAGAAATCTAAAATAGTTATGTCTTCACATAGAGAAGATGAAGAGATATCTCAAGCAAATGGACTAGAGGAAAAAAATGAAGAAGAGGAGCACCTAAAGTTTCACGTCCCATTTTGTTGGCAGCTGGATTGAATATTAATCAAACTCAAGTTTTGTATCTTCCTAATGCTTGTAATGTTAAGACTCCCCCACTTATCGGTTGTAGCAAAGGTAATTTATTTATTAATCCCCTTGCTGTGTGTTATGGCAACTAATTTACGGGTGCACTTGAATGTGTATGGATAGCTCGTGTTTTTATTTAATCCTTCCTTTATGATTTTCTTTGGCAGCTTCTGTATCTTCTCCCTCACAATCTCCTGTGGGAACTTCTCCAACTACTACAACACCATCATCAGTTTCAAGTACATATCTCCAGTGGGAACTTCTCCTATATGTGTTTTTATAACAGCTTGCTGACACTGACAGATCATCAACAATTCCGCCTTCTGTTGTTTTTTTCCTAGCTTCACTCCAAATGTAGAGAAATTGAACTGTATGGGATGAAGCGGCTCTTATTTGGATCTCACATTGAGAAGAAAGAACTCTAAAGCTATCTTTAGTCTTAGGAATTATCCTTGGATAAAGAATGTGAGATAACTAGCATTCTGTCATAACAGTATCAGATATGGTTGGAAATACACGACTGCAGTTGCCGACGGCGTAGAGAAATTGCCACTGGTGACGTGATATGTGCTGAAGGTATTAACAGTCCAGTTTTACTGATTCACACTCTCACAAGCATTTGTTTGTTCTGCAGTTTTCAACAATGCAGACAATTTGTTAGTAGTTGTATGTTGTGTAAGTTCAACTAGATGTTTAGAGAACATTTAGTAAAGATTAGTTTACTAACTAAGACGTTTGTGGGATTATTTGTACTTTGGATTGTATTTGGAACGTTGATCGAATGAAATGTAATGTCCTTTGATTGGATATCTTAATTGGCGTTTTGGTTTTACGGGGAGGTGCTACCGAAATTTCGGTAGCGAATTTTTTTTAAAAAATATAAAAACAATTTGCATCAGTTTTTACAACAAATGACGCAAATGGTAAACAGTAATTGCATCGTTTTTGAAAAGAAATGACGCAAAAAATAAGAGCAAAAGAGTCAGTTCTTGACATAACTGACGCAAATAACACACTGTATGACGCTAAAATTGCTTATCAAATACATCAGTTGTAGAATAACTGACGCAAAAAGCTGCACAAAAGCGTCAGTTCTAGAAATAACCGACGCATATACTACCTACATGGCGCTAAAAATATGTATTAAATACATCAGTTCATAGAAAACCGATGAAAAAGGGTATGTAATTGCGTCAGTTCCAGAACCTTTTGCGTCGGTTCTGATATAAGAACTGATATATTTGTTCTTTCATTTGCGTCAGTTTTTGCCTAAGAACCGACGCAAATAATGACCTTTTGCGTCAGTTTTAGAACCGACGTTTCAGTAAACGTCTCCTCGATATACGTCAACCCAGAACCGACGCAACAGGTCGCCTAGAACTGATGCAATAGGGGATTTTTGTACTAGTGCTAACAACCTCCCGCACCAACCCAGATGCAAACCTCCCTCATAACTGCTCCAAAAACTCGACACGAACAGACCTTATGCAAACGCTTGCCTCCTCTGCCCCCGTTCACGCAGCCCTCATTCCATGGTCGACAACATCCCTTAACCACCACCACAACCACCACCAGAGCAACCAAAACAACCTATGACCACCCTACTACGACTACCCAGACACTTGAACCAAAACAAACACATACACAGTTCGAAAATAGGCAATTAGAACCAATTCGAAAATAAGCAATTACAACAAAACAGAGTATATTAAGCAAGTGTCTTACTGCGATGATGGTGAAGATGATGATAGCTCTCCCTCTCGTTCTTCCTTAATCCTCTAGTGGCTGCTATGAAATAGGGTTTTAGATGTTGAGGTGTAGAGTCGTATGAGGAATAGGGGGTGTTTTAGTCGACATATTAGAAGGGTTTAGAGTTAGGGTTGTATATTGGTATGTCGATATATGGGTAGGGTTTGGGTGAACGAGTATAGAAGGGTTTAGGGAAAGGAAATAAGAATTATGTAGTTTATTATTAATATTGATAATTAGATAAATTACAAAATATAAAATTATTATAGAAGATTTAAAATACTAGTTATTTCATAAGAATATATAAAAAAAAAAGATTTAAATTCAATTACGACTTAAATAAAAATACAGATTAGGTATAGACGAGAAATAAATATCAAATAGGAAATATATTTAATTATAAATATATTATTAAATTTAACGGAATACAAACGAAATGTCATTTTACGAAATAACATCAAATATAAAATGATTATGAAATAAGAAATAAGAAATAATCCTAAAAATACGATTTATAAAACAATAACGGTTTACGTAAAATATTTTATAAATATCTCTTTTGAAAATACGCGTATAAAACATGGTTTGACTGTCGTTGACCGAGGCTAACATACAGGGTATTACAGTCTTCCCTCCTTAAAAAGAACTTCGTCCCCGAAGTTCACCACGCTACCCATCACCAAACTCAAAATCAATTGACGCCCTCTACTCTAGATCACTCCCCTCAGATCCCTTAACCCAAACTTTGTCCCGAAGTTTAACAACTTTCAAAACACGGTCTCAACGACACAACCAAACACGACACTCCTCCACTCTTTTGCACTGACTCCCTAAAACTTCTATGAAGGCATTCTATTACGGTCTATCCTCCTTAAAAGGAACATGCCAACAAGTAAATGCAAAAATATACACTTACATAACTCGCATCATTGCACAACTCAAAAGATACAAAACTATACAATACTTTCACGCATGGAAACACTGCTCATCTTATGTAATATTGAACAACCAAACTTTCGAGATTTTTCAATCCTATCCTCCTTAAACCTGGTTACGTCCCCGTAACCTCCATCACATTTATATATCACTAAACACAGGTCATCGCCATATTTAAAGGCAAACGACATGCTAGAAGATAATTAAGCACAACATACTACTCATTTCTCATCTCAGCACATCTAAGTAGCAATCATGACTTATAAAGTACATATACTCGCTAAACGCATTAAGTCACCGAAATCATACAACATGTGAACATCTGATCACAACCGGAATTACCATATAATATTCACGTGGTCGTAAAACAAGTGACAACAACCATTTACCAGCATAAAATTCTGAACTTCTTACCAGATTGCATAACCTGTACTACTTCTGTGATAAGATAACGGTGGTAACACGTAATAAAACTTACATAGGTACACCTATTGCTAATCTCTTTATACAAGAACTAGTCAAAGTTAACAACCATCAATTATAAATAAACACGACTATAATCATATAAAGGCACGTATCCAGTCATTTATATACATGATAATCACACCAAGTATTGTAACCATAACACCTTGTCATATTTAGCTTTATATACGTCGTTTCAACTTCTGCAAATAACCGTCATATAAGGTCATGAAATTCATTCATATTATTGTAACAATAAGGCTATATTGTCATATAATAAACTCTATATTCATTTCTCATGTCTACTACTCATGCTATTAATCCATATCATAACATTACATAATTCATATTTGATTAAACTTTTATATTTAAAACTTTCATAACTTACATTTTCAACAATCACACATCATGCTGCAACCTTCAAAAAGCATAATTAAATAACCGCTTAGCCATTTTGTAAGATATTATACTTTTTAGAAAATATAATGAATCAACTAATTATAGGAAACTTAATCAAACCCAAATCTTAAGGGAATTATTTATAACAAAGTTACAACTCAGTTGGTCTGAACAAAAACTTTACAGCAATTAGACAGAAACTTGGGCAACTTGCAAAAATTACTATTAAATAACGACTCGTTAAGATTTTACGTGGCTTATCATTTTGAAAACGTAATATTTGCAAGATATTCTCCAATAAATAGAGCTGTTACCATCTCTGAATTTTTATTACGTGTCTTGCAAATATTACGTTTTCAAAATGATAAGCCACGTAAAATCTTAACGAGTCGTTATTTAATAGTAATTTTTGCAAGTTGCCCAAGTTTCTGTCTAATTGCTGTAAAGTTTTTGTTCAGACCAACTGAGTTGTAACTTTGTTATAAATAATTCCCTTAAGATTTGGGTTTGATTAAGTTTCCTATAATTAGTTGATTCATTATATTTTCTAAAAAGTATAATATCTTACAAAATGGCTAAGCGGTTATTTAATTATGCTTTTTGAAGGTTGCAGCATGATGTGTGATTGTTGAAAATGTAAGTTATGAAAGTTTTAAATATAAAAGTTTAATCAAATATGAATTATGTAATGTTATGATATGGATTAATAGCATGAGTAGTAGACATGAGAAATGAATATAGAGTTTATTATATGACAATATAGCCTTATTGTTACAATAATATGAATGAATTTCATGACCTTATATGACGGTTATTTGCAGAAGTTGAAACGACGTATATAAAGCTAAATATGACAAGGTGTTATGGTTACAATACTTGGTGTGATTATCATGTATATAAATGACTGGATACGTGCCTTTATATGATTATAGTCGTGTTTATTTATAATTGATGGTTGTTAACTTTGACTAGTTCTTGTATAAAGAGATTAGCAATAGGTGTACCTATGTAAGTTTTATTACGTGTTACCACCGTTATCTTATCACAGAAGTAGTACAGGTTATGCAATCTGGTAAGAAGTTCAGAATTTTATGCTGGTAAATGGTTGTTGTCACTTGTTTTACGACCACGTGAATATTATATGGTAATTCCGGTTGTGATCAGATGTTCACATGTTGTATGATTTCGGTGACTTAATGCGTTTAGCGAGTATATGTACTTTATAAGTCATGATTGCTAGTTAGATGTGCTGAGATGAGAAATGAGTAGTATGTTGTGCTTAATTATCTTCTAGCATGTCGTTTGCCTTTAAATATGGCGATGACCTGTGTTTAGTGATATATAAATGTGATGGAGGTTACGGGGACGTAACCAGGTTTAAGGAGGATAGGATTGAAAAATCTCGAAAGTTTGGTTGTTCAATATTACATAAGATGAGCAGTGTTTCCATGCGTGAAAGTATTGTATAGTTTTGTATCTTTTGAGTTGTGCAATGATGCGAGTTATGTAAGTGTATATTTTTGCATTTACTTGTTGGCATGTTCCTTTTAAGGAGGATAGACCGTAATAGAATGCCTTCATAGAAGTTTTAGGGAGTCAGTGCAAAAGAGTGGAGGAGTGTCGTGTTTGGTTGTGTCGTTGAGACCGTGTTTTGAAAGCTGTTAAACTTCGGGACAAAGTTTGGGTTAAGGGATCTGAGGGGAGTGATCTAGAGTAGAGGGCGTCAATTGATTTTGAGTTTGGTGATGGGTAGCGTGGTGAACTTCGGGGACGAAGTTCTTTTTAAGGAGGGAAGACTGTAATACCCTGTATGTTAGCCTCGGTCAACGACAGTCAAACCATGTTTTATACGCGTATTTTCAAAAGAGATATTTATAAAATATTTTACGTAAACCGTTATTGTTTTCTAAATCGTATTTTTAGGATTATTTCTTATTTCTTATTTCATAATCATTTTATATTTGATGATTATTTCGTAAAATGACATTTTGTTTGTATTCCTTTAAATTTAATAATATATTTATAATTAAATATATTTCCTATTTGATATTTATTTCTCGTCTATACCTAATCTGTATTTTTATTTAAGTCGTAATTGAATTTAAATCTTTTTTTTTTTTATATATTCTTATGAAATAACTAGTATTTTAAATCTTCTATAATAATTTTATATTTTGTAATTTATCTAATTATCAATATTAATAATAAACTACATAATTCTTATTTCCTTTCCCTAAACCCTTCTATACTCGTTCACCCAAACCCTAACCATATATCGACATACCAATATACAACCCTAACTCTAAACCCTTCTAATATGTCGACTAAAACACCCCCTATTCCTCATACGACTCTACACCTCAACATCTAAAACCCTATTTCATAGCAGCCACTAGAGGATTAAGGAAGAACGAGAGGGAGAGCTATCATCATCTTCACCATCATCGCAGTAAGACACTTGCTTAATATACTCTGTTTTGTTGTAATTGCTTATTTTCGAATTGGTTCTAATTGCCTATTTTCGAACTGTGTATGTGTTTGTTTTGGTTCAAGTGTCTGGGTAGTCGTAGTAGGGTGATCATAGGTTGTTTTGGTTGCTATGGTGGTGGTTGTGGTGGTGGTTAAGGGATGTTGTCGACCATGGAATGAGGGCTGCGTGAACGGGGGCAGAGGAGGCAAGCGTTTGCATAAGGTTTGTTCGTGTCGAGTTTTTGGGGCAGTTATGAGGGAGGTTTGCATCTGGGTTGGTGCGGGAGGTTGTTAGATGAGTGTTAACCACCTGGGTATCGTAGTGGTGGCCTGGCCATCGGTGGTGACAATCAC
Organism: Silene conica; assembly: GCA_029255685.2. NCBI lineage: Eukaryota > Viridiplantae > Streptophyta > Magnoliopsida > Caryophyllales > Caryophyllaceae > Silene > Silene conica. Next base: position 75,144,242 of record CM055311.2, read on the forward strand.
CAACACGAGGGTGATAAACACCCATACTATTACGGGCAGAAAACAGAGCACAGGAATGTTGCGGGTTGGTGTTTATAGCGCGTTTGTTGAAGGAGTTTTGGGGTTAAAGATGGACCAATGGACCACCCCTTGGACCACCGTGGGTCAGTGGTGACAAGGGTGGTGGCCAGAGGTGGTGGTGGGCCTGGTGGAGAGAGATAAGAGCGTGAGAAGAGGGGGAACAAAGTGGGTGCTGAAGCAATAGGAATTTCGAGTTGTGTGCAGGCTTTTTGGGCAGGGTGTCGTGGTAGCTATGGTGGGTTTAGGTGGTGGCCAGAAGGTGGAATGAGTCGTTTGTGGTATGGGTTAGAGCGTAGGACAGTTGGTGGTGGTCGTGAGTGGTTTGATTAGTGGTAGTAAGGCTGCGAAGTGGTGAGTGTAGGGTGGCGTTTTGAGGGTTGGTCTGTGGGTGACGCTAGTCGTGGGGTTTGAACCCAGGTCTTTGTGGAGGGGACTGTTTGTAGGTGTTATGTTATTATTACTATTATTGACATTATCCTTATTATTATTATTATTATTATTATTATTATTATTATTATTTTTTTTTTTTTTTGTTTTTTTTTTGTTTTTTTTTTTATAAAAACTGGGCTTTTATTAAAAACGGGAAGAAAAATTACATGAGATTGGTGGGCACCCGTGAAACAAAAAAGTAGTTAACGAGACTTGATCCCATGATCTCTTGAATGAAATGTACATGCTATTATTATTATTATTATTATTATTATTATTATTATTATTATCCTTATTATGATTATTATTGGATGTTGATATTAGTTTCGTTAACTCGGAATTTATATATATTTTCGTTATGCGCAATTTTGTATAAGAGTCGTATGTTGTTTTAAATATTAAACGTTATTTATTTTTTTAGCTATCATTTATGTATTCATATTTAATTATTATTTGGAAATAATTAATGTCAATTTTGAGACAGTTTAATAATGTTATATGTCGTTGTTTAACACATAATTTCATATTAGGAATAATTATAATTATTGTTCCGTGTTTGTTTATTTAATTAAGCTCGTGCATAAGTTAAGTAGATGTAGAGTACAATTAGTTATTGGAATGATTAGTGATTGTATATTACTGCTAATTGTTTTAGGTGACGAGTTGAGGTGAAATATTCTGGTTGTGATTGGATTGCTATTTGGCTATATTGCTATCCAGGTAGGATATACCTACTCAATCTCGGTTTAATATGATTATCTTGGTTGACATTTTACATGTGATGTGATGATATTGGTTGGATTGAGTAATGATTATTGTTATTGCCATGTGCATTTCATTATTTAATAGCATGATTGATTAAGAGTATTGTTGCATTCATGAGCACGGCATATGCATTGGTTACTGAGAAAGATGTGAATCAGATGTTATTCTGATATATATGTAAATCCCAGGGTGGTTCTGCAGACCAGGCCTGGTGTCTTATCAGCTATTGAGCTGGTGTTCGGTGACGACCGATTATAGTCTGCCGGGAGGTTCGGTATGGCTTGGTGTTTCGGGTTTGAGATTGAGATTGTGGTTGAGCTCGAGCATATCATGACATTTGCATATCATAATTGTTGCATTATTTATTATTGTGTTATCCTACTCAACCGCGAGGTTGACAGTGTATTCGTGTACACCTACGATGATCCGGAATGGGGAGTAGATTTTGACAGGTCTCGAGTTAGCTGTTTTGGGAGCTCATGGGGAAGCATGAGGATGTTGACTTGCCTACCTAGTTGATTAGCCCACTTAGTCAGACTATCACGATGTAGCTTTGTAATTTAATGTTTCCGCTGTAGTAGTTTGTATTTTGGTACTTCGGTTTGAGTTACGTAAGTTGTAATAATAAAAGTTTAAACTTAACCAGTTTTTATATAAAGTGCTTTGGTTTGGTTAATTTGCTATTCACTATCTCGGACATTCCGAGATGGTAACAACTCTATTTATTGGAGAATGTCTTGCTAAAGGCTCTTAAATAAATGGGGGTGTTACATGGCATGCTTTCCGGTTGGTCCACGTCTGGATACCGTGCTTGTCCTTATTGTTAAGACAAAGATCATAACTCCTTTTGGCTTAAACATAACAAGAAAGTTAGTTGGCTCGATTGTCACCGCGTGTTTTTGAGGCCTGGTCATCCTTTTTGCAACAACTGGAAGCATTTTCTGAAGATTAGAAAAACTGAAGATCGTATTGCCGCATCGAGATTAACCGGTGAAGAAGTGTGGGATGCGGTAAAGGATTTGCCAAGAATTGTTGATGCTTCTGATCAAGAATTGAAAAAATTGAAAGACAAGAATGAAGGATGGTGGAAACAAAGCATATTTTGGGAACTTCCTTATTAGAAAACATTGTTGATTCGACACAACTTAGATGTTATGCACATTGAGAAAAACGTTTTTAACATCTTATTAGTACGGTGATGAATGAACCAAATAAAACTAAGTTCGGTGTTAATGGTAAAGCTGACTTTAAAGAGCATTGCTTTGTACGGCCCCCATCATCTAGGTTTGTTTTAAACGTCGCAGAGAAAAAAGCTGTATGTGAGTGGGTTGCCAATTGAAATTCCCGGATGGTTATGCTTCAGATTTGAGTCGGTGTGCTGATCATAAAAATATGGTGTTGTATTCCATGAAAAGTCATGATTGTCATGTCTTTATGGAACGGTTACTTCATGTTGCCTTAAAACATTTGCTCCCGACGGGACCTTGGAATGCAATAACTGAGATAAGCCAATTTTTTAGAGACTTGTGTACCTCTACGATTAAAGTTGATTCTATGGAACGTCTAGAATCAAACATTGCAGAGATAATATACAAGTTAGAGAAGATATTTCCTTCGTCTTTCTTCAAATCCATGGAGCATCTACCTGTGCATTTGCCTTATGAGGCGAAGGTTGGAGGACCAGTTCAATATCGATGGATGTATCCATTTGAGAGATTTCTTAATCATATAAAAAAAAGATTGGCAACAAAGCTCGGGTGGAGGGTTCCATATGCAACGCTTATTTGTTAGAGGAAATTTCGAATTTGTGTTCGCTGTATTTCGAAGATCACATTGATACAAAAGCGAAAGACTTTGATGTTGGTGTGAATTTCGATGACCAGCTCATTTCAAAAATTGCCTGAGTTATTCAATGATGACATGGTAACTACAATAATTTAAAATAGTTGTGAATTTTAGAACCGGAGGATAATAGGGCCATGTTTTAGAGAGAAAGATTTCTCTCTCTAGGATTTCTGTTACAGCACCATAGTTGCAGGAATCTTAGCTTCCATGGCTCGAGGACGGGGACGAACTGCTAAAGTAAGTATACCATTAAAATCCTCTTCTCCTTCTGCATCTAATGATCACTTTCAATTGTCTGATCCTTCTACTGCTCCAACAATTGCTGAAACTATTGCTACTAATCCTCGTTCTCCTTTAACACTTACTGATTTCATTACTAATTTTCCATCCTCCTATAAAAATCCTATTAAAACTCCTGCTCCTATTGCTGATGCTAAATTGTCCTCTACAACAATTGATCCTGTTACTGTATCATTGAATTCTTATCCTGTGGCTCCTGTCGATACTAATATCACGCAGTCAGAACCTATATTTGTTCCGGAACCTCTTAAGTCTGCACCAAAATGGGTGGATATAGCACGTAAACGTAATCCTGTAGGAATGGATTTGTTCTTTCATGAACAGAGTAAACATGCCACAGATATAGAAATAGAATTGGATGAAATTGCAGATGAGCTAGAACTGTGGAAGTTCACTCTAATGGGTAGGTTTATTGGAGCTAAGCCAACTCTCAAACAAGTCACTGATTATGTTAAGAAATATTGGGATTCTTTGGCCTCCCCTACTGTTCAGTATTTTAAGCAAGGATGGTTTAGCTTCATATTTCCCACTGAAGTTGAAATGAACAATGTGCTTAAGGCAGGACCATGGAAAATGAGTTCCTACTCATTAGTTTTGAAGCAATGGAAACCGAATTTCTCGTTTGAAATGGAGAAGGTGTCTGTGGTCCCAGTTTGGGTCCTATTTCCAGATCTTGACCCTTATCTTTGGTCAGCATCGGTGCTCAGTAAAATGTCTAGTAAAATTGGTACTCCTATGTTTGCGGATGTTCCCACCACCCTCAAAGCTAAGCTCTCATTTGCTAGGGTTTTAATAGAAGTTGATATTGCCCAAACACTCATTTTGGAACTGTCATTGGTTACACCATTTGGCACCTCTGTGCAAAGAATAGAGTATGAATGGCTCCTTCATTATTGCCATGGTTGTGGGCAGCTTGGGCATCTTTTAGAGAACTGTAAGAAAAATAAACCCTCTGCTGATCTTAACACTGCCCAACAAGAAACTAAGGAGACTGTCACAACAAATCCTTATTTGCTAGGTGGTACCTCTGCATCTGCTAGGGTTGCTACTACCTCTCATGAGGAAGAAGTGAGGTCAGGAACTGGACATGCCTCTTTCTCTTCTGTCATTGAAGGGCAGTACAACTCTACTGATGCAGTAATGCACTCAGGATGCAATGAGAAGAATTCCCTACAGACTACTCAAATAGCCTTGAAGAGAGAGTCTGCAGCTGAATTAGAGCAGAAATTATATTATACAGACACTGATCATGATACTGATTCTGAGGTTGTTGTTCTGCCTGCTGCTGAAAATACTGTTAATCCAACTGTTACTGCAAAGCCCTGCTTACTAGGTGGTACCTTTGTATCAGATAGGATTGTTACTCCCTCTCTAGCACCTGAGTTGAGTTTCTTTGGCGAGCCTTCTCTTTCTGCTATTGCAGGTTTGTGCAACCCTACTGATGCAATAATGCACTCATAATGCAGCAGGAAGGACCACTTTCAGTCTCCTCGAATAGCCGTGAAGAGAGGAACTGTAAGTAGGTCACCTATTCAGACTACACCACTGGCCAACTCTTTCTCCATGCTACCTAATGTAGCTGAGGATGGTGGAGGAATCAAATTAAGGGATACTGAGGAAGGAGACCCCTCCTCCCAAAATGCATAATGATCATTACATCATGGAACATAAGGGGAGGTAATGACCCCCTAAAACTACAAGAGGTCAAGGACTTCTTGTGGTACAACAAAGTGGATGTTATGGGATTACTTGAAACTCGAATCAAAGAAAAAAAGGCTGTCAATAATATTAACCAGTTTTTCCCCAATTTTGCTCATGCTCATAATTATGCTTACCAGCCTAATGGTCGTATTTGGTTGCTATGGAAAACATCAACTACTCATATTACTCCCCTCTTTACCTCTGATCAGTTGATTCACTGTGAAGGTTTGCACTATGCTACTAATGAAAAATTCCATCTTACTCTTGTGTATGCTAGCAACAATGCTCGAATTCGTGACAATCTCTGGGCTCAACTCAAGCATCTCAGCTCCACTGTGACTAGATGGCTCATTCTTGGTGATTTCAATGTGGTAAGAGCTACCACAGAAAGAATAAGTAACACTCTACCTGTACTGGCTGATATTCAGGATTTCAATCAGTGTCTCTCTTACTGTGAAGTAGATGATGCCACTAGCACTGGGTGTGAGTTTTCTTGGACTAATAAACATAAGGATTCTACCCGTGTTTGGTCAAAACTTGATAGGGCTCTTGTCAATTCTGAATGGCTTCAAGCCTTCCCTGCCACTTCTGTAGACTTTATGGCTCCTGGTATATCCGACCATTCACCAGACAAGGTCACTGTCTTTGTGGATCAAAAAACTAAATCCAATTTTATTTTTCTTAATGGCTGGATGGAGCACTCCACTTATGACAGTATCATCACTGATGCCTGGCATACCTCTATTGCAGGCTCTCACACATTCAAGCTATTTAGTAAACTCAAAGAGGTGAAACGGAGCCTTCAAAATCTTCATAAAGATCACTATTCCAATATATCCAACAGAGTTTGCCAACTGAAAAAAGATTTGCATCTCTGTCAGAACTCTCTCCAGCAGAATCCTCTTTCTGCAACTTTGATAGTACAGGAAAAGACACTGGTTCAGGAGTATTGCACTTTTAGGAAGATTGAGCTGCAGATATTGAGTCAAAGAGCAAAAATCACTGCTATCAACAAAAATGATTGCTCCACCAAATCTTTCTATGCAAAAATAAATGAAAGAAAACAGCAGCAAATAATAGGGCAGATCAAAAATAGGCCTGGCTAGACTGTGGAGGGTTTGACTGCTGTGGCTGATAGCTTTGTTGATTATTATCAAAGCATTCTGGGTACTAGTACTACTATCACTCCTCTTGATACTGTGAAAGTTCAACTTGGTCTTTGCTTAACTGAAACTAATGCTGTTTATCTGATAAAGCCTATCACAAATGATGAAATCAAGGCTGCTCTCTTTGATAATAGCTCAGACAAAAGCCCTGGACCTGATGGTTTTTCTGCAGCTTTCTTCAAAAGGAGTTGGGATATAGTGCACACTGACTTCTGTAATGCAGCTCAGTCTTTCTTTCTCCATGGGAAAATAAGTAAAATGGCTAACTCAACTCTCATCACCCTTATTCCTAAAAAGAAGGTAAGTTCATCTATCACTGACTTTCGTCCAATCTCATGTTGTACAACCTTTTATAAGACCATTAGTAAAGTTCTTTCCAAGAGATTACAGTCTGTCCTTCCCATCTTGGTTGGACCTGAGCAGGCAGCCTTTGTCTTAGGCAGGAACATTCATGAAAATATTATGCTATCTCAATCTCTAGTTAAGGGCTATAGTAGAAAAGCTATTTCCCCCCGATGTCTCATGAAAGTTGACATTAGGAAAGCTTTTGATTCTCTACAATGGGCTTTTATTAGGAGTATGCTTGAAGCTCTAAAATTCCCTCCCCTCTTTATTACTTGGATCATGGGCTGTTTGATGGATACTTGGTTTTCTTTGAAAATAAATGGTACCACTCATGGGTTCATTAAAGGATGTAGTGGAATCAGGCAGGGAGATCCTTTGTCCCCATATATATTTGTTATGAGTATGGAGGTTTTGTCTAGGTCTTTAAGAATCATGAACTCTCAACCTCAAGTCTCCTTTCATCCCAAATGCTCTGGACTCCAGCTCAACCACTTGATCTTTGCTGACGATCTCATGATATTTACCAGAGGAGATATGCCATCCATTGATGTTGTGGTTCAGACTCTCAATCAGTTTGCCAGTCATTCTGGGTTATATGCTAACCCTGAAAAAACATAAATCTATTTTGGTGGAGTTCCTATGGCCTTAAAGCATGACATTCTCAACTTTACTCAGTTTACTGAGGGCTCCTTCCCCTTCAGATATCTTGGTATCCCTCTTAATTCTTCTAGAATTGCTATAGACATGTATACTGCTTTAATTCAGAAGATCCAAGGGTCTATTCAACACTGGACCACTAGACTCCTTTATTATGCTGGTAAAGTTCAGCTCCTGAACTCCATTGTTTTTGGGCTTGAAAACTTTTGGTGTGCCAGTGGCTTGCTTCCTAAGGGGGTCCTTAAAGCCATAAACAAATTATGTAAGGATTTCTTTTGGGGATTTGCTGATTCTGGTAGGAAACTAGTTATGAAGAGTTGGGCCAGCATCTGTTCACCTAGAGTAGAAGGTGGACTTGGAATAAAAGAGGTGCTCTCATGGAACAAAGCGTTAATGGCAAAGTGGCTTTGGTATCTTGACACTCCCCCCACAGGTCTTTGGTCTAACTGGACAAAGGCTTACAACTTCCCTGATTGCAGTATTTGGGAAGTAAGCATTAAGCAACAATTTTCTGAAAGTTTTAAAAGTATAATTCATGTTAAGGATCAGCTGCTCAGTCACACTGGTTCCATTTCTGCAGCTCGTCATTTGCTTCAAAGCTGGGTCTCTAGCTCTAAATTTCAAATCTCCAATGCTTACACATGGTTCAGAGTTAATTATCCTACCTTATACTGTCATAAGGCTCTTATTCATAGAGCTGTTGTTCCAAAACATGGGATCATTGCTACTCTGGCTGTCCAGAAAATATTGGCCTCAGTGGATGCCATGAGGAAGAAGGGGATTGTTTTTGTCAACCGTTGTGTACTCTGCAAAGCTGCTGGTGAATCACACTCTAATCTTTTCTTTAAATGTCCTCTATCCACTGCTATCTGGCAGGGCCTTCTGCACTGGATGAAGATTATTGGTAGAACAAATCAATATATGCTTGAGTACAATTGGCTCCAAAATCATAGACATCGTAAGCATTGGAAGGCTTCTTGGTTTTCATGCTGTATTGTTGGTGCTATATATGCGATCTGGGAGGAAAGAAACAAGCGTATTTTTACTTCACAGGAACGTAATGCTGCAGCTATTATTGCCTCTTTAAAGTTTACTCTGTGTGCATACCTATTACTTAATGGCTCTTTCCCTAAGTTAGATTATCGGATTTTGCAAGCTTTTAATTAGAGCTTTGTTTTTGTCTTTGCTTTGGCTATATTGGTTATCCTTTTGCTTTGATTGTATTCTCTTTTTGCCCCTTGAGGATGAATAAGAGAATTATAACTTTCTTGCAAAAAAAAAAAGACATGGTAACTACAACCGGGAAATGTAAAGAGAGGTACTTGAACCAAAAAGAGTATGAAAGCGCTCATTTTTATGTGCTAAGGAACTGTGGGAACTTTTTGGAGTCCTATGAAAAGTAAGTTAATCATTATTTCATCACTTCTACATACATTTTAATTATTAGATTAAGTTATAATTTTAGTTAATAGTTAATTATTAAATATGTTGTACATATAGGGAATTTGAGGAATATATCAAATTATCATTTCTTAATGTCACGTCTTCTGAAGATGTTTGGACGAAACATGACAAACGTTTCCGGAAATGGTTACGAAATGAAGTAAGTAATACATTTTCTTTTAAAATAAACAACACATTTGAAAGAACCTATAATTAAACATCACATATATATATTGTTTTATTGGTAGGCTAATTGATGGAAGGATCCTTTAGTATTAGGTCTATCATTAGGTCCTTGTACCATGGTGAAGACATGGAGACGATATTCTATCAACGGTTATAAATTTCGAGCTTTTAAGGAGCGAGTTGATGTTTCCAAAGCTACCATAAGCAATGGGGTTTGGTGAATTCTACAGATGGGTTGGATTACTATGGAACTCTAAATGAAGTAGTTGAACTTGCCTATTATACCGAGCACAAGGTTTATAAGGTGATATTGTTCAAATGTGATTGGTTTGATAATTCTCCACAAAGACTTAGTATCCATAAGATATATGGACTTGTACATGTGAATGAGAAAAAAAAAGCTCTGAGGACATAACCCATTTGTGGCAGCTTTACAAGTCGATCAAGTTTGTTATGCTAGTTATCCAACCACTAACAAAGGTGATCAATGGTCCGCGGTTTTTAAAATCAAGGCACGATCACATGTTGATGCTCTTATTGGTGAAATTGAATTCCAAGAATATGTGGTCCTCAATGATCATTCAATTTCATCAATTTTGGTAGAAGAGACATATGCTGAAGATGAGTATCAAGTGGCTGTAGATGAAATTGGTGAAATGGGTGAAGATGAGTATGACGGGAATGTCGTAGAAGAAGAGGATGGAGATTTAGTTCAAAACACCACAATAGAGATAAATGAGGAGAAAGAAGAAGAAGAAGTCGGAATTCTATTTTCAGATGTTGAAACTTTTTTAATTTCTAGTGTTAGTGATAGTTAAGGGTGAAAGATCATAACTTGTACTTGTTTATCTATCTTTTGAGCATACATTTGTAAGACATGTTTTATTTTTATCCTTTGGTTATACATTCATAAGAAATGTATGAAAACTTTGTTTTTTTTCCTGGGCTAACATTTATTATTGCTAGTGTTTATTTGTATTGCTAGCTTTGAAGCAGGTAAATGTCGAGATTTATACGAAAGATATTGGGGAGTGGATTTGGTTCAGGTAGGCATTCTCAGAATGAGAACGAAGAAGTGGAGGGGAATGATGATGACCTTCATTTGATCGGTAACAATGTGCCCCACCAAAATCCACCGATTATACTCACTTCTGATCCTTCGGTAGTTAACGGTCGTTGGTAAGTATTTTTTTATCCTCAATTAATGAAAAATATATCATTCAAATTTATAATATTCATATATATATATATATATATATATATATATATATATATATATATATATATATATATATATATATAGAGAGAGAGAGAGAGGCCGGATCACGTGAGGCCGCCTATTACGGTGAGGCCGCCGGACCTCACGCATCCCCAAGCTGTTTGGGCCAAATTCACTCACCCTCAAGCTGTTGGGCCGACTTAACACTCCATTATTCAATGTTTGGGCTGAAAAATTTGGGGTCTTCACAAGTTAAGCTTCTAGTTTCACAGTTTCACAATATTTGCTTCCAGTTTCACAAGTTAAGCATCTAGTTTCACAAGTTAAGCTTCTATTTTCACAAAATAAGCTTCTAGTTTCACAAGTTAAGCATCTAGTTTCACAGTTTCACAATTTCACAATATTTGCTTACAGTTTCATATCTTAAGCATCTAGTTTCACAAGTTAAGCTTCTAGTTTCACAGTTTCACAGTTTCACAATATTTGCTTCCAGTTTCACAAGTTAAGCATCTAGTTTCACAAGTTAAGCTTCTATTTTCACAAAATAAGCTTCTAGTTTCATAAGTTAAGCATCTAGTTTCACAGTTTCACAGTTTCACAATATTTGCTTACAGTTTCATATCTTAAGCATCTAGTTTCACAAGTTAAGCTTCTAGTTTCACAGAATAAGCTTCTAGTTTCACAAGTTAAGCATCTAGTTTCACAGTTTCACAGTTTCACAATATTTGCTTCCAGTTTCACAAGTTAAGCATCTAGTTTCACAAATTAAGCTTCTAGTTTCACAGTTTCACAATATTTGCTTACAGTTTCACATCTTAAGCATCTAGTTTCACAAGTTAAGCTTCTAGTTTCACAGAATAAGCTTCTAGTTTCACAAGTTAAGCATCTAGTTTCACAGTTTCACAGTTTCACAATATGTGCTTCCAGTTTCACATATTAAGCATCTAGTTTCACAAGTTAAGCTTCTAGTTTCACAGTTTCACAGGACCACAAGTTAAGCATCTAGTTTCACATATTAAGCATCTGATGTTGCGAGTTACTTCAGTTGGTTCATGTTTTGCATACAAGCGCAGAAATCAATTATCGCAACTTGAGACTTGATTGATGATGATATCGGCACCGAATCAATTATCACACAACTTCAGAACAAATCTACTTCTAATTATAAAACGCTAAATTAAAGATAGTTCGTGTTTTGCAATTACAAACGTGCGACAATCGCATAAATCAATTATCGCAACTTGAGACTTGAATGATGATGATATCGGTACCGGTACGACATCGGATGACGACGAAAAGCCGACAAGGATCACCAGAAGACCGAGATCTTTGAATTGCTAGTGAAATCAATGTTTAATTAGCGAAAGTGCAGAAAAGTTTAGAGAAAATGAAGCCTGGAAGAAGTAGTTGTCAAGTATCTTTATCTTTGACAAAAGAGAGAGAAAGTGCAGAAAAGTTTAGAGAAAATGAAGAGAAAATGAAGAGAAAGGAGAGAGAAAGTGAGGTTACGCGCAAAATTAATATTGGAATGACAGTTTGGTTGGGTTTTGTTTAGGAACACGTGGCAAGATCTGGTGCGCCCATATTATTTAGATCTGACGGTTTATAATAGGTCCGGCAGCCTCACGCTAAGAGGGCGGCCTCACGTGATTCAAATTCTATATATATATATATATATATATATATATATATATATATATATATATATATATATATATATATATATATATATATATATATATATATATATATATATAGATTTAGGATCCGGTGAGAACGAACACTCGGTGCAATGGTGAGAACGAATTACAACCATTAGATCATACTAAAATTCAATGGCATTGATAAAACAAAAAAACAACTAAAGCAAAGTATGTGCAATCGACAACCGCTAACCATTATACAATCTTTTTCTTCTCTCTCTACCCTTATCTCTCTATATCCCATATATATAAATTTCTCACAATAAAAAATTTTTCAATTCAATTTTTCGTCAAAATTCTAGATACATTTTTTGACAGAATAGATACAGTTTTTTTACTTTTTTACATAAACCTAGATACATGATTTTACGGAGTAGATACATTTTTTTTACTTTTTTTTTTTACTTTTTTACATAAACCTAGATACATTTTTTTTTTACTTTTTTACGTAAACCTAGATACATTTTTTGAAGGAGTAGATATATTTGTTTTTACTTTTTTACATAAACCTAGATACATATTTTGACGGGTAGATACATTTTTTTGTATTTTTTTTACATAAACCTAGATATATGTTTTGACGGAATAGATAGATTTTTACATAAATTTAGATACATTTTTTTGATGAAATAGTTACATTTTTTTTTTACTTTTTGACATAAACTTGGATACATTTTTTGACGGATAATATATATATTTTTTTTTAATTTTTTACATAAACGTAGATACATTTTTTTACGGAGTAGATATATACATTTTTTGACAGAGTAGATACATTTTTTGACAGAGTAGATACATTTTTTTTACTTTTTAACAGACACATTTTTTTGACGGAGTAGATACATTTTGTTTACCAATTCTAGACAACTATAAAACAAAGATTTTTTTTTACTTTAATTTCTAAGTACATTTTATAATCATGCGAATACGTCTTTTTTCATCTAGTCGGTGAAACGATCAACATTCAAATTGGCCAATTATTATCAATACTCTAAACCCAGATATATAACAGTTCAACCACTCCTAGAAGCAACATGATTATGAGTACTGAGTAGCAATACATTCAAATTGGCCAATTATCAATACTCTTTTGTGACGAGTAACTTCTTGAACAAATCGGTCAATTTCAATTCGGTCGAAAAAAGTTCAAACGTAATCGCGTCTCCTTTATTCATGGTTTCGTCCTAAATCAGGAATTCCAGATCCATTGTTCAGTTTAATTACATTTTTCGGAAAACAAACACAACCTAAATGACACTAGGGACAACCGATCTATAGTATCCTGTAGAAAGAGAGATTTAGACGAAATATAATGCTGTTATTTAACTCAAGTCCCGTAAATATCAAAGGAAGAAGCTGATGACAACACAAACATTTTCGAGTTTTTTCAGACTTTATACCAAATCAAATTTCGGATACAAGTATAGTTAAACTCGAAATTACTATAAACTTCATCAATTAAAAAATTTAATGCTTTATTTAACTCAACTCCCGTAAAAAATCGAGGGAAAAAGCTGATGACAACACAAAAAATAGTGTGGTTGACAATGGTTAACAATGGTGATTAAACGGAAGTGACGAAGGAAGCACGGGGTTGGTTGTTAAATTGATGGGTTTAATTAAAAATAGTGTTACTGTAAAAATAAAGGGAGCAAGAGGTTGGTTGTAAAAGGGCGAAAGTAGCAAATTGCCCCCATACGTTTGATGTTATGTGCAATTTGCCCCCATAAGTTTCAACATGTGCAAATTAATCCCATATGTTTCAGTTTATGTGCAAATCAACCCAATTCTAATTTTCTGACATATTTACGCACGGAAATATACCAACATAATGACGAAAAATATAATAAAATAAAAATAAAATCATTAATGTAATAAAATCTCACCTAATTTAGTCACCTCATACTGATGTAGCTCAATTTTTCTATCTAACTCTATTTTTTACTCTCTCTTCCTCAAAAACTCGAGTATGTACCATGATAATTCAACATTCATCTATGTTTACTAGTTAGTCTTTTTTATTTTATTTTTTTCTTTTGCATAAAATTAGCTATGTAATTCTTTGTTAGTTCTTCATAGTTTTCAAAATAAGTATTTGGGGATTAAAATAGTTCAACAAAAATCACAAAAAGTAATTGCGGGAGAAATACATGAGAAGAAAAAAAGTAAAAAGCTCACTGCGGTATGATGAATGAAAATCCTTTTGTCGTTTAATTTTCCAGGTTAAAGATTTTATTTTATTTTATTATCATTTTGTCATGTGGTTAGCAGATTTTTCAAGTATAGGTAAGTTGGAAAATTAGAATTGGGTTGATTTGCACATAAACTAAAACATATGAGACTAATTTGCACATGTTGAAACTTATGGGGCCAAATTGCACATAACATCAAACATATGGGGGCAATTTGCTACTTTCGCCGTTGTAAAAGTGATGAGTTTAATTAGAATATTGTCAGCCGTTCGTTTCATGTTAATCTAAGGGATAAGGGTTGTTCTCAACGTTCTCACCGAGTGTTCGTTCTCACCGGATCTTGCCTCATATATATATATATATATATATATATATATATATATATATATATATATATATATATATATATGCGTTTGTTTTTAATCAGGTGGAGTGACAAGAATGTAAAAAATTATGTGGCTGCCTCGTTCACTCAAAATTTTACCGATGAGTACGTCACCAACTGGAGTGAAGCGAGTTATGCCCAACGACAAAAGATGTGAATTTACTTTAGGGTAATGTAAAATTAAACAAGCTACATTAGTTTTTAAAATTAAACTAATATTTTCTATTGCCAATAACATTTTTTTATCACAGACTCATGTGAGGTCTATTGAACCTGAGTATGATTCTTATCCTGAGTGGCGGAAAAGGGTCACAAGATTGATTACTCACATGGTGAATGGTGTCAAATACGGAAAGAAGAAGCCGGAGTGGGTGCCCGATAGTTGGAAGGAGAAGTTGGATGCAAGGTACGAGACCGATCCTGAATTTCAAAAAAAAATCAGACATAAACAAGGCAAATAGAAGGTCTGGTGGTAAGGACGGGAAAGCGTTGGACACCCACACTCTAGGCCGCAAGAGTTGCTCTTATGTTTAAAAAGATATGGTACGTATTTCATAAATTTTTTAAATATGAAATTTGGTTAATGAATATTTTTATTGTCGGATATAATTAACACATGTTTTCTTTGCTTCTTAAAAGGTGAGTCGGCCACACCTTACAAGGTGTTTGAGAAGACGGAGAAAAACAAGAAGGGAGAGTGGATTAACCCTAGAGCTGCTCGGACAGACGTAAGTATTTCTAATCGAGCAATTTATTGTATATTTTTCATATAAAAACGATAGTTGTACAATATATTTTATCAATTCTTTATTTAATAATTTGTTGTTTTTTCAGACTGCTTACAATGAACTCTTGGGTCAACCAACGCCAATCGGAGAGCCTCGGGACGAGATTCAAACCTACCACGAAGCCGTTGGAGGATGACAAAAAAGGAGGTTTTTTTTAGATCGCACCATTGGGTGAAGATGTATGGTATGAGAATCCTAGGAACAAAGGAAGTCGTCGATCCTGTTCTTATCAGCCAAGCATGTTTACTCAGTTTCAAACTGAGAATACGCGTCTCAAAGAACTGGTTCAAACCACTCAAGAAGCTCAAAGACAAATGCAAGAGGAAATGGCGGAAATGCGAAAAGGTTGGAGTGATATGCAGACCTTCTTTTCCACTCAGTCGTGCTCAGGTATGCCAAATCCTCACCGACGCGACGACTTCTCAGACGACCCTGGTGGCTTTGGATGTAACATGTCAGTTGATCCTCCTACCACTTAGGATAGTTTATCATGAGTAGTTCATGATATATGTTTTTAATTTTAAATTATGACTTATTAACTTGCGAACCTATTTTATGTTGATGTATGAATTATGAAAGCTCTTTTATGTAATTCAATTTCTTTCTCCGAATTTTCTTTGTTGTTGGTCAATTGCAGTTGATTCCCGCTTAGCGCTCGACTTGGAAATAAAATCTCCGTTTGGCGGATGATAATTTTTACAGGATTTTGTGATTTTAGATTGTAAATATGAACAATGCTATGGCATTGGGCTGGACAGAAAGCTGTTGTTTCCAGCCTATACTGGTCCAAATTCTGACGGATTTATGACGGATTTGCGGTCACAAAAGGTCAAAATTGACCAAAATTCTGACGGATTTTCGGTCACAATAAGTCAAAATTGACCAAAATTCTGACGGATTTTCGGTCAGAAAGGGTCAAAATTGCTAAAAATTGTGATGGATTCTCGGTCACAAAAAGTCAATATTTGACTCAATTTGTGACGGATTATCCGTCAGAATTTGGTCAAACATGGGTTGACTTTAACATTTTGTGTTTGACGGTGTAACCGTCAGAATGTCCGTTAGTACCCTTTTTCTGATGGGAAATCCGTCAGCAGGTGGATTTTGGTGACGAATATTTGGGACGGACTTTCTTGACGGATTATCCGTCAGAAATGCGAATTTCCTGGCGGATTTTCGTTTTTCTGACGGATTTTTTCCGTCAGAACGCCGTGTTTTTTTGTATTGTATTGAGCAGCAACTGCTAGAGCCAACATTTGTTGAGCGGGATTCCGCGTTCCTCTAATTTTACGCCGAACCTTGTTTGCCTCGCTATAAATTTGGGCGCTTGTAGGTTGGGGTTTATCAGGGGTTCTTTGATGAAGACCATTTTGAATATCTCTCGACGGAATCGATGCCCGGACTTGTTGCCTCAAGAAATCTCTCTTTAGCATCCATACCAGCAAAATGTTTATCCCCATCTTTGTACTTTGTTACTTCGTGGTTGTGATATCCACCCTTCTCCGAGGTCAAAATGTTCCAAACAATCAACTTCTTTCCATTTAATCATTAGCGAAGTTTTGCACGACTCGAACCCGAAACAAGCACTCGCACTTAGTTGTCCCTTTCTTCTTAGGCTTCTCGGGTTTATCGGGATCGATTTTCTTTCTGGTTCGTCCGTACCTTGAACAACGAAAGTATGAGTCGAACAACTCGGGTTGTTTACGTTTTTGGACCCATTTGATGCTTTTACTAAGGCAAACCCGTTATCAAAGGCTATTTTATGAGCCCAGTCAAACGCCTCTTCCCGACTCACAAAACATGTTACCCTCTCAAATAGGTGGATGTAATTAACACCATTTACACCAAACTCCTCAAATGAATGTTGTTAACACGTAAAATTAATTATGATTAGATTCTAAAATATGTAAAAAAGACCTAAATTTATGTAAAAAAACTTAATAAAAAGACGGAAAACCAATTTAATAGTCTGATCCATGAAGGGGCCTTGAACATTCACGTCCAACACCATGTTGGACGTGAATAGTGCACGTCCAGGTCCATAGTGGACGTGAAAAGTGGACATCCATGTCCATAATGGACGTTGAATGTCAACGTCCTGTCCAATCAAACATTGAATATCTATGTCTAAACCCAATACGGACATGTAAATTCAAGGTCTCTGTCCATGGTGGACGTTGAATTTTACTCGTAAACGGAATTGAATACATTATCATTTTGATCAGTAATATAGCGCAGATACCAGCTCCACAAAATTTTGTACCAAAAAAATGTGTTTATATGTTAATTAAATTTAGCCATATATAATCTCGAATCCTGAATTCGCTCCTGATCGAGAGACCATCTCTTTATAAATTTTGTGTAAAACACTATTGTGAGACAAACCTAGAGGGAATTGTTTTTTGGCCAAAAAAAACACTATTGTGAGTCAAACTCAGTGCATCAGTAAATCACTATTGTGAGTCAAACCTAAGGGGAAATTTGTTTGCTAAAAAAGCATTATTGTGAGTCAAACCCAGACAGCAAAAGCACTCCAATTTTTTTATCATGCGTTTAACTAGGTAAGTCATGGCCGATTTGACCCTGACTTCGTCCCTAGGCGGGAATAGTGAGGGTAACAGTAGTAAGAACGACTTTAATAAAAGTAACAATAATACTAACAACAAATGAAAGTATATATGAACAATTAGTTAATTAACCAATCGATTTAAGTAAAATATTAATAAAGAGAGTAATAAATTTGTCTCATAATTTATTTAAGCATAATATTAGGATATTCCATAGAAAAATATATTAATTTATGAGTTATAATACTTTAAATAGTTTTATTTAATTTATAAAATTTAATATTAAACAAGATAGCTTGAACGAGGTCAGAGTGTAGACACCCACACTATTATTAGACATGCAACAACCATAAATTATTTTACAAGATGCCTAATTAGATATTTTGGACAAGTGGCCTAATTAGAGATTTTGGCTACGACCTTTAAAAGATACTAACGTAATATTAGGCGCGTTCTTAACGGGTGCAGGAGGTTCACCTGTACCCTCTTTGTTTCGAAATATTTAGACACCAATTTCAGTAAATATATTAAGTATTTGGTGGTGTAGTGGTTACATATTGAGTTCTTATTAATTTGGTCATGAGTTTGACCCCATATCTAAGTTTTTTGCAGAAAAAGAGAATGCTTATTTAATGTTGTAATATCATATTACTGGACTACAATTATTTCAATAATTTTATTATAAAACGTACTCTTTCCCCATTAAAGAGTTATATACTTACAAATTTATACAAAGTATTTTATTTATACCTTCTTGAATTATTTAGAATCAATTTTTCTAATTTTACGTTTTACATTAGCCTCACAATTATTTTGTGTTTAAATTTTAGTTTACATGGCCGAAATAATCATTAAATTTTTACACACAAGTGCTCTAGTCCTAAACACGCTCCTGACTAAAATATATTTAAATTTTGTCATCAACAATTATTGGCAAATGGCCGGCAATATAATAATCCGTATTCCAATTTTGGTACTACATGATGATAATGACATAAAATGAATAAAGATGGATTCAATGGTGATAATTTGGAAATTTTAAGACTCCATAAGTGGAAAAAAAAAAAACACACTGTTTAGTATGAGAATAATTATATACTTTTTTCTTTCTACCTTCTCTTCTTACAAACGCTTAAAATAATACTCCCTTCGTCCCGGTCAATTGTTATCTATTTCCATTTTGGGGTGTATCATTGAATTGTTATCTATTTCCATTTTTGGCAACTTTTTGTGGATGACATTTGATTACATGTGGGGCCATATAATTTTTGTGGTCCAAATTCATTTATACTTATTTTCTTAATCTTTGTGTCAAAAGCAATAGATAACAATTGATCGGGACGGAGGGAGTATATATTTTGTTTTCTACTCCTTTTTTCGACTTCATACGATATATCAGTGGCGGATCTAGGAAATCAGAGCCCGGGGCACATCATTTTTTTAACGCACATAAAATGCGTTATGAAGACAACATTTTTATATTTTTCCTAAATTAGTTATTATATACATAAAACAATGAAAAAAATAATTAATTATATATATATATATATATATATATATCTATATAGGGTTGGGATCCGGTGAGAACCACCTTACAATGAAAACCGGTGAGAACTCTTCTTTACGGAGTTTTTTTTAAAAAATTAATGACATAATTGGATTCGGCATGGAATTTTATGGGTAGAGAACATATTTCTTGGTCTAGAAAATAAATACTAGTGACGGAAAAATGATAGATACGTAAAAATAGTTAGTAGGTGCACGCAAATTAATAATAAGTATCTCACCTTGATTTTCGTCACTAGTATTTATTTTCTAGACCGAGAAATATGTTCTCTAGCTATAAAATTCCATGCCGAATCCAATTATGTCCTTAATTTTTTTTAAAAAAGTCCATAAGGTAGAGTTCTCACAAAGTTCTCATTGTAAGGTGGTTCTCACCGGATATATATATATATATATATATATATATATATATATATATATATAGATTCAGGATCCCGTGAGAACTAAATTAGGGTGAGAACCGTGAGAACTTAATTAAAGCCGTTAGATTAAAACAAATAGAAACCCAGATCTGACGGTAATACTTCTGGTAAATCTACTGCAGGTTGGCTTTTTAGGAATGCAGAGGGACTTTGTCTTCGTTGGGATAGAGCTTCCTTTTGGGCTACATCACCCATTCATGCTGAGGCTTATGCACTGTTGCTTGCATGTCGGGATGCTATCCAACATGACTATCGACATATTGATGCATCTTCAGATTGTCTCAATTTAGTCCTTCAGGCCAATGGATGTCAAGATTATGATAAGGACGCAGCTTCTACTATTAGATCTATACTTTCTTTACTTAGTAATTTTCATTGTTTTTCGTTAAGTCACTGTCCTAGGTATCTTAATAGGTCTGCTCATGCTATTGCTAAATCAATAGCATGAGATGGTCCGAATCTACTGTCAAAAAAAAAAAAAAAAAAAAAAAACAGTCCAACTCTCGTCTCTCTCATTTCCCCACTGCCAACAGTACCACTCTCGTCCACTACGACCACCGACATCTCCGTCCATCTCTCATCCATTAACACCACCGTCAACCATTAAAGCTCCCAGACGACTGTCGCGAGTGGTGCTATTTGTCATTTCATTTGAAATATAAGCTTCGTCTCTCCCGCAATCGAACGACCTCCATTGTTACACCTCCATGTTCACTCCATAATTAAAGGTAAGCTTTTATTTAGCATTTTATTAGCTATTTCGTAGCAATTTGAATATGAAAAATTAGATTTGATTTTATTATAAACAATTTGATTTTTGAAAATTAGGTTTTCTAATTCTCATTTTTAATTAGCTTTTGCTTATAGCTTTTATTTTCTGTCTTATTTGGATTGGTGCATTGTTGTTTAAATATGGTTTATCGCCCAAGAATAATGTTTAGTAGTCTCAATCTCATTGCCATGGTCTCCATTTTTGGGGTTACATTTCAAAAGTGTCGTAGTTAAACAGAGAAGCTGTGGAAATTTGTGACAGGAGTCGTTCATGTCTTCCTCTTAACTTCCAAGTAGCTTCAAATCTTCAAACTACGCGTTACTCACTAATCACCTAACCCCACTTCTCTATTTAATCTTCTTCATTCCTTCCTTTTGCTTCTCTTTTCACACTCTTTTTCTTCATATGGGTTGACAAAAGATCCTAACTTTCTGCTGTTTAATGCTTGCTTTGGAAGTAGGTTTGTTAATTAACTGATGCTTAAAGCTGAAATTGTTCGAGAAATTGTTATATTTCTTTGCCAACTATTAGGTACATTTCAAAAGTGTCGTAGTTACATTTTAAATGTATAGTAGATACATTTCTTTGTTCGAGATTGTATCAAATTTCTCTGTTAAATGATCTTTTCATTTTATGTTTGTATTGACGGTAAAGTAAAGAAAAACAAGCTAAACAAGTTTATTTGAATCTAGCTTGTGGTAGCAGAAAGCAAACTATGGAGGCCAGGGGATGTGGTAGCATAAAGCAAACTAGCTCACTAAATTTCCTGATAGAAATTCAAATATGTGATCTGCTGAGTAGTCTCTGTTTTGATATCTCAATGTTGTATTAACACATGTCCAACATAGGCCTCATTCTATGGAGGGTTATGTTACAGTATTGGAGGGTTTTTGGACCTTAGAACCTGTCAGAATAATGCAGGCAGAAGCCTTTGAGGCCCTGTAAGGATCATGTTGCTGTACAGGTGTGTTGGGCTTTGTGATCTATTAGCATAATGTATAATGTAAAGGCCTGGTATATTGGGAGATAAGGAGGTGAATGATAGAAAGAGGTTGTTTTGGAAATGATTTATGAGGATAGAGTGGGATTTTTTAATTATTGAGATGTATGATGAGAATGAGTTTGATGAAATTAGAAAGGTGATATGAAATGTAATGACTAACGATAGGGAAAGTGTTTGATTTAATGTTGGTAGATTAGTGGGTTTAGTTTGTTAGTTCATGAATTTGCATCTTTACTCATTCTTTACTTGTGAATTGTGACATTGACTTGATAATAAAATGACATCTATACGTTTGTCTTTAATTTGAGAAATTGGAGTGTTCTTCTTTCCTAACTGCTTTACTTGGTATTGTAGGCTTGTAGCACACTACAACTAAGAAAAGTTCCACCAAGTTAGAACATATATAGATAAACTATTTAATTTGGAAAAATAATACTTATTTGATCCTCCCTAATATCCGGTTATACTCGAGTTACATTTTACAAAGATGTACTACTAGTCACGAATAGCTCTATGCTAATATCCGGTTATAACTGACCACCATGTCGTAATAAGTTTACTTGTTACAGCTGCGTGCTAAGGAGGGACTATTTGTGAACCTGTCTATTTAAACTTGAGTTAGAGTCGCATATGTCTTAACCTCCTTCCCAAACACTCCATACAGGAGAGTATACTTCGTGGTGTTTCCGGCTTTAAATATATACTAAATACTAAATTTGATGGTGCAAACCATACTAAATTTTTCAACACTATTTAAGGCTGCTCTGCAGACATTCTATTGGCTGACGATGCTAAATCTATGTCATATTGTGCTGTTGTTTTACTGTTTGTTGGTGTTATTGCATACAAATCTTCTCAACCATCTGCCTCTTCTTTTGCTGTGCTAGGGAGCGTGGTTACTTGACCAATTTGGATGAATTTCATATATTCACTATTGGACTATTGCATCGATTGCATTCACCACAGCTTTGTCTGCAAGTTTACATATTAGTCATAGCATAAGATTTAGTGCAAAGTTCAGTAAAGTTTCTGCTGAAAATATGCATCATTCATAGTAAAAAGCATGGAGGACCTTCTGTTAGCCTAACATCGATATGGCTACTAAGTAATAACACAGGGAATATCAGGAGAAACTGTCTGCTGAAAGTTTTCAGTTTATAGTGTATCAGAATACTAGGACATGGATTGACCATTGTCTACTTAAGTAAATCTCTGTTTCTTTGAATGTGTAGAATCACCATTTCTTATTTACTCCATATAATATTGCTTCCCGAAGTACACTTGTGGATGACTGTATTTGGGTGTGATTCAAACTGTTGGTGGCTACTTTTTGCTTCTTCAGCAACTATCTTTATATATATATATATATATATATATATATATATATATATATATATATATATATATATATATATATATATATATATACACACACACAATTGATCTGACTCAATGAGAGAGTCTCTGACATGCTGGTCGATCGGTTGCTGTACGAATCTGAAACCCATCTTTGATGCTCAGAGTTGTGCTGTTGTAGTATTTGTTGTCTAATTTAGAAGGAGATTGTTATCATTGCTTACACGGTTGCTAATTTCCGAGAAACTAGAGTATTGCCTTGTTTCCCATATTGTCTACAAGGTAAATTTTGCTGATGTGAGTAGACATTGTCATGTTTTTCTTCCCCTCAGGCCTCTACCTTCAAAGATTTTACTTTTTATGTTCTTTATGACTCTGTTGAGTTGCGCTACTGGTAAACCCTTCTACATAGTCATTCTTGCCATTGACCAATATGTCTCTGTGTGGTAGATTATTTGGAGGTATAGAGTCGCATATGTCATAACCTCCTTCACAAACACTCCATACAGGAGAGTATTATAACCTTCGTGGTATTTCCGGCTTTAAATATATACTAAATACTAAATTTGATGGTGCAAACCATAGTTGCCAAGATCAAGCCTTATTATTTTGATAAGTGTAGTAGGTACATTTCAAATGTATAGTAGGTACGTCTCCTCCGTATGCCCCGTTTCTAATATTAAGGGTAAGGGTTTTGGGTTGGTTTAGGCGACTCCGCGGTAGAGGAACGCCCTATCCAATCCAAAACCCCTCTCGTCCCCATTTAGGTGAGTTGTTATGCACTAGTTACGTGTTTTGCTACTAGGTACATTTCAAAAAGGTAGTAGGTACATTTCAAATGTATAGTAGGTACATCTCCTCCATATGCCATGTTTCCAATATTAAGGGTAACGATTTTGGGTTGGTTTAGGCGACTACGTGGTAGAGGGACACATTCATTGGAACATTACGTCCTATTTAAGCGTGCTTGTTTTAGTGTTGTGTTTTTTTTTTCAGAATATGGATGCTTATCGAGAGTATATTATGCTTGTAATTTTAAAATGGGATAAGAATATAATAAAGGTAATATTTTGATAAGTGTATATTTAATAGTCTTCTGTCTAATTGACTTATTTCCAGAACATAATGTCACCCAAATTATAGCTTTTTCTTAGCATTTGATTTTTCATGCAGCTCTTTACATGAGATAAATTTCAAGTTTGCATTAGTTGAACGTTAAAACAACTCATGCCAAGATCTGGATGGGAGAATTAAAGAATTGGAGGGAAGAATTGAAGAATTTCGTCAAGAAACTGAATGTTTTAGTCAGTCGCAGGCCTGAATCTATTGGGAATGAATGGGTGTGCTTTAGTTCTAGTTACTCATGTCTCTTAGCACAGGAAACTTATGTATTTCATATAGACAGAGAACTGTATAGTCATTTGGTTTGTAAGGTTTTATTATTTTTGTTCAACAACATTATAAGGTATTACTGAGCTTGTGTGAATTTGTTGTTTTATTCAAGTCTGGATAATATGAGAAGCAACATATATCACACTGAACTTCTACAAAAGGAAATAGCAGAAACAATGGCTACCATAAGTCAAGAAAGGTCTTGGAATATACCCTGGGTCCCGGGTTCATGACCGCTACTATCTTCGATGAGAGTTGTGAGGGAAAGTTAAGTTGAGCAGCATCTGAGCAACTCATGTTGCTAATTTCTGACAGCCTTTTTACTTCTTCAGGAAGTTCTTGAACCATAATGCAGATTTTCGGATGCCTCTCCAATCCTTTACCGAAATCGACGAAATTAAAGCCATATTTGATAGTATAGCCTGCACCCCATTAAAAGTTGTCAAAAAATGACCAAACAAAATATCCCCTTACATCGACTCCATCCCTGTCGTAAACAAGAATAGTACGTTACTACAAAGATTTTGCTCGATAATGAGGGAATTAATTATTTGGGGTTTTTACGAAATAACCCTCAATTATTTCGATTTCTACATGGTAACTCTCAAAGATTTTTATGAAAAAGTTACGTGTTTTGGTATTAGGTACATTTCGAAAAGGTAGTAGATACATTCTAAATGTATAGTAGGTACGTCTCCTCCGTATACCCTTTTCCCAACAATAAGGGTAAGGGGTTTTTGGGTTTGCACTACTACAGAAAGCCTTAAGGACATCGGACTTTTATGGTCAAGGACATCGGATTAGCAACCGATGTAGAGTTCCCTGATGTCCATTATGGGTATCAAGGACATCGGTTGTGCAACCGATGTCCATTTGCTAATGCACATCGGATGTTTAAAACGTCTGATGTCCATCATCCTTATGCACATCATACTTTAGCTCACATCTGATGTCCATATGGTATTGCACATCGGAGGTTTAATAAGTCTGATGTCCATCATTCTTATGCACATCATTCTTTAGCTTCACATCTGATGTCCATGTGTTATTGCACATCGGAGGTTTAATAAGTCTGATGTCCTTCATATTTATGCACATCATTCTTTAGCTGTAATCTGATGTCCATTTATGTTCTTTTTTTTAAAAAAAAAAGCTGGTACTGATGGTAATTTGTACCACCAGTATACATTATTCAGATGCCAGCCAGACTGCCATACCATCAACCAAACAAACACAAATTCAAAGCGAAGCACGACAAAGTCGTTTGTCTTTTATTAAACAACTTCAAAGCAAATCACGACCAAGGTCGGTCGTCTTTCATATACAGTATCTAAATTAATCAACTAACCAAACATATAGGGTTATGCGTCATTTTAGACGACATCTAAAATAGTCTAGAGATCACAAGTTCAACAACTAACCAAACATCGGCTTAGTTTGCAAAATTAATGTACTACGTTACTAGCTAGAAAGACTATGCACTTAGAAAATAGTCCGCCCACAAGTCCCTGACCTCGTCGATTTCTTCTTGGGAATATGGTAGTCGGTGTTTGAAAACCTGTAAATAATACACAAAATTCTAGCTTTAATAATAATACGGAAAAATAACTTCAACCGAGATTCGAGAGAGTTCATAGACAGTGAATGATCCAACCCACAATTTAGAATGATGCAGAAGCAAAGAACAATTAATATGGAAGCAAAAAACGTGTGCTTGCATCATCAATAAACATTTCATACAGACAAGTAGACAAAACATGAGATGCATAAACAAGTTGTGGAAACTATATAAATGCTACAATAATGATAATAAAACCAGAAGCGACAGTGCTACACGCTAATAATGCTCAACTCAAAAAGAGGAAGAATAGATGAAAAGAAGAAACATCAGTGTTAGACAGTTGCGTAAAACAAAAATCAACGACAACAAAAAAACTAAGAATTATGTACCAAGTGACAGATACTCCAGCATAGCTTGTTTAATCTTTCCACAGCAGATACAGAGTAAAAGAGGGTAAATCATCATAGTAACATAGCTCTCCCTGTCTGCAAATAGGAACATATGCTAAGAGAAGGAAGTTGCAGTTACGATACTAGTTAGCATTATGGAACTGAGCACTGATTAGAAGTATCCAACTTCTCCGACTCGTTTC
This sequence comes from Silene conica, assembly GCA_029255685.2. Taxonomy (NCBI): domain Eukaryota; kingdom Viridiplantae; phylum Streptophyta; class Magnoliopsida; order Caryophyllales; family Caryophyllaceae; genus Silene; species Silene conica. Next base: position 75,170,657 of record CM055311.2, read on the forward strand.
TTTCATGAAATATCCTCATGTTATAACCTAAAATAATGTGTCTGAATGTCACGCCCATGGTTAAGTGACAAGTGTCAAAAACAGGTATGCAATGTAATAGTGCCACAGTAACATAGATCCACACAGGTGTCTACAGATCAGTGTCTCACTAAAATAGTTGACCAGCAAGCAAGGAAGTATTGCTAGCTATATTTAGGTCAAGAAAGATGCCAAATTATAGAATCCAGTCAAGGCCAAAGTTCCAAACAGACTGACAATGAACTAAGTTCTTCGCCTATCAGTTTGGAGATTAATCTATGCTATGTTAGAAAATTATAAGCACACATGTTAAAGTGATAACTCTCTGGATGTGAAATGCACTCTAAATTTCTTCACGCTGATCCACCCGCTCCAACGCCAAATTTTCTATAATCCCAAGAAGACCCATAAAGTTGTCAAAAAAATGTAGACCTATAAAGTTTTCAAGTACCCTCATCTGTGTTTATGTGACTTTACATACCCTATGTCATGAATTTCTCACTTTTCATAGTTTCCAAGCCTTGTGTCTGACAAGCCAGTACATCAATTGGTCTCTCGAAACCTCGTGGAACACCTATGGCTCAATAGTAAGTTAGATGCTTCAGAAACTAGAGGGATCACAGCATCTTAAATGAGTGCACAGATGGAGATAAGATACTTACTTGCAAAGTCCCAAAGACCTTATAGTTCATCTCCCAAGCTTTACACAACAAACGAAGTGCTGTAGCATACAAGATCCTGCAGATACGTGTTCATCATTAAGTCAAAACAAGACTTTCAAAAATATATCCTTGTTCAATGACAAAGGATTTTATCAAAGTAGACAGAAACTATTGCATCTTCAAATGATGCTCTTTCCATAAGACCACAGAAATGTAAGGGGATAAGGTTCATTTGGTAGCACAATAGTACATGCCTGTTTGTCAAATTCCAATTAATTACAGTTTATATTTGCTTACCGATCAGAATCCTTCTGAAGCATAGGTAATACAGTCTGAACTATCAACGGTTGCATCGCAGAGTGTGAAGCAAGCGAAGGAAGCACTCTCAGTAGTTTTAGCTGCAAAAATATAAAATTTCAGGAACTCGGAGTAACTCCAATGAACTGATATTTCAAAGTTTTGAGCACGCTTGTACGATAATTACTTAAATCAAAAGGTGTACCAGCATATCATTACTACATCTGAGTGTCCCCCTTAGAAAATTGTTATAGTATAAAACTCCTAGCAACAAGGTAACGCCAAGTTTCGGTTCCATCTCTCCAAGGGACGCTAACAAGTCTAAAGCAGAGCTTTCCAAAGAATGGTGCATAACCAGACTCCCAACAACTGCACCCAGTAGCAAAGGCATCTCTACATGCAGCAGAGAACATGATTAATGGAACTACTTTGATTGCACATAAGAAGGAAGGAATGTTTAAGAACTTTACCAGGTGATATAAGTTCCGTTGTTGATGATACAGACACAGAAGATTTTTGTCTCCCAGAGTTCCATGAAACATATTCTTTTAGTTGATATAACCAAGACGAGGATCCATTCTCTAGAGCAATGTTATGTCTGCTTGAATAAAATACGTTCAGATAGAAGGAACCGCAAGGTAAATCCTGCAAGGACTTTAGCCATCAAACAAAACAGAGGGGAGTATGTCTACATGACTGAAGTTGAAGAAAGAATTGCAATCAATAGTCCATCGAAACTTCATTTAATTAGTAGCTTAGCTACCGGCAATAATCATTTGGTTTGATAATTGAGCTTTTGCTAAATTGGAAGAAAGCCAACATCGCGGACAAATAATGCCTAGGGCTACAAAAATATCAACTACAAAATAAATCCTTTAACATGACAAGTTCGTCAAAGGGAGAACTCTTGATATACTAAAAAAATGTGTCCAACACTTCGACCATCCACCCTCCTCCACGAGCAAGGGTTTGTTTACTAAATCCAGCCACAATAGAATAGAGTGACATATCATGTATTTACCTGAAGCCACAGATGCTGCAGAAGCCTGAAGATGATTGTTTCAGGTTTGCTAACATGCACAATTTCTCTTTGAACAAATATGCTGTATCCCAGTGGAGCCAGATCATTTCCAAGGAGCTTTTCCAACAACAAAATAAATCGAGATGCTGCTTGTTTAACATATTTTGACGGAGATGACATCAAACTGATGACAGGAAAGAAGAACAAACGCACTTCACACAGGTTAAATGCAGCTTTGCTCACAGCATTGTCTGCAATGTGACAATCAGTAACTGATTAAAGATATTAGTTAGAATCAGGCATCTGTGGAACACGGGAATTTAAGTAAGTTATACACAGAGATAAAAGATTTGACATAACACTTGGCGAAAAAATTATTATTTCAGTCTCCTCGATGATTTGCAGGTACCTTCAGTTTTGAGGATTTTGGGGTTACATTATTCTACCCCTGCATTGTTAAGGATGAGATGGTTGGTCCTATTTTAGGAGATCAGCCTAGTTTTCTTTCGTTATAAAAAAATCGATACGTAATGACTTAAATGCTCATTTGCGAAGGCAGAAGGGAAGAGCGTAGAAGCTCAAAAGATACCTGAACTCAGCCCCAATTTTCTGCTACGCTTAAAAACCTAGGAAAAGCAGTAGAAAAGGAATTATCCCCAAATTAAAATCAAATTTAATTGAAAAATTGTAGTAGTGAATCAAACAACAGCAGTAGTGGGTGAAGCTGAAAATCAGCCTAATACCAAAACCCCCAAATCGAAATAAAGAGAAACCCTAATTTCGTTAATTGAAGCTGAATTTAACAAATTAAATAAGAAAAAGAAGTAGGAATACTTACTTCAAAACGGAGAATCCACAATAATGCAAATAGAACAAGGAGAAGAACGAATATTTAACAGAAACTCGAATTTATGCAAACCCTAATATGTAAGTCACTCAAAAACTAAATTGTAGGGATGAAAAATTAGAGGACGAGTTTGTTTAATTTGAATAATTAAGTGAAGGAGATGTGTTTATAAGGGGATTTGCAGGTTTAAATGGTGAAATTTTGAAGGAATTATGAAAATGTTGAAAAAATTGTGAAAGGAAAGGAGAGAAAGAGTGAAAAGAAGAATGAAAGACGACGAGGGTTTTATGTTTTGCGGGTTTTTTACAACAACAATTAACATCGGCTTACTTAAATAACTGATGTCCTTGATCAATTAATGTACATGGGTTGTCATTTAGTCTGATGTGCATTAAAATCAATACTTATGAACATCGGTTTGAAATTGAAACCGATGTCCTTTATTTTATAAGGACATCAGATTTTTGTAATCAACTGATGTGCAAATTAATTACATCAGATTTTTCCAAAATCTGATGTCCATTAACCGATGTCCTTAAGGGTTTCTGTAGTAGTGTTGGTTAAGCGACTCTGCGGTAGAGGGCCTCCTTATCCAACCCAAAACCCCTCTCGTCCTCATTTAGGAGAGATTTTATGAACTAGTTACGTGTTTTGCTACTAGGTACATTTCGAAAAGGTAGTAGGTACATTTTAAATGTATAGTAGGTACGTCTCCTCCGTATGCCCCGTTCCCAACAGTAAGGGTAAGGGTTTTTCGGTTGGGTTAAGCGACTCTACGGTAGCGGGCCGCCTTATCCAACCCAAAACCCCTCTCGTCCTCATTTAGGAGAGATTTTATGATCTAGTTACGCGGTTTGGTACTAGGTACATTTCGAAAAGGTAATAGGTACATTTTAAAAGTATAGTAGTTACGTCTCCTCCGTATGCCCGTTCCCAACAGTAAGGGTAAGGGTTTTTGAGTTGGGTTAAGCGACTCTGCGGTAGAGGGCCGCCTTATCCAACCAAAAACCCCTCTAGTTCTCATTTATGAGAGATTTTATGAACTAGTTACGCGGTGTGGTACTAGGTACATTTCGAAAAGGTAGTAGGTACATTTTAAATGTATAGTAGGTACGTCTCGTCCGTATGCCCCGTTCCCAACAATAAGGTAGTAGGTACATTTTAAATGTATTGTAGGTACATCTTAAATGTATTGTAGGTACATTATAAAAATATAACTAAAACAAATAATATAAAATTAGCTGTTTCCTTAATTAATTAATTGACAACAAATACGTTCATCTTGATTAATAGCGTAAAAGAGTTATGAAACCGTATTTTTATTTAAAAATAATTGTCTTGCGTAACAATTTATTCCATTTTAATCAAACCTTTTTTTGTATAACAATTTTAGTTATCCCATTTTAATCAAGATTGAAACTCACATCTACAAGTTTACAAGTATTAAGGAGTTCATTGACCCGTAGTTATGAGCTAGTTACGTATTTTGCTACTAGGTACATTTCGCGAAGGTAGTAGGTACATTTTAAATGTATAGTAGGTACGTCTTGTCCGTATGCCCCCGTCCCCAACAATAAGGTAGTAGGTACATTTTAAATGTATAGTAGGTACCTTTTAAATGTATTGTAGGTACATTATAAAAATATAACTAAAACAAATAATATAAAATTAGATGTTTCCTTCATTAATTAATTTGAGGTGGAAGAATATAACGGGGGAGATGTAGATGTGTTACTTTATTTATATTAGAGTAAAAGTGTATGTCTTTTGAAAACAAATACGTTCATCATGATTAATAGCGTAAAAGGAGTTATGAAACCGTATTTTTATTAAAAAAAATTGTCTTGCGTAACAATTTATTCCTTTGTAATCAAACCTTTTTTTGTATAACAATTTTAGTTATCCCATCTTAATCAACATTGAAACTCACATCTACAAGTTTATAAGTATTAGGGAGTCCATTGACCCGTTGTTATGAGCTAGTTACGTATTTTGCTAGTTACGTAGGTACATTTTAAATATATAGTAAATACGTCTTGTCCGTATGCCCCCGTCCCCAACAATAAGGTAGTAGGTACATTTTAAATGTATTGTAGGTACATTTTAAATGTATTGTAGGTACACTATAAAAATATAACTAAAACAAATAATATAAAATTAGATGTTTCCTTCATTAATTAATTTGAGGTGGAAGAATATAACGGGGGAGATGTAGATGTGTTACTTTATTTATATTAGAGTAAAAGTGTATGTCTTTTGAAAACAAATACGTTCATCATGATTAATAGCGTAAAAGGAGTTATGAAACCGTATTTTTATTAAAAAAAATTGTCTTGCGTAACAATTTATTCCTTTGTAATCAAACCTTTTTTTGTATAACAATTTTAGTTATCCCATCTTAATCAACATTGAAACTCACATCTACAAGTTTATAAGTATTAGGGAGTCCATTGACCCGTTGTTATGAGCTAGTTACGTATTTTGCTAGTTACGTAGGTACATTTTAAATATATAGTAAATACGTCTTGTCCGTATGCCCCCGTCCCCAACAATAAGGTAGTAGGTACATTTTAAATGTATTGTAGGTACATCTTAAATGTATTGTAGGTACATTATAAAAATATAACTAAAACAAATAATATAAAAATAGCTGTTTCCTTAATTTTCAGGGTCTCTCTTTTCTTCATTCTTTTTAGTTGTAACCCATCACATATCTCATATAATTTGTCCATGTACTATTATTAAATGAGATGGGTCAATTATTAGGAAAACGTTGTAACACCGTATAATAACCGTTTTATAGAAGACGAACATCGTGACCCCTCGTGGGTGTGAATGTGTGATTAGGAAGAAATTAGCCCACGTGCAGCAGCAAGTTTTTAAAACAAGTACTCCTATATCAGAAAAATGGTCAAATCAACAAAGTGAAGATCATAAATTAAATAGTAAATTAAAAGCAAGTTTCGGAGGAACTTAAATAAATAACATAATGGTCCAGAAATGTGAATTAGTGGAGGCAATCAACATTCATAGTTCAGATACAAAACCAAGTTTCAGAGGAAATTAAATAAATAACTTCTCTTCAAATATCGGGTTCATAATAAACGGTTGTAGCAACCTTACAAGAACTGAGTCTACCAAAGGAGTTTAGATGAACAGGTAAAAACTCTGGCACAAACTCCACTCCAAAATTCCGCCTGCTATGCTGAACCACATAGAAGAACATACCGGAACTGACATAATAAAACCATGTTGCATACTGAACACTTCCAACAGGAAACAAAAACATCTTCATACAATACAATACACCATGTGATCTCGTTACACAGTCATAGTCAACTTGAGTTACAGTAAGATATAGTTCACAGGTACACACTTATAATCCACCCAATACTAAGAATCGAAAAAACAAATATTCGTAGGAGACGGACTCATGATAAACATATTCCAATGTGGAGCCAAATAATACATTTTCATCAACTTATCACACTTCTTTCAATGTTTTACTATAAGACGATATCTACTAAAATTAAATCACGCTTTTTGTTATGGCATTAAATAAACACCAGTTGAAGTATTTAAGTCCAGAAAGGTATAAGCTGAGATTTCATGAAACACTTGGGACAAAAGAAAAACACAAAATAAGTATAGAAGGCACATAAAGAGTGAAAAACACTTGCTATATTTGTTCTAGAGAGTAGAGTCAACAAAAAAAGTTCAATGTATAAACAAGGTTGTGAGATTGAAGCAGTAAGCATTAGCTACAGAATTTTCAACCATGGTAATGAAAACCTACTTGGAATCTTTAAGAGGGGGAGGGACCAGGTGCAGAAGCACCCACAGAGTTCTGATGATCAGCCCTATACAGGCATGACGACAGTGCTGAACCAAGTGAACTTCAAAGCAAAACCATTTGAAATCCTCGCTATAGAAGAACATACCGGAACTGACATAACAAAAACTTTGTACTATGTAAAGGAACATGAATGGACCCTGTGTTAGGAAAGCTAATACTTGAGTATCCACCATTTTAGTAGATAATCCGGTAATCTCGAACGCAAGACGCCAACACGTTCCGGATAGGTATACCAGATGGTAAGCCATGGGCGCCAAGCATTCAGTATAAACTATCATCAATACATAATTGCAAACAGCTAGCAGAAGATATAGTTGAACAAGATTTGTCTCTAATTGATCATAGAAGTGCAATTAGCTAGCAGAAGATATAGTTGCAAACAGGCCAAAACAGAAGTATAGTGATCAGGGCTACAAAAAAACAAACTAATTCTTGTAACCACGGCTGTTTCTACGACCTCTAGCTTTTTCGAACTATGACACTGAGTCACTGAGATGCTATTTTCAGTAAAAACTTAAAGTAAAAACTTACCATCTAGTGAGATTACTTATCACAAAGTCGACTCGGGCAATTTCTACTATCATGGTGTGCCATTTCTCCACAAGCACGACATTTCCTTAACGGCTTAGCATGCTCCTCCGTTGCCTTTTCTTTTTCAGAAGTCATCCTTCGTCCAGATCCCTTATTTTTTGCACCCGGCATTGTTTGATTATCACATAACTCGTTGCACTCCAACATGATTCGTTCTGATACTGAGGATTAATTGGAAGTGTTCTTGATTAGGGGAAATATTTATTGTTCACATTTCACATAAAACTTCACTAAAAGAAGGAATTCAATGTGGATGAACAAGATCCACAAATAAAGCTCTCAAAAAAAGATTGATATAAAACAGCATGATAAGGTACCTAGAATGCATGAACGGAACGTCGGGTTACATTACAAAATCAAATCTTTTGACTAGGTACATTTCAAAAGAGTCATAGGTACACTTTGAATATATTGTACATACATTTCCTTCAACTAAAACCCAGCAAATCAAAACAGATGCATTAAAACTTTAAACGAACCCAACAAATCAAGCATCAATTTTTCCTACAGCCTTGCTTATTTCCTCACCAATTGCTAAAGTTTCATACAAATACAATGTAATTAGCCTGTAAACCCCAATTTTTTTGCAATTTTTCAATTGATTATAAACCCTAATTCCCCCAAAACCCTAATTCCCCCAATTAATTTGACATTCTGCATAAAATTAGACTCGTAAAAAGAATAGTTGATATATGTTTGATGAGAGTAAATACAAACCAAATTGAAGATAAAAATTTCGATTAAACTAATAGGTTGAACAAAATTTTCGATTAAAGCAACAATATACATTATTTTCTGAACTTACCTTTGTTTGATGAATAAATGATGAACTTTGATTCTTGAATCTCGAATTGTGTTTTGTAGAGGTTAATTTAAGGCTGGGATTCGTCGGCGGGAAGCCTGAGGTTGAAGGAGACTGCCATTGTTTCTATTTTTGAAGAAGCTAACGATAAGAAGAAAACCGCGTGAAACTAATCTTTCTTATTTTGTTTGGTTCGCAGGTTCGCACGGTAACTCGGTTCTCACGGGAACCCGAGCCTATATATATATATATATATATATATATATATATATATATATATATATATATATATATATAGATTTAGGATCCGGTGAGAACGATCACTCGGTGCAAACGGTGAGAACATCTCTACGCCCTTAGATGAAGCTAAGATGAAGGGCTTAAATTCTAAGAATTTCACTCCCTCGTCTCTTGTTTTCTTCCCCACGCGGCTACACACTCCGAACTATTTCCTCAACCACTCACTAATACTGACTACCACCATAAGTCCACGACCACAACCCTCTGTCGCCGGCAACACCACGACCCACATCGACAAAGTCACAATATAACCCAAAAGTTATCGGCAACGTCTCCGACCACCCTTAACGACGTCGGTAATGTCTCCTTTCACATTAAACAACGTCGACGACATCCCGAGCAACCTTCAACAGCCCCAAATACCGTCTAGATGTAGCCGTCACGGCATCACCGCACCCTTTACCCACGAAAACAACAGTTGTGAGGAGGCGATTCGATCAAATTTCTTGTCTTACCCCTCATCTTAATCATGATGAAGAAATATCTTAGCTTATGCAATGCAATTATGCACTATGCAAGCCTCTTTGTAAATTTTATCGGTGTTTTTTTTATCAGTTTGATGTTGTTAGGAAATTGTTGAAACTTTTTTGATTTTCGGTGTAAATGTTGATGAAATCATGCTTTGGGGATTTTTGTTGTTTTCTGGTGCTGTTAAGTGTTAACTAACTTTATGGGAATGGTTGTTTTTTATCTATGAAAAAAGTTGACAGAACCTTGTTGTTCACTTTCTCATTAATCAAATAAGTGAAAATTTATGTATATCTGATGGAGTGACTAGTGATTTTGATTTTTCATTTGGGTTTAATTTGTGTGTATTAAGTCATGTCATATATTGGTAACTAAATACCATATTTTTGTATTTAAAATAATATTTTGTGTATTTTAGGTAGTTTATATTATATGTTGGAGATAATATATCTAGTATTAAAAATAGTGTACCTAATAATATCACAAAGCGTATCCGAAATTTGGTAAAAAAAGTACATTTTTAACATGTATCTAGGTTTATGTAAAAAAAGTAAAAAAAATGTATCTACTCCATCAAAAAATGCGTATAGGTTTAAGTAAAAAATGTATCTACTCCGTCAAAAAAAGTATCTAGATTTATGTAAAAAAGTAGAAAAAATGTATCTAGTACGTCAAAAAATGTATCTAGGTTTATGTAAAAAAAAATTAAAAAAATGTATATAGTCCCTCAAAAAATGTATCTAGATTTATGTAAAAACGTAAAAAAAAATTTATCTAGTCCGTCAAGAAATGTATCTAGGTTTATGTAAAAAAAATGTATCTAGTCCCTCAAAAAATGTATCTAAATTTATGTAAAAAAAAAAAATGTATCTAGTCCGTCAAAAAAATGTATCTAGGTTTATGTAAAAAAAATAAAAAAAATGTATCTCGTCCCTCAAAAAATATAGATAGGTTTATGTAAAAAAGTGTGTCTACAATAAGTTAAGGTGTATATGAGATTTGGTAAAGAAAAAAAAAAGTGTATCTAATATATATTTCAATGTATCTACTTCGTTCTCACCTTTTTTTAGTATATACATTGTTTGACGGAGTAGATACATTTTTTTTTTACTTTTTTTTTACATAAACTTAGATACATTTTTTTGGAGTAGATACATTTTTTTTACTTTTTTACATAAACCTAGATACATTTTTTGATGGGGTCGATACATTTTTTTTACTTAAACCTAGATACACTTTTTTACGGAGTAATACATTTTTTTTTAAAATTTTTAACATAAACCTAGTTACATTTTTTGACGGGTAGTTACATTTTTTTACTTAAAACCTAGATACATTTTTTTAATATTTTTTACATAAAACATTTTTTGACGGAGTAGATAAATTTTTTTTAACTTTTTTACATAAACCAAGGTACATTTTTTGACGGAGTAGATAAATTTTTTTACTTAAACCTAACATTTTTTGACAGAATAGATACAATTTTTTTAATTTTTTACATAAACCTAGATACATTTTTTGACGAAGTAGATACATTTTTTACTTAAACCTAGATATATTTTTTGACGGAGTAGATACATTTTTTTTTTACTTTTTTACATAAACCTAGTTAAATTTTTTGACGGTTTACTTAAACCTAGATACATTTTTTAATTTGACCGAGTAGATACATTTTTTTTTTACTTTTTTACATAAACCTAGTTATATTTTTTGACGGAGTAGATACATTTTGTTTGCTACATTTGACTCGTTTTATGGAATTTTTCTTAATTGTTGTAGAGAGATTACGTTTTTAATAACTAAAAAATAATAGATATTGTAGCTAGGACCATACTGTGATCAAATTGGGGAAAAAATGCTGCTGTCGTGTAACAGGAAAACAAGCAGCTACTTTCACAATTTATGAACTTTGGCCTTACTACAATGATGATTTTGATGTAGCTCTGGTAACTTTTCCTTACTTGATTACTTAAGTAAAAAATGGGGTTTGAGTTTTTATTAAAACGAAAGAAAACAGGGGGGAGTTTATGGGTTTGTTGGGTTTTTACATTAGCCGTATATTTAGCTTAATCTAAGGGATGAGAGTTGTTCTCACCGTATGCACCGAATGATCGTTCTCACCGGATCTTGCCTCTATATATATATATATATATATATATATATATATATATATATATATATATATATATATATATATATATATATATATATATATATATATATATATATATATATATTATTTTAAAAAATATGTCTTCTATAAAATACTTTAAATTCTAAATATATGTAAAAACAATACTACCTCCAATTTTCCGTGTTGTTCATTTTTCCGTTTTTGTCCAATTACATGGATGTTCCCTCTTTTCTCTTTTGAACAACTTTATATAGTCCAAAATCAATTTAATGTGGGTCATGTGTATTGTGTGGTCCAAATTGATTGTCTTGTTTTCTTGTGTCAAAATAAAAAGGGAACAACACAAGAAAAATGAGGGAGTGGTTAATATAACAAACATTAGTACTCATTTAATAATAAAAATAAGTGATTCATTGGTTTAGATCTTCTTAATTTATCTAAAAACCTATGTTCAAATCATTTTATGGAGTCAGTTGCCCTCCTAAATATATAGGAGTTTAATCGATTGTAAAAGCGGACGATTGTAAAAGCGGAAAAGAGAGGAGAAGGTATCACGTTTATAAAATAAGATGCCTAATAAGAGATTTTGGCTTTCAACGTTTATAAAATAAAATACGTAGTAAGTGAATGATGATGGATTGATTGATGAGTATGATGACTAAAGTATATTTAAATTTTATTTGTCATCAACAATTATTGGCAAATGGCAATATAATAATCCGTATTCCAATTTTGGTACACCTGATGATAATGACATAAAATGCCCAAAACAGGTTAATAATCTGAATCCGATGTCCTTCAAATCAGTGGCGGACTCAGAAATTTTGTTCTTGGGGCACAATTTTGTTTTTGACGTATTATCAAAGCACATCTAAGACAATATTTTTATATTTTAGAGTTTTTCGAACCTTGTACATCATGGATTGAACATTATACTCCTACCAACTATGCCATGATAATTACTAACTATTATAGATACTTATAAAGAATTATTTCGGAAATTTCATGGGGGTACTTGCCCCACCGGGGCCCCTTGGATCCGCCCATGCTTCCAATGCCCTATAAAAGCCGTATATTACTGCATGGCTTTAGCAACATAACTCAATCCAAACATAAATTGAAAATAATAAAAGTAGATTTAAAAAAAGAGACATGGAGATGAAAAACAAAAGCATAGTGTTAATGGTTGCCCTAGTGATGCTCTGCAGCATGCCTGAGGTGAGCCTGGGTGTCCGACAATTTGAACCATTGTCGGACATAATGTTGCAGGGCATCCAGGTCAATGGTAGAGCTCTCAAATGCGTCGGCTTATTCGAACCTTGTGGTCCATGGTACCCATGTTGTGAGCCCTGTGGTTGCGACCTAACCCTATCCGGCTTTAGATGTAACCCTAATTTTGGGCGAAGTTGTTAATCAACAACTACAAGTACTATGCTGCCCTAAATATCATGTTATAAATGATAAGAGTAAGGCTTAATTTATGTCTTTCTTTATAACGGTTTGATATAAAGGAAACAAAAGGGTGGAGTGGTTGACGAATTGAAAAGGTATTCGATCTTTGGTCATGAGGGTCATCTTCCGATGACTTCTTTACCAGTTCAACTAGTTGATACTTGACCAGATAGTTTCTAAGCGTGCTTTGAATGTCCATAAATAATGAATGTGTAATGTATAAGACTCTCTTTACCTATGTATATTGTATGCTTGTTATAAAGTAATATAAATTGGGTGTTTCTTCTTGTGTGTTAATATATATTTCCGTCGTTGAAATCATTTATTTACTTTTACTTTTAAAATTATCGGTTTTAAAATTGCAATGTTTAGTGAAATTAAAGGGTGCAGACATTTTTGTAGACCTTAAGCTTAAATTAGTATATCAGTTGGTTGACTATGTTGATCTCATCACACGAAAAGAATGAAATAATATAGTTCCTACTAAAAGAAATACGATGACAGTAAACAAAATCCAATTCAAATCCTAATTGTTAAAATCCATGTCTTTCTAAGAAAAAACATCCACTAAATCGAATAAAAGACGGGTCTTAATAAAAATTTATGATAAAACGACAAAATTACGTTTGATATATGTGCGAAATTGGATTCATAATATTCGAACATGTAAGAGATTGGTTAGTTTTAGACGGAGAGAAGTCTTTTAAATTTTTTTTACTAAAGCCAATTATGATATGGAAATTTAGAGTAAAAATGTGTTGAATTAAGCATATTAGTGTGCGAGATTTAGAGACTAAATCAATTTATTATTAGAATGACACGTTAATTATAACTTTTTAATTTTGTACATAGTTATTTTTTTATTAGAAACCGTGACATATTTCCCATTTTATGAGAGACCAACTCATATTTGTTTTGGTAAGTGGATATATAACCATATGTATACAATTAATAGTACAATTTTGAGCTTTATTTTTAATAGAAATATCGAGTTTAAATGGAAAAAAATTTGAGTTATATTGTAAAGTTTATTAACTTCTTTACAAAAATATTGAACTTAGAAAATTATTATACATCTAAAATATATAATACATATAAGTTCAACTATATTTTGATACCTAAAAAAACACTATTATGGGTCAAACCCAGGACATCAACAGCACTCCAATTTTTCGTCATATGTTTACCATTTTGCTATTGCAGGCAATTGATCTTTTCTTTATTCACAAGTTAACCTAGGCCATAGCCCATGGCCCATTCGACCTGACCGGGTTTCATCCCTGGGCGGAAGTAGTGAGGGTCTAATAGTAGTGATAACGACTATAATAAAAGTAACAATACTAACAATAAAAAAAGCACGTATATATGGACAATTAGTTAATCAATGGATTTAAGTAAATTATTAATAAAGAGAATAATAAATTTGTCTCATAAATTATTTCATCATAATGTTACGATATTTCACAGGAAAATATACATTAATTAATGAGTTATACAACTTTAAATAATTTTATTTAATTTATAAATTTTAATATTAAACAGAGATAGCTCGGATGAGATCGAACACCCATACTATTATTTATCAACTTAACATGCAAAAACCATAAATTATTTTACGAGATGCCTAATTACAAATTTTGGCTACGACGTTTGAAGGATGCGAATTGCGAACGTATGATGATTGATGACTAAAGTATATTTAACTTTTGTCATCAACAATTATTGGCAAATGGCAATATAATAATCCTATTCCGATTTTCGTACTACTTTATGATAATGACATAAAATGCCCAAGACACGTTAATCCGAATCTGTTGTTCTTCAAATGCCCAATAAAAACCGTATATTACTGCATGGCTATAGCCTATAGCGACATAACTCACTCCAAACATACGTAAAACCAAAATATTTTGGAAACTATTAAAAGATAAATAAATTAAATTAAATTTCCACAAAAAAATATATTATTCCATTATTGTTTTGATTTAATATAATGCATATATGTAATATATTTATATAAAATATATATTTTTAAAAATTGTATGACTAAATAGTAAATAAAGAATTGTAGTAATATTGGATAAGTGATATGATAACAATTACTCATTTGAATAGTCGAAGTAACAATATTCGCAGCGAGGCGGTGTAATGAAAGTAATAAAAGTAACAAAGGGAGTAGGCGAAATTATCAATATTAATGCGGCAGTAGTGAAAGCAACAATAATTACAACGGAAATAGTAAGAGTATCCGTAGTAATAACGACTGCAATAAAAGTAGCAATATTAATAACAACAAAAGAAAGTATATATGAACAATTATGGGTTGTTTGGTTGCCTTTTAAAATCACCGGAATTGGAAAATCACGGGAAGTGGAAAAACCGGGTCTTGTTTGGTTGCCCAATTTATGAGAATTAAAACTTCCCATGGAACTCTAATTCTTACATAATGTAGGAAGTTACTTACCTAGCCCCCTCTAGCTAATTGGAAGTTTCCGCATGAATTGAAGTTCCTACATTCAACCAAACAACATTTACATAATTCACGTGATTTTCAAGTACATATGAATTTAATCTTCCCGGGAATTTTATCTTCCCATGTCGAACCAAACGACCCCTTAGGATCAATCGATTCAAGTAAAATAATAATAATAACAGGGGTAGTGAATTTATCTCATAATTTATTTCATCGTAGTTTAAGATATGTTATAAGAAAATATATTAGTATATCGGCTATACAACTTTAAAATAGTTTTATTTAATTTATAAATTTTAGAGTAAATTAGATTCTACTCCCTTTTGAAATCAAAATTTTTAAAATTACTCCCTTTTGAATTTTTTCCTAAACTTATTTACTTAAGTTGCATTATTTACTAAAATTACACCATTAAATTGCACTTTTTCCTAAAATTGCTTCAAAAATCCGATTTGAGTTGATTTATTTCCTCTGTTTTTGAACCCCTTACATTTGTTACATATTTATATCTTCCAAAGTATAGATATGTCAAGCTACAAAAGGAATATGTTTAAAAATAGACGAAATAAGTCACTAAAAGTGGAGTTTGGAGCAATTTTAGTAAAAAAATGCAACTTAATGGAGTAATTTTAAGAAAAAAAATTCAAAAAGAAATAATTTTAAAAATTTTGATTTCAAAAGGATTAAAATCTAATTTACTCTAAATTTTAATGCTAAATAGAGATAGCTCGGACGAGGTCGAACACCCATACTATTATTTACCAACTCGACATGCAACAACCATAAATTATTTTACATGATACCTAATTAGAGATTTTGGCATTCAACGTTTTTAAATTACGTATGTACGATGATTGATGGCTAAAATATATTTAAATTTTGCCAGCCACAATTATTGGCAAATGGCAATTTAATAATCCGTACTACATAAGATGATAATGACATATAATGCCCTATAAAAAGCGTATATTACTGCATGGCTTTAGCAATATAACTCAATCCAAACATAAAACGAAAATATAAAAGTAGATTACAAAAAGAAAAGTGAGATATGGAGATGAAAAACAAAAGCATAGTGTTAATGGTTGCCCTAGTGATGCTCTGCAGCATGCTCGAGGTGAGCCTAGGTGTCCGACAATTTGAACCATTGTCGGACATAATGTTGCAGGGCATCCAGGTCAACGGCAGAGCTCTCACATGCGTTGGTTTATTCGAACCTTGTGGTCCATGGTACCCATGTTGTGAGCCCTGTGGTTGCGACCTAACCCTATCCGGCTTTAGATGCAACCCTAATTTCGGGCAAAGTTGTTAATCAACAACTTCAAGTACTACGTACTATTCCACCTCAATATGTAATATGTTGCCCTAAATATCATGTTATAAATGATAAAAGTAAGCCTTTATTTATGTATTTTTTTCTAAAATAATGGTTTGATATAAAGGAAACCAAAGGTTGGAGTGGTTGACGAATTGAAAAAGGTTTCGATCTTTGGTCATGACTCGTAAGTGTCATCATCGATCTCCCGATGACTTTTTATTACCAGTTCAGCTAGTTGATACTCGACCATATTAGTTTCTAAATGTGCTTTGAATGTCTATAAATAATGAATGTGTAATGTCTATATATGACTCTCTTTACCTATGTATATTGTATGCATAAAAAGCATAGCATAGAGATTGAGATGTTATCTTCCCTTTATGTATATATATTGTAACACACTTTTGTCACCCTATATAGTTACTTTATTGTCTTAGCTTATGCTTATGCTTTTGATAAAATAAGTGTATTTGACCAAATGAGTCAAATGCCAACTGTATAACTACTTATGTAGTGTATCCATCTGCCAAAAAAAAAATATGTATATTGTACTGCTTGTTACGAAGTAATAAAAATTTGGTGTTTTTTTTACGGGTGTTAATATATTCCCTTCGTTGCCACTTGCGATCACTTGTTTACTTTTACTTTTGAAATTATCGATTTTGAAATTGCAATGTTTAGTGAAATTAAAGGTAGTGCATGTCAAAGATAATATCTCAAGTCAAGATAAGATCTCAACAATTCAATATGCAAAGATATGAGATCCACAATTATAGGAGTCATTCATGGAAATTATTCAAACATACGTTACCTTTGCTTTGTAAATATTTTCTTTCCTTCTTTTGTGTTATTCTTTTATTTGTTTCCTTCTTTAGCTCAACCACCATATCTCTAGTATCCTACTTTACCTCATGTACTTCCCTATATAAAACATTGTACGTAGTCTACTTCTTTATTCAATACAATTATAATATTTACATATACTTTATATGGTATCAGGAATCACATCGATCCTTCTACTACTCACCATTTCCGCTGCCTTACACCAAACTGATATACCCATGGCAACCACTAGCATTCAAATACCCAATACTGCCGAACCCACAAAACCACTTCTCTCCGTATCATTCCCAACCTGTACCAAATTAACCCCGACTAATTATCGCTCCTGGCATTACCAAATCAGTCGACTCTTTCTTGGGTTCGGCCTATTCTCGTACCTTGACGGTACCACCACTCCACCACCGAAAACCATTACGCCAGCCGCCACTACCACCACGCCGGAACCACAACCAAAATCCAACCCAGCCTACGAAACTTGGTTTCGACAAGATCAATTAATTCTAGGCGCGCTTGCAGGAACCTTAGACGACACCGTCGCACCCGTCCTACTAGACGCCACCACGTCCCACGAGGCTTGGAACACCCTCAAAACCACCTACGCCAATCCGTCACGAGGGCACATCCTTCAGGTAAAAGACCGTCTCCGTACCATTTCTCACCAAGGCAAAACCATTTCTGAGTATATGCTAGCTATCAAAGAATGCACCACTCAACTAGCCCAATTAGGACAACCACTCGATAACGAAGATATAACCTCTCAAATTATCAATGGCCTTGACTATAATCTTTATAAACCCGTCATCGATGCAGTTCGTGCTCGTGACTCACCAATATCCTTTGAATTATTCCACGAAAAACTAATTCAACATGAACTCACAATCAAAAATCAACCAAACTCTACCATCACCAACGTTTTCCAGCCCACTGCTCACGCCGCATACACCAATAACCGAACTTACTCGACCAACACCAACTACCAACGAAATCAATACTCCAATACCCACACCCAGCCGCGCCAAAATTACCAGCACCAAAACTCGTATCAAAACCGTGCCACCAATTCACCCAACAATACCTTCCGCGGCCGCTGTCAATATTGTCGTGCCTCAGGTCATGTTATTAGTTATTGCCCGGATTTCAAAAAAGACTACCCTAATGTTGTGTTCCCACCACCACCATCTCGTCAGCCACCACGCCCTACTGCGAACACAGCCACCACCTCCAACAATACCTCCACTTCTTACCTTATCGACAGCGGTGCCTCTAATCACATTACAAACGACCTTGAAACTCTCGCCTTTCATACCCCGTATGATGGACCTGACGATCTTGTGATTGGCGACGGATCATCACTCTCCATTTCGCACCTTGGTTCTTTTTCTATCCTTCACTCTCATCATTCTTTAACTTTTAATAATGTGCTTTTCGTTTCAAAAATAGCCCGACCTCTAATTTCTGTCTCACAATTCTGTAAAGATAACCATGCTTACGCTATTTTTTCTTCTACCTCTTTTTGCTTTAAGGAAATCAAGACGGGGGAAACTCTGCTTGAAGGACCATTCCTTGATGGGTCGTACCAATGGCAACCCTCCACCAAGCCGCCTCAAGCCTTAGTCGTCAATAAATCCTCGAGTATTTTGTGGCATACTCGTTTAGGACACCCTTCAAATTCCGTTTTAAGTTTGTTAAATTCTAGCTTTAATTTCAATTTTTCTGTTTCGAGTTTATCGCATTGCAATTCGTGCTTAATTAACAAAAGCCACAAGTTACCTTTTTCTATCTCAACTCTACGTTCTACTGCACCTCTAGATCTCATATTTTCTGACGTCTGGACGTCACCCATCATTTCCGTTGAATCATATAAATACTATGTCATTTTTGTCGATCATTATTTTACTCATTATTTTTGGTTATATCCATTAAAAAATAAATCCGACACAGCTATCACATTTCACCGCTTCAAAGCCATCGTTGAAAAGTTTTTTAACCGTCCTATTCGCCAATTTTACTCAGATAATGGTGGGGAGTATGTAAAATTTAATCCAGACCTACAAAACCTTGGCATAACTCATCTTACGTCCCCGCCACACACCCCTGAGCACAATGGCTTTGCGGAACGCCGTCACAGACATATTGTTGAAACCGGACTAGCTTTACTCACCCAATCCCGAATGCCAACTAGCTATTGGCCTTTTGCCTTCTCCACTGCAACTTATTTAATAAACAGACTGCCTACTCCTACTCTCAACAATCAATCACCTTATCACTTCCTCTTTGGTCAACATCCGAACTACCACAAATTGCGCCCCTTCGGTTGTCTTTGCTACCCGTGGCTAAAACCTTATACTCACCATAAACTTGAACCTAAGTCAACCCCTTGTGTTTTTGTTGGTTACTCACAAACCCAAAGTGCATATCTCTGTTATAACCCGGTCACCAAACGCTTATACACCTCGAGACACGTTCGTTTCGTTGAACTCGAATTTCCCTACCTTGACCTCTCCAAAGCCACACCGTAGTCGACCCCCACCCCAACCCAATGGTGCAACCTGACCATACCACTCCTACCACCCCCTGCCCAACCCCTCGAACCCACTGCCCAACCCAACGCACCCCCTGCTCCACTCCCTGAATCCCCTGCTCCAGCCCTTGAACCCCCTGCCCGTGAGTCACCCTCTCCCTCTGTGTCTATCTCTGCCTCCCCTACCCAAACCAGTCCCGTCACCTCAACCTCATCCACCCCTTACACAGCCTCGCCTCCTGTGAACCCCCCACCGCCCCCACCTCCACCCCCACCCTCACCCATCCATCGTACAAGACTCTCTAACAACATTGTTAAACCAAACCCCAAATATTTTAAACCTCCACACCAGGCCAATACGGCCACCACTGCTCAAACCTATACCACACCCACAACCACTAAACAAGCTCTCTTAAATCCTCAATGGCGCCAGGCCATGACAGATGAGTTTGACGCCTTAAAACGCAACGAAACTTGGACTCTCGTTCCACCGAACCAAGCCCCGAATGTTGTGGGTTGCAAATGGGTAGATCGCATCAAATATAATCCGGATGGAACACTCAAGCAACACAAGGCTCGTCTTGTAGCCAAAGGTTTTCATCAAAGGCCAGGAATTGACTACTCGGAAACGTTTAGTCCCGCTATTAAACCAACTACTATTCGATTAATTCTTACACTTGCGGTCACAAACAAATGGCATTTACATCAAATTGATATTAACAACGCTTTTTTGCAGGGAAGACTGACCGAATCGATTTTTATGAGCCAACCAGCTGGCTTCGTTGATAATACTAACCCAACCTATGTTTGCAGGCTCAACAAGGCCATCTATGGCCTCAAACAAGCCCCACGTGCATGGTACACCGAGTTAAAAAATTATCTCATCTCGTCAGGTTTCCGAAATTCTTTGTCTGATCCATCTCTAATTATTTTAACCACCACTCAAATCACATTATTTGTTTTAATTTATGTAGACGATATCATTGTCACCGGCCCAAATAAAACTCACATCACAAATTTTATTACACAAATTTCACAAAAGTTTTCCTTAAAAGATCTAGGTCCCTTATCCTATTTCTTAGGCATAGAAGTCACACCAACAAAAAATGGCTTACACCTCAACCAAATCAAATATTTACATGACCTTCTAGCCAAATATCACATGGACAATTCAAAACCAGCAACAACTCCTATGCTCACACATCCACCACTAGTCAAAGAACCACACGCCCCCATCGAAAATGAGTCCGACTATCGCTCCATAGTTGGTAGTCTACAATATCTGTCCCTTACACGACCCGACATCGCTTTCTCAGTCAACAAATTAGCCCAATTTTTAACCCACCCAACCGCGGCCCATTGGGCCGCCCTCAAACGCCTACTGCGGTATTTAAACGGTACTTTACACCTCGGCATTCACTTGTCAAATACGTCCCCCATATGCCTTCATGCCTACTGTGATGCTGATTGGGGAGGTGATCCTCAAGACTACCTATCTACCACAGGCTACCTCATCTACTTAGGTAGTAACCCTATCTCCTGGTCCGCTAAGAAACAAAAAGCGGTTTCATGTTCCTCAACCGAAGCTGAGTTTAGGGCTGTTGCTAGCACTTCTGCGGAGCTTATATGGCTCCAAAATCTCCTGCAAGAACTCGGCATTTCCACTACTAAACCGCCCCAGATTTATTGTGATAATTTAAGCACCACTACATACTCCGCAAACCCGGTATTTCATTCGCGAATGAAGCATGTTGCCCTTGCTTTTCACTTCGTCAAGGAGCAAATTCGAAAAGGGCAAATACGGGTCCAGCATATAAACGGGTCGGATCAACTCGCGGACACGCTGACAAAACCGCTCCATAAGCCTCGGTTCCTCTTCTTATCTTCCAAGATTGGCTTCGTTATCGACCGTCCATCTTGAGCGGGAATGTCAAAGATAATATCTCAAGTCAAGATAAGATCTCAACAATTCAATATGCAAAGATATGAGATCCACAATTATAGGAGTCATTCATGGAAATTATTCAAACATACGTTACCTTTGCTTTGTAAATATTTCCTTTCCTTCTTTTGTGTTATTCTTTTATTTGTTTCCTTCTTTAGCTCAACCACCATATCTCTAGTATCCTACTTTACCTCATGTACTTCCCTATATAAAACATTGTACGTAGTCTACTTCTTTATTCAATACAATTATAATATTTACATATACTTTATAGTGCAGACATTTTTGTAGACCTTAGCATATCAGTTGGTTGTCTATACGAAATAATATAGTTCCTACTAAAAGAAATACGATGACGGTAAACCAAGCAAATCTTATCCAAATCTTAATTGTTAAAATCCCTCCGTTCTTAAGAAAAAATCATCAACTAAATCGAATAAAAGGCGGATCTTAATAAAAATTTACAATAAAACGACAAAATTACATTTGATATGTGCGAATTAGGATTCATAATATTCGAACAACTAAAAGATTGGTTAGTTTTAGACGGGGAGAAGTCTTTTTAATTCTTTAAAAGTCTTTTTATTTTATTTATTTTACTAAGGCTAATCATAGAAATTTAGAGTAAAAATGGGTTGAATTAACTAAATTAGTGTGCGGGATTCAGAACTACATCAATTTATTATACCGGGGGCCGAGCCTAGCAGATATAAGCAAACATGTTAGCCACAAGAAAGATCATCATAAGTTCATAACACAATAACTAGTATACTACAGTACAAGTAAGCCAAACTGAGTACTACAACAAATAGGATAACTCAACAAACAGAGTTAACATGGTACCATCTCAACATTATGAAGAGCAGCCATCATCAGAGCACTTGGCATCTACACTGAAACGACATATATTACTTACAGACAATTGTGGACTAAGTGACTAAAAAACAACATATATTACTTACAGACAATTGTCGGGAGTAAAAGACCGCTGCCGTCCTCCAACTTCAAAATTGTGGACTAAGCACAGTGGACCCAAAGGGTAGCTCCGGGTACTCGGGAAGTTGGGCCAGAGGATCCTCCTCAGACTGCTGTACTGGGAATTTAGGAAGCCATGGAGACAAAACAAGAATGAAATCCAAACTGGGAATTTTAATCCCAGTTCGAAAAAAGTTTTGTCTGTACTCGAAAACCTAGTGAATGCTGCAAAAAGCGGTCACAACCTCGCACTACTACGAGGCACATACTTACATATATACCAACAAAACAATAATGTAACAAACAAGCCTGGGTTACCTAGCGTGAAGCTTTAATTCGAATGAAACAAGCAAGGATCGAAACCAAAAACTCGAATTGCTAGTTTTATCAGTTACAACCCGAAACCAAAAACTTGAATTAAGTACTTAATAACTTACAAAACTAGCATAAATCAAACAAGGGAAGAGGGGAATTGTGATTTGCAACGCAAAAACGAATGTAACGAAGCTTGGACAAAAACCCGTAATTCAAAGTCGACTAACCCTAATTTCGAAAATAGGCTTATTAAGCGTAGATTTAAGAGGAAAGAGATTAAGTACTTACTTGTAGATGGTGATGGCACGAAATTGCATAGTAAAACGATGATGAGAATGAAGGCGATTGGTGGACTACCGGAATCGAGGGGATGTGAATCACGAACTGATGAACTGATAACTGATGAACTGATGAAGACGGTGGCTGGTGCAAGTTTGGCGTATTAGAGTATGTTTTTCAGTTTTCGCATATTACAGTATGTTTTTCAATTTTCAATTAGGTTAATGTATTAGAAGTTCTAATTTTTCAAAGTTCATCTTAAATGCGTCAGTTTCACTTTTAAACTGAAGCAAAAACTTATAAGCAAATGCGTCGATTATAGGAAACAACTGAAGCAACATTATATTTTTAGGCATAAACGTCAGTTTTGGGCACAACTGACGCAAAAACTAAGTACTTTTTGCATCAGTTCTTTATTAAGAACTGACGCAAATAAGTTTCTTATGGTGTAAAATTGGACTCCCGCCAAAATTAAGTACTTTTTGCATCAGTTCTTTTAGAACCGACGTAAATCACTTGACGCAATAGAGTATTTTTGTACTAGTGGACTGACCCTTTTTAATTATGTACATTGTTATTTTTTTATTATAAACGGTAACATTTTTCTCATCTTATGAGAGATCAACTCATATTTGTTTCAGTAAGTAGATATACAACCAGATGTATACAATTGATAGTACTTATTTCGAGTTTTTTAATTGAAATATCGAGTTTAAGTGGAAAGAATATGAGCTATATTGTAAAGTTTATGAACTCCTTTACAAAAATATTTAGCTTAGAAAAGTATTATACAACTAAAACATAATACATATAAATTCAACCATATTTTGATTTTAATGTCAAAAAATTAAAATACAACTCAAAATAGTTTAAAAGCTCAAAAAAATTATATTTGGTTATATACTCCTTTTTGTGTATTTGAATTGGTGCACATTTATCTCGTTTTTACTACATTGATAGATGTGTATTGTTATCTTGGAGAAAAATGAACGTACATCGGCTGTAATACCTCAAATTTACTCTTTTTTGAGCATCTATATTTTTATCGAGCTTATTACCTTAAATTTTAATTGTTTTTAGGCATGTGTATTTTTTATGAAATTATTTGAGTTTATAAGTAAAAATTTTAATTTTTTTCCGTTAAAACTCAAATTTAACCAAGTTTGTATGTAATTTTTTGAGTGTAATGTTAGTAAATGAACTCGTAAATTAAACTTTATATCAAAAGTTATATAGCTTTTAAAACTAAACTAAAAAATTTTATTATATGAAAGAGAAATACGGAATAGTACTTATAAATTAAAGTAAATATAGAAAAATACAAATACAATGTCTTATGTCAATAAAATGGTAAAAGATGAGCTCTTTAAGTTTGATATTGATTCAATTTGTGTTCTCTTAAAATATTTGTAAGTATCTTATATATATACATGAAGTCACCATGACATAGTTGATAGAGGTATCCCTGACAGCAACACCCACGTGTTTACATTTTTTTGATTTGTGATTCAACCCCAGACCTCCAGATGAATTAACAAGATCTCAACCATTGGATCTCTTACTTTTGTTGTTAAATTGAGTACTAATATTTGTTATATTAACCAAAAGAAATATTTTTTTGACATATATTTAGAATTTAAAATATTTTAGAGAATTTTTTATTCTTTTACGTATATAATAATAATTAATTTAGGAAAAAAATTATAAAAATGTTGTGTTAGACGCGCATGTGCGTTTAAAAAAAATAGTGTCTCGTCTCTAATTTTCTGGGTCCGCCACTGATGTCTCAGACCGCGTAAAGACCGACCGTATTATTAAGGTCTCAGAGAGGACTCGTCAACACTTTTCTGAGGTGCGTATTGAGTTTTCATGTAGTAGCAGACTAGCGGTATAACGACACTCTTGACTCTTCTTAAGCGGGTCATCCTCTCAAAATTTATAAAAGCGTCGTTGAATGAACATCATCCATACACACAATGTTATACCCTAAAATTGATCATTTTACTCACCAACATGTGGCGCCTTACGAGTGGACTAAGCATTTGGAGGGTCAAAGTCAACAGGATGCGAAGAGTACAAGAGAAGGAAGTAAGAGCGCGGGAAAGGAGAAAAGCCTGCAGCATCAAACCCAATGTTACCCGAAATACACAAGCAAGAGGGGGCTGTAGAGTAAAGAAGGATGAAAAAGAAGCCAGAAGAAGAGGGCAATGGACCGTTGGACAAAGGTTGGTCCCAACGGTCCACAAAGAAGCTACATGTATAAATACACTCAATGTATGCAATGTAAGGGGGATCCCATGACCTAGAACACATATCTCACTAAAACCTGGCAAAATACTGGTAATCGGTTCCACACTCTGCAAGAGCTTTCTAGTAGAACTTGAAGGAACTCCATCCTCCCGCGGTTTTTCCTCTTGGAGTTTCCGCGTCATCAATCTTCTTGCCTTCATTACTTCTTCTCTATTACTTGTCCACACATTATCAACCTAAAAACTGATCTTACTTAGTCATCGAATCATTATAACCTCCAACTCGACATTAGGTAATTTTTGACCTAAACATTTTGGCGCCCATCGTGGGGCTATAGTGATTATTCGACCAAAAAAGTAAGAAAAACCTAACTCACAACAAACATCCTCAAAATGACAAACACAACTCCCCAGATGACCTCACAGTCCACCTCTTCAGTGGTGAACACTGCTAGTAGCAATGTCACCTCCACCTCAATGAGGGGCTCTGGAAACCCCACTAGCAGCGACGATGGTGCCCCTCAGCAGCAGCGCCCCTCAGGTGAAACCAGCCACCACCTCGGATGGAGCAGCAGCGACCAACCCAGGTGATACCGGTGGAGCAACACCAACGTCGGCTATGTGGAAAACCATGATGGAAGGAATGAGTGCCCTTCATCAAGCGGTGGATAGCCTGAAGAAGGACAACCAGGAGTTGCGGAACCTAACCATAAGCAGAAGCCAACCCCCACCCACCAGCGGGATACCAGATGCGGGACCCAGGATCCCGAGACCTCCAGGAAACAGGAGCGAGCCAAGGGCCATCCCCACAGAGTTGGTCACTAGGCTGGACCTCACAGGGGTCACTCCATCAGAAAGAATCACACCCAGCGGGTTGGGATACCTCTCCTTTGACTTCGACTCACCTCCACCGCAGATAAGAGCCCCAGGTAATGAACTCGTGAGATTACCTGTTAGCACTAACCACCATGGTCATGCAGGATTACCCTCCGGGCCAACCCCAGGATGGACGCAGGGAGAAGGATCGTCAACAAGACACCCGCTCTTACTGGGGGCTGGGCCATCCGGATGCACCGCCCAGCAGACGCCGCTGATAGTACACACCACCCCTCTCAATCAACCAATAGTCAGTCAGGCCTCTGGAGCCTACGGGCATGCACCTCCCACCCTTCCTCCTTGGAACCTCACTAACCCTATTGCATGATCTGATCCTTGGGAGCAGCGATACAAGGAGCTGTGGGACCTGGTCAACCGCATACCAGGAGTACCAAGGCCCCTGGAGAAGGCCGCCCCATATAGTTACGCTGACTCACCATTCACCCATAACATAGTTTCAATGGACGTGCCTAAAGGTTTTACTCCTCCCAACATGGCGAACTACGATGGAACAGCCGACCCGATAGACCATGTCAACCAGCATAAACAGAAGATGATGGTGGTAACCGCTTCTGGACCCCTGAAAGAGGTATGCATGTGCAAGGGATTCAGATCCACTCTTTCAGGAGCGGCCCTCCAGTGGTTCGTCAGTCTCCCTTCGCGGAACTGGTGAATGCGTTCAACCAGCAGTTCGCTAGCAGCAGGAAGCCAGAGAAGCAAACAAATGACCTTTACCAGATCCAGCAGGATGAAAGAGAGTCGACCAAGGATTACTTGGCCATGTTCAACAAAGAGATGATGTCCATACCCAACTGCGACGTGAAGACTGCCATCCACGCCTTCCGCTGGGGGCTGCCACAGGGCTCGGACCTATACAAAGAGCTAACCAAGTGGACATGCACGGCGTTCGCTCAGGTTCAACAGAAGGCGTTAGATGCCATTCGACTGGAGGAAGACGCTGGGCCGAGGAGAATCAACTGAAGCACTGCATCCACCGGCAGAAAGGCACCGGCAGAAAGGCAGGAGAGGTCGAAACCCTACATCAGGCCAATACACAAGGTCTCTGGAGGAAAAAGCTGGAAGAACGACCCGAACCTGCCACCCAAGGTACAAGAGTATGGTTTTACTGTCAATCTTGCAGGAGTAATCAAGGTCCTGAAGGAACTGGGAGAAAAAGTCAAATAGCCCAACAAAAGGGCGGAGGAAAGAAGTAAGGATGGGAGGGACACCAGCTTGAGGTGCGACTTCCACAATGAGGACATTGGGCACACCACGAAGGACTGCATCACCCTCCGAAAGGAGGTCAGGTACCAGTACGAACAAGGGAACCTGAACCACATTTTGCCCAAGGGAACCAAGGTAAACGCGGCTCGTCAGGTAGCACCCTCCAGCCCTCCTATTTGCACTAGAACCATTAACGTGATAACAGGAGGCTCGGAGTTGTGTGGGCTTACATACTCCGCCGCCAAGAGACATGCGGCCAAAACCAAGGGAGACAAAGCAGAGTTTTCGTGCAGAATCAACACCCAGGATCTGCCAGCTGTCAGTTGCGACGAAACGGACGTCGAGGAGGGTGTAGAATACCACGATGACGCCCTAATCATCACCCTATCCATAGGGAACTCCAGGGTAAAGAAAATCATGGTGGATACTGGAAGCTCGGTCAACATCATCATGCTGGAAACCCTGAAGAGCATGGGGTTCGGTAAAGCAGACCTGACCAAGAAGACGGTACCACTGGTAGGGTTTAGCGGAGAAACCAAGCACTCCCTGGGAGAAATCCTTATCCCGACCTATGTCGGTGGAGTCAACAAGCAGGTAACGTACCTAGTGATTGATGGCCCCTCTACCTATAAAGTTATCCTTGGCAGGCCTTGGATACACGACATGAAGGCCATCCTATCTTTGTACCACCAGTGCCTCAAATTCCCCACACCATGGGGAGTCCAGACGATAAGAGGAAGCCAAGAAGAAGCGAGGATCTGCTACAAAGTGGCACTCAAACCAACAGTCGTCCCTCCCCTAGCATAGCAATCACAGGAGAAGCAGTTCAGGGAGACTTACGAGGAGCCTCCTCAGGTGGAATTAGAGGAAATCCCCCTGGACCCACTGCATCCAGAAAGAAAAGTGCTGGTAGGAGCAGAGTGTACAGGTACTACCCGGTCAGAACTGTTAACGTTATTAAAATCTAACATTGATTATTTTGCATGGTCCCACGATGACATGGTGGGAATAGATCCAAATATAATCTCGCACAAATTAAGCGTGAATCCCGGCTACAAGCCAGTTCAGCAAAAGAGGAGGAAGTTTGTCGCAGAAAAAAACCAGGTGATAAACCAGGAGGTAGATGACCTCCTGGCTGCAGGAAAGATTAGGGAGGTAAAATATCCAGAGTAGTTGTCAAATATGGTGGTCGTTCCCAAGAAGAATGGGAAATGGAGGGTGTGCGTAGACTTCACCGACCTAAACAAAGCATGCCCCAAAGACCCATTCCCTCTTCCGCACATAGACGCCATGGTGGACGCCACAGCAGGCCACGAAATGCTGACATTCCTGGACGCTTGGAGTGGGTACAACCAGATAAAGATGCATCTAGAGGACCAGGAGAAAACCGCCTTCATATCTGAACGAGGTATCTATTGCTATAATGTTATGTCGTTTGGACTAAAAAATGCAGGTTCTACCTACCAGAGGCTGGTAAACATGATGTTCAAGGAACAGATAGGCAAGACCATGGAAGTCTACATAGAAGACATGGTAGTCAAATCCAAAGCAGCCAGCCAGCACGTCCAGCATCTGGAAGAAACCTTCGGCATATTAAAAAAGTATCAAATGAAGTTAAACCCTTCCAAGTGCACGTTCGGCGTATCCAGCGGGAAGTTTCTGGGATACCTAGTGACGCAGAGAGGGATCGAGGCAAGCACCGAGCAGATCAAGGCACTACTCCAGCTAGAGTCCCCTAGAAACCAAAAGACGTGCAGAAGTTGACCGGCAGAGTAGCCGCCCTCAACAGATTCATATCCAGATCTTCCGACAGATGCAGGCTGTTCTATGACATACTACGCAAGAGTCAGAGGTTTGAGTGGACGGAGGAGCATGAAAAGGCGTTCACTGAGCTGAAACACTACCTCAGCACTCCTCCACTCCTGTCCAGGCCGGAGCCAAGAGAGCCTATGTACCTGTATCTATCAGTGATCGAGGTAGCAGTTAGTGCAGTTCTAGTGCGGGAGCACGAAGGAGTCCGGCACCCAGTCTATTACGTCAGTAAGTCTCTGCTTCCTGCAGAGACCAGGTACACAGCCCCTGAAAAACTCGTCCTTGCTTTAGTTATGGCCTCATACAAGCTGAGGCCCTACTTCGAGTCCCACTCTATATCGGTCCTGACTAGCTACCCCTGAGACCCATATTGGGCAAACCAGAACTATCTGGAAGAATGTCCAAATGGTCTGTCCACTTGAGTGGCTACGACTTTAAATTTGAAACCAGAACTGTGATAAAATCACAAGCTCTTACAGATTTTGTCTCTAATTTTAGCCCAGGGTTAGAGAATGAGGCAGCCAGGGAAATCATACCTCCAGAAATGGACTCCGAGGAAAATTGTTGGACGTTGTACGTGGACGGAGCCTCCAACAGCCGGGGACCAGGAGTAGGGATGGTGCTCAGATCCCCTCAAGGAGACATGATAGTCCAGGCAGTACGGTACGAGTTCCAAGCAACCAACAACGTGGCGGAATACGAGGCCCTAATACAAGGACTCCAGCTGGCCCTAGACCTCAAAGTCAAATACCTACAAGCATTTAGTGATTCACAACTCATAGTGAACCACGTCAATGGTGAATACGAGGCTAAGGACCCCAGAATGATGGCCTATCTGGAGGTGGTCAGGGACAAGAAAACCAGATTTGTCACCTTCAAGATAGAACAGATACCCAGAGAACAGAATGCAGAGGCAGACGTGCTGGCCAATCTGGGTGCCACATTCAAACCAGGAGACATCTCCTTTATCCCAATAACCCACGTGCTGGAACCCTCAACTTCCCAGGAAAACCAGGAAGTTGAAACCTCCAGCACCTAGTAGGAAGCAGGACTAGGCGTTCTTAGCAACATCGCAGAGCAGCGAGAACCTGACGACTGGAGGAAACCCTACCAGGATTGGCTGCAGAATGGAACCCTTCCGGCAGACAAGAAAGAAGCAATAGGATTCAGAATGAAGGCTTCCAGGTTTATTCTAATAGATGGTGTGTTGTTCAGGAAATCGCTTGCAGGACCTAATCTAAGATGTCTGGGCGAAAAGAAAGGACAGACGGTCTTGCATGACCTCCACAGAGGGGACTGTGGAAATCATGCAGGGGGTAGGAGCATGTCCAATAAAGCAATCAGGATGGGATACTTCTGACCGACAGTACGAAGAGACGAGGTGGAACTCGCCAAAACATGCGAAGCCTGCCAGAAGCACGCACCTGTCATACGCCAACCTGTTGAACCCCTGCACCCAGTCACATCGGCTTGGCCCTTTATGAAGTGGGGAATGGACATTGTAGGACCATTATCCAGAGCACCGGGGAACAGAACCTACATGCTCGCGTTAACGGACTATTTCTCCAAGTGGATAGAGGCAGAAGCCTTCCCGCAGGTTACAGAAAATCAGGTGATATCTTTCCTTAAGCGTAACATAATCTGCAGGTTTGGCATACCGTTTGAGATAGTTTGCGATAATGGCTCACAATTCATATCTAACAAAACAGAAGCATTTTGCACTAGTTGGAATATTACTCTACTAAAATCTGCTCCTAGATACCCGCAGACAAATGGCCAGGCCGAATCCAGCAACAAAATTGTCATAGATAACATGAAGAAGAGGCTGGAAGAAGCTGGGGGCAAGTGGGCAGATGAGCTACCTCTGGTCCTATGGTCTGACAGAACCACGCCCAAAACAGCAACAGGCCAAACCCCTTTTAGCCTGGTGTTTGGAGCAGAAGTAGTCATTCCAGCAGAAGTGAAGGTACCAACCCAAAGATACGGCTGCCTGGCAGAAGAACGCAATCAGGTAGAAATGGCCAGCAGCCTGGACATAGTCGATGAACTCAGAACCAGCGCCGCCATCAGAATGGCAGCCTACAAGCAGATGATAGCCCGAAGCTACAACAAGAATGTCAAGATCAGAACCCTCTAAGTAGGAGATCTGGTCCTCAGAAAAGTCTTCCAGAATACAAAGAACCAGAAAGCCGGGAAATTCGCCTACAACTGGGAAGGGCCTTACCAAGTGGAAAGCACAACAGGAAGTGGATCTTACAGACTGATGGATATGGAGGGGAACATGGTGCCCAGACCCTGGAACATCCTCCACCTCAAAAAATATCATGTCTGAAAGAAGGAAAACGCCTTGGCACACCAACATCATCAGCACCCAGAATCTAGGGTATTTGCCTAATTTAGCATTACTTTCATCTAAATGTATCGTCCTCAGGATCCAGCTATCCTGACGGAACTATTTTGAAATTGCACAACGTTATTTCTATGAATGAATGAAAATTCCACCAGAAGCGCAAATTTATGTGCATATTGTAACAGCCCGCATTTTCGTGATTTATATTTAAAGGCTTTTAATTATTTTAAGTAGTAAAATATATTTTTAAAGGTTTCAATTATTGTTACGGGATAAAATAATATTTTAATATTTGATGTTACTCCACTTTAAAATAACACCTTAACGTTTATTGATAAGTTAATTTTAAATGTTCCGTTAAGATCCGTCTTAAGAACCTTAAATCCTTAAGACGAATACAAACTTAGTAAATTTAAGTTCACATCTTAAAAACCCGTTCAAGTATCCTAACCCGTTTCATTTAAAACGGAAAGGACAACTCTTAAGTCCCTTAAAATCAATTTAGTCGACATACTCCTTCCTTCTCAAACAAACATACTGATATTCCATTTCCTCATAAACCTCCATAAATAATCATCTTCTTTTGCTTAGTTCTTCATCATCCGTTCATCAAATCGAGGTAATAATAACATTTTCGGAATCCTCATCGAATTTGCAAGCCATCTATCACTTTCGTTTTTCAAATCCTTCACTTCGAATTTCGGACTGTTTTTGTGGAATTCGACTTTCAGCCCCTTAATCTCGTTTTTCGTGATTTTAGGCGTGGGCTTGGACGACCCGGAAGTGGATAGCTTCATCCTAGAGGAAGATCTTTGAGCCGGATTGCTTTTGAGGTGAAGATTACGAGTAACTCGGCCTTTTTTTTAAAATAACAAGTTTTGTTGTGTTCTTGTTGATGTTTCTGATTTTTGTTTTAGTTGAATGATTTATGGACTTAGTAACATGTTTAGGAATGTTCTTATGTGAGGAATTCATGCCTTGTTGATGTTTCACATGTTCATGAACTAATTTCAGAAATTTCATGTTTTGCGACGGATACAATATATAATCGTATTGAGGATTGCTTGTTATGGGTTGAATTGCTGTTAGTTAGTGTTAATAAGTGATTGGTAATATTGTGTAAACTTCACTTGTAGCGATTCTTAAGAATTGGTGTCGATTTAATGAGTTTTGCAATAGGCTGGAAAGTGCGAATTTTGCGTACAGGCTCTATGAGCCGGTCGACCGACCGGCCGCCGGTCGACCGGTTAGGAGTGTCATTTGTTGATTTTGCGTAAAATGGTCACACACCATGTTGTCTTGTTAAAAGGGGTTTTGCAGCAAAGCTTGGAAAAAGTTTAGGGGCTGGGAATATGCGCTAGTGTCTGTTTGGGCTCACTAAAAATAAGAAAAAATCCAACCCAGAAGGCTGGTACCTGTCTTTTTGCATCTTCTTCATTCCCACCATTCCCTTCTGTCAACGTCAACTCTTTTATTTACTTTTTCTTTATTTATAAAGGAATCCCTTAAAGAAAGGGGAGAAGAGCAGAGGAGGTTCTTTTGTCGGAAACGCCCCACTTCATTGAGAACATAGGAATAGGGTTCCCAGCCGGCAGACCGGCCGCCTGCCAGCCGGCTGGGAGTGCAGTGTAGTGTGTCTTGCGAATTTTTGAGAACCTAAGATTAGGTTCCCAGCCGGCAGACCGGCCGCCTGCCAGCCGGCTGGGAGTCCTTTGTTGTTGTTTTGTTTCAAAGGAAGGAAGGCTGAGAGGGATCACCAGCCGGCCAACCGGCTGCCTGCCGACCGGCTGGGGACCCCTGTAGGTTGTTTTCAATTCGTATTTCGTTCATAACTTTTAAACGGTTGATCGGTTTTGATTGAAACTCGTTCCTTGTATCTTTGATATGTATTTGAGGTCCCCGGAGGATGGGCGACACTATATTGGGTTCGGGAATGGAGTGAGGATAAAGACCCCCCGGTCGGGTAACCGAAAGGGAAACCGGCTCTCCCTCGTCTTAGTTCCCGGGGTCAATTAAGTGTTGTTTAGTGGTTTAAGAAGTTAGAGTTATAGGTTAGTTTCTATCTTTGGATGTTAATGATTGAGTTGTATGTCGCGTGGTGGGATATGTGTTAAGTTCACCTCTGGACCCACTACGTGTTTTGTATGTCACGTGATGGGATATGTGTTAAGCTCACCTCTGGACCCATTACGTGTTTTGCTTGTGGCGTGTCAGGATATGTGTTAAGCTCACCTCTGGACCTGACACGTGATCGGTTGTCGTACACGGGATATGTGTTAAGCTCACCTCTGGACCCGCTGTGCGATAGCTGTGTATTGGGATATGTGTTAAGTTCACCTCTGGACCCAATACTTGTTTGTAGCATTGGGATATGTGTTAAGCTCACCTCTGGACCCTTTGCTTTTGGATGCATGTTGGGATATGTGTTAAGTTCACCTCTGGACCCGACATTTGTTTGTAGTGGGATATGTGTTAAGCTCACCGCTAGACCCATTACTGAATTGTGATTAGGGATATGTGTTAAGTTCACCTCTGGACCCAATACTTGTTTGTAGCATTGGGATATGTGTTAAGCTCACCTCTGGACCCTTTGCTTATGGATGATTAGGGATATGTGTTAAGTTCACCTCTGGACCCTTTGCTTATGGATGATTAGGGATATGTGTTAAGTTCACCTCTGGACCCTTTTCTTGAATTGCATGTATAGGGATATGTGTTAAGTTCACCTCTGGATCCTTTACTTGAATTGCATGTTGGGATATGTGTTAAGTTCACCTCTGGACCCGAAATTTTTTGGTAGTGGGATATGTGTTAGGTTCACCTCTGGACCCATTGCTAGTGTTATTGATGTTTATATCTGCTTGCCTTGAGATTGGTACAGTGTCAGATATGCATGATGAAGTTGATGATTTTATTACTTAATTTATAGTTTGTTCATCCAAGGCATTGGATAACTCTTTGATCGTTTTCATAAATAGTTGGACTGAAAGACCCCCGACTGGGTAACCAGTAGGGAAACCGGCTCTCCTTCCTAACGGTTTATGAAGTTGGTTGAGAGTCGTGCATTAGTGTTTGCATGATAGTATGATCAGTTATTGAGATATTGTTATACTTCACATGTTTATATATGCTGGAGTATTCTGTTTGTATTTATGTGTTATGTGTCGTTACAAAAGGTGGCTAGAAGAACTCTAGTCACTCCCCACTGATTGTGGCGTACATGTTTACATGTATGTAGGTACATGACAGGTGGTTGGCAGAGGGTTGCATGGAGCTAGCGAGCGATGATCCTAATCATCGATTGACTTACACGTTTACGTTAGCTAGACTTAGTTTACATTTCAGTTTGAGTGCCTGTAGGGATGTGCCATCCCAGGCTGATTGTATATATAAATTTTACTTTCAGTTTCAGTTTTAATTCACCTCGCATGTTAGTTATGTTAAAAAGTTTTAATTCCGCTGCATTTTAAGTACTTTGTATGTTTTAATTTTTCCGCTTTCGCGAGGGGTTTTACATTTGGTATCAGAGCCTTATTGCTCCCGACGCACTCATGTGACCCCCAACCTAACTTGACCAAATAAACAAATAATGAATGAGAGATGGGGTAGATCTACGGACTTATATTGTAGTCTGTTTATGCCTTGTTAGGAATACGTCTAACGGTTTATTCCCTTATGATTGAAAAATGACAAAGCCAACCAATGATGAGAATGCTGAGACGCAAGCCCTCATTCAAACTCTTCAGGATTGCATAGCTAGGTCGTCTATGCCTTCTTCTTCATTACAAACCTCAGGAAGTAACCAACCTGGAGGGTTGGCTTGGATTATCACCCAGATGTGGAGGAATGCAGCTAAGACATTCGACGGAGAGACCAGTGCTGCGACCCTCACCGCTTGGTTCTTTGACATGGAAAGAAACTTCATGATTTATGGTGTTCGACCTGAGGATCAGACCCGAGTGGCATCTCAGTTCTTAGTTCGTGAGGCTAGGAGTTGGTGGTTGACGATCAGTGCTCCTGCTACTCGTGACCCTACTTTCACTTGGAGTCGTTTCAAGACTCTTCTTGGATTGAGGTTTTACCATAGGGACATCCGCCAAGATAAGATGACCGAGTTCATGAACCTTCGCCAAGGAACCCTTTCTGTTCAAGCCTTCACCAATCGATTTGAGGAGATAATTCACTTCGTCCCACAGCTAGTTGAGAGAGAGGAAGACAAAGCCTATCTGTTTCGGAGCAAGCTTAATGCTGAGACTAGGAGTGTAGCCAGTGGTGACCCGACTTCTTACTTCCAGAGTTACTACAGTATCTTACGAGCGGAGGACCCTTACCAGATCTACTGTGAAGGAGCTAGAGCCTTCTCTCCTCCTCGACCACCTTTACATAGTTGTCGAAGTAAGAGACCTCTTAGTCCTCCTTCCTCCTCCTCTCCCCCTGGAAGAGGAAAGCGCCCACAGTTCCCAGTGTAACCTACTACTATTAGGCCAGGCAATAACCGCCGTGGCAGACCACGCATTTGCTACCGTTGCAGAGAACGAGGACACCTTCTTGATCAGTGCCCCCAAGGAAAGGAAGGACCCAACAGAGCCGAGGCTTCCCAGAATCGAGACATGGAACCCTCGACAGAAGCCCCCCTGAAGTGTTTTAAGTGGCGCAAAGCCCTTCATCCTAGAGTTACCTGTGACGGTAATCCTTACATATGCTACTCTTGCAAGAAGCCCGGTCATTGCTCCTTCGAATGCCCCGAGAGAAAAACCTCTATTGACAGAGCTGTCACTACTGACCCAGAGGCTGAGACCAGTGGAGCTAGAGCTGTTATGGATCAAGCTGAGACTGGAGTTCACCCTGACCCCCCCTACTGGTATGTTCATACCTACCATCTTATTTATGGTTGATGTACTCGTAGCCGTTAAGATCTTAATCTCTCCCCTTAGATTCCTGTTAATCTTCTTGGGAATCTATCTTCATTTCCTTTTTGCTCAATCTGATGACTTATTCCCAGGAACACCTCGTGCGGTAACCTACCATAGACAGACTTGGGGAATTTCTTGAGTACAGTGGTAGACTATGATTAAGAGAGTATTGTTACTTGAGGAGAAACCTAGGGAGCTTTTTGAATATGTTTTGAGTAACCCTAGTGTTGGTATGTTAGTAATATGAAGGGTAAGCGAATGATGAGATAACTGTGCTAGGTAGAGTGTTATACACGACTTTTAATGGAACTTAGGTGTGAGAACATTGGAACATTTACCGAAACTGGTGGAATTGACTGAGTGGTTGATCTTAAGTTACTTAATGGACCTTAGCATCTATCTAGTGAAGGACTTAAAGGAAATCTAGGATACATCATCAGTTTGAGAATGAATGATTCATTGAGAGATGTAAGTCCAGAAACGCGTTGATTTGGGTATGGTCATTTGTGGACCGCGATACAAGTGTAGTAGATATATCACAGGAGTTGAGTAGTCTGAGAGTTGGTTGAATCGTCATTTGGGAACTATCTGAGAGGAGTTATCTGAACTTTTGAGGAATAAATCATCGAAAGGATAATGTTGCTTCAGATTTCGAGGAACCTTGAGATCAGAATCATTTTGAGGAACTAGTCATGAGGACCAGTCATAGACTTGCTTGACTTGGAAGTTGTTACCTTAGTAAGACCTTACCATGGAATGTCCGCTTTATGGTAATAGATGACCTTGGAGAACTTAGAAATTTGAAGTACACCCCCCCCCCCCCCCCCCACCCCCATAGGATGAATTTGATGGAATAGAACTACGTAAGACTAAAGGATATAGGTAATTTTAGTCATGGCCTGTCTGATGGAGAAAAGCCATAGTATGGAAAGTTTGGTGTTCTAGCTTCAGAATTCGATGTTTTGGATGATAGAGTTCAGGTTTAGATTTATGAAGTGCGTAAACCTTGGTCTGAGGTATGTATATGAGGCTTCCACCTTAAGTGAGAGATCCTTAGCCTGGATCTAACAGATTGTGAGTAGCTAGGTGAGAGTTTTAGAGACCTTTTTGTTGGGGAACACCCTATTTTGTGGATGAGATAAGGGTAATAGGAACCGTGAACCCATTGTGAGCATCGAGGATTACTGAAATCGCCTTTTGGGATATACTAGGGATCGTTGAAGGGATGATTGATTATGAGTTGAGCGGTTAGCGTACCCATGTTTGGCAAAGGTTACCGTCTTCTTTAACCTTAGACTTGATTGTTCCAGTCCTTCAACCCTCCTTTTTTGTGTTCTTACAGCCGCGAAGCTTGAAACCCCTAACCCTTCGTGTTGAAAATAAGCTCTGCGACTGTTTCCGCGCTCTCAAACGTCTGTTTTGAAACTTGTTCCCCAATTGTTGACTTTAAAATTCACTGTTTGTAGAAAAAGCTTGATTGTTTTGAGGAATTGAAATTGTTCCTCTTCCGTTAGAAATAACTTTTCGTCATTGTTGCAATTTTATGTTCCAAAAATTTGAGAAAAAGGTTAATTTTGATGGAAACTTGATTTTGAAGAACAGAACATTTTACAATTTGGCAGACTTCAGCGTTGATTGCTGCTAGAACGTGTTATTGGAGACGTCTGATAACTCGTATTGTGCTCATCAACACCGAATCGACCTAAATTTCAAATTTTAACTGATTTAATTTTGGGACTTGTCTCAGATTTGGAATGATGGACTCTTGAATACGTAACGAGAATTCCAATATCCATTGACAAGACTTGTGCCTTGAAACCTTTTGTTTCTTGAAACCTTTTTGCAAGATAAAGATTTGGGTTATCATAACCCGCATGATATATTTTGGAAGTTGGAGTTGTTTTTGTACTTACTTCTACCTTCGAGTTTCGAGGACGAAACTTTTTGAAGATTGGGTGATTGTAACAGCACGCATTTTCGTGATTTATATTTAAAGGCTTTTAATTATTTTAAGTAGTAAAATATATTTTGAAAGGTTTCAATTATTGTTACGGGATAAAATAATATTTTAATATTTGATGTTACTCCACTTTAAAATAACACCTTAACGTTTATTGATAAGTTAATTTTAAATGTTCCGTTAAGATCCGTCTTAAGAACCTTAAGTCCTTAAGACGAATACAAACTTAGTAAATTTAAGTTCACATCTTAAAAACCCGTTCAAGTATCCTAACCCGTTTCATTTAAAACGGAAAGGACAACTCTTAAGTCCCTTAAAATCAATTTAGTCGACATACTCCTTCCTTCTCAAACAAACATACTGATATTCCATTTCCTCATAAACCTCCATAAATAATCATCTTCTTTTGCTTAGTTCTTCATCATCCGTTCATCAAATCGAGGTAATAATAACATTTTCGGAATCCTCATCGAATTTGCAAGCCATCTATCACTTTCGTTTTTCAAATCCTTCACTTCGAATTTCGGACTGTTTTTGTGGAATTCGACTTTCAGCCCCTTAATCTCGTTTTTCGTGATTTTAGGCGTGGGCTTGGACGACCCGGAAGTGGATAGCTTCATCCTAGAGGAAGATCTTTGAGCCGGATTGCTTTTGAGGTGAAGATTACGAGTAACTCGGCCTTTTTGTTAAAATAGCAAGTTTTGTTGTGTTCTTGTTGATGTTTCTGATTTTTGTTTAAGTTGAATGATTTATGGACTTAGTAACATGTTTAGGAATGTTCTTATATGAGGAATTCATGCCTTGTTGAAGTTTCACATGTTCATGAACTAATTTCAGAAATTTCATGTTTTGCGACGGATACATTATATAATCGTATTGAGGATTGTTATGGGTTGAATTGCTGTTAGTTAGTGTTAATAAGTGATTGGTAATGTTGTGTAAACTTCACTTGTAGCGATTCTTAAGAATTGGTGTCGATTTAATGAGTTTTGCAATAGGCTGGAAAGTGCGAATTTTGCGTACAGGCTCTCTGAGTCAG
This sequence comes from Silene conica, assembly GCA_029255685.2. Lineage (NCBI taxonomy): Eukaryota > Viridiplantae > Streptophyta > Magnoliopsida > Caryophyllales > Caryophyllaceae > Silene > Silene conica. The sequence goes on from CM055311.2 coordinate 75,210,197, forward strand.
CCGTCGGTCGACCGGCTAAACGTGTCATTTGTTGATTTTGCGTAAAATTGAGAACATAGGAATAGGGTTCCCAGCCGGCAGACTGGCCGCCTTCCAGCCGGCTGGGAGTGCAGTGTAGTGTGTCTTGCGAATTTTTGAGAACCTAAGATTGGGTTCCCAGCCGGCAGACCGGCCGCCTGCCAGCCGGCTGGGAGTCCTTTGTTGTTGTTTTGTTTCAAAGGAAGGAAGGCTGAGAGGGATCACCAGCCGGCTGACCGGCTGCCTGCCGACCGGCTGAGGACCCCTGTAGGTTGTTTTCAATTCGTATTTCGTTCATAACTTTTAAACGGTTGATCGGTTTTGATTGAAACTCGTTCCTTGTATCTTTGATATGTATTTTAGATCCCCGGAGGATGGGCGACACTATATTGGGTTCGGGAATGGAGTGAGGATAGAGACCCCCCGGTCGGGTAACCGAAAGGGAAACCGGCTCTCCCTCGTCTTAGTTCCCGGGGTCAATTAAGTGTTGTTTAGTGGTTTAAGAAGTTAGAGCTATAGGTTAGTTTCTATCTTTGGATGTTAATGACTGAGTTGTATGTCGCGTGGTGGGATATGTGTTAAGTTCACCTCTGGACCCACTACGTGTTTTGTATGTCGTGTGATGGGATATGTGTTAAGCTCACCTCTGGACCCATTACGTGTTTTGTTTGTGGCGTGTCAGGATATGTGTTAAGCTCACCTCTGGACCTGACACGTGATCGGTTGTCCTACACGGGATATGTGTTAAGCTCACCTCTGGACCCGCTGTGCGATAGCTGTGTATTGGGATATGTGTTAAGTTCACCTTTGGACCCAATACTTGTTTGTAGCATTGGGATATGTGTTAAGCTCACCTCTGGACCCTCTGCTTTTGGATGCATGTTGGGATATGTGTTAAGTTCACCTCTGGACCCGACATTTGTTTGTAGTGGGATATGTGTTAAGCTCACCTCTGGACCCATTACTGAATTGTGATTAGGGATATGTGTTAAGTTCACCTCTGGACCCAATACTTGTTTGTAGCATTGGGATATGTGTTAAGCTCACCTCTGGACCCTTTGCTTATGGATGATTAGGGATATGTGTTAAGTTCACCTCTGGACCCTTTTCTTGAATTGCATGTATAGGGATATGTGTTAAGTTCACCTCTGGATCCTTTACTTGAATTGCATGTTGGGATATGTGTTAAGTTCACCTCTGGACCCGACATTGTTTGGTAGTGGGATATGTGTTAGGTTCACCTCTGGACCCATTGCTAGTGTTATTGATGTTTATATCTGCTTGCCTTGAGATTGGTACAGTGTCAGATATGCATGATGAAGTTGATGATTTTATTACGTAAGTTATAGTTTGTTCATCCAAGGCATTGGATGACTCTTTGATCGGTTTCATAAATAGTTGGACTGAAAGACCCCCCGACTGGGTAACCAGTAGGGAAACCGGCTCTCCTTCCTAACGGTTTATGAAGTTGGTTGAGAGCCGTGCATTAGTATTTGCATGATAGTTGATGATCAGTTATTGAGATATTGTTATACTTCACATGTTTATTTATGCTGGAGTATTCTGTTTGTATTTATGTGTTCTGTGTCGTTACAAAAGGTGGCTAGGAGAACTCTAGTCACTCCCCACTGATTGTGGCGTACATGTTTACATGTATGTAGGTACATGACAGGTGGTTGGTAGAGGGTTGCATGGAGCTAGCGAGCGATGATCCTAATCATCGATTGACTTACACGTTTACGTTAGCTAGACTTAGTTTACATTTCAGTTTGAGTGCCTGTAGGGATGTGCCATCCCAGGCTGATTGTATATATATATTTTACTTTCAGTTTCAGTTTTAATTCACCTCGCATGTTAGTTATGTTAAAAAGTTTTAATTCCGCTGCATTTTTAGTACTTTGTATGTTTTAATTTTTCCGCTTTCGCGAGGGGTTTTACACATATGGTCACAATATGTTATATCTTTGAACAAACCTCGAATTGAGTCACACTCAAGCAAATACACGTCGTGGGTACAGCAAAGTACAAGCGGTCGGGACCCTGCCACCCGCGATACCTAGCACCCACGAAAGCCTGGCAGCCTCTGACTGAGTTGGGAATACCCTGATGCCACCATCCACACTTGGCCAAACATACAATAATCATGCATGACAAACAGAATGAAGGCAAAACGCTAAACATACAGCTGAGCCATGCAAACCAAGCAAAAGGCATCCAGACACAAGATATAAGGAAAGGCATTCCTAAGATAACATATTAAAAAGCAGTACGAAAAGGCTGCCAGAAGATCCTGGATGATGTCCAAAATGATCCAAAACGAGAAAGAAAATAATAAAGGCCCGCCGCGCAGGGCCCAGGGCACAACAAAGTAACAAGGGGACTAGCCCAACCAAACAACAAAGACAAAAAAGCAAGGTCCAAACGCCACTATGGGCACAGAAAATTAACTATTACAGCCACTTCACCACCAGAACGCTTGGTGGATGAAGATCCCTCCTTAGCAAGAACAACAACTATCTGGTCTTGAACATCGGCAGCAGGAGAAGGAACAGCAGGAACGGCACTCTGCACTTCCGGAGAGCCAGGAGTCGGCGACCTAGAGGACCCATCTGACCCTACGTCTGAAAGCTCGGGGATCACAGGACGAGTAGGAAATTCGCTCGCCATGAAACGCTCCTCTGCAGCCAGGTCCCAATCCACATGCTTCCCTGCCTTGTACTCCTTCATACAAGCTATCCTCCCCTCCGGGAGAGAGAGTGAGGAGCAATGTCGTACAGGGCCTTCGCCAGTCTCTTCTTCTTCCGGGTCACGACCCTCAGCTCTGCAACAGCCGCCTCCTTCTCGATGGTCAAAGACTCCTTCTCAGCCGACAAAGCATCCCTCTCTTCGCGCAGCCTAGCAACGGCTTCCTCCAGCTCCACCACCCTAGCCTGGGAGGACTTCAGCTCCTCCACCTTCCGCGCCCGTACCCCCTGCTCAGCATCCAGCCCCGATTTGAGGGAACGTACCTCCTGAGCCATATCCTCGGTTTTGCGGCATCCCACCAGCATCATCTGGAACGCCTAAGGAAAGTTGCACCGCCAACAACCAGTCAAAACAGGCACCCATAAAAAGAAGAGCAAGAAAAAAGAGGACGATAAGGGGTAGAACTCACCGAGAAGACATTCTCAGTGGCATGACGCCACAAAGCCATGACAGGCTGAGGGTTCAGCATCCCCTCAGAACCTGGGAGCAGTAGACGGTTCAGGACAGGCCAAGGATCTGCAGCAGGGTCCCCACCAAAACCCTCCGGAACTCTTATTACGTCCTCCGTAAGGTCCTCCATCCCAAGGGAGGAAGGCTTGCTGACGAGGGCAGTGGAGGTGGAAGCCTTATTGCGGGTCCTGGATGAAATCGTAGGAGGAGGCAGGGTAAAGGGAGGAACTGAAAGAACCGAGTCTGATGGGGTAGGCAGAGCGACCTTCTTGGGGGCTGGCAGGGGCTCACCAGGCTCCATTTTCCTCTTCGACAGCGACTTAACCGAAGAGGCGAGAGCTTTCTTTTTTCGCGCAGTCAGCATCTCTGCAGGAGTCAAGCTCGTCTGGGCAGAACTGGTCGACATATCCTCTTGGTCGTCCTGAATAAATAAGGAGTTGAAAGAACGGAGGGGTGGGCTCAAGCCAAACAACTTGCTGAAGGTCAGTGTCTCGTCAGCCGAATGAACTAACTCAGACACACCTGCACAAAAAAAAGCAGTAGGAACGTAAGCGGTAACGAGAAGAACAACCAGAAAAGAACGACTGCAAATACCTTTGGAGTCCACTGGGTCGGTATAAATGTAATCAGCAGGCGGAGGGAGTGAATCCACCCTCACAAAGATAAACTGAGATGCCCATCCTGAGTCCTTACACTTGGACGGGAAAATGTAGGAAGATCTGCTTTGGACTTAGCACAAAGGGTAAACTGCCCGGCACCGAGAGGGCGGGCCATGTAAACATGGGCAAGATCGCCCAGAGTAATGTCAAGAAGGTGTTGTTCGTTTAAGCGGGAGAGAGAAAGTAGTACCCTCCAAGCATGTGGGTTAATTTGCCAGAGGGGAAGTTTAGTGAAGTGGAGAAACTCTTGCACTAACGCAGGAAAGGGAAAGGACGGACCCAGAGAGAAGGGGTACAGATAGAAGGTGGTCCAACCGGGGCGGTCGGCATCGGCCGACTGACCCACCTTCGGAACGTAAAGATTTATGTCGTCACCAAAGTGGAAAAATTCCCTAACTGCTGAGGGATCCATAAGCGCGAAGCAAGAATCCCCCCAAATATTTCTCATGCAAAAGGGAACGAGACGGAAACAAATTGGGAGCCATTGAAACGAGAGTGCAAAAAGAAAAAGAAGGGCGATTACCTTGATCGGAAGAGGGAACGAGGATGAGAGCGGTTGAGGGAGATGAAACGTTGAGACAAGATGAAAATTGGGGATGAAAAGTGAAAATGGAGTGAAGGGTTAAAGGTAAAAAAGGAGGTTAATAAATAGAGGTTAGATTTTAAATTTTGAAATTGGGAATGGGGGACAGTTGGCAGACGGTTGGAGGGCATTAAAGAGAAACCCTGACAAAACTGATACACATCCCATCAACATCACTCGCTGGAAAATTCTGCTCGAAGTCTCTGCGTGAAGCCCTTGTTTAGATCCTAGGTCCAGAATCTGGAGTAGTTCTCGCACTAACACATTCATGCAAGAACTGGGGGCTAATGTTATACCCTAAAATTAATCATTTTACTCACCAACACGTGGCGCCTTACGGGTGGACTAACCATTTGGAGGGTCAAAGTCAACAGGATGCGAAGAGTACAAGAGAAGGAAGTAAGAGCGGGGGAAAGAAGAAAAGAAGGAGAAAAGCCTGTAGCATCAAACCCGATGTTACCCGAAATACACAAGCAAAGAGGGGGCTGCAGAGTAAAGAAGGATGAAAAAGAAGCCATCAGAAGAGGGCAATGGACCGTTGGACAAAGGCTGGTCCCAACGGTCCACAAAGAAGCTACATCTATAAATACACTCAATGTATGCAATGTAAGGGGGATCCCATGACCTAGAACACATATCTCCCTAAAACCTAGCAAAATACTTGTAATCGGTTCCACACTCTGCAGGAGCTTTCTAGTAGAACTTGAAGGAACTTCATCCTTCCGCGGTTTTTCCCCTTGGGGTTTCGGCGTCATCAATCTTCTTGCCTTCATTATTTCTTCTCTATTACTTGTCTACACATAATCAACCTAAAAACTTATCTTACTTAGTCATCGAATCATTATAAACTCCAACTCGACATTAGGTAATTTTTGACCTAAACACAGAACATTTCCTCTCATACTTAAAACTGAAAAACAGAACAAAAATGGCGACTGCAATAGTGCTCCAAGTTGTTGAAAAACTGTACGCTGTAGCCCATAGCAATGAACTTAAAGAGGTATGGTCGATGCTCGGGTATGAGTCCGAACTTGATGAGCTTGCGGTCACCATCTCTACTATCAAATCACTTCTTCTTGATGCAGAGTCTAAGCATCAAGACCTCTCTAATGAAGGTCGACATTATACCGACAGGCTCAAGGATGCTGTCTATGATGTCGATAATTTGCTCGATGAGTTTAACACTATGGTACAAAGGGACAAAATGAAGGAAGGTGGTAAGATATTCAAAAAGGTGCGACACTTCTTCTCTCAGTCTAATTACTTCCTTTTTGCAGTTAATATGTCGCGTGACATTAAAAATCTTACAAACAAGTTGGATAAAATAGCCAAAGATCATCGACAATATGGGTTAAGTGATGTTCATGTACCTCTTAAGAGAAGAGATGCAACATTTTCTTATACAACTGATACTTATATAATTGTCAGAGAGGCTGATAAAGAATCTGTTGTTGCTATGTTTGAGACAGTTTGTAATGAAGAAGAAGAAGATTTTAGGATGAAGGTGTATGTTGATTTTGGACATCCATTTGATGTAGCTCCCAATTATTTATGGCTGCCACAGTGAGAAAAGTACGGACTGTGACCATCTTGACTGTGGGAGCAAAAGTTTCAGCAAAATCAACACCTTCTGTTTGATGGTTACCAAGCACAACAAGACGCGCTTTATAGCGCTCAATAGTCCCATCTGATTTACGTTTTATCTTATAAACCCACATACACCCAATGGCAGATTTCTCAGGTGGTAAGTCTACAACGGACCAAGTTTCGTTGGCCTCTAAAGCATCAATTTCTTCTTCCATAGCCTTCTTCCATTGAGGATCCCGTATTGCTTCTTTAAAAGAAGCGGGTTCCGTGTCATTTGTAATGGCTGCAAGAAAATGTTGATGGGCAGACGAGAAATTTTGACAATTTATATAATTCGAAATAGGATACAAGGTACCTGTGACGGACGATGAAGTGGGTGACGAACTTGAAGAAGAAGCCAGAGTCGTGTTAATGTTTTTAGTGACATTATCCCATCGTACGTAATCTTTGTGATGAACATTATCAAATTTAAGCCTCTTGCCACGACCCATTTCCTCAAGTACCATCTCACTGTTATTTTCGTGCACCGAGACACTAGAGCCCGCTTCGTCGTCATGACCCATAGCAACATTCCCATTACCGTCTTCTCGAGCCAAATTTTGATCAGACACGTTGGAGGGATCAATGGTGTTTGGTTGAGCACCTGATTCCTCTGGTATTGCTGTTACTGAATCAGAGTTCGGTGAAATTTCTGCCCCTGTACTAGGCGGGCTTGGAAAATCTGTCACAGTAACACATGGTACCCCCCCGTCATCATTAGAAGATGGAGGTACGAACTCCTCAGATGACGAGTCATCAGTCATGTTTTCAACAGCGGAAGCAAACGGAAATTGATTTTCCAAAAACTGTACGTCTCGTGACTGAAAATAATCACCCGTCTCAAGATCATAGAGATGTCAACCTTTCTTACCAAACGGGTATCCAAGAAAAACACACCGACGACTCCTCGAATCAAACTTATCACGAGAGGAAACATTTTTAGCATAACACAGACAACCGAAAACCCGGATGAGACTCAAATCAGGAGCTCGGTCAAATAATAGTTCAAAAGGGGTTTTATTTTGCAAAATTTGAGATGGTGTTCGATTAATTAAATGAACCGCAGTCAACACACACTCACCCCAAAACTCTATAGGCAAAGAACTTTGGAAACGGAGGGCACGAGCGACATTTAAAATGTGTCGATGCTTTCTTTCAACGCGGGCATTTTGTTGGGGCGTCTTAACCATAGAGGTCTGAAATAAAATCCCATTCTCTCGTAAATAAGGAAGAATTCCTTTGAATTCCGTCCCATTGTCACTACGAACAATTTTCACATAGCAATTAAATTGTCGAGTAATTAGAGAGAAAAAATCACTTAGTAATTTAGGAACCTCGGATTTAGATTTCATCAAATAAACCCAAACACAACGAGAAAAATCGTCAACAATGGAGAGAAAATACCGAGAACCACAAGCACGATTAGGATGATATGGACCCCAAACATCACAATGAATCAAATCAAAAATCTTATTGGCTCGACTGTCACTTATAGGAAAAGGAGTACGAGTTTGTTTAGCTCGAAAGCAAATATCACATGAAGAAAACTGAGAATCATTAAAACTAGAAGCAGAAGAAAAATGCTTCATAACCCGAGATGAAGGATGTCCCATTCGCCGATGCCATAACTCAGCTTCTTCTTGCCCAGTCACAACATTAACACGAAATGGCTCCTCCATCGTTAAGCAAAACAGTCCGTTCAAGAGGTTACCCACTCCAATCGTCCTCGAGGCAAGGTCATGTATCACACATTGTGAATCATTAAATTGTACACATAATTTTTGTGTAGACAAAAGTTGCGATATTGAGAGGAGATTACACTTAAAGGATGGAACTAATAAAACATCATAAAGGAACAAATTATCAGTGATTCGAATAGTTCCTGCGTGCTTCGCAATTAAACTTGTGCCATTTGGGAGACCAATATTAGTGGGAGAAATATCCTTAAGATCAGTGAATAACGAAGCATCAAAACAAACGTGTGTTGAAGCGCCCGTGTCAATAATCCATGTACGAGAAGACTTACCATTTAACCGTACCATATTAGTAACAACAGAGGGCTCACCAAGGACTGCATTAGTCGCCGCTGAAGAAGTAGTAGGTGTTTTTAAAGGCGCCCCTGCCCGAGCAGAATGTCGGGGATGACCGACAGGAAACCCAACTTTCTCCCAACATCGACTAGCAGAGTGCCCGTCTTTGTTACAAACAGTGCATTTATAACGGGGTCGAGTGCTACCGTCATTTTTGGACTGCTGTTGTTTACCAGAAACGGCGCACGCCATAGGAGAAACAGCTTCGACACGCGATTGAACAACATGCTGAACTTCCTCTTCTTGTGCAATACGTGAATAAACAATTTGAATCCCTGGCAAAGGAGATGTACCCAAAATATTCGAGCGTACAGAAGTATAAAAAGGATCAAGTCCCATTAGGAAACCTCGTACCTGATCCGCTTCTCGACGTTTGCGAAAAACTCCTTGCAAATCACAGCGAGCGCAACAATCACAGTTGGGAAGAGCATCAAAATCATTGATATCGTCCCACAATTTCTTAATTCTGCCATAATAATCCATAACGGACTCACCAGACTTTTGCTTACAATCGGCAAGATCGCATTGAATTTGATAGAGTTTGATATCATTTGCCACTGAGAAGCGTTGTCTTATATCTTCCCAGAGGTCATATGCAATTTCACGGTAAGAGATCGTCGACCGTAAGCGAGGTTCGATGGTATTAAAAATCCATGCTATAATGGTGTAGTTCACGGCAGACCAATCGTCCCATTCAGACGGATCAGTAGGGCGTTGTTTGAGAGTTCCGTCGATGAATCCTAATTTTCTTTTTGCACCCAAGGCAACACGAAAACCTTTCGCCCATTCCTCGTAGTTCGGTCCGGAGAGAACGACATGGGTAATCTTTGCCCCCGTACCGTCTTGACTGGAAAGGGCATAGGCAGGATTGGGAACAACATTTTTTTGCTTATCGTCAACCATGATGAGGCAGACAATGAACTGGATTTGAAAAGAAGAAAAAATAAAAAATAAAATTAACCTGCTCAAGATACCATGAGACAGTTTGTAATGAAGAAGAAGAAGATTTTAGGATGAAATGTGTTGTGCTATTGAATTGGATGTACAAAGTATATATACTACTAAAAGACTATTGAATTCCCGAACAGTGGGATATCCAAAGAGTCTATCATCAATGGATGACAGTAAATAAGACAATAAGTACACCGCTTTGGTAAATGCTAAGTATTGACTGCAAAACATTGAATAATACGCTAATAATGTTGCTTGGAGATTCTGATTCTATGAATGATGTTGGTGGTAATGTTTCTTTTGTGTCTGTTATTGGGATTGAAGGGCTGGGAAAAACCGCGCTTGCCCAACTTGTGTACAACGATTGTAGAATTGAGAAGACATTTGAATTCAGGTCGTGGGTTTGTGTATCTGACGATTTTAACTTGGAGAACATATTTCGTCAGATACTTGGAAATAATGGGTGTCAAATAGAAGAGTTACAAAGAGATTTTCGAAAATTAATTGAGGGAAAAAAATACCTTCTCGTTTTAGATGATTTGTGGAGTGAAAACCGTGATGAATGGGACAAATTGAAAGTTTTTTTGGACCTAGGTAAGAAAGGAAGCAGAATTTTGGTAACTAGTCGCTCAAAGAAGGTGGCAAGAGTCTTAGAAGACGGTCTTATGTATGAGCTGAAAGGTCTCTCAGAGAATGACTCTTGGGACTTGTTTAAGAAATTTGCATTTAGAAAAGGGCAAGAACCTATGAATAATGATGATCATCTCTTTGACATTAGCAAGGAGATTTTGAAGAAGTGTGCTAATGTCCCTTTGGCCTTAAGGGTGGTTGGTAGTATGTTATATGAGCAGGACGAAAGTAAATGGTTATCATTACGAACTGCTAATTTAGCGAACATAGAACAAGGTGAAGAGAGCATAATACCGATATTGAGGTTTAGTTATTATGAACTAAGCTCTGCTTTAAAGAGTTGTTTTAGCTATTGTGCTCTTTTTCCCAAGGACTATGTAATAGAGAAAGAAAAATTAATTAGGTTGTGGTTGGTACACGGGTGTCTTGATCAACCACATGATTGTCGTAATGAAGAAGATATAGGCGAAGAGTATTTTTGTACTTTATTGAGCAAATGTTTTTTTCAAGATGTTACAATGGATGAGTATGGTGAAATCAAATATTGTAAGATGCATGATTTGATCCATGATGTTGCACAAGAAGTTGCAGGTAACGAGACAATTATGTTGGATTCTCGTGCTGGCAATATTTGATAGGAGAAATCGTCATCTGTCACTAAGCGGGGATGGATATACACTCTTGGGTGGTAGTCGATGGAGTGAGATGAATAACTTGCGTACATTTCTTCACTTTAATCGTGGGTATAAATGGAGCAAGTCAGATGTGACTGCAATCTGTTTGCATTTTAAGAGAGTGAGAGTGTTGGACTTGTCCGACTCTAATTTAAGTACTGTACCGGATGAAGTGGGTAACCTATTACATTTAAGGTATCTCGATCTTTCAAATAATGGCGGATTAAGGGTTCTCCCTAACTCGATCACCAAACTTTACAACTTACAAGTGCTAAATTTTGAATGTACAAGTGTAAGAAGGCTTCCTCGGAATATAAAAGCTTATTTGGTAAGGGGATGCCAAAAGGTATGGATATGTTGACATGTCTTCGTACATTAACTACATTTACTGTGGGAAATGAAACATCGAAACAAGGTAATATATGTAAGTTAAGAGATATGAAAGCCCTTGTCAATCTCAGAGGTAAACTCACAATCAAGTGTACCAATGATTACAGTTGTGATGTGACAAACTACGAGGGTGGAGAGTTGATAAGGGCATTGCAGCTCAAGTATTTGTCCATACATTTTGAATGGCCAGGCACTACGAGTATTCCCGAAACATTATTATTGGGAAGCCTCCAACCTCATGATAAATTCAAGGGAATCGAAATTATGTGGTACAAAGAGCTGAGATTACCCACTTGGGTGCATTTATTGACGACTTCACTTCAAAACGTTGTTAAAATCAATCTTGCAAGGTTTGATAAATTGGAAATTCTGCCTTCAATGAGTCAACTTCCCCATCTTAAATATCTTGTACTCAGGAATATGCCCAATGTTGAGTTTATGGAGGGTGGCATAATCGCGGGTCCATTGGATGATGAGTTAATATTCTTCCCGTCTTTGAAGACGCTTATATTGGTTGAATTTCCGAAGTTGAAGGGATGGTGGGGAGAAGAGATAAGTAGGGTAACAGGGGTAGTAGTCCGATCATTTCCATCTCTGCTTGAGTTGGATTTGAAAGATTGTCCAAGCTTGGCAACTTTTCCTTCTTGTCCAAAACTATGTATTCTAGATTTGCGTAAATGTCACGAAACACTGACCTTTGTGAATAAAAGAGTGGTTCCATCCAGCAGGCCACTCATCCAGCTTGTTATACTTGGACACAGTGACAATAGACGACATCGGAATGCTTGACTGCCTTTTTGGAGAGTCTCTCGGAGGTATTTGTCATCTGGGTATTCAACATTTTGAAGGGGAGAGTTTATCGACTTTGGTAGAAAAATGTGTAGAGCCCGTTTCTTCTATTAAATCGCTGCAAATAATGGTTTGTCCAAATCTAATGAGTTTGTCAGGAGTTGCAAAGCACTTTACGAGCCTTCAGAGCCTGTCGATTTGCATTTGTAAAACTTGGAGTTAGAAATCAATGAAGAAGCAGCAATGCTGTCATTGGAATCGCTTTACTTATTTTCTCTTCCGAAGTTGGTAAACCTGCCAGAGGAGCTTCAGTACTCGACTACCCTTCAATCGTTAACGATACACTTCTGTGTAAACTTGGAATCTCTGCCAGAATGGATCAACTGCCTCACATCTTTGCAAACACTACATATCATGAGTTGCCACAAACTGACATCGTTGCCTGAAACAATCGCGCGCATGCCCGCTCTGGAAGCTCTTCTCATAAGTGAATGTGATAACCTTCAGAGAAGATGTAGAGAACCAGATGGCGAAGACTGGCCCACTGTATGCCGCATCCCTCGTTTAGATGTTAAGCCTATTTTCCCTACTCTGGAAACGAAAGGGAGGAAGAGAGAGGGATTTAAGATCTTTTGTTTGAATAGCAAATAAGGGCGGCTGGAAATTGAAGGGGAGCAATTTGGAAGGATCTATTTCCCTACTCTGGCTTGATCTTTCTCTCACTGACATGGTGATGCAGTTAAATGCTGAAAGCAGTTCCGATTCCTTCGGTTTGTGGAAATTTATAACGGTGTGAAACCGTCTCACGATTTAGATGAAGAAGGCTGCTCACTGAATGTTAACTCTAAGTTGTGTGGTCTACTGCATCATTCTCTTGACACACTATCAAAAACACAATCCATATGATAAAGGCTCAAAAGATTATTGAGTACGAGTTATTACAACGACCATAACATAAATTTTTATTTCAAACGAGTGATATCAGTCTGAAATTATGACAAAATTGTGATTATTTACGTAGTTTACATGAACATGTCTGAGCTCGTTCATGTAAATTACATGTACCGACCCGTATGTGTATTTTAAACTATTCGACTTATTAAATAATTGTGACGAAATAATAAAAATAAGTAATAAAATTTAATTAAATCGATTAGTACCTCTTTTTCTGCTTTTTCGATGTAATTATATGAACCCATGTTTTCACCGTACCCAAAAACACTTGTCTCCACTCTCCCGTATTCGTGACTATTATACTCATCGTAATATCGATAACGTTGTAGCATTCCAATCACAGTTAAATCAATTTCCGTCATTGTTCTAAGAACTATAATTATTGTACGATTCAAAAATAAAATCAAAACCCATTAATCAATAAAGTTATGTGTTAGATATTTTTTTAGAAAGAGAAATTGTGATAAAGTAATGAAAATAGTGATAAAAATTCATTTTAAGCTTCTTTGGTGTAATTAAATAAAATCGTATTATTTTCACTGTATACACAACCGCTACCCTCGTTGTATTCGTAACTATTATACTCCGTATAACAGTTTATCTGTATGAAAAACACAAGTATCAATGCGGCTATCTTATATTCGTTGCATCACTGTCACTATACACAGCTCTTTCGCGTAGTGGTAAAGCAAGTAAAAAGAGGTTGATAAGCCGGATGGACAGACATGCTGCCATTGCATATCAGTAACATACATCACAGGACTAACACCGAAAAATAGTAAAAAGAAATGGCATCAAAGGACTCCTTTACGATCATGATCTTGTAGGATCTCGTATCCTTCTATCCTTCCTGTCTCCGTGAATCGGGTTTTACGACAATACTGCTCATGTATCTCAATGTATCCTGCCCGTCTTAGTATAAGGGAGGTCAGATGTAGGTAGTCCTTTACACAAATGAGAAGAGTTTGTTTCCAACCCGCTATTTCTTCGTTCCATCATCTTCACAGACAGAAGAGTGTCATCCCTTCACCAAGAAGTACAAAGTACAAACCTTCCAGATACCGTGTTCAGCGACATAATTCCCTTCCAGAAATCAGTCGAAACCACCTTGTATCCGATCCCTTTCTTTTCCTCTTGGAGTAACATAAAATAGATAATGATTGGTTTACAAGACTCGTATGGAGTAGTTCTTACCTCTAATAACAGGAAATTTTCTCATAATGGGTTCATGACCCACCTAGATTACTTGATCCTGGTTTACTGTCTGGGATCGGGATAAAAGGCGAGATGAAACTCTCAACATAAACTCCGGTCCCAGTAATTTGACCAGAAAAATGAGTACTCCCTTGAAGTTCTTCAGGAGGATCCCGACTTGGATCAATTACCTTAAGTTCCTCCGCAGTTTGAACCAAACATTTCCCCGTGTCAGTGAAGTTCAGAAAAACCATCCCTCCAAGATTCACGGAGAACATTTTCTCCCATGAATTCCAATCACCATACTGTTTCAGTACCCAAACATCGGAACCTAGTTCACCGTGACAATGCAATGACAAACACCCTTTCATCCCGAAAAAATCAGCCCTATTGTATTGACTGAACCACTTCATCCACGGAATTTCTTTCAATTTTTCATCAATTAAATCAAACCCAACAATGCACTTCGCCTTCTGCCAATCCTTGAGATTCTTAAGCGGCCAATAAAGCGTATCATTGATCACAACTGTCCCATCATCTAACGACAATGCAGCATAAAACCCATCAAGACCATCAATTCTTTTCCATTCCCCAGTCCTCAATGAAAACACATACAAATCACCAAACCCATGTTTTCTCGGCGAAAACAAAGCTACAATCTTATAGTCATCAATGGACGATGCATAACCAAACCCGTAATCCAAAGCAAAAGCTTCACCATCAGGGTTCTTAATTTCCCGGCATTGTCGCGTAACCGGGTTCCATACATAAAAATTACCATACTTAGTTTCTTCTTCAAGATACAAGCAAAATAACCCATTACAAGTTCCCACAATATCTAAATTTGTAAAAACCCAATTATTATTATCCAAATCCAATCTAATCATTTCTCCAACATTAACATTATTATGATAAGGCAACAAGAACAACTTATAATGTTCATCTAAACTATGATCTTCACTAAGAATAGCAAATTGAGGGCATAAAGATGAAAACTTGAGATGGGATTGTGCAAATTCAGAGCTAGAAATGATTGAAAGCCACAATTTACATACAATTTTGAAACAAATTAGGGATTTTACCGGAAGTCTGGGTAAAATATGCTCAATTATCAAGTGTTCTGGAAGAGATGCAATTAGGGTTTGATGGGTATTGATTTCTAATCTTCTTTTCTTCATTGATCTATCAAATTCATCATGCCCGATTCCCAAAGTTGTCATCTTTTTAGGTATTATTGTCTGAAATTTGGGAATTTGATGAAATTGGTTGTGGGTTTGTGGTTGATTGCAGCTGCAGACTGCAGTACACCTAGATTTGTGAGAAAGGAAAGAATTGATTGAAATGGAGTTGATTGATTAAAGGGGATTTTGGATCAACCCTTTTCTCAGCTATTGGTTGATTAGACAAATTCTTATTTGCGACGGCACTATCCGTCGCATAGTAAGTCTTGCTTGCGACGGGTTATCATTTGCGACGGATATTTTGTGAGATAAAATGGATAGAAAATGAGTTAGCGGAAAAAGGGGACCACATGAATAGTGTTGGAGAGAGAGAAAAAGTATATATTTTGTGAGAGGAAACGGTATCCGTCACAAGCTTGCGACGGATAGTGCCGTTGCAAATAAGAATTTGTGTCCGTCGCAAGCTTGTGACGGATACCGTTTTCTCTCACAAAATACTCACTTTTTCTCTCTCCCCAACACTATTCATGTGGTCCCCTTTCTCCACTAACTCATTTTGTATCCATTTTATCTCATAAAATACCCGTCACAAATGGTGACCCGTCGCAAGCAAGACTTACTAATAATTTAATCAGATACTAAAGATTTTTCTTTTTCCAAGTCTTCCCTCAAAAGTCTCCCACGAATTTTAGTTATGGTGTGCACCAATGCCATCGTACACATTTTTACGAGTGTGTTACCCTAAAAGAAGGTCAATTAGCAATCGAATATGATAGAAAAAGTTAAGTTTGAAAACAAGATAAGTAAGAAAACAATAAAAAATAGGAATGTTTATCCATAAACTCTTTGGTTAGTTTAGACAAGTAGAATTGTACAAAAAAACATCAACAGTAAAATAATTTTTTGTTTAAATCTTATTTCGACAACAATTTAATGGCACGTAAACAGTATTTTGTGGAAATGATGTATACATAAAACTATAAAAGTATAAAATAAATTGCGTTTACAGCCACAGGTCACTTGTGTACCACCATATCATTTGAAGTGGATAACCCGAATACTCAACCGAAAGAATAAGAACGTCTTACAAAAAACGTGTTATCATCAGTACGATCGCTTGTACTAGCAATTATTCAAGCATCCAACAGATGATCTCAAAACTCTAATGGTAGCTTTAATGTTCTGTAAGAGTCAGTATTGTACATTTCTCTATATAAAACAATATCGTCATAGACTCATAGTAAACAAGCTTTAAATCCCTTTTCAAGTTCCTGAGCATCCAAGTTCTTCCCTATGAATACAAGCTTGTTGGTCCTAGGCTCATCGGCTCCCCATGGCCGGTCTGGCGAACCTTGGAATATGTCGTGAACTCCCTGCACATGTGAACGAAGAATTGTCTTAAGCCCCCTATATATTGCAAATATTACAGGAGATGCAATTAAACTTCCAATTTAAAATAATTAAAAAAAAATAAGAGAAGAAAAATCTCCTTAAAAGGAGTAGGAGACCATGGGAATTCCAAGGTGGGATAATATTTCTTTTGTTGCCACCAAGGGTAGATTCTGAACGCTTCACCCTCCCGTGATGGTGATGACCGGCTTTGAGCCTGAGGCCTGAGCCATGATCAAGATAGCCGAAACTAGCAGTATAACATTCGATTCCATTGACACGGTCCAAGAATGAAAGAGTAATACGCTTCAATAGTTACATTCTACTCCCTCCAATTGTTTGGAATTGTAGTTGAATTTAAGTGCCACATAAATCCCATGGACCACACAATAACCCTCATCATTCCTCTTCTCCTAGCCAATTACCGACTTGCTCTCCTAAGCTTTAAAACGTGCGAGGCACGGGACCAGTGGTAAGGGTGCGAAAGGTGCAAAACGAAAGTGACACTTCATGAACACAAGGCATACCATTTTTGCAGAAATACATGTTTACAAAATGAATTAGGGTGCAGCAAATTGCAAAACACTTATAGAGTTATAGGTTTAAAGAGGGCTAACATGCAAGTATGTAACATATGTACAACAGACTTTTTAAGCGATGTGGTATTTCGGAGTACACGAGAAGTGCAAAGGCTTCATTACCTGAAATACAAATCGTTCGTCCATACCCTGAACAGATAGAAGACCCTTCATCCGATATATGTCTTCGCTTCTTTCTAGTAGCAAAGTACCCAACCACATGTTGGCCTGAAAGTACAGCAGTAGCGTGATATTATTTTGGGGTTTTAACTTAAAAATATTTTTGACACAATTAAGCTTGCATAGAAACTCTAGTTAAAAGATCAGGCAACTAAATTGCAGTCTTGCAGATGGCGTACGAAGATTAAGCAAGTTCAAAAATCTACAATACTAACCATATCGAGGTCTAGGCTTCCTTCACACACAATGCTAACGGAAGAAACACCAGGATCATGAGTGTGATCGTGCGAATGGTGATCATGATGCCCTGTTGCATGTAACAAAACAGTCTCACATTCATGCTATAACTACCAACATAAATCTATAAAATATTATTAAAAGGGTAAACTAAAACATCAAACTAATGTGACATGACAAAAATTAAATGTGACATGGCAAAAATTTATTGTGACATGGCAAAAGTTATTGTGACATGGCACTAATTAATGTAAATTTAGTAAATCATCCCTTCATATACACATAAAATACACTAAAATGTTTTACGAAAATGTCATTATTATCATCATTATTCTAAATTAATTGTACATATTAAATATTTGATGAGGTAACAAATTCTAAAAGTTTTGATGAAGTAACAAATTTTAAAAGTGATGTTACTCTACAAATTCGCACTGTATAATTAGTTTTCAAAGAATTAAGTTAGTGGTTTTAAAGTTTAAGGATGGGTAATGAAAATTACGGTGACAAGAAAAATGCACTACGATATTAAAATTCACGTGTCATTTAATTCATCTCCAGTTATTATCTGTCACATATTTACAAATAAAAAAATATAAAATTATTAGTTGCAAACACAAAAAATAAATTAATACAAACTTTTTTGTCTACACACAACTATGGTTATTAATCTATCATTATCTATTTAACATATACTTATTTTATTTAATAATATGTTTGTAATCACCGTTATTATACTTTGTAGTTATGTTATCATAATTTTTATAGTTTTTCTTTAACAACTTTTCTTCTTCTCTTAAATAATTTGTTGATATTAATGCGAGAATTAATTATAAAAATGATCTTATATAACTATCACAATCATCATGATTTTTATTTTTATTTAGAAAGTTGATAGACAAACTATACATAAAGAAATAAATGAATTGTTCCTTTTTTATCGTTTTTATGTTATGAATTAATAGTTAGAATTAGAAACTAATTTAATTAATATTTTGTGTTGGTATTCAAATTGCAGGAGGACGATATACTACATATCAATAACATTACATGAAATTGAAAAATAATGGTAATAGATTTTTTTTCGACTTTTCTTTTGGTTTGAATCCTTTTTTTGTCTGGTTTTCCTTTATTATTATTATTGTGTGTGCAATATAAAATGGTAGTATAATTTTTATTATGTGATGACATGTTATATCTATTAAATACTATTAAAAGGTTAGCCTGAGCATCTTTCATATGTCAGAAAAAGACTCACAAATGCACAACATATTGCATATTAATATATTATCGTAAATTTCAACCAATTGGAAATATGAAAGGTATTACTCAATAAATCTCTACAAAAATTCTCATTTATTCTCAACTTAATTAACATGAGTAGTAATTAGGTAACTAAATTAAATTATTTACTTAATTTCATACTACTCACTTTAGTAGTTACATGCCCTTTTATCTTTTCTCGTATCAATGCTATCATTTAATTGTTCATCTAATCTTATATATATGAGAACTAAGATTTCATTCTCATCAGATTTGTTAATTTTTTCACTGAAATATTTTTTTTTGTTATTTTTCAGGTTATCCACACCCAAAATTTGAAGATTGGAAAGAAGAATCTATTTTGTTATTTGTTCATCATCTTCTATTGTTTAATTTTAATTTATTTTCCATATGTTTTTCTCCCTTTGTTTTTTATTTGGTTAATTTACTCTTTTAGTTTTACTTTTAATTTTAATTTGTAACAATATCTTCTTCTTAAATTATGTTTCGCAATTTTACTTCTTTGTCTTTTAGGTTTTGATCAATCGATGTCCATAGAACAAAACTAAATACAAACTTAAGGTATTAATCTGATAATAATTTTTTTTAATTACATTTTTATATAGTCGTTTTTGTCATTTTTTATATTAAGCTAAATATTTACTCGTAGCTTGAATCTTTCAAATTGCGTATACTTTAATTGTTCTTTTGATCTCCATTGTATTAAAAGGAAAAATATCTATTAGTTTTCAAGAGAATGAGATCTCATCATCCTTATCAATAAATCAATTTATAAAAATGTCATATAATATAATTTTAGTTTTTAATTTGAATTCAGAGTATCTTAGTAAATTGTTTATTTTTTATTATTCTGTTTTGTAAAAAAAACACTATATAATATAGTTAAAAGGCTTCTTAAAACATCTAATTTTATTCTACATGTCATTTTTATATTGGTTAATATTAAGGGTACATCAAACTTATTTATTAAATTTCTCCTTAAGATTTACTAATATTTTTTTGGTGGAAACCATAATATCTATCATGATTTACATTATAAAAATAAATTAAGTTTTTACTCTCATCATTTAAATTGTACATTTTGTCCATCTAACTCTTCATTAACCGTAGAGATAGTAGTTAAAACTTAAAAGATCCAACATAGAGGTAATAAAAAGTCTAATAATTTGAATTATAAAGCTACTAATAATATTTTTTAGTTGAAATCATATGATCATGTACTAAATTATAAGAATAAATTAAGAATTTACTTTCATCATTTAAGTTTTAAAATCTATCCATATAACTCCTCACTGACAATAAAGATAGTAGTTAAAAGGTCTTATACGTGGTAAATGAAAATATCCAATAATTTGAGTTATAAACCTTCCCAATTTCACATATTGGCACTTTTGATTTTTTTCAAAGTCATCTTAAAATATTGTAAATAGCACACTTGCGAAAAAGTGAAAAACAAGGTGTATATGTGCATGTGATTAACACATTCATAGTTTTTTTAAAAAGATACTCTATATTTCTTTCTTTTAAGATTTTAAAATTTTTAACCTTTAATAAGTGGTATAGTTAGTTTTTTAATTAAGATGATGCTTATTTTATTTTATTTAAATTTAAAATTTAACTATCTCAATTCGCATATTATTGATTGTGAGGAGGCTATTAAAAAGAAAAAATTACATATTTGGATTTAAATGTGAAAAACAAAAACATAATTTTACTCTTTTAGTCGGCTTACAAAGTATCTATTTAACTTTCTTAAAAAAAGCCTTTTAATATGTAACCGCGATCTTGGAGTGCTTTGTTTATCGATTTAACGACGTAGCCATTTTTAGCTTAAT
Source organism: Silene conica (assembly GCA_029255685.2). Taxonomy (NCBI): domain Eukaryota; kingdom Viridiplantae; phylum Streptophyta; class Magnoliopsida; order Caryophyllales; family Caryophyllaceae; genus Silene; species Silene conica. The sequence goes on from CM055311.2 coordinate 75,230,634, forward strand.
TTATGATGTACATCATAAATATAGGAAAATAACAAATTTGTAAAAAAAACATAAACAAACATTTATAGTTCTAAAATTAGCCACATTAAATTGCTGATTACAAAATATTCAAGATAATATTAACATGTATTAAAATATATGACAATAAAATTCAAATTAAAACTTATATCTACATTACTATGTACATGAAAAATAATGTAAAACATTTACAAATGTTTTGCTTATAGCTTATTCGAGATAAAAAAAAATATTATTTTATATATAAGTTAAAGATGGACGTCAACAAAAAATAAATACCCGGGTCAAATAGAACAAGTCCGCGAATTCGCGGGTACAAAACTAGTTTTGAATAACACAGAAAGGAAGCAAAATAAAAATAAACAATCCAGTATGGATCTCATTTAGAGCAGCAGAACGGCATACAATTAATAGAAATGGGTATAGAAAGTCGTTCCAAAAAAGGTACGCCTTCATTCCATTGAATTCTTTACGTTAGCTTTGTGGGCACTATTCATAAATGAGAAGAATCTTCAATACGACTTCTAATATATAACATACAAGATAGTCATGTAAGATTTTGTTTAAATTGTCTTACCAAGTGGATTATGAATATCAAGCTTTTATAATATATTTAGTAATATGAAACTAAAGATATGAGCAAAAGAAAACAAGCATTGATATACGTGTACAAATCAAAGATAAAACATTCAATGGAACAGAGGAAGTATACTCACCGTGCTCGTGTTCATGCTCATGCTTATGTTCATGGTGATGGTCATGGTCATGGTCATGATGATGGTCATGGTGACCATGGTCTTCCTTTGGAACTTCTTCTGTGACTGCACTCTCTATCCTGTTGATGATGAAATAGTTTCAGATCTAAATTGCCAAAAAAAACACTTCACACTAGAACTGTTTTTTTACCCGAAAGAGGTGAAACATATCCTTTTATCTATGTCTTTATATATTCTACATTACCATCTTAACACATTCTGAGTGGCTAAATAGAGAACACTTGGTATTCATATCCAACGTTCAAAGATCAATACCGCAAAAGATATTCATATGCTTCAATACTATGCCCGGAGAGCTAATGCCTTAAAGAAGTTGAGGGTTCTTTTTATCAATACAGGTTAAGCTTCAAAAAAAGTAATATCACCTCTCTAAGTCAAAGCCTCCAATACCGAGAACATAATCAAGATCAACATTTCCAAATTGTGTTTGTGTCATATTCGCCATGCGGTTAATTTTCTGCATAAATTAAAACATCCGAGATTGAACTGAGAACCACCATAGAAAGAAGAAACAAAGAGGTAACCGAAGGGGAAACTAGTGGACAGAATTACCCTTATTCGTTGGATAAGAGAATTAACTTGCGAGGCACTCACGAGATCAGTCTGCAAGGATAAAAGATGTCTGAATGAAAAAAAAATACACACACTCATCTAACTAAAAAAATGTACCGATTGAGAGAGAAATGAGAGTAACACATGGAGAATGATGTCCTCAATATGACACACCATCGAAAGGAAAATAACTGTGTTCCACAGCAAATATTACGTTACATTCGAGGATGATTAATAACAAGTAAGGTCTTGTTCGGCATACAAATGCTGCCTCCACTATTGGCATGGTTCAAGTGGATGATGAAACTAGTTCACCAGACATAGGTATTTTTTATTTATAAATTATTAATCTTGCTTGTAGAGAAAGGATAATTATCAGGTTTCATTAAAATTCAGCATATTTTCAGTGCAAAATATGTTCTAGGCCAAGTGGCCAAATCCCAACACCTGCAATAGGTGCATATCTTAAAGTCTTAAACTACTGATTGGGAAACACTTACGAACTAAACTATCGAAGGTATAAAAAGGACAATGGTCACTTGATTATACATTACTCTTATCTTAATTAGAAATGATGCTAATTGCTAAGAGGCAAGCAACGATCCAAAGATAAAAGTTTGGTCAAGTGAGATTCTGGTAATATTTATTTCTGTGCATACATAAAATTATATCGCAAGCGTGCCATGTCATCAAGCATATAAACAAGAAGCATGCAGTTAAGTTAACTAACATGGAACTTTAGTTATGATACGAATTCTACTCAAAGAATAGAACTCATGAGTTTGCAGCGGAATCTAAAAGATGAGAATGAGAAAAAGTGTTAGAAGGCAAAGTACCTTATTCAATATGATACGATCAGCATAAGCAATTTGCTCTACAGCTTCGTTCACAATTCCTTTTGGTTTAACCTCGTTAAGGTGTAGTTCAACATGCTTAGCATCCACCAAAGTGACAACACCATCCAACTTAACATCATTAAAGACTGACTCTTCTGCATAAAATGTCTGGATGATAGGCGCAGGATTTGCTAAACCTGTATGAAGATATGAAATAAGTATAAACATCATTACATAAATAAGAACGTACCAGCTCAACACAATGCAAAACATGAAAAATCCTTATTAGTGCATAAGAACATTTTGCCATCCAAGATCCAAGCCCAACAACAATACGTCATCACCCTCAATGTTGCAAAGGCTTCCGCTTATGATGGGGTACATGAGCACTAGATGTAAGACACAAAGAGGTAAGAGGTTGTTACAGAGTGACTGTAATTGAAATTGTGTTGAGAATCCTATTGACTGTCCCTACTTTTTAGTATACAACGCATGAAATTAAGTGAGTTATTTGGTTTTATTGCGTCATGCTTCAAAGCCAAAATGGTGAATCTATGGCTTTATTTGAAAATAGATATATGGATATATGTTGATTAAAAAATAAAACATTATCCGAAAATCACTAGTTAATCCCTAGTTATCAAATGATTCATTTTTTTATAGAACTAAAAGTTAATCATACCAGTTGTCTCAATCACAATATGATCGAATTTCCCTTTCTTCCTGTTAACCAATTCTGAAATCATCCTCACCAGATCACCTCTCACGGTACAGCATAAGCACCCGTTATTAAGCATGACAATATCTTCAGCTCCAGTGGTTTTAGCAGCAACCAAAGAACCATCAATGTCTACTTCACCGAACTGCCATAAAAAAAGGATGGCCCACTATGAGAAAACACATAATACTTGACAAGCCAAAACTAAGTCACTTCACATCTATTTTTCTAAATTTGGAGATGTTTGTCATACAAAAAACTACAGAATACCAAGATATAAAGTTCTCTATAATCTTCAAAGGCTTTCATACAGCAAACAGGAGTACATACCTTGGGGACAGAGAGGACTCACACAATTATCACCAGTTCTATAGAAACCAAGTAATATAAGATTAAAATCATACCTCATTTTCAATTACTGCAATTCGCTTCCCGTGATCCGCAGTCAATATATGGTTCAGCAATGTGGTCTGTTGAAAACAATATGGAAATTATTTTTTCCAGTCAATTTCCAGGGATATTTAATGGATTAACATTGCAGAGATTGACAAGAAGATCACTGCATCATAAAGGATGAACCCCGTCTCTTAAAGAAAATAATCAAGTATCATTAATATAAATTCCCGGAATCAAAACTAGTCTCAACTTACCAGTAGAAGGTTCATTTTTGCTGAAAATGATCTCAAGCGCAAAAAAAGGATGTACCTTCCAACTCAATTCATATTAAAGATTTTATCTTTTATCAGCACATAGAGTTACCAGTTCAAACACAGTAGCATAAGAAACTGAAACTATGGTGGAGTACTAAAGTTTACTAAGTTTGATATGACGATCCATTCACGTCATCACTAAATCAAATGTAAAATGGGAACTATCAATATTCACACCATAAAATGTAAATGCTCTCAACTCGTAGTAACAAGGTTGGTTCTGCTCAGCAAAGTATTAGTTTCCGAAAATCTGGTACCTTTGCACCCAATTCAAGCTAAGAAAATCCCTTTCGTGCATAAAAAACATTTGTAGTTACTCTTTCATGGACAATTATACGAGAAACTAAAACCAAGCATTCCACCAATATCAATGTATATAAACAAATACTCTCAGTTGTAAGCATAAAACCCTTATAATTCAAATTCGATGAAAAGATTGCACCTTTTCACCCAATGCAAATGAAAAGCTCCATCTTCCATAAACATTTCAGGCTTCCAGCTACCAGTTCATATTTTCATATACACCTTCACATACATCAGTACAGTGTGTAAAACTATATCATTACCAATACTACATACTCCATTCGTCCTCTTCATTTGTTTACCTATTCCATTACCAATACTACATACTCCATCGTCCCCATCATTTGTTTACCTATTCCATTACCAATACTACATACTTCATCCGTCCCATCATTTATTTACCTATTCCATTACCAATACTACATACTCCATCCGTCCCCATCATTTGTTTACCTATTCCATTACCAATACTACATACTCCATTCGTCCCCGTCATTTGTTTACCTATTCCATTACCAATACTACATGCTCCATCCGTCCCCATCATTTGTTTACCTATTCCATTACCAATACTACATGCTCCATCCGTCCCCATCATTTGCTTACCTATTCCATTTACGGGTGTCTCGTTTATTTATTCTTAGCCTAGGCTTGTAGCTTCTAATCTAAAACAATAGAAAACCCATGATTAATCATTTACATAAGCATATCAATAAGCTTATTCTTATTCAAAAGCACAAACCCACAAAAGCTTATACCTTTCTAAACCCAACAATCAAAGAAGATAAATTCTTCTTCACCAATGAAATAAAAAGAAAATTCAGTGAGAAAAGAATACCTTTCCAGAACCGAGGAATCCAGTGATAATAGTAGCAGGAACCCTATTATCAGGAGGAATTTTGGTAACAATATCATCATCATCATTAGTTTCAACTTCAGCAGTTGAAGAAGATGAAGAAGAAGAAGCAAGAGTGGTAAAAGTTTGAAGGGTTTTTGGAAAATGTTGGAAGGGTTTATGAGAGAGTGAAAGAGAGGAAGAAAGACGAGTTTGAGAGACCTGGGTTTTGGTAGAGAAATGGTAAGATGTTGGTCTGAAATGGTTGTGTCTTCTAGCAATGGTGAATAAGGTGGTAGCTATGTCTATTGACAGGGATGATGCCATTTTTCTGTGGTCGGATTGGGAATGTTGGAGAAGAAGAATTGGGGACGACAGTTTAAGGGATGATAATATGGGATAACTCCGGAAGTATCAAATTACCCTTAAACGTTTGGAGCCATGTGTGACGTTTTAGAATGTGTAATTGAGTAAATTAATCTAATTTTAACATTTTGATAATTTTGCATTTACCACAATTCTACGATTTATAAGAACGGTTTTTCTAACATGTGCCCGTTAATATTTTAAATACTGACAGATTCACACCATATTTTCATTAATTATGGTAAACAAGAGTTTCTACCCCAGAATCAAATGAGAATATATTGAAAATCTTTCCGTATTTAAACTATTAACATGTGCCCTAAGGGCACACGTTAGAAAAACCGTTATAAGAAAACCGCATTTGTTAAGACAAGTTTTGACATTTTATTTTAATAGGTTGTGTAGTTCAAACATAAAAATCGGAAACCGTGATTAAAATCATGTACTGCGAAATAGCTTGCAAGTTAGACATGATCTTCCTGGTCATGAGATAATTACGTTTAAGTTATGCTTGAACACTGCATGTAGGGCTTCGGAATAAGTGAACTGAAGGTTCATTCCCTAATTTCTTAAAATTGAATGATACGAGGGATGCAAAAAACTTTTCCGCTACGATTAATAGTTATCTATTGCTTTTAACACAAAAAGTTAGAAAAGACGCGAGTTTGCTTTTGTACCAGACAATCATCTATCTCTCACTCACACATAGAAAAACCCACAAAAATATGCAAAAAATAAAATTAAAAAACTATCAACCAATACACCAAAAAAAAAAGGTTTATTCTATACGGTAACCCTGTGTTTTTTCAAATTCTACACGGTAACTCTATTTTTCAGAGACCACACGTGGTAACCCTCAACTTTATTAATACGTATTGCCGCGACCCTTAATTGTTTTTCCGTCAATTTTGTCTGTTAAGTATGTGACGTGGCAAATTGAATTTTGTGGTTTTCTATAAGGTAACCCTATATTTTAAAAAATCTCCTATCTATAAAAGAAAGGTCATTTCTAGCTTTGTGATTGGCTGAAATTTTTAGTTTTTAATTAATTTTTTTTTACACATTAACCAACCCCACTCTCTCCACTTACTCTCTCCCCAATTAATTACCCTCTCTCCCATTTCTTATTTTTCATATACATATTCATATGGTTTAAAAAGCTTATGATAAAAAAATTAATCACATTCAACCTTACAATAAAAGAAAATTTTAAAAAAATTGGAAATCTATATAGGGGACAACAAATTTTAATAAAAAAAAAAATTACAATTCCGTAAAATTAACCTTTTGGATACCTTGACAATTAAAATTAAATTAGAATTTTTGTATAAACGGTCTCATACTCTCATACCATAAGATGATCAACATATATAAAAAGAAAAATTAGCACTGAAGGAATAACTTTTTATACGAGACCGTATTACTCTATAATTTGTGACAATTAAAATGTATAAAAGCAAATTTATATACTATATAAACATATACATTAAATTTAACATGAGGTCCAAATTTTAAGATTTTGATGAAAAATAAATCCTAAAAATATTTATATTTCCGAAAATATGAAAAAAAATGGTCACTATTTATTCAAAAGTGGTCACTACGTATCAAAATGTGATCACTTTCCTACTGGTCGCATGTGCGACCGTCGTAAAGTAGAATTTTGCGAAATGGTAAATTAAGGCTACATAAAATAATACGAGTAATAATTATTATTAGGTGATATTGTCGACTCATGCATCTATATCGATCCATGTTTTTATGTTGTCTATTAGCCCAAAAAATATATTTTTACAAGCTCAGAAATAGTTGGGGTCAACAAAAATATACAATGCCGTTTTATTATATACGGTTTTAGATTAAATCCCTTATCTATAAAAAGAACAACTATTCTTGTTTTTTCATTGGTTGCTTAATTTTAGGAAATTAAAAACCTTCTATCTCACCATCTCCCACCACTCACACAAGAAGCTTTAATTTTTCTTCATTTTACTTTTCTCCATTTAACATTCTAAAGTTACAAATAATTTTTATCTCCATAATAAAAAAAAAACAACTTTACTCCAAATTCGAAAATAAAAAAATCACTAAAATTCTACCCAAAAACATAAAATTCAACAATATTAAAAAAAGTTGGACAATTAGAAGTAATTAACAAATATTTAGAGGTAAAAAAACGAAAAAAACGAAAAAAACGAAAAAAATTATACAAAGAGTTAAAAATTAACAAACATACGTATATCTAAAAAAATGAAAAAAATACACGAGGAGATAAAAATTAACAAAAAAACGTAAATTAAAAAATGAAAGAAACGTAGATCAAAGATTTTTGAATAAGATCAAATAAACCCAACCCATAAAATTTAAAAAATGAAAAAAATACACGAGGAGATAAAAGTTAACAAAAAAACGTAGATTAAAAAAATGAAAGAAACATAGATCAATTTTTTTTGAATAAAGATCAAATAAACCCAACCCATTAAATTAACAAAAAAAAAATATAAATTTACGATTTTTAAGAAAATATAACAACCTTCGAGAATTAGTCAATTAAAACTACGTTAACATCGAGTAAAAAGATGGTCTTAATAACAATACATTATTATTTTCTTTATAAAATCCTCCACAAATTTTAAAAGACTGCTATTAAAAATATTTCTATCATTTTACTTTCATTTAGAGAGTAAGTTATTTAAAGGGTAAGATATAGAAATACAATACAATTTCTTTATCTATTTTATATAGTTCAAATTTATTTTATAATGTCATGATTATTTATTTCAATTTATATAATCATTAAAAAAAATTATTTATACCAGTAAATCAATTTTGGAGTCAAAATCATCCCCGAATTCATAATTTATATTTTTCTCATTTAAGTTCATATTAAATTATATTTGTACTACTTTTTTTAATATATTTACGAAATTTTTAGAAATAGACCCGTACATTTTTTGTACGGGTATAAAACTAGTTCTACAACATAACCTTACCTTACCTTTTCTACAATTCAGATGTGTATAAAAACACAATGCCTTAATTAATCTTATTTTCACAATTTTGCTTGATTACATCCAAATTGTCAAATCCACCCTCATTAGCCTTCAATAAACCGAGTTTTGAAAAAACTTCAATAAAAACGTTGTTTAATATAAAAAAACTCTCAATAAAATATTCTAAATACCATAGTAAACGTACTATATATCGAGCATTATAATAATCAATCCCAAATTTAATGTATAGCGGTAATATAATTAAGAAAACTTTTGTTTTTAAAACCTCAATATATATCCCAAAACTAAAAATGTTGTAAACGCAATAATGACTTCAACTGTTCGACATATTCACACAGTAAAGTTGGGTACAATTGAGGAGTAGAGACTTATTTGTAAACATTGGTTGATTTCTTTGTTAATTATTGAACTCGATTTTTCGAGATTTATGGTAATCATACTTTGAAGAGATGATGATATTGAGAGTTGACATTCTTTTGAGTAATCGAGTGAAAAACGTGTTAATAATAATAATTTGAGGAAACGAGGGAGTATTTTTAAGATTATTTCTTTTGTAAAAAAACAAATAGGGTTATTCTGTAGGATACAAAAAAAAAAGAGCTATCTTGTAGAAAATCTCAAAATTCAATTGACCACGTCACATACTTAACGGACAAAACTGACGGAAAAAAAAGTTAAGGGTCACGGCAATACAAATTAACAAAGTTGAGGGTTAGCTGGGTTACCATGTATATTCACTAAAAAGTAGGGTTATCACGTAGAATTTGAAAAAATACAGGGTTATTAGGTAGAATAACCGAAATAAGAAAATAACTTTTTTTAATAACGAAAAAATCCGCAGGCCGCAGTCATTATGTACTATACATATGGCTAATTTAGACCTCATAACACTCCACAAATTCTGCAAACTACCACCAAAATCATGATGCAAAGTACTTTGTTAGCCATCATAATTCTTAACTGCCTAACAAATGGATACATGAAGTCCTTCAAGTAATAAACTCTACTTAACTACACTCTTCTTCTTATCTTAACTTCTAAAAATGAAATAAAAAAACATTGACTTGACTTTTCTTCCTTCATTTCACAAGTGTCATCCTCTTATTGGCTACCAAATGCCAAGTCATCACCTCACACAATATACTCTATATATGTAATTATGTATACACACTTCCATAGTTCTGTACCTTTCGTAGTTCTTCCGCCACCAACATTCATGGCTTTACTTTAATCCACTCTTATCTATTATAATTAGGTAATTTATTGAAAACCCATGATTTTTTTTTTACTTTTTTTTGTGAATTTTACTTGTGGGTAATTATTTTTTGGTATTATGCTTGACTATTGTTGTTGTTTTGGTACATTTATTTGTGTTTTACTGCACAATTTTAGTTACATGCATCAAGACTTTACCTTTCATGTTCCTTTGATCATTTCATGTATTTTAATCTGCATGATTGTATGAACTAGAGTATTATAGTTGATTGGTTAGTAAGAGTTAAAAGGGGTGATACCACTTTCTGAACTCGTAACCAAAAGTTATGATCAGTCTAAAGTCTTTGGCCTGAGGGTACAACTTAGAAAACCAAATAGTCCGAATCCCTTATACTCCCTTCATCCCGATCATTTGCTTACCTGTTCTAGATAAGCTCATTCATTCCATTATGTCAACTTGCCACTAACAATCACCAATAATGACCCCTCCCCTTTTCCATGGTCTTTGTACCACAAACAAAGGTAAACAAGTGATTGGGACGGAGGGAGTATTATTCTGATTAAGTGGGATTTGTAGTTGTGTGGTTATCTGAGAATTATAGATAAACTTGATGAATATAGATGAGGTAATCAAGAGTTGTTGAGATATGAATGAATCAAGTTGGGAGTTTATTAATTTATTTAGTACTCCCTCCTAGTCAGGGTGTTGGTTCTCTTTCCGTTTCAGTGCTAGTTGAGTGTTGGTTCATCTTTCTTTTCTGGTAAGTTTTTGTGGCCCAAAATCAATTTCATGTGGGGTATGTGGGGTAGAGTGTTTTGTGTGGTCCAAAATCATTTCCTTAATTTGGCGTCCAAAAGAAAAGGAACCAACACCCTGACTACTGACTAGGAGGGAGTATAAACTATGTGAGGGTTTGGAAGGTTGCTTTTCAGAGGTTTGTGAAAAGTTAGTTCAGATGTTTGATTGATCCATTTTGATAAAAGGGGGTGGAGATTGTTTTATGAATGTGTATTTGACTATTTGTTATAGATTATTTTCACAAATTCTCAAAACGAAGTGGTCTCATAAAGCATTTGAACAAGATTGTTCCATTTACCTACTACTAATTACCCCTTTATACATTTAATCCGATCCTTCTTAATTGCGTGTCTGACAACGTAAGTCCATGGAATCAAGAATTGGGAAGGTAAAGGTGTTTCGTGCCTTGTCGACAATTTAGTTTATGCAGAAATGCTACAACTTACGCCTAAGATGTTTTTATGAGTGTTTTGAACTTGCAGATACTTGATTGATTTGATTATGTCATGAATGTGGAAGATTATGTCGTGACTGTTGGGTTAACTTACTTCTATTTCAGGCTGTTGATTGATTGAATGCTAACTCACCATTAAATAATTAAACGCAGAGCTATCAAACACTAGGCGCGATGGGCGCTACTTGCTCTAGGAAGAGAAATATAGTTGCTGAAGAACCTATTGTGCAGAGAAGCTTACATGGATACTGCAAAAGCGGAAGCACAAAATGGCTAGGAATGACATTTGTTCGCTCCTGTCGGGATATTCAGCAGGGAACAAGACAATGCCCATCACTCATGGATCTGTGTCTACACACGATATGCCGGGTAACATTTAAGTGATTGAACCCAAATTATTGTTGAGACCATCTCATACTAATTTAGAATGAGACTATACATAAATAGTTACTTCATATTTCGTTATTGTTTCTTAATTTTCCCTTTATTTAATTTGTCTTCATAAGTATCACGTCTATCTCTTAAATAGGAGTATCTCTGGTATTTGTTGTTGCGATTTGTAGGTAGAAGCTTTCTGATTGTGCTGATTTTCACCTTTTTACATGTCAGGATATACATAGATATACTACCTTTTCCAAGTTGCCAAGGGATATCAGTCAGCAAATTTTTGATGAATTGGTTCGTTCTGAACGTTTAACTGATGTCTCATTTGAAGCTTTCCGAGAATGTGCTCTTGAGGTACTATCCATGTTAAACGTAACCTTTATTAGCTCTTACAGTGATCTGTTAAATTCATTTTGGTGGGAATTCAGTATGCATGCTTTATGCTCGTCTCTTAGGATATGAACTTGGGAGAGTATCTCGGAGTCAATGACAACTGGATGGATGTTGTGTCGTCACAAGGATCATCTCTGCTTTCTTTGGATGTTTCTGGGTCTGAAGTTACCGATTCTGGGATAAGTTGCCTCAAAAACTGCACAAATTTGGAGTCATTGAACTTCAACTTTTGTGATCACATATCCGACTCTGGCCTAAAAAACATGAAAGGTAACTTTCCTTCACTTTGCTGGTTCGTATCACTTGGGCAATCCACACTTGGACTCGTAGCATTCCTGTTTATCAATATTACAGTAATCTGGCATCACCAAGTTTGTTCAGACCGAACAAATTGCAAATGGGGTTGCGCATATTCGTATCATGGTGGTTGCGTAAAATCTGTGTTTAGATACTCTATTAAGTGTTATACATATCAGGTTTTACATATATGTATCAGATTAGGCAACTCTGATTAAAAGTCCACCTTTTGATTTACCCTTTTATCCTTTAGTTCATTTCTATCAAAAAAAGCAATTGAGTTTTATAATTTTGTTACCGATTTTCCAGGTTTTTCAAACTTGAGGAGCCTTAGTTTTAGAAGGAACAATGCTATCACATCTGAAGGAATGAGTGTTTTTGCAAGCTTGACAAACATGGTAAAGCTGGACTTGGAGCGGTGCCCTAGAATCCATGGAGGGCTTGTTCACCTCAAAGGTAGCTTCTCATAGATTACATTATTCATGATGACCTGTATGATGTTTGGGTTTTACAAAATTCACTCGGGTCAGAATGGGTTCCAGACTTTACAAATTGCACTTTAAATCGATACACCAGTCTTCAGGAAACCACATGGTCGCTATGATGTTTATCGTATTTGCTGAAGTTAAATGTTTTGTTCCTTTCTTTTAATTTGGAAGGATCGTTTTACTTCTTTTAAATCATAATTACAACCGCACGAATTAAATGGCAACATAAAAAAAATTGTGAATACTGTCGGCCGTATGGAGTCAATATGTTCTTTGGTTTGTGCAGGTTTGAGTAAACTGGAATCTCTCAGCATCAAGTGGTGTAACTGCATAAAGGATTCAGACATGGAGCATCTATCAGGTAGTCTTTTAACTGTGCTTTTTTCTTCTCTCGCAATAAATGGTGGTTATTTGAGCATTTTGCACTCTTGCAACCCTAATTCTCTGAGTTACTCTCGTCATCATTGTTCTTTGGTTTCTGCAGGTTTGAGCTATAATTGAGTTATCTGTTCCTTTTTAGATCAACCTACGTGGATCTCGACTATCATTGAAATGACCTTGTTGGAATTATGACCATATGGTGTTCTATTTGTTTGCGCAGGGCTTATGAATTTGAAATCTTTACAGATTTCATGCAGTCAGGTTACAGACAATGGCATTACTTACTTGAAAGGTAACTTACAGTAACATCTTTATTGATCACGGTAGTGGACTATCATCTAGCTCTTATTAATTTACTGCAAAGTGTTGGTAATTTAAGTGTAATTACCTGTTCATTTTTGCGTATTTTGGGTTTGGTTCAAAGACGGGCAAACTTATAAATAATAAAGCTAGTTCGGGAAGTACGGAGCGTACACTAGTCTATTGTTTACAAGGGCGCCAAAGCATTTATCATAATAAAACAGATTTTGGCGGTTGATTTTGAAGAGTTGTAACTCTTCAGAATCTTACTCAATCCCTTCCCTTTTCCCTTCATTTGTCTATATATATATGATAGATAAATGGTTCAGTTTTTTTAAGAGAAATTACTGAAATCAATCTTCTTGAACATAGAAAAACGAATTACGCATAAAAGCTTCGAAATTACATCTATGTTTTCTTGCCAAAAACCGAGGAACACCGTCTTATCTCTGTAGAAAATTCGGAACATCCCAGGCACTGATATACGGGACGAATTGTTCTATAAGGACAGCGTAGCGATTCGGTGTTGTTTTCATTGTTTTCATTTCTTTGACAGTATATCACTAACACAAAGTGGCCTATGTTTTCTGGTGTTTGCACTGCCCTCTACGCCCCAAACCTGAAAATTGAATAACATTCAATTGCCTCATCAGCCATAAAAGCTTCTAACAGAGGACATAACACCCTAAATGCACAAGTTTGGGAGACCAGTTATCCGTTGCTGTGGGCATCACAAAGATTACCAAGTTAGGGCTATTGGTTCAGAGTATATGGAGATAAATTATAGAATACAGATGTAATTATGATTGCCGTCGTATATGATTTGTGAATTTTTTATCACTCGATGAGTGATAACTGTGAGCTTTGAGGGCCTATTTGATATCGCAGGCATCTTTGTGGTAGAGATTGAGACATGTGTCCCTGTTTAAAATCCGAATGGTTGAATATAGTTCTACTTGTAACGCTGTAGAGCTCTGTTAGTGAAGGCTCATTATTTAATTTGAGTAAAAGCACAACAGGGCCAAAAAGCTTGAAGGTTACCTTTTCTGCCACACTCCCCTTTAAAAAAATGCTCAAAGGGAACTGACGGATAAAATTTTATTTTTTGGTCCACGTCCACGGCCTGTTTTATGCCCTACTTCAAATTCAAGTGTACTAATTTTTTTAAGTTGTGTTCCACAGGATTGCGCAAGCTTACATTATTGAACCTGGAGGGCTGTCCCATCACTTCTGCAAGCTTGAACACACTCACAGGTTGCAAAATCGATTTCTGAAAGTACACGCCAAATTAAGTAAAAAGAAAATTATAAGAACTGGTCTTACATGTGACGTGTGAGACGAACCAACTAACCGTAAACGGCTATAATCCTATAATAAACTAAGGAATACACAAGGATTTGGGTTGTGCCACATGTGAGACCGTCTCATGCAAGACTCACTGCGCTAGTTATCATTTGGATCAGAAGTTGCTTGCAGAAGTGTCCACCTATGAACTATTGTTCTAATTTTATATCTTTTCGATATACTTAATTCACTTTCTCCCTTGTGCAGCACTTGGTTCATTGTTATACTTGAATCTTAGCAGGTGTAACTTGTCTAGCAATGGATGTGAGAGCTTCTCTGGTAATTGCTATCAACCTCTTTGTTTGGGGTTCATCGGATCATTAAATTAGTTTACATTTGCTTACATGCTGATTGACTGATGACTGTGTACGATAGGACTGAGCAGCTTAAAGATATTGAATTTGTCGTACAGTAACATTACAAATGCATCTCTAGCGTGCCTGAAAGGTAATTTTTTCTTTACTTTTTCCTCTTCAGCTCTATACTTGATCATTCCATTTCTTTGTTATATTTAATGGAAAGAATATGAACGGATATGAAAGATGTGGAAGAATGGTTCTTCTCTTTACCTTAAGCAGATCTTTTTAATTTGGAGAGCTTGAACGTCGAATCTTGTAAGATTACTAATGAAGGCATCGTTCACTTAGCAGGTGAGTCTTTATCCGTCCTTTGCTTGTGCATTCTAACATGTACGTGAATTCTAAATGTCACACATAGTACATATATAATTACAAAGTGTCCGTCACAAGCTGTTGAAGACGGATCTCACAATAAGGCAAGTTGGGAGGAAAAATGGAGCACCTATGGATAGTGCCACTTGCATATTCTGAGAAGGGCACTATCCGTCTTCATCCTGTGACGGATAGTGTCCGTCTTCAATGAGAATTTGTGATATAATTGAGCCCCATATAAGCTAATTGTTACACACACAATGCTTTATCTAGTTATTATTCACACAATGTCCTGTTCTTTGCGTAATTATATTCATTACTTCTTATTAGTCAAATAGTTGACTCGAAGTTCTCGTGATTTTTTATATGAATTTCAGGTCTGTCCAAGTTAAAATGTTTGGAGTTGTCTGATACTGAAATGGGAAGCAGTGGACTTCAGCATCTCTCTGGTGAGATATATGCATAGCATAGCATTTCGTTCTACGCTCGTGCATGAGAAGCTGGAGTTAGTCTCCTCGTGGTTTTAATGTTATTGAGATGTTTTTCATGTAGGATTGACCAATCTGGAAAGCATAAATCTCTCATTTACTAAAGTCTCGGACGTGGGGATGATCAAACTGTCAGGGTTATCGTCTCTTACCTCACTAAACTTAGATCTACCCCGACTTACAGATACTGGGCTGGCCGCTCTTACAAGTAAGAATATTACATTATAAGCCTTTGACTTTATGTGTCGGGTTCATCATGCTCTCTAGTAAGTTTAAATGCTTGCCGGAACATTGTAAGCATTTCAAATTTCATTCAGCTGAACTATATCCGCTATCATCTTTAATTCTTTATTGATTATGTAAAAGTTTAAGTTGCATGAACTTACGGTCATGTTTCAGTTCAACAATTTTGAGATTATGATTCAGGCCTAACTGCATTGACTCACCTGGACCTCTTTGGAGCTCGCATCACAGATCATGGGATGAGCTACTTGAGAAGTATGTTATCGATTTCCTGTTTATCAGTTCCTTCCCAGTTCTGTGATCTCCTTGCTGAGACGCTTCAAACTTCGTACCATACTTTTGTCTTCATCTGACGTTTTTTCTTGTGATCATATTTCGATATCAGACTTCAAAAACCTTCGACTATTAGAGATATGTGGTGGACGCATAACTGATGATGGTGTGAAATATATCAAAGATCTGTCATCCTTGACACTGCTGAACCTATCGCAAAATCACAGCTTGACTGACAAATCCTTGTCAATCATCTCTGGTAGGTTCTTTACCACTTTCTCATTATTTCCGTCTGGTATGACTTAGTTCGTTTCACCACATTGTTGAAGCGCGTAAAGTTAGAGGCATAATAATAAATCATATTAGTGTGGTAAACCATTTTGTAAACAGAATGTACGATATTACGATGGTATGACCGTCTCTATTCTCTTCATTTTTTCATTTTTGTGCGTTTCTCTCTGTTGTAGATCACATTGACAGTTCCATACAATTCGTCTGGTTTTTCAATCCATCCACTTGAAATTCTTATGTCTACTATTCTACTCTATGCAGGGTTGACAGAGCTTGTATCTCTGAACGTCTCAAATTCACGAGTAACAAGTAGTGGACTACAGCATTTGAAGTCTCTCAAGTATCTGAAATCTCTGTCTTTGGAATGTTGCAATGTTACTGCAATTGACATTAGAAAGCTTCAGTCCACGCACCTCCCGGACTTGGTTAGTTATCGCCCGTACTAATGTCCTGAGCATTGAGTTTCCAAGAACATATATGAATGAATGCCTGGTATTATTCATAACAAGATTCGGAAAAATAAAGTCCAGCTCTCGACAATTTGTACATAAGCTGGTTTTAGACGGAACACTTGGTTTGTACATAAATGAATAGGAGCATTCCTGGCAGAAAATCGTTTCCATGTTATGATACATTTCATTTTACTTCGAATGAAGTTTGTTAGTTTGATTTAGGTACGATTTTCTAATACTTTATTGTAAAGTTTGTGACAGAGGGAAGCTTGATTCAGACGGTCTTTAGTTAAGACATACTCTGAAGTCTGAACGGAATTAAATAATGTTAAGAACCGTCTTAAGCAAGACTCACTGATTTTGTCGACATTTTTTGGAGGGCATTGGAGCATTTAAAATCTTGCTCAAGACAGATAATGGTATTCATCTCACACAGAAAGCAACAGAGAAGAACCCTATTAGTATGAACCAGACAGCAAGACAAAGTCATATCAGCCGACAGCCATGTCAAGACGTATCGTTTCTGGTCTAAAACAAAAATGACAGGAGATTATAATTAGATGGTTATTCCCAGCATAAGAATAGCATTATGAACCCATAAGAGAACCATTATGGTCTAATTCTAAAACACGAACGAAGTAGCACAAATTCGATTCATAAGAAGCCATGTATGTTATTAAACACCAAAAAAACAAAGGAACATCTGATGATAAATACTCTAATCCTACTCTATATACTTTAAGCTGCTCTTACTCAAATACACTAAACTCTAAACAAACTGCACAACCCGTCCAAACGTCCGAACCTTAAACCTCCATGTAAGTTGAGATGACTGATCAAGACGACATCTAATCGACAGAGATTGACACATGACGGGCATTGGAGCAACGGTAGAATATGGGCTTGGACGGAAAATAGGTTAATTGGAGTTGAATGGATCATCTTTGTTGTTGATCTGAAGCTGAAGCCCCTACTGAAGGTGTCGTTGGGATACTGCCTCCAGAACCGTTTTCTATAGGAGGCGGAACGCCCCATTTCCCGTCAGACTCGAGGGGCTCAAATACATGAACGCCACCATCAGACAGTCCTACTGCAAATTGGTTTGCTTCTTGTGGATGTGCCGCAATCACGAGTGGATGCACATTAGAGCTACTGCAGCATTATAGTATACACAACACTCAGATAACTATGAAAAACGAGAACCACTTGAAGAGAGGATAAACAGCTCCAGCATACAAATAAAGTATACCTGACGCTTGCCGGGAGATAAGCAGAAGGATTAATGCGACATCGTAGTCTGAGATTTGCAGAGATAAATACGCAAACAGTAGCGTCCAGGAAGCTGGCATACACGAGTTGACTATCACACGAAAAAGCCGCGTGAGAGATGGGAGCAGACGACTCGTGTGGAACCCACTGGAAATCATTCAAGACAGCTGATTAGTACTACAAAACACAGTTACTATTGTGATTCCATACCAGAAAAATGATTTACCTGTTTTACACAATCTAACTGCTTTGTTTCAAATATTGCTAGTTGGGTTTCATGAACAACAAGGAAATGTGTCTGGTCTTGATGAAACTGTACGCGAGTATCCGATAAAGATCTTGGTGTTCTTCCTTGTGGGAGCTGTAGAAACTTCGACCTTTGCTTTTCCCACCCATCTGAACTCCACACACAAATCTACATACGGCAAAAGAAAGAGGGTAAACTTAGAGAGACTGCTTTCAAATGACCCGTTATAAAATTGTTATGAGAATTGCATTATATGAGCTACATACCTGAGAATCTGCGCCTGAAGAGACCAGAACATTTAACAAATGCGAGAAGGCCAAACCAGTTATTCTTTTCGAGTGGCCTTTTAACTTGCTTTTGACCTGTGTATTGATTGAGAAACTATCAACCAAACAATTTTTACGAGTTTTCTTGGAAGTATTACTGATAAATCAAGGCATACCTCATCTACTCGGACATTATATATCTGAATACTCGAGTCATCCATCCCGATAGCAATGATGTTGTTATCTTGGGGATGGAATGCAAGAAATGTTGCTGCTGGAGGTGGAGGCATGAAGACCGTCATTGTCTGCACACAACCCGGGAAAAAATGAAGAGGTTAACATCATTAGTTCATTAACAGGCAGTACAATGATACAGATTCTACGGACAACTCGACCATCTGATCCATATGACCAAGTTAATTTCTCGAACAATAAAATATAAAATCCCAAATAATAATACATATTTATGTTGGGTCTCCCGTACTAGACCTAGTACACGACTTATTGGTAAATTAAATTGATAGGGCATAGGATACCTTAAATGTCATCATATTGAAAAGCGAAATCTTGCCTCCAGATGCAGACATAACATAAGAATCATTTTTGGACAATGCAAAGCAGGGAACAGCCTCTTCAGAACTTGCATCTGACACATCGTTTGTCATGACAATGCCGCTAGAAGGTTGCCAGAGCTGAGGTGAAACACTAGCTGTCGCCTGCAGTGCATTATATGCTAAGGAAATCAATAACTCGCATTGATGAGTTGCAGCCAACAAAAGAATGTCGATCAAGCTGAATATACAAACTTACCTTTCCACTTGTATTACGTTCATTCCGCTGCCATTTCCATAGCAAGTGAATTGCATTTGAAGCTAATGCTAGGATAGCATTACCTGAATTAGTATAGATCAATCTTGCAATCTGCATTTTCACACAGCAGAACACCTCAGCGACAATTAGTAAGAGTCAGCAATTAAGTATCGAACAAAAAACACAGATGACCTCTTTACAAGCGACTCAGCAGATTTGCTTTACGGTATACAACTTTACAAAACCATCGTATATCCACAGGGTGCCCATGGAATGTAACTTTCTTTTCAGCAAAGTACGTGAAAGTAATGAAACTGTGTAGACACAATACCTTTGCTGCTCTCATGTGGTCAGGGAGTCTTGATGATCGGCATTGTGAAGGTTCGTTTATCTCTGTAAGCTTCCAAACCTTGGATTTGTCATTGCTTTCTTCGATAATTCTAGATTTTACCTCTCCCAGTGTTCTTGAATCCCCATTCTAAAAAGAACCAATAAAAGTTTTTTTTTTTAAAAAAAAAAAGAAAAAAAAAACAAGCCAAAAAACAAAAAAAGTGGAAATCATACCATTCCACCCATGCCTATAGGGGTGCCTCTCTCAGGAAGTCCAGAACTAGTGGCAACACCTGCAGCAGCAACGGCGGCAGCAGCAGAAATGGAGTTTATCGAAGGCTGCATAAAATAATCAAATATTAGCCTCCTCAGTTCTACAAACCATCGCAGTATCTCCATCCCAAATTTTATTGTCTCCATATATAGCAAAAGAACTTTTTTGTGACGGCCAAAGTATGACATTGTATGGCCATCAAAGTCAAAATGGGGATAATATAAATGGGAGATGAATGGAGCCATATAACACAGAAAGAAACCTCTGAATAGTGAATACTACCTTGGCCGAAGATTCAGATGCTCTAGAATCATAAGTTTCATATGTTCGTAATAGCCGCTGTCCATCAGAATTAGCCAGAATTTTGATCCCATTCTCACTAGCAGAGATGGCCAGCAGTGTACCATCTTTGTTGAACCGTATACGAGGACTGGCCTTGAAATGATTTGAAATGAGCTAAGTCAAACACAGATTCAAGTTCGACTGAACTTATCATTTTTATAATCAGCTTTTAGGATGGGAAACTTACTGGGAGTCCTCCATCAGCATCAATGGAGGTCAGTAGCTGTACATTATCCATATCCCAGAACTTTATGGAGAAATCGTCACCAGCGGCCAAATATCGATTCTTAGTGGTATCAAATTGAATGACACCCAATGATTTCTTCCGAAATCCTAGGTAGGTTCTTTTCACAGCACCTTCACTTTCATTCCATTCAACAATATGTGATTCTCCATCTTTACTCGTTCCACAAGAAAACAGCCTATACACCCACAAAGGATGGAAAGAAGAATTGGCCTGAATATACCCGAATATAACCCAAACCAACAAATTAACCGATTAACCTCAACAAAGAATCGAGAGATTTACCTGGTACCATCTTGACTATAAGCCATAGTTGTGCACCAGCGACCTGGAGCCTCGTAATCCACTCGAGAGCCCAAATTGTCATATAACCATGCTTTTATTTTCCCATCAATAGCAGTTGAAAATATGAACTGTAATATAGATATATAAGAGCGAGGAAGACAAGGCAAACATAAAAAGCAACCAATTGGTTGAGAATTTTAAAAAAATTCCACCTGAATGCTTTCTTTGTAGTGAGGGCACACTGAATAAACAGGGGCCTCGTGGCCTTCAAAGGTATACTGCTTTGAACCAGTAGCAGCATCCCAAACCTAGTGGAAGAGAAGAAGATACGTAAATTTGGAAGAAATGAGCATCTGTTTAAAACAAGATACCAACGGATGGATACAAATTACGGAACTGTGAAGCGCCAACCTTAATGGTCTTGTCATCACCACAGGTGATAACACATAGTTGTTTATTGGGAGTGGAAAAAGCAATATCATTCACTCCACCAGTGTGCGCATCAATCTTAAAATAAGACAGAAAACTTCGGGTCAAAAAAACATTCAGATTCAAATAAGTGGTAAAGACGAGATAATAATTTAACTCAAACTACTGGCTTCTATACATACTTCCAAATGTTGTCGAACTTCTTCACCACCATGATATGAATATATTTGTACAATATGCCTTGAATAAGCAACACCTGTAATACCAATCAGGTAAGGTAGATAAGATATCGTTCACTCAGACCTAAGGTACTCTATGTAGCCTAAATACTTACCGAATAAGGATCCATCAGGACTCCAAATCACACGATTCACAGAGACAGCTGGATCTTTCAGTAAAGCTGCCTAAAACCCAGAAGAACGAGCATGAGATTAGAGAAGGGTAAAATAATACTCAAATGTCAATTATGCTTCAATCACTAATAAGCAAGAAAAGTACTCGATTCCATGTGTAGAGACAACATACCTGCAGCGGCATTGAACATGTACTAAGATCCCAGACTTTAAAATTCTTCAAAACCAGTCTTTCCCGAGAGCCAACTTCCCACAATGCTATCTCCCCGACATTTGTGCCGACTGAAAGGTTCCGGTTATAAGTAGCAGGTCGTCAGTTGAACCACTAAAAAAATGTTATGATGAACACAAACTATAATGTGACACTGTGCTGATAACAGACCAAGAAGTAGTGTTAGTTGAACAGGATGAAAATCCATGCTCATAGGAGATGATCCCTGATTCAAAGTCCTGGTGACAGTCTTCGGCAAGTCATCAGGTATATTAAAAGGCTGCCCATAACCATGGCCGGGGAACGATACCGGCAATACATTGACAGGTAAATTCACCTAAATAGAAGAAAAAAAACACATCACAGGTCATAATCTAATCACAACTTCTCTGTACACACCAACATAAGTAAAACATCATAAACATAGTTAACAGAAATACCTCGTCACCAATGACTAGCGGTCTTGTTCTTTTCGCAACATGATCAGAGTCGCCAGAAGGATAATCCACGGAAGAGTTTGTGGGTGGGGTCCTTGGATGCTTTAGTGCAGCTGAAAGGGAAATAAAAAACAGTACAATGCTAAAAATAAAGTTCCAATGTTCAAAGGAGAAGAAACACAGGATTTTGCAATCATGAATTTAGTTCAATTATCGGTAAGGAAAAGGCCTCTTTGTGTTGCTAACACAAGGGTAAGGCTGTGTACATCCCCCCCTACCTTGCAATTTGCGGGAGCCATTGATGCATTGGGGTAAAGTTGTTGTTGTATAAATAAGGAAAAAGTATACACCAAGAAAAGAAATACCAGGAATCGATGGACCACCAAGCCCTGGTCCACCAGCACTGGACATCCAACCAGCAAGTGCAGCTGGAACTTGCCCAGGTATGGGTTGAAAAGGCTACAAGCATATATAGAACCAATTAGCTTAACACATGCTAAGAAAACTTAACACACCAACCATATAAATGAACTCAATGATGTAACCCACCACTTGGGCACCCATTGGAGGAAACCCTCCAGCTTTAGGCAATCCCCCTAAAAGTGGATTATTTGCCGGTGATGGAGCTCGAGCACCATTTGCTTGTCCACAAGTATGATCCACAAATAGAGTTTTTATATCTGGATTCGGCCTAGGATTTTTACAGAGTTGATGCTGCCAATTTAGACTGCAGTTAACAATAAAGCACTAATTTAGTGGCAACTTTAACAAGCATAGTTTATCAAATTATGAGGAACAGATAAAGGAATCTATACAATACATGGAGGAGGGGGTTTTGAACCCGTGATCCATTGTCACAGTTCCCAACTAAACTATAATACCACATAGTCACACTATTGAATTCTATACCTTTGGTTGATTAGAGTCCGCAACCTCGAATTCTTCAGGCTTGGAAACTGTAGCTTGTCACGAAACAACGGATTGGCTTCAATGAGCTTCTTGAGCTCAATTAACATGATAGCCCTTGCCGATTTTGTATCTCCATACTTGGAAAGCTGCTCATTCTCTCTGCAATGACAGAGGTAACCCGAATTTCAACACAGTTCTCACAAAACTCCATAAAAGAAACATAACAGAGAAAATTTCACCACAAATGATGCACGTACCTGAAATTCTCCAATGTCAACAGCTGGGTTATCTCCTTAAAAAGGTCCTCGTTAAACGAAGAAAAAACCTTTAAATCTTTCACCAGTATATCCACAGCTTTCGGACGATCATGCCTACCATTACAAAACACCAATACACCATTAACCACATCCACGACACTAAACCAATGCCTCAAGGGCTCCGTCAAAAAGCATTCTACAGTAGACAAATGTAAGCCGCCTTACCCGATTCACACCCAATTAGCCACATTTTCAAAAATAAAGACACACCTAGTAGTATCACAAATGCAACCAAAACTTACTTGTCCAATGCCTCCAAATACTTCTGCTTTCGGATTTCAAAAAATATCTTCATGGAGTATCGATTATCATCCACTTTGGTAAAGCCAGAAAGGTACTTCTCAACCTCATCCCAGTTACCATTATGTACCTCATCCTCAAAATGCTTCATATTAAAGAAAAACCCAGATTCTTGTTCAAGCCTATTAATTGTTCCAATACAACATGAGACTCATTTTCATATACAATCACCATCATAGCAATAAAAAGCATTAACATATCTGCAATATAATTCAAATGCAATCAATGCAGTACTTCTTCCGTCACACTCATTTGTTCAACTTTAATTAAAACGGTAAACAAATGACGGAATATAATTTAAAAGGTTGTAAACAAATGCCATATGATTACATCAAAATAAAATAAACAACTCCCACTTGTGAACGAATAATAAAAAGGTAAACAATTGACTGAGACGGGAATTGAAATAAAGAAAACCTACTTGTGAACAGTCTCCTTGAACTTTTCTTCATCTAAAAACTGCAAAATTAAAAAGACAAGCTCTCTACTAAGAGAAGACATCTTGTTTGCTCCAACTTTTCTCTACCAAACTTCAGATCTATCAAACACATACAATAAAAACAGGTGAATTATTGAATACCATATAAATTAAAAATTAAAAATTAAAACAACTATAATCAGGATTAGCCTTATTATTATAATTATTAAAAACCCTGAAGTGAGTACTTTCACACTAATCAAACCTCTCAAAAAACCCAGAAACAAAATTACTCAAGGTAAATAAAAAAGTTAACTTTTTTTAATAGAAAAATAAGAAAATTCCAAACAAATTACAACCAAAAGAAACATGATGCTAACTATTTGTCTTATCAAATAGAAATAATTAAATAATTAAAAAGTAATTAGGGTTAAATACCAAATAAAATTCATTTTAAAATATAAAAAACATCAAACTTTTTTTGGAAAAAAATTGAACTTCAGATGCAAAACCCATGAACTCCAGCAACCAAAAAAAGTATTAAAAAGTAGGATTAAACTTAAAAAAGTGAATTTTTTTTACTTTTGAAAAAAAAGTTGAAATTATTTTGGGTAAATTTTATTTTATTATCAAAAAAAACATGACATTGAATCTTACCGAGTAATAATAAGAAGAGATCAAGGAAGAAAAACAATGAAAATGATGAAGAAATTTATGAAATTTCACAGTTTCTCTCTCTAGAACTCAGGGTTTCAGACTTTTTAGAGAGAGAAAATCAGGATTAAATACCAGTAATAAACTTTTTTTTTTATTAATAAAAAATGTAAAATGATGAGATTTGTGAGGAAATTCATTTATATAGAGAGAACCGACAGGAAGTGTAGATAAGTGGATGTTCCTATTTGATAAGCTAGATGGAGTATCGGTTACTGAATGAGTGATAAGTGAGTGTGATATTATAAGGGGGATTGTTCAAGTGGACCCCACGGTGGGAAGCTAATCTTCAAGACATGAAGAGTTTTAGCTGTACTTGTAGTTAGACCAAGTTTATGGTTTGTATTAAAGTTTGTATTATCGGTAATTAAACACCATTTTATTTTCATTTTTATTTTGTATGAGAAAAGTCGTAGCCACTACTTTATTTTATTTTCATTTTTATTTTGACGAGAAAAATTTGTAATCGTAATTTTTGGTATGCACGGGTTAAAAAGTCATATAGTATCAAGGTTTGTATAAATTCTCATATGCACTAAAAAAATATACTCTGTATATTTAACGTCGTTTTAAAATAAGACAAACATTGTTTTATACTTCCTCCATTCAAATCCAATCTACACTTATTCCATTTTAATCCATTCATATCCAAACTACCACTTTCCTATTAAAGCCTAAAAAATTACTAAAATGTCCTTATAAATATCAATTATTTACACAAAATGTCATTGAATGGCCCACCATTAATCAACTATCACCCATTTAAATTAATAAAAAAACACCTTACACACATCCAATTGTACTTTTAATAATTTTTTAACCTATTTCTTAATATTTGTGCAAAAAGCAAAACTACACTTTGGATATAAATGGAGGAAGTACTTAAAACTAGGTTTAAACCCGTGAAATTCACGGGGTTACTTTTTAAATTTTAAATGAATATATATAGTTATAGACTCATAGCTAACATATAATGATTTAGGGAGTAATTAATTTTGAATTATTAACTATAAATGAGTAAGACTTCAATAAAATTAGTACGTATGCTTAAAATGAGTGTAACTGTGTAATTCAAATGGTTATAAGACTTGGTTAATAAAAATAGTAATTTAAAAGTTGGGTTAATTAATAATTTACATTTGATTTTATTAGCAAAAAGATACATATATCAAACAACAATGATTGCGTGGGAGAGTTCGATATTGCGAGATACTCCTATTTTATAAAAGAACTCATTTATTATATTAAATAAATAGTTTTATTAACAAAATGGATACTCCTACGGTTTAAATAAATTAGTTACTCCTATTAATTTGTACTTTAGTTTTTATAGTGATAGAATATGAAATATTTCATTCATATTCTACAATTGATTTTATTCCATATAATATCCCATTGATTTCGCAATCTTCAGTATAATTTATTTACTTTTTTTTTAAAAAAAATGGTCATCACCTATTATAAAAAAATGTCAAAATGGAATAATGCAATATAGTAACAACCCCGTGATTTGTTATTATAATTTATATTGCATTATTCCATGATTTGTTATTGCATAATCCCGTGAACGAAAATCACTGAAAAAATTATTCTAAAAATCTTGCAGAACATTATTGCATTCCTAAAATATTGACTATTATTTGACTTTTTTCCTAAACTAAAGGAATTTATGCAGTAAGGAATATTATGGAATATTGCAATCTTGACTATTAGTTGCTTAAATCTGTATTTTTTTGGATTATTTTTGGAAATCTTTCAGTAGCTCTAAAATCGTGCCACGTCAAACGAAGGTTGTTTTTAGTGATGCCATATCAACGGATTGGCTCCTGCATTAGTAAAGTATATGATAAACTTATTTTTTATAATACCCAATATGATAATAATTCTTTCAATATAAATATTTTTATTACCACTTTAATTCCAATTTACAACGAGTAAAAATCCTCTTTATTTCTTTCTCTCCACTTCTTATTCATTTTGTCTGACACTCTATATTACATTATTACTAGTCATTTATCTGTTCAAAATCCTAATTAATTTACAACCCTTATACGGAGTATATACTACGTCCATCCTTCTTACACCTATTTTTTTTTATTTTTTACGACCTCTGTAACATCCCGTATTTTCGTGATTTATATTTAAAGGCTTTTAATTATTTTAAGTAATAAAATATATTTTTAATGGTTTCAATTATTGTTACGGGATAAAATAATATTTTAATATTTGATGTTAATCCACTTTAAAATAACATTTTAATGATTATTGATAAGTTAATTTTTAATGTTCCGTTAAGATCCGTCTTAAGAACCTTAAGTCCTTAAGACGAATATAACATGGCAACTTAAAGTCCGTCTTAAACACACCCGTTTGTGTTTTTCCAACCCGTTTCATTGACTCGGAAAGGACAGTCCTTGAACCCTCTTAAAAGCTCATAAGTCGACATTTCTTCATCATCTCAAACCATTTCACTGTAAACACATTACACACAAAAAACCTCCATTTAATATCACCTTCTTTTGCTCTTTTCTTCATCATCCGTCTACCGAATTAAGGTAATAATAACATTTTCGGAATCCTCATCAAATTTGCAAGCCATCTATCACTTTCGTTTTTCAAATCCTTCACTTCGAATTTCGGGCTGTTTTTGTAGGATTCGAGTTTCAGTCCGTTAAACTTGTTTTTCGTGATGTAGGTGTGAGCTTGGACGACCCGGAAGTTGATAGCTTCGTTGTAGAGGAGGATCTTTAAGCCGGATTGCATTTGAGGTGACGATAATGAGATAACTCGGCCTTATTGTGAATATTAGCAAGTTTTGATGTGTTTTTCTTAATGTTTCTGATTTTTGTTTAAGAACGATGTTTAATGGGCTTATAAACATGCTTAGGATTGTTCTTATGTGAAGAATGTATGCCTTGTGATGTTTTTATATGTTCATGAGCTTAATTTCAGTTTTCACAAAGTTAAGACGAATACATTGTATAATCGTTTGAGGATTGTTATGGGTTTGGTTTGCTGTTAGATAGTAGTATTGGATGATTGGTAATGTTGGGTAAACTTCACTTGTAGCGATGATTAAGGTTTGTGTATCGAATTGTCGAATTTTTGTATAGGCTGAAATTGCGAAACTGTCGAACAGGCTCTCTGAGCCGGTCGACCGACCGGCCGCCGGTCGACCGGCTGGGAGCGTCTATAGTGTATTTTGCTAGTTTTGAAGAAATTGGCTTTGGACTGCCAGTCGGCCGACCGGCTGGTGGCCTCCTTGTGTTGTTTTGCGTAGTTGCGAGACCATAGGAATAGCGTGTCCAGCCGGCAGACCGGCCGCCTGCCAGCCGGCTGGGAGTACATTTTAGTGTATTGCGAAATTGAGAAGGTTAGGGAATTGGGTTCCCAGCCGGCCGACCGGCTGGGAGTCCTTTGTGTTGTTGATTTTTAAAGAAAGGAAAGTTGGGCTGTGTTGCCAGCCGGTGGACCGGCAGCCGGCCGACCGGCTGGGAACCCCTGTAGCGTGTTTTTGATTTGCAATTCGTTCATAACTTTTAATCGGTTGATCGGTTTTAATTGAAACTCGTTCCTTGTATCTTTGATATGTATTTGAGGTCCCCGGAGGACGGGCGACACTATACTGGGTTCGGGAATGGAGTGAGGATAGGGACCCCCCGGTCGGGTAACCAAAAGGGAAACCGGCTCTCCCTCAACTTAGTTCCCGGGGTCAATTAAGTGTTGGTTAGAAGTTAAGAAAAGTAGAACTATAGATTAGTTCATAGACTTGGATGATATTGTATTGATGCGTATTAAGTTATGCCTTAAGCTGGCCTCTGAACTTAATACGTGAGCTTTTTGTCATATATGGGGATATGCCTTAAGCTGGCCTCTGAGCCCTATATGTGTATGTTTGTCGTGTCTGGGACATGCCTTAAGTTGGCCTCTGAGTCCAGACATGTTTGTGGTGATCGCGTTGGAACATGCCTTAAGTTGGCCTCTGAGTCTAGCGAGTAGAGCAGCCGCACAACGGGGCATTTAGGTCGTAACACGTCACCCGGAGTGCAGATGTTTGATGCTAGAACATGCCTTAAGCTGGCCTCTGAGTTTAGTATCTTGTGATGTAGTGAAGGGACATGCCTTAAGCTGGCCTCTGAGTCCTTTACTTTTGGATGCTAGTCTATGCCTTAAGTTGGCCGCTGAGTCTAGTGTCTTGCTGATTGGCAGGTCCATGCCTTAAGCTGGCCTCTGAGTCCTTGCTTGCTGAATGTTTTGGTGTTTAGGTTATGTCTTAAGTTGACCGCTGAACCTTTTCACTTGCTGAATGTTTTGGTAATTAGGTTATGTCTTAAGTTGACCGCTGAACCTTCTTACTTGCTGAATGTTTTGGTATATAGGTTATGTCTTAAGCTGACCGCTGAACCTTATACTTGCTGAATTTATCTGCTTGCCTAGTGTTGGTACAGTGTCAGATATAAATGTGTTTACTGATGTTTCAGATGCTGTTGTTGAGGAGTCTTATGTTTGACTTTAGTATTGTTCATCCAAGGCATTGGATGACTCTTTGATCGGTTTCATAAATAGTTGGACTGAAAGACCCCCCGACTGGGTAACCAGTAGGGAAACCGGCTCTCCTTCCTAACGGTTTATGAAGTTGGGTTGAGAGCTATGCATTAGTATTGCATGACAGTTGAGACAGTTGATGAGATGTTTATGCTTCACATGTTATTATGTGTTGGAGCATTCTGTATTGTTTTATCTGTTACGTGTTGTCACAAAAGGTGGCTAGGAGAACTCTAGTCACTCCCCACTGATTGTGGCGTACATGTTTTCATGTATGTAGGTACATGCAGGTTGGATCGGGGTTCATACGAGAGCTAGCGAGTGATGATCCTTTCATCATATGACATACACGTTTATCGATTAGCTGGACTCTTAGTTTCTTTTGATACAGTTTTGTTGGTGCCTGTAGGGATGTTCCATCCCAGGCTTTGTATTTATATTTTCGTTCGTACTTAGAACTGTTACTTATCTATTTCAGTTTCAGTTTCCGTTTTAGTTTAATTCTTCTCGCATGTTGTTTACTTTAAAAGTTTTAATTCCGCTGCATTTTTAGTACTTTTGTATGTTTATATTTCCGCTTTCGCGAGGGGTTTTACAACCTCCCTTAACAATTATTGTTGCAAAACATTTTGTTTGTGACAGACAATAATCGTCATAAGTTGAAAACAGATAGTGTCTCTTCCATAATAAGACAAATGGGAGGATCGTGTCACTTACAGACTGTCAAAAGGATATTATATGTTTTCAGCTTATGGCGAATAATGTTCGTCTTGATTGAAAATTTGTTTAACGTTCATGGGTCATATGTTTCATCAACTCAGTATAAAAATACGTAAAATGTTGATTTTATTGAGATTTTACCATACAATAGTATAAAAAAAATATACTTCAATTTACTTGGTTAATCATTTAAAAACAACACTATTATCTCTTATTTTGTATAAAAATAACTATGTGAAATTAATTTACAATATTAAGGATTATCTTACATAAATTACTCCTTCTCCACTTTGTTCTTTCTATTTTCTTTTATGTAGTCTTCAAGACACTATTATGGCCTTGTTTTTCGACATGAGTATAATATTGATTTATTTATTTGGAAAAATAGATTCGTGAAAGAGTTTTGTTGAATCAATTTATTTATTTATTTAAGATTGTAACAAAGTTACTCATGTTGCCACTTTTTATACACTAAAAGGTTGTTTGGTTATCCATTCTAAAATATAGAATTGTAATTCATGGGATTTGCAAAATGGGTGAGTTTTTTATTTGCCTCAGATCACATGTATGGAACTTCAATTCCTCCATGATGTGAGAAGTTGTTTATCTAGTCCCCTAGGTAGTTGAGAATTCCTGTGAAATTCACTTCCACATCCCAACCAAACAACTTTCTCCAATTTCATGTGATGTATAAAACTAGTTTTAAACCCGTGCAAAAAAATGCACGGGTCGTAATAATAAATGTTATCATTAAATACATAAACATATAAATAACTGTAATTAAATGTTCAATGTTGTGATAATATAAATATAAATAAATCGATAACGGGAGATTCAACGTACATATAATTTAACTTGGTAATCATTATTATCATTCGATGCAGAGTATCTTACAAAGTGTATAACTAATCTAAAAGCTAACAGATACTCGAAAATGCACATGTTGGTTTTTAAATTATTTCGTACGATATGCAAAATACTCACAAATTTCATTAGTTTTCAACTTTTATTTAACTCAAATATGATTTATGAGAAATCTTAATGCCTAATCCGGAATAATTTTTGTTTTTTAAAAAAAGGGCTTTCAAGTTAATTTATGTAAAATTATAGTAATTTATTCGCTAGCAATATTTTTCAAGGTCTAAATCAGTATGAAGAAAATTGACTATTAATAATTCATCGATCGGTGAGGCTTCATTAACACCGACGTATTTCGTTTTAACATTAAAGCGTGTCAAATATTATATCACTTGACCATATAAGACAAACATTTGCATTTTTATATGTCTTATGCTTTTGTTTTATTCTAATTATGTAACTTGTCTTAAATTTAAGACATATGCGCTCGTTTTAATTAAAAAAATTGTGTTCACTAAGAAGTCGTCTTCCCAAAATCTTTAATGTAGAAAAACGGGATCATTAGTTTGTTGCGTCACGTAATTAGTGAATAATTAAAGTTTAGGCCAAACGATCCAATCGACAATCTCTTAAGGTATTGAAACCTTATTTATTTACCTATCTTATAAATAACCACGACAGTCCCTCAATGAGGTAAAATTCTTTTTCACTCAGCCTCTCAGCTTCCTAAACTCAGTTACCCTTGCCAAATTGATTCGATGAAATTCAATATTTTTTCACTCTAATTATTATTTGGGTTTATATTATCTATTACTTTAACTCTATTTTAACTTAATTTTCCCCAAATTTTAAGCTAGTTCCTGTTAATATCTATAAAGTATTCCTCCGTACTTTTCTTAAAATATTTTTTTACTATGTTGAGATTTATGAATATTGTTAGGTAAAATGATCATATTTTTGTTGTGTATTTTTATTTAGTTTTTTGTAAAAGAAAACAGAAAAATTTTAGATTTAGAATTTGTTGTGAGTATATATATTTTCAAATATACCTCATTTTTTTTTAATATCAGTAATGACTAATGAATGAGGTTTTTTATTGATTTTTATAATTATATTCGATTTGTAATTATCCTATTTGTAATTTTTTTTTGTATGTTTATATTGTGTTGATAATATTTAGGAAATGTATATTATATAAGTATAGTATTATAAGGGTTATGATATGTCATATGTGTTATGGGAAGAATTAAATCAAAGAATCAAATGCCATAGAAAACGTGGGTATAAGAATTTTTTTTTGTTTTTTCATCCCCTAAAAGTAAGAACCAATGAGAGTTCTTTAAATTCTACCCCTTTTATAGTAAAGGGATTACGGAATTTCTTAATCCCTTGGAACTTCATTTCTCTTACTGAACCAAACGACCCCTCAGTAGAAAATAAGAAATAGAGTAGATGCATTTACGCTATGTTACTATTATGCTTTCCAACTGTCAAAAGAGACCTAACATAGCCTGACTACACACATTATATTTTGCACAAACTTTTATCTGTGACGGAATATACTTCCTCCGTTCGTATCCACACTACACTTATATCCTTTTCGGTACGTTCGAATCCACACTACACCTTTCTTTATTTGGACATATAAATGTCCACTCTATCCTAATTAAATCAACTTATTTACAACAAATGTCATTGAGACCCCACCTTAACTCAACATCAAAACCCACCCTAAACAATATTACAACCCATCATTAACACACTAAACCAACCCAATTAGTTAACCTTTCCCTCCAAAATTGTGAGCCCAACCCAAATAAAATCAAACAAAACCAGATTTTATTATTTGAAACCCAACTTCATCTCCTCAGCCACCCATATTTACTCCTACCCACAATAAATTCCCACCCACCCAATTTCCAGACCCAATAACCAGAAGCTTCTAGGGTTTATTCCCTACCCACTTCTTTCGTAAACATTCATTATTCACATTTGTGAAACCGCCGCTCTCTCTCTAGATATTTCTCGTTCTTTCTTCCTCTCTCTCTGAAACTCAACAATTTTCCACCTTGAAACCCTAACCAGAACTTTCATCTTCCTTTTCTCATCACCTTCTCTTCTTTCTAATCCTCTTCAACTTCTTTAACCAAATCATGAGCACTTCTTCTGATGTTCACGAAGAAGACGAATTTCTGAGTTCTTTCTCCTATCCAAATACCATAGTTCCTGACTCTCTTGACCCCGAAGATTTCGAATCTGAGGTTCCAGAGACCCAGTTTGAATGCGACGTTCAAGTTGACGATGATGATGAAGGGAGTGATGTTGATGTTGGTGGTGATTCTGGTGAAGAAAGGGTTGATGATGATGGTGAGAAACTCAGATATGGTGTTCCTATGGCTGTTCAATCACGTTCTCCTTTGAAACCAGGTAGTTATGAGAGGTTCAAAGCATTTGAAAAACGTTTTTTAGAGAGGGTTGCGAAAAAATCAAGGCTTGATGAAATAAAGACATTGGCTTTACTCAATGGTAAAAGAGCAGGTCTAGAACCTGGAAGTCAAAGTTTTATAAACATGAAAAAATTCGAGGCTAGAGTTCTTGCAAAACGCAAAAAATCTGATGAAAATAAGTGAGTGCTGATAAAAGGTTGGTATTTTCGATATGTAGTTCGAATAATTTGTCACTGCATGTTAGATCTATAATTATTTTGTTGTTGTTTTGGTCATTTTAATATGAAGTTTGTTTTTTTGTTCATGTATTTGGTCATTGTTGGGATTGTGATGCTGTTAGGATCAATGCATGTTAGATCTAATATGATATGATTTTGTTGTTATTCTGGTGATTTTCGTATATAGTTCGAATAATTTGTCACTGCATGTTAGATCTATAATGATTTTGTTATTGTTTTGGTCATTTTAATATAAGTTTGTTTTTTTGTTCATGTATTTGGTCATTGTTGGGATTGTGATGCTGTTAGGATCAATGCATGTTAGATCTACTATGATTTTGTTGTTATTCTGGTGATTTTCGTATGAAGTTCGAATAATTTGTCACTGCATGTTAGATCTATAATGATTTTGTTGTTGTTTTGGTCATTTTAATATGAAGTTTGTTTTTTTGTTCATGTATATGGTCATTGCTGGGATTCTGATGCTGTTAGCATCAATGCATGTTAGATCTACTTTGATTTTGTCACTGCATGTTAGATCTATAATTATTTTGTTGTTGTTTTGGTCATTTTAATATTAAGTTCGTTTTTTGGTTCATGTATTTTGTTACTGCTGGGATTTGTGATGCTGTTAGGATAATCGCATGTTAGATCTATAATGATTTTGTTGTTGTTTTGGTCGTTTTAATATGAAGTCCGACTTTTTTGTTCATGTATTTGTCACTCCTGGGATTTGTGATGTTGTTAGGATAATCGCATCTTAGATTATAATGATTTTGTTGTTTGTTTACACCTCAGTGATGGTCCAGTTTTGGACTGAGAGGTCGGCTCAGTGGTGATAAGCCCTTAATGGTTTGAGAGCTGTGTGTCACTGCTGGGATTTGTGATGCTGTTAGGATCATTGCATGGTAGTTTCTGCAAGTCTTAATGTTGTTTGTTAATACCTCAGTGATGGTCCAGTTCTGGACTGAGAGGTTGGCTCAGTGATGACAAATCCTTAATGGTTTGAGAGTCATTCAGTTCAGTAATACAGCCACCACATGGTCTACCAACTTTTGGTGTGTGTGCTAAGTCATTTATCATGGTCTACCATAGTTGGTGTGTGTGTGGGAGGCTTTACTACTGATACAATGGTAGTATGTATGCTCAGTGATGATAAATCCTTAATGGTTCGAGAGTTGTTCATATTGTCAGATTTTGCACTTATCTTAGCCAATTAGTAACTGTATGAAGGCCACCACATGCTCTACCATATTTGGTGTGTGTAGGAGGCCTTCATACTTAGCACAACTCAATGATGAGGTCACTTAGGCCTGAGAGTTGTAAAAATTGCATTACAATAAAAAAAAACTAAAGACATGGCATTCCATAAACATTCCATTAACCAAAATGTGATTACAATTTAAACATTGTCGTAGTTCACAAAAATGTGTAAACTGTAATCAATTTTCTAAACTTCCATAGTTTAAACATTGTAGCCTAATTCAGTCATTAGATGTTCTATCCCTACAACTTCACCCTTTTCCTGCAAGTATTCAATACATTCTCTTACTAATGCTTCAGAAACTGTTAAATTTCATGGTAACATTCCAATTGCTTCAAGATGCCCCTTGCCCATATGTGGAATTAAGAAATTATTATGACCATTTACCTTCATAATCTCCACCATAACACTTTGTAATGTTAAGAATATGTTACTTAATTTTGATGGAGTGTATTCAACAAAAGCTTGCATAACTGAATTCACTAATTCATCTATTGTGTTGGCCCTTTGTGATGCTTGAATTGAGTGTAGTGCCCTAAAATACCCGAGGTCTTTTGTGTTCAAATCAGGTGAATTAGGGGGCTGAAAAAACTAGTTGAATGTTGAACCCTTCTGTGTTTGCAATTGCCCTAAACTGAGGATCATCATTGTTTATATGCGGTCTTGCATTGTCTTGCTGAATGACAATATTCTTACTTAGAAATTATGGCCATTTACTCTTTATTGTGGGTATTACTTGCTCAAGAATACATGCTCTTGTTACGTCCTTGGTAATTGAGTTAATAGACTTTGTTTCCAATGTACCCCTTGCTCTGTTTCTGCTTGACCTTGCAGCTAGTTGTTGTTTGGTGAATGGGAACATCCCTATTTTCCCATCAAACAGTAATTCGCATTCAGGTGAGTACACTGGCCTACTCACCGCACACATGAACATCACCTTCGTGATGAATCTCTTATACTGACATCTTCTGTATGGGAGTTCTTCTCCGCTCACTATGTAAAACTTGTGGTTGTCGTAGGTGATGAAAAACCACTTTTCATCGATATGGATTACATTACTCATCTCGCTGAATTTTATTTCACAAATTGGTAAGTCATTCAAGTCTAAAGCTACATGTTCAACATGTTCTATTATTAAAGCTTGTAGGGCATGTTTTAGCCTATGTATCTTGTTGGAGTCACTTAGTTGGGGATGTAAGGAACTTGAATGAGGTCTCATAAGACCTTCTTTAACCCATGAATGAGCTAGCCCAAGTGAGACCTTACACTGTTTAGCAACCCTTCTCATAGTATCTCTAAGTGAAAAATCTAGACTTTTGATGAAATCTACATTCGGTACAATCTTAGTTTTGTTTTTATTTCCCATTCGTTTACTGTGAACATCAAATTTTTGACCTACTAACCTTTCTCTCTTTGCATGTTTCCAAATGTCACCAACAGTCCTCTTGCTAATGCCCTTTTGCAGCTGCTTCGCTCATTATTCCACGACGAACTTTGCCTTTTTCTGATTGATGGAGTAGATAAACGCCAACTTTGTGCCTCCCTTCTTCCGATAAGCACTTCACACCCATTTTGAAGCCTAATATTCCAACACAAATTTTCCAAATTCACTGGATTTGTATGTTGGGGCTGGTGTTCTTGACAATTAAGTACAATGACTTATTAAATCTCTTTAAGGATCACAAGGGCATACTTCTGTATTATTACCAGTTGATCCACGTTTATCAATAACGGTTGGCTTGCTAGATAAGTTTGACGTTATTGTCATACGGATGGCAGTGGTCAACTGGTCCCTATACGTCACACCTATAGGACACGTTTGAGAGATGTGAAGGTATGAAAATACAGTCACATTTTGCCGGATATGACTAAACAGTTAGTCAGAGGTATTGAGTACTAAATTAGTCAATAAGATGTTGAGATTATTATTTAATACGGATTAAATAATTTTAGCTAATACGGATTACATGTTTAATTCGTAAATTAAATATAAACGGTTATATTTAATTAAATATTGTATTCGCGAATTAATATAAACAGTTATATTAATTTAGGTAATTATACAATATCGTATTTTATCAGACCATTATTAATATATCGACTGTATTAATAACTGATAACATGTTACGATTTATAAATAAAACCCGCAAACAACTTAAAGCTAAACGGGTCGAATCACGCAAAGGTATAAGGTAAGAGTGGAATAAGCCCACCCTTACCCAAGACCCATTCGGCCGACCTAAGTAATACAAAAGGAGAGTCTTTCTCCTTTTGTCACTGACTGGTAATTCATAATTCTGACAATTAGGGTTTTGAGAACATCTTTTTCCCAAAACTCAGATCTCACATCTAAAACCTCAAGGGCTCTCCCTATATTGCAAGGCAATTGGAGAGGATTTCTAGCACACGCGGCCACGTCTCAAATCAAGTCTTGGGTGCAAGTTATAGGAGGGAATTTACTTTAATTCCTGTTCTTAGGCCATAAGCACAAAGGACCAAAGGTTGAATTCTTTTTCTTATCCTTTTTAATCTTATGACTATAAACACAACTGTATTTTTCATTATAATCCTGCAAGTTTAGGGTGAATACATGCTTTATTCCCCTCATTGTAAACTTGTAATTTTATTGTTTTCTTATTGTAATAGGGTTTCTGTTTGTGTAATGTAAGGCTTTCTTATTGTAATAGGGTTTCTGTTTGTGTTTATAAAGAGGTGTGTACCTGCCACTTGCATCTATTTTTGCCAATTGCATCTATTTTTGTGCAGTTTGGTGGGAATAGAAAATGTAATTTGGTGGGAGATTTAAAAATTTGTAATTTTAAGTAGGATTCCAAAATTTGGAGGGAGGTATTAACCCTTAATCACTTGTTAATAAAGCAAGACAATTGTCAACAAGTACACAAATTATTTACTTTTTACATTTTAATAAAGGAAAACAGGCGGTCAAGTGGGGTTTCTTGTTGTACTTTCAATCAACTTTTATTTCTTCTTAAAACATGTGCAGAAATCGTAAGTGTAGTGTGGATACGAACGGAGGAAGTATACATTCAAATATTACCCACTTGAATAAGTAAAAACAAACATTTCGTGATTCTTAGATTTGTCTTATTTACGTAAGGGAGAAATATTAACCCATTATAAACTTGTAACGGATATACCCGTTGTACGGGAAACTTATTGTATATTGTGAATTTTCAGCAAAGTATTGTATTGCAAACAAATTAAGGTTTATATTTTTGGGTGCTGTTTCTATTTTTACCAATTTACAAATCACAAATTCTCATTTGTGACGGCGATAACCGTCACACGCTTGTGACGGATACTGTTTTCTCTCACAAAATACCTATGGGAGGTGAGTGGGAAAGTACATAAAGGGTACCCCACCTTGTCTCCTTTCCCTTTTTGTGAGAAGTCACGAGCTTGTGACGGGATTAGCCCGTCATAAGCTAGATCTGATGTTTACAAATTGCAATTCATTTGAAGTAGTGTCGGATTCTGGCATAATTGATTAGCGGGCCGAGTTTTAAACAATTAACTTTTATGTGCTATTACCTGAAAGTCGTTCACTAAGCCAACGGGTGCGGATAATACTTTCACACTGAAATACGAAAATTTAACAGGAGTCGAGCCTCAGACCCGACATAATTAACATCTCCATTGATCTCAACAAGGCATAAAGTAAACCAAATTATCATCAAAATTTACAATCAATAGTGTAAATTACTCGGTATAATTTTACAAATTTAAAACTAATTTAAAGACATTTTCAGGGCGGAGGAAGGACTGAAGGTTATTGGCTTTGAACAAGGGATGGAGGGTGATGCGTTAGGGACTTGATATGATTTTTTTCCTTGGCTCCCCTAACCCCTAACATCTAACATCCAGAGAAGAATGGGACTGGGATTTTGCCCGTATGGCTGGTACCTGTTCAGTTCTCGACACATACGATACTTTCGATAACACCCCATATGACCGATAAAAGAAACTAACTGGAATAAAGCGGAAAATCGTCCACGTGATTGGGTCATATAAGCCATATGGGTAAGCATAATTTGGGGTTTAAAACCAAGACCACAAAGGATTATAATTAAATGTTATTCCGAGCAGAAGAGTAAGATTATGTAGCCACGAGAGCGCACCATTATGGTCTAAAACTAAACTTAGCGGCTCAAGTCGGAGTCATAAGAAGCTATTACATTACATTCACACGAAAAAGGAAGAACTGACAATAAATACTCTAATCCTAATCTATATATTAAGTTGCTGTTACCCAAACACACTAATAAACTAAACTGCACAATAGAAGATATTAAACCCGTCCAAACCCGAAATCTGCATTTAAGCTTAGATGATGGATCAAAGTCATCATATTTTGCAACAAAAGACGACATCTGATCTGACAGACTGATAAGCCATATTGATGGGATGGAACCCGGGCTTGGAGACGGGAACATAAGTAAAATAGATGTCTAACGGATCATCTTTGTTGTTGATCTGATGCTGAAGCTCCTACTGAAGGTGTTGTCGGAATGCTACCACCTGAACCGTTCTCCATAGGAGGCGGAGAGCCCCATTTTGCTTCAGACTCAAGGGGCTCGAATACATGAACCCCGCCATCTGACAGTCCTACTGCAAACTGGTTTGCTTCTTGTGGATGTGCCGCGATGACAAGTGGATGCACATTAGAGCTACTGCAACACAGTTCATTTACTAGGTCAAGAATTAGTCACAAAAAAACTGTTCCTGAATGATTCGTAATGAAAATTGTCGTGATTTGCGTGGAGAATCCCATACACTTTACCTCGCTATTTCAAATTCTCTATCATCTTCGAAATCCAAAGAATATAAAGTATGGAGTATTTGGGTTCATTGGGATGACAAAATTTACATAAAAATTTGTAACTGATGGTAAATTTTGGACGTATTACCATTTTATTCTATCAAGTATAGAAAGTGATTGATTATTTTGGAACAAAACAAATGGAAAATGTGTGCCACAAGACGAGATATGTTAACCATCATTGACAAAATACTCAAGCATAAAAAGCTTCGGCGTACTAGTAAACCATCAGGGTTAAAAGCTTCAGCAAACTAGTAAAGTATACCTGACGCTTGCGGGGAGGTAGGCAGAAGGATTTATGCGGCATCTTAGTCTGAGATTTGAAGAGTTAAATACGCAAACAGTGGCGTCCAGGAAGCTGGCATACACTAGTAGACTATCACACGAAAATGCTGCATGAGAGATGGGAGCAGACGACTCGTGTGGAACCCACTGAAAATAATTTACAGTACTCGGTTAGCACTACAAAAAAACACAGTTATTATTGCGATTAAATACCTGGAATATGAAGTACCTGTTTTACACAATCTAACTGCTTTGTTTCAAATATAGCTAGTTGAGTCTCATGAACGACAAGGAAATGTGTCTGGTCTTGATGAAACTGTACACGAGTATCCGACACTGATGTTGGCGCTCTTCCTTGTGGAAGCTGCAGAAACTTAGATCTTTGCTTTTCCCACCCATCTGAACTCCACACACAAATCTAGGCATAACAAAAGAAAGATGAATTAGAGAGACTGTTTACAACTGACTCATTACAAAATTGCGTGGAGAGTTGCATTATATAAGCTATATACCTGCGAATCTGCACCTGATGAGACCAGAACATTTAATAAATGTGAGAAAGC
Source organism: Silene conica (assembly GCA_029255685.2). Classification (NCBI taxonomy): domain Eukaryota; kingdom Viridiplantae; phylum Streptophyta; class Magnoliopsida; order Caryophyllales; family Caryophyllaceae; genus Silene; species Silene conica. The sequence continues at coordinate 75,271,130 of CM055311.2, forward strand.
CAACCCAGTTACTCTTTTCGAGTGACCTTTTAGCTTGCTTTTGACCTGTATGGATAGAGAGACTCGTCAACCAAACAGTTCTTGAACAACTTATATCGCAAGTATAAAGTGATGAATCAAGGCATACCTCATCTACTCGGACATTATATATCTGAATACTCGAATCATCCATCCCAATAGCAATGATATTGTTATCTTGGGGATGGAATGCAAGAAAAGTTGCTGCTGGAGGTGGAGGCATAAAGACCGTCATTGTCTGCACTCAACCGGGGGAAAAATCAAGACATTACATCATCAGTCCACTATCAGGCAGTCAAGCAGGACAATAAAACAAATTCTTGTACATGACAATTTCATCCATGAGACCAAGTTAATCAATCACTCCCACAATAAAATAAGAAATACGGAGTACAAGTCTTGCTAATAAAACAAAATCATAGGTCATACGATACCTTGAATGTCATCATATTGAACAGCGAAATCTTGCCACCGGAAGCAGACATAACATAAGAATCGTTTTTGGACAATGCAAAGCAAGGAACAGCCTCTTCAGAACTTGCATCTGACACATCGTTTGTCATGAGAATGCCGCTAGAAGGTTGCCAGAGCTGAGGCGAAACACTAGCTGTCGCCTGCAGTTGCATTATTTGTTAAGCAACTCAATAATTTGCATAGGTGACTTGTATCCAACAAAGGAATGTCTAGCAAGCTGAATATACAAAATTTACCTTTCCACTTGTATTACGTTCATTCCGCTGCCATTTCCAAAGCAAATGAATTGCATTTGAAGCTAGCGCCAAGATAGCATTACCTGAATTAGTATAAATTAATCTTGCAATCTGCATTATCACACAGCAGAATACCTCAGTGACCTTAGCATGAATCAGCTATCACGTGGACTATAATCTATAAAATAACATCTACCCCCTCAAGGCTTCTGCTTGTGGGTTGTACACAGCAGGACCACAGGGTTAAAAATAAAACACAAATAGGTTGATTCCAGATGATACACAATGTATTTGAGTCATAAATTGCATTTACAGACGTCTATTTCACAATATAACTATATAAATCATCTATTCAATTATTCATCATATATCCACAGGACCACGGGGTGCCCATGGAATGTGTAATTTTTTTGTACGGAATATGCTTCTCAGGACAGGTATAAGAAAATGTAAACATACTTTTGCTGCTCTCATGTGTTCAGGGAGTCGTGATGACCGGCATTGAGCAGGTTCGTTTATTTCAGTAAGCTTCCAAATCTTTGATTTATCGTTGCTTTCTTCAAGAATTCTAGATTTTACATCACCAAGTGTTCTAGAATCCCCATTCTGAAAGAAAACAAAACAATAGAAGGTTAATAAAGAGCAAAAAATTCTCCGACACTTGGTTGGTTCGGCAAAATAAGAAAGAGGGAGGATAATCATACCATTCCACCCATGGAGACTATAGGGGGACCTCTCTCAGGAAGTCCGGAACTAGTAGCAACACCTGCAGCGGCCACAGCAGCGGCAGCAGAAATGGAGTTTATTGAAGGCTGCACAAAATAATCACACTATTAGACCGCTTAGATTCTCCAACAGAACATCGTATTACCTCCATTCCAAATTTACTGTCCCCATTTAGCTTTCGTAGTCAACAAATGTCGACTTTCACCATTCGTTGCTCAAAATATATGTACAGATGCAATGAAAAGGAATCATGTTTGATTTACCAAGAGATGTATTTCTTGTGAGAATAGATTGGTCACAGTTTGACGTTGTTTGACCATCAAAGTCAAATGAGGAAACTATAAATGAGAGATGCATGGAGTATAGAGCAGAGAAAGAAACTTCTAAGTACTACCTTAGTCAAAGATTCAGGTGCTCTGGAAGAATCATAAGTTTCGTATGTTCGTAATAGCCGTAATCCATCAGAATTAGCGAGAACTTTGATCCCATTCTCACTAGCAGAGATAGCCAAAAGTGTACCATCTTTGTTGAACCGAATACGAGGACTTGCCTTGAAATGATTAAAATTGAGACAAGTCAAACAAGAATTCAATTTCGACAGAGTATCATTATTCAAATCAGCTGTCATGATGGAAACTTACTGGGAGCCCCCCATCAGCATCAATGGAGGTCAGCAGCTGCACATTATCCATATCCCAGAACTTTATAGAGAAATCGTCACCAGCAGCCAGATACCGATTCTTAGTAGTATCAAATTGTATGACACCCAAAGATTTTTTCCGAAATCCTAGATAAGTTCTTTTCACAGCACCTTCACTTTCATTCCACTCAACAATATGTGATTCTCCATCTTTACTCGTGCCACAAGAAAACAGCCTATATATCCACAAAGGACGGAAGGAAGAATTAGCTTGTATATAATTACATACCATATATTACGCAGACCAACCAAATAACCTCAACAAAGAATTGATAGAATTCACCTGGTTCCATCTTGACTATAAGCCATAGTAGTGCACCAGCGACCTGGAGCGTCATAGTCCACTCGAGAGCCCAAATTGTCATATAACCATGCTTTTATTTTCCCATCAATAGCGGTTGAAAATATGAACTGAAACATAGATATATATATATATATATATAGTAGCGTTAAACACAAGGCAGACAATACTCAGTAATTAACAATTCCAGGAGTTACGAAGGTTCCACCTGAATACTTTCTTTGTAGTGAGGGCACACTGAATAGACAGGGGCCTCATGCCCTTCAAAGGTATACTGCTTTGAACCAGTAGCGGCATCCCACACCTAGTCAAATAGAAGAAGAAATGTAAAACTGGATGATAGGATCTTCTATTTAAAAGTTAAAACAACTGATTCCATTTCAGAAAACAAATGGATACAAATTATGAAACTATGAAGTGCCAACCTTAATGGTCTTGTCATCACCACAGGTGATAACACATAGTTGCTTATTCGGGGTGGAAAATGCAATATCATTCACTCCGCCAATGTGTGCATCAATCTGAGATTAAGACAGATCAGAATACTTGGGTGTTAAAAAAAGTATCAAATTCAAATAAGTTAAAAAGAAGTCCTGGCTGCTATACATACTTCCAAATGTTGTCGAACTTCCTCACCACCATGATATGAATATATTTGTACAATGTGCCTTGAATATGCAACACCTGCCATACCAACAAATCAAGGAAGCTGGATATGATATTGTTCATTCGGAACAAAGCTACTCATTATAGCGACAATTTATTAAAAAGAAATGGACTTTCACTGAAAACTTACCGAATAAGGATCCATCCGGGCTCCAAATCACACGATTAACTGAAACAGCTGGATCTTTCACTAGCGCTGCCTATAAACCAGGAGGACAGGCATAAATTAGAAGCAAAGTAAAACAAAGACTTGGATGGCGAATACGCTTTAACCACTAATACTGTAATGTACAGATAACATACTTGCAGAGGCATGGAACAGGTACTAAGATCCCAGACTTTAAAATTCTTTAAGACCAGCCTTTCTCGGGAGCCAACTTCCCACAATGCTATGTCACCAACATTTGTACCGACTGGAAGAGTTTCAGTTACATGTATCAGATCATCAGTTGAACCGGTAAAAAAAAATTAAAATGAAGAGCTCAAATTATAACGTGGCTCGGCTGATAACAGACCCAGAAGTAGTGTAAGTTGAACAGGGTGAAAATCCATGCTCATAGGAGATGATCCCTGATTCAACGTCCTGGTGACAGTCTTCGGCAAGTCATCGGGTATATTGAACGGCTGACCATAACCATGGCCTGGGAAAGATACTGGCAATACATTGACAGGTAAATTCACCTAAATAAAAGAAAATAAACACATCATTAACCATAATCTAATCACAAAAACTCTCAGCATGGAGACAGGTCACCAGTGCAAGTAAATGAACATCATGAATGTAATTATTAAAAATACCTCATCACCAATGCCTAGGGGTCTTGTCCTTTTGGCAACATGATCAGAGTCGCCAGATGGAAAATCCATGGAAGAGTTTGTGGGTGGGGTCCTTGGATGCTTTAGTGCAGCTGAAAGGGACATCAAAAACGGTACAATGATAAGAATAGCTCCCATATTCAAAGGAGATGAAACATAGGATTTTATAAATCCAGAATTTAGTTCACATATCAATAAGGAAAAAGCAGACGTAAGTAAAATAAATACCAGGAATTGATGGACCACCAAGCCCAATTGGTCCACCAGGAACTGGAGAGTGGCTAACAGCCGGAGAATTGGACATCCAACCAGCAAGTGGAGCTGGAACTTGCCCAGGTGTGGTTTGAAAAGGCTGAAAGCATACAGAGAATCATTACAATAAAGCTTAAAGCATGTCAACGAATCAAACAGGACAATGAGATGAATGAATTAACCGACCCCGTGGGCACCCATTGGAGGAAACCCTCCTGCTTTAGGCAATCCCCCCAAAAGTGGATTACTCGCAGTTGATGGAGCTTGAGCACCATTCGGTTGTCCACAGGTATGATCCACAAATAGAGTTTTTATATCTGGATTCGGCCTAGGATTTTTACAGAGTTGATGCTGCCAATTCAGACTGTAGTAACAATAAAGCACTTGTTTAGTGGAAAGTTCAACTGGTGTACCATATCAAACTTAACAACGAAGGAAAACATAATCTATAATCCCCCCTCCCCCTACCTCCTCCTATTTCCCTCACCCTCACCCTCACCCCATCGCATGCTTAGGGAAATTCTCTTGTAAGGCATTCACAAGCTTCCAGTAGCCAATAAAAGTTTGCCATATTTGAAATGCATCTAACTTCACAATGTATACGCAATAAAGGTTGGTTAGCGTCAAGTAATTCCATTCCGCATTTGCTCTATGCCAGTGTTAATTCCAGATTAACTACGACATAGACATCTCAAGAAGACCTGAAAATAAAAATCAGTAGTCCCATAACAACTACATGAAGCACCTTGCCATCTACACTAATCATGATTTATGATCAATCAACTATATGCAAAAGCTTGACAGCAAATTGAGACTTAAGTCGACCCAGAGCATATAGCAACACTATCGATTATGTACCTTTGGTTGATGAGAGTCCGCAACCTTGAATTCTTCAGGTTTGGAAACTGCAACTTGTCACGAAACAAAGGATTGGCTTCAATGAGCTTCTTGAGCTCAACCAACATGATAGCCCGTGCGGATTTTGTATCTCCATACTTGGAAAGCTGCTCATTCTCTCTGCCATGACAGAAATCCGCTTTCAATTTATAATTCTCACAAAACTAAAGAAAATTCCTCCACAAAAGTTCATCAGTACCTGAAATTCTCCAATGTCAAGAGTTGGGTAATCTCCTTAAAAAGCTCCTCATTAAAAGAAGCAAAAACCTTTAAATCCTTCACAAGTATATCCACAGCTTTCGAACGATCATGCCTACCATTACAACAAACAATTAGCCGCCGCCACCACCACCACCACCACAACAACAACAACAACAACACTTGTCAATGCTGCAAGGGCACCAGCAAATGGCATGCTATAATTCACAGGAGGGTCAAATTGTAATCAGTGTTACCCTAGTAACAACCAATTAGCCACATTTTCAAAATAAACATAAGAATTCACAGGCAACCACAAAACTCACTTGTCCAATGCCTCCAAATACTTCTGCTTTCGGATTTCAAAGAATATCTTCATCGAGTAGCGATTATCATCTACTTTAGTAAAGCCAGAAAGGTACTTCTCAACCTCATCCCAATTACCATTATGTACTTCATCCTCAAAGTACTTCATATTGAAGAAAAATCCAGATTCTTGTTCAAGCCTATTAATTGTTCCCAATACAACATGAGACCTCATTTCCATATACAATCACCATCATACAACGAATAATTAAAAGGCAAACAAGTGACTGGGACGGGGACGGGAAATGAAATAAAAGTAAAACATACTTGTGAACAGTCTCCTTGAACTTTTCTTCATCTAAAAACTGCAAAATTAAAAAGACAAGCTCTCTACTAAGAGAAGACATCTTGTTTGCTCCAACTTCTCTCTACCAAACTTCAGATCTGCCAAACCCATACAACAAAAACAGCTGAATTATTGCATACTACATAAATTAAATTATAAAAAATTCAAATAAATGTAAACTAAACAAATATACATTTTAATTTTAATTAAACATAAAAAGCATCAAACTTTAATTGAAAAACCCAAAAATGGAAGTCCAGATGCAAAACCCATGAACTCCAGCAACCAAAAAAAAAAGTAGGGTTTGAAATTAAAAGGTTGAAAAATAAAGATTTATTCTTTTTTGGAAAAAAACAATAATTAAAAAAATTAAGAAATTTTTAAAAATACATATATACATATTTTTAAAAAAAATGAAATCTTACCAAACAACAGAGTAGAAAGAGATCAATCAAGGAAGAGAAAAATGAAAATGATGGAGAGATTTATGAATTTTCTCAGTTTCTCTCTCTAGAATTCAGGGTTTCAGACTTTTTTAGAGAGAGAAAATCAAGATTTAATAATTAAAATGGTTTTTTTTAAGTAATAAATACGATGAGATTTGTGAGGAAATTCATTTACATATATAGGTAGAAGCGACAGAAAGTGTGGATAAGTAATTCAGCTTATCTGATAAGCTAATTTGGTTATCAAGGCATCTGTTGCTTGAATGTGCGATAAGTGAGTGTGAATATAAGAGGACTAATATAGGTGGACCCCACTTAGAGTGGAGCTAATCTCGACGAGTTTACCGGTGCGGAATCTTTGGTTTAAACAGGCTGTAGTAGATTTTGAGAAATACCCACAGTCTAAGAGTTTATTACGGTTTTTGCCACTCAATGTTACGATATACTCGTACAAAAATATCTCGTGTTACGATATCTCGTTTTTTTTTTTTTTTTTTGGTTTACTCGATATCTCGTGTTAAAGACGATAATTTGGTGGGTGGACCACTATCATATTTCATTTTTTTTATTTTCGGTGACTAAAATATAAGGGTTGGACCATTCTTAAAGGACTAGATAAGTTTTGGTTTTATAGAAAGATAGGGTAGGGTTTCGTTTTATTTTAAACGGGTTATTTTTGTCTGAATTTATAAAACGGGATTTTATAATTATTTTATATTTTATATTTAAATATGACTGCTCGTAAAAAAATAATTCCTCCGTTCATATTCAAACTACTCATATTCTTTTTTAATCCATCCATACTCAAAATATCATTTTCTTAATACGGCAAAGAGATTAAAGTGTCCTTATGGACAACATTTATTTGAATAAGATGTCATTAAATGGGTCACCATTAATCAATATCACCATTTAAATTAATAAAAAGACATCTAACACACTTTCAATTATACTTTTAATAATTTTTTAACATCTTTCTTAATTACTCCCTCCATTTTTTTTATATCACCCCATTTCTTTATACACGTTTGTCAATACTCATTTTGTTTCGATTATATTTTTAGGTACATACTACTAAAAATTATAAAATTTTGATATTCTTAATCCTCTTATCAAGACAAATTAAAAAATATCTCACATGAATATATTTCCGTGAACGGATTAAGAGAAAATCGACGTTGAATACTCGACTGTGAATAGTGCCAGAAAGGGGAATGGGGTGATATAAAAAAAATGGAGGGAGTAATATTTATGCAAAAAAACATATATACACTTTTGATTTAAATGGATGAAGTAAGTTATTACAAGTTGTACCACTGAGGCATTGATTGTATCATTGTGGTCATCTGAAACTTAAAAAAAAAAAAAAAAAGCTTATCGTTTGAAACACAAATTTGGGAAAATGATTATACAGTAATCCAAATTTGTTGTTGAATGGATTGATAAACAAAATATAGGAGCTAAGAAATTGCTCTTATATTAGACCATCCCCAAGCAAGGTCGATTGGGAGGTCGATATGAGGTCGAGTCAAGTTAATTGTAATTAAGAAATCGATTAGAATTGACTCAAGTCAATTTGAGTCACAAATCGACCCAATTTGAGGTAAATTGACTCACCAATCGACCTCATACGTGGCACATTTTCATTGGTTCCAAGTCACTTCCAACCATTTAAGAAAAAAGTAAAAGAAAAAGAATGAGTGATTTTGTTTGATTTCTTAATTAAATTGATTGGGTTATTGACCTAGGTAGTGACTTTTTGCTTGGGAGGGTTTAAGCGGGTCAAGGTCAATAAGGGGATATTAAGGTATAATATGCAATTGACCCGATTAAATTGATTTCTTGCTTGGGAATGGTCTTAGAAGGAATTATCGTGCAAAAGCACGGCTTTTTTAGAGGATGATTTTAGAGTTTATACAATTAATTTACAGCAATTTAACTCAATTTTAAATTTTAGTGAAAAACCATAATATCGTTGTGCCATATCAAGAAGTGTAAAATAAGTTCAATAGTCTTGCTCCAAATAAAATTTATGTGTTTGCGAATACTATATTCTCAACATGTTTTTAAAGAGAATGATATTATATCATCACATATTTACATCCTCTAAGAACATAAATAATTAAACATTAACTAGTGATCTTTAGAATATAGTCAATAAGATATACGCCCTCATCTTTCCTGTGATGTTTCTCTTTTCTTTTCCATCCTATTTTATTGTTGTTTTCTCTTTTTTTGTACAACTTTGTGTGTTCAAAAATCAACTTGATATTTGATCACGTGTATTGTGTGATTCAAATTAATTCTCTTATTATTTCATATGTCGAAATAAAAAGGAAACATCATATATGGAATAAGAGAGACTATCTATTAAGAAATATTTTATTTATTTACTTCAAGTAAATTTAAAGAGGATAATATTGGGGTTAATAAATGAGAGTGAGACCACTATTAGAAGCTAAATAAATAGAGGGCAACTTGAGCGGGTAAATTGGAATTTTGTTATTCTTTTTGTATATTGGGGATTCATCAAAATAAAGATGTTATTCTCAATATTTGCAATAATTGTGAAATAATTTTTTCTAATAATTTTTCTTTATGTTGAATATTTATATATAAGTAATGATTATTTTAAAAGAAATATGAAAATTTCATCTCTACCAGGGAGAAATACGGTGAAAATAGAGAAAGAAGAAGGAAATAAAGGAAAATAAAGTAGATAAAATATATGCGAGAATAAAAAAAATTAGATGGAAATAAGAAAAATAAAAGAATTAAAAGATCTTCTCATATTGTACATGCTCACCATTCCTCTTGAAATAGGACTTTTAATCTGGTTACCATAATAAACGGATGTTATTTTTAAAAAAAAATAAGGTTAAGAAAATGCCATCTATTATAAAAACCCTTAACCTGCTTGTAGATTCAATATCGTGTGTTCTACGGAGTTTCCATTTATTAAAAACTTGTGCCGAGGAGTATAAGGTTTCACAATAGTGATGTATTTAGGAATTTAATAGGGGCGCTCTCCCCCACTAACCGTCAAATTTTTTGATGTTTTCACTAAACAAAATTCAAAATTTTGAGTTTCCCTCTAACCATTACCTGTTTATCTCAGATAAATTTCTTTATCCCACTGAGTTTAATTCTCGACTCCATAACTTTTAACATAAATTCTCATTTACGACGGGCATATCCGTCGACAGGTCAAGCAATAAACATGTAAGATAGATAAGACAAAAACAAATAACTAGGAAGTAGCAAATTGTTTTGTCTTATTCGCCCACATAGTTAATACTTGACCGTTACAAACTTACGATATACCCGTCACAAGGGAGACTTGCTGAACTTTTAATTTGTGTGAAGTTTTGAAAAATGAGGGGGCCGGGATAGAAATGTGTGTCACAAAACGAGAGAGAAAGGGAAAGCAACGTGGTAGTGGCAAGCATCGTAAAAAAGAAAATAAAAATAAAAGAAAAGAAAAGGCGCTTTTTAAATGAAAAAACAACTTCCCATGTCCAAATTTGAAAGGAAGGAGGGTGACTCTTTCTTTACTCCATCTCTTCTATTTTCTCGTTGTTAGTACGATATGTACGATATTATCGTATAACTCAACTCAGTCGACGTCATCTCGTATCAGATCATTGATTATATCTCGTATCTCCTCTCTTGTAAACGGAGGGAGACATTCAATGTCTCATTCCACCATATTCGAAGCACTACGTCGTATATCATGCAATTAATTAATCAATGAATACAACTACACATCCTAATACGGAACGGAACTACTTTACGCCTTTTTACACCTACTTCCCTTTTTAAATAAACTAGTTTTAGACTCTGTTCTTTTTTATTTTTTAGAGCTGAACTGAACTGAGTTGAACTGAACTGAATGAGGCTGAGCTGAACTGAATTGAAGTGAACTGAGCTAAACTGAACTGAATCGAACTGAGCTGAACTGAACTGAACTGAGCTGAACCGAACCGAGCTGAGCTGAACTGAACCGAGCTGGGCTGAACTGAACTGAACTGAATTTAATCGAGCTGAACTGAACTGAGATGAATGAGGCTGAAATTAATAGAAATAACTTAAATTTAATTAAAGTATACTAACTAATAATAATGATATAAAAAAACTGTTTGATTAATACAAATTTGCGATTTTTTAAAAAACAATTATATTAAAAAAATATTAATTTTTAAGTATTTTTTTTGTAGTAAACTCTAATGGACTTTGCTTTTTTCTTTTCTTGTGTTTTAAAATTAACAAAAGCAACATTTGAATATTTTACGTCTAATTAACATTATTTTTTTTTTATCTAAATATTTTACGTCTAAATGTGGTAAATGCGGCATGTATTTCATTTTTTTTATTATCTAAACATTAATTATTTTTATATATAAACATTTATAGGTAAATATTATTTGTGGATTCGGGATACCCGAATACACTTGGGTATTTGTTTCCTATTAGCCATCCAAACGTGAGAAACCATGTGCCTGAATATAAGCATGCACCTCCTAGCGGAATATTTGAACATTTTAATTATCGACATTCATCTTTGAGGATGACCGTTGAAATGGCGTTTGGTCAGCTGAAGAGAAGGTGGAAGGTGTTAAAAAACATGCCACAAATGACAACGAAATATCAAATGTCAATTATCGTATCCGCTTTTATAGTTCATAATTTCATTCGGATGCATAAACCTGGTATTTCAGTTATACAACATCAAAGTATTCAAGGAAGAACATATTCAAACATGGATGATAAAGAACAAAAGAAATTCATGGACAAAGTTCGAAAAGAAATTGAAAAAAAAAGGTGCGATATTGGTGTCCATAATGACCTCGAAGATGAAGTACATCAAGATGATAACAATAATAATCATAATAATAATTATTAATCAATAATAATAAATAGAATAATAAATAAATAAATATAATAATAATAATAATAATAATAATAACAAAAACAACAATAATAATAATAATAATAATAAGATGGTAATTTTTTTTTTGAATAGGGTTTTGTGAGACGCGGGAGGGTGAGCGAGTGAGTGCGATCTGCCGTCATCCCTTTTCTGCCCCACCGTCGGTGACCTCACGTTGCCAGCGGCCACCCATCACACCGTCGGTAACCTTACGTCGCCGGCGTCATCGGTGGTGGTGTTTCCCGGAGTGAGAGAGCGAGAGAGGGAGTTTCTTCAGGGGAGTTTCGTTTTCGGCAGCAGTTGGTCTGCGGCGGTTGCAGGGTGGTCGGAGTTTCTTCAGGGGGTGTTTTTAGTGACGGTGGGTCGGTTTCCGGTTCTGGGTTGCCGGTGGTAAGCTTGTTTCCCTTCTCCTTCAGTTTTTGCGTTTTTTTTTATTCTTCTCGCACTTTGTGGACTGGTGGGTTACCGGCAGTGACGGTGATCTTGTTGCCGGCTGCTGGGTGGGGCTGGGTGGGTTGTGGTTGTGCTGGTTGTTGTCGGTGCGGCTGCTGTTTGGTGGTTTTCTTCCTCTTTCGTTACTTTTCCTTTACGTTTCCGTTTTCGTTTCGGTTTTGGGTGGTTTTGTTGCTGTGCCGTGAACTCGCTGCTGTATCTGGTCAGCCTTGGTGGTAGCAGCGGGGTTGGTTAGTGTTGCTGCCTTGTCAGCGCGCAGGCTGTTGTCGAGTTTTTGGTAGGGTTTTCATGCCTCCCTTAGTCCGTTTTCAGTGTCCTTTTTCGCATTTGCATGGGTGTCCGAATGGTAACGGTAGGGGTCTTCAGAAATCCTCCCGGCGGTATCATTTTCAGGGTTGGCATTGTCGTAACGGGGCGGACCGTCTTACACGTCAAACTCTTGCTGATAGTTTGACCGTTTATACTGATGCCGAGACTACTTTGAAGCGGATGGGGGTTTGGCTTTGCGGTGTCTGTCTTAGGACTCATGCCTTTCGCTCTAGATGTCAGCATATAGGAGGTGATATTGTAGACCCTCCGGATTTTGGTCATGGTGTTGTCCGTTTTGTTATTCAGGGTATCCCCAGACCCCCAGGTCCGTCTCCATCCGTTCCCGTGTCTGATGTTGGGGTTGAGCTTGATCAGTGGTCTATAGCTTCGCTTGATCGTTTGTTTTCTTTGGGCCTTCGTTCGGTGAAGTCTATCCCTCCTAAGTGTCGGCTTGGGTTTGCGCGGGTTTTGAAAGGGGGTTTTGGATGAGGTGGCTGACTCTCCTGGTAACCTCTCCTGTTGGATTCGGTTGTTTGTTCTGCCTCTTTGTCTTCTCAAGACATTCACTCCCCGGAGTAATGTCGAGTGTAGGTCGGCTGTCAGGCGGCAGCGACAGGACGAGAGTATTGCTGGGGCTATCCTTGCTTGGGGGGCACCGGGAGGGGGGTTGCAACTGTTACGAGAGTGTTTGGCTGAGGGTTCTCCACCGTTTCACATGGATGGAGAGCTTGATTTGAGTGAGCTTAACCTTCGCCAATGTCGGTTAAAGATTAGCGATGGCCATTATACTGCTGCTGTGCGGGTGCTCTCTTCTTCTTGTGTCGCACCCTACTCTGTTGCCACTTTTGAGGCTTTGCAGGAGAAGCATCCGGTCGTCCCCTCGCCATCTTTACCATCTTTACCTGAGGATCAGCCTTCACTTATTGCTTCTTCAGCTGTGGTGTTGGATATGATTCGTAGTTTCCCGCGCGGTACTTCTTGTGGGAGGGATGGTTTCCGAGCTCAGCACTTCATGGATTGTTTGAGTGGGGCTGCGGTGGCCATCTCTGGTGATTTGCTCGCCTCTATTACTAGGGTGGTTAATCTTTTTTTAGATGGCCGGTGCCCGTCGGCTCTTGGTGAGTACCTTGCTAGCGCTCCGCTCACTCCCTTGGTTAAACCCGGGCGCGGTCTTCGTCCTATTGCTGTTGGCACTGTCTGGAGACGGCTTGTCTCTAAGGTGGGTGCTTTTTTGGTTGGCCCTTCTTTGGCTTCTTATTTTTCTGACCTTCAGTTTGGGGTTGGGGTGTCCGGTGGAGGAGAGGCTATATTGCATGCCTTGAACCGGCTTGTGGAGGCTCGTGGTGGCGAGGTAGGGCTTTCTATGTTGCTGGTTGATTTCCGGAATGCTTTCAACCTTGTTGACCGCTCAGTCATGCTTCAGGAGGTTCGGCGTCGTTGCCCGGGTCTTTCCCGTTGGGTGGAGTTCTGTTATTCCCGCCCTGCCCGGTTGTATTATGGAGAACATTGCTTGCGTTCTTGTCAGGGAGTTCAGCAGGGTGATCCTTTGGGACCGTTGCTTTTCGCGTTGGTTTTGCACCCCTTGGTGTGCAAAATTCGGGATACCTTTGATCTTACTATGCAGGCCTGGTACTTGGATGATGGTACTATTGTTGGAGATACTTTGGAGGTGGCTTCCCGGTGTTTTCCCCACTTCTATCGCTCGTCCCTCTCGGGGTGTCTCGGTTTTGGGTGGGCCTGTCACTACTTGCCCTATTTTTAGCGGTGAGCTTGTGGAGAGGAGAGTGACTAAGACTGTTGAGCTTATGGACTTAGTCGCGAGGATCGAGGACCCGCAGTGTGAGTTGTTTTTGCTTCGTGCATGTACTGGTATCTCTAAGCTTTATTTTTCTCTTCGTACTTGTTCCCCAGTTGTTTTTAGGTCGGCTCATCTCCGTTTTGATGCTGCGCTTCGTTCTAGCTTGGAGCGTATTGTCACCGCGTCTGGGCCTGGGTTTGGGGAGTGGCAGTGGCGCCTTGCTAATTTCCCCTTTCATTTAGGTGGACTTGGTGTTTATGCAGCGGGTGATGTGTTACATTATGCGTTCTTGGCTTCCCGTTTGCAGTCTGATGACTTGCAGGCTAGGCTCCTGCGGCCTTCTGGTATCATTGACCCTGGCCCTTCCTTCGCCGATGCCTTGCGGATGTTCTCGGAAACTACTGGTTCTGATTTTCTTGGTAACCCTAGTGAAATTGCTGCCCCCAAACTAATGAAGAAATTGGCAGACATTTATTTCTCGACGGTTGCTGCTTCTTCGGAGTCGGTTTTTTCCTTGTCCCCGCGTCAGGTTGCTTTGTGGAAGTCTCAGCAGGGGCCTCACTCTTCTGATTGGTTGAGAGCGGTTCCTATCTCTGGGTTGGGTCAGACTATGAACAGGAGGACCTACCGTTGTGTGCTTGGGTATAGGCTAGGTGTTCCACTTTTCTTGGTACCTAGGCCTTGCTCTGCTTGCTCTCGAGTTTTTGCTGAGGATGTTTTTGGGGACCACGCTGTCTCTTGTGCGGGATACTTTATTGGACATCTGTTATAGGTCTGGGATTTCGGTAGGTAAGGAGGTTGACATTGGTTTGGTCGATGGACATGGCGGCTCTCTTCGCCCTGCGGATTTGCTTCTTTATTCGTGGGACAGGGGGCGTGATGTGTGTATTGATTTGACAGGGTCCTCCCCTCTGACTCAGACTGGGATGACTGATTTTGTACCTGGTCGGGTTGTTTCTGATGCTGCTCAGCGCAAGTGTGCTAAGTACAGGGATCGCTGTGAGGCTGCAGGTTACGGTTTCCTTCCTTTCTCTTTCTCTTCGCTTGGGGAGCTGGGTTCGGATGTTGTTGCCTTGCTGAAGCGGATTCAGAAATACTCAGTATCTCAGGATGCAGGGGCGCGGATGGCTGCGTACATTTTTACTAGGCTTAGCTTTTCTGTAGCTAAGGGGGTGGGAGCTCAGATTGTATCTCGGCTGCCCACCAATTTTATGTAAACTCTTATTTTGTTTTTTATATGGTAGTTGCGCGCATCCTTCCCTTAAAAATAATAATAATAATAATAATAATAACAATAATAATAATAATAATTAGGGTTTAGAGAGAGGTGAGAGGTGCGAACGTTTCAGCAGTTTTGCGAATTTCGAATTTCGGATCTGCTGCCTGCCGTGTCACCCTCCTTACCTCCCTCCTCTTCCACCACCGGTGACCTCACGTCGCCGGTTACCACCCACCTCGTTGGCCTCTCTTGCCGGCGGTCGGTTTTGTGTGTCTGTGAGTGTGTGTGAGTGTTGCAGCGTTTTACACCACCCCACCGCCGGCCTCCTCACGACGCCGGTGTTCATCTACTCCCTTCGTCGGCCTCCTCACGTCGCCGTCGATATAATTGTGGGCAGTGGTGTGTTTTTGTGTGTGAGAATGAGTGTGTGTGTGAGCGAGTGTTTTTGCGGTTTGCGTTTTTCGTACAATCGCCGGCGTTCCATTTGCGGTGGTCGCTGGTCCTGGTTGTCGCCATTGGTGTCGCCCTTGCATCTGGGTACCTCCTTCGTTCAAGAGAGTGGTGGCTCTTTTTGCGAGAGTGTGTTGCGGCTTTTCGGTTTTTTTCGAGTGTCGCGGTAGGGTTGCGTCTGGTTGGGGCTTTCTTGGTTGTGTGGCTGGTGGTTTTCGGTGGCGTTAGGTTCGTTGGCCTGTTCTGGTTTGGGTGGTGGTGGTTTAACGGCAGTGGTTTGAAACCCGTTTTGGTTTTAGGGTTTCGGGTGTGTTTAAGTTTAGGGTTTCGGTGTTCAAGTTTTTTAACGTTATCGGTGGAGCATCTCGGTTGCTGGAGTGGTGTTTAACAGTGGGTTTGGGATCACTGGGTTTTTTTTTTCAGGGCTGGTGGGTATTGCCGGGTGTGGTGTGTGCGAGTTTTCACAGCGGGTTTGTGCGTGTTTGGGTGTTCTTGGCAGGGGTTTGGTTTTGTTTCGTGGAGGCGTGCTGGTCGTACGTGGATGTCATGTCCGGTCTCATTCGGTACCATTGTCCTTTTGTGGGACTCTCTGGGTGTCAAGATGGTCGTGGAAATGGTCTTAAAAAAGCTTTCATGCTCACTCATCTGCCTGATCGGCACTGTACCGGTGAGGCTCAGGTTATTACTCGACAATCTCTTACTTCTTTGTCTATTTTTGACGTGGCTGAGACTACCTTTCGTCGTATGGGTATTTGGTTATGCGAGGTTTGTTTTAAAACGCATGCACATAGTAAGCGTTGTCTCCATGGGGATGGGTCTTCTGTTGAGGCACCAGATTCGGGTGATGGGGTTGTGTCTTTCGTTCTTTACGACTTTCCTAGACCGTCTGAGCCTGACTCACCCTTGCTTTTTGATGGTGTTGATCATGAGGTTGTGGGTGGTTTCACTGTTACTTCTCTTGATCGTTTGTTGTCTAAGGGTTTGAGAACTGTGAAGTCCATCCCCCCTCGGTGTCGTCTTGGTTTCTCACGGGTTCTTAAAGGGGCCCTTGATGTTGTGATTCGTTCTCCTTCCGATCTCTCATATTGGGTTGCCTTGCTTGTTTTACCCCTTTGTGTTCTCAAGACCTTCTCTCCGCGGAGTAGTCGTGAGTGTCGTGCTGCTGTCCGACGTCAGCGGCAGGAGGAAAGCATTTCTAGTGCTATTTGTTCTTGGGGTGTGCGTGGTGGCATGTTGCAGGTACTTCGGGATACCTTAGCTGCATCTTCTCCTTCTTTTCGGTTTGACGAGGAGCTTGATATGGGTGAGGCTAATGTTAAGCAGTGTAGGAGGAAGATTTGTGACGGTCACTATACCGCCGTTGTTCGTGTGCTATCATCTTCCGGAGTTGCTCCTTACAATACGGCTACTCTTGCGGCTTTGGCAGATAAGCATCCTATCGTCCCTTCGCATGTTTTGCCTTCTCGGTCTGCGGGTAATCCTCCTCTTGTTGCCTCTGTCTCAGCTGTCCTAGGTATGATTAGGGGGTTTCCGCGTGGTACTTCTTGTGGGAGGGATGGTTTTCGTGCTCAGCATCTTCTGGATTGTTTGAGTGGTGTTGCGGCCGCCGTTTCCGATGAGTTGTTGGCTTCTATCACTGGGGTTGTTAACCTTTTTCTTGAGGGACGGTGCCCGCTGGTTCTTGGTGAGTATATTGCGAGTGCACCGCTGACCCCGCTTGTCAAGCCGGGTGGTGGTATCCGCCCTATCGCCGTGGGTACGATTTGGAGGCGCCTTATATCCAAGGTTGGTGCTTTTTTGATTGGCCCATCTTTGAGTGGTTATTTTGATGGCCTTCAGTTTGGGGTTGGTGTTTCTGGTGGGGGCGAGGCTATCCTGCATGCGTTGAACCGGTTGGTTGAGAGCCGGGGTGATGAGGTGGGTCTTTCTATGCTTTTAGTTGATTTCCAGAATGCTTTTAACATGGTTGATAGGGAGGTCTTGTTGCATGAGGTGCGTAGTGAGTGCCCCGCTCTTTCTTGTTGGGTGGAGTTTTGTTATTCCCGCCCCGCTCGATTATATTATGGTGAGCATAGTTTGTGGTCTTGTCAGGGTGTTCAGCAGGGTGATCCTTTAGGCCATTTGCTCTTTTCGCTGGTTTTACATCCTTTAGCTTGTAAGATTCGTGACTCATTCGACTTGAGTTTGCAGGCTTGGTATTTGGATGATGGCACTATTGTCGGGGATACCGTGGTTGTGGGGAAGGTTTTGGGGATGATTATGGAGGACGGGCCGCGATCGGGTCTCCATCTTAATATTGGCAAGACCGAGGTTTTTTGGCCTTCTGAAGATCCCCGGAGCCGGGATTTGGGCGTTTTCCGATCTGATATTGCACGCCCTCTGCGTGGTGTCAGAGTCATTGGTGGTCCGGTGAGTGTGTGCCCAGGTTTCCGTAGTGAGGTTGTGATGGAGAGAGTGACTAGGACTATTGGGCTTATGGAGTCCGTCTCTTTGATTGATGATCCGCAGTGTGAGCTTCTTTTGCTCCGGGCCTGTACCGGTATCTCGAAGCTTTATTTCGCTGTGCGTACTTGTTCCCCTGATGCTTTCGGGACTGCTGCACCTATTTTTGACGCGGCTTTGCGTTCTCATCTAGAGCGTATCGTCACTGCTTCTGGTCTGGGTTTCGGTGACTGGCAATGGCGGCTTGTCAGCCTCCCTTTTTCCTTTGGGGGCCTTGGAGTGTACGCTGCCACCGACGTTCTGCACTATGCTTTCTTAGCTTCTAGGCTGCAGTCTGTGGAGTTGCAGGATCGGCTCCTTCGGGTTTCGGGTGTCCTTGACACCGGATCCTCATTTCAGTCAGCTCTGGGTGCTTTTGCTGCGGTTACGGGTTCTGATTTTCTGGGCAATCCTTCTGAGATCGCTGCCACCAAACTTATGAAGAAATTGGCAGATGTTTATTTCACGAGGGTTGTTGCTTCGGCAGAATCGGATTTCTCTTTGACTCCTCGTCAGGTTATGCTTTGGAAGTCTCAGCTGGGAGGTCACTTATCTGATTGGTTGCGTGTGGTCCCTATTTCCGGTTTGGGGCAGACTATGAACAGTAGGACTTATCGGTGCGTGCTCAGTTATCGGCTGGGTGTTCCGTTATTCTCGGTATCCATGCCATGTTCCGCTTGCGCCCGAGTTTTTGATGGGGATATCTTCGGGGATCATGTTGTATCTCGTGTTAGTGTTGTTGGTGTCAAACATCGGCATAACCTGGTTCGTGATACTCTTCTGGATATCTGCTTCCGGTCGGGGATCTCTGCTGGTCGGGAGGTGGATATTGGTTTGCTCGATGGGGCGGGAGGGCCCTTGCGACCTGCGGATGTGCTGCTCTATTCATGGGATCGGGGACGCGATGTGTGCGTGGATTTGGTTGGGTCTTCCCCTTTGACTCAGTCGGGGATGGCTGATTTTTTTGCCAGGAGGGGTCATGGTGGATGCTTCTCGGAGGAAGTGCGCCAAGTACCGGGACTTGTGCGCGGGGCATGGATATGGCTTCTTGCCTTTCTCTTTCTCTTCTCTGGGGGAATTGGGAGAATATGTTGTTTCCTTGCTCAAGCGGATTTAGAAGTTTTCTGTGTCCCAAGATGCTGGATCGAAGACCGCTGCCTTTATTTTTTCTCGCCTTAGTTTCGCTATTGCTAAGGGGGTGGGCGCCCAACTTGTTTCTCGGGTGCCCACCAATCTCATGTAATCCTTCTTTCCGGTTTTAATAAAAGCCCTTTTTACTAAAATAATAATAATAATAATAATAATAATGTGGGATGTACTTAATAAAGTCGAGCTGAATTAAACTGAAATGAATTAAATGAAGCTGAGCTGAATTGAACTGAACTGAACTGAACTGAATGAAGCTGAGCTGAACTGAATTGAGCTGAACTGAACTGAACTGAACTGAACTGAATAGAGCTGAGCTGAACTGAACTGAGCTGAACTGAACTAAATATAGCTGAGCTGAACTGAAACGAGCTGAAAATAAGCCAGAAAGAACATGACCTTACCCCAATTCAAATAATGCATGGGTTAGTTTTTAAAATTTTGAAGTTTAATATATTACTCCCCCCATTTATATCCACTTTACATATTTGTTTTTTCACGTTTGCCAACGCACGTTTTACGTGCTAAATATCTTTAGCTACGTATTCGCAAAAATTATAAAAGTTAGATATTTTCAATGTACTCGTGAAGACGAATCAAACAAGATCCCGCATGAATATATTTTCTTTTACGTATTAGGAGAAAATTGATACCGAACGTTGATTTGTAAATAGTGTACAAAATCCAAATGTGTAATGTGGATATGAATGGAGGGAGTAGTAGAGTAATATTATTGTTATCCCAAATTTTAGAATAAGACGGTGTCATACCATGAGACGGTCCACTTTTGTAATAAGTTTACTCATTTAATACTTATTAATGAGTTTTGTTTTTATATAAATAGATCGTCTTATGTGTGATACGGTCTCACGGAAGTGTTACTGTATTGTTATATATTAAACATGTACGAATATAATTTCGGGCAATTGAATATTCAATAACTTAACTAAATTCATATAAATAATGAAAAGTAAGTTCCACATAAATTTTAATAATAGTATCAAACAACATTTGGTATATAGTAAAAATGGAAGGAATGACATTGAAATGATATTATCGTGAACTTTAATAACTTATAAAGATAAACTGTCATTATGCCAAAAATACGTTCATAAGGTCCATTAAAATTAGTGCGAACGCCAAAATTAATACATCTATTCTAAACAGTAAACAACCATAGTACGAAAAAATGGGCCCAAAATAATTAAAATGTCCAAATTTGACAGGTCTCCCATAAGACGTCTTTTTTGGTAAGTTTTGAAGTAAATCTCATACATTTACATAATACTCCGTAGCTATTTGTTTTTCACTTGCCAAACTCATGTGATTTCATACAGATCATTATAAGATATAATTAAATAAAATAATTAACACATTACCCTACCACATTTTTACGAATAGACTCATATGCCTCAGTGTCTCGCCAGTGTCACTATCCTTTTTCAATTCCTCCTAATATTTTCATTTCATCTATTGTTCTAATCCTAAACTATATCAATATTCCTCGCCTTTAATTATATCACCTCCTCTATAGTGACCTTCATCCATACATATCTCTTTATTCATGTCTACAAATCCGCAACTCGTTAATCTCCTTATTTTCAAAAATATGGTTTGTTTTATGATCTTATCATTCACTTCATTTTCAATTGAGTCCCGAAATCTCAATTGTTTGTTACCATGAAATTATATTGCACAAATAGGATTATACATTCAGATATATATGGGATCGTACATCTAATACAAATTTAATTGAGCTTATGTGCAATTTTGTTGAGCTTTTAACATTTTTTTTGCACTAAATTTTTTTATTAAAATATTTGAGTTTTATATATATTATTTTTTAGTTTTAATATAATGTTTTAATTTACAATTCTTTTTATAAAGACGTTTAAATTCTTTTCTATAAAACTCGTAAAATATACGTATAAACTCAAATTCTTTGTTATAAAACTCGAAATCTATACTACCAGATATATACATCTGGTTGTATAATCCTCTAATTGATTATATAGTGAAGATTCATACTCTAATATTTATGGAGTTTTGTTTCTGATTTTTGTGCCATGATGATTTCCTGTAAGTTTGGTCGATTTTTCAACTTTTCCTAATTTGTTTATATTTGTATGGTCAATTTTTTTTATTTAACTAATTTTTAAAAACATATAAATAAATGCAATAAGTTCTTTTTTTTCTTTTTCGATTTTCACATCTTACCGAGTTAGTAATAATTCACATAGTCCAAGTAAATCTGTAAAACGTATCATCAAAAGCGTATATAATTTCTTCAAAGATACGATTTTTTAAAAATATCTACCTGTCGAACTGAATGAAGATTGATTTAATTTTAATTATTTTCGGCATAAATAAAAGTTCGAATAAGTATAATACTATACATTTTAATCTTGAGAGATTATTTTTTACTTGGTAAATATGATTGTTTTTGCGAAGCCAACAAAATTTTGGTTTATATTTTCTATGGTTACAAACATTTGGAAATTTTATGTTTTATATGAATTTATAATTGCTAATTTAATAAAATAATGAATCAATCATTTATTTAATAAAAGAATGTATAATTAGAATAATTAGATTTAGAATATTAAATAATTAAAGAATATGTAAAGAGGAGAGAAGCTAATTAATTAGAGAAAAGAAAGTGGGGAGGAGAGAGAGAAATTAATTAGTATGAATGAATGTGGGTTAGTTTATTTTTTGGGACTTGCTAAATCCCGCACCCTATTTTACTTAATCCTGCACATTTTAAGTCTATTATTCCATAATTGCCCTTAATCCTAAAAAAAAATAAAAAAAAAGTAAAGTCTCCCTATTCTCTCCCTTCAAACCTAAACAATTCGCAAACAACATTACCTTATAATTCAACAATTATGGATTACAATTAAATTTCTAATTTATCACCAATTCATCTCTTAACCGATTGATTGTATGTGTTTTCTTTTAAAAAGGGTTTTTTACAATTAGGTTTGGGTGGGTAATTGAGGAGGGCGGTGGTTGGTGGTAGTTGATTTGGCCAGAGTATCATTGGTCGGTGGCTAAGTGGTCAATCGGCGAGTCGGCATGGTGAAACTCAGGCGTGGACACGTGTGGCCGTTGGAGCGGTTGAAGACATGCGGTTCGTGAATGATTGGTGTAGGATGTGGAGTAGGGCAGTTGATCGTAGGATATTTAATTTGTCGCTTGCTGGTCGACTTTGGAATTTGGAAAGGGCTTCTAGAAGTTGTGGCTGGCAGTGGGAGGGTGTTAGAGAAGGTGGCCGGAGGGGGGGGGGGGGGGGGGGGCAGGAGAGGGTGGTTGGAGGGTTTTGGGTTTTATGGGAGATTTTTTTTGGGGTGTGTAGGATTGAGCGATTTTTGTGTTGGATTTAGTAAATACGAATTTTTTTACTCTCTACAAATCAATAGTCAATCACAACGCTTGAAATGTCCTTCATTTTATAGATAGGGGATTTATAAGTTTATGTCGGGTTGGATAACTCTCACTTGGGTAGATAAGATATACCTAGAAAATTACAAAGTGTTCGTCTTTTTTACTCACATGGATAATATTTGACTCGTCACAAATTTGTGACGAATATGTCCATCACAAATGAGAATTTGTGATATATGTAAGGATTAATTCACAACAATAATTCCAATTATTAACGATATTCCCATATTAATCCATACTACCCGTACATTTGAACTTAAAATAAACCCAACTATCAAATCTTCTCTTCAAACTATATGAGGGAGTGATAATTTTGAAGAGGGTAAATTGAGTAGTTAATATTATATACATTTTTCGTTACAAAATAACAAGTTAAAATATATTGTTTTCTATTTTAAGAAGACAAGGTCAATAGTTAAGATTATTCTAAGTTAAATTGTAGTACAAATTAATATGAAAAGATCGTTCATAGTTGAGAATATTGCTGCGATTCTGCGAATTAATCTTATATTTAAGGGGTTAACCATATATATTGAGATACGCAAATTTTTATTTCAGACGGACTAGTTTTTCGTCTGAAATAAGGTGAACTAAATGTAGTCATTTTACAATAAAATGTTACCATTTTTTTTAATAAAACGTTACCATCATTTCCAGGTAAAAAGTGACGACTATTAATCGTTTTCAAGTTATAACAATTTGTTATTAAATGGTTAAATTTTATTAATAAGATGGTAACACTTGGTCAATCTGAAGCAAGAATTCTGATTGAGATATAAGGAAAAAAAATACATACGATGTCCTTGAAATTTGATATTTTGTTTGAAATACCTAATTTTTTATCTGGAAAATTTTAAAATGTCATAAATCGTACGTTATGAGTTCAAAAAAGTGTTACCTTTTCAAATTAATCATCTATCCGAAAACTACAATTTCAAAAAAAATGGTGTATTTGGATCACATGGGTAATTGGGTATTAGTTTTTGTATGTCAGATATTTCGACTGAACAAATTTTGAGTGACCATATGTCTTTTGGCACAAATTCTTATTTGCAACGGCACTATCCGTCGCAAGCTTGTGACAGATACCGTTTTCTCTCACAAAATACCCACTTTTTCTCTCTCTCTGACATTATTCATGTGGTCCCCTTTCTCCACTAACTCATTTTGTATCCGTTTTATCACAAAATATCCGTCACAAATGGTGACCCGTCTTAAGAAAAACGGACTGGCCTTTTGGTCACGAATTTCAAATTTGACAATTTTTTTTTTAATTATAGTTTTAAAAAAGACGATCAATTTGAAAAAAAATCGTCACTTTTCGTAGTCACGAGTTAGAAGTTGGGAGTTTTAGATAAAATGTCAAACGCCAAGAATATTGGGTGCATTTTCAAAAAAATGTTTTTTATTGACGATGTGTATTGTGCACTAATGATACCTACGTAACTACGTTTATAGAGCAAAATATACTTAACACATGTTTCTTATTATTCCGTGATCATAATTTGAAATGTTTGGTAATTGTTTATTCGCTTCGTCCTGGTAATTGTTTAACGATTTTGTTTTGGTATTCATTTATTTGTTTATTTTTTTTTAATTTGAGAATGTCTTTAATCGATTATTTATTTATTTGATCATCCATTCAATCTTGAACCATTAATTATCTACCGATTAGTCTCTTTCTTTGGTCTTTGTGTCATAACTAAAACTCCAAAAGTAAACAAATGATTTGGACAAAAAGACTATCTCAATCAAAGACAAAATAATAGGCCGACTTAGGCCCATTCTGTCTTAGGGTTTAATTCACCCAACTCATGTACTATTTATCCTATGCCGTCCATATATTGTCTCAATTCCTTAAACAGCCGCGTCTTGAACATATGCAAGCCGCTCTTCGTGTGGTTCGATATCTCAAAGGGAAGCCGGGTCAAGGGATTTTGCTCCGTGCTGATAGCGATCTTCGTATATCTGGGTGGTGTGACTCCGATTATGCCGGTTGTCCCTTAACACGACGTTCAGTCTCGGGATGGGTGGTTTTTTATTGGCGAGTCTCCTGTCTCCTGGAAGACTAAGAAGCAACACACAGTATCATTATCTTCCGCTGAAGCCGAGTATCGTTCTATGGCATCCATACTTTGTGAGCTTAAATGGCTCTCTGGCCTTTTATCTAACCTCGGTCTCTCTATACCGCGTCCTATGCAGCTTTTCAGTGATAGTCAGTCGGCCCTGCAACTTGCTCAGAATCCGGTCTATCACGAGCGTACGAAACACATAGAAGTGGATTGTCATTTCATTCGAGACGCTATCACCGATGGGTTAATTGCTCCTTCCCATGTTGATACCCGTTCTCAAATTGCTGATGTACTCACTAAAGCTTTAGGCTCTGTTCAGTTCAATTTCCTTCTCCGCAAACTTGGCGTTCTTGATTTACACGCTCCAGTTTGAGGGGGGGTAATAGGCCGACTTAGGCCCATTCTGTCTTAGGGTTTAATTCACCCAACTCATGTACTCTTGTATTTAAACAACGTACTATCAATGAGAAATCCAACAGACACTTTACCAAACAATACTTTACACTTATTATCACAAAAGAATGATTGAAACGAAGAGAGTATATTTTTTTTTCTTATGGCTACTAGACACCTATCTAAGGGCAAGATTATCTGAAGTCTCAAGACTTTTCCACATTAGTTGTCCGTTAATTTTTATTATTTTTTTATTGTTCAGACTTACATCATACTTATCTCATACTTTGTATATTATCGTTAAACTCAACTCAAACTCTACTTTTTAACTTCTTTTGTTTTTATAAAAAAAATGACGCATGAGATTCGCTCATCGGATAATTTTCTTTGAAAGTGAGTTCGAGACTCACCCAAAGTCTTAATTGAATCTTGGATTTTCACGCTTAACTTAAGACTTTGATAGATTTTAATAGTTTTGAATGAGTCTTATCTTAAAACTTCTCAAAATTTTATCTTAAAACTACCAATAATTTTACCCTAAATTTAATAAATTTCTCTAAATATTTTTTTTTATTAAATTCGTGGCAAGAACTAACAATAAAATTTGAAAAAAACAAAAGAGTAAAAGTCAAATATAATATTGTAGTCTAAATATGATCGGACACTGCTGGAGAAAGCAACGTAGATTAGGTGGGGAGGCAGAGAGGATTATGGAGTATCACAAATTCTAATTAGGACAAATATGTCTCTTTTCTAAGTTTAAGACGGGTTAGAGGTGGAGCTTTCCCTCTATTGTACATGCTCTTAGATATATAAATGAATATCTTTCAAAAATATATATATATTAGACTTCAAGCCCGGGCGTTGCCCGGGTAATACCTGAAAAATGAACTCTGAATATCTATTTTGAAATTGTTGCTTCAAAGACATTTTATAAGAAATATATACCTGGGATATATCACAATATTGGTTCAAGGTACTCTATTTTTTAAGCTAACTCTATAATTTTGTTCAATATAGAGATTATGCTCGTATTTTTATTATCTCTGAGACTCTGGTCATATATATGAAATTAATCTTAGGAAGTTTTACACTCGATTTGTGCTTTATGTTACAATTAGAGAGAAACGAACTCAGTGGATGCCCTGTACAATCTTTATTTCAATAAAAAAAAAATATAACCTTAAATTGAGAAAGGTGTTTATATATATTACTAAAATATAAAAACATTATTCATATTAATAATTACTTAAAAATATATTATTTTCCTACTTTAAAAAGCTCTTCTTGAGTCATAAGACCAAGTCACTTTTTCTTAATAGTACTAAAAGGGTACAAATACTTACTTGAGATGGCTATATGTATGAAATTGATATAGAAAACTCGTAGTCCCATGCACGGGAAATAATAAACACTACTTAGTCTTAAACGACGTGTTTTTTAATCTATTTTACAATAAGACTATTTAAGAGAAACTTTACAAATAAAATAAAGTTTAAAATAGAAAACTCGAGTCTGGCAGTGGATGATAAGATTGGATATACGGTACTTAAATCAGATTGACAAGCTAAATATCTTCTGTCATGGAGTCATGGAGAATATACATAACCAAAAATAAATAAACTTTGTACAATTCACATAAAAGTTACGCTGAAATTGAAAAAGAATGACACATCGTGTTCGTCACACAAAATTTGCTAAGATACGTGACATATTTAAAATATTGGTGGTTTAATTTACTTTAGTAGGATTTAATTAAGAGACTAATTAAAGTCAAAGTATTTTATCTTTTATATACATTATTTTGTTTTTATTTATGAGTTTATAACCATAAGTAGTTTATGATATTTGGACTCTTTAAGTGGAACCGTACTCCTGTCACGGGCCATTTGTTATAGTCTTTTGGACTAATCTTTTTTTATTATGTGAAAATATAATTCTTTAATTCAACTCTACAAAGGACTCTTTTTCTTAATAATAAAAAATGTTCATGGCTTTAATTGAAAGTGCGTTAAAGCTAGATAAACTTGATCTTTACAACAAAAAATCTCGTAAATGCACTAGTTTACATCAACAATTCACGTACCAATAGCACATTCTATCTCAAAATTTATATTCACTATATAACAAATCAATGAATTTGAGAAAAAAAGTGAAATTATATTTCGATGCTTAAAGAACACATTTATAATCGTTTTCCCGACTGGGTCAAAGGTCGGTATAAGTATTTAGTATCATAGTCTTTATATAGGTTTGTGATAATATGGAAGATTATATATCCCTCCGTCTCGATCAATAGTTTATACAAAGTGAGTGTAACTAATCAATGAGACAAACGTTAACACTTCCGTATGAATAGGTTATTGTGAGACGATCTCTTCATAATAAAATCTAATATTAACACTTCCGTCTACTTCATTTCATATGAAGTATAAAAATTGTGTTCACAACTCACAATAAATATTTGGAAGGCAAAGGGGAAATACCAAGAAAACTATGTTTGAAAATTTAGAATTTTTTTATGCAAAAAAAGTCATATTTATATATGCTAATATATAGTTAGAGTTCCATTACAACTAAAATTATTCATTAAGGACTAAAAAGTTCTAAAATTGACATTGTTATTATACATAGAAAAGGTGAAGTAGTAGTGAGGCCGTACAATACTGAAACATGCTCAACTCTCGCATTTGCTAACAATAGGTAGGACTTAGGAGTTAGGACTCTAGCACGTAAGATCTTGTAGGCATATTAAATATAAGTATATAACTAATAAAATAATTAAATACAACCCTCACAAGTAAAGATAATCAAAACTACGATGATTAACAATAAAAAATTAGAAGGTTGTAATTTTCAAAAAAATAGTTGTTTAAAAGGCTGTAATGAACAATTTTTTCTTAGATTAATTATAATTCCCTCCGTTCTGATCATTTGTTGGACTTTGGTGTACAAAAACTCAAAAACCATCTAACTAATTATCAATGGCATTAAATTTATATTTATTACTTGCATAGCGTATCTTTACATTTTATTTTTAAAACTATTTGGCACATTAGAGTACCGTAGTTTGGCGCACATTAGTGTATTACCGTATCATTAGCGGATCTTTATGGGAGCATTGTTTGGCTATATAAACAATATTAATAATACAATATTGATGGATTTTATAGCGTTTATGATTTTCATGTTTTTTTAAGGCGGTTATATTACTCCGTACCGTAGTAAAAATAGCTGTTTGCAGAATTTTAGAAATACGTGGACACAAGTTGAAAGAAAAAAAATTGTAAAGGATATATATGCTATGAAACGCATAAGAATCATGATCAAACAATATTTATACTTAGGAAGAAAACAAATTAAATTTATAATCTTCATGCTTACTGGCTTGCCGCACAGCTACAACATCTGCACACAAATAATAAAAAAACAGGTCGTTGTGAGACGATCTCTTAATAAAATCTAATATTAACACTTTTGTGAAAAAGTTTTAAGAAATATTTGCCATATTAAAATTTGAAAAATATGATTACCTCAAGTATGCTATATTTTATGTAATATCTCCCCATATTACACTACACAAAATAAAAAAGAATAAAATTAAGTTAGCAAGCAAAAATGACTTAGAATAATGAGAAACATATTATAAACCTCAAATCTACTTCATTTCATATGAAGTATAAAAATTATGTTCACAAATCACAATAAATATCTAGAAGGCAAGGGGCAAATACCGAGAAAACTATGTTTGAAAATTTAGAATTTTTTTCATGCAAAAAAGTCATATTTATATATGCTAATAGTTAGAGTCCCATTACAACTAAAATTATTCATTAAGGACTAAAAAGTCTTAAAATTGACATTGTTATTATACATAAAAAAGGCGAAGTAGTAGCGAGGTAGAATACTGAATACATGCTCAAGTTTCTCGCATTTGCTAACAATAGGTAGGACTCTAGCACGTAAGATCTTCTAAGCATATTAAATATAACTAATAAAAGAATTAAGTACAACAATTATTCTAATGTATATCTTTTTATACACCTAATTTATTGAACAAATTTAAGAACTAATATATTTATCTTATTTCAATATTATATAGCTTAAATAATTCACAAAATTTGAACCAATGAAATCGCTCGAAAAGTTCCTCTTTTAAGTATATATATTGATATATATATATATGGATCCGGTGAGAACCACCTTACAATGAAAACCGGTGAGAACTCTTCCTTACGGAGTTTTTTTAAAAAAATTAATGACATAATTGGATTTGGCATGGAATTTTATGGCCAGATAACATATTTCTGGGTCTAGAAAATAAATACTAGTGGCGGAAAAATGATAGATACGAAAAAATAGATAGTAGGTGCATGCAAATAAATAAAACGTATCTCACCTTGATTTCCGTCACTAGTATTTATTTTCTAGACCAAAAAATATGTTCTCTAGCTATAAAATGCCATGCCGAATCCAATTATGTTATTAATTTTTTTAAAAAAAGTCCGTAAGGTAGAGTTCTCACAAGGTTCCCATTGTAAGGTGGTTCTCACCGGATCCCAAGTCTATATATAAATACAGACAAAGACATAATGTATTATAGGTAATAATAAAATATTTGTCTCAGCCACGCAGATGATAAATTACTTGACATGTTCTATAAATCTCTGTTTTTTCCCGATTGAAACGAGCTGAATTGAATTAATTGGAGTAGAGTTTAATTGAACTAAATTGAGTGGAACTGAGGTGAAATTAATTTAGTTGAATTAAAAGTTAATTTTGTGAATAAATTAACTGGACATAATGGATTGAACGTAAACAAAACTTAATGGAATACAGCTAAACAAAATTAAAAGGCGCTAAAATTAAGACAGGAAGAACATGTTCTAAGGGGTTGTTTGGTTGCCTCTTAAAAACATGGGAATTCGAAAATCCTGGGAAGTTGATAAATGGAGTGTTGTTTGGTTGCCTAATTCATGGGAAGTGCAACTTCCTATGTAACCTCCAATTCCTACATAATGTAGGAAGTCACTTACCTAGGCCCCCCTAGGTAAGTGGGAATTCCCACATGAATCGAACTTCCCGCATTCAACCAAACAACATTTAAACAATTCACGTGATTTTCAAGTTCATATGAATTTGATCTTCCCGGAAATTTTATATTCCCATGGCGAACCAAACGACTCCTAAGTATAATTAAAACTAGTATTTTTGCCCTTGCGATGCACGGATACTAAATTAATTTGTGGTATTCATAAACTTTTCACCATGTAAATCAAAAGTAAATCATAAGATTTTTTTATATAAAAATAGTATTAGTTCATTCTATACATGTGTTATTTTGTTTAAAAAATATCTCATTTATATTTATTTCTTTCATTAATGTTACCACCTACTCGCCACAATAATCTACGGTATCACACGAAAAAACCCTTCAAACCACTACTCTTACTCTTCAAACAACACATGAAACGGTCCACAATCCAAAGCCACACCTACTAACCTATCATGAAATTAATCATCAAATGCGATTTAGTCATCTTTATTGCTACCTCAAACAACCATCTAACTCATCATCGAATATCTTTCCTAGCTTCCAATACACACCTAAAATATTGAAGTGACCCCTCCTTCACAAAACACCCGAACTTATCCATTAATGTTAGCTCTCCCTTTGAAAAGTTCATGCATTTATCAGAAAACTATCTAACTTCTGCTTTCAAAACCGATCTTGTTTGAATGTGAAACCCTTGATTGGGAAAACAAAAACATCATGCAATTTTTTTGTTTGGTTAACAAAAAAGGTATGAGAGAAGTGTTAAGGAATGAACGGTGGATGCAACACTCGAGATGTTACATCGAAATTTGGTGTAAAATTCAAACCACGATGTTTTTTTAATCACCAAGACAAAAAAGTAACCTAGTTAAACGTTAACAATACTATATTGACATGATATTTATTAACATTTGATTACTTATTTTTGTGCTTCACAAGAAAAAAACACAAAATTAAGTTTTCATACATGATATTTTAGGGATTTTTAACTTATTTTTATAGCATCTATGCCTAAGTCATTTACACATAATACAACCTTTCCACACCAGTTTTCTTGCTACATACCCCCTCCCCATTTTCCACACCATTCAGGCATTGTCCGTACCCTTTTCACTCAACTAATCAACTTGACCATCAGAATTAACCGTATGCGCATCCCTGAACAACCCCATTGTATCTATATTTACTTGTACTTCTCAAATCACACTCTTAAATGTCGAAAAAATAACTCTATCCTCAAGACACTTACCTCATACCTCCAGACTTATCCACATATTTACCGCGATATAATACTGACATGACAAATACTTCCTTAGTTCTTATCCAATGTTCCCACATTCTATTTTTATACAATTTAATCCTATGTTTTTCTTTCATACTTGATAAAATAATTGACATAAATATCTTCTTCTATTTTTTTATATTTACAAAGTTATCATTGCAAATTTGCAACTACAACGTAACTCCACATTAGGACATCTTTTTATACACACCCCTAAATATTTTCAAGAATACTCCCACAAAAAACACTATAACGTCATTCCACATTAAAAAATTATTCCCCGGCCCAATGGAACATTCAATAGGACTGAAGAGAGTATAACATTTGATTGTTTACTTTTGTGTCCAACAAATAAACAAAATTGAGTTTATACATGTGATATTTTAAATGTTTTTAGCCTATATTTTTATATTTGTCGGTTCTTTCTCATATAATACACATTTTCAACTAAAATTTATTCATTTAACTTCTCCAGTCAATATCTCACGTTATTCACTTTTTCACAAATTCAACCCTTTACACCCAACCTACATATGGATATATTTTTCAATCTTCTAAATGACACTCGTAAACGTCATGAAGTAATCCTACCCATGGAGTACCCTTCTCACCCACTTAACCAACGTAACCAATAAAATGATTTGTAAAATGTATTCCTGGAAACCTCAACCTACCGACATTTATTTGTACTACTCTCACACTCTTCAACATCGTAGAATAACCCTACCCTCAAGACACTTACCTCCTCTCTCAAAACGTATTTAACCCCATCGCTCGAAACAATAGATATATCCAATGTAAAATCAAATCTTGCCCTATAACAATCAAAATTGAGTATGCATAAATGTTACTATAGAGATTTTTAAGCTCTTTTCATAACATATGTGCCTCTGTTACTATCACTCTACCTATGTACTTGCTCAGCTGTTCTAATCATTATGTAGTACATACGCAACTATTTTCACAACCGTTTAGATATTCGCGTACCCTTCTCACATAACTACCCAACTTGACTAACATATCAATCGTATCCCTGAACAACTCTAACCTATAGACATTTTCTTGTGAAACTTACATCATACTTTTAAACGTCGAAGAGTAGCTCTATCCCCCAAGATACTTACCTCCTCCCTCGAGATCTATTTATCCCCATCCCTAAATCAATGGACACATACAATTTTAAATCAACCCCTACCCTATAAAACAATGTCACACTGTAAAGAATAATTTAAAAATATGGAGGAAAAACAAAAGAATACGGACTATAATAAACTATAATCTAATGCTAATTAAAAAATATTTTTGATCTTTTTACGGCTTACTCTACCCGTCTCAGAAACACCATTTATTTGTCATTACTTTGTTATATGAATACCTTCTAATACCCACTTGCATTTCATCTCATCAATACAATTATTCCGCTTAACTCAGATCACCTACATCATTATGTTCTTTAATATCTATATATTTATACTCCTTAAATCGTAACTTGACAACCCAACTAACCAACTTGATGATCATCAGATTCATAAACTGTATTCTTGAACATCTCTGACCAATTTGCTTGTACTACTCAAATAATACTCTTAAACGTCGGAGAGTAACTCTACCCCTGTAAACACTTACATCCTCCCTCAAAACCTATCTACCTCCGCCCCCGTAAAAAAAAATGTCATTTTATAACACAAGCAATGTCTCATCGTTAAATAATAAGGTGGAAAAATGTAGGAATAAATATTGTTATTTATGAAATATCTTTCAATATCCATTTAAAACACATGTAATCAACAAAATTATTCTATTTCAGCACCTATCTACGTCATCATTGTGGTTTCTCTGAAGTATATTATATTTGACATTTATCTTATTTTCTTTTTACTTAATTAAAGAAATTATCTCATTTCTTTCGCATAATTAAGTACGAAAGTGCATAATACTCACTTGAATAGTAGTGCTACTCTTGTACAAAAAATAGTAGTGTTGCTCTTAATTTGGTCGAATATGATTGATCGTAAATGTTCCTTTTAGGTAGGAATTTGTTTAGACTTAAATATTTAACTAATTACATTTATTAGTTCCACACATTTTTAATTAAGATGGAGGTATTCATTTTAAGTTTGAATGATTCAGTAATATGGAAAACATAAGAACATAATGTATAAGAAAAAGTAAAGCATTTGTCTTATTACTCTTATATCCCCGTGAGACTATTTTTTACCCATTTTAATGTTAAGACGAAGACAAACTAAATTAGTTTTTTTTACGCTTTCCCATTTTCATTTTTAATAGAAACGATGAATAATATTAATAATCTTAAATAGTAAGTATATCAATATTAAAATAATAATGTCCTAAAATATGAAACTTGTAAGAATCAACTATTCTAATTCATTTCCGATTTTCATTTTTAATAAAAATGTTGTATAAAGTTAATAAACTTAAATAGTAAGTATATAAATATTAAAGAATAATAATGTGCTAAATCTAATAGGAAAATTGTAAATAATGAGCTATTTTTTATTTTTCTAAATCTAATAGAAAAGCTGTAAATAATTTATTATTTTCTCATTTTCTAATTCTAATAGGAAAATTATAAATAAATTATTATTCAAACAACAATTTACTAATTTTCTAATTCTAATAGAAAAATTGTAAATAACTAATTATCTCCTAATTCTAGTAGAAAAATTGTAAATAAATCATTATTTATAATTAAGTGTTTTTTTATTTTCTAATTCTAATAGGAAAATTATAAAAAATTATTATCTAAACAACAATGTACTAATTTTCTTATTCTAATAGAAATATTGTAAATAATTAATTATCTCCTAATTCTAGTAGAAAAATTGTAAATAAAGCATTATTTATAATTAAGTGTTTTCTTATTTTCTAATTCTAATAGGAAAATTATAAATAAAATATTATCTAAAAAAAAATTTGCTAATTTATAATTCTTATAGAAAAATTGTAAATAATTAATTATCTCTTAATTCTAGTAGAAAAATTGTAAATAAATCATTATTTATAATTAAGTGTTTTGTAAAAGGTGGAGACTACCACGTGCTTAGAAAAAAGCTTCCTTTAATTATATATATATATTGATTGATTATTGGAAAAATCTAATGAGTAGTGGTTAGATAATTAGTCCTTCTCTTCTACCCCTCCATTTTTTTCCCTTCAATACATTTGTTTTTCACGTTTGTCAACGCACGTTTTACATGTTTAATATTTTTAGATACGAATTTGTAAAAAATATAAAAGTTATATATTTTCAATGTACTCGTAAAGACGAATTAAACAAGACCCCACATAAATATATTTTTGCTTACGTATTGAGAGCAAATTGAAATTGAATGTTCGTTTGACGTTTGTGAATAGTGTACAAAAAGTAAATGTATTGAATGGAAAAAAAATGGAGGGAGTAGTAAACTAATTTTAAACCCGTTCTCGTACGAGTGATCTTCAAAATTACGTTATAAATAATATTTATATTACAATTGTCATAATCTATAAATAAAAATTTCATTTATACTTATTTAATTGAGCTAGTATAAACAAATAACTATCATGCTCTAGAACATACCCAATATGCGACTTGGTTAATTTTTGGTTTATCTTTTGTATATATAACTTTAAAAACGAAATTTAATATACAAAAGATATTAAACATTCTTTATTTTGAACCGGGGTTTTCAATTGAGATTAAAATTATGATTTAAAATTTAAATTAAATGAATTGTTTTTTTTAATTGAGTGAACTGAAAAATCCTAATTGAAGAATGCATAAGTACTTTAAATTTTCCTTACTTAAATAGATGATTTTGTTGTCTTTCAGTTAAATTGACAAAATGAAAGGGGTCAAAATTGAAAACTGCGTAAATGAAAGATTAAAATGCGCACATAAATGGACAAACCGACAAACTCATGAAGATCGAATATAGAAGTTTTCCATTTTTCAAAAATGGCGAGAAATAGAAAATATGAGTCATTTGGGATGAAAGTGGGTTGGTTTTGTTGATCAAAATATCACATTTGTTCTATTATGAATTTAAAACAACTAGTTTTAGCCCCGTGTAAAAATGCACAGGGTCGTTTTAATAATATTGATATTTTAAATAGTGTTATTAATAATCCGAATATATTTTTGATGATGAAATTTTAGGCTATATGTTATAATTGATTAAGATTTTTGTAATATCATTGATATTGTAAGTATTTTTTTTGACGTTATTGTTATATTTATTCTTATTGCTATTTTAATGTAGCACTGTCATGAAAATTGTACTTGAAATTTCGATCGTGTTCTTATCATTTTTTGTATTTTGTTACATTTTTCTATCAATTACTGTAATTTTGGTTAGTATTTATTATAATTATGTATTATTTATTGTAATATTGATTGTTAGTCATAACTCATTATTTAATAAGTATGCATAAATCGACATCAACAATATATTTTAATATATAATATGTAAGTTAGACGTTATAAATATAATCGTTTACGTATAAATTATTGTTTACGAAATAAATCAGAATTAGTGTGTAATAATAACACAACTAATGAAATTCAAACATGTATTCGATAATTAATTCAGTAAACAACTGACAACAATACGGGTCCCACCATAATTGAATTTAAAAAAAAAGATAAAATGATGGATTAATGAGGTGGCTTAACCATGATTTATTAAATGTTTCTGTATTAATATAGATAAGATCATTTGTTTAGTATATTAAAATTGACTTTTATCCTAATAATTACTCCTTGTTATTCCATATATTATTCCCTTTTGAGTTGGACACATAAATTAAGGTAACAAATTCGGTGAGATTTGGTGATAGGAGAGAGATGAATAAATGAATAATTATGAATTAAATAAGAAATTGTGGGCCACAATGCCCGCAAATAATAAACAATGAATAAAATATGAGTAAAATATGACTAAAAGAGTTGAATGAAGTTTAAAAATAGGAGAGAGAAATGAAAAAAATAAGAATAAAATTTTTGAAAATACAAATAAGAGAAAAAACCTGAATAATTTATTTTAGGGAATAGAAAAAAATATATGAAATAAAAGAATGTATAAATTATTTGTATGAAGTCATTTTTAGTTTCGGATTTATATCAACGTTCATTACATCTTGAACGTTAAACATGTCACCTATACACGTGATAAAAGAGTACATATATACAATAATAACCAATACAAAAATCTTAAAAACAACCTATCAAATTACGATAACTCATTTTCCTTATTTGTTTATTTGAATTGAAAAGCCACCTAACCTCACGTGAAAGCTCCAATTGATTGAAAATGTGCAAGAGTAGTGGCGGAGACTGTGCACTTGAAAGAGTTAAAATACTTCCTCCACCCCCAACTTTGTTGCTTTTATCGTTTGGTTGTTCGGTTTTTTTTTTTTTTTTTTTTTTTTTTTTTTTTTTTTTTTTTAATAAGGTAAGAAAATTAAGTTGATCCTCTTAGATAAGACTAACTTATCTCATCATTTCGAATGAGTAAGGTTAGTTGAAGCCACCAACTTTTAACTCATCTCGTAAGAGTTGGACATGAATGTCCAGCAGAAGCCATGAAGTCAGCAACCTTGTTGGTTTAAGCAATGTTTAATTATAACTCCATTGAAAAGATGTAGATCAAGTTTCACATCCTTGATAATACTAGAGATTTCCCACGAGATCTGCCAAGTGCTGCGAAGTGAGTTGATAACACATAAATTATCACCCTTTACAATTAACTTCGAGATTCCTATGTGTTTAGCGGCTAAAATACCTTCTTTTAGAGTGAAAGTTTCTGCGACAAGAATACTATTAGATCCGCACGTTTTTGCTCCTAACAAGACGACTTCACCCTTGTGATCTCTTATACAATATCCTAAAGCAGCTTTAATGCCATCTATTCTCGATCCATCGAAATTTAGCTTTAGGAAACCATTTCTAGGTTTCTCCCACCATATTTCCTTCTTACTAGAAGTGTTTCTAGCTGACTTTCTTTTCTCAGGATTGTTGAGGTCCTTATGTCTAGTTTCGTTCCAGGTCTTAATGCTATTATTACATAACATAATAAGTTTGCTTATATTGAAATTAACATTATTAAAAATAATGTCATTCCTATAAAAGCATGCATTCCACCAAATAAAAATCATCTTGTGGAATTAAGGCTTTGAGATAATTAAGCTTCATTAGAAAACTTTGACTTGCAATATTATCATAATTTGACAAAAAACTATTGTAGATAGTAAAATTCATTTCTTGGATAATAGACCCAATCAAAGGACATTCGTAAAAGAAATGATCCTTGTTTTCACTAGGATAGTTGCACAAAATGCAATGAGGTGAGACATTAATATGACTTTTGAGAAGCCTATCTTTCGTTGGGACGCCTTGCTTGTTACGGACTTACCGATGTGAATACGTTACAAGTTTGTGACGTAAAATAAAAGGAAACTCTTATTTGTCTCCCTTACTTACAAGTTTGTTTCGGATCAAAAACTTGTGACGTGCTCACACCTGTCATAAATACAAATTTGTTTTTTAGATTTAGTTAAAAAGTAGTAATATAATTGAACAAGGAAAATAGGTGGCAAATGCCCGATAGAATTGATCGGATCATTTAGAAACAAGGTTAAAGTTTATCGTTTTGTAAAAATGCTCCGGCTTACTTGACACCTATCGTGATGATAAAAGGCACTTTTTGTCGTAATCTTCTTTTGAATTTTCAAAACTTTTGTCGCTTCATGCCGTAGGGACAGAGAACATGTCACCGTCTCAGCTGCATGCGCCATCGGCAACTCCCAAAAAGTCTGAATAAAATATAAATTAGTAAATTCGATCTATTTTTTTCTAGAGTCAAGATCCATAACCCGTGCTTCGAAGTACCCATATTTGATAAGGCCAATTAATTTGTCATTGAGATCTGATCCAACCCTATCGACACAATGAGTTTATACATTAAATG
Organism: Silene conica; assembly: GCA_029255685.2. Lineage (NCBI taxonomy): Eukaryota > Viridiplantae > Streptophyta > Magnoliopsida > Caryophyllales > Caryophyllaceae > Silene > Silene conica. The sequence continues at coordinate 75,309,519 of CM055311.2, forward strand.
AGAATACAAAGCATACAAAAATCATAATTAAACCTTAGAAATAAATATTATTATTTAGATCATAGTTGAAACACTTAAATTTGATAATTTAATACTTTCAATTACATGTACAAAAGTTGATTTTACATTTTTCTTTTGTTTTCTTTTTGAAATAAAGGTAAATAAATGTAATATCCCGTATGTATGTAAGTCTTGGTCAACGACAATCAAACCATGTTTTATACACGTATTTCAAAAGGAATGTTTACGAAGTATTTTACGTAACTGTTATTGTTTTATAAATCGTATTTCTACGATTATTTCGTATTTCATAAGATTTGATACTTGATGATTATTTCATAAAATGACGTTTCATTCATACTTTAATTTTAATAATATATTTATAATTAAGGATTATTTCATACCAATAATCCAACCTATTGCCCTCCAACCTATATTAATCCATCCTATTCATAATCCCACAATAATCCCACCTATTACCCAATTTGCCCATTTTACACTAAGGTGAAGGGAAACCTGTTAAACAGGTTAACCCCAAATTTAAATTCTTTTTCATTTGTTTTCTTTGTCTTTCCCAATTCCCTTTAACGCCATTAACTAATTGAGAAGCTTTCTGAAGACGACATTGTTCATTGATCATCCTCATCTGAAGACGACATCCCATTTGTTCAATTCATTGATCATCCTCATCTGAAGACGACATTTTCCCCTCAATGCCTTCAAATGTAAGTTTTCGAGCAAATTTAATTAGTGTTAGTTTTATTTGAAATTAATTCCATAGAGTAACTTTAGATTGTATGTGTGTTTAATTTCTGCAAACCCTAGATTGTATGTTAGTTTAATTTCTGCAAACCCTAGATTGTATGTGTGTTTTTTAATTGAATTTGAAATCCCTAATTCAAATTGAAATCAGCTTCTGCAAACCCTAATGTGTTTATATTGTTCTCCCAACTAATGAAAACCCCTGTCAAACCACAACCTTGAAATTATGGTATGGAAGTTGTTTTGGCTTGAATGACAAGGGTATTAGTTATAATGGTAGGAGTTTTAGGACTGTTTCTCTTGACCCTGATGAAGTATGTTGGTTTACTTTGTTAGAGGAGGCTGAGAGGTGTGAGGGATATAGTAAGGGTGATGCTATCTTCTACATAAAACCTGGTTTTGGCTTACAAAAAGCTAAAGATGATAGTGATTCAGAAATAATTCGTAAACTGGCCATAGTTAGTAGGGTGGCTGAGTGTTGGTTAGTTAAGGAAGGTGATGTGGAGAAGGTGATGAATTTAATAGCTTCACATTCACATGGGACTTGTCAAATTGTTGTAAGCCCTCCCCAGAAGTTGACTCCTAGAAGGAAGAGAGTGGCTAAGAGAGTGGCTAAGAAAAAACCTGTAGAGGAAAGGAAAGGGGGACCACAAAAGGGAACCCTAGGGGAATCTAAGGAAAAAACAAATAAAAAGGAGGTCACTCCTTCTCACTCATCTTTGAATGCCTTTACTTCTCAACCACATCCAAATCCCTCTGAAAATTTAACTCAAGACAGTCCAAAAAACATAGAAGAACAACACACTTCAAAAGATCCTGAAAAAACTACCCAAGACACTCCAAAAAACACTGATTCAACTACCCAACACACTCAAAAAAACTTTTAAAAAACTACCCAAGACTCTTCAGTAATCCAAAACAGTGGTGTCAATGACTTCAGTCAAAACTGTAATGAGTTTACTCACATCAGTTTTGATGTCAATGACATAAGAGTAGGTGATGTGTTTGATTCTTATGAGGAAAGTGCAGATCTAGCTGGCTTTTCTTATAACTTCAGTGAGGAGTGGGATGAATTGAGTGAGGGTGAGGATCCTGGTTATGATCCTGATTTTGAGGATGAAGTAGATGATGAAGAGGATGACCTAAGTGAGGTGGATTTAGTTGATGAGGAAGTTCCCATCATTGAACATGAGGATTTAATTGAGGCAGATGAAGAATTTGTTGAGAGGGAGGACATTCTGTTTAGTGATAACTCAGATGAAGAGTTGAACCAAGCAAGAGAGAAAGTGAAGGCTTGGAATGCTAAAGCTCTTAAGATAGCAAAATAATTAGAACTAGAAGCTGGATCCACACTCTTACCTAGTCAAGAAAAGGAGGTTGTCAAAGAAAAAGATGTGGTTGGTGAAACCAGTGGAAGGGTAAGTGACTATGATAAGAGTGGTGATGAAATCAACACACCTGTAGAAAGTGAAGATCTTGTGCTGAGTAAGAGGAGAAGGTCAACTCTCATTGAAGTTAATGAGAAAACAGACTTTAGTAAGTTGAAGTGGGTTGTGGGGATAAAATTTGCAAACAGAGATATATTCAGAGATTGTGTTACAAGATATGCAGTAGCTCAAGGGAGAAACCTTACATTTGATGTCAGTGACAAAGGAAGATGGCAAAGACTTGGGGTGAGGTGTTTACCAGGCTGCCCATTCAAGTTATATGGTAGCTGGGATAACAAACTTGCTTGTATGTTAGTGAAATCTGTAGATTCACATCACACTTGTCACAGAAATATGGAGAGAAACAGGCAGTTGAAGTCCACATGGGTAGCTAAGCAGTTCTTAGAAGTTTTTAAAGCAAGGCCTCACTGGCCGGCTAAGGATATTATTGAGACAGTTAGAAGGGCATACAAGGTGCTTATCAAAAAGAATTTTGCTTACAAGGTCAAGTATCATGCTCATAAAATGTTACATGGCTCAATGAAGGAGCATTATAGCAAACTTGGCAGCTATTTAAATGCTTTGACAGAAGGCAATCCAGAAGGTATTTTCAAAATGATGACTAACTCTAATGTCACAAGCAGCATACCTATTTTCCAGAGGGTATTTATCTGCTTTGATGCTCTCAAAAAAGGATGGATTGAAGGATGCAGGAAAGTGTTATGCATTGATGCCTGTTTTTTGAAGACATTTTTGGGTGGACAGTTGATTGGGGCCATTGGTAGAGATGCCAATGAACAAATGTACCCATTAGCATGGGCTATAGTTTAAGGGGACAACAATGAGTTATATGAGTGGTTTTTTCAACAACTTAAAGAAACTGTTGGTGAGAGGGATGGAGTTGGGTGGACAGTCATTTCAGATCAGCACCAGGTATAAATTCACATCCCATTTATGTTCTTTGTTTATGATGTACATCCTAGTCTCTGGTTTTTTAGTAGTGGTGTTGTTTATGTTTGTTCTTTGTTTATGATGTAGAGCATACTGAATAGGTTTGCAAAAGAGCTCCCCAAAGTTGAACATAGACATTGTGCCAGACACATATTTGCAAACTGGCACAAGTCTTTCAAAGAAGATGAAATGAAGTTGTTATTTGGGTCTTGTGCAAATGCCTACAACTTAGCTGATTTCAATGAAGCCTTGAATGAAATGAGGGAGTTAGATAAAAAAGCAGCTACAGCATTCATGACCTGTAATCCCAAGCTTTTCTGCAGAGCATTTATCAGTACTGACACAAAGACTGATGTAATTGTCAGCAACATGGCTGAAACTTTTAATGCGTATATCATAGAAGCTAGAGGAAAACACTTGATCTACTGCCTTGAAGATATAAGGTGTTCCATGATGGAGAGGTTAGTATTGAAGAAAGCAGACATGCAGAAAAGGTCAGGGGTAGTGTGCCATAGAGTTCAAGAGAGGCTTGAGTTAGAGAAAGAGAAAGCTGCTGCATATGAAACATTACCATCATCTGACACTAAATTCCAAGTGAAAATTGGGATGGTTGAGGTAAGTGTTGATATTGCTGAGAGAACATGTACTTACAAGAAGTAGGACTTGACAGGTATCCCTTGTAGTCATGGGGTGGCTGCAATATTTTACACACACGGACAAGCAGAGGATTATGTCCATGACATGTACAAAAAAGATGCATATCTAACTGCATATAGTGGATCTATCAGTCCATGTCCAAGTGAAAGACATTGGACTAAGATTGATCTCCCCTTGAACCCTCCACCAATTAAAGTTGGGTCAGGTAGGCCAAGGAAGAAGAGAAGGAGGGATCCACATGAGGATCCCAAGAGAAGTGGTAAGTTGACAAAGCATGGCTTACTAATAACTTGTTCAATTTGCAAGTCTACAAATCACAATAAGACAAAATGTCCTGACAAGGACAATGTTAGACCACCACCAGCAAAAAGAGGCAGAGGAAGACCTAGGACCAATCCCCGTGGCAGACATGATGATGCAACTGCAACTGCCTCAACCAGTCAGCACGGTAGTAATGCCTCTACCTTCCATCATGATACTACTGCAGAACCAACTAGAGTGGGGAGAAGTGGCAGGATAATAAGAACAAGAAGAGGTGCTGGTAGAGCAGGCAGATCAACAACAAGCATGAGAAGGGGAAGGGGAAGGGGAAGGGTAAGACATTTCAAATCAGTCAGCAATGTTGTAAAATGTATGTTTGTGTGTGTGCAAGTTGATTATTTGATAATCAATTTTCATTTCAGGTACCTCAAGGCATGGGAGTGTTGTTTGATGATCAAGGAGCTCCTTTTACTAATCCTCCAAGATTTCAGAGAGGGAGAGGACAAAGAGGGAGAGGAAAGACTGGCAGAGGACAGAGTGGCAGAGGAACGGGAGGGCTGTACAATTGGTTATGCTCATCAAATTAGCCTTAAAGTATTGTTGTCAAGTAGTTGTATTTTGGAACCTATCAAACTGTTAGTGTTGTGTAATATTTTGGTTTCATATGGCAAACACCCAGTGTTGTGTAGTATTTTATCTTAACTTCACTGTTCTTGTATCAAACAAGTTTATTTTGCCAAAATCAGTTTATGGAAATACAAGATCTTTTGAAGTGAAACCAAATTTTCATTCATTTTGCAATATTCAGAATACAACATTGGATGAGTACATTCTAATTCAAACACCACTTTTACACACCCAACTAATTGCAAAAATATCCATGAACCTAACAACATATACATAGCTATTTTCTCGCTTTTTTGATGTTTCGATATTTCAATTGTTAATTCATTAATCTCCTTCTTCAAGCTTGCTTTCTTCATCTCCACTTTCTTCAATTTCTCTACCAAATTATGCTTCTCAATGTCTTCAGTGTAATAACCCATGGACATGGTTGGCCTTCCCATCATTCCGTCTTCCACCAATTGAAAAAACCGGCAATTATTATCCTACAAACAAACATCAAACAATAATTTCTTACTGACAATGCTTGAATAATTTCCGATACATAATTTAATTGCAAAACAATTACATTACTTACCGGCCAAAGGAGACACCCATAAAACTTCTTCCCTGAGTTAACTCACCCCTTCCTTACAGTCCTCACCACTGCTTCCAAATTATGACTACATAATAACGTTTTTTTACCTTTGAAAGATTGGGAATTAGACGAACCTATGTATGATGAGGAGTTGATCATTGAATAAAAATCGAAAAAAAATGAAAAAAAAGGGAAGAAGATGAAGGAGGGATCCGCAGTGGGGTGAAGAAGAAAGAGAATGCAGAAAAAGAGATGAAGAAGATGAATTAGGGAAATAAGAGAAAAATTATATAATTATAAAGAGGTTACCGGTACTAAAGGTGACTTAAGTTGTCAACTGCAAACAAAGTGTGATTGGGTAATAGGTGGGATTATTGTGGGATTATGAATAGGATGGATTAATATGGGTTGGAGGGCAATAGGTTGGATTATTGGTATGAAATAATCCTATAATTAAATATATTTCCTATTTTATATTTATTTCTCATCTATACTTAATTTCTATTTTTTTATTTAAAGTCGTAATTCTATTTAAATCCTATTTTTATATATTCCTATGTAAGTGCTAATATTTTAATATTTCTATAATTCATATTATATGGACCGAATACTACCGTACTTATAATTTTATATTCTTGTAATTAATTTAATTAGTGTAATTAATTATATGTACTCGTTAATTTTAAGTTACGAGTCGGGAACGTGTTAGAATGTCTCGAAATGCGTGATAGGCCGAGTAATAAGATAAATGGGCTCACATGTTACCTTATGTTACACGTTTACCACAACCCAAACCCTTACCCTACTTTACATCGACAAAACCAACTAAAACCCTAGCTAACCTATCGACAAACACAAAAACCCTATTCATCCCTAGACCTTTGCCTCCCTACACCAACTACATCACGTCTGCCTCCCTACACCAACTACACCAAAAACCCTTTTCTGGTCTGCCGTGGGATTGGAGAAGAGCAAAAGAGAAAGAAAACAAAGCGAGAACAACCATCACCATTGTTATCTTCATCGTTGTAAGTCACGAGTTGTTTATGCCACTTAACAGACCTTCGACTCAGAGTATTATGGTTGTGGGTAATCTTTGTAGGACCATTAGCATGTTTTTCACCGTCAAAGAACCATAGGACCACCGTGGGTGTCACAATAACCACCACTAGTGTCGACAGTAACTATGTATTCGTTTATTCTGTTTCGTTTGTTCTTCGATTGTGTTTTGGTTTAATTCTTGTTGCGAGTTCATGATTACTGATAGTGGGGTGTTAGTACGTTACGTTGGTGGTGGTAGACTGGTGCGTGGTGGTCGAAAAAACCCTCTTTTGACAACATGTTTAGAGACGGTAGAAACATGGCGTGTACAAGGTGTCGTGGAACCGTCTTTTGGTGGATGTTTCAGGCGTGTTAGTGGTGTCGACGCCTGGTGGTTTCCACCAGGGAGTCGTGGGATATGAGTGGTGTCGACGGTGGTGTCCGGTGGTGTGGTTAGGTTAGTAGCGATAAGGGCAGGAATGGAGTTTGCAGTGGGTGTTCATGTTGGAGCTAGTGTCCTCCACAGTTAGCGCGACAACATGAATAAATCTCTTAAAGGTTCACAGGGTATACTTTGTATTTTAATCAGTTGATTCACGTTTATCAATAACGGTTGACTTGCTAGAAGTTTGACGTTATTGTCATACAGATGGCGGTAATCAACTGGTCCCTAAAAGTCACACCTAAAGGATATAATCTGAGAGATTTGATTAAATGAAAATATGATCATATTGATACCTTCTCCGACTAAACGGTTAGTCAATGTAATGATGATGAGATTATTTAATACTGATTAAATAATATTAGCTGAGACGAATTAAAATGTTAATTCGTAATTAAATTTAAAATGTTATATTTAATTGATGTATATAATGTAATTATTTAATAAAGATTAAATAATTTATTTAAATATAGTTATATAGATAAAGCATTATATATAGAAGAGGATAATAACCGACTGAGCAACAACCCACACATGGGATGTCACGGTTCACACTCACTCGAGTGGAACGAGTTGGTTACAAGGATGGGAGGAGTTTGGGGAGGACTCAAATACCGATTGAGAAATCTCATCTTATGGTTGTTTGTTAATGTTAGTAGTATACTTGGAATAGAACTCTGCTAGCCTATATAGGATATAGGGGTGAGCAAAAAATCCCGATATGGTTTTATAATACGGATACGATACGGTATATAGTTTAAATTATACGAATTTCCGTATATACGATATGGTTTTCACAAAATCTTACCGTATCCGAGTTGGGCAAAAACGAAACTGTATATACGGTTTTCGACACGGTTTGAAATTTTTGTATAAAAAAATTAATGAAACACAAAGTTCAGCTTTCAACTTCCACTCTTAATGGTTTTTTATGACTTATTTTACTAATTTATCTTAATAAATAAAAAATTAGTCTTTCATTAGATGTAGGCATGTTAGATGTACTTATTAGCACTTGAATAACTTCAAAATTTAATTGGCCATTTCTCACCAAATCGTATCCGTATATACGGATTCTGTATACACAGTTAAACCGTATCGGATCCGTATAGTGATTTTTGCGATTTTTAAAACTGTCACAACCGTACCGGGTATACGGTTTTCACAACCGTACCGGGTATACGGTTTTGCTTACCCTAATAGTATATACTAATCTATACATATAATACACGACTCCCATGAGACAGAAGGGACACGACTCATTGCTCACACACACGCATCCCAATTCTCATCCTCCCTCTTCCTCTCTCAATTGTTCATCTTACATAAAAATTACTTAGTAATTTTCAGTTTCTAGCTCAAGAAAAGGTATTTCTCGGAGCATCTTGTGTGCAACAATTAGGAGGATATCTACTTTGATATATGTTCTTAGGCCTTATTGCAGGGACCAAAGGTTGATTCTTGATCCTTATCTTTGTATCATGTTATTCGTTTACGACTATAAATCGTATTTTATAATTTCGTATTCGTTTATGTCTATAAATCGTATTTTATAATTTCGTTATAATCCTTCAATTATGTATTGAGAAGTATACAGATATTTTCCTCACAACTGGTATCAGAGCTTTTAGTTTACGAAATTATTTTATATGATTTTCATAAACGTTTTTGAAAAAAAAAACTAGGGTACTGTTCACGGAGGTACTCTTCACGAAAAAAAAAAAACTTTTTTTTTCGAGTAGACTATTTTTTCCGAGCAGCTTGTTTTTTTTTTTTTTTTTTTTTTCGGTTGATTTTTTTTATACGGGCTGTTTCGTCTTGTTTTCTTCTTGTTATGCATTATAAGGATAATGTACACATGTTGTTGTGAAAAAGTTCACAAGTTTTGATACTCAATTATTTTAAAACGGTTTAAAATAATGTTGGATTAATTCATATTATACGATAATAAAACTAAGTTTTGTTAGATTAAAGCAGTGGCGAATCTAGGGTTTAAGAAATGAGGGTGATTAGTAAAATTTATAACTTAAAAAACGCTAAAATGTAATCTCTCGATTAATCTCGTCCTTAACATTTTTTGGTTCTATGCGATATTTAAAAGATAAGCCCCTTCTTAACAAAAAATTTATATTAATATACAATGCTTAATAAATACTAAAACAATTTGATAATAGATAGTTTTAGTAAGGGTCGTCAAAATATAAAGTATTTATTTTTAAATATGATTATATTTATGTAAAATATCATCATATTCACATAGTCATGGTGGTAAAATTAATTTAAATTACAAATAAGATGGTGTAAGTTCGATCCTTTCTCAAAACATTTTCAATTATTTTGAACATGCAAATAAAAAGGTAAAAAAATAAATAAAAGGTAAAAAAGTACATTTTCGATTACTTTTAACGTGCAAAATAAAAAGGTAAAAAAATTATAAAAAAAAGTAAAAAGGAAAAAATGTTGTTGTGGGAGATTGTTTCTACCAGTAAGCCACTAAACTTTGATAAATATTAGCACATGAGTAGGTATGTGTAAGTTTTTTTCCTCATTAATGGGGGTGAGGGTTCACCCCATCAACCCCTATAAATACGCCCATGGATTAAAGTTATGTGAGTAATTACGAAATTGTCACATAATTGAAGTCATTGAATTGTTAAATGGCGGTTTGAGTAAATTACTATACATAACTACGAAATTATGTCTTGAAAAATAATTTTATAGTTGATGCATTTATTTTATTATGTTGCATGTTGTGAATGGTTTTATTTACGTATTTTTGCAATCGGTTGTAAAATGTAATTATTAGTGTGACCTTAGTAAATTATGTTTTCGTAATGAAGGATACATAATTTGTGATGTAATTATGAGATCTCGAATCTCCTCTTGTGTATTATTCTTTAAATTATGTTTTTGGAATTAAAATGTAATAATAGGATTATATTATGTAATTTTTAAATGTAATTTAAGAAGACTCAAGATGAAGATCGGATTGCTCACTCCCACTACATCACCAAGATGGAACATCAAGACAAAACAAGCTTCTAGGGTCCATTGCTGAATGGATTCCAAAGTTGTATTTTGTTCTTTTTCGTAGGATAGGCCACACCAGGACATGTTTTATTTTCGTTTTTATTCCGTTCTTACTGTTTTATTCACATGATAGTTAGTGCATCATTTTCCGCCGAAACCAAACCACTTAAGATTGCATGAAAATTGACTCATATAAAATGCATGTTAATTATCATGGATATACAGATGTCACTTGTATGTCATTTAAATCCATCACTTTAGTTTATTCATTCTCGCATGCTAGATATTCGTTCACTTAAAATGAATGAAAATAAAGTTGATGAGATCTTCCTCTATAACCTAAAATTGAGATTAGTCTTTTATAAGCCAAACTGCTATGAGCCCCTACTTCGTCCGTAGGCATATAGGACATTACTCTCCATATGACCCCTTCTACGTTGGGTAAGTAGTAGGTGTTGACTTATTTTACCTCAACATTATGATCCGAATAATATTTCGTGGTTATGGGGGACTAAAGATAGAATTTACGGAAATTTATCGACCAAGAATTCTAAAGGTAAAATTATTCAAGGGGTTGGCTTATCAATTTTACAGAAAATTGAGTCTTGGGATCATTTATATAATTCTTGAGGAAGATCAATTGTATAAGTGCTAAGTCATCACATTAAACAGTTTTTGCACTAGACTTTTCACAAAACGACGAGTATGCTTATTATATTTTATTTTTCCTTTACAGTGTAGAATTCATTTCAATCGATAATATTACATAACGAAATGGATGGTTATACTAATGACCCAATGCCAAGTGTCACACTCGGACGCGAATCCTGGCTTAAACCTTGTATGAACCTCATGAATCAGTCCACACGACTGAAAATGATGGGTCCAACTTTGCTGCCTGGGAGGCATAACTACGGTATGCTGTCATTGCAGATGGTAAGCTCAAGTACTTGACTGAGCCAATACCACCGAACCCAAGCCCCAATGTGGGAGTCAGCGAATCACTCGCGTATAGTGATTTCGTTATGGAAGTGGGTGCGATAAAGAACGTACTCATCTTTGCAATGGAACCCAATTTGCAAAGGCGCTTCATAGCCTAAGATGCAAATAAGATTTTCACCACGCTCACTAACGAGTTCTCAAAAGCACCGAGAATCGTTACTTATGAGCATACCCATCGCTTCTTTGATGCGAAACTCCAGAAGGGCGAACCGGTTAGCCCACACATTCTTGATATGATCGAGAATGTCGAGAAGTTGGAGGCACTTGATTGTAGAATCAGTGAGAGCATAGTCATTGACCGTATGCTTCATTCACTTCACGATGGTTTTGCCCTTTTCAGGACCAACTATTACATGAATGACATGAAGAAAAGTCCTCATGATCTACACTCCCTTTTCGTACAGACCGAGAAGGATCTAAAATTGAGTGGGAGCATGAAGCAAGATGTTCTCATGATTTCAAACAAGGGCAAGGGTAAGGCTAAGACTCATGGCGAGCTAACTGTAGCTAAGCCACCAAAGTTTAAGAAGGCTGGATTCAGTAAGAGTAGTGGGCCTGGTGAGACAAGTAACTCACTAAGGCAAGACAAAGAGTAAAGACGGTGACATTGAGTGCCACCATTGCCACAAGAATGGGCATTGCAGGCGGAACTGTCCAGTGTACCGTGAGGACATAAAAGCAGGCCGCGTCGTTCCTGTAGGCATGTCATCTTATATTCATATGATTGAGATTAACAATGCAAGTTTTGGAACTTGGGTACTTGATACTGGTTGTGGTTCTCATCTGTGTAATCATTTGTAGAGCCTAAAACATCACACCTGTCACAAAGGGTGAAGTCGACTTGCGAGTAGGGCTGAGCAAAACCGGATATCCGATCCGGTTTTGGAATCCGGATCGGATATCCGAATTTCAAAATTTCAATATTCAAGATCCACATGCGATCCGAATTTATTGGATATCCGAAAATCCGGAATCCGAAAATCCGGATATCCAGTTTTCGAAATTCGGATTTTATCCGGTTCTGAATATTTACATTTTGGCGATTTTGCAACGATAATGGGCGTATTGGGCATTTTCCAGTGGGCTTTTGCAACCAAAAACTAAAGGTTCATAACCCATTTTGAGGGGTATTCGTCTCTTCGATGCCATAAAAGTATAAAACCATAAATTACAAATCTTTAAATTACAATTTCCGATCTAATAAATTACAAGTCCAATAAATTATAAAATTACAAGTCCCATAAATTATAAAATAACAAGTCTTTATTACAAATTTTAGAACAAGTCTTCAACCTTTGTCAACAACGATCTCAGGTTGCCCCAACTTCAAGTCTCCCATATCTGCCATTTCACATTTACAAACATAATTAGTATGTGCCTATAAACTAACGCTCGGTAAATTAAATTTCTATAGGCTTTTTCCTCTTGTCCGCTATTGGTTAGACAAAAGAGTGAAAGAATATAAACCTTAGGCTTTGGTCAGAGACAGGTAAAGGAAGTAAGGCAGAAAAAACAGTAGGCAGAAACTCATTAATTGGAACATCCATAATTCAATGAATCAAGCTACTAAGATGCAGAAAAAACCGTAGGCAGAAACTTATTAATTGGAAAAAACAGTAGGCATAAATAAAATGGACTCACCCTTTTCAATTTTGTCCATATGAAATAATGTATCCTCAATGCAAAGCGGGGGTCCCAGCAGTACGGAGCCAATCTTGTGTACATAAAAGAGCCTCCACCATTCTTGGAGACAAACATGTACGGAATGAATCTAGAACCCGACCCCCCGTGCTAAAAGCGGACTCGGAAGCAATCGAAGAGACCGGAATAGCAAGTACATCACGGGCAATCAAAGAAAGTACGGAATATCTTTTTGGGTTATCCTTCCACCATTGTAGAAGGTTAAAATTTGAGTCTCTACTTTCTCGAGGTTCATCCAAATACTTTTCCCATTCTGTTTTTTTCCCAACATCTCCATCACCCACATCAAGGTCAAACCCATAACTCAAAAGTGCACCAAAGTTAAAAGTATCATCTTGTTTATTTTCCTTAGGATGGGGATTAATTAGTTCTAGTGGTGTTGGTGGAATTAGAAGTTGAGGCACCTCCCTTTGATTGAGTAGGAGTTGAATACTCCTCAAATAAGGTTTGGAAGAAATATTTGATATTCAAGCTTAAAAGTTTACCCCTCTCTTCACCATATGCTCTCCTCACCATCCAGTCAACACCAACAAACTTCCACCTTGGGTCAAGTATTAATGATATAAATAAAAACAAATTCAAGTTATCAATTTTGCCCCAATACTTGTCATACTTGACTTTCATTTTACATGCCATGTTTTTAATGCCTTCATCTTCATGAATGAGATGCTTAGAGAGCACCTCACCAACACCAAATATAACCTCAACATAAGCATTACTAGTGACATAAAGAAAACCCGACATTTTCAAAGTGGCATCATAGAAAACCTTCAAAAAGGGTAACAAACTAGCCACTTGCTTCCACTCCTCACTTGTAACATCATCACCATGCTTGCTCATTTCTTTTTGAAGAGTGGAGTCTTTCACATAAAAATTACCAAATGCCTTCTTAAACGTTAAAGAAGACTCAAGCATCAAATAAGTGGAGTTCCACCTTGTCTCGACATCTAAACATACAGTACTTTTACTTTCTATTTTCTCCTCTAAGTCACATGCCTCAAATTTGCTCCTTCTAGCGGGTGAGGACCTTACATATTTACAAAAAGCACGAATTTTAACAACTGCTTTTATAAGATCATGTAAACCATCCTTAACCACTAAGTTTAAAATATGGGCAGCACATCTCATATGTAAATATTTCCCTTGCATTAAATCAGTTTCTGACATATTAAACTTTCTCCTTAAATAATCAACGACAACATCATTAGAGCTAGCATTGTCTACCGTCACAGTCAATATTTTTGTCAAATTCCATTCAGACAAACACTTATCAATCTTTTGACCAATTATCTTTCCCGTATGACCAGAAACTTGACAAAAGTTAATGACTCTTTTATGCAAATTCCAATCAGCATCAATGAAATGAGCAGTTAGACACATATAGCTTAAGTTTTGACCAGAAGTCCACAAATCAGTAGTAAGACACACCCTAGAAGACAAAGTTCCAAAGAAATCATACAACTTTTTCCTTTCCTCAATGAATAAACTATAACAATCTTTAGCAATAGTAAATCGAGAACGAATGGTAAATTGAGGATTCATCTCTTTGCAAAATGCTAAAAACCCAGCTTTTTCACAAGTGAGAAATGGTAACTCATCCACAATTATCATCTTAGCAAGCGACTTTCTAATTTTGTCATAGTCATAAGCCCACAATGTTGGAATACTAACATTTTCAGTGGTTCCGTCTTTATTGAAAATGGTAGTGGTCTCAAAACTAAGTAATTTTTGTTTGATATCAACATTGGCAGGCACATTTGGACACTTCTTAAGATGTCCCATTAGATGATTTGCAATTTACAGATTCATCGCAATACAGACAAGTTGCAGTTATTCCACTTTTAGACCTTTCAAAATGATCCCAATAACGAGATCGATTTTTTTCCAAACTTACTCATCTGAGGTATTATTGTGTTATCAGAAGGAATTTTTGGTGGTTTACCTCTCTTTTTGCTCGTTGACGGTTCAGAACTCGTTCTAGCCTTTTTAGTGGATTGCTGTTCACCAACATCATCTTCTAGATCAATGTATCTCGCATCACTATTGTCATCGAAACTTGATGTCATCTGCAAACAGAAAAACAAACAACTAATGTAACAAACTTCATAGTTTCATAATAATGTTATCCAAATTTCAGAAAGTCAAAAACTTAATAAACTTAATAAACAGTAAGTCAGAAACTTAATAAACTTGATAAGCAGAAAGTCAGAAACTTACCAAGCAACTAATAAGTTTCATATATTATGAACTTAATAAGCATAAAGTCAGAAACTTAATAAATTTAAAAGAACTTCATAGTTTCATAATACTATTATCCAAATTTCGGCAATCTACATCACAATTTCACAATATTTCACAATAAATGAACTGATTATGCTCCATATATCAGTTATTATAACATTAATTAAAAAAAAGCAAAACCCTAATTTAACATTGTTGTGATCTACTGCACATACTCAGCCTACTTTACTTTCGAATTCTAAAACAATATGATCAGAGTGCTCATTAGCCTAATAATGGAATTGGGCGATCAATTACTATAAGAGAATCTCGTTAAAGTAAACAAACTAGACTCTAATCTGAAGCATTTTGATATAAAAAGAACAAGATATGAAAACAGAAAATGAAAACCCTAGAAATACCAAATTTGGGGAAAAATGAAAAGTAAGAAGATGAGTACCTTTAATTTGGAAGAGCACGAAATGGGTAATCTGCAAATCATGAAGCAATTAAAATCATGAAACGAAGAATAATAGAATTAAACAACGAAAAAGTAACTAACAAATTAAAAGAGAAGAAATATTACGTTTTAAAATGAGCAGTGACTTCAGATCTGATGATTGATGATAAGAGATTAGACGATTGATGAAATGATTTGATGATGAGCGATTGAAAAAGGGGAGAAATTAGGATTTGATGAGTTTGGTTAGGGTTTGTCGAGGAGGAGAGGCAGGCTGAGAGGGAGACGGGAGTGATGAGTGAGGCTGTATGTGAGGGAGTTTTAGTTTTAGGGTTTGTTGAATGGTTTGGTCTTTATTCTTTAGGGTTTGGTGAGATTAGTAATGGATAATTGGATATTGAATAATGGCCCAATAGGCCGCACTAGGCATTCGATTTATTTCGTTTTTATTTTTTTAAAATTTTTTTAAAATCCGGGTCGGATTCGGATATCCAGTTTTAAGAAAATCTCGATCCACATCCGGTCCACTTTATTTGGAAAAAATCGGATCGGAAATCCAATTAAGTGGAATCCATATATTCGGATTTTTTTTTTCGGAATTCGGATCGGATTCGGAAAAAAAAATCGTATCGGATTTTTTTTGCTCAGCCCTAGGCTGCGAGTCGAGAATGGAGCAAAAGTTGCTGCTATTTCTGTGGGAACATATGTAATCTATCTACCGATTGGATTTGAGTTGTATTTATATAACTGCTACTATGTACCCAGTTTATCTAAGAACATTAGTTCTCTATCCGTACTCGATAAAGACGGCTTTTCATTCATAATAAATGATAATCACTGTATTTTCTCTTTGAATGGAATGATTTATGGTAAAACACTTTCCATGAATAACATTTATATCTTAAATCAAACGACTAATTTAGTACACGTGAATTATAAGAAAATAAAGGTTGGTGACAAAGATCAAACTTATCTATGACACTGTCGTATGGGACACAAAAATGAGGAACGTGTAAAACAACTAATACATGATGGCGCTATATTCCCATTTGATTATGAATCATTTGGCACGTGTGAATCACGTCTCATCGGCAAGATGACTCGAATTTCCTTCAAAGGTGTTGAAATGCACGCTGCTGGCCTATTAGGACTCGTACATACAAATGTATGTGGACCTATGTCTATCACCGCGAGAGATGACTATTGATAATTTATCACTTTCACGGACGATTTAAGTAGATACGGATATGTCTACTTAATGAAGCATAAAAGTGAGTCCTTTGAAAACTTCAAGGAATTCCATGCGAAAGTTGAGACCCAACTGGATAGAAAGATTAAAACACTTCGATCAGATCATGGTGGCGAATATCTTTCGAATGAGTTTGATCAACACCTTAAAGACTGTGGTATAGTACTACAGTTAACTCCACCTGGAACACCAGAATCAAATGGTGTGTCTGAACGGAGAAATCGGACATTACTTGATATGGTTCGATCCATGATGAGTCACACGGTTGTGCCTGATTCATTATGGGGCTTTGCTCTTTTCTCAGTTGCTCTTATACTTAACCGAAATCTGTCTAAAGCTGTAGACAAGACTCCATATGAGATATGGAAGGGAACGATCCCTAACTTGTCCTTTATTCGGGTGGGGCTGCGAGGCTTATGTCAAGTGGAGACACGAGGATAAGCTCGGCCCACGATCGGTCAAGACATACTTTATTGTTTATCCAAAAGGAATTTTTGGTCATTATTTCTATTCGCCTACCGAACACCGCGTTTTTGTTGCGGCTAGTGCGAAGTTCTTAAAGAAAGAGTTTCTCGTGATTAAGACAAGTAATAGAACCTTCGATCTGTCTGAGGTTCAAGAACGAACTACCGAGCAATCAATGGAGGAAGTTGTTACTTCATCTTCTGCTGCGGTTAGTATTCCTGAGGAACCTAGAAGGTCGGGTCGATTCTCCATTCCCCCAGACAGATACATCGGTATGGTCAAGGAACTTGACGGAGTAACCTATAAAGATGATGTGACCTGTTCCGACTCAAAGATTTGGGTTAATGCCATGCAATCCGAGATGGACTCCATGTATGAGAATAACGTATGGGAGTTGGTTGATTTGCTTGATAAGGTACAACCTCTTCAGTGCAAATGGCTTTATAAGATAAAGCGTTCTATAGAGGGACAACTAGACACCTATAAGGCACGGCTAGTTAGGGTTGTACAAATATTGACCTGAACCGCTGGTCCGGACTGGTCCGGACACCTAAAGGTCCGGTCTGCGGGTCATCAAAATGTGGAGAACCGGTCCGCGACCCTAGCCGGTCTAAACCTGCGGGTTAACCCTTTGGACCGGTTGATGGACCGGATGCATATAATTTCGTATTTTTTTTATTGTTACTTGCTAAACTTAGAATTTAAACTTGCTTATTAATATTTGCACACAACCTTGTAAGATATCAATTATCATAGTTTTTAATATTTGGTGGTATACTATTATTACTATAATACTACAAACCTACGTTATACATACTAGTTATCGGATATCCAGACTACTCATGTTCAACTCCAATTCTCCATATTCTCCATATTTTTCAAGATTTATAAAAGGCGTGTATGTATAGTGCACAATTTGACATAGTAGTTATGAATTTATTGTTTAAAACAATAGCATTACGAAACTAGCGGTCCAAAGCGTTACGGTCCGGGTTTAGGCCGGACCTAAGGGTCGGTCCAAGGTCCGGTCTTTGAGTTCAGCGGTCCGGTCTACGGGTCGAGAAATGAGTAGAAGTCGGTCCACGGTCCACCCCGGTCCGGTCCAGTCCGGGTTTGGACCTTTGTACAGCCCTACGACTAGTGGCAAAATGTTTCACTCAAGTCCAAGGGTTGCACTATGATGAAATTTTTGCACCCGTAGTCAAGCCGCGTTTCATTCGGATAATCTTAGCAATTGCCGCCTTTCATGACTATGAAATTTGGCAAATGGATGTGAAACCGCCTTCTTAAATGGTTATTTGGAGGAGGACTTATACATGGTACAACGTGAAGGTTTTACCGATCCTAAAAATCATAAGAAAGTTTGCAAGCTTAAGCGTTCCATTTATGGACTTAAGCAAGCTTCTTGGAGTTCGAATCATCGTTTCGACCAAGTGATAAAAGAGAATGGTTTCACTCGATCGGTCGAGGAACCATGCTTGTATATCAAGTCGAGTGGGAGTAATATTGTTTTCCTGGTGTAGTATGTAAATGACATACTCTTGATTGGGAATGACATTCCTCTCTTATCTTCGGTTAAAGTATGGTTGAAGAACCATTTCAAGATGAAAGATTTGGGTGAGGCACAATACATCTTGGGGATCCGTATCTATAGAGATAGACCACGACGGATGTTATCACTGAGACATGAGTCGTATATAGATAAGTTTCTTGACAGTTTCAGCATGACAAACTCCAAGAAGGGGTTACTTCCGATGATCTCGGGGGTGCATTTAAGTAAGACCCATGCACCAAAGACACCGGAAGAGGTCGAGCGCATGAGTCGCATTCCTTATGCATCAGCTATAGGATCGATCATGTATGCCATGATATGCACACGTCCAAACGTGGCATATGCTTTGAGTATGACGAGTAGGTACCAAGGCAATCCAGGTGAAACACACTCGATGGTTGTTAAAAACATTCTTAAGTACCTACGAAGGACTAAAGATTGGGTATTGACTTATGGAGGTGACACTGAGCTATGCACAAACGGTTACGCAGATGCTAGCTTCCAAACGGATCGAGATGACTCGAAATCTCAATCTGGATTCGTGTTTACTCTTAGTGGCGATGTTGTCAGTTGGAAAAGCTCCAAGCAGAGTGTTATTGCATATTCTATAACTGAGTCCGAGAACTATGCCGCTTCGGAAGCTGCAAAATAAGCTATATGGATACGTCAGTTCTTACAAGGACTAACAGTAGTTCTGAGTTCGAATGACCTGATCACCATCTATTGCGATAATAGAGGTGCCATCTTCTAGGCTAAAGAGCCTAAGTCTAGCAACAAATCTAGACATGTACTGCGGAAGGCTCACATGATACGAGATTACGTGGAGCAAAAGGAGATAGTGATAGACAAGATTGCGACGGATGATAACATCGCATATCCTCTCACTAAGCCATTAAGATATGATAAGCATAGGGCACGTTATTTCTATGGGAATTAAACGTGTTCCTGAGTTGTACTAGTACTTTTATAAATTGGATAATTGTATCTTTTCATATATTATTTATGACATCATCGATTTTTGTTTTCATATTTTGTTTTTTCATGTGGATTGTACAGACAACTTTAAACATCACAAAATGAACTGAATTACATTATATTGTTTTTGGTCCGTAATCGCCTACATGAGCTGATAACTCTGGCAATTATTTTGTGACATCGATTGATGGTGGGTTCAACGAGACATAAGTCAAATAGTTGACTGATCGATCACAGATACGAGATTATAAGGATAACTCGTAGGACAATTTGTGACAACGCAATGAAGTCCTAAATGTTTCAGAACTTTTGGTGCCAAATCGTGGATAGGACGTTCATAGTGTTCCTAGAGTCGACTCTTTTGACTATCGACTGTCTCTTGATATAAATGCAGTTTTTGGGTGACTTTGGTTTCTTTCTCACGGTCAACCTTAACTAGGGTCAAGAAGATTTTTTCTGGGCCACTTCATACTGCGCTTGTATCTGCAAGTTTCTAGTTGAGGAAAATATCCAACCCTTATCAGGTTTTAATATTTCTCAGGGGCACTCGAAGAGTAGTAACTGAAATGCATGGTCATGCTCGAATTGTGAGGAATAAAACATGTATTCGCCCTAAACTTGCAGGATTATAATGAAAATTACAGTCGTGAATATAGTCATAAGATTAAAAAGACATGAAAAAGAGTACAACCTTTAGTCCTTGCGCGAAAGGCCTAAGAACAGGAATTAACGCAAATTCCCTCCTATAATTTGCACCCAAGACTTAGATTGAGACGTTGCTGCGTGTGCTAGAAATCCTCTCCAACTGCCTTGCAATATAGGGAGAGCCATTTGAGTTTTAGATGTGAGATCTGGGTTATAGGAGAAGAAAACTCTCAAACCCTAATTTTTCTTGAGATTTATTTTACAGTGCAACCAGAGTACTGACATAAGGAGAAGTCTTCTCCTTATGTACTACATTCGGCCGAAATTTCGAATAGGGTAGGAGTGGGCTTTCTACTCTTATCTTATTCTAATTCGTGATTCGACCCATTTAACTAAAATTTATTCGCGGGTTTTATTTATAAATCGCATACACGTTATCAGATATTAATGCAGTCGATGTATTAATAATGGTCTGATAAAATTACGATATTGTATAATAATCCCAATTAATATAACTGTTTATATTAATACGCGAATACAATATTTAATTAAATATAACCGTTTATATTTAATTTACGAATTAAACATGTAATCCGTATTAGCTAAAATTATTTAATCCGTATTAAATAATAATCTCAACATCTTATTGACTAATTTAATAGTCAATACCTCTGACTAACTGTTTAGTCATATCCGGCATAAATGTGACTGTATTTTCATACCTTCACATCTTTCAAACGTGTCCTATAGGTGTGACATATAGGGTCCAGTTGATCACCGCCATCCGTATGACAATAACGTCAAACTTATCTAGCAAGCCAACCGTTATTGATAAACGTGGATCAACTGATAATAATACTGAAGTATGCCCTTGTGATCCTTAAAGAGATTTAATAAGTCATTGTACTTAATAGTCAAGGACACCAGCCCCAACAATCTCCCACTTGTCCGTACAAGGGTATGTGCAATGACGTTATCACACTACATGTGGAGGACACAAGGCTCCAACAAACTCCCATTTGTCCGTACAAGTGTAGGTGCGATAACCGATTCTCATATCCTTTTAAAATTTTTCCCACTCAATGTAGGACAATTTGCAAATCCGCATTCGCAAAGGTCGTATCTCACAAGCGATCTGTATCAAGAGTGGTTTCCCCGACTAGAGAGTAACTTAACTGATAAAACGAATTTGTATTCGAGCATGGCCATGCATTTCAGTTACTACTCCTCGAGTGGCCCTGAGAAATGATAAAATCCTGATTAGGGTTTGGATATTTCCCTCAACTCGAATCCTGCCGATTTTCGCGCAACATGAAATAACCCAGAAAAAATCCTCTTGGCCCCTGTTACGATGACCGTGGGAAAGAAACCAAAGTTACCCAAAATCTGGCTTAATCTCAAGAGACAGTTGAAAGTCAAAAGACTCGACTCTAAGGAACACTATGGAGGTCCTATCCACGACCTGGCACCCAATGTTATAAAACATTTAGGACTCCATAACGTTGTCACGGGGTGTCCTACGAGATATCCGTATAACTCGCCTTTGTGATTGGTCAGTCATCCGTATGACTTATGGCTCGTTGAACCCACCATCAACCAACGTCACAAAATGATTACCTGAGTTATCAGCTCAAGTGGGTAATCAAGGACCAAAACGATGTAATGTTAATCAGTTCACTTTGTGGTGTTCAAAATTGGCGTACAATTCCACATGAGAAACAAAACATTATATATCATAACAATAAGGTTGAATAGAGTACACGAGAAAATGAATTATTACATGAATTCATAAAAGAGTACTACAACTTAGGAACACATCTAATTCCCATGGAATGAATGTGCCCTTCATGCTTATCACGTGGTAATGCTTTTGTGAGAGGATCAGCTATGTTGTCATCCGTAGCTATCTTATCAATGAATATCTCCTTTTGCTCCACGTAATCTCTGATTAGATGAGCTTTCCGTTGTACATGTCTAGCCTTGTTGCTAGACTTATGCTCCTTAGCTTGGAAGATGGCACCTTTATTGTCACAATAAACGGTGATTGGGTCATTCGAACTAGGCACTACCGAGAGTCCTTGTAAGAATTGACGCATCCATATTGCTTCCTTAGCTGCTTCTGAGGCGGCATAGTACTCGGACTCAGTCGTAGAATCTGCTGTAACACTCTGTTTAGAACTTTTCCAGCTGACAGCAGCGCCATTAAGAGTAAAAACGAATCCAGACTGAGATTTCGAGTCATCTCGATCCGTTTGGAAGCTAGCATCTGCGTAACCCGTGGCGCAGAGCGTTGAGTCGCCTCCATAAGTCAATCCCCAATCTTTAGTCCTCCGTAGGTACTTAAGAATGTTTTTCACGACCATCCAGTGTTGTTCACCTGGATGAGCTTGAAATCGACTGGTCATACTCAATGCATATGCAACGTCTGGACGTGTGCATATCTTGGCATACATGATCGATCCTATTGCCGAAGCATAAGGAATCCGACTCATGCGCTCTTTCTCTTCCAATGTCTTAGCTTCTTGAGACTTGCTCAAGTGAAGCCCAGTAGTCATAGGAAGGAACCCTTTCTTGGAGTTCGTCATGTTGAATATCTCTAGAATCTTATCTATGTAAGACTCCTGACTGAGAGACAATATCCGTCGTGATCTATCCCTGTAGATACGGATGCCCAAAATTCTTTGTGCCTCTCCCAGATCTTTCATCTGGAAATGGTTTTTCAACCATGCTTTAACCGAAGATAAGAGAGGTATGTCATTCCCAATCAAGAGTATGTCGTCGACATACAGTACTAGGAAGACAATCTTGCTCCCACTCGACTTGATATAGAGACATGGTTCCTCGACTGATCGAACGAATCCATTCTCTTTTATCACTTGGTCGAAGCGATGATTCCAACTCCGTGATGCTTGCTTAAGTCCGTAGATGGAACGCTTAAGCTTGCAGACCTTCTTAGGATGTTCTGGATCAAAAAAACCCTCGGGTTGTACCATGTACAACTCTTCCTCCAAATAACCGTTTAAGAAGGCGGTTTTAACGTCCATTTGCCATATTTCATAGTCATGAAATGCGGCTATCGCTAAGATAATCCGAATGGAACGTAGCATGACTACGGGTGCAAAGATCTCATCGTAGTGCAAGCCTGGCACTTGGGTGAAACCTTTAGCAACTAGTCGTGCCTTGTGGATATCTTGTTTTCCTTCCACGGCATGCTTTATCTTGTAAAGCCATTTGCATTGAAGGGGACGCACCTTCGCAGGTAGGTCCACAAGATCCCACACGCTGTTCTCATACATGTAGTCCATCTCGGATTGCATGGCTTCTAGCCATAGCTTTGAGTCAGAACTTGTCATGGCACCTTTATAGGTTGTGGGTTCATTACCCTCTAGGAGTAAGACGTCATCCATATCATGTTCCTCGACCATACCAATGTATCTGTCCGGAGGAATAGAGACTCTTCCCGACCTCCTAGGTTCCTCAGGAATATCTACCGCAGCCTCGGTTGAAGGAACTGTTTCCTCCAATGGTTGCTCGGTAGTTTGTTCTTGAACCTCCGATAACTCGAAGGTTCTATTACTCGACTTGTTCTCGAGAAATTCTTTCTCTAAGAACGTCGCACTAGCCGCAACAAAAACACGTTGTTCGGTTGGCGAGTAGAAGTAATGACCAAAAGTTCCCTTTGGATAGCCTATAAAGTATGTCTTGACCGATCGCGGGCCGAGCTTATCCTCGTGTCTCCACTTGACATAAGCCTCGCAGCCCCAAACCCGAATAAAGGACAAGTTAGGGACCGTTCCCTTCCATAATTCGTATGGAGTCTTGTCAACAGCTTTAGACGGACTTCGGTTAAGTATTAGAGCGGCTGACAAAAGAGCATAGCCCCACAATGAATCAGGCACAACGGTGTGACTCATCATGGATCGAACCATATCAAGTAAAGTTCGACTTCTCCGTTCGGACACACCATTTAATTGTGGTGTTCCAGGTGGAGTCAACTGTAGCACGATGCCACAGTCTTTAAGGTGTTGATCAAACTCGTGTGAAAGATACTCACCATCACGATCAGAACGTAGTGCTTTAATCTTTCTTCCCAGTTGGTTCTGTACCCGATTCTGGTATTCTTTGAACTTGTCAAAGGATTTACTTTTATGCTTCATTAAGTAGACATAGCCATATCTACTCAAATCATCCGTAAAAGTGATGAAATACCTATAGCCTTCTCGTGCGTTGATCGACATAGGGCCACATACGTCTGTATGTATGAGTCCTAATAGGTCGGCAGCGCGCATTCCAACACCTTTGAAGGAAATACGAGTCATCTTACCGATGAGACATGATTCACACGTGCCATATGATTCGAAATCAAAGGGCGAGATAGCTCCATTCTGTATGAGCTGTTTCACGCGTTTCTCATTTATGTGTCCCATACGACAATGCCATAGGTAAGTTTGATCTTTGTCACCTACCTTTAATCTCTTGTTATTCACATGTAATATCTCGGTGGTTTGATCTAAAACATAAATTCCATTCATGGAAACTGCCTTGCCATAAATCATATTGTGTAAGGAGAAAATACAGCTATTATTCTCTATTACAAATGAAAAACCGAGTTTGTCAAGTGCAGAAACTGAAATAATGTTTTTGGATAAACTAGGAACATAATAACAGTTATATAAAAACAACTCGAATCCACTTGGAAGCTGGATTACGTATGTTCCCTTCGAGACTGCAGCCACACGTGCTCTATTCCCGACACGCAGGTCAACCTCACCCTTGATGAGGGGTTCTTGGTTTCGGAGGCCCTGCACATGATTACATAGATGAGAACCACAACCAGTATCTAGTACCCAAGTTCCGCAACTTGCATGGTTAATCTCAATCATGTGAATAAAAGAAGAAGAAGACATACCAACAGGAGTAACGCGGCCTGCATTAATATCCTCGCGATACACGGGGCATGAGCGCCTCCAATGCCCAGTCTTGTGGCAGTGGTGGCATTCCATGCTAGTATCCTTGCTCTTTGTCTTGCCCTGTGAGTTGCTCGACTCACCTGGCCCACTCTTAGTAAATCCTGGTTTCTTGAACCTGGGCTTACCTACTGCTAGGTCGCCCTGAGCTTTAGCCTTCCCTTTACCCTTTCCCTTACTGGAGATCATGAGAACATCCTGCTTCACGCTCCCACTTAATTTCAGATCCTTCTCGGTCTGTACGAGAAGGGAGTGGAGCTCATGAGGAGTCTTCTTCATGTCGTTCATGTAGTAGTTGGCCCTAAAGAGGGCGAACCCATCATGAAGCGAATGAAGCATTCGATCAACGATTATGTTCTCACTGATCTTGCAGTTCAGGGTCTCCAGTTTCTCGATATTCTCAATCATGTTGAGAATATGTGGGCTAACAGCTTGGCCCTTATGGAGTTTCGCCTCAAAGAAGCGACATGTATGCTCATAAGAAACGATTCTCGGAGCTTTCGAGAATTCGTTAGTGAGCGTGGTGAAAATCTTGTTTGCACCATA
Organism: Silene conica; assembly: GCA_029255685.2. NCBI lineage: Eukaryota > Viridiplantae > Streptophyta > Magnoliopsida > Caryophyllales > Caryophyllaceae > Silene > Silene conica. The sequence goes on from CM055311.2 coordinate 75,335,073, forward strand.
GGATATGAAGCGTCTTTGTAAATTTGATTCCATTGCATAGATGAGTACGTTCTTTATCGCACCCGCTTCCATGACGAAGTCGCTATGAGCGCGAACTTCGTTAGCTCTAGCTCCAGTTCCTGGGTGTGCCGGAATGGGCTCAGTTAAATACTTAAGCTTTCCGTCAGCAATGGCAGCATTCCGTAGTGCTGCCTCCCAGTCAGAGAAGTTTGACCCATCATTTCTCAGTCTAGTAGACTGATTCATGGAGTCCATGAAGGCTTTTAGCCAGGACTCACGTGCTAGCTTGGCACTTGGCATTGGGTCTTCACCAGCCATTAGTTGTACAGCAGTTTTAAATGAACGTGTTCTACACTGAAAAAGAAGATAAAACAAAACCATATAAGCAACTGATTATTGTGATTTAAGTCTATATTAAATTGAATTTAAACTCGTAGACTCATGCATTTATATAATTGATCTCCCTCAAGAATTATATAAACGATCCCAAGACTCAATTTCCGTATATTGATAAGCCCACAGCTTGGCTAATTCCACTGTTGGAACTCTTGGTCGATAGATTTCCGTAAATCCTATCTATTAGTCCATCTCAGTCGCTAGATAGTATCGAGTGACCATGATGTTGAGATAAAATAAATCATCTGTTTCCACTTACCCGACGTAGAAGGGGTCATATTATGCCTACCGACGAAGAAGGGATTCATGGGAGTCTGATTTATAAAGACTAGTCTCAATTTTTGGTTATACGAGGAAGACCCCATCAACTTATATTTATTCATATTAAGTGAACTAAAATCTAGCATATGCGTGAATGAATTAAATAAAGAGATGGCTTTGCAATTGACATATGACATCTGTATTGTCACAGAAAACTAACGCGTAACCTCTACATGAGTCAGTTTTCAGGCATGTTATAGGTGGTTTGGTTTTAGGCGGAATATGATGCAAGCTATTATCGATGAAAGCATAAAATAAATGCAATAAACGTAAATAAAAGTCCTAGTGTGGCCTATCCTACCAAAATAAACATAAAACAACTTGGAATCCACCGTTGGACCCTAGAAGCTTGTCTTGATGTTCCATCTTGGTCCTTGCAGCGGGAGAGAGCATCCGGTCTCCGTCTTTGGTCTTCACAAAATTACTAATTTAAATTACAAATATAACCCTATTTACATTCTAATTTAAATACAAAAGTAATTACATGGCAGAAACCCAAAAGGGAGATACAAGATCTCAAAATTACAAGCAAGACTGTGTTCCATCATTACGGTAACACAATCTACTAAGGCCACACTAAGTTACAACCGTTTGCAAAAATTAAATACGTTATTGAAAGCATTCAAGGCATTCACAAGACGATCAATAAAATGCATCAACTAAAATTAAAATTAATTCATGACATAATACTGTTATTATGATTAACAAATTTTTACCAAACCACCTTTTAGGATTAAAATTATATGATTATACCCTTTTAACCACTTTAATTTTAACAAGTTTATAATCCATTATCTTAAACCGTTTTAAAATAATATGTATCAATCGAGGGTGAACCAATTCTGTAATAACTCGAAATTTTATTACAAATATTTACTAGTACATTCGTCGTATCGATAGTGATTGATGATAGTTAATATATTCGTTGAATTATTTATTGAATGGTATCTTATTATATGTTGTTAGCGGGGTTTGAACTCGAGACCTGTGGGTACGTAGTTGTGGGCCTTGAGTACCATACATATCACGCAGCAACCCACACCTTATAGTTTTTGTGAAAACCTAGATAGACACTCTCATACATGCCGACATAGAGAGGTTGTTAACCTAGTTTTACCCTAGTACAAACACTACCACCAACCCTATCTTACAGCCGCCACATCAGAGTCGAGGAAGGAGGTTGTTCACGGTGAGGCTAGGTGGTCTAGGGTGGTTCGAATGCTCATTAAAACAGGTATGTTCATCACGTTTATCATGTTCCCCTTCTGCACTTCCTTTTTCTCGTCTGCATCACCATCGTATAATATGTTATTGTTTCTGATCCTTTGAGAAATAGTAATCTATGATACGTGGTAATCGTATTGGACCCTAGGGAAGTCGTAGTTGACCACCAGAGGACCACCAATTATGTCGTTTTGTCGCCGGTTGCAGTACCATATGTATAAACAGTTTGAAGGCGTGACTTTCGTATACCAATTCGTGTGATTCTTGTTTGCGGTGGCTCTGAATGTGAAAGTTTATTGCTAGAGAGTAGTGGCGGGTTTGTGACGGTGGTGGTCGTAGTGGGTCGTGGTGTTTCACGACCACTGTATGGTGGTTATCGTTGGCTGGGTTATAGCGTGAAACAAGGTAACGGATTTAGGGGTGTTGTGCACGGGTTTTGGGAGGCCTGTTTCGTAGGGTTATGGTGGTGTCAAGCCTGGTGGTTGCCACCAGGGTGTCATGTGTAGTGTAGGGTGTCGTGGGTAGTGATTGGTTATGACGGTGGTGGTGTTGGCAGGTGGCTGAGAGAGTGTGTAAGGAGGGTGGTAACACGGGTATAGGGCAGAAACTTGGGGGCTGGGTGTGTGACCAGCGTCTTTGAGGCGGTTGGCAATGGTTGTTGGGGTTGAGTTAGGGGTAGAGGTCAGGGTCAGTGGTTGCTCCATGGTCAGGGGTCTCATCCACGGCTGTGGGGTGGCGGTGCAGGCGGCAAAAGGGGATCGATGGGGGCTGCGAAGTGGGCTGTGCGGGGGGCTGTTCAGGCTGACTTGGTTGGTGTTGTTGGTGTTGTTACGTTCTTTTTACTTGATTTTGGGCCAAATTACTATTGTTGTTTCTTGTTTATTATTCCTCATTTATTAGTATTATGATTTTATGATTTTAGGATGATAAGGTTATTTATGTTATTATTATTATTATTATTATTAATGTCAATGTTGTTATTATTTATGTTGATATTAGTGTTTTGTTATTTCCTTGTGGTTATGAGTCGTACTAATTAAAGATGCGAGTCGGGAATTAATTAAGTCATGGGAGTTCATATTTCTACATTTGGAAAGTTATTACATTTGGGAAGTTTCTATATTTGGAAAGTTTTTATTTTTGGAAACTTTCAACTTATGGAAGGTTGCTATTGATAGTAAGTATGGTTGTTAAGGGGTTCGGGAAGATCGTTAATTCGTTACGTATATCTGTTTAGGTAGCGAGTTTTGCGTGGAATATTTCTAACAAGCCTCGGATTTATCTGCTTTTCCTGCTAATTCAGGTAGGGGAAAGAACTGTGATTTACATTATGTTGCATAATGAGACTGTTTGTTATTACATGATTGGTATACGATGTGCATTATCGTTGTTGAAATGTTATTAACTATCGTGAATATTTTTGTATGATGTGGAGAGGAGATAAAGGGTCTGTGTTTGGTGCGGAGATAAAGGGTCTGTGTTTGGTGCGGAGATAAAGGGTCTGTGATTGGTGCGGAGATAATGGGTCTTGTGATTGGCGCGGAGATAATGGGTCTTGTGATTGGTGTGGAGAATAATGGGTCTTGTGATCGGTGCGGAGTTTATTTGGCTTGGATCGGTGCGGAGAAGGGATGATTGATCCCAATATATATATGTATATAGTGTTGTTATTTATTTTCCTCTACTCAACCTCGTGGTTGACCCTGTGTATTCGCGTGACACCTGTGATGATCCGTAATGGGGAGCAGTTTTGAGAGGAAAGATGGTGCTGTGGGAGCATGGGATGGCGTGAGCACTTGGATGGACCGACTTAGATGTAGATCGCCTACGTTGTAGTTATCAGTTGTACTTTAATTCCGTTGTGTAGTAGTTGTGACACTAAAGTTTAAATTTTACCAGTTTTTATTTAAACTACTTTGGTTTGATTTACTTTGTTATTCACTACCTCGGATATTCCGAGATGGTAACAACTCAATTTACTGAGGATGTCTTGCTAAAGGCTCCTTAATAAATCGGGGTGTTACAGTTTCACAAAAATAATATACTATTTCCGTATACAGTATATTATTTTAGGCCATGTGAAAATAAAAAGACAAGATATTTACGAAAACAAACAGCCAGAAACAAGAGCACTCGATCGAGCAACAGGGGCACTCGATCGAGTGTCAGCGTCACTCGATCGAGTGCAGCAGGGCTCGATTGAGTGACTCGTTAAAATTGCAAATCGCTGCATTTTGAACCAAAACAAGTTTTTATCTTGGTATATAACGTGTAAATCAATAAATAAAAACAACAAGGGATTCACATAATGCTAAAAATATCGATTAAGTAACAATATGTAAATAAGAATCGAAGACAAGATCGATTTCAACCCTAAAACACACGAACGATGCCTGTTACGAGGACACTCGGTCGAGTGCTACAAAGACTCGATCGAGTGTCGAGGCAAAAATTCACGATTTTTCAAAAATTTAAACCTTATGAAAAACACAATTGTAAAATTTCATGGCCTTAGGCTCTGATACCACTTGTGGGGAATAAAACATGTATTCGCCCTAAACTTGCAGGATTATAATGAAAATTACAGTCGTGAATATAGTCATAAGATTAAAAAGACATGAAAAAGAGTACAACCTTTAGTCCTTGCGCGAAAGGCCTAAGAACATGAATTAACGCAAATTCCCTCCTATAATTTGCACCTAAGACTTAGATTGAGACGTTGCCGTGTGTGCTAGAAATCCTCTCCAACTGCCTTGCAATATAGGGAGAGCCTTTTGAGTTTTAGATGTGAGATTTTGGTTATAGGAGAAGAAAACTCTCAAACCCTAATTTTTCTTGAGATTTATTTTACAGTGCAACCAGAGTACTGACATAAGGAGAAGTCTTCTCCTTATGTACTACATTCGGCCGAAATTTCGAATAGGGTAGGAGTGGGCTTTCTATTCTTACCTTATTCTAATTCGTGATTCGACCCATTTAGCTAAAATTTATTCGCGGGTTTTATTTATAAATCGCATACACGTTATCAGATATTAATGCAGTCGATGTATTAATAATGGTCTGATAAAATTACGATATTGTATAATAATCCAAATTAATATAACTGTTTATATTAATACGCGAATACAATATTTAATTAAATATAACCGTTTATATTTAATTTACGAATTAAACATGTAATCTGTATTAGCTAAAATTATTTAATCCGTATTAAATAATAATCTCAACATCTTATTGACTAATTTAATAGTCAATACCTCTGACTAACTGTTTAGTCATATCTGGCATAAATTTGACTGTATTTTCATACCTTCACATCTCTCAAACGTGTCCTATAGGTGTGACATATAGGGACCAGTTAATCACCGCCATCCGTATGACAATAACGTCAAACTTATCTAGCAAGCCAACCGTTATTGATAAACGTGGATCAACTGATAATAATACTGAAGTATGCCCTTGTGATCCTTAAAGAGATTTAATAAGTCATTGTACTTAATTGTCAAGGACACCAGCCCCAACACGAATAATGATTCGTTTATCAGTTGAGTTACTCTTTAGTCGGAAAAACCACTCTTGATAAAGATCGCTTGTAAAATACAACCTTTGTGAATACGGATTTGCAAATTGTTTTACATTGAGTGAGAAAAATTTAATGGATATGAGAATCGGTTATCGCACATACACTTGTAAGGACAAGTGGGAGATTGTTGGAGCTAGTGTCCTCCACAGTTAGTGCGACAACATGAACAAATCTCTTAAAAGTTCACAGGGTATACTTTCACTACTACAAAATACAGATACGAAGACGGTTAAAAACCGTTCTCCTATGAGAGGCGGAACCGTGCTCCCCCTGGCCGTGCTCTTTACCTAAGAGAACGGTTCAACCGTGCTCTTAGTAATGCACTTACCAGAACGGTTCTGACGTGAACCGTGCTCTTATGTCATGCTCAACCGTTCTCTTTGCCCTGTTTAACCGTTCTCTTTGCCATGTTAAACCGTTCTCTTAGGGCACTTACCAGAACGGTTATGGTTTGAACCGTGCTCTTATGTCCTGCACAACCGTTCTCTTTTCCCTGTTTAACCGTTCTCTTTGCCATGTTAAACCGTTCTCTTAGGGTACTTACCAGGACGGTTATGGTTTGAACCGTTCTCTTTTGTTACAACTTCGCGCCATGTTTTTGAATTAATAGAGCACGCTTGAGAACATAACCGTTCTCTTTGCACCTGCTATTTTTTTTTTAATAATTTAATTTATAATTCATCCGGCCTATAATTTTTCCTGCAAATAAGCATACAATAACATTGCTCCAACAACTACATCATTCATATAACATTGCTCCAACAACTAAGCTACATCATTCATATATACAACATACTTTCCGATCCACAAATTCTAGATACAATACGTATGTACTTAAGCTAAACTTCTAGCTACGACTTAAGCTAAACTTCATCATCGTTCATGGGTGACTTAAACTGGAGCGCAAAGTTAGCCCATATATCCCTCACCTCGTCAATCAGCTCAAGCGGATATGTCAATGGGGCTCTAAGCATGAACTACAAACAAATTTTCAAAAATTGGTTAAAAAAATTTTATCCAAGACTCCTATATATATAAGTAAAATGAACTAAAAAACCAAAAACATACGTACATTTGGAGTAATAGTAACATATCTTCCTTTGATGACGTCCAACATGTATCGACAAATATAATATCCACATAAAACGGAACCACAAGGCTGCAAAGGGGCCTGAAAGGGTAGCTCATATTATAAATAAATACTTCACGCACATGTACTATACTTAATAAGAGAAACAATATGTTAATATATATATATATATAGATATATACTATATATACAAGAAGTACCTTAATCTTTTTCCAAACAACGCCATTGGCCTCATATTTTGCAAGTGGATCGATAGAGTTCCTTTTCTCAAAGGCCCTGTATATATAGATAGCCAGGTTTATATATTTATTCAGTTTTAGTTGATAATGAAGCGTTAATTTAAAGTATAATAGAAAAACAAGCTAAGGTCTATCATTGATGGCTTTTGGGTGGCTTAACTTTTGTTCCTAGCCTACAGAAACATTTTAAGGCAAATGCAGGGGAGTAACGGGAGGTATAATATATGAAGGCAAAATAAAAAAGATCAGAAATAAGTTAGACATACTTGGTAATTGTATCCATGAAAAATTGACGAGGCTCTGTATGTCCGGCAGGATCACACCAATACATTGTACTTTGAGCCGGATTGATCACGCCCAACATCCAATGCTTACTACAAGTTATAGAAAAATACAACGAAGATATCAACTTAAATATTGACAAAAAATAATAAAATAATTAATCAAGTCATCAATAATAATACTATGAAAAGAAATTTATAATTACGTACCCCTGGGCATATGGAGCAAATATAAGTTTCCGACCTTTTCCACAATCGGTACATGTCATTGCCCTAGCAACATAATCGGATCGATAATTTTCATCCGGAGCAACGGATTCTGAGGACAATGTCTCTGGGCACAAGAATCCATAGTGACTACTAATTTGCATGGTATCGGCAAGATCACTCAAATACCTACAACAATAAGAATCCATAGTAACTATCTAGTACTAGTTTGCATATTATCAGATATATACTAATGGGATTGCAAAGGGGAAGCTTAAACAAAGAGACCGAACCTCATAAAGAGTGTGATGTGAGAGGCACCAATCATTTGTTCATCTAACAAATGAACAACCTCCTCATAACTAAGGTAGCAAGTTTGTTCATTGTGTAACACATGTTCGTCAATGGGAACACTGATCATTGTCCCACTTGCCTTTAAAACCCGAGCCTCAGTTGCTAATAACTTCAAATCCATGGTCCTCTGCTTTTGCTTAAAATTGGGACTAACTTCAATTCCAAAGAAAGAAGATGGCGAAATCGAGGGCGAACACTTCTGAGGCTTGGACTTCTTTGCTGCTGCTGCTTTATTTTTTCCTTGATCATTCTTTTTCATGGTTATCTAAAAGTTGGCATAAATAAGTTGATAAATGGTATAACTCTATCTCAGTGTATCTTATATCATTATATATACTAGCTAGAAATCTTAGTTACCTTCTCAACAGGACTATGTATATGACTTTGCGGCCACTGAATAAATGAACCCTTAGCATGAGTCAATGTTATCATATCACCAACAGGCATTGGTAAATCAACATTTTCCGAACCAGAATAGATTTCCTTGATTGACACTTTTCCAAAACAATCACGAAGGGCACTGCCATGAATGGAAACAAATTCGTCCTTACTTGATAGGTATACCATTCCTGAAGCCACTATCTTCGATGATTTGTTTGGCAGTGATAGCACACAATCTTTCCAAGCCTGAAAATTTAAGTTATAGTAGAATTTCAAACTTTTTTCATTTACTATAAAGTAGCGTCTTTAATGAAAAGCTTACATATATACCTGTTGTGTTACTGGGCCAGGAGTCTTCAAAACATTGGTCACGGGTGGATCCTCAGTCACTTGTAGTGATTGCACTCCTTTTAGTGAGAGTGATTGCATGTGAGACCCCTGCATAGATAGATTAGTGTTTTAAAACTATTTTCATCGACTTTGAACTAGATAGTGTTTTAAATGTAAAGCTTACAGATCCTTCTTAATGAAAACCTTTTACAACCTGCCGTGGTGATATGGTAGGAATCTTCAGAACAATGGTCTTGGGTGTTTGATAATCCTCCTCTCGGGGTGTCTCCTCTCGGGGTGTCTCCTCTGGGCGTGGCTCTTCACTCACGTGTAGTGATGCAGAATTTGTCGATCCCTCGGTATTCATAGATGCAACTCCGTGCATTAAATCGTCTAATACTTTAGTACTTGGCTTCTCACCAGTTAGCCAAAACTGCATCATCAATGATTTCAGCTTTTCCAAGTCATCAATTTGGTGTTGCATGTAATTGATCTTCTCGTACAACTCTTCTCTTGTCGGTTTTTTTGGTCCCTTCCCAAAATACTCTGTTATGGAAATACCGTTAGGAATTCCTCGCACACGGCCCGGATGCTCAGGCTTGCCTATCGCCTTAGCGAGTATGTCTTCCCGTCCTTCGGGCACAAATAATCCAGCCTCAACATCCTTTTCAAGGGATTCCTGCAAATCAGCAATATTAATTAAGTTTTTAGCAGCCAAAAAAAATGAATAAATAGCACTAATAAATTAAACAACTGAACTAAACCGAGTTAAATTACAAAAATGTTCAACTTACAATTTTCAAAGCAACTTCCTTATCATAATCAGTCATGTCCCCTTTCGCTGACTTGTGAGCCCTTAGCCAAGTTAAATATCGATCAACTTTTTCCACTTGTTTTCCCTTGGCAGCTAAATCTTCTTTCTATCAAAAAAGAAGAGAGTTCATGAAAATTCATGCCAACTTTTGACCTGGAAGTTAGCTAAAAACTGAAACCAATACATAGAACTTACGACTTTAACTTGAATCCCTCGATATCCTGCTCGTGAGCCAAAGTATTTCCCCTTTTTTTTAGAGGCATTCTCCTTGTTCTTATCACTGATCGCCTAATAACATAAATCATATAGAGTGAAAAATAGTACGAGATACTATATACATATATATATTATCATGAAATAATTTGCGTGTCTACAAAAATAGAAATATTACCTTGAATTTTTCACTAGTGTGAGATGCCAGAAACTTGTTCCAATCATCTTGTGTAATCTGCTTATACAAGGGTGGTGGTGTCTTCTGGATAGCTCCCGTCTCATCATACATCCACTCACGAACCAAAGTGCATTTCCATTTTCTCCATAATTCAGCCATCTTTTGGAGACACCAATCGTGACGCTCTTCAATGACATGGAAAGCACCCTGAAATATAATATGAACAAACTTTTAATTAGTTTAGACAACCTTACACATTATTTAACGAGACTAACAATTGCCATGAATTAAATAACCTACTATGGTAAGCAATCAAATTTATAATCAAATTTTTTGAAGCTAATCTGTACGACTGTATGATCTCAGCTGTTCATGAGAAATAAGCAATTTTATGGCTAAGATAAAGTGTTAAATGAGATATTGAGACTCATTTTTACATTTGTATGTTCATCAATTTAATAAACAACCTATATATTGAAGTTCCCATTCATCTAAGAAGTTCGATGAGCCTATTCCATGTCTATGAGCATCAGAGAGAGTGTAAGAAAGAAGTAAGCAACAAGCATTGAAGTTTGAACAAGCATTGAAGTTTGAAAGACGATCTGCAACTGAATTCGACTTCCTGCCCATATACGTCATGAACACTGGCCTGGTGTTCACAGGAAGAACTGGCCAGCAACTGTAAGTGCATCTCTGGTATGAACGAGCATAGGCAGTAGCACGTATAGACTATAGGCATACTATTTAGTGCGTGTGGTATGTAGCAGACCAGAAACAGGCCATATACGTCATGAACAGACCTTATATCAGACCAGAAACTGGCCAGCAACCTGAAATAGACGCAAACAGACCCAAAAATAGACCCAAACTGACCCAAAAATAGACCCAAACAGACCAGAAAATGGACCTGAAATAGACGCATAAATCAGACCTGAAGCAGACCTGAAATAGACGTAGGAACTGACCCGAAACAGACCTTATATCAGACCCGTATCAGACCAGAAAAGAGACCGTAACAGACCCATATCAGACCTGTTATAGACGCATATCAGACCAGCTTTTACCTATTGTTAAATAGGTAAAAGCATTTTTCTCTTTGTTTTTATTTTCCTGAACTTGGTTAGTATGACGGTTCAATCTTTTAAACTGATGCACTAAGCTATTTCTATTGCGATTAGTGCCACTGTATTAAACTAAAACGAGAACATACACATTTTCTTAGTTTCAGTTAACCATGTGCTATTTGCTCTAAAAGATTTGGATGATAGAGTTTTAATATGCAGATTTTCGAGGGAGTAGAATAACAAAGACTGAAGTGGATAAGAATAGAGTTGAGGCTGGGGTGATGTTTTAGGCTACTGCTATGGTGTTACTGCACACCTATCATTGTTCCTTAGTCTTTCTATCATCCTACTGCTGGCCATTTCCTCAATCTCCTATTTGCCAAATATAGATGGCAGATGAAAGACAAATGCAAATTGCACAAAATAACCAACTTACAGATACTAATCTCAAATCGTCAAGAGGCTCTATGTCCAGGTATGTCGCAGTAGGGAATGAACCATTTTTGGCAACTTACAACGACAGCTTCAAGCATATATATACAACATTCCCAGGCCAGCATTAAAAAGCATTCTATGATGATCATTACTAAGCATTCTATGATGATCATAACTAAGTTTCTGAACTAATTAAACACTAAAAGGGTTGTAATTATGAAACAACCATAAACTATTGGCATAGCAAACTCAGCAGCAACACCATTAACCAAAGAAACAAATGATAAATGATACCTAGACTACACTATGTTGGTTTAAGTTATACAAGGTCCAGATTATAGAGTTGGAATCACACTAGTTAATCATCATAGAATGCTCGGGTCACTTAATAGGAAGCGCTTAGTTAACGATCATAATTCCCTTAATGATCACACTATGGCTTGTTCACGTTACAATGCATATATGAAACAATAACTTAGAACATGAAGCAAAAAAAACTTAGAACATGGTTAAAATAACATACCGTCAGTTCACTCAGCATAAGGTTCAACGTCGGTTGATCCACATCCTCCCAACTCTCCAGTGCGGGACTAACATTCCCCCGAACAGTCACGCCTATCCATGAACTAAACTTAGATGCATATTTTCCTGTCGGCAATTTATCTTCTTCGTCCCACTCAAGTTGTATGGGTTGTTTCTCTTTAATAGCTCTTGCAGCCATATCTAAAACAGTTCGGCCCCTGTGAGAAGATATCCCCTTCTTTCCGCTTGCGTCCTCAACAGAGTTGTTCTTTCGACTTCTTTTACGTTTTTGCGGGCCCATTGTTCAACTGTACAAAAAAAAACAGGGATAGCAAGTCAGAACAGGGAAAGCAAGTCACAACAGGGAAAGCAAGTCACTGGAACATGCAAGATAGGAAAGCATATAAGAAATGTAGATGAGGAATGCTTCTGATGAAAAGCGGTAAAATGTGAGAAATTATATTAAAACATCAATAATGGAGCCAATTACAAGAAGTCTCATACTGCCACTAAGCAAAAATAAACAACCAAGAAAACTAAATGATTCTATATGATAATAATAATAATAATAATAATAATAATAATGGGACTGGAGCGTTGCTTGGACTGAAGCGTTGCTTGGACTGAAGCGTTGCTTGGACTGAAGTCAGGTCGTTGCTGCCCATAGTAAAAAAAAGGAAAAGCATTTAATAATAATAATAATAATTTAATAGTAATAATATTAATAATAATAATATTAATAATAATAATAATAATAATAATAAAAATAATAAATCGTACCTAATCATGCGTCAAAACCGCGAGGGCGTTTTTTAGAAGAAGACTCGGTATTGGTCCATATCCCTTCGTCATGGTCATCACGAACATATAAACTAGAAGGCTCGAATATATCCGTATCATCTAAATGTGGTACACGAGGATCAAAGCCCTCAAATACCACATCGTCATCGCAACTATCCATTGTGGTCTTACTTCTTACAGATAGCACAACTGACCACTTTTTATCCGATGGATCGGTGACATAAAATACTTGTTTCGCTTGTGTCCCTATAATAAAAGGATCCTCCTTATGACCAAATTTATTAAGATTTACTAAGGTGAATCCTAGTTCATCCTTGCGAACTCCACTAGTAGTTTCAATCCACTTGCATCCAAATATAGGTATTAGAAAATCTGTGTAATCTAACTCCCAAATCTCTTCAATGAATCCATAATAATGCATTTGACTTAAAACTGGTTTCTTATCTTTCGAACTAGCAAAATGCATGCCTTCTGCCTCTACACTAACACCACTATTTTGCATCGTGCTCATGTCATCTTGCCCACGAGTGTAAAAGGTGGATCCATTAACGGCATAACCAGTATAAGACGATGCAAAAGTCTTAGGCCCAAAACAAAGCCTCTGTAATCTAGAAGAAATATACTCAGGATATTGTTGCAAGTCTTCTATAACTCGACCCTTGAACCAAACTCTAAAAGTCTTATTGTGCTCACTTGCGATCCACATCTCTGATTTATTTCGATGCTTCGCCTTCAACAATGCCTTGTGTTCCTCAATGTACGGCTGTACCTCATCCTCGTTATGAAGAACATATGTATGTGCTATATGCCATTTCTCAGTTGCCATATTTAGACAAACATGACCCCTAAGACCTTTGCCCATCATCCACTCACTGTGCCTATTCTTAGGAATCCCAGGTAGCTCAGAATCTGACAAGTGTGCATAGCAATAAAAAAGTGCTTCATCCGTGATTGCACGCTCAGCAATAGACCCTTCAGGACGATATCTATTAGATGTATAATCCTTATACACTTTCATCAATCTCTCAAAAGGATATTGATACCTTAGATAAACTGGACCAAGGTATTTGATTTCTCTAACCAAATGTACAGTTAAATGCACCATTATTGTGAAAAATGAAGGAGGAAAGTACATTTCCAATTGACAAAGAGAAGTGACAATTAGTTTTTGCAAAGACTCCAACTCCTTGGGATATAACACTTTATTGCATATGGCATTGAAGAAAAAGCAAAGCCTACTTATGGCGAATCGAACTTTTTTAGGTAAAATCGAACGTATAGCCACTGGTAGTAGTTGTTGCATCAAAGTATGACAATCATGAGACTTTAAACCAACAAGCTTAAGATCTGTCATTGATACTAGGCTGTTGATATTTGAAGAATATCCCTCCGGCACTTTAACACTACTTAAGCACTCACAAAACTCTGTTTTCTCCTTTCTTGAAAGTGTATGAGCAGCCGGAGGCAAATAATATCGTGTTCCTTTCTTTTCTGGTGCCAACTCAGGTCTGATTTTCATATCCACCATGTCCATCCTAGCTGATGTGTTGTCTTTTGACTTATTCGGAACATTCAGAAGAGTGTTGATTATATTGTCACACACATTTTTCTCAATATGCATAACATCTAAGCAATATCTTATAGAAAGGTCACGCCAATATGGAAGTTTTTCAAAAAGAGGAGACATCTTCTTATATCCCCGAGACGCTAATTTAGAACTCTTCTTCCCATAAGTTATCTCAATTTTTTTCACTCTTTCATATACTTCATGACCGGTTAATATCTTAGGAGGAGATCGATGTTCAGGTTTTCCATTGAATGGTTTTTGTAGCTTACGATATGAATGATCAGGGTCCAAGAACCTACGGTATCCCAAGTATGCTTGCTTACGAGAAAACTTCAAATAACAAGAATCGACATCTTCTCCACACAAGGGGCAAGCCTCTTTCCCGTGCACAGCGTGTCCAGATAGATTACCATACGCAGGAAAGTCAGAAATAGTACATAGTAACATTGCTTTCAAATTGAAATAACTATTTTGGTAGGCATCAAACACTCGTATCCCTTCATCCCACAACAATCTCAAATCGTCAAGAAGAGGCTCTAAGTAGACATTTATATCATTACCAGGTTCTTTAGGACCAGAAATCAATAGAGACAACATCAAATATTTTCGTTTCATGCAAAGATATGGAGGCAAATTGTAAATAGCTAAAAACACCGGCCAAGTACTATGTTGACTACTCAAATTTCCAAAGGGATTCATCCCATCAGTGGAGAGTGCAAGACGGAGATTTCTGGGTTCTTTGCCAAACTCGGGATATTTTGCATCAATAAACTTCCAGTCTTTCCCATCGGCCGGGTGTCTCAACTTCCCATCATTTGCTTTTGATGTACTATGCCATGTGAGTAATTTGGCATCATCTTTATTCGCAAATAATCGTATCAACCTAGGAATTATTGGAAAGTACCACAAAAATTTAGCTGGGATCCCCTCCTTCTTTTGATATCGCCATTCCTTACACACTGGACAACTAGTGAGATTAGCATATACTTTGCGATATAATATGCAATCATTGGGACATGCGTGGATTTTTTCATATTTCATACCAATTCCCCTAAGTAGCTTCTTTGCCTCATATGTACGATCGGGAAGTACATTATTTTCGGGGAGCATGTCCTTTAATAATTTCAGGAGGTCTGTGAAACTCTTGTCACTCCACCCATTTGTTGCTTTTAAATTATATAACTTAACAAGAGCTGCCAATTTAGTGTGCTTACAACTACTATAAAGAGGCACTTCGGAATCTTTCAATTTCTCCAATACAACACTGGTATCCTCCAAATCATTTTCATCAAGATCCTCATCAGTTTCATCTACAATACCTTCTTGCTCATCACCTCCAAACATATCTCCCCATGATTTATCCAACATATCGTCACACCCATCTCCTGTCTCAGTATTCATATTACAACCCTGATCTTCTAGTGAATTAGACTCATCGGGCTCTTCATCGTCACTCAAGCATGTTTCTCTCTCAATCTCCCCAAATTGGACATCTATTCCATCTAAATTTTTTGATTCTCCATGGAAAATCCAACAAGTGTACTTTGGATTAAAATTTGTCTTATTTAAATGTATTCTTACATCTCCAAAGATCATATACCTAATATTCCGGCACATATCACAAGGGCACGCCATACTAGATTTGTCTTTCACGTTCTTTATTACGAAGTCGTAAAATTCAGCTAACCCCGCATCATATTCTACTTCGCCCTTTTTCCCATTAATCATCCAAGTATGAGCCATATTCGGCTACATAATTACAACATAATTCAATTATTAAATTCATAATTCAATTATTAACGATAATAATACTAATAGCAATAATAATACTAATAGTAATAATATCACGATAATAATACTAAGGACGATAATAATACTAATAGCAATAATAATACTAATAGCAATAATAATACTAAGGACGATAATAATACTAAGGACGATAAAAGTTGATTTGTGTATGATTTAGACTGTGGGTCTGTACTATGAACTACATACATTCTGCCCACTGCTACATACTCGCTACTGCATTCTACACATAGGCTACTGCCCGTAATGGTTACTATACCCGTAACAGACCTAAAATAGCACGTAACATACCTGAAAAAAGTCCAGAAAATGGACCCAAAACAGACCAGAATACCAGGCCAATGCGTTCAGTGGCTGTTCTGGTCTGAACAGACCAGAGAAGCGGACAGAAGTAGAAAAATGAGTGCAGTAGGGGGGGTCTGGTGCAATATCGTAGTAGTCTGGTGCAATATCAAAAGCAATATCGTAGATGCAAAGGAAGTGCAGTGGCAGTAGATGGTATGCAGCAGCAACACGAATGAACACATTGGGTCTGTACTATGAAATACAATTTCAGAAAAAACATACAAACCATATATTCATCAACATCAAAACCTTCATCATATACATTAACCCACAATATACATCATATTCCTCATCCAAATCACATACAAACCATATATTCAACATGAAAACCACAAATTATACATCATATATTATTCAAAATCAAAACCACATAAACATTCAGAAAAAATTGATAATTCAAACAAGAGTAAAGGAGAAAGAGGGCGTACGATTATGGTTCAGTTGCTTGGTGAAGAAGAAACTATGGCGGACGATTGATAGCAAGATTGAATTCGCAAATTGATAGCAAGAAGAAGACTGAATGTGGAAAATACGCAGACTTGAATTCGCAGAATTTCAAAGGTTTTCGAAGGCTGCAGTTACTGTGTGTTACACGTTATGTTTGTTTAATTTTTATGAAGAGAAAAGAGAACGGTTCACAAAGAAACCGTCTTCTTTTAGAAGCAAAGAGAACGGTTCTAAAGGCAACCGTTCTCTTTTAGTTATGATGAAAAATTTTTATGAACAGGAAAGAGAACGGTTCACAAAGAAACCGTCTTCTTTTTGAAGCAAGGAGAACGGTTCTAAAAGCAACCGTTCTCTTTTAGTTATGATGAAAAATTTTATGAAAAGCAAAGAGAACGGTTCCCAAGCCAACCGTTCTCTTTTAGTATAATGAGAAGCAAAGAGAACGGTTCTCTATGAAACCGTTCTCTTAGCTTTCTAATTGTTAACATAAGAGCACGGTTTAGTATTTTAACCGTTCTCTTTAGTTTATTTAGAACAAATAAAGACGGGTTATAATGGGAACCGTCTTGTATTTCTGAATTAAAAAATCCCGCGCATATTTAGTGACAAATTAGGACGGTTCCGCAAAAATTCGTTCCATTAGCCCCGTCTCCTAAACCTATATTTGTAGTAGTGTTTGTATTTTAATCAGTTGATTCACGTTTATCAATAACGGTTGGCTTGCTAGAAGTTTGACGTTATTGTCATACAGATGGCGGTAATCAAATTGTCCCTAAAAGTCACACCTAAAGGATGTAATCTGAGAGATATGCTTAAATGAAAATATAATCATATTGATACCTTGTACGACTAAACGGTTAGTCAATGTAATGATGATGAGATTATTTAATACTGTTTAAATAATATTAGCTGACACAAATTAAAATGTTAATTGATAATTAAATATAAAATGTGATATTTAATTGATGTGTATATATAATGTAATTATTTAATAAAGATTAAATAATTTATTTAAATATAAACGGTTATATTTAATTAGCGATTTATACAAATAAAACATTATCTACAGAAGAGGATAATAACCGACTGAGCAACAACCCACACATGGGATGTCACGGTTCACACTCACTCGAGTAGAACGAGTTGGTTACAAGGATGGGAGGAGTTTCGGGAGGACTCAAATACCGATTTAAGAAATCTCATCTTATGGTTGTTTGTTAATGTTAGTAGTATACTTGGAATAGAACTCTGCTAGCTTATATACTACTTTATACATATAAATACACGGCACCAATGAGACAGAAGGGACACGGCTCATTGCTCACACACACGCATCCCAACTCCCTAGTCATGTCGCAAAGGGTGATGTGGACGACTCAAATTGCGAATTTGATGATTGCCAATTGTGTAATTGCGAATTGTGAACAATGAGAATTGATTGATATCCGTTTGCAGTTGAATTGAATTAGGATTTGTTTGCAGTAGAATTGAATTAGGATTGAGGTAGGGTTTTGTTTGAGTTGAATTGGGATTAAGCTAAGGTAGGTTTTTGATACACGCTAGAAGTTTACTTCAACAAAAAAAAACTTCCTTTGTAAATACGTATATTATAATTAAAACCGTCACAAATTGTATATGGTGACGGTTTTTGATAAAAAAAATTGTTGCTTTTTATCACTTCTTTTAGTGTCGTTATTAATGTCGGTTATAATTAAAACCGTCACAAATGATTTATAGTAGCGGTTCGGACTTACTACCCACACAAATAATTTACTTGTTTGTGACGGTTCTTTATTAAAACCGTCACAATAGACTATTTATAGCCTAAAAAATTCCGTCCCGCCAATTTTTTTTTTGCCTTTGCGCCGTTTTCTATTAAAACCGTCACGATAGCTGCGACACGATAGAGGTATTTTGTACTAGTGATATCTTTTATTTAGATATTTTGAGAGATCGTCTTTATAATACTAACGTGGGACATAAACATAGGAAGTAAAAATTGAATAAGTTTTTTTGTTTTATTATGTGTGAGATTTCTCAATAACACAATTAAAAAATTGTCTCTTTAAAGTTTTTATATTTTCTCAATTATTCATAATGTGCCCTTGAGCATCCAAAACAAATTAAGTAAAACTAATTATCATTTTATCGCATATGTGTTTCGCATATGGTTGATGCCCGTCGTTGTGGGTATCAAAGATAAAATTTATAATTCCTAAACTTTAACTATAGATAGCGAAAGTCAGGGTCGAACCATAGAAAGGTGGGGAATGTTTATTGTTTGATGTCAATGTTTTAGGGTAACAACTTTGGGGGGTTGGATTGATTGTTACTAAGTCTAGAAATAAATAAAAAATAAAACAAGTAAATAAAGATGAGATTAAAACTATAGTAAAAAGGATGCTAGG
Source organism: Silene conica (assembly GCA_029255685.2). Lineage (NCBI taxonomy): Eukaryota > Viridiplantae > Streptophyta > Magnoliopsida > Caryophyllales > Caryophyllaceae > Silene > Silene conica. Next base: position 75,354,079 of record CM055311.2, read on the forward strand.
ATGTTTGGGTAGAAAATAAGTATGATGGTGTAAATCCTAAGTCAACATGTATTGCAGTCGCGTAAGGGGTGTAACATATCCTTTCGGTCTATGGTACCTAATAGCTCCTTTCGGCCTATGCTATTAGTTCCTAGGTCTCACAATTATCGGGTGTCAACAATAAGGGTGATTCCTAAATTCTAGATCACATACCTTTCAGTCTTAAGTAACCTAGCCGTCTTAAAGTGTAAACCAATGCTCTTCCCGTATCTCTCAATCTTGGGTAGGTCATTACTAACATCCTACAAGTCTCCTTTCAGTGTCATTGTAGGTTATTATAGTCAATGAAGAAAATCGGTCTGAAAACATACGCGCGTTGGTCGACCGACCAGCTAGTCCAGTCGGCCGACCAACACCTCAGTCGACCGACCCGTTAGGCAGGTCGGCCGACCAAGGCGCTGCTACAGTCAGTCTTGGAATTTGCACCATCTACGTTATTTACTCCCTACATCCTAACATATGTAATTTAGCTACTCATGGAAACTGAAATAACAATAATAACATTAATAAAAACGGAATTCATAGCGATCATTAATCTACGCATGCAATAACAATAAAGGCTTTAGGATTCTAACTTAAACCGGATGCAAGCAATTCTAAAATAACAATAATGAAACTAAAACTAAAAAGAGAATTACCGGAATCAAGGATTAAGGTAGAAAGGAACAACTTTATTGAGTATCGCGGAAAGATTGATGAACAATGAACAAAACTAAAGCAAGAGTATTGTGATGATTTGAGAACTACATTAGAGAGTGTTTGGCAACATGAATTTGGTTTGAAATGTGTCATTTGAAGTTTTGCAAAGTGAAATGAGGATTTGGAAATGAGGGGGGTTAGAGGGTGGATTTCAAATGTGGTTATTTTAGCTTTACTTGAATTTGGTTGGATTTCTAAATCCAAATCTAATGAGTTTGCCAAACAAGCAAAGTTATCCAAATCCAAATTTGAAAATACAATCTTGGTTCCCAAACACACCATTAAAAGATTTAACTTTCTACTAAAAAATTTGGTAATTAACTTGGTCTAAAACTGAATGATAGAACTTGATTATTAACCCTAAACACGAGATTAGCTTAAATAGGCGGAAATAAAGAGTTTCCTAATGACCTAATCACTTGAATGGGCTTTGCGGAATTTTTCTAGGTCTGCGTTGAGGTCGACCGACTTAGGTAGCAGGTCGGTCGACCGACTTAGGTAGCAGGTCGGTCGACCTGTTTTCGGGCTTGATGGAATTGTGGTCTTTTTATAACAGTCGCCTGGTCGACCGACCAGAGTAGTAGGCCGGTCGACCTACTTTCCTGTAGGTCTGCTTTGATTTCTTCTCGGTTTGACTTCTTGGTACTTGGTTCGCACTTCGAGTTGACTTGTCCATGCTCCTTGGTCATGTAAAAATCCCGAGGGCATAAATTTGGTATAAAATCGTCCGTTTTTCCGTACAATTCTGCAAAAGAGCATAAAAATACGAAAGTAGACAATTGTTGGGAAATAAAGGCTAAAACATAGTAAATGAGCGACAAAATGCGTGTAAAAATAGATGTAAAACATCATAAAATAGACACGCATCAATAGTTTTATAATAATTAATTATCGTATTATCATAATGAAATGAACTAACAAGCTAACTTTTTTTTACATATTTATAAACGACAATTAATAACAAACATAATAATAACAACAATTTTAAATTTGCGATCTTTTGCGATAAAATCTTAAAACTTAAAACGACCATAAAAAGTTGGGACAAAAAAATTGAGGGTTAAGAATGAAAAAAATAATTAAACGGTTATAACTTTGTGCTCAGATGTCCGTTTTCGATGATATTCATTTTCAATTTGCTGATCAACGAGATAAAAGACAATAATGGGAAAAAATTACTTGGTCAAGTCGTATGGTTTACACGACCTAGTTTAGACCACCTTATGTTTTTTTAAATCACAGGACCTAGCTAAGCTTGGTCGTGTAAACCACACGACATGGCCTAGGTCAACTCGTGTAAACTAAATGACCCAACCTAGCTCAGGTCGCAACTCTCATGACTGGAACAACTTTTTTCCAATTGCATTCGTCTCATCGTGATAAGAAATTTGAATACAAAAATTTATCGAAAACAACCCGAGCGCAAAGCTAAGATCGTTTATTCTTAATCACCAATTTTTTTGTCCCAATTTAAATCTTTATTATTTACCGTTTGTGCTATTAATCACCGTCAATGCGTATTTTTAGGATAATCGTATCAATTAAATTAGTTACTTTTATAACATGGGCCGTAAAATAACAATTTCTGTTGAAAAATTACGTATTTAATTGAAATGACTTTCCTATAATTATATTAATTATTTTAAAAGACTTTCCTACATTTATATTAATTATTTAAATACCGTCACCAAAATCTAATTCCGATAAAAAATAATTTAATTTTAACAGAAGAAATTAAAAAGAGTCAGGGGTAAACTTGGACAAAAAAGAAATAGGGAGCCTAACAAATAAAACATACAAGGATCTGCGATCGTTAATGATGATATCATTTATTAATGACTTGTATTGACTGGTAGAATTCTCAAAATCAGCTCTGTCAAAACACGACTCGAAATTGTTAAAAATTGCTTTCGAAGCGAGATTAACCAAATTTGAGCCGAGTTCGAGCAATGCTCGAATCGAAAGCTCGCTTTTATTATTATTATTATTATTATTATTATTATTATTATTATTATTATTATTATTATTATTATTATTATTATTATTATTATTATTATTATTATTATTATTATTATTATTTTATAAACCGGAAAGTTTTATTATTATTATTATTATTATTATTATTATTATTATTTAATTTTTGTACTCTACAAGTATTTTTGTTCTCATAATATGTTATTTTCACATCTATGATTATATTTGATTAAAAAAAACCTATATTTACATTTATCTGAAAATATATTTATTTTTAGCATGACATACAAGAATGCAAGATACATATAGTAAAGAAAATGAATTAAGTTGGAGCCTAATATAAAATGATTTCGAGTTTTAACTTTTTAAGCTCGGAAAATTCCGAGTCGATTTTAAGCTCAAACTCGATTTTTTGAGCCTATTTAAAGCCACGCACCTAAGCTTGAGCTCAACTCAGTTTAGTTAAGCTCCTAGTGATGGCCGATGGGTCCTAAATTGCAACGTAAAAAATATAACCATTTTATAATAAAAATAACTATCCATAAATTCTTACTTATTAAATAATAATTAGATACCCCTTTCATTCAACTCCATATTTACAAGTTTGATATTAAGTAAAGATTAAAATTTTTTTTTTGAGGTAGAAAAGATTAAATAATTATAAAAGGACAATTGCTTTATAGAAAATTGGTCTCTATGGTGTATTATAGTGGAGTATAAGTGAGTTTTGTTGTAAATATGGTGTTTCAAGTAGGATAGAACGAGGTTTTATTTTGCCAAATAAAGAAAGTGGTCGTGCCGAATTGAATGAACCAAAATAGAACAGTGGTGGTGTCGAGTTGAACAGATAAATACATTCTTTCATAAAATGGTCATATATCCATCACAAATGAGAATCAGTGGTTTCAAATTATACCTTCTCGATCATTATTGTACACCCCCATTTATTTAAGAGCATTTAACAAGAGATTCTCAAATAAATAGAACTGTTACCATCTCGGAATGTCCGAGGTAGTGAATAACAAAGTAAAACAAACCAAAGTACTTTATATTTAAATGGTAACTAAAGTCTATTACAACTTGTCCAAAACTCAAACACAAAATTTTGACATAAGCAACTGAAATAAAGTTTGAACTTAAAGAACTAATGTGATCTATAGCTAAGTAAGTCAGAAGTCTGCATCTCACATTCCTGTCCCGACTCCTAGCTCATCTGTCACATTCCTGTAGATTATACTCCCCGTTACCAATCATAGTAGATGCACACAAATACATTGTCAACCTCGCAGGTTGAGTAGGATAACTATTGAGGTACAATAAATAAATATGCAACAAAGTATGATATGCAAATGTCTTGCCACTATTAAGCTAAATCACCACCGAAACTCCAATCACAACCTGATTCGTGCATTTTATATACACTTTTCAGTACCTTTTGGCACGCATTTCTATGTTTTATAGGTGATTTTATATCACTTTATGCCCCGAACACGCTTCTTTGTGCTTTTCTTGCTATTTTGTAGGAATAAGCGCGAAAGTGATGAAAACCGAGCCAAAGTTGTCCCAAGTACGCTCTTTTATAAGATGGAAGTTGGAATAGGCCTTACAAGCATTGGGAAGGCCAATCGTCCAAGTAAAAAGCTACTTGAGGTGCGCACAATGGAGAAATGAAGCTAAGCAAGCAAAGAAGAACTTCAATTTGCTAGTACCTACTTTGGAGAGCCATATCTCGAGTTCTACAACACATAATCAGGTGATTCTAATTGGAGATGAAAGCTTGTCCTCTTAGCTTTCTAACGCCACCAAAAACGCTTTATTTGGACGAGTAACAAAGAAATGGCAGCCGTTTGAAGTCCAGTGCGCAGTGTAGGAAATACGCGCTGAGAAGTACTCGATCGAGTACTATTTCCACTCGATCAAGTGATTGCCAGAAGAAAAGTGTTCGATCGAGTGATTGCCAGAAGAAAAGTGTTAGATCAAGTCCTTGCTTTATTCGATCGAGGGGTTTTGGTCTGTAATCCATTCGATCGAGTCCTTAGTCACTCGATCGAGTACTTTTGGTCCTTAATCTACTCGATCGAGTAGATTTGAAGCTCGATCGAGTAAATCACTAATGGGCCTTGGTTTCCGTGTAGCTTTTCTAGGTTAGATTTTACCTCAACCTAATCTCTCTTATAAAAAGAGAGGAGGTTAAGGTAAAACGACATCTCTCACACTACACACCACTTTACTATTCTTCTTTCCCTTCTACAGTTTTACAAACTTTTTGATTTAGCTTTCTTCTTTCTTTCTTGCCTCGGATTCCGGTTTAATATGTAATCTTTCATTCCATTTAATTTAATTTGTTTTGTTTTATTTCTTGTTTCTCTTATTCTTTACCACTTTTAATTAGTTTATATCATGTCTTTTTATACATCCGTCACAATGGTTAGTATAGTCCCCAAAGCCATGCTTAGCTAATTCCTTAGTATGTTAGGATGAGGGAAATCGCGGTAATAATGTTGTAGGATTCACATATTAGTTTTTTCTGCGACGAGGTTTGTTTATAAGCAATTTAATCATAAAACCTGTTAATTGAATACATGCATGAGACCGGTTTATTTAGTAAAACTCCGCCTGGATCGAAAGATTGGTAGAGTAGGCTTGCTTAGGACAATCGATATAACCTTCATGGATCGAAAGATTGGTTGGGGAGTCTAGGGCGATTTGAGACCGAAATGAGATAATCACTACCCACCTTATCAATGATTTGACTGACCTAGTAATTTCGCATGACATGAACTACCGCGGTGACCCGATTCCTGACATATTCCTTTTTCTCTGCTAGATCTATATTTTTCTCTCGCCTTTTTACTCTCTTTTAATCTTCTTATTCGTTTAGAAAAACCAAACAAACAAACTCCTATTTTGGTTACTTGGCAAACTTACTTAGCTTATAGGATTCCCTTCTCCCTGTGGATACGATACCCGATTGTCTCTACTACATTTAGCTGGAACCAGTTGGTTTATTTTTGATAGGGTTGCGACAGCCGTGTCACAACCCGTTACTCCAACTCAGACCGAAACTCCCGACAAAGTATCGTCGACCGTCATCGAACACCAACATAACAGCTGAAGATATTAGGCCTGGTCCTGCAGAACCACCCTGGGCTTATATCGAAACAGTATCCACTCCATATCTCCAATCAGTAACCAATGCATATGCCATGCTTATGAATTCAACAATACTATTATTCAATCATGCCAATTAATAATGCAATATTCATACCAATGATAATAAATCAACACTCTCATGCCATTATGCATAATGGAACAATCAAATGTCAATAGCAATATTATGCATAACGGAACAATCAAATGCCAATATCAATAATCCACAATTAATCCAACCAATTATTACATTACATGTAAGATGTCAGCCAAGATCATATGAAACCGATATCGAGTAGGTATATCCTACCTGGATAGCAATATAATCCAATAGCAAGCCAAAAAGTAAACATAATTATGCCACTTTAAAATCGTCACCTAACAAATATGATATGAATAATTACTAACTAATATAACTACGCAAACAAGGTATAATATATCGATTAATCAAATTACTTAATTAATATATTAAGCACGACAAGATTATATTAATTGTAACTATAATATAGTCTTGTTTACACGACCTAGCCTAGCTATGTCATGTGATTTAAAAAAACATGAGGTGGCCTAAACTAGGTCGTGTAAACCATACGACTTGACCAAGTAATTTTTTCCCATTATTGTCATTATCTCATTGATCAGCAAATTGAAAATGAATATCATCGAAAACGGACATCTGAGCACAAAGTTATAACCGTTTAATTATTTTTTTCATTCTTAACCTTCAATTTTGTTGTCCCAACTTTTTATGGTCATTTTAAGTTTTAAGATTTTATCGCAAAAGATCGCAAATTTAAAATTGTTGTTATTATTATGTTTGTTATTAATTGTCGTTTATAAATATGTAAAAAAGTTAGTTTGTTAGTTCATTTCATTATGATAAAACGGTAATTAGTTATTATAAAACCATATGCGAAACACATATGCGATAAAATGATAATTAGTTTTACTAAATTTGTTTTGGATGCTCAAGGGCACATTATGAATAATTGAGAAAATATAAAAACTTTAAAGAGACGGTTTTATAATAGCGTTATTGAGGAATTTCACACATAATAAAAAAAAACTTATTCAATATTTACTTCCTATGTTTATGTCCCACGTTAAAATTATAAAGACATCTCTCAAAATATCTAAATAAAAGATACTCCCTCCATTTTTATCCATGTGATACATAAAGTTTTTGTACACTATTCACAAGTTAACCTTCAATTTCAATTTTCTCTCAATACGTAAGAAAAAACATATTCATGTGGGATCTTGTTTAATTCGTCTTTACGAGTACATTGAAAATATATAATTTTTATAATTTTTACAAATACGTAGCTAAAGATATTAAGCACGTAAAACGTGCGTTGGCAAACGTGCAAAAAGAAATGTATTACGTACATGGATATGAATGGAGGGAGTATTTATATACTCCCTCTTATTCAGCCTATTATTCCCCTTTCTTTTACCCAATAATTAAGAAAGTGAATTTTGACCACACAAATCAACCTACCCCACATAAAATTTAATTTGGGACACAAAAAGTTTATCAAATAAGAAAAGGAAAGAGGAAGAAAAACGTGATTATCACAAATAAGAAAATAAAAAAGAATAGAGTAAATAGAAGAGAGTAAAATTAAAATCAGTCCGTTTTTCTTAAGACGGGTCACCATTTGTGACGTATATTTTGTGAGATAAAATAGATACAAAATGAGTTAGTGGAGAAAGGGGACCACATGAATAGTGTCAGAGAGAGAGAGAAAGTGGATATTTTGTGAGAGAAAACGGTATCCGTCACAAGCTTGCGACGGATAGTGCCATTGCAAATAAGAATTTGCCAATTAAAATATTGGCAGGGTGTAGATGTCAATATGTCATAATCTAAAGATGGCCCCAACAAGTGGTGTGACAAGTCTAAAATAATAATGAAAATGGCACAAGTTGGATGACTAATTTTGTGAAAAGAAAGGAAAGCACAGCCAAACGTTAGGCACTTTAGATGATGTCCCCTTGAATATAAACTATATATGCCCCCCATGCACTATCTCTTAACTTCCCCATACTCGCCTTTCTATTTCAACAGGTTATATCCATTACAAGTTTATAACATGTTTAGTACGGAATACTCATTATTTATATATGTAAATAAAAAATTCTCATTTGTGACGGTTAGTATCCGTTACAAGCTTGTAACAGGTCAAATAAAATCCACTTTGAAAGATAAGGACAAACCTTTGTGATTACCTATGCAAATTTCTTTTGTTTTATCTATCTATGTAAGTGTTATTCGACCCATCACAAGTTTGTGACGGATAACCCGTCACAAGAGAGACTTAGGCCCTGTTCTTTCTGGCTTTTTAGAGTTGAACTGAGCTGAGCTGAACTGAATGGGGCTGAACTGAACTGAACTGAACTGAACTGAGCTGAGCTGAACTGAATCGAGCTGAGCTGAGTTGAACTGAATTAAACTGAGCTGAACTGAACTGAACTGAATTTAATCGAGCTGAACTGAACTGAGCTGAATGAAACAGAAATTAATAGAAATAAATTGAATATAAATGTTGAATTAAAGTGTAATAACTAATAATAATATTATTAATAATATAATAATGTAAAAGAAGTTTGATTAATATAAATTTGCGATTTTTTAAAAATAATTATATTATTAAAGTAACCATATCTAGGCCAAAATGACAATTTTGTTAAAGTATTATTATTTGAATGTTATCAAATTTTACTTCTCAATTACATTTTGTCAACTCTTTCATATTTACTAATAATAATAATTATTATTATTATTATTATTAGTATTATTATTATAAACAATAAAAATATATATAAAATAATAATAAGATGAAGAAATAATAAAAACAACAACAAAAACAACAATAATAATCATAATAATAATTATTAATTAATAATAATAAATAGAATAATAATAAATAAATAAAATAATAATAATAATAATAATAATAATAATAATAATAACAACAAAAACAATAATAATGCTAATAATAATAATAATAAGAATAATAATAATAATGTGGGCTGAACTTAAAAAAGTCGAGCTGAACTGAAGTGAATTGAATGGAGCTGAACTGAATCGAGCTGAACTGAACTGAACTGGATAGAGCTGAACTGAACTGAATTGAGCTGAGCTGAACTGAATTGAACTAAGGCCCTGTTCTTACTGGCTTATTTTCAGCTCGTTTCAGTTCAGCTCGGCTTTATTCAGTTCAGTTCAGCTCAGCTCAGTTCAGTTTAGCTCAGCTTCATTTAGTTCAGTTTAGCTCAACTTCATTTAGTTCAGTTCAGCTCGACTTTATTAAGTTCAGCCCACATTATTATTATTATTATTATTATTGTTGTTGTTGTTGCTGTTGTTGTTATTATTATTATTATTATTATTATTATTATTATTATTATTATTATTATTATTACTATTATTATTATTATTATTATTATTAGTATTATTATTATTAATCATTTATTATTCTATTTATTATTATGAATTAATAATTATTATGATTATTATTGTTCTTTTTGTTGTTGTTTTTATTATTTCTTCTTCTTATTATTATTTCTCCTTATTATTATTATTTTTTATATATTTTTATTGTTTATAATTATTATTATTATAATTATTATTATTATTATTATTATTATTATTATTAGTAGTAGTAGTAGTAGTAGTAAACATGAGAGAGTGGAGAAAAATGTAATTGAGAAGTAAAATTTGATAACATTCAAATAATAATATATGTTAACACAATCGAAAATCATAATCTTGAAAATATAGATATCATTAACAAAGACATCATCTATGTTGCTTCGTTATTGACTTCCGTATCATCTTGATGTGCTTCATTATCGAAGGGTACCGTATTTTCATTCAACGGTTTATAATATGGAGATTGAGTGTAGGATTTTCTAGTTATATAAACAAAATAGAAGGGTAGTTGGGGAGAAATTAGGTTATCGAAGTGGGTAAAAATCTTTTAGGATTTTTTGGTGAAAAAACTAAAGTATGTCTTCATGCAGTAGACATAAAGAAAACTGAAAATGTTGCTTTTGTTATTTTTAAAACACAAGAAAAGAAAAAGCAAAGTCCACTAGAGTTGACTAAAAAAAATACCTAAAATAATAATATTTTTTTTAATATAATTATTTTTTAAAAAATCGCAAATTTGTATTAATCAAACATTTATTATTATTATTATTATTATTATTATTATTATTATTATTATTATTATTATTATTATTAATTATTACACTTTAATTAAACTTAATTTATTTCTATTAATTTCAGTTTCATTCAGCCCAGTTCAGTTCAGTTTGAATAAATTCAGTTCAGCGCAATTCAGTTCAGTTTAGTTCAGTTCAGTCCAGCTCAACTCGATTCAGTTCAGCTCAGCTCAGCTCAGTTCAGTTCAGTTCAGCTCAGCTCAGCCTCATTCAATTCAGCTCAGTTCAGTTCAGCTCTAAAAAGCTAGAAAGAACAGGGCCTTATTGTAGATAAATAAGACAAAATCAGGGTGTAATAATTACAAATTATTTATCTTTAGTTCGGCAATATAGATTTCATTTGACCTGTCAAATTTCAAAATTTTGTAGTACTTTTATGTAGCGGGTTAAATTGCATTTTAGAATTCCAATTATTAGGATTGAACAACTCCATATATACTTTCTCAGTCTATTCACTGGTTTATTTTCTGCTTCTTTCATACAAATTCACTCTATCACTTCTTTTTTCAATGTTTGTCAACAATTTGTGTTTTACGCGATAAATATCATTAATTACGTATTTGCAAAAATTATAAAAGTTAAATATTTGTAATGTAGTTAGTAAAGACGAATATAACAAAATTTTACATTAATACATTTTCACTTACAAATTAGGAGCAAATCGAAATTAAAAGTTCACTTATAATAGCATACAAAGTCAATAACGTAGAGTGAGTTACTTATAATAGGTTACGACCCGTGTTTTTAACCAGGCGTTACTTGCAAAGCAAATCTGGAGATTGTCTACTACTCCTGATTCTTTGGTAGGCAAAGTGTTGAAGGCTCGCTATTATAAAAACACGTCGGTGCTAGAGGTTAGGAGAGGTTACGACCCGAGTTTCACGTGGCGGAGTTTATGGGGGTCGAAGGCTTTGTTACTGGAAGGACTAGGATGGCGTATTGGGAATGGTGAGTCGGTGGCTGTATGGAACGACTACTGGATACCGGGAGCGAGAGGGGCTCACAAACCTGCCCTGAATATTGAAGGTAATGCGGATTTGAAGGTCTCGGAGTTCATAGATGTTATCAATGGGGAGTGGAAGGAAGGGGAGTTAAGGGCGGCTTTATTGCCTCATGAGGTGGAAAGGGTGTTAAGTATCCCCATAAGCAGGGACCTGCCACCAGACCAGTTATATTGGTGGCCATCGAAGGATGACATTTTTACAGTGAAGACGGGGTACTGGTTGGGCATGGGAGAGAGTTCTGAGGAGGAGAGAATGACAGTTCCGGGGCTAGGCGAGGAAGTTTGGCGTCAGATTTGGAGTCTTCAAGTGCCACCAAAACTGATTCATTTTCTCTGGAGAGGATGTACGGGTATGCTTGCCGTTAAGGATGCTTTGTTTAGAAGACACTGTTGCGAGTCGGATTTATGCGGCTTCTGTGAGACAGAGGTGGAGACTTCTATCCATGCCCTGTTTCGTTGCCCATGGACGCGTGGTTACTGGATTGCTAGTGGGTGGGATGACATTTTGGCGGATGTACCTCAGACCTCCTTCGCCCGCTAGCTTTTGGGGGCCCTTCAAAAAATTGACAAGGCTGACAGAGGGAGGTTCCTGGCTCTTTTATGGGCCATGTGGTCCCTGCGTAACTCTAGGATCTTCGAGGAATCGCAACCAAATGCTGAGGCGGTTATGTGTGGCTTGGACCGTATGGTGACTGATTACCAAGGATATATGTCTTCGATGGACGGTAGGGGTGGGGAAAGGAGGCGAGAAGCTGCTGCTATGCTAGGAGGAAATGGTTGGATGCCACCTGAGGAGAATGTAATCAAGATTAACACGGACTCAGCAATTTTCGAGGAAGGAGAGATTGGCTTGGGCGCGGTTGGGAGGGACTCTCAGGGGCGTGTCATTTTTGTGGCAAGTAAGCGGTGTAAGGCAAGGTGGTCAGTGGAGGTCGCTGAAGCGAGGGCTGTTTTGTTTGGTCTTGAGGCTGCTCGAAGGCTGGGGATAGAATGTGTTGCCGTAGAGACAGATGCAAGCACGGTGGTTCACGCAGTTCGTAAAAGAAGCTTTTTTCGTAATAGTTTTGGCCTGTGTATTCATGACATTTGTAACTCTGTTTCGTTATTTGTTTTTCGTGGTCTGGCTCATGTGAGGCGTGGGGGTAATACGGTAGCTCATATGGCTGCTCGGTTGTGTTCGCATGTAGGCGAGGAGAAAATCCTCAACGAAGTGTTCCCGTCCTCCGTTATTACTTTGGCGGAGTTGGATCTAACTTAATACAATAAACCCATGTTTCCTTTCAAAAAAAAAAAAAAAAAAAAACATTATTTGACTTCATCGAGACAGTAGTTAGAAATATCAAATATACCATTAAAAGTTTCAACGAAGACCGCGATAAAGTAATTGGTAAAAAATATAGAAAAATAAATGGAGTACATATACTTATTTCATTTAATTATTGTCTTCTTAATTTGACTTTGGAGGTCAAAATATCATAAATAAGTGGTAAAGATAACAAAAAAAACAAATACATTATAATAAAATATATTCATTCAACATAGTCTTTCGTGAATATATTTTCTTGAATGAAAATAAAAGACGTCCGAGTTAAAATAATGTTTAGAAATCTTTTGTAAATTAAGTTACATAAATATGACTATACATTCAGAGAATATGAGCATCATACATTCAATACAAATCTAATAGAATTTATATGCAACTATTTTGAGCTTTTAAACTTTTAACTTACATTTTAATTTTTTAGGTGTTAAAATTTAAATCTTATTGAGTTTAAATGTATTTTTTTGAGTTTTAATATAATATTTTGAGTTAAAATTTATTTATAAAAACGCTCGAATTATTTTCAATAAAATTCCTAAAATGTATATATAGGCTAAAATCCTTTGTTATAAAGCTATATAAACATATATTAGCAGATGATACAAGTAGTTGTTTAATCTATGAATTGATTAAATTAGAAACATTATCGAAATAAAGAGAACATCTCAGTAACTAAGACTGTTAAAACAATGAGATAAGGGTAAAATTTTCCCCAAGACTCTTCAAAGTCATAAGAATCTGTCATATTAGCTTTTCACTAACTTTATTATTTTTGTATTGTTCAAACTCACCTCAAACATTATACATTATTCGTTAGACTCGTCTCAAACTCTACTTTTTTACCTTACCTCTTTTTTTTAAAAAAAAAAGAAATGACAAATGACAACTACTCGTTGGATATTTTCATGAAAAATAGGGTCAAGACTCACCCAAAATCTTAAATTGAGCCTTGGATTTCCAAGACTCAACTTAAGACTTTGTTAAAATTTTGGTATATTATTGATAGTTTTGAGCGAGTCTTCTCTTAAAACTTGCTAAAGTCTTATTTTAAGACTTGCAATAATCTTACCTTGAGAAAGGAAAAGAAATGGAGTATATTACTACCCAGCAGGTCTTGCGTGTGACGGGCTAATCCCGTCACAAGCTTGTGACTTCTCACAAAAAGGGATAAGGGATAAGGTGGGGCACTCTTCATGTTCTTTCCCACTCACCTCTATGGGTATTTTATAAGAGAAAACGGTATCTGTCACAACTTGTGATGGATATTATCGTCACAAATGAGAATTTGTGATTATTACAGATGAATTAGTTAACATTCAACTTAGAAAAGACAACAAAAAATGTAATGAACGTGTACAATTTGTACATGAGCCAATTAATTAACGTAGTTGCTAAATCCCGTACACTAGTCTACTTAATCCAATACTTTTTACCCTGTATTTTCATAATTGCCCTTTGTATAAAAAAAATAAAAAAAACCTTTAAAGAATTTAAAAACTTCTCCCTCCTTTAAACCCTAAACCCAATTCGTCTCTTATTCGTTCAACTAATATGGATCGTAATTCGCACCTATCAAACGTAATTTCACCGTTTTATCGTAATTTTATTTATTAAATCTCGTCTTTTATTTGATTTAGTTGATGTTTTTTTTTCAAAAAAAGAGATTTTTTTAACAATTAGGAATTTTGCTCTTATTTGTTTGACGTAAAACTTTGAACATTATTGTTAATTGATTCTAATAACCCACTATTCGTCCGATATCCCTAATCAATATGCCTACCCAAGACTTCATTTTTGCATAATTTTGATATCTGGGCATTGAATATAATCTTTATGCATTGAATAGCACCGTGCGTTCATGCTCCTGTCTAATTGAATAAAAGCATTGGGCAGTTCAAGAATCAAAGCAACAGTATGGTGAGGGAAGCTTTGTCGGGTATTAGGTTCTGTTTTGGCGTAGGGATGGTTGTGTGGAGGGGACCAAGGGTGGCCTCCGACTTTGGGAGGGTGGTTGCCGGAGGAGGGATCAAAGTTGATTTTGGGGATTTTAATTTCTCCTGTTTCTCTCTCTCGTTTCTCTTGTGGTAGGGATGCAAAAAATGACGAGGGTATATTCAGAATGATTATGGAAAATGTGTGGGATTGAGTAAAATAATGTGCGGGATTTAGCACGTCCCATAATTGATAAGTACAGTATATATCAATCAAATGAAAACCCTTCTCCCTTTCCAAAATTCTCCCTAAAAAAAACTAAACCCTAATTCATCATTTTGGGATTGTCGTCTAACACTTTTTGGTGGAGATAAGCCCCAAATTCTCCGTTTTTCGTTATTCTTTAACTTTGTACGCTAATAACTATCAGCGCCTTCATTGTTGATCCTATGGAGATAAAACTGCTGTCAAATTGCTGGTTATTACAAACTTTTTGGTCAAAAGTGTAATACCCTAAAATCCGTCAATAAAATAAAATGAGAAATTTATTGATTAAACAAGTATCGGTTAATAAAGACACGTAAAACCGTCGCGTGCATCGTTTTCCGTCACATAATCGTTGACCAATGCATATCTAGACATGTGGACCAATGCATGCCTAGACATTTGGCTTATGCATTAGGACACTTTGTCTAGACATGCAAAGTTCTTTTTCCCTCCTTGTTTCCCCCTTTCCCACGCCACTTTCAACCCTCCCACCAGATTTCATTCTTCATTCTCCCACACAAACAACAAATAAAATAGAGTAAGGAAGAGAGAATAAGAAGGAGAAGAAGAAAGGGGTTGTAAGGAGGGAGGATCTTGCCATTACTTGAAGTTCTACACTAAGTAAGCTTATGAACCCTTCAAATGTGTTTTTATAACCTTTTAACATTCATTCACATATCACTTAACATCTAAACTTGAACATATGAATCTACAACCATGCATGCAAAGGATTGAATCTAGTAAAAACCGTTATTTTGTCAAAAACGTAGCATGCATGTAACAGATCTGAAATCACATGTTAAAATGATTATTTTCAGAAAATAAAAATTTGGGACTTTACTCAAGTTGTTATCAAAACACTCACCAAAAATTAGAACGTTTGCATGTACCGTTTAGAAATGAAAAATCATATACTACAGCATGTTTTCTGTTTAACCGAATCACTAGATCTCACTTAAAGAGTCATCAAACCATATTTATAAAATGCATCAGTGTCTCATCTTTTAATATGTTAAACTAATATGAGTCTAGATGATAATAGGATTTTGAATCAACTCGTTTTGATTTGTTAAAAAGGATTTATGATGTAAAACATTTTATGACTCAGTTTCTGACCACTGTTATTAAAACGAGATTTTAGATCTGATAAACCCATTTTTGAGACACCATGCATGGCAAACAATATATTGTAGACACATAAATAAATTCAATAAAGCTGACCTTGCATAAAAATATGATGATTTGAATTTATTATGATTTTTACAAGTTTCTGTTGTGTTCTGGAAAAATGTTTTAATTAGTCTTACTTGTTAAAAACTTACATTTCCATAAAAGGGTAATTTAGCTATACTTATTAAAATAATCAGTAACCTATCTCTTCACATGTTAAAGTTTAATAAATGTAAAGTGTAGTAGGCTTTCGTTTCGACACGTTTCGACACGTTAAGAGTATTTACCACCCCGTAACCTTTTAAGACTCACCTTTGGATCAACTTTGGTAGACTGTAACTTTGGACCCCTTAAACACGTTTTTAGACTCTGACCACTGAGACATTAAAGATGGAAGACTCACTAAGGAACCAAAACCCACTTATCTCACCTTAAAACGTTAAGTAACGAAGGAGATACGACGATTTAAAGTTTCTGCTTCAAATCTGTAAAACCGAGAATAATAGAAGATATTGCATAATTTATGATAAGTAGCTATGTAATGATCGGACATATAAGTAACTATAATTTTAAATATATATTGTAGAGTCGGGATTCGTAGAAGAGGCTCTCTAACCATTAATCGCTCGTAAGGTAAGGGAAACGCTCATCCGTACACTCTTATTAAACCGTTACGATTTGTTACTATCTTGCATGTTAAGACTTTTGGTTATATTGAATTATTTATATTGGTTGAATTTATTTTACAAAATGATTATGGATAAAGAGTTGTTTGTTTTGATCTCTTGAAACGGGATTGTGTTTAATATGGAAAGGAGTGCTTTATGATTTTAAAAGTTTTGGGAACCAAAACCGTTTTGGTTTTCTACAAGCTTATGATGAGTTACCAAATTTGAAGGAAATAGCTTGGTTATTTGGAAATGGATTCTCATGTTGGTTTGAAACGGTTTTGGTAGAGGGGTAGGTTGTTCCATAATAAGGGACTTCCTATACAGAGCTTCTGATGGGGGTTAGTTGATCGAGACCCCGTCCTCTTATCTTCCTCTTTGGGGTTGGCCCTTAGAGGGGTGTGCACACTCGGGATTCTAGGACAGTTTAGTACATGATTTGGTGAACCTCGTCTTATCCGGTTTAGGGCGAGGGGATCCTCTTCATACGGCCTCTATCCAAATATATACCGACGTTGGAAAATTGTTGGAAAGAAATGTTTTCTTTGGATTGGAATTATCTTGAAAGGTTGGATATGGATTTGAATCTTTTCGAACACTTATGTCATACTTAATCATTTTAAATTATTTATTTCCCTTCAATTAACAGTGGCTATTCTGATACTCTGTTTTAAAGGTTTCGAAACACCTTTGTTACACATTATTGAAAAATGTCTTTTAAGTTATGATTTCATATTCCGTTTATTCTTTATTCGGATTGTTTACCTTACTCAACATTATTGTTGACCCTTTTATTTGTTTTGTCCTTGTTTGGACCTGCGGTGATCACAAATTGTGTAAGCAGATCGTGTGACAG
This sequence comes from Silene conica, assembly GCA_029255685.2. Classification (NCBI taxonomy): domain Eukaryota; kingdom Viridiplantae; phylum Streptophyta; class Magnoliopsida; order Caryophyllales; family Caryophyllaceae; genus Silene; species Silene conica. The sequence continues at coordinate 75,371,391 of CM055311.2, forward strand.
GTACTCATGGGAATTAGTCGTGAGATGTACAGGAGTGCGCACTTAATGTTTCAACCGAAGACAAATGCTTTGAGACTTTATCTTTCTTTTTGGACTGTTGAACTTTATTTTCGCTTCCGCAAACTTTAAATTTGGTTGTAATCGTATTTTATCCTTTGGATTTTAAATTGCATCGACAACTACCTATTTTATTACATGTCTAGGTACTACTACCATATTTGGTTAAATTGTGACACACCCATGATCCGAATTTTACTTGAGAACCCTATTTACAAATAAAGAGGATTATGGGGGTGTTACAAAAAGAACTTGATTCTTGTCAATACTTTAGAAAATTTGGAGACCCTCCTGTGAAAAGTCGTTGGAAACGATATGTTAGAGAATATGCAGAAGCGTCTCATGAGTCCATCAAGTTTAGAAGTTTTCTGTTGATCGAGAATGTAGTTTATTTGATTCTAACCGTTTTGTGGCCGGTCGTTCTTGACATATGTTGTAACTACCCTGAGACTTTTAATTAATGAGACGATATTTTCCCTTCAAAAAAATATATCATTCAGAAGAATAGTTAAATCAAATTAAAAGTGTATAAAGAGTTACAAATAATTTGCCTTTGTTTATTCATTTAGGGTAACATTATCAGTAAGACTCACCAAAGTCCTAAGACTCTGCCACATTCAGCTTTCTACTAACATTTATTATTATTCTATTGTACATACCCACATCAGATTTACCTCAGACTTTATACATTATCTCTCAGACTCACTTTAACACATGGTAGTCATTTATTGACTGTCATTTATAAAACGGTGGGGTCAAAACTTTTGTAGGGTCTTAAGTTGAGTCTTGGATTTCCAATATTCTACTTAAAACTTTGTCAAGACTTGAGTAGATTATTGAGAATCTTGGGTGAGTGTTATCTCAAGATTCATGTGAATCTTATCTCAATACTAACCAATAATCTTACCATTAAATTTTATTTAATCCGTCAGAAATTAGTAATTACATTAATTTATTCTAGTCAATAACATCTTTTTCTTCTTCTTTAAACTAGAAGGAAACCGTACAAACACCATAAGACAAACACTTTTTTCGTGCACTTCGACCTAGAATATTTTTTCTAGAAATATTAGGGAAAAAGTACCGTAACTAGACGGGTTACTAAGTATATTTTTTATTTGTTATTATATTGATAATTTTTAATTTTTATTCTTTTTCTAAAATATTTTAAATTACAAAGGACATTTATTGAATAAATCTTTGATAATAATTTATAAAATAATAATAAAGCGTTTCTTGTGACGGGTATAATGTCACAACTTTGCGACGGGTCAAGTACATCCACTTGTTTAGATAAGATAATAATAAAAGTGCATAGAGAATCACGAATGCTTTATCTTTATCTTCTCAAATGAGTTTTATTTTACCCGTCATAACCATGCGATGAATATTATCGTCACAAATGAGAATTTGTGTTTATACAAACCCGATTAAATAATACGAAATAAAAAATTCTAATTTAAGCTAGAGAGCAAGTCATTATCTCTCAACTACTCCAGGCGACGGCCTGTTCAAAAGCTAATTAATTGAATCTCTATTTATATATTAAATATTATTACCTGTGAAGGATAATATCCAGTGAAATGTAAGTGGGACAAAATAAAATATCATATGGATGTGCAACTTGCATTACGTTGAATTGGTTTGTTGATGGGGTTACTTGTACTAAGTTCTTTTTTAACTGGGTTAAAGGTAGAGTTGGACGAAATTTTATTTCAGGCATTAAAGATGATAATGGGTCCTGGATTTTTGATCCAGGTATGGTGGCACAGAAATTCAGGAATCATTTCTTTTCTATTTTTAACCTGGAACGGGATGAAAATTTGAATTGTAATTGGTTGTTGGGACGAGATCATGGGGTTCTTTTGGATTTTGATGGGCCTTCGGGTGAATTTTTTAAAAACATTGTGAGGAGGGTTAAACCTGATGATGTTGATTATCTTTCACTAACTTTTACCTCTCAGGATGTTAGGAGGGTTGTCTTTCAGTTGGGGGCTCTTAAATCTCCTGGTCCTGATGGGTTCTTTGCGGTATATTTTTAAAAATACTGGTTTACAGTCAAGGATGATGTCACTTCTGCGGCACTGGATGTTCTTAATGGTGGCCAGGTACCTACGGATCTTAACCGTAAGTCTATTACTCTTATTCCGAATATTGATAATCCTCAAAGGGTGGAAGACTATAGGCCTATAAGCCTCTGCAATGTAATTATGAAGATTATTACAAAGTGTATTGCGAATAGGCTTCTGCAATGTAATTATGAAGATTATTACAAAGTGTATTGCGAATAGAATTTCGTGGGTTATGGAGTATTTGGTGGGGGATTATCAGAATGCCTTCGTTAGGGGCCGCCATATTACAGACAATATTCTTCTGGCCCATGAACTTTTGCATAATATTAATAGTCACAAGGTTGGAAAATTCGGTAAATTCGCTTTCAAGGCAGATATGAGTAAGGCTTATGATAGGATTAAGTGGTCTTTTTTGAAACGCTCCTTGACGGCCTTTGGTTTTCCTGTGGGTTTGGTGAATTTGATTATGAGGTGTGTTTGCTCGGTTTCTTTTGAATTGTTATTTAATGAATCTCCTCGCTCTTAGGAAATTTTTGCCATGTCAAGGTGTTCGGCAAGGAGATCCTCTCTCTCCTTTTATGTTTATTTTATGTATGGAAGTTTTATCACAGAACGTTATTAGGGCTACGGAGGTGGGTGACCTGCATGGTATAAATCTTTCTAGGGAGTCTCCGTCTTTTTCACATTTATTCTTCGCGGATGACTCGATTTTCTTCTTAAGCGTTAAGGATAATGCTTTTCGTAGACTTAAGCTTTTATTGGACCGGTTCTGTGATCTTTCGGGGTAAGTGATGAACGAGCATAAGTCTGGGATTATCTTCAGTCCTAATAATACTTTAACTTATATTCAAGATGGTCTACAATCTTTGAGAATCAGGAATAACAAAGGTATTGGGAAGTATTTCGGTTTTGAAACTGACTTTGTTGGGTCTAAGAGAATTTTATTCAATGATATTATAGAGAAAGTTAAAAAGCGTCTGGCTTCTTGGAACTGTCTTTTTTTGTCACCAACTGGACGTTTGACTATGGTCTTTTCTGTTCTGTCTACCTTATCAAATTATGTTCTATCGTTGTTCAAAATACTGGTAAATGTGTCAAGAAAAGTGGATGCTTTATTGTCACAGTTTTGGTGGGCTGGAATGAACTCGAAGTCAACTATCCATTGGACGAGTAGGTTGTTCACTAATCTTCCGAAATCTGAGGGTGGATTGGGAATCAGGAATATTAGTGCTATGAATACGGCTTTTTTTAGGTAAAGTAGCTTGGAAAATTAGAGATTCGATGGTTAGCAAGGTTTTTTATAATAAGTTCTTTCATAGAGGAATGTTGCCTTCGGCTGATGCTTTGAAAAATAATCAGGCTTATTCTTGGGGTTGCCGTAGCATTAGGATTGGTTTGAATTTGGTTCTTTCAGGTGTGGGGTGGAAGATTTGGCGTGAGTCGTCTCTTAATGTTTGGAAGGTTGGATGGGTTAATGGGGAGGTTCCTTGCAATGATAGGTGTGAGGGTTTTCCAATCCCGATTAATATTTCTAATCTTACTATTGCTGATCTCATCCAACATGATGGTAAATGGAATAAAGGTATAATTACAAATTTATTTGAGGAGGAGTGGGCGACGAAAAGTATGGCGTTGCCTATTTGTTATTCGGCTTCACAGGATGAGATTTTCTGGAGATTTTGTAATGATGGTTCTTATTCGGTTAAGTCTGGCTATGGGTGGTGTTTTAAAGAGCTCTTTCAAAAACTTAGTTCTGCAAAAGATAATACACGCGTCAATGATCAAATCAGAGCATTCTGCAAAAAACGACTTTGGAATCTTCGTGGCCCTAATAAATGGAAGACGTTCATCTGGCGTATTATTACCGATTCTCTTCCTGTGGGCTATGAGCTCTCTAAAATACTTGATAATTTGGACAATCATGTCCTCTTTGCTTAAACCCATCTGTTATTGAGACTGTGGAGCATTTGTTTAGGGATTGTGATGTTTCAAAAAGGATTTGGGCGGTTTCGGATTTGGGAATTCGGAATGAGTTTATGGGCCATGTGTCTCTTAGGAGTTGGATTATGGATGGATTTATTTTATTTTGAGTAAGGAGGGGTCTAGGGATATGATTATCCATTTTATTGGTATTCTATGGACCATCTGGCGTATGAGGAACGAGATGGTGTTTAAAAGAAAAGTTTTTTCGAAGGTGAGTTTCTTTAATATTTGTAAAGATTCGATTGTTATGGCAATGGAAGCTGATAGATTGAAGAAGGAATTACTAGGTTTGCACAAGCCTGTTGTTCCTATGGAGGGGTCTGATATTTTATATTCTTTGAAAAACTTCGTTCCATGTTTCTTGATTGGACATGAGGATACGTGTCGAGCTTTTAGAATTAAGGTTGATGCGGGATGGCATTCTAGTACGGATGCTTCGTCAGGTTGGGTTGTGTATGATTTGGGTGGTGTTATCCACAATAAGCTTGTTCTTTCTTTCCAGGCTGAATCTGCTATACAAGCTGAAACGTGGGCTATTAAACATGCTATCGAATGGGCTTATAAGAATCGTATTAGACACTTGGCGCTATCTTCGGATTGTTTGCAGATTCTTCTTCAAATCTTTCAAATAGCCAAGCCATTTCACACGACAAAGGGTCTTATTCGAGACATTGAAGCTCTTACTCCGCATTTTTATTGTTAAGCTTTAGTTTTATCCCTAGGCACTTGAACAAGGTTGCTCATAATCTTGCAAAGATGGCCTTGAATTAGTTTTGTTTGTATTGCTGTCAAAAAAAAAAACTTGCATTACGTTTTTTTTGGTACGAATGAGGGGCAAAAGCCCCGAGAAAACTTAATTATTAGTAGCTATTACACGTGGGTGGTTACTGGTTACCCCGAAAATATGCAACTTGCATTATGTAAAATGTGCACTATTCGTCTTCATCTTATGACGGATAGTGCTCGACTTTAATGAGAATTTGTGTTTATATATATAATGAAATACTTCCACCTATTCCATATATTTTTCTCTATCTTCTAAAATGGATTATTCAGGTTTTTTTTATCTTTTTTTCTATTGAAAATTTCTTCTTATTTTATTCATTTCTCCCCCTTATTATCAAATCTCACCAAACTCTTTTACTCCTATTTTACTTTTTTTTTTTAACGTTTGTGGCCCACAATTTCTTATTTAATTCCTAATTATTCCTCCTCTCTTCTATCACTAAATTCTACCCAATTTTTTGAGTTATTTTTCGAAATAGGTGATTTTCAACAATTAATTAACGAAATAGGTTACTTTTCAAATTTATTACCGAAAATGGGTCCACGTCATCACCGAAGCTAGGATTGTATTCAAGTCGCTTACCCGGACGACGACCAAATGCGGAGTGTATAGTTGTGAAAATCCGAAGCTGAAATTCAGTGCAGGGTAAAGTCGCTTTGGGGGGGGCGACTTGACCTAAAATCAGTCCATTGACAAGTCAAAATTTTGGAAACTTGGTTGTTAAAGTAAAACTACTTATTTCATGGCAAAACGCTGTGTAGCACAGCGACTTTCCACTTAATTTTTTTTTTTTTTTTTTTTTTAAATTTAATTTTGGCTTGTGTTGTTAAAGGTCAAACCGCTATCCGGCTCGGCGACTTTCCTCTTATTTGTTTTTCTTTTTTTATTTCCGTTCAATTTGGGTTTGTGTTGTTAAAGGTCAAGTCGCTTTGGGGGTAGGCGACTTCACTCTGACCATAGCTTCGGGAAATCCAATCCTACGTGGACCCATTTTCGGTAATAAATTTGAAAAGTAACCCATTTCGTTAATTAATTGTCGAAAATCGCCTATTTTGAAAAATAACTCCAATCTTTTACACTTATTTTATTATCTGCTTTAATTCTTGTGCCCAACTCAAAGGGAACAATATATAGAATAGGAGGGAGTAAATTGGTTTTCATAAATTCTCATTGAAGACTGATACTATCCGTCATAAGCTGAAAACGATGTTGTCTCTATCACAAAATGCAAGTGATCAATGAAAATGTTCAATTTTCCTCCACTTATCTTCCCACCTACATTATTGTGAAAGGAAAATTATTCATTTTCAGCTTATCCGTCTTCGAGACTCTTTGATTGGTTTTAAATACACAAGGAAATCAATATACTTTTCTTATTTTGTTATAAAAAAAGAAAGAAAAAGTCACATCAAATATCAAATAAGTGAACATTTATAATTGAAAGCAATAGGACACATGAATAAGACTTTACCGACACTGCTCTAAAGTCATATTTATCCCTAAATTTGGACGTGTGGTGGAGAGTAACTATCCTTAATACGAACTACTTGTTTCCACAAATTATCGTTTGGATATATCGGCTGTAAGTCTAGGCGGGTTAATTAATATTCATATGTGATATATAAAACAAAATCAGAATGTTTTGAGTAGGGGTGAACAAAACCGTATACCCGGTACGGTTTTGAAAACCGTATCATGCCTACATCTAATGAAAATCGCAAAAATCTCTATACGGATCCGATACGGTTTAACCGTATATACGGTTTTCGGGTACCCGGAAAAACCGTGTATACGGAATCCGTATATACGGATACGGTTTGGTGAGAAATGCCCAATTAAATATTGTATTTATTCACGTGCTAATAATTACATTTAACATGCCTACATCTAATGAAAGACTAATTTTTCATTTATTAACATAAGTTAGTAAAATAAGTCATAAAAAGCCATTAAGGGTGAAAGTTGAAAGCTGAACTTTGCGTTTCATTAATTTTTTTATACAAAAATTTCAAACCGTGTAGAAAACCGTATATACGGTTTCATTTTTGCCCGACCCGGATACGGTACGGTTTTGTGAAAACCGTATTGTATATACGGATTTCCGTATCGTATATACGGAAATTCGTATAATTCAAACCGTATACCGTATCGTATCCGTATTATAAAACCGTATCGGAATTTTTTGCTCACCCCTAGTTTTGAGAGTAGCAAATTATTTCGTCTTATTCACCCATATGGATACTTGGGTATTACTTGTCCCGTTGCAAACTTGTAAGGGATATACCCGTTATAAAAGAGACTTGTTTTTTTTTTAAACGGAAAAACACGCGGTATTTCCGAGTTTTGAACTTTTACATGAAATACTCAATTTTTTCATCCGAAATTTTTTTAAGAGGAAACAATCCGTATTTATAAACCTATAAAGTGACGACTTTTTTTCAAATCGATCATATTTTCGAGTACTATTAAAAACAAATTGTCGAGTTTGGAGCTCATATCAAGACATATAGTTACTCAAAATTTGTTCCGTTCAAAACTCTTTGACATACAATAACTCTTAGAAAAAAGATCTATATATACGACAACTTTTGTTCAAATCGCAGTTCTCGAAAAGATAAATTGTTTTGAAAAAAAATGGTCACTTTCTAAACTCGAAAACTCGAGTTATGCGATCTTAAAGTTTTCCAGATAAAAAAATTGACCATTTCGTGCAACAAGACAAACATCCGTTTTACGTTACATATTTTCATTTAAGACATCATATTTATCTTAAACTTAAAATGGCTTATATATTCGAGACGAACAAACTTTAATGAGCTTAGCAAAATATTTGTACCATCTATGCCCCTACCATTTTAAGAAATACTCCCCACTTACTAATTAGTTTTTTTCGAAGCTGGTATGAACTTATAACCATGGGCGGATCTACCTATAAGGCTAATTGGACTTAAGCCCAACCTGTTTTCAAGAATAAATCATATATACATCTATATATGATCAGTGTTGTAGTTTGGCTTAGTTGGTAAACTAAAAGATAAAGAGTTAGTTTGTATCTGTGGTTAAGAGTTCGAATCTCATTAGATGCACCTTTTGTTATTATTATTTTTCCTTGAACTAAATTATTTTATACCCAAAATTGTTTTGTGCCATAAATTCTAATAATGTTAATGTTAATTGTTAGAATAAGAATCCTTAGTTTAACAAAGTTGAGATACATGTCTATTCAGGAATACAAAAATATTGTATTTTAAAAAGAAGGAGATTATAAGACGTTTACATTTTTTTAATGATGATTGTTAAATCCTTGAATAGTATATAGCGAAAATATTGTATTTTAAAAAGAAGTAGTATATAGCGAAACTTGTATCCTTGAATAATATTGTAAAAGAGATTTATACAAGTATACATTTTATAATATTCAATCATAGTTTATATTTTTATAAGATATCCCTCTATCTTTATTATTTGTTTGTCTTTCAATAAAATACCATTTATAAATAAGAAAAATTTGCCCAAATGACGGTAAGTCTATGACAAGGGAGCAACCCCAAATGACTAACATGTTTCACATATGTGCGACCTTAATTATACTTTTGATGGTTTCATTTAACTAACCATCGTAATATGTGCCTAGCCCACCCTACATGTAAATCCTGGATCCGTCCCTGCTTATAACGGGTTTAATATTTTTAATTACAAAAGGTAAATTATCTAAAAACAAAATATTTGTGGTATTAAAATGAAAGTGTGTATAATATTTAACTCGTTTTAAGTTGAAGCACTGATAGATACATAGAGAATGGAGAAACACCTTAAACGGCATCTACTCGTGGCACGAGAAGAGAAAGATATAATAATTGTGTATCATCACGACTCACGAGACTCGAATTAAACGAAAATTTGAATAACGTCACTGTCTTGAAAGGACAATAACAATGTTTAAGATAATGCCGCTTTCATTCTATGAATTCATGACTATAATTAAAGTCACACAACTTTATTTAATTATTTACAAAACTGATGGAATACTAATTTTATGCCCGTATAAAAAATGTACGGGTCTATTTTTAAAAACTTCGTAAATATTAGTGCAAATATAATTTAATAAGAATTTAAATGAAAAATATATAAATTATCAATTCGGCGATGATTTTGACTCCAAATAAATAATTTATTGGTATTGAATTAATTTATTTATTTTTTTAGAGATTATTATAAATTGAAATTAGTTTTCAATTTTAATGTTATTAACGGAAATAATCACTTTATGAAATAAATCCGAACCATATAAAATAGATAATAAATTGTATTGTACTTGTATAACTTACCCCTTAAACAATTTACCCTTTAAATGAAAGTAAAATGATAGAAATTTTTGTAACAGTGGGGTAGACGGATAAGAAAATTCTTTTAAACTGCTAATTTTAAGCAATCCATCATAATCTCTTCAAATCTTTAGATTTGATAGTATAAAGATTTTGAGTTTATTTTATTAGTATTATTATTAATTATTACTATGCAACCCGGTCCTTATTAATAAACGGAATATTATTAAATGTAACATTCGGAATATGATTTTTTTAGTTTGAAATTTAAATTTTATTATGACAATGACGAAATGTAAGCCGAATGCATTACAGAATATAATTAAGACTTTTAATTGAATCATTTTGGTGTATATTAGACTGTTTTTCATATTTGCAATTAACAATAATTTGATCATATATCGTATTTTAAATGTAAATCATATAACAATATTACATAATATAAATAAGGAATACGAAAATTAATTCGAAAAATATGGGACGAGGAATGAGGAAAAGAAGAAAATTAATTCTAAATTTAGGTAAGAGGTAAATTAATTTATTGTAAAAAAAAGTGGGCCCCTTTATTTCCATAATCGAAGGAGTCAATCAAAATCATTTCAAAGCTATTCCTTTTATAGAGTTACAAGTTCGGAATGGATCAAGTATTATCTAGTACTCCGTATATAGGAGGATCATAAATTTTACTTTACGACGGTTGCCTATGCGACCAATGGAAAAGTGATCACATTTTGATAAATAGTGATCACTTTTGATTAAATAGTGACCACTTTTTCGTTTAAAAAATAAACTATTTTTCAAAAATGGTCAATATTTACCAAAAAGTGGTCACTTTTAACTACAAAATAATCACATTTCGCAAAAAAATACGGGATGAGACCGTCGTACATGAGAACTACTGTATGAGGATAGATAAGACAAAAACAAAGCGTCTAGATAGTAGCAATTTATTTTGTCTTAATTACCCATATGATGAGTAACACTTAACCCGTCATAAACTTGTGATGGATATAAGCGTCACAACTAAGGCTTATTGTCAAGTGTTCAATAATAAGCACAAAAAGGATTATTCAACCAGATGTATAATAACATCGTACAACCATGGTATATTTTATTGAGCTTATGTGTATATTTGTTGAGCTTTTAAACTATTTTGAGTTATATTTTAGTTTTTTTTATATTAAAATTAAAATATAGTTCAACTTATATGTATTGTGTTTTATTTGTATAATAATTTTCGATTCTCAATATTTTCTCTAGGAGTTCATAAATTTTAACATATAACTCATATTCTTTCTAATAAAGCTCGAATTTTCTATTAAAAAGCTCTAAATATGTACAGAAAATTGTATACCTCTGATGGTATAATCCGCTTATTGAATAATAAGTAAGACACTTGATTTAATAATCATTAACTCCTTCATCCCGGTCTAAAAAGATAATTGAAATATAAAGAGTAATTGAAAATTAAGTTCTTACAAGGTAGTTGATTAGGTAGAAAACGTTTTGATAAATTAACAGGAAATAAAATGACATAAAAATAAAAATAATAATAAAAACGATGTATTTAACATTATAAATTAGAGAGGAAAAATAAAAAGGTTTATCTTCACTATAAAAGCTAAATCAGTTCTTGTATTTTTATTTGCTATTATTTTTAGGACTTGAAAATACTTTTATTTAGGTAGTGTCCTCCACATTCATCATACTTATTTAATTACGATCTCTACCCTCTACTACTTTGATTAATTAATTATTCTCTTTCCCATTTTTTTATTTATCAACAAATCAAAATACATATAATTATAACCATACATAAAAATGATAAATTTGATAAAATATTACAAATACATTAGAAACACGCATTACAGAACTTAGAGTCAAAATTCTTATTCATATATTATTTGAATAAAAAGTATCACGTACAACTTTATAAGCAATACAATATAGTAATATACTTATAAACCAGCACAAATTCTCATTTGCGACGGATATCTGTCGTAAACTTGCGAAAAGTTAAGTAATACCCATGTGGTGAGATAAGACAAAAGTAAAACACCTAAGTAGTAAGTAGTAGCAAACTATTTTGTTTATCTACCAACACGGGTAGTATTTGATTCGTCGAAAGTTTATGACGAATACGTCCGTTACAAGGGAGACTTGTTGATAAACCAAAAAAGTTAATGAATGATAAAAATTGAAAAATAATATATAATGATTCTTTTTACATATGTATTTCTTTTAATGAAAAATACCGTTTTCATAAAAAAAGAAATTATTATACAATAATTCTTTTTAAATATAAAAACAACCCGTGCATTTTATATATGGTGTAAAACTAGTACAGTATAATATAAAAGCGTAGCCTATTTCTCAATTGATAAATAAATTATTACATAAAAATAAAGTAGTTAAAATTTTGTATATAATAAATTATTTTAATCAAATAGATTATATGAAACGCTTTATCAAATAGAGTCCTAGAATTTACCGTGTAAAATCATTTACCTAAAATGTTGTAAATGAATAATAACACAAAAATTTCAGAGAGACGATCTCTCAATAACGTTATTGAGAGACCTCTTATAAGATGTGGTGAGAGATAGGGGTGTTAACGAGTCGAGCCGAGCCCGAGCTTGGCCTTGCTCGATTACTAAAACTCGAGCTCGAGCCGATCTGACCCGAGCTTGAAAAAAATGCGCTCGTTACAAAGCTTGCGAGCTTTAACACGAGCTTGAGCCAAATCGAGCCTATATAAAATTGTTTATTTTTTTATTATTTTCTTCCGATATTTTCAAAAACAAGGTTCGAAGATTTTGTGTAAAAATATTTAGCAAATCAACAACATATTTGATATATATGATACAAAGATATAATAATAATTAAATATTTTTATAAAATATGAGCATATTTTTATAAAATATGATTAATATCTTATGTAATATCAAATATTCGAGCCGCTCGCGAGCTTTTCGAGTCGAGCCAGCCTTTTCTCGGCTTGACACATTAAGCTCTCGAACCGAGCCCGAGCTCGAGTCGAGCTCACACGAGCCGAGCCCGAGCTTTGACCGAGCCAATCTCGAGTTGCTCGCGAGTTGTCTCGTCTCATTAATAGCCCTAGTGAGAAATCCACTGAAATTTTTATTTTCTTATTATATCTTTTACTAAATTAGTGAAAGACGGCAAGGCACCTACTAAAATAGTATGAAAACATAAGTTTGTATGGGTTAGTGCTGGATTGATAAGGATGTATGCATCAATTAGGAAGGCTTTAGATGATTTAAGTAGGTGGTATTCCTTTTCAAGAAACTTTTTACAAGTTGCCTTTAATTCGTGTGATTACTAATTAGTGGCTTATGACATTAATTAGCTACCCCATTCTTCCTCTAATTTCTTTCGGTTTTGACTTATATATACACATAATACATGTCATTATATAACATACAGGTTATTTGGATTTTGGATTAATTATAACAATTTTTCTAACGTGTATCCTAAAAGCACACATTAATAGGTTTAATATAGATCATCTGCGCAGTAGTCTCATCAGAAATACAACTATGAACTCAAATTTATCAGAATTAAAGAGAATATCTTGTAAATCGTTCTCTATTAGACTTCTTAATATGTGTACTTAGGGTACACGTTATAAAAACTGTAATTATAATTATATACACGTAATTATGCATGATTGGTAGTAGCGTATGATGATGTTACATTATATCTTAATATATAATACACAAAATGAATAAAAAAATATCATGGATGAATAATTCACATGGTTTGAAAACTAGGTTATGTGGTTTTAATTTTTAAATAGGAAAAAGTCAATACTTTGAGTTTGTTTAATTCATTAAAAGACTAGGTATTTTCAAGAATTATAGGTTCAAATTCTATTAGGAATTATTTGACTTGAAATTATCTCTCTTTAAATTATTAGGGGTTATGTGTTGTTCTAACAATGTGTGAATTTTGCAAGTCGAGATTTACGTTGATTTACATAATATGCACCTCATAAAAATGCAAACAGTAATGTGAATTTCATAGTTGTCAAATTTAAAAAATATACCAATACCAATTCAAATTGTTTCCACAAAAACATTGTAATATCCGATTATAATTATTTGTTCAGAATTTATATTTTTTTTGAGAAATATTTTAATTAAAGGTAAATAAATAGAGATATAAAAGAAATAATAATATAATATTATTGTTAGTATATAATTAGAGCAAAAGTAACAATGTTTTAAAACAGAGAAGTAGGAACAACTAGAGTAGCTGCAACCCCAAGAATGTTTTCACGGAAGATCTCACGCAATTCTGAATTTCTGATGAAGGAGGTTCAATGCTTGTAATACAACAAATCAAACATGTCTTGGAGTGGGGGAGTTACATAGTAATAAGGGTAGCCCTCGCTATTTCAAATTTCGGAAAAAATAGTTAAAATTATTAATTTTTGCTATTCAAAGTTTTAAACTCTCTAAAAATATGTCTTAACAACGATACTAAACAATATGAGATTTGTTTGCTATTTAAAATTTTGTTATAGAATCGCCCCTAAAAGGAGGGTGAGGGCAGAGTTTACAAAACTACCCAATTTAATACAATAAACGTCACATAATTAATCATGTGATTCATTTCGAGTTCAGAATATATTTTAATCTAAAAATGCATACAAATATACAATTGATCTTATATTTGAGATTATCCCATTCATGTATGTACTAGGTAGCACGGACACTTCTCCTAATGAGCCGTACCGTGTCCGACACCGACACTCCACGGACACACGCCGAAACGTGTCCAACACCTAAACAACCGTGTCTAACTTTCTACATTTATTTGGGCACGTGTCCGACGCGTGTCCATGGTATTTGAGCCGTGTCCGTCGCATGTCCACGATATTTGGTCATCATTTGCGGTGAATGATGTTCTTGAGATGAGAAATGTGTTATCGAAAGAGATCAATTAGAATATTGATTCGGATGAGTAATGGAAATAAATTTATTATCAAGACAAGTTTTACATTCACTTATTTAAAATTAATATCAAATACTTTTACAAAAATAAAATAAAAAATTTATAACTATAAAATGAATATTTTATTAAATTTAAATGCCGTGTTCCGTGTCCTAAATTTCATGACATGCCGTATCCCGTGTCCGTGTCCGTGTCCGTTTTGGTGCTACCTAGTGTATGTATAATGTTGTACGTTAGTCATATTTGCAAGACTCTTCTTCACGTAAATGAAAATTAGTATAAAGATAAATGACTAAATTATTTGATTAGCAACATTTTACATTAGAGGCTATTCCCTCTCATTCAGGCTATTCTTCACCTTTTTTTATCCAAGAATTAAAAAATGAATTTAGACCACACAAATCAACCTACCTCACAGGAAATTGAATTTGGGGCACAAAAAACTTACTTCGTACTAAATAAGAAAAGAGGAAATAAAACGTGATTATCACGAATAAGGAAAGAGGGAAGATTAGGCTGAAAAGGAGGGAATATGTAAGACAGTGTTTAGTTATTTGAGTTTTCAAATAAATCGAAAAATCAAGTCTAAAGACAAATGGCTAAACTAAAATGTATTCCGTATAAAATAAAACTAATCTAAAATCCTAATTGCTTTAGACTTTAGATATAAAGATGATTTTTTTGTCAAAAACCACCTAATATGTTCACTTTTTTACAAATAACCCCCTAATATGTCGAACTTTACAAATAACCACCATATTTTCAGCATAACTAACCAAATCCACACCTTACTTTAAATATGTTAACGGTTTTCTTATTTCCCGACTTTTTTACGAAACTACGTCTCATATACAACTCATACTTAACTAAAATACCTGTTTTACCCCTTATTTATTACTTTCCCAATTACCACATACTCAAGTTCATCCCAAAATCATCAACAAGAACCCTAACTTCCACAATCAATTTCATCCCCAGATCTCTATCTTTTGATTTGCAGTATTAAGTTGCAAATTAGGTTGATAAAATTAGGTTACAAATCTTACCCATCACTGAACAATGGCCAAGTATGAAACAGCATCGGCACACAACATGTAACATGCAAAAGTCGATCGACATTTCTTGTTTGTCTGGGCAGAAAAAATATATAGCTATTGTGCTGCCTAAATAATAATTCACAAAAAATGATAAGCTATATATTACAATGCCTGAATAATAAACAGAGCATTGAAGCACAAGTTTTCGAATATGAAACCAAATGTTACATCCCAAAAATCAAACATAAACCATTAATTATAATCCTTTTTCTGCTGTAGCTTGACAATTCGATACCATATCGTCTTCAATCGCATGGAAAACAACTCGACACAAGCTGTTGTAAACAACCACTCTTTCTGGGAGATTTGCGGTCGTCAGATGCTTTGCTTTTAGACAGACATGTCTGAAATGTCAAGCATAGCACTTTCCAGCTGACAATTCGACCTAATTTTATCAACCTAATTTGCTGCTGCTGATCAAAAGAAAGAGATTTGGGGATGAAATTGATTTTGGAAATTAGGGTTCTTGTTGATGATTTTTGGGGATGAACTTGAGTGTTGAGTATGTGGTAATTGGGGAAAGTAATAAGGGGTAAAATAGGTATTTTAGTTAAGCCGGAGTTGTATATGAGACGTAGTTTCGTAAAAAAAGTCGGGAAATAAGAAAACCGTTAACATATTTAAAGTAAGGTGTGAATTTGGTTAGATATGCTGAAAATATGGTGGTTATTTGTAAAGTTAGACATATTAGGGTGTTATTTGTAAAAAAGTGAACATATGAGGTGGTTTTTGACAAAAAATCCTATAAAGATACATCAAATCTGTCTATGTGTTATAAGCTTGCGACAAGACAAAATTACCCACGTGGGTGAATAAAACAAAAGAATTTGCTATTACCTAAATACTCCGCTTTATCTTATTTTCCTACATAAATCTAATCTGTTATTATATGCTTACGAGGAATATACTGGTCACAAAGAATAATCAACGATAAAGATGGTGATTCATGATCATGACAATTGACAATGGCCATAAAAGAAACAACTGTAGACAATCATTGTACTCCACCATTCGATTCTTCCTACCTCTTTTTCCTGAGTGCTCTTCTTACCTTTCTTTGGGTCCATTAATGGGCTTTTTTGATGTCATGGGCTGATGGACTAATTTGTTAACATACTTCAATTATATTTTTAAGTTTCTAATTGTAAAATTCTTCAAACAACTTTTCTATTAAAGAGTCTTACTTTGGACATGCACAATTGCACACAAATGAAAGAAAAATCTCAGCATAAATAATTGTTTCTATCTTAGAATTTTATTTTGCGAACAATATTTTTACCTAAACTTTACAATACAGGTAAATATGTTGCACGTTTGATATTATAAATTATGTATGACCGTCGAAAGCTAAAACTCAAACTAATACAACATTACGTGTTAACGATTTGGCTCAATATTGTGATTTAATAGACTCACTTAGTTATAAAAGCGCCTTAAAAATAATAAGTTTGACCAATACAGGTCAGTTACAAATTATTTACAAACTAAATTTATTTTGACATTACGTGCATTTGTGTAAATACAACTTTAAACTATCGAAATTCATTTATAAATGGTGCACATCTTAAAAGTTACTATATTATACTAACCCATGGAAATTACTTTTATATTTCTATGAAAATTGAAATCACGTGTATCATTATGTTGTTCTGATTGGGGATGACAATGAATCTTGGATCATGTCGAAATCCTAGAATCTAGATCTACTATGTGGATTTGGAATGCAATAGTTTGGATCTACTGGACATGAATATGAATCAGATCCATATGAGTATAAACAAATCCGAATACAAACTTTTTTGTCAAGATCCAAATCCTACTTTTGGTCCTTTTAATTTATAGGATTCAATCATACTAAACATAAGCTAACTTATTTGAATTTTCATTACTTTTTTTTTATCAATATGGACCATATGGTGTGCTTAAACACTAGCTTAAACTAATTAAAATAACGGAAATTTACCATAATACCCTCAAACATTGACAGATTACATGTGATACCACTCATTTTAAGTTTTTTCATTCGATATCCTTAGTTTACCTTTTTTTTTTTCTTAAAATATCGTTTGACAAACTTTCGTCGTAATAGTGCTATCAGCGTTACCCGATATATTATCTGATAAAGTTCGAGGGCAACTAAAAAATCTCAAATCAAAAGTTGGGAGACATTTGAAGATGAAAATCAATTAAAGATGTTATCTACACTAATCAACTACTAATCACATGCTTACAAGAGTAAAGACTAGAGAAGTCTACTTTGCTTAAGAGATCAAACACATGTTGGTGTGTGGACTCATAAAGACACTGACAAACTTCTACCTTCATCAATCATCATCATCAACCAATACAAATCCCTCCAATTGTCAATTCAATTACCTCTTTTTTGACCTCTTAGATCTTCCCAAAAAATTCCAATCTTTTCCCCTTTTTTCAATTCCCTCATTAATTGCAAAATATCAATTGTATCTGATGATCCTGTAAGTCTCAACTTTTCAATCTATATATATTTCTAACATATTGTTCAAATTGTAGCATATAATTTGAATTATTATTGCAATTTAAGTAATGGGTAATGATAATAGATATAAAGCAGTGCCCTTTAATGATAAATTTGTTGAATTACAATTACAAAGTAATGATTTTGATGGTAAAATTGCATCTCAGATCCCTGTTACTGTAGAACCCAGTTCATCAGATTTGATTTCTGGAAATGGGTATGAAAAATATTCTAATGACGCTGATGATTTTAATGGTGGTGGTGATGATATTGATCTTGATATTGACAGTTACCCTCTTATTGTCGGTGGTATTGGTAAAGGTTCAGGAGTGTCTGGTGCAGTTTTTAATCTTACAACATCCATTATTGGTGCTGGGATCATGGCTTTGCCTGCTACTATGAAGGTTTTGGGATTGGGGGTAGGGTTAGTTTTAATAGTTGTAATGGGGATTTTGTCCGAAATTAGTGTCGAATTGCTGGTGAAATTCGCGGTGCAGTGTAAGGCAATGTCATATGGGGAGGTTGTTCAGTGTGCACTTGGTCGTCCTGCAAGGGTTTTGTCTGAAATTTGTATTATTGTGAACAATGCTGGGGTTTTGGTTGTTTATTTGATTATAATAGGGGATGTTATGTCGGGTTCGTTTCATCATGAAGGGGTATTTGATCAGATGATGGGTACTGGGGTTTGGGATCAAAGAAAGCTTGTAGTTTTGGTGGTTTTGCTTGTGTTTTTAGCGCCTTTATGTGCGTTAGAAAAGATTGATTCTTTGAGCTTGACTTCAGCTGCTTCAGTAGCTCTTGCAGTTGTGTTTGTTGTGGTTACTTGTACCATTGCGTTTATTAAGCTTGTTGAAGGGCGGATTGAGGCTCCACAAATGACACCCGATTTTAGTTCTAAGAAGGCTATTTTGGATTTGCTTGTGGTGATTCCAATTATGACGAATGCTTATGTATGCCATTTCAATGTACAACCAATATATAATGAGCTAGATGGACGTTCTCCTAAGAAGATGAATCGTGTGGGGAGAATCACTACTGTTGTTTGTGTGTCGGTTTATGGCTTTACAGCCTTTTCCGGTTACTTGCTTTTTGGAAAGGGTACAGAATCTGATATTCTGACCAATTTTGACACTGATCTAGGGATTCCTTATAGCTCTGTCTTGAATTATATAGTTAGGGTAGGATATATTCTTCACCTGGTTCTTGTCTTTCCAGTTATTCATTTCTCATTGAGGGAGACAGTTAATTCCTTGGTTTTTGCGGGTTCTGCTCCACTTTCAGAGAGTAGAAAAAGGCTTCTGTGCCTAACTGTGGTCTTGTTGGCCTTGATTTATCTTGCATCTACTATGATCCCAAGTATATGGACTGCTTTCAAGTTTACGGGGGCAACAACTGCAGTATCCTTAGGTTTCATATTTCCTGCTCTTATTGCGTTACGCCTAAATGGGCAAGGAGAGACATTGACCTCTGGGGAGAAACTTTTCTCTTGGATCATGCTGGTGGTGGCAGCGATTGTTAGCATTGTTGGAGTTGTTGGTAATATTTATGGGCTTCAAAGCCAGTCAGAATGAAATTCATTAGATTTTAGATTAGACTATTCACAGCTGATGATCTTTAAGATTTTTTGTTTTCGTGGTATGGAAGTAGGTGTAAGGCCCATACAGTTACAAAGGGGATATGAGATTCAAACCCGCGACTTATAGTACACAGGTCCTTGGTGAGGTTATACAGACACACATTTAGATCTCGTGTTGTAAGTGTGCCGGCCAATTTAGAAACCTGGAAATGAGGACTGTTTTTGCATTACTGAGGAACTCCTTTTGTAAATTTTCCAAGATGGGCTGTTGTAATTTTGCAACACACTTGGATTCGGATTGGACTGATGTGCTGGCGCATTGTAGAAGTGATCTTGATGGTTTGACACACGCAAACGAATTTGTCAACATGTTCAGGACGTCAAGGCTCAGGAAATAATGTAAGTATACTCTCTTTGTTTTAAGTTTCACGCGCCCCTCCAAATTTTTTCAATGTATTATCATGTATTCTTAGACCCTCAATCATGTCTTGATTTATTAGACATAGATTGATGAGTTGAAATGTAAGTCTATATCTCTAGCCTGATTAAGAACTCCACAAATTATTACTCCGTATTCCAGAATGCTTATTAAAGCAGCTTATGGTCTTCTGATTTCAATGTGCATTCTATTTCATGTTTCTTACATTGCAAAACAAGTGTAGCATACTTAATGGTCGTAGTTAGCTGATTTTGATCGAGCCCAATTTTTCCATTTATTGGGATACTTCAATGTTATTTGTTTAAATGAAGGATCATATCGTGTTGGAGTATTGTAGTGCGGACATGCTTCGAGAGTAAAGTGATGAAGTAACATACAACATATTTCAAGCTAAAAGAAGTAGGAGTGAATAGGAAAGATTGTTATGCTTTGGCGTAGCAGGAGGCCGCAAAAATTTAAAGAGTTTGGCAAACAATTGATCTTTTCGTGACATACTAGAATGTGTTGGAGTTATATAGGCAAAAGGGGTTTGCTTAGACTGGTGCGAGGCTACTCCAGAACCAGAACCAGAACCAGCACCAGCACCAGCACCAACCCGGACTACTATTCTACATTTCTACTCGAAACAGTTCGTGTGGGTAACCTATACTGTATAGGTATAGTGAGCTGTGGATCAGGTGTAATGAACCACTATTGAACCGTTGTAGTGAGTTTTGACTTGTAATCATATGGGTGTAGAGTAGCCGTGTAGGAGCGGTGACTGATCAAAATCGCCACCCCTCTAAATAGGGTATCAATCTTTCATTTTTGATTTACAAAAGTGAGTTTCCGATAACCTTAACTCATTCCGACCACAGTTTGGTGAGGTTATATTAGACAAAAATTGAAGACAAATGTACATTCGACTTGACTTGAGACACGCCCAATGTGGGCTTGACGGTCAAATACATATTGCCGGGTAGCATAGAGTGCGTGTTGGGTGTGGCGATAATAATTGAGACGGTATCAAATATTAGAGTGGTGTTTAAGCCATCTTTGACATCCTTGTGCGGTAGACGGCAGTGGCACAATGGGATGGTCTTGAAACGTCGAACTTGAAGGACACTCGTTTTTTGTGGACAACAATACGCTACCTTGAGACTATATCACATGTTAAAAAAAACCGTTGTTAATGCAAAATATCATGCTAAGTATTGTTAACTTAATCATATACATACACGATATATAGTCTCCACGAGACCACAACATAATACTCCGTATCTACAGAGTATCAACTAGTTTAATCGATAAAAGAGTTCCTGAATCCTCATAAATAAGGTTCATATCCATTAGTAGCACCATAACTTTAGGGAACATTTAAGTCCAAGGACTAACAGCCTGAGCCACAGGATCCAAGGAGAAGCACATGTAGTAATACTTTGACAACGCACTGTCCTAAATTTAACCAAACTTGAAGAAATATTTAATACCAAAGTAAGTATGCCATTAACCACATCAAGTTTCCCTTGTGATATACTTATATACCTGTCAGAAGCTTATAACGGATTAAGTATTGCACATGTTGATAAATAATGACAAAACAGTTTGCTATTAGTTAGTACTCTACTTTATCTTATCTTCTCATGGATATAACTTGACCCGTCGCAAATTTACGACGGATATACGGATATACCCGTCACAAAGGAGTATTGGTGCTTTAACCAAGTCCAGAAGTACAGTAATGGAGTCATTGAAAATGTGCAGTCTTAATATTTAAGGTTATCAAGTCAGCTTGGGACATGGCTCTAATACAGACAACCTACTGCCATCTATTTAAGACCCACCGTGTTTTATGGCTTTGCATTATCTTCCATGTCCCATTTCTTAAGACTTCACAAGATCCCCTCCTAGAGTCGTCCCGTCTCCGGTCTCGTATTCAAGATTTTTAATTTGAGAAATGGAAAATTTTAGAAGGCTAATTATTAATGTAATATGGTAAATTAGGGGAAAAAAATGAGCAAGCCACGGCTAGCACTCCTTTAAGTCATGTCGATGTTCAGATTATTACAGATCGTACTTTTTCATATATTTTATGTACTATCTCCATTCAAATCCACACTACCACTTTACTTTTTCACATTTGCCAACGCGTGTTTTACGCGGTAAATATCGTTAACTACCTATTTGTGAAAATTATAAAAGCTAGATATTTTTAATGTTCTCGTAAAGATAAATCAAACAAAATTTCATATGAATATATTTTAACTTATGCATTGGGCGAAAATCGAAATTGAATGTTTAATGTGTAAAATTAAAAGTGGTAGAGTGGATTTAAATGGAGGAAGTATAATTTATGTATGTTTTATACGATATGAGAAATTATGGTGTACCGTATTTATCTAATTTTGATGGGACACATTGATGATTCAAGTAGAAGTTAAAGGACGTATGAGGTATGAGTGTATGACCCATAAATGTTTCCTCCCTTAAATTTGACAAGTGTGGCTTTCCATGACTATCATCCCAAGTGTATGAACGTTTATTCTGTGAGATCTTTATTAGCCTACATTTGCCGGCCCTTAATTCTTCCCTACCTATAAGGCTATCATCACAAGCCCTCCTATCAGACCCGTCCTAATTAAGCGACCCATTTACAGTTAAATATGATTACTTTTTAACAAAAACTTATCTGTACAACAAACCGTAATTACAACAATTTGTTAAATGGTCACATAAAGCTGTTTGAAACCTTCAGAGAAAATAGTAGTCCGTTTGAAATGAGAGGTAAAGTAAGGCTATAAGTCTAACTCTTGTAATTCAATTAGAAGTTTAACTACCCTTTATTATTTTATCAAGTGGTTCAAAAAGTAGGAAAATCACTTCACCAAAGCATAACATAACACCCCCCATATCCTCAATTAAGCAATCTTATACAAAACCCTCCATAATCCTTTTACATCCTTATTATTATTACCTACAACAACTCTCAACTTCCCCTTTGAAAAATTTCACATACAATAGTCACACATACCCTATAAATTTAGGACTTGTACCACACCCTAGACATTCTACACACCAAAATTATCTAACAAAAAATCATTTTAAGGTGTACGATGAACTGGTACACTTGGTTATCGAAAACAAGGTTAGAGCCATCATTAGTGCATGAATATGGTTCATCATTTACTAACAATGAGCTTGAAGAAGAAGACATAACCTACTTCAACCATGAATTCCTTCAAAGCATGGGGATTTCCATAGCCAAACATAGGCTAGAAATCCTCAAGCTTGCTAACAAAGAGCACAAAACTCATGTCTTAAAGCATCCTATGGCAAAACTCCTCTTTGTTTTGAAAAAAACCAAGAAAAAGTTGGTTAGTTACATTACCACTTTGGTGCATCATAGAAATAATGATAGGGGATTAATCCTTGTTCCTAATCCTAAAAAGCCGAAGAAGAAGAAGACGAAGACGATTAATGAGAAGATTAGCAAGGGTGGTGGTGTTATTAGTTATAGTTCAAGGTGGAAGAAAGCAATGATGATGAGAAACAATAATAGGAAAATGATGATGGTAAATAATAATTACTATAATCACGAAAGGTTAATGCTTACTAATGGTGATTATTTAGCTGATTATTTGGGTGATGATTCTATGGTTTTGTCCACCACACCTAGGCTTGATAGTCTCACTAATCCTTTGATATATGATGCTAAGCAAACCATGGAGGACAAATTTCCTGATTACGATGACGACGACGATAATGATGATGATAATGTTGATAATCAGGAAGATGGTGATCCATATTGGAGTCCTGATCTTGAAGAAATCAAATGGGATGCTATGTTTCATGACTTAAAACCCACTTAAAACTCACACGACCCGAGTTTTGACAGAGCCGATCTCAAGTTGCTCACGAGCTGTCTCGTATTGCTCGCAAGCCGTATCGAGTAGGTGAATATGCTAGATATGTGATGTAATAATAGTCATCGACGACGGGTGGTACAAACTTATTTTCCATTTTATGAATTATTGTATGAATTAAGATGTGGGGATATATACAAATCATTTGTAATTTTCTATGTACTACTATTTTTGTCTTATCTAATTAAGTTGGTATACCTAATCCGTCGTAAACTTGTGACGAATATAAATCACAAGAAGAACTTATTGATTAAAAAATTACTTTATAGTATTTTTTGGTCCCTTAGCTTGATGGTCTTTTCTGTTTTGCATGTGAGATTGAAAAGTAGATTTTGGACACTTTACTTTCTCTTTTTTTTTGTTTTGTTTAATCTATCTATATAAAAGTATATATGAACAACCGCTACATATTTTTTGGACACATGTCACACCCACGTTAAAAATTTTCCCGCCCATCTTCCCATGTTATAAAATTAAATTTGGAAAATATTGTCATAATCAAAATATTATACGTCTAAGAAATACACAATGGAATTATAGCTATACACAGTGGCATATGTTTATTGTGGATATGTAATAATTGATTTTTGGAAACTATTGTATTATGGCATGGGAAGGTATAGATTTTGTATCTTCCGTAATAAGTATTTTCCAAGTTCATTCATATAATATCTTCCGGACGTGTTATTGGGCCATTATAACTAAAGATCATCTATATCTATATATATAAAAGTATATATGAACAACCGCTACATATTTTTTGGACACATGTCACACCCACGTTAAAAATTTTCCCGCTCATCTTCCCATGTTATAAAATTAAATTTGGAAAATATTGTCATAATCAAAATATTATACTTCTAAGCAATACACAATGGAATTATAGCTATACACAGTGGCATATGTTTATTGTGGATATGTAATAATTGATTTTTGGAAACTATTGTATTATGGCATGGGAAGGTATAGATTTTGTATCTTCCGTAATAAGTATTTTCCAAGTTCATTCATATAATATCTTTCGGACGTGTTATTGGGCCATTATAACTAAAGATCATCTATATAAAAGTATATAAGAAAAATCACCATATATAAATTGGACACGTGTCACTCCCACATTAAAAATTTTCCCGCCCAAATTCTCCTCATGTGATTAAATTTTGGAAAAAAATGTTCTCACCGATTAATGTATACAAAACTTATTGGAAAAAATATTCTCACGTCACTAATAGATATACAAAATATTGCAAATTATACTTTGAATATCCTTTAGTAATTAATCCATATAATACACCAAAAAATCGGCAACTAATCTGATAAATTTACTTTTCCTTCCCATCTGTATTAACTTTGGAAACGAATATTTAGATAATTATTATTATAAAATACACAGATAAATACGACAACTAATCTGGTAAATTTCATTTTCCTTCCAATCTATATTAAATACGGAAAAGAATATTTCTATAATTATTAATAAACAATCAAAGAAATACACTTAGGAAAACGACAATTAATCTTTAAATAATCAATCAAAGAAATACACTCGAAAAAAAGGGCAAATAATATTTAAATAACCGATCAATAAAAGATAAGCAATCTTGAGTCCATCAAGTTATTGACGTAGAATAAATATTGCGTAAAAAATTGTGTAAATCGTATACATGTACAACCAAAAACAAAAATACTAGATTCCTTGAAATTTATATTTGATTATAATACATGTCATATACTAGCTTAAGGTAAAAATGAAATATATTGTATAATACAACTATTCTAGGTATAGAATGCAATATGATGAAATTCATAAAAAATATTGCAGCCGTATAAGATGTTGTATTCTTATCTTATAAAAGATATTGCAGCCGTAAAATATACTATTTTACAATTGTATTCTTATATTCAATAATGTACTTATGAAATATATTGTACCATACAGTTATTGTACGTATAAAATGCAATATGATTCATATATAACTTTAATAGAGAAATCATTGGACACATGTCAGTCATCGGTTAAATATTTTTTTGTCCATTAGTTATTTCGTTGTTTATGGTAAAATTATTACTTAGTTTCAAATTAATATTAATTATAATTATTATATTATAATATTATGATATTTTCTCTTTTTATAATATTAGCTAATCATGTTATCTATATCCATTTATAATTTGTTTCTCTTTTATGATTTGATTATGTAGAATTTCTATTTATTTGATTTTACTTGAGTACTTAAATGTTTACGGAGTATTACTCGGTCAATAATCTCTTATTTGTAAAGAAGTACAAAACATTTGCTAATGTAATTCAATAAATCAATCTTTTTTATACTTGCAAAAACTTAGAACTTAGATTTGATGTTCAAGGTTTATAAGTGATTATACTAAGACATTAATTTTGTATGACTTATTTTTCAAGTTTTTTTCGACAATTCTACTGAGATATTAATTTTGGATGACTGATTTTACGGTAAATAAATGGAACATACTACTACGATATTTTCCCACAACACACATACTTTCTGTAAATGAAAACCGTACAAATTAGTGAATTACGCACAGTCCACCAAAACGACAATATCAGTCCAAAACTATGGCATGATGTATTTCCTTATTTACACCCTTTAACTTCTGCCCTCATTGTTTTATTATTATTTTTTCATACTATACTTGGTAAATGGGTCGAATCAAGTTTCGTTGGACCAATTTGGGTCGGGTTAAGTTTAGTTCATCAATATTTCGGAATAGTTCAGGTTGTGTCGGTCGTTTTGGGTTTCAAATTTATTTTGATGTGTTGGTCGGTTTAAGTGGGTCGTCATTTTCGGGCTAATGATCAAGAGCGAAATCATAATTTTGGATCTGGGTAGTTTCAGATCGGCCACTACGGGTTAGATCAGTTATCAATCAAGATAATTTAGGTCATTTTGGGCCGGATCGGATCAATTCGTATTTTGGGTCACATTCGGGTGTTGTAATTTAGTGTCGGATCTTAGATCAGCCTATTTTTGGATCTGTAACAACTATTGTTCTCAAATACTCTGAAATATGACAGTAATAAAAGGATAAACTATGATAGTCGAGTAACTGAAAATAGGAGCTTATAAATAAAGATAAAAGGCGAGACCAATATTACTCCAAACCTCAAATTACAAATAACGAATTGTGCCTGACTCTTTTAACCTATTGACAACACTATTATAATGATTTTTTATACATTTTAAACATTTATCTATATAAAACTACGGACTATTTAACTATGCATTTCCGTGCAATTTGCACGGGTTCTAAGCTAGTGTATATATATATATATTTATATTAGGTTGATTTGATAGATTTTGGTTGCATGTAATGGTGGATGGGTGGGCCTTTCCTGAAAAGGAAGATTGCAATGTTAGATGCAAAAAGTGCACCTGATTCATGTACATTCATGTGACTGGTATCACTTGTTTCACTCACACCACTTTAAAGTTGACCTTTATCAACGGGTTTTGTTTAAGACCGTTTTAAGTTATGACTTCTCATAATTTTCTTTTTATTTTTTCCTTATCTAAATTGATTGTAAGAGTGTTGTAACTTATGACCGTCTTAACCAAGAAACTGTGCATTCTTATTATTGGTTCTATTCTAGATTTTCTAGATAGTAAACCTGATTTCTGCTGTGGTTTAACTCCAATTCATTGGCTTGTCTGGCATGTTGTTTTTAAAATCCTGTCATTTGGAATGATTATAGGCAGACCCTTTATCGACGACTGCGGCTCTAACCGCGTTTATTTCAATGCTTTGTCTGTGTGGTGCTCGTTAAGATAACATCTCTGTATCTGGTACTTGTAGCCAAGTTGAGTAACATAGCTCACCACCTTCTATCCGTATTCTGTGTGTCATCATCTAAAGATTACAACGTAAGTTGAATACGACCAACAGTGATTTCAGATAAGTTTATGTTTCTGTCAGCCTGATCAGCTTCGCGGTTCTAGAGTACATTGAACAAGAAAAGGCAAAATGGCAGATCTGAACTCGGAAAAATCATGCTCTTTCTTGCTATATACGGACTGATGAGTAAGTCGGTAACACTAAAAGTGTCTCATTCTCACAGAACAGTTGATATGAGCCTCAGTCTGAGTTCTACATCTAAAATTTATGTTCAGTTTTCGCGGTAATAGTGAATAGTGAAGAACGATGATGCAAAAGTCAGAGCAAGGAACTGTATATTATATTACAAACTCAGAATCAGTAAATGAGCACCCTTAAAAAGAGATGATCATCTGATAATCTCGCTAATGAACACTGAATGAACCACTGTTATACAACATCTGGTAAACAGGTCTAATCCTGACAGTAAGAAGTATACCTAAAGCTGCACCCACCCCACAAACCCCGGCTAGAACCAGGAAGGTAAACCTGTAACAATCAGCACCATAACAGGCTGCCACTCCTTGTCGAGCCGCTTCTGAGTCATATACGGACCCTGCCAGCAGGCTCGAAAAGAGTAGGGCCCCTACAGGATTTGCAAGCATCATGAAGTTGTAAATTACCCCAAAATTTTTAAGCCCGAAAAGCTCAGATGCAGTAGGAATCATTGTGGTGAACTGAACTCCATAACAAACGCCTATTAAACCTGTTGCAATGTAATGGGTACCGTTGAGATTTGATGCGTATAGAAGGAAGGCTACGAGCATTATGAGTTGAGTGAACGACATCCAGAGTGATCGAGGTATTGCCTTGGTTCTGTATTGTGGAATTCAAGTTAGTCATCCCTTTTATATCCTTTACAAAAACGCGTTTTAACAATCATGATAATCCGACAAATTAATCAGAATAAAGTTGCAAAACAAATGATTACCTGCAAAAGTATTCAGAAACAGAACCGCCTCCAAGCCGACCAACAAAATAACAGAAGGAGAAGAGAGAAAGCAGCATTGTGGTATCATTACCATTCCCTTGAGAATACCCAATTTGTGACAAATTATTCACGACAGTTACACCAGAACCCGACCCTAGAAAATAAACCAGCCAAAGAAGCCAGAAATCGGCCTTAACCATTGCTTCTCCGAATGTGAAATCCTCTCCTCTTCTAGGTCTCCGCCTTTTATTTTCCACAGCACCTTCTCCAACTGCTAACAACATTTTTTGATCAGAATCCGACCCTTCTAAAACATTCTGGTTGCTTTCTGATGCCAAAAAAGACTTGGATGGCAATAAGGGGTCACTCATTGACCTGTCAACTTTCTTCTCAGAGGGAAAAAGCGTCATTTTGACAGGAATCGCAAGAGGTGCTAGCATGAGGACAACCATTATAACAATGAAAGCGTAACAGACGAATTTCTCTAGGGATACTGTACTGTCTAGTACTTGAGTAGTAAGAAGAAAGACACCGAGGACGACACCTGCCGCCTGAACAAACAGGAAGTTCTGTGATGTGTCTTCAGATGCTGTAGCAGGGGAACACAATCTGACAAGTGTCATCATGGCAAAACATATGACAGGAAGACCGAAGGTAAGGAAGAGAAGTAAGGCTGACGTAGATTTGTTGAGCACCATGCTGTAAATCTCGGTGAATATTCCAGAAGCTAGAGCTGAGTATCCCTTCATAAGGCCAGCTACAAGGCCTCTATTTAGAGGGAAGTTCTTCATGTTGGTTACTATTACGGCTGTACTGAACCATGCACTGCTATTGGCTGCCGTCAAATGTGCTATCCATAACTGTCAGTATATATAGACGATGTCACAGAGGTTAAACACACATACGTTTTCACAAGACTTTTTAACACGAGCTGTGTTACTCTGACTCTATTCACGAAACACGGTTACTTTTGCTCTATCAAGTTTAAGCATGGTAGTATATTAAAAAGCGAAAACAGCAGGCCGGCTAAGGAAGATAAGTCAAATGATTGATATTGTCGAGGGGCAGTAACTCAGTAAGGGGAAGTCAGATATATGCAACTTTGGCCTTATGTTAACAAAACAAAAAGGGCTCATTCCAGAAGACTGAAATAAAAATTGCGTCTACAAAGATGCATTGGATAACTGCTACTTCACAATAAAAAGAAAAACAGGTACGGTTTAGTGCGTCATTGTCAATCGTTGCTTTACGCTATCATGTCTTCCAATCTGTCAAAATTCCTTTGGCTGGCCAAGGCCATGAGTTTCATGAGTAAACAAAGTCCATGATCAAAGATCATACAACTTCTACTAAATCTCTATGATGTTGACTCAAAGAATATTTTATTTGCATTACAACAATGTTACGGCAAACAGCTAAATGAATCCTTCTTCAGTTGCAGGCATTACACACTACCGATGCTGACAGCAAATATATGCACAATCAGCACGACATTAAAAAACACTTGAATATTTCGCGAGCATTGAGGTACTGGCTTAATGGTTAAAAGTTAAAACTCAGCATGTGAACGATAGGCCGTATGGATATTCACAACGAAAACACCACTCTCCTACCCACCGCCAAATCCCATTAAAAAAAAACTCCGGTGAATTATGGTGTATGTATACGGTAGGAATAGTCATTGAGTCGATGAATCAATCAATCAATCCATCCGTATAGAAAAAGGTCCAAACGTCTAAGTCAAGACCCATAAGACATTAGCTAAAGCATCATGCTTCATATAGTAGTCTATACTAATCTATAGTATTATACATTTATACCAGCCATGAAGGAGACAGGTCAGTTGACAGGACACAAGTTAATTGCAACTTAACAAGAGTGGTTGAAATTGGAAAGTGACTAACTTAAAAAACATTACAAATTTACAGACCAAGAGCGTTACTTGTGACAGATATTATCCGTCACAAGCTGAAGACGGATATACTCCTCTAATCCTCTTACAATAAAGCAAGTGGGAGGAAATGGAGCAGCTTTTATATAGTGTCACTTGCATAATGTGAGAGAAACACTGTTCGTCTTCAGCTTGTAACGAATGATGTCCGTTTTCAATGACAATTTTTATTTACCCAATCATTTAAGTGCCCACCTGTGACTCATAAACTCATAATTCACCTAACACTATTCACAAATGATTACACTCTTCTACTCATAATTCATTAACCAAAGCTTGAAACAAGTACTACTACTTATTTGATCACTAAGACCGCGTACATCTAACCTTCCTACACTAATTATGTCTCTTATCATGAACTCACTTATTACTCCAAAATTAATTATGGAGACGGCTAACATGAAGTATCGTTGTTATGAGAACGAGTAAGAAGAGCATCAATCCCATTACTTCAACAATGAGTTTAGTACTAGATGGTCTCAGGTCTCACAAGCTTGACAAAACTGACACAACACATTTTTATATAATTCGTCATTCAATTACAAGAATAATGGGCTAGTCCTACATATGAGACCGTTCAAGGTAAATTTCCGTTATACCAAGAGAGAGAGAGAGAGAGAGGACATATGTTGAAATTACGAAAATTAAAGTCTGTTTTCAAAATGACCCATGTCGAAAATTGCACCAAACGAAAGGTACTTCAATGCACAACATCCAATCGGATAACACAAATTATAGAGTAAGACCGTATCACACAGTAACTAACTAGTGAATGAATAAGGTAAATTCTGAAGGGAAACATAAAGATTACCAGCCAATAAGGTAAATTCTGCAAAGTTTGGGTAACAGAGAGCCAAATGAGTCCATAACCACAAAAGCAACAAAGTGCACCAACAGACAAAACAACCCAAGGAGGAAAGCTATTACAGACAATACCAGGAAGAATTCCTGCACTCTCACCCACATCAACTGCAACACCAAGTAATGTAATCTGTTGTTGATTATAACCTAATACTGTTTTCAATGTTGGTGTATAAAGTGGAAAAGTGTATGGATTCCCTGACCCAAGTTGTACCCAAACCGCCGCGGCTAGACCAACCCATGGTGGTCTAGTCCCGGGTTTTATTGCCATCGACATCGTTTAACCACCAAACTACACTTATAATTTAGCCTACGCGACCTGTAGTTTTATTTTTGGTATGCCACTCTAAACCAAAATGTTGTTAAAAAGTGTATATGTTTCTACATATATATATATAGTATATACAACAGGGAGAGAAAAGGACATGTGATAACAGTGTTTCTTTGTACTCCGTCCGATTTCAAATGTAAACTATTCACTGGGTACAACGAGAGTAATATATTGAGTATTTTAGAAGTGGACAAGATGAATTACTTAAAAGAAATAAAAATAATTATAGAAGTGTGAAGAAATGTATATGCGGCTTTTAGGTTTCTTAAGAATCAAATAAAAATGTGACTTATCTAAAATACAATCTACCTAACACTTGAATCTTGTCATGTTGATTGTAACTATTTTCCACATTTTTTGTACGTACTCTTCCTAAATCCTAAGTTTTGGGATAATAACAAGGAGTGTATAAAAGGACTTATTTAGAATATTCTCATTTCATTTATTACTTTCTAATTTTTTAACCGTCGGTCTTTGGTAAGATGACTCAATAGGTCTATAATAATCTAGACGACTCGTTAATGATAGATTGATAGTAAAGCCGTGAAGGCCGTATTACTCGTATAATTTTAGATTGTATAAGATGATATCATATTATAAAGTCGTTACAAGGTTGTACAGTAAATAATAAAACTTAAATGTATGACGTTTATAATATAATGAAAATAACGAGAAAAATCAGATATAATTTGTTCGAGGGGTCAAAATATAATACGGAGTATTTGTGAGGGGGCATATAATATAATAAGGTAATGGTATAATTGCTATCTATGAACATAGAGTTATTTGGTCAATCATTGAGAAATGGATGTGACTATATATTGTATTATTGTGTAGTATATTTAACAAGTGGAAACTGGTGATGGTGTCGATTGAATGTGATCAGAAGATTACTAACCTTTCATTCCAAGATAAACTGTTGTTGGATCTGTCAACTCTGATCTGTCTAGTTTAAGTCCTTTTGAGCGAACAATCGAACATGTGTTGCATAATCTTTATACTCCCTCCATTCAAGTCCACACTACCACTTTCTTTTTACACGTTTGTCAACGCGTATTTTATGCGGTAAATATTGTTAGCTACATATTTTTAAAAATTATAAAAGTTAGATATTAATAATATACTCGTAAAGACGAATCAAACAAGATCCCACATGGATATAATTTCATTTACGTATCGAGAGAAAATCGGATTTGAATGATCGTTTGTGAATAGTGTGTAAAATGCATAGTGGTAGTGTAGTCTTGAATGGAGGGAGTATGTTATTATCAACTAAAAACAAAGTATTTGATTATAACGTCACGAGAT
Organism: Silene conica; assembly: GCA_029255685.2. Lineage (NCBI taxonomy): Eukaryota > Viridiplantae > Streptophyta > Magnoliopsida > Caryophyllales > Caryophyllaceae > Silene > Silene conica. The sequence goes on from CM055311.2 coordinate 75,404,397, forward strand.
TTAACACTTGCCAATATTATGTTTGTCCTTATCAGATTATTACTACAATTTTACTTGTCTAAGACCGACTACTATGGACATTAAGGCCTTTTCTTTAAGAATGTAACATAACTAAATTTATAGGATCTTAACTAAACTAAATTTATAGAATTTGAATAGAACTTATAGAATTGATTATGAACTGAACTTGTATGATCTGAACTAAACTAAATTTATAGGCCTGAACTGAACTTAACTTATAAGATCTAAACTGAACTGAACTTATAAGATTTAAACTGAACTGAACAAATAGGCTCTAAACTGAACTTATAGGCGAACTTAATTGACTTAATTTAATTTAACTTAACTATTATTATTATTATTAGGTTTTTTTTGTCTAACACCACCTTTAAAAATTTTTTTCTTTCAAACACCACCTTTTAAAATTTTTTTTGTCAAACACCACCTTTAATAATTTTTTTTTTGTCAAACACCACATTTTGGCCAAAATTTCAGCGTTTGTGATGGAGTGACTTTCAGTCGATGTTTGAGATAGCAAACGAGGTCGGTTTAGAGTGTTCTTGAACTCGTTGGAAAGGTGGGACTACATGCTTTCTAACGGCTGTCAAAACGGTGGTCAAGAGTGTCCTTGTGTGGGGTAGATTGATGTGTAAAGTAAGGCTAGTCACATAGGATTAATGTAAGTTGAAGTAGGATTTTTCATGGGTCAATTCACTCTCGTTGAACCACCACTTGCACCAACGACCACCACAGTGAACACAACTGTGACATACCTTGCCCTCCCCTCAACCCATATACCAAATTTCAAACCAAACGAAACATCATAACCCCATTTAAAGACCCTTGAAAACCCCTCTAACAACTCGTTGTAAACCCAAATTTCTAGTTATTTCTCTAACCAACCTTACTTTACACATCAATCTACCCCACATAAGGACACCTTTGACCACCGTGTTGACAACCGTTAGAAAGCTTGTACTCCCACCTATCCAACGAGTTCAAGAACACTCTAAACCGACCTCATTTGCTATCTCAAACATCGACTGAAAGTCACCCCATCACAAAAGCTGAAACTTTGGCCAAAAAGTGGTGTTTGACAAAAAAAATTTATTAAAGGTGGTGTTTGACAAATTATTTTTTTAAAGGTGGTGTTTGGAAGAAAAAGTTTTTTAAAGGTGGTGTTAGACAAAAAACTCTTATTATTATTATTATTATTATTGTTGTTGTTGTTGTTGTTGTTGTTGTTGTTGTTGTTGTTGTTGTGTTTATTTTATAATAATCTTATCTATATTAATGCATAATCATTTCTTACATTTTCATGCTTCCACGTCACCATACACAAGTCTATTAATTTTGTTTTTTTTAAGAAAACGTGGGACCCGCCAACCAGCGCATTGAATTAGCACAAATTCTCAGTGAAGATGGACATATCCGTTACAAGTTGAAGACGGGTAAGTATTACCCAAGTTGTTAGATAAGACAAAAGCATAATGCTATTCCCTAGGCAATTTTTTTTGGTAAAGTGTAAGTTTTATATATCAAGGAGAGAATTACAAATAGAACCTAGAACAACTTCAGCAAGAAGGACTGATCATAGGAGCTTAGATTACAGTGCATACGAGTTTTAAAGAAACAGACTAATTCTTTCTTAACTCTATCATTTACAATGCTTGGACGAGTGACAACCTGCTCATTTCTGCTTTTATTTCTTTGGTGCCATATATGATAGATGATTGCATTTAAGGCACCATTTCTTACTGCTCTTTGCAACTTAGATCCCCTGAATCTCAATCTTCTCTGCAACCATAGAGAGATCTCCTACAATATCTGCCTGCTATATGGACATTGACAGAACAGCTAGATGATCAATATGTTCTGGTTCATTAGCACAGATGCAGCAATTGTCATCTGTGACTATGTTCAAGGTTTTCAGTCTATGCTTGGTATTCATTGTTTGATGTTGATGCATCCAAGCCACTATGCTGTGTTTAGGGATGGTCCACCTGTTCCACACCAACTTATGCCAAGCCACTTCATCTGCTTTTTGCGTTAACAGATTGTATCCTTTAGCCACTGTATATCCATTGTTCCCAGTCAGAGTCCACTTATCTGTTGGAAATGAAATTCCTGATTTTATACTCATATCTAATGTGAGTTTTGTTTCTTTAAGTTTAGGTTATAAAACTTAATAAGATCTTATGCATGCATGATGATATCATAAGATGTGATTGTCCTTACATTGGTTTTAGAAGGTTTATACTCAATAATCACCTATTATATGAGTCTTCAATAACCGAAATACCCTTATAACGATCTAACAAAAATCGTCTCCAAAAGATGCGTATCAAGGACCCTATCTCAAACCAAGACTATTTTTGTTACTAGAAAAATAGAATTAGTAAACTAGAATTAATAATAATATTACTCTTAATATTATTAAAGTAGTAATGATTTTACTATACTAGAAAAACTATTTTCTAGTGAATACATTGAGAATAAGTGTTGTAGTAATGTGTGAGTAAATGAGCCACCAACAAAAACTACCAACAATTGTAGTGAGTATTGTAGTGTAATATATAGAGCAAGATATGCTCACAAGTGAGAGCTTATGGCCGGCCAAGCAAGCCACCCAAGGCCAATGCATGCTCCTCTTTCACTTACATAAAGAGTGATATATTCCTTACAAGATGCTTTATGTGTAACTGTGTAAGACACATAATCACTTGTTTATTCTTGCACACAAACATCATACATACATGCATATTACACGGTTCAATATGGGGCTTAACATAAACCCATTTTATTTTTGTCAATGTGTTAATTTGTAACATGTCACATATGTTCCATAACACATGACCCAATTTGTTAATTATGCAATTTTAACTATTAAAATCCATAATTTACAAATTGATTACATTTAAATAATTATACTAACAATTCGAAATTATTATTGTATAAAATGTAATGTCATAATTTTAATTACAACTCTTTGTAATTTTATGATCAACCGTGTTCATTCTCAATTTAATCGTTTCCCAAACGAATAAATAAAAACCGAGTAATAAAACGATTTTATTACTTTGACTTTTATTATTATAATCCCATTATAAAATATTCATCATGTAAAATTATTTCCAAAATTTCTAGTTATTAATTAATTTGTATCCAATACGATATTAATTAATTATTCCATTGAGACGAAATTCCCTAAAGATATGACCTTAAGGGATCAACTGATCACCACCATCATATGACGATAATGTCAAACTCTAGACAGCCAATCATTATCGGTAAATATTGATTAGTCGACTTTAAAAGAGTAACACTCCCAATTGTGTTTCATTCAAATGAGTTTTAATTATGTCAACACACTATTGTCGAGGACACTTCCTCTAACATTATCAGCATCAATGCCTTGCTGAAGCCACGTTCTCATCTTACAAACCTTTTTCCAGTACCAGTTAGTGTAAGGGGAGGGACTATATGTTTGCCATTCCTGTCTCTTCAGATAGACACTATGCACCCACTGCACCCACAGCCTGTTTGCATTACTACTCACCTAGATGGCTAGTTTACCAATGGCAGCTATGTTCCAAACATGGGTTTGCTTCAAATTAAGGCCTCCTTCTTTGGTTGGTCTTCAAATTTGTCCCAAGCAACCAGGGGGACTTTCAGATAGTTTGCAGTTCCTACCCACAGAAAGTTCCTACATATAGCATCTACTTGTTTAGTTACATACTTAGGGAGAACAAAAATGGATGCCCAGTAGTTGGTAAGGGTGGCTAGCACAGATCTCACCAGAACCAATCTCCCTACATACGAGAGCTTCTTGGTCCCTAATCTTCTAATTCTCTCTACCACTTTATCAATGATAGGTTGACAGTCTTTATTATTCAGTCTAGCAGACTTAATTGGTACTCCCAGGTACTTCAAACGCAATGACCCCTCCTTACATCCTGAAACTTGGATAATATCTTGCTTAATTGACTCCTTAACTCCGGCAAAATACACATCAGATTTTCCTGGGCTCATTTTGAGTCCAGAAGCATGTGAGAAAGTTGTAAAAGACCTGAGCAAAACCATCATAGATTTAGTATTTCCCTTGCTAAACAACAGTAGGTCATCAGCAAACAGGAGGCTTGTCAGCCTCATTGGTTTACACATTGGATGATAACTGAAAGGCATCATAGAGGTAGTATGCTTCAAGATTCCGGTGAAATATTCCATGGATATGGTAAACAGCAGGGGGCTGAGTGGATCCCCTTGTCTAAGTCCTCTCCTTCCTTGAAAAAATCCAAATTGCTCCCTATTAAGATTAATGGAATATGCAGCTGTAGTTACAAATTGCATTATCATCATTTTGAAATTGGGAGGGAAGTGTAAGCATTGCAGCATTTGATCCAAAAAAGACCACTCCACTGTATCATAGGCCTTCTGCATATCTAACTTAAACAAGCACCTGGCTGATACGGTCTTACTATTGTACCCCCTAACCAGGTCCTAGCAAATTAGGATGTTCTCAATAATACTCGTACCCTGAACAAAGCCTACTTGTTCAGGCCCTATCAGTTCTGGTAAGATTATCCCCAGTCTGTTGCACAAAAGTTTTGAGATGCACTTGTAAATAATATTACAACACGCAATGGGTCTATATTGCATCATAGTTTTAGGGCTATCAACTTTTGGTATGAGAGTCAAGATAGTGGTATTAAGTTGTTTAAGCATATGACCTTTCTGAAAGTAGTCTTGAACTGCCTCATATACATCTTTGCCAACTATATCCCAGGTATCTTTAAAAAATTTGTTGGTAAAACCATAAGGGCCTGGAGCTTTATCATTTGGTATGCTATGAATGACCTCTTTGATCTCATCAAAAGTTACAGGGGCTAAAAGTACCTGCTCATGTTCAGATGTGCAAACATGTCCTAAATTGACAATGCTTTGCTGTACTTTAGTAGTGGAAGTTTGAGTACCTAGCAACTGCTCATAAAACTGCCGGAAACTTTACTGAATGCCCTCAGGGTCTGTATAAACATTCCCAGCAGAGTCCTCAATCTGATTTACAACATTGGTCATCCTCTTGGCTTTAATAGACCCATGAAAATATGCAGAATTGGTGTCCCCTTTGTCTAGCCACTGCACCTTTGCCTTTTACTGAAGAAACTCTTAGGCCAAAGGTTGCAGTGCCTTATATTCAGCCAGCATTTCATACTCTTGTTGCATCAGACCTATATCAGTTGGCTGTTGATGCAACTGCTTTTGAAGCTCCAGTAACTTCATGTGTGCAACATTAGCCCTCTGCTCAATATCATAGAACTTGTCTCTATTCAATTGTTTCAGCCTCCCCTTAAGTCCCTGCAACTTTTTGACCAATCTGAACATAGGAGTCCCTACAATGGGCTGCTGCCACCCATCAGTGATAATCTCCTCAAAGTTACTGCTCTTGCTCCAGAAATTAAAGTATTTAAAAGGTCTAGCTTTGGGGAATGTGGCATATTACCCTAAGACACAATAATAGGGTGTGATCAAAGAATCCTTCAGGCATAAAATTGGTTGTAGTAGTTGGAAAAGAATGCATCCATCTCTCATTCAGCAAGCATGTATCTATCCAATCTACTAGACACTCTATCTTCTGGCACTTGCTTGTTATTCCAAGTGTAGTAGGCTCCCATGACTACACTGTCCATTAGTTCACAGGTGGCAAGGCAGTCCTTAAAAGGATCAGCGAACACCCCCAAGTCTCTCCTCTGGGTTCAGAACACAGTTAAAGTCCCCACATACCATCCAGGGACCATGCATAGAGTCTGCAATCTGCTGTAAATCCTCCCACAATACAACTCTCTCCCGAATCTTATTAAGAGCATAGACAATGGTAATGTGAAATTTGCTTTTGTTTTATCTAGAAAATTGATATTACTTGACCCGTCTAACCGTCTTCAGATTGTGACGGGTATATCCGTCTTCAATGAGACTTACTGTTGAATTAATTGTTGTATAAACGTAAAAACCAAAATGTTTACATTCTCGACACAAAAAAAATTATTGATTAGCAACGAAGACATTACAACAAAAAAATTCAATCCAAATTTTTGCAACAATAAATACTAAATTACAATAACAAGTAAAATAAAATTACAATCAAATACATGAACTGATACAATTTACAATTTACAATATTGTTACAAAAAAAAATGCAAAATGTATATGAATAATTGATTATCTCATAAATATTTATGTTCAATCAATATACCGTTCCAAATGTCATGTGTAATATTTATGTTCAAGAAGATACATCGTTCTATATGTCATGCATAATATTAAATAGTACGATATTTATATATCCTACTAATTTATAATAATACTTATTTAAAAAATAATATCTTTTATATTTTAATAAATCAACATAACATTGTTAGGTTTAAATATCTCATAACCTAATAATATTAGTCATACTAAATAACTTGATAATTAACATTTTAATTATTATATTTTAGATCTTATGCATGCTAGTATAAAATGCGGAAATAGGACTCGAATTACTTACAATCCGACGAAACCAATGCAAGGATGATCCTCCTTAGTATTCAAAGAGAATACCTCCTCCAAGATGCACCCAAGACACCCTTAAAAGAACCGACACTTTGATGTATGCTAGTACAAAAATCGGTTTTCCTTAACACAAATTCTAATCTCTAATTAGAATTATAACACTAATATTATAACTTATTATTATTAGTATATATTATTATCTCATAATATTAGAGGTTTTAATATAATTTTCTTACTTAGAAAATTTTCCAAGATGATGAATGAATCAATTTTGTGAGCATGTCACAATATTTAAGTGGGTAGAGTTTTGGGGTGGGTGAGGCCGGCTATGGGAAGAGCAACAAGGGAACAATTTCTCTTCTCAACGTGTCTAGGGTGGCCATATGGCGTGTTCTCAAGGCACCTAGCAATGATTATGTCTAGGTGTAATTAACACACTAATCACCCACAACCACCTCCACTAATCCGCCCCATTTAAGCATAAAATGGACTTTGATTTTATATTTTTGTCAATTTCACAATTATATATTATGTGACATACAATATGTCACAATGTTATAAAATACAATTGTTTTAATTTAAAACATATATATTTATCAAATAAATATTTATTTATAAATTAAATAAATCACATTTATCAAGTTGACAAGTAATTCGTAATTACTAATATATAAAATGGTCATTCATAATAATCGTCAATACGATCTACAACTTTTGTAATAATTTTAACCCGATTCATTCTAATTACGATATTATAAAATATCATTCATTGTTTAATAACTGACACGTTTCAATTATAAACATAAATCTTACAATAAGATTTAACCTCTGATTTCTCGATATACGAGTTTAAGGAATATGATCAACTCGTATCAATATACATTTGATCATTTTATCAATTAAGGGAATTGTCCTATAGGTGTGACCTAAAAGGATCAACTGACCACCACCGTCATACGACAGTAATGTCAAACTCTAGCTAGCCAATCATTACCGATTAATGTTGGTCAGTTGACTAATATAATTTCGTATCATCCCTTACGCATTCTCGTCATGAGTTTTAATTATGTGATCGCACTATTGTTGAAGACATATTTCCCAACAAACATGAAAATAAAATCTAGAAAACTCTACTAATCATTTATTGTCATCGTCATATATAAGAATAAACTGGACAATGGAAAAACCCTTGACAAAATACCTCATACCATATCAGTAAAATTAAAAATTCAAAACACATTAATTTATGATAACAAACGTTTTATGTCAAATGTATTCAATATATGCACATATCTTATATCTATATTAATACAGAAACATTTGAGTTAAATGTTTTGAAGCTGTGAAGGATCCGTATCAATCTCCATGAAGATTAGATATGATAGATGATATCTAGTAACGATATAAGATTGAGTTAACCTTAATCCACCAAAGTTATAGCTCGCAGCTATAACTTTGCTTGTTAAGGAGCGGAAGGTTATAGCTTCCTGCAACAACTTTAGGCGACACATAAACGCGCACTCTAAAATTTGTTTTTAAAGATGACGAAAATACATATTAACTATTGTAGCATTAAATTAAGAGATGTGAGGTATTAAATCTTTTATTTGATATATTTTAAGGAGTCCATAAGTTAAATGGAATAAATAAACTAACTTATGAGTTGTTTATCTTCTATAAACTAAAGACTCTATTATATTCTATATATCCAAACCCTAATAACCTAAATCTAGGGATGCGTGTGGAAGTTTGCGGCCCATGAAGCCATTCCAAGCCGCACGTCTCTTTATGATAACTATATGTTAAGTGAATCGTATGGATTTAATTAAATATATATTGGAATATTGGAATATAGGATAAAATTTAGTTATAATATGATTCTGTATTAGTTCTATCTTTTTGAGGGTGATTAAGAGATAATGATATTGTAAGATATAGAACAAGATATTCTATATCTTCTAGTATGATATCTTTCTTAATCCTAAAAGGTTTATTTAAGAATATTTTACTAGAATAAGAATTCTAGTTACGTTAATATTCTTGGGGTTCTAGGGTTTGTGAAACCTAAGAGACCTAGCTCACTATAAATAAATGAAGTAATACTACGATGCGTACAAGATTTTTCGTGCTCATAACATACATTCATACAGAAAAGGTTTTCGCAGAAAAACGTCTTTAATTTCTTCGAAAAATCATTTGCTGAATTTGTACTTTAATTTTCTAAATCGTTATAAGATAATAGTGCTAGAAATCATTCTCGCTCGTTCAGTTGTGAACAATAATAGAACATTCATAATCTCTTTCTTATTAATGTAAGATAACTGAGTATTTAACGATACTAGTAGTGTTTCAAGTATTAACGATACTTGAGTAGTTAAGTGTGTTACAACTAAACATTAGTTGTACGAGTAGGGTTAGTAAAATTGTAATCCGGAGAAATGCACTAGTTTTATTAATCTAGAATAGTGGACATAGGTTTCGACTTGTTGCGAAACTGAACCACTTCAAAAATATTGTAATGTATCTCTCTCTTTTTACTGTTTTCCTTCGTCTACATACAATTATGATTTATTATTTACAGTTTGATCAAATAAACTTTAAGTAATTAATCACAAACTAGCTGCATCGAAAAAAAAGTTAGAAAAAAGTTTGGATACTCAATTCAACCCCCCCTTCTTGAGTATCTTAGGATCAATAAACTCTTCAACGCTGCACGGGTATCCAGAGTTAAGGCCTTGGCGGGTTGGGTGATGTATGGTGCGGATAATAGTATTGTGGCTAAAGAGGGGTTCAAGTCTGCAGCAGATTCAGCGGCACAAGCAGAGGTGTTAGGGATAAGGCTGGTTATGAAATGGGCGATTTGCCGTAAATTATTACATTTGAGTATCTTGTCTGACTGCTCGCTGGTGGTTTTTCAGATGGCGAACACGGAGGCTGGACATCATCGGATTCGTGGCATCGTCGGGGATATTCAGGACATGGCTGGTTTCTTTCATAGTCTAAGTTTGAACTATATATACCTAGAAATCTAATAAGAGATCCCATGGATTAGCTAAATGGGCTATGGATGTATAATCCTTTCATTACCGTTGCGACAAAAAAAATCCTTCTTTATAATGTTACGGATTGAAATGTATTATCATTATTATCATTCAAAGATGGTAATTAATTTGCCCCAGTTGAAATGGATTGTAATTTGTTAATAGACAATCAAGCTTCATTGCAAAACCTAAACTATGTTATAACTTATAATTAAATGGTGTAGTTTTTATGAGTGGTAAAATAATTTGTTGGTTAATTGGGTAAATGTGTAATATATAAAAAAATTGACTTGGTAAAAAAAGAGGAATAACGTGGTGGGTTATTTATTATTTTTTCTTCTTTAAAAAAACAAACTTGATGTATCGCAATATTGGTTATGTGGTTGTTTCACTTGTTTGTTTAACAAAGAGGATATGTTGAAGTAGAAGCTAATACGCTTCTCATCACGATTGTCTTAATAAAAGTGAAAAATCTAAAATAAAATCTCGTAGTAAAAATAATAACAATAATAATACGTAATTTATTTTCGTAGTACATATTTTACCCAATGTAGTACTTCTTACCTACTATTTTCCATTTACATACCCCTCATAAAAAAAACATGTACATCAAAGATATGGGAAAAAACAATGAAAAGTAATGAACCACCGTCTGCACCATCATCAAGCCCAACCACCACCACATCCACACACCCGACTCCATCCACCGCCAAATCCTCGTCGTAATACCAACCAAACACCTATCCCTGTCGTAGTAACCACCATTCCGCCCTCGCACACGTTTCTTTCTATTTTGTTAATTCTCCCCTTTCTGATTGATTTTGGCTGGCAATTCGTCAAATTTTGCAAAACAAAATTTCCCGTTGCTTTCTAGAAATTAGATTTCTCTAGGAATTAGGATAAATGTGTTGATAATTGTGTTTTAGGGTTTGTTTATTTATTGCTTGTATTTATGCAGTAAATGCTCTCTGCAATTGTTTTCCCTATTTTTTATTTGAGAACAAATTTGTGCCGATTACTTGACTTGTCAGGGGATCTAATAGATGAATTAATTGAGAGGTCAATTTTCTGAATTTTTTGATTGATTGTCGGTGGTATGGCGGTAACTTAGGGCGGTGGTATATGGACGTGGTTGACGGTGGTGATGGATGGGAGAAGAATTGAGAGAGAAGAATAAATGAGAGAGAAATAAAAGGTGAAATAAGAGGGGTAAAATGGTCAAAAACGTACTACAGTGAGTAAACTACGTACTACGAAAATCATTACCCTAATAATAATAATAATAATAATAATATAATATAGAGTAAATAATAGATTACGACATCAACTTTTTGGATTAACAGGTGAATCTTAAGAATAGTTTGCCCAATAAAATCGAAAATTTAACGTGTTTTTTTAAGTATACTATTACCGTTGGTCTTGCTTGTGACGGGTCGGGTGAAGAGACGGATAATGACACTCACAAAATGAATAGAGGGACAAGGTGGGGCTACCCTCATGTACTTCCCTCTCTCCTCTAAATAAGCATTTTGTGAGACAAAATGGTATCTTTCGTCTTCTTTGAGATTTTGTGATACTATTAACATCTGTTTGGTGTTAGCACATAGCTTAATAAGACATCCTGTGCCTCATATCTGTTAGACAATTTTGGAACCTATTATACTACTACCCATCGGTTTCGGTTATATCCCTGTGGACTGTGCAGTATGAAACAAATTGTAGCCACCACCTCACATGCCTATTATTGATACGACGCAAATCTTTGTTTCAAATCAGTTATATCCCTTTAAAATAATAAGATGGGTCAAATAACTACCACTTTATTAATGTGGTGGCGAAATACATTTAATAAATCAAGTTTGTTTTTGTTCCTTTGGAAAGTAAACAATTTTGTTAGGAACAGGAAGACATTAATGGTAAGTTGTAAGCATAATAGAACAACCCAGAACTCCAGAAGTCACCTTCACAAATCAGAAATGATACGAGAAAATCAATCATGAAAGGATAATAATGCAATCAGTCTCTTTTAAAGTCATCAACATGCATTGCACGAGGTTTTTGCTTAATCAATACCCCACAACTCATCAATTGCTTATTCCATGAAGAGCCAACGATGTCTTCAAGACCTGATAAAACATTAAAACTCGACCCGACTCAAAAATATGGCTCGGTTTACTTGTCACCAAACACAACCGACTCCTGAAAATATAAAATAATCATGACACCTGAAATTGACCCGTTCCTATTCAACATAGCCTGAGACTCAAACCCGATGACAACCAACTAGATTAAAACCCGACCCAGTATTAGAAAGCATATCGAGAATTCGAATCTACATCTTTTGTTTTTCTGGTTTTAGCTGACGACAAAAGGGTGTCAAGGGTGAGTCTGTCATGTAAGTATGTAACTCATGTGGTGTAGAAACTAGAAAGAGGCAGATGCAATTATTAAGGACAAGATTTGAACTTAAGATGCACATCTAGAAAACTGATGGGCAGGGCAGGGAAGACAAGGTGAGTAGCAACAGTGCAACACCGACAGTCAAATGATGCGTCTGTCTAAAACCTACAACAGATGTCAGATTTGAAGCGAATCATGCCCCACCTTAGTACTCATGCTTAGTCATTCTACGGTTTAAGGTCGGATGCACGCAACCTTGCCTTGTACTTCGTATTGGACAACATAAGTAATATTCTACAATAATTTGATATTACATCTATACGAATGGCGCATGAGCGTAATCCATAATGTCAAATACTGCAGCTTCTTTTGACCAACTCTTTCATAGCCTGGAAGACTCAACACTAGCATTCGAGACGTCATATCAAGGCCGAGTCAATTGAAAGGTTCGTGTTAAGATATAGTAAAAAGAGAATTATGTATTCTTATTGATTCAAGTATTGCTTAAATAGAAATTACAAAGTATAATTATGGGACAAGAGGCCAATATCACGAAACAGCCAATGGGCCAATACGATATGCTTAACACCCCTCAAGTTGGAGCATGGAGATCAAGAATGCCGAGCTTGGACAGTAGATGAGAAAAATGCGGAACACCCAAGGCTTTGGTGAACATATCAACCAATTGCTCAGTAGTCGGTACATGAACCAGACTAATCAACCCGTCTATAATCGCATCACGAACGAAATGACAGTCAACCTCAGTATGTTTGGTACGTTCGTGTAAAACCGGATTCTTAGCAAGATAGATAGCGAATTGACTATCACAAAATAATTTGATAGGCAAAGGAAACAGAACCTCCAAACAAGTCAATAAGCCTTTTAACCACTTTAATTCACATACAACAGCAGCCATTGATCAATACTCAGCCTCTGCAGAAGAGAGTGAAACAATTGTCTGTTTCTTCGTTTTCCAAATTCCAAGACACGGGTGACCCACCGAGAAAAACAAACCAGTCGGTGGTGGATTTACGAGAGAGGGGGACAACTTGCGTAATCAGAATCACACCAACCCGAGATCGAAAAATCACTATCAGATCGTAATAAAATACCTTGCCCAGGACTATCCTTCAAGTAACGCATCACGCGCAAAGCCGCATCAAAGTGTTCTTGTCGTGGCTCTTGAAGAAATCGGGAAATAGTGTGTACGGCGTAGGACAAATAGGGTCGGTTGACAGCAAGGTAAACAAGCCGACCAACAAGTCGATGATACGACTCAATATGCTTGAGAAGCGGACCATTAGCTAAGCCCAGCTGATGATTTTGCTCCAAAGGCGTAAGAGCTGGCTTAGACCCAAGTAGACCGGTTTCAGAAGTAATATCCAAAGCATATTTCCGCTGACTCAAATAAATTCCTTCGGCACTACGGGCTACTTCGAGACCAAGGAAGTACTTGAGAGGACCCAAGTCCTTCATGTGAAAACAGTTCCCCAAATATGTCTTGAAATCAGATATAGCGGAAGCAGAATTTCCCGCAATAACAAGATCGTCTACATATATAAGAACAAGAAGACGAACCTTGTCACGCGAAAAAATAAATAGAGAATAATCAGAATAAGATTGTTGAAAACCATAATCTCGTAACGCCGTGGCTAATTTGGCAAACCAGCAGCGGCGGTGCTTGTCTTAAACCGTACATTGATTTCTCTAAACGACACACCATACCCTCTCTACCACGACTAAAACCCGGAGGAAGTCACATATATACTTCCTCATCTAAGTCGTCATGCAAAAAAGCATTGTTTACATCCATTTGATGCAATTCCCAGGTATTTATTGCTGCAACAGAAAGAAAAGCCAGGATAGTGACCATTTTGACAACCAGAGCAAATGTTTCACCTAAGTCTAATCCCTTTGTCTGATGATTCCCAAAAACGACTAAGCGAGCTTTAAACCGCTCAATAGATCCGTTAGAATTGTATTTGATTTTATACACCCACCGACAACCGAGAGCTTTTGTGGTTGCAGGTAAGGTGGTGAGATCCCACGTTCCATTGCGTTCAAGAGCATCAACTTCATTTCTCATGGCAACGCCCCATCTTTCATCGCGTATGGCTTCCTTAAAAGAAGGTGGTTCTGTATTTTCAGTAATGGCTGCAAGGAAAGACCGATGTTTCGAGGAAAAAGAATGAGAATCAATATAATTTTCTAAGGAATAAGGTGTACCTGAGGATGATGATTCCGGACTTAGTGAGCGGGATGAGGTAGGATTTCGTAAGGTTCCAAGAACATAACCACTCAGACGCGAATTCAGGAATTTTTCATGCCGACCATGACCCAAGTCAGCCAAACCCGTATCAATGACCGTATCCGCCTCATCCGACACTCCCTCATGCACATGACCTGCGACACTAACTTGGCCCGTAGACCCCTCTTGGCCCGTAGGTTCAACATGGCCCATAGGCTCAACATGACCCATAAATCTGACCAAAGAAATCATCCCCAGAACCATTATTAAAAGGTGAATCCGAGCCTACAGCTGGAGTAGAAGCGGAGGACATCGAGGATGCACAAGGAAAAATGTCCTCGTGAAACACAACATCCCAAGAGACCAAATAAGTGACTTGGTCAAGGTCATAGTTTCCACCCCTTTTGATTATGAGGGTAACCCACAAACAGACATTTTCGCCCCCGTTTTTCGAATTTATCCCCACGAGTATATTGATTATAACTTTATAAGCGAAACACAAGCAACCAAAAACGCGTAAATTTGTGTAAGACGGAGGATTTCCAAAAAGACACTCATATGGGGTTTTATTGTCGAGCAAGGGAGAAGGAGATCGATTTATTAAATGAACAACAGTGAGAATACATCCCCCCAGAAGGTCGTAGGCAAATTGACTTGAAAAAGAAGGGCACGACCTACATTTAAAATGTGACGATGTTTTCTTTCGACACGACCATTTTGTTGAGGTGTACCAACACAAGAAGTCTGAAAATGTATCTCATGTTTAAAGAAATAACCAACCATACAATTAAATTCATTCCGATTATCACTTTGAACGAATTTGACCAAATTTGAGAATTGTTTATCGACCATAGCCAAAAAATTCATAAACATATCAGTAACTTCCGTCTTATCTACCAATAAATAGACCCAAGTTGCCCGAGAAAAATCATCAACGATGGTAAGAAAATACTTCGCACCACAAGATGAGACAACACGATAGGGCCCCCAAAGATCACAATGAATTAATTCAAATATATCAGACGCTCGTTTATCGTTCAAAGCAAAACTATTACGGTGGTGTTTAGCAACACGACAAGTCTCACAAACAGAAAGCTTACGAAAAGGAAGACTACTAGCAAAAGAAATAGCTTTGAAAGCTTTATTTGACGGATGACCCAACCGCTGATGCCATAGGGAAACCGAGTCACTTTGAACGGAATTCACCACTTGTTCCTTAACACCCGCACAAATCCAATAGAGACCATCCCGCATCTCGCCTACTCCAATTGTCATCCTCATAGAAGGGACCTGAATAAGACAAGATTCCTTAGCAAATGTAAACAAATAGTCAATAGGAACAGTGAGCTGAGAGATCGAAATGAGATTACAAGTCAAACTGGGAACGTATAAGACGTCATGAAGGGTCAATAATTCATTAATAAACAGACCCCACAAGAGTTGAAGCAACGTGCTTCCCATTTGGAAGACCGACTGACCGAGGAGAAACAGGTCGCGATGCATCTAAGCACGACAAATTGCCGGTGACGTGATTAGATGCACCCGTGTCAAGAATCCAATAAAACATACCATTCAGTCGATCAGAAACATCCATGTTATTCATCGAAACAACAGTATGAACGAGATGCGCTTAAACAGACGGAACAGAGGCTACTTCCTCCCCAGTAGAGTCCGTATTCTGATCTGCCCAGAAACTGAGGCTGCATTCAGCCCAGAAGTAGCTGACCCGTGTGATGAGTCATATTCGTATACACTTTTATGCATCCCCTTTAGTTGTTTTGAGATGATTCTTGTGATAAATTGTGTCATTTATATGCTATTTATATTAGAATGTCGATACTTCCGCCTTTCGGTGTTTAATGCAGGATTGATGCATTTATGGAGCAAAATATGGATTGGAACACCGCGGACCCGACATGAAGGAACACACTTAGCACGTCACGAGGATCTAGAAAGGAAGAGCTAAGGAGATTATCGAAGGCAAGCACAAAGAAGAGCTCCATATAACTAGTACCTACTTTGGAGAGCCATATCTCGAGTTATACAAATTATAATCAGGTGATTCCAATTGGAGGTGAAAGCTCATTCTCTTAGCTTTCCAACGCCACGAAAATCACTTGATTCGGACAAGTAACGAAGAAATGGCGACCGTTTGAAGTTCAGTGCGCGAAGCAGAAATTACGCGCTGAGAGCACTCGATCGAGTGCCACCAACACTCGATCGAGTGCCTTGAGTGCTCGATCGAGTGCTTTAATTTACCCCGAGTTTCCATAAATTGTTTAGTAGTTTACTATAAATAAAGGCTTCGTAGTCTATTGTTAGATACACTTTTGATTACTCTAAAAACCCTAATTATTACTAGTAGCTCTCTAGATTATTATTTAGCAATTGCCTTCGGATCTTGTTCTCTTATTTACGGTATTTAATCATAATCTCTACTTTATTGTTCTTCAATCATTCTTGTTCTTAGTTTATTGCTTTATTAATTATGTTTTCAATCAATATTGTTGTAGTTAGATCCCAAGCCATGCGTAGCTAATTTATTTGTCTAGGGTGAAAAGGGATCTAGGTGATTAGAAGGGGGAATCAAACTTTAATGACGTTTAATTGTTAAACTGCTTATTATTATTGTTCTATTGTTGTTTTAAATCTAATTAATTAATTACTGGCCAGGATTAGTTAATTAGTGTCGCGAATTAGTCTTAGATCCGACCGTAGACTAAGACTAAGATAGGCCACAACAATTGAATAGACTGACCTAATTATAGCGACCGCATGTTAGGTTTAGATCTAAAGATTATATGAATACCGACCGGACATATGATCTTAAATAATAATTTTGCCCAATTAAATTAGTTAAATCCTTTTCCCCTGGATAATTGCCTATGTGAACTTGATCCCTAGATCTTTCCTAATACTTGTTTACATCTTTATTTACTTATTTTGCAATTAGTTTGTTAGACAACAAAAACAATCAAAACAACCCAATTGTTACTTTAAGACTTATTTACTTTAGCAAACGATTTATTACCGCCTCCCTGTGGATTCGATACCTTTCTTACCGCTAGCTATTAGTTAGTAGTATCCTAAGGATTACTTTGATTTAGGGTGACGACTTTACCCTTATCAAATTTGGCGCCGTTGCCGGGGAGGCAACTAATTTCGTTTGTTTTTAATTATTTTGTCTTTTCGTCTCAAGGGACATTAGTTCCCTGAGGCAGTTTTACTTTTCTCTTGTTGTTTCTGTGTATGCCTAGGTCTAACAGGTTAGAGATTGTCTCTTTCAATCCCGAACCCGAAAGAACCTTCCGTTATAGACAGAGCCTTTAGAGAAGAAAAAGTCAAATGGAAGACTTGAGTACATATGTCTACGAGCAGAGCATATGGCGCATGGAGCTAGATGAAATCGAACATTTGCTCTATGGAGATGATCCCCATCCTCCTCCAATCTACAATTTTGAAGTAGATGACGTCATAGAAGCTGAACTAGATGCTTTGGAAGCCGAAATTTTCAAAGACGACTACCTCTCTAAGGAGCCTGAAGATACTGTGGATCTTGCTGATGATCCACCTTTGAGTTTTGTTTTTCAGAAAGACAGAGAACTTTTTTATGCTTATAATTTGGATTTTACTCCCATTGAGACTGAACTTAGACAATTCGTTTTGATATTTGTGTATGTTTGTATTGTTTCATGGAGCTACCTAAGCCTGTGGGTAGCACACGATGTGAGTTTCGACCTTCTTCTACGGGCATTGAATTGCCTTGATATGGCAGCACTGGAGCTTTGAAGTCACAAAAAAAAATTGCCTTGGTTACGTATGAATCGTCAAGACCCCCGCTTTGCAGCTTGGGGGAGTTCTTATGCTTTCCAGTTGGTATTATCCTTTTATTTTTTCTTTCTTTATTTTATATTTAGTGTGTTATGTTTTCTCCTTTCCGTTTGTTAGTAGTGTCCTTTAGGGTGTTGGTTATATTTTATATTGTCCCTTACCTATTTTTTAGGTCACAATGAGGACACTGTGACATTTAGGTTTGGGGGAGAATCTTTATTTTATGTTGTGTGCTTAAAAAAAATTAAAAAATTCATTTTTCTTTTATTTTTAGGTCGAGTGTTGGTGAACTAAATAGCAATGACGATAATTTGCATTGTTTTTGCATTTGAATCGCAAATAGTTATCCATGTACATTGTTTTGACCCGTTAGCCTATGAAAACAAAGCTCAATGATCAAGTCTTGACCGTAATCGACATGCCTTATATTGATTAGACTTGACAAATTAAGTTGGTAACTACTTAAATTCTGAGGTCTATAGAGCTTCCTAGGCCAGGAACATTAATAAACTGGTCTCATTGTTATTTAGGCTTTAGTGTGGTTTCTCCTTGTGGAATATGTAATATCAAACTGCATAAGTGTGAAATTGATTGCTTGATGCTTTTATGTGAATGTATGACAAGTACATGAGGATAGGCGGTCCTTACCTTCAAATGAGTTTCACATAGCCAAAAATTTGCCTTTCTACCTTTGAAATCCAATTCCCTATGAAAAACTCGTTTGAAACCTTGTAGCATGTTTTGTATTTGAATATTTATAAGCTACAATCTTAGAATTTGCCTACCTTTTCGGGACAGTCGCAGTTGCTTGGTTTATCATGATATTTCATTACTATGGCTGGAAAGGGACTAATTTTGTCCAAGTGGGTGTAGTGAAAATCTGGGAGCAATTGTGTCAATCTCTTATGTTGAAAAAAAATAAAATATATGAAGCACAAGAAAGAAGAAGAAAAAAAAGGGAAAGAAAAAGAAAAACTTCAAAAATAGAAGAATATTTGTGATTCGAAAAAAAAAAAGGAGAATGCTTCATTGGATTTTGTTAAGAGATTTAAGGAAACTATCTAGAGGCTAATGCATATTTGGAGAGTAATGCTATAAACTCTCATGTTCTATCAAGTCGAGATAATTTCTCTATTTTTGGGTTGGTTTATCTTTCATTAAAGAAGTAGTTATGGTTTTTTTTGCGCTGCGACTACCGTCTTAGCTCCACATATCCATAACGTGCTTTGGCACAAACCATTTCTTTACCCTTACCCACTAGCCTCCTTGCCGTCTTGATACATGTACTTTGTCCATCTATACATGCATAATTGTTGGGGAAATCTCTATCACACTAGATTGCATGCATGTTTAATTAAGTTGAGTGAGTGTTCTTATTTCTTTCTATCTTCACATATACCTCACCCTTACATATACATATGAGCGTGAGTGAATCCGCGAGAATCCGACTAAAATTTGTCTTGCAAGGTTGAAAGGTATTTGGTTTTTGTCTATATTATACCGTCATATCAACCTTGTGACTTGAGTTGCGTTTTCTATCACCCGTACCTTTGAATTTGTTTTATTGGTACATTTGGTCATCACTTTGTTATAAATGTGGACAGCTTGGGATTTGTATATGCACTAACATTAGCTCTGAGTTATTTATTCACCATTTGTATGATTGCCTTTTGTACTGTGCGATGCTTTGCTTGAGGACAAGCAAAGGATTGGTTTGGGGGAGTTTGATGAGTCATATTCGTATACACTTTTATGCATCCCCTTTAGTTGTTTTGAGATGATTCTTGTGATAAATTGTGTCATTTATATGCTATTTATATTAGAATGTCGATACTTCCGCCTTTCGGTGTTTAATGCAGGATTGATGCATTTATGGAGCAAAATATGGATTGGAGCACCGCGGACCCGACATGAAGGAACACACTTAGCACGTCACGAGGATCTAGAAAGGAAGAGCTAAGGAGATTATCGAAGGCAAGCACAAAGAAGAGCTCCATATAACTAGTACCTACTTTGGAGAGCCATATCTCGAGTTATACAAATTATAATCAGGTGATTCCAATTGGAGGTGAAAGCTCATTCTCTTAGCTTTCCAACGCCACGAAAATCACTTGATTCGGACAAGTAACGAAGAAATGGCGACCGTTTGAAGTTCAGTGCGCGAAGCAGAAATTACGCGCTGAGAGCACTCGATCGAGTGCCACCAACACTCGATCGAGTGCCTTGAGTGCTCGATCGAGTGCTTTAATTTACCCCGAGTTTCCATAAATTGTTTAGTAGTTTACTATAAATAAAGGCTTCGTAGTCTATTGTTAGATACACTTTTGATTACTCTAAAAACCCTAATTATTACTAGTAGCTCTCTAGATTATTATTTAGCAATTGCCTTCGGATCTTGTTCTCTTATTTACGGTATTTAATCATAATCTCTACTTTATTGTTCTTCAATCATTCTTGTTCTTAGTTTATTGCTTTATTAATTATGTTTTCAATCAATATTGTTGTAGTTAGATCCCAAGCCATGCGTAGCTAATTTATTTGTCTAGGGTGAAAAGGGATCTAGGTGATTAGAAGGGGGAATCAAACTTTAATGACGTTTAATTGTTAAACTGCTTATTATTATTGTTCTATTGTTGTTTTAAATCTAATTAATTAATTACTGGCCAGGATTAGTTAATTAGTGTCGCGAATTAGTTTTAGATCCGACCGTAGACTAAGACTAAGATAGGCCACAACAATTGAATAGACTGACCTAATTATAGCGACCGCATGTTAGGTTTAGATCTAAAGATTATATAAATACCGACCGGACATATGATCTTAAATAATAATTTTGCCCAATTAAATTAGTTAAATCCTTTTCCCCTGGATAATTGCCTATGTGAACTTGATCCCTAGATCTTTCCTAATACTTGTTTACATCTTTATTTACTTATTTTGCAATTAGTTTGTTAGACAACAAAAACAATCAAAACAACCCAATTGTTACTTTAAGACTTATTTACTTTAGCAAACGATTTATTACCGCCTCCCTGTGGATTCGATACCTTTCTTACCGCTAGCTATTAGTTAGTAGTATCCTAAGGATTACTTTGATTTAGGGTGACGACTTTACCCTTATCACCGTGCCCAGCAGAACCACAAGTCGAGAAACTTCTGAGACGAAGTTCAGCCAAGGTGATTTACCACGATTGCGACGAAGTTCAGCCAAGGTTCGTGGTCTATCAACCCACCAATCGGGAAACCTCTGAGATTTGATATAACAGTTACCGACATGATGCCTACGAGTTTCACAATAGGTACAGAAAAGCTTGCCACGCTCTCCCCGCTCCCGATCATGTAACACCCGACAATCGACATTAGACCCGGGAGTGGCTAAAGCGACCACTGCCGAGGCATCCACAAAAGGAGCAGGGGACATACGTAAACGCTCCTCTTGTAACACAATATGATAGGCACGACTCAAGGAAGGAAGGGGATCCATTTGAAATTGTTGTGAGCGAACATTCGAGTATAAAGAAGAATCAAGACCCATAAAGAACTGATGTAATTGTTCATTGTCTAATCGTTTAATAGCAGCCGAACCAATTTGACACTCACATTGACCACATTGACAAGCAAAGGGATTTTAAATTACCGTAGTAAGTGGTAACGTCCATGCCTTTGCCTTGCTTGCAGTCGTGCAATTGAGTTTTGAGACCGTGTATCTTCGACCCATCAACGACCGAGAACTGTGCTTCTAATTCAGACCATAGGACCGAGGCATCCTCCACATAAGAAAGCGTGTGGAGTAGAGAAGGATCGATAGTATTACGAATCTATTGAATGATTGTGCATTGAACGACTTCCCAATTATCGAAATCATATGTGTCTGGCGGTTTTGTGATCGAACCATCGACAAACCCGAATTTGCGACGAGACTTCAACGACATCTTCATGGAGTTTCGCCAGTCGTCGTAGTTGTCGCGACGAAGGGTAATCTAAGAATTTTTGGCACCCGGAACATCATGAGACCGAGATAATAAGGATTGGAAAAGTCGAGCTTTGGGCGCTTTGATTTCGCTTCGCCAGTCACGGAGGCGGCGTGGAGGATATTCGTGGTGTAGGGTTTGTGTTTTTCCTTTGTTTAAAAAAAAATGTGTGTAGGGTTGGGATCGAAACCGGAAACCTGATACCATGTTAAGATATGGTAAAAGGAGAATTGTGTATTCTTATTGATTCAGAGTATTGCTTAAATATAAATTACAAAGTACAATTATGGGCCAAGAGGCCAATATCACGTACAACCAATGGGCCAATACGATATGCTTAACAGTCCGTGACTCGTGTTGGTGACAATAACAGCTGTCTGGAACCCTGCACAGCCCAGACGCCAACAATCATTGCCAATGTGCGATCCAAATCAACAGTTATCCCAATTAATCTCATGTGACTCTGCGAGGTTCCCCTAAAATCTAATGTGATACCAATCTTACGGTGGTAAATGGTAGTAATAGGATTCAATTGTAAAAGGGTAATTTTGTCAATTACTCAGGCGATAATAGTAAAACTCAGACGACAAAAAGGAAAAGATTTTATTTAACAATTGGTCTTGCTTTAGACGGCCACTTTTGGTCTGAAGCGTCAGACGGATCATATGTTACCATTTTACAGTCATATGTTATCATTATTGACAAACAAGTTATCATAAGCGGTAATATTGGTCATATTATTGTGGTTACATTTAACCATAAAATGGTTACATATGACCCGTCTGAAGCTTCAGACCAAAAGTGACCGTCTGAAACAAGAATTTGTGTTTATTTAAGATTTAATTAAAGTAGGACAATTTCATAAATTACTTGAGCATATTAGAAAAATTTGCGGCATTAAAAAAGAAAAGTTTTAAAATACCGAAAAAATAAGTCTCATTTATCGGTTCCATAGATGAAGTCATGAAGTTATAACAATTTATTTAATCGACACTTCAGTGACATAGCTAGGTTGAGGCGTTGAGCACATTATCTCTCGTATTTAAATCACCCTTCTCACTAACGATCGAATTCTTTCAGACCTCTCCTTCGTATCTCAGTCGAGTTACCCAGTTGCAGGTATTGTGTTTTTCTCTTTTGTTGTTGTTTTTTGTTATGCGCGCCATTTGTTTGATGAAATGTCTCTGAGAAAAATTATTTGGGTATTGGTAAATATTAGGTTTGATTTTGTGGGTTTTTTTTGTGCTGGTTAATTTGCTATCTGGGGTTATTGAATGCTGTATTGAGCATGATCTGATGGAGATATTTGGAGAGTGAATTTCATTGTTTGTTAAATTGTGTGAGCAATTTGATTTTAGTATTGCTATCTTTTAGGTTTGATTTTCTGGGTTTTTTGGTGTTGATTATTAACGATCTGGGTTTTTCGAAAGGCGGGTTCAGCTTGATCTTAGGGAAGATAATGGAGAGTGTAATACCATCAGTTGTTAAACTGTTGGAAAAATTTGATTGAATATTTGTAAATCCTGGTTTGATTTTTGTGCGTTTTGTTAACTCTATCTAAACTTCCTCTTTCTTTTACTCCAAAACTCATGTAAACGAAAAGCACGCAATCGCTGACCTTCATCTTCTTGACTGCTCCAACAACCGGACACTCAACGACCGTCGACCGGCTCCCTTGCCCCAAATTGTGTGTAAGTTGTTGAAACCTTCACTTCGAACTCCCCAATTCCCAATTTGTAATCTACATTGTTCAGTTCAAGTTCTTTTTGATTGAAATGTGTCAATGTTGTTTCATTTCTCGATGTTTTATTGGAAAAAAGTTTATATCCACGCTGATTTCATTTGGGTAATCTACTTGCATAATACGTCTTTTCGATTATCTAGTTTTCAAATAAGAATGTGTAGGCCCAAGATATTCGCTACCCCAAACATAAAATCCGGACTTCCCCTGTATATTGCTGTAGCCCGTATATGACAAAATGGTAGAGAATGTGGGGAACATTCATGCATGTTGTTTAGTGATATCGGTGGTTGAAACTCAACCCTGTCTTACTAATTTATGGTAAGGTTTTGTAAATCAAATTGTATCACTGTTGCGTGCTTCAGTAGGTATAGTTGATGCATTTAGTGTAAATATATGTGAATTTTGTAAATAACCCCTTTTATGTATCATTTTTTACAAATAACCGCCTTTTAAGTTCACTTTTACAAATAACCCACTTAAATATCACTTAAACCTAAAAATCACCCCCTATTATTGATTATTCTAACGATTTTTATACAACCCGATCTATAGACGATATTACGACTTAAATTATGTAATATACCTAAATTAACCTTATTTATAACACTACCCACCCAACAACACACCGATTCATTCACTATCTAACTTAATCCTTACTTTCCAAATCAAAACATAAACCCTAAACCCCCAAATCAATTCTCAAATCAATCAATTAAAATCCAAATTTTCTTATGTCTAACTAGTTGAATTTTCTTCGTTCCTTCAAAGTAATAAGACAATTATATAGGTCTGTAGGAGTAATGAACAATTAGTGGTATATAGTTCTATTCAAATATTCAATGAGTGGTCTGATGACGGATGTCATAGTGTCACCATATTGCTTTGTAGGGTCTTTGCTTTGTAAGAACATATTGAACTCCATTGAATTATTAACCGCGCCTTTCAAAATAAGACTGTAGTGATTACAAGTATGGCTAAAAAAATGATACATATGATATCCAATAGACTAGACCTTGTTTACGCTACCACTAGCCAAATGTAATTCTTTGCTCAAGCGGCAGGTTTTACCTCAATGCATTTACATGTGCGTTTAAGAATAAAACAGAATAGAAATGTTGTAGAAAATTTGGGTTTTAAGTGATTGATTTGGAGTTTAGAGTTTATACTTTGATTTGGGAGGTAAGGATTAAGTGAGTTAGGGAATGAATTGATGTGTTTGTTGGGTGGGTAGTGTTATAAGTAAGGGTAATTTAGGTAAATTACACAATTTAAGTCGTAATATCGTCTATAGATCGGGTTTTATAAAAATCGTTAGAATAATCAATAATAGGGGGTGATATTTAGGTTTAAGTGATATTTAAGGGGTTATTTGTAAAAGTGAACTTAAAAGGCGGTTATTTGTAAAAAATGATACATAAAAGGGGTTATTTACAAAATTCACTAAATATATACATATTGGAGAACAAAGTTGACATGAGCATGTTCTATAGCTTGGATTTCGTTGCGGCTCGTGAGTTGCAAGTCCCGGTTAGTTTTTGTCCTATACAGGCTTTGTTTTTTCCATAGTCTCGTTCTCTAAAGCATCTTGAATGAAGTTAATGTGTGGATAGCTGTACATGGCAAATTAATTGGTTTCTCACAAAGAAAAACCTTTTAAGATTTAATTACCTTAATTCAATCTGTTATCTGTTATCCATGTTGATCCTCGTGGTCTCTATGCAAATCTTTATCGTTATTGATTTTTGAGTTCTTGCTGCAAATCTTTTACCCTAGTGATTTTCTAAGTTCTAGCTACAAATCTTCCTGTTTTACTTAGAAAAGCCAGTGAATTTACAGCTTCTTGACCCGAACTTCTAATTCAAGATTGCCATTTCTTGACGGCCGGTCTTGTATACCAACTTCGCTTTTTAAGCAAGTCCATTTTCTGAAGAGACATTTCATGGGTCCGCGGTGGAAAGGGAAGGGTTCAAAAGCCAAAGCAGCTGCAGAACCCATGTCAGACATAATTTTAGCACTTCAGTCATCTCTAACCACGTCAAAATGCAAGGGGCTGATATCAGGATGTAGTGTTCTTCTCGAAGCAGATTTGGAACAATCAACAATTTTGAACCGTGCTTGTTTCGGGCGGGCAATGATAACCAGCCAGAAGGTAAAACACTGGTATGAATTGGGTCTAGAGGAAGCTTTTTATTTGTACTACTCTTTGAAATGCTTGGACATTGTAGATCATGATAATAATGTGAAAAGTGATGTGGAGTTGTGGAATTACATGTGCTCAAAGATTGAAACTTTTCCCGAGTTTTACAAAGCATACTCACATCTACGGACGAAGAATTGGGTTGTGAGACCTGGATCCCAGTATGGTGTGGATTTTGTTGCTTATCGCCATCATCCAGCTTTGGTCCATTCGGAGTATGCTGTTCTTGTTTTGTCAGACAACAAGGGTAATTCCGGGCAACGGTTGAAATTATGGTCGGATTTACATTGCACTATCCGGCTTTGTGGTGGTGTTGCCAAGACACTGCTAGTCTTACATGTTCAAGGCAAAGGGAGTGAGATGGATTTCCCAGGTTGTTTGAAGAATTCTGAAATTAAAGAACAGACCATATCTAGATGGATACCAGAGCAAACTCGTGAACAAAATTCAAATGTTAAAAATCAAGGTGAAGCTAGCATCACATGAGCCTGTGTTTTCCTTATCGGGGAGGGAATGCAATGCACTAGCTGCAGTATTGGATGTAGCGCGCACAATTCAAATGGAGAGAGCGCGGTACATCTATCAAGGTTAAATGATGTCGACTCTGGTCAGAATCTGCCAGCTTACGCAATCATTGAATGAATCTGTTGCAACCTCCATGCTGTTCTAAGGAAGGAATTTGTTGGTTATGACAGCCTATGCATTAGGATTTAGGATTTAGGAGACTGACTTAATTATCCCCAGTATATTTTCCAGTTAATTTGCATACAAGTTAAGCTATACTATAAATAGCTGCTTTGATGTAATACGGAGTTTATGAATGAAATATAATTCGTCTCATTTCTTCTTGGTTATTTTCTTCCAAGAAATCAAGTGGTTTTCTCTTTTATTTGTCCAATGCATTTCTTTGTTAATACTATTCCTCAGTATTGAAACACAGGTACGTTTGATGATTCTCGTACCTGAAACACAGATGGTGGATTAAGGGGGTTGCAGTACACGGTCTTATCCGGAGGGATGCTGTCTCTGGGTGACATAATAAAATACACTGAAACTCTACTACTTCACGTCTTCACCAGTTCACCATACAAGAAGCATCAAGGGTTCAGTAAGTAATTTTGTTTTATTCAACTATATATCTCAAAGCTGAACAAGATAAACAATGACAAAAAAAAAAAAAAAGAGGTGCGAAACCATAAATGCAGCTGCAGCAGCTGCATGCCAAGACCAGCAAGAGGCTCATCCAGAATCAATAATTTAGGAGCTTCAACCTGAAACAAGAATACGATATTTATAGCAAAGAAAAGCAAAGAGAAGTGAGTCAGGATTCATAACAATAAATGGATTCAGTCAGCAGACATTGGACAGCATCGATGCAATTGCAAATCAAAGATGATGTTTTCTTTTTAATAAAAAAGGAAACGAAATGGTAGATACTAGATACCACCAGGTGCAACAGAACTATCCATGATACCAACTTTCTGTGGTGGCAGTAACTGAGCAGGATTATCCGGATATCCATGTCCATCCTCCCCATATTTCTGGACTAGAATGGATCCCCATGTTGGTTTGTTTAGCCCAGCAAGCAGCTGTTAAACATAAAATGTCAAAACAAAAATCACAAGGACAACAAAGTAAAGAGGTCACCCTTCTAAGTTGAACTGTTTATGTGCATGTTTGTGGGAAAAGAAAAGAAAATAAACCCAACCTGCAATAGTGTAGTGTTGTTTTCCCACTGCCACTTTGTCCAAATATTAAACCAAAACTGAAGCAAACAATCTTTCAAATTACGAAGCCAGTCTTCACACCATGCCCGCCCATATCGTATGTCCATTCATTAACAGATAACGCCCTCCTCTCGTGTTTTCGGCTCTTGCACTGCGTTATTTTTGTGTGTAGTCGCCAAAATCAAATTATCAATCCTCAATGGCTTCAACACCCAAACAAAACAAGCTCACATATATACCTTTTGTTACTATCTTTCCAAAATCGGATTTGGTAATCACGATTATACCCGTAACAACGGCGTGAATGCGTGATCAATCATTTTACACGCATCTCATTCATGACCTGCTAAGTAGTACTATCCTCCGTTTTTATATAATGTTCCCATTTGTTGAATATATGAGTGTAGTATTTTAATAAAATGGATACATTATATAAAAATGGAGGAAGTAATAGATATGTTGTTTTGGTTTTCAGTACCATGACACCATCTTGCCTACCCAAACCCAATACAAGTTAGTTACATGAGAAGAGTCTAATAAACAGAAATGGTAAATAATATCAACAAGGGGTGGTGGCGCAGTTGGCTAGCGCGTAGGTCTCATAGCTTCTGAGTAATCCTGAGGTCGAGAGTTCGAGCCTCTCTCACCCCATTTCTTTTTACCTTTTGTGTTTTTCCTTCATGATTTTCCGTCATCATTTCACCACATTATGCTTCCAAGTTCCACCAATGCTGCTTTGGTTTAAATTACGATTTTGAGTTGGAAGTATCAACGAAATCTCATCAAATCATCATTTTCATGGTTTTCTTGTCTCGGAATGCGAATAATTTACGGAATACTCCATAATCCATAGTTGGGTTGGGTGAATGACTGAATGTGTACCCCCTTATTAAAGTTAGTACATACGCGGCATACGTAGTATAAAATATTAAAAACTTCCCCATTTTGCTGGAAATGTTTAGGCTGATGTGCCATGAATTACGGATTGTTGCCTCTTCAGATTGGGATTTGGGAACTCTGTTACCACAATCAAAATTCCCTTATCAAATGGTGATGGAAAATCATGAAGTGAAAAACATAAAAAGTAAAAAAGTAATGGGGTGAGAGAGGCTCGAACTCTCGACCTCAGGATTACTCAGAAGCTATGAGACCTACGCGCTAGCCAACTGCGCCACCACCCCTTCGTTATTGGATTTGATGCTCCGTATCAAATGGTGCGGTTCTTACAAAGTTATTGGATTTTTATTGAAGTCAAAAACTCATATAAGACTGTTGTTGTATGTATAATTGTATAAGTGATTGTTTTGTAAGAGTATCTCATTTAGTCAATGAGATTCACTAACATGGTTGTATAAATACGTTAGTCTTACACGAGACTAATTATCAGCTAAAAGTGCTTCGAGTACAATCTTTAATTACGAGAACAAATCCAAATTAACAGATTATACTTGATATAATAAACCATGGAAACAAATTCAAGCCTCAAAATCTCCCATGAATTACAATTCAAATCATAAATTAATCAAGTAGCACAATTAACAACACCAATTACATCAAAAGTGAAGTAACCAACAACAACCCAAAGGACAACCACCCTGAAACTTCAGTAGCAGCATTGTTAGAATGCTTATGAGAATCGGCAGAATGTTCAGTGGTCGCGGCTGAAGGCGGAGGAGAAAGAGGATGAACAACAACCGATACTTTCATTCCGATAGAACAGCCACCCGTTCCACATATGAAGTAATACTTCCCTGGTTTTTTGAACTGTATAAAGTCCTTGCCATAAGTCCAATTACCAATTGCTCCTTCTGTTGTACAGTTATCGTATCCTGTCTTGTTCACTTCAAATACATTGTACTCAAATCTCTTGTACCTGAATGCTGCAAAAATCAATCACTCTCGTGTTAGACCACGTGACACCGGTAATAACATCGTCTTATACAAGAATTTGTGCATTTAAAAAAAAAAAAAAATTTCCAGAGTACCCTTACATTTTAAAAATTTTCTAACATTAACATACTATATGTTTTCATTAGTTATTATCCGTGAAAAATATTTTAATCAAAGGTAAACAAATGAGTGAGACGGGACGTAGAATGACGTACAAATGTAATCACCAACATAGAAGGTTTGATTGTGAGCCCAAGAAGTGTAGTTGATTCCAGGGTTCCAGCCTTTATTGGCGCCAACAATGTGGTCAGTAGCGAAGACCGGAGAGGCTAAAAAGGCGGTACCGACGACGAGGGCGAGGAAGGAGAAGATGAGGATAAGGAGAGGTGATGATGATGAGTTGGAAAACATGACCGTTGGTTAGTTTGTGCCCACACTCTGAGCTGGATTTGTTGTTGTTGGGGTCCGGAGGTATAAGTGCGTTGCTCTCTTTTAAGCTTGTTTTATTGGCTCTTGATGTTAACTGTCAACCACTTCCAAACAAACCGTTATATACACTTTACACTACCTTCGTTCCAAAATATCATTATATATATAAAAGCAAAATGTAAAACTACAGTTGTGGCGCAACCATGTTTCAGAATTAGGCTAATGAAGCTAATGAAGCTCTCTCATTCAACCTCATAATTTCAGTTTTTTTCGGCCAATAACGTGAATAATAATAGTCATGTCAGCTTCCATTAAATATCAACTTATTAATTAATATTCCAACCTTATAATTACTTAAATTTCTCTTTTTTACCTTATTTATCTTTTATTCTCTCTTTCCTAAATCTTATTTTATCTCACTTAATCATTTTCACCCCTTATATCTTTTTCTATTCTATTACTAAAACCTCCTTTATCGGAAAACTATAAGCTTACATTTTTTAATTATATTTTACGCTTTTCAAGTTATACGTCAAACTTTTAATATCAACTTGTTCTTATATATCGATGTTATAGATATAGTACTTTTTTATTTTTTTTTAAAGTATTTACATATACACCACATATATTACTAGTATATCTAACAACTTTAATTGATCATTTTCCGTCAAAACTAAAATTGAACAACCCGTGAATTTTCACGGGTGTTACGCTAGTTAAGCCATGTTCTTTCTGGCTTAATTTCAGCTCCTTTCAATTTTGGTTGGTTATATTTCGTTAAGTTTTATTTACGTTCAATCAATTTTTTTCACTTAATCTCTTCACAAAAGTAACTTTTAATTCAAATAAATTCACTCCACCTCAGTTCCACTCAATTTAGTTCAATTAAGCTCTACTCCAATTTATTCAATTCAGCTCGTTTCAGCCGAAAAGAACAGGGCCTTACTCTTTAATAACATACTCCCTCCGTTCAACTCCACTTCGCATGTATTTCTTATCGGTCCGTTCGACTCCACTTTACATGTTTCCTTTTTAGTCTATGTAATTGCCCGTTTAATCATTGTGCACTTTTCATATTTACAACAAATGGCATTGGGTATCCCACATTATGACACCATATATTCCCACGCAAATCCCCTAATTAATCCTAATCTACTTTTCACCTTTCCCAAGTGTCATTTTATTAATTTTTTATAACCTCCTTAATATTTGTGCATAAAGCAAACCCGGCGAAGTGGAATCGAACGGAGGGAGTAGTTTTTAGAATAAAACGGTTTTATATTCTAAAACTTTTCATTTTTATAAAAAGTTTATTCATTTAGTATTTGACTAGCTGACCCCAGTAACTTCCAGACGGAAGATTTGCTTTGAAAGCTTCATGAACTTGTGGTCTTTCTCCATTGCTTAAGTATTATCTGTCTTTCTTCAATATCTCTGTTTAACTCGACCCGACATAGCATTTTCTGTCAATCGTTTAGCACAGTTTATGCAGGAACCAAAAGCAACTCATTGGCAAGCACTAAAGTGTCTCGTTCGTTACATACACGACACTATCACTATGGGTATTCAATTGTACAAAAATACATCACTTGTTCTTCATGCTTACAGTGACGCAGATTGGGCCAGAGACAAAGGCGATTATGTCTCCACCTCAGGTTATATTGTGTATCTTGGACGAAATCCCATAGCATGGGCCTCCAAGAAACAATGCTCTATTGCGCGATCCTCAACCGAAGCCGAATTCAGAGCTGTGGCCGATGCAACCGTTGAAGTATTATGGGTCCGTTCTCTTCTTGCTGAACTAAACATCATTCCATCACTATCTCCGGTAATTTATTATGACAATCTAAGTGCAACTCATTACTCGGCAAATCCAGTTTTTCATTATCGTATGAAGCATGTCGCTCTATCCTTTCACTTTGTTCGGGAGAAAATTCAAAAAGGTCTGCTACGAGTAGAACATATAAATGGCGACGATCAATTTGCAGATATATTAACCAAACCCCTCCCACGCACCAGACTATTTTCACTTATTTCCAAGATTGGACTACATCAACGACCGTCCGTCTTACGGGAGCATGATAAGATACTCAATCAATCCAGTCCTAATTACACTCCTAATCTCACGCAAGTCAAAGGAGGAAATCAAGCAAATTGATTTACTGCATTCATTTGTATTATTTACTTACCTTCTATACAAAATATGCTATTATTTATCTTAGGATAAGAATCATATAACTGTATATAAATACCTACTTTGTAAGCTTGTAAAATCATCACAAATAATATTAATCACTTTATCACTCTGTTTTTTCTATAGTTAGTAAGGCATTGGAAGTGTGATATCTTTTTATCGTGCTGCGGAAAACACTAGTTGACCCTTGGTTGCAAGTAGGGATGATAGTGAGTCGGGTCCCCGACCCAGACCCTTAGGATCAGATCCTAATAGGTCGGGTGAGACCCGCTCGGATATGAGTCTTATAAAAAAAATTTGGGTCCGAGTCATAGTGTTGGAACTAGACCCTATCCTAGACCTGTATATTTATTTTAAAAAAACATACAAACGTCAATAACCCAAATAACACACATACACACGACCCGTATCAATTTTCACTAAAATACTATACGCATACCCAAATGGCAAATACCCATTAAGAAAATGAGGAAATTGATGAAAATGATAAACTTTGGTATTAGGAAATGATATAATTTAACGAAAAAATTGTTTAGCTAAACAAAAAAAAAAAACAGACTTTAGGGTAGACCCTACCCGGACCCGTCTGGGTCGCGTATGAGTCCATTAATTTCAAACCCTTTAGAGTCAGGGTCAGGTTTGGGTCCAAGGTATGTGACTGGAGTTCGGGACTTGTTGAACCCGACCGAACTCGACCGTTCCCAACCCTAGTTGCAAGAGAGACTTGTTGTATTAATTGTCTTTCGACTCTGTTTTCTTTAGTTCAAGCTTGTCCTCTAGTAGTGGTGAAGTTAAGATTCGAAGTCGACGAGTGAAAAAAAGTTTCAGCAAAGACGAACAAATAATGGTATAAAAAAACTTCGAAAAAAAAGTCGAAAACTTTAACTAAAACTTCAAAAGTTTCATCTGTTAACAGGCACGATCATCCAAGTGACATAATACACCAATTGAAGACGACACTATCCGTCATAAGGTGAAAATGGATAATGTTCTTTTTACAATTACAAATTCTCATTTGTGACGGCGATATCCGTCATAAGCTTATGACGGATACCGTTTTCTCTCATTAAATACTAGGGCAGAGTATGGATCGGGTATCCGATCCGAAACCCTACTTCGGATCGGATATCCGATCCGAAAATCCAAAATTTTAGTATCCATGATCTGTCCGAAATGTTCGGATATCCGAAATTTAGTATCGAAAACTATCCGAAAATTTCGGATCAGTTATCCGATATCCGAGATCCGATCAATGTAACTATATATTGTCAAAACTGTAATAAAAAAAAGTAGCGTAATAAAAATGAAAATGTGGGTCTGTGAATGTGGAATTGTTGATTATTGGTTTTGTTAATGAAAAGAAATTAAAATATACGGTTTTGTAGACGAGGGTTATTTACGGTTTTGTAAATGACGGTTATTGAGGGAGATGAAATTATTTAGTGTTATTTAATATTTATGGATCAAATCTCGGATACGGATCGGATATTACACGGATATCGGATATCCGATCCGATATTTGATATCCGATCTGATAACTTTCGGATATCGGATATCCAAATTTTTAAGCCAGATATCCATATCTGATCTGATATCCAAATATTTCGGATACGGGTATCCAAACCAAACCACTTTTCGGATCAGATATCCATTAATTCGGATCAGATACGAATCGGATGTCGGATCAATTCGGATCATCGGATTTTTTGCTCAGCCCTACTAAATACCCACTTTTTCTCTCTCTCTCTCTGACACTATTCATGTGGTCCCCTTTCTCCACTAACTCATTTTATATCCATTTTATCTCACAAAATATCCGTCACAAATGGTGACCCGTCACAAGCAAGACTTACTATTTTACAATATGCAAGTTGCAAATCAAGTTAGAATAAATGGAGCACCTCACTTGTCATACCACTTATGATATTGTGAGAAAAGTATTATCCGTTTTCAACTTGTGACGGATAATATCCGTCTTAATGAGACAAGTTGAACGGAATAACCGTCTACGAAAATTTAAATTAAATACATTATGTGGATAATGACCTACATGGGGATGCCCTATGGGCTATGGGCGGATGGGCCTATGATTTAGTGGCTCTAGTGGGAGTGATAATTAGCATTGGAGAAAGCCGATAACTAGCATTGGAGAAAGCTCACTTTTACTTCTTTTCATAAGCATGCCATAATCATATGATTAAATATTATTATGTGTATAAACAATGTCTAGATTATGTAACCATCACTCTACTTTGTTTAGAAATGTTATACATTTTTAAGTATTCCATTATAGTATTTAAATTATTTGAAATCTAATGGTTTAAGTTTATGATTTACTAATCTCTAAAAAATAATGATGAATATGAAAAACTTATTAAGAATGAAAATGTCAGATGGATATCCATTTTACCCAATGAATATGGATATGGATATACGGGAAAATAGTAAAAAGTACGGATATAAATTGGCGATAATCATTAGATGAAACTAAAATATGACTTTACATTAATAACGTCCTGATTATTTTCAGTAGTGTAACTTGGGAGGCAAGTAGGGGCACTCGTCCTATTAACGGTGGAAATTTTAAAAATTTTAGTTGAAATTTTCTAATATTTTTGAGTTACCCTTAAACCATTACTCGTGCGTATTAAGAATATCAAATCAAATCAGGCAAATGGTGCCGCAAAAGAACCACACCAACCCACCGAAAACATCACGCACTGTCGCGCTATTGTTAGAAATCATCAATACCTCTGGCCCAGCCGACCCGATATCGCCTCCCCAGTTAACAAATTAGCCAAATTCCTCACCCATCCCACCTCGAGTCATTGAACTGCTCTTAAGAGACTTCTTCGCCATCTAAATGAAACCTTACACCTCGGATTACATCTTACCAATTCTATTCCCCTTACTCTCTATACCTTTTGTGACGTCAATTGGGTCGGAGATCCCGAAGGCTATGTCTCTACCACATGCTCCCTAGTATACATTGGCGGCAACCCCATATCTTGGTCATCGAAAAAGCAGAAAGTCCTCTCCAGATCCTCCATTGAGGTCAAATTTAGAGCTATTGCTGATACAACCTCATAAATACTTTGGTTTGTCTTGGTATATAGTAAACTTGTCTGCACTCATACTTCCTCACCAACAACTTATTGTGATAATCTATCTCACTACTCGGCTAACCTAGTGTTCCACTCTCGCATGAACCACCTTGCTATCTCATTTCACTTCGTCTAAGAACATGTTCATCAAGGCTCAATTCGAATTCAGCGTATCAATGACAATGATTAACTTGCCGACACGTTAACAAAGCTTCTTCACAAGCCCTATTTCTTCGAACTCTCATCCAAGATTGATCTCCTTCAACGATCATCTATCTTGCACAGAAATGTTACGAATATCAAATCAAATCAAGCAAATGGTGCCACGAATCAAGGAATATAATTCTCCCCTACAATCAAGGAATTTGTTTACTCCATATATCTTTTCCATATTTGATACCGTATTCACACCCTTTAATTTGTAATCTATATTACATGAATATTTTATTTGATATACAATAATATAACCTTCAAAGTTCAAACTATACTTTTTACAGTTTAGTTGTTCTCACTGAAATTTTTCACCCGCGTCGAAGTTAATTTCAAAATCCGCCACGAATCATTGTCATTCATAAATAGGATAAGGTGTTATCCCCTAGTAATAAACTAACAAAGAGTCTTACTTGTTACGGAGCTGAAAACGAATATTAATTCTCTCACAATAAGACACTGGGATGAAATGAATCATTATATACGTCGTGTCATTTGCATTTTGTGAGAGAGACACTATTCGTGTTCAACTTGTGACAGATAGTGACGTCTTCAATGAGAATTTGTGATGAACAATGCCGTCTTCAGCTTGTGACGAAGAGTATCGTCTTCAACTTGTGACGGATAGTGTCGTCTTCACTGAAAATTTGTGATAAACTAAATGCATACATAAATTCTCATATGTGACAGATATACCGTCATAAAAGAGACATGAAATGTATAAGCACTATTGTGCAACACAAATTCTCATTTGTGACGGTGGTATCCGTCACAAGCTTGTGACGGATACCGTTTTCTCTCATAAAATACTCATGAGAGGTGACTGGCAAAACATATAAAGGGTGTCCACCTTGTGCCCTCTTCCTATTTTGTGAGAGGTTACAAGCTTGTGACGGGATAATCCCATCACAAGCAAGACCTGCTGATCGTGCAATGGGCATACTGATTCTAGGCAAATAGGTTCCCGTCGCCCCCACCCACATGCATTTGCCACATATTTGGCCATTCGGGGACCGATGAATACACAAAAGTAGATAAAATTCCTATCAATTTAGCCATTTAGGCAGTATTTACAAATTAATGTGCATTAGTAAGCCCCTAGGCATTAATGTGGTGCACAAAACTTTTAGGCTTTGTTTGGATTGAGAGAATTAGAGGGAAAGAAAGGAGAGGAAAAGGGAGAGATTTATTTTCCTTTATTTGGATAAATAATTAAGGGAGGGAATGAAATGAGAGAGGAAGGAAATGGGGGATTGTAATTTATCTTTTTTAGAACAAACAAAAATCTCTCCAAGGGAGGCAAGATTTAGAGAGAAAACTTCATTTGAACCTTCATTTAATTATGCAAGTCATATTTTCTTGGATAATCTCACTCCATTATACCATCCCCTTCCTTCCTCCCCTTCCATTTCCATCTCATCAATTTTGTTATCCAAACAACCTCAATTCATTTTCCCTCACCTCCCCTCCCACTCCCCTCACTCCCCTTCCCCTCCCTTTCCCTTCTACAATTGTATCCAAACGGAGCCTTAGTGATAAAATTAAAGACTTATTTCGTGCGTATTCAGAATTGATATCTCATTCATCTGTGGTGCACAAAACCTTTATATATATATATGGTATATTATGGTGTGTGTATTTATGTAAGAATTAAGGACCTAATACAATAATATACGTAGACAAATTATTTATAGTAAGTCTTGCTTGTGACGGTCATCAGTTATGACGGATATTTTGTAAGATAAAATGGATACAAAATGAGTTAGTGGAGAAAGGGGATCACATAAATAGTGTCGGAGAGAGAGAAAAGGTGGGTATTTTGTCAGAGAAAACGGTATCCGTCACAAACTTGTGACGGATACCGTCGTCACAAATGAGAATTTGTGAATTATTTATTGGGTAAATATTGTGTTTATGTGCTATCTATTAAGTTAAGCCTAAATATAAGGTGACCCACTACGGTATATTAAATACGAGCTTATTTACGTCTTAAAAAGTATGAGTCTGACTATTATCTAAGTGTTATACCCATTAGGTTTTCTAATGCACGATGGACGCATTAGACTAAAGAGACTATATATAGTCACCTAGGGTTATGGTCCCTAATAGCACATAATAACCTAATCTCCCCGCATCCTATCAGTAAAGAGATCCTGTCGGTATGACCTAATCCGCATACCGTCACTCAGACGGTTCATCGCAACCTTTTGTCAGGTAATCAGGTACGCTTCCGTATCTAGTCTTTACCGAATAATTTAATATGAAGTTTATGGCTATTAATTATATGAATAAATCTAACAAGTGGTATCAAAGCCACCTTTATAATAAATATTTGGGAATGATTAAATCGTGATTCATGTAATTTGGTATGCATGCCGGCGCCTTCGCTCCTGTTTACGGCTTCACGTTTCGTCAAGATTTAAGTTGGTACTATATTTATTGAATTTGTCTCATGTTTGATTGAATTCTTCGGTGGATATAAATTACTCCCTCCATTCAACTCTACATTGTACATATGGTTTATGCACAACTATTAAGAAAACCATATTATAGTATTAAAAGTACAAAAAATGGATATAAAGTGTTTTGGATTATGTGTAATTTGTATAGAAAAAGTGGGCCCTAGTAGTATTATAGTAGCTAAAGTACAACCGAATAAGGAAAGATGTAATGTGGAGTTGAATGGACGAAAAAGGAATACATGCAATATGGAGTTGAATGGAGGGAGTACTAATTAAGGTCATTACAATGTGACTTGTTAATTGTTATGACGTATTCTATGACTTTGGGTTATTTTTGTGAAGATATATGCACCACCATCATTATTAATTGTCAGAATATATACATAGCGTTCGCATCTACTCGTATGCTTTGATTATGTATCTGGTATAACTACTTCTATTTATGTATGGCGTATGGTTTGTCTTTTGTATTTTACTTTGGATATTGATAAAATTTGACTTGTAATTAGTATAAGTTGACATGAAGCTGATAAAAGGGATATCTGAATTTATGTTGTTTTTGGTATATTATGATTACGGTTCTGGTTTGATGATCTGGGAATTTGATTTACTCGTTAGTTGTCTTACAAGTAAATTAATAAGGTATAACAAGTGGAAATTAAGGATATATATTTGTATGGTATGTTAAGTATACAGATTTATACGACTAAGGAACTATCTTAAGTATAGTTTTGTATATCACTAAAGGTAAAGTCACTTGTCAATTATTATAGACTTGTTTTTCAGATTTAATAACTAGTTTTAATCTCGTGCACAAATATGCACGGGTTAATTTTCAAAATATGACATACGAAACGTACATATAATTCATGCTATTTGTTTCGGTAATCAATCAACTAAATGTGGATGCGTAAATGAAAGTTATTTCAAATACTCGTAATAGTGTTTTATAGAATGAAATATTACCGTCAGAGTTATACCTTCCTTGTGTTTTATTTGACATATATCGTAAAATTCCTTCCTTGTGTTTTATTTGACATATATCGTAAAATTCCTTCCTTGTGTTTTATTTGACATATATCGTAAAATTCCTCCATTTAAATAGAGAATAAAATAAAGAAAAGATAAAAAAAAGCCAAGGAGAATGAAAATACACATATAAAAAATAAATAACGTCCATTGCTAAAAATAAAGCTTAATTAATAGTTGGTCACTTTAATAAATATCCACTCATAAAATGTTACCCATCAAATAATGGTTACACATTTTCTCATAGAAATTGTTACCTAATTTATAACGAAAAGAACCCGCTTAATATATTAAAATGTTTTATTGTTTTCGTTTATTTTTTTTCCAAAATGATTTTAGAAATTTAACATTTTAATTTTATTTCACTTTCCTAAAAGAAATTTAAAATAGTAATTTTAATAACGAAAATATTTAAATATACTCATTTTAACTTATTACAGGTTTCTTAAAAAGAATTTAACTAATAAATCCAATAATCCAGTAAATTGTAACAATATAGTGCTCATTTTTTTCATTTTCTAAATTGTAGTGAATTTTATAAATCTAGTAATTTTAAAAATTTTCAATATTTTAAATTATGTTCGTTTATTAAATTTATAGATCTATATTTTTTACTATGTTAAAATATTTATTTCATCTTGTAAACAAATATTTATTATATTTAGAATATTAATTTTTGTTAAGAAAGTATGCGATATTTTTAATGTTCTATTTTAAAAAAATGTTTATTGTTTATATTTTATTTGATCAGGTATGGGCGAATCTATTATATCCATAATATTATTTATTAATTTGTACTATAATTTGTACTTTAATTTTTTATTTTGTTAATAAGTATGCAAATTTTCCCTTTTTATATATGCATATAATATGTTTTTGTATATGATTAGATGTAAATTTAAACACGTTAACATAAAAAGATTGAAATTATAAACATGGGAGGAAAGAGAAAACAAATAACAAAAAAATGAACGTGGGGCTTATAACAAAAAAAAAATTTACACCTAAATATTAGGAACCAATAAAAAAGCTTTAAAAGCTATTCTTTTATAGTATAAGGATTTAAAAAAATGTTTATTGTCTATATTTTATTTGATCAGGTATGGGCGAATCTATTATATCCATAATATTATTTATTAATTTGTACTATAATTTGTACTTTAATTTTTTATTTTGTTAATAAGTATGCAAATTTTCCCTTTTTATATATGATTAGATGTAAATTAAAACACGTTAACATAAAAAGATTGAAATTATAAACATGGGAGGAAAGAGAAAACAAATAACAAAAAATGAACGTGGGGCTTATAACAAATAAAAAAAATTTCCACCTTAATATTAGGAACCAATAGAAAAGCTTTAAAAGCTATTCTTTTATAGTATAAGGATTCTTTGGGCTGATACTGTATCATTTTCAAATTTCTGATCCCCAAAAATGGCAATAAAATTTATTTTTCTTAAGCTGATACTGTATTCTTGTTTTATTTTTATGATGGTATTACTGTAATGTGATTTTTTGATAATATCGGACGATTTTTTGTGCAGGGTTTTTTGTTTTTTTCAGTATACGGGATTTTTATATATTGTATCGTTGTATATAGTATTTAATCTTGTTTGAAATTTTAATTTGTATTTTATTTGTTGGAAAATAAAATAAAATTTAATTTTAGGATTGATTATTTGTGCAGTTTGTAATTTTTTGTGTGTTGGGTTTTATTTCTGGATTATCGTATTTTATGGAATTACGGATTAAAATTAGTTACGGACAGAAACGATTAAGAAAATAGAAATAGAAATAGTAATCAGGTAATATTAGAATACAGAATTGCGGATTACGGATTAAAATTAATTACGGAACAAAATACGGAATTATGGACGGATTAAAATTAATTACGGAACAGAATACGAATTATGGACAGATTAAAATTAATTACGAAATAGTACGTAATTACGGAATAGAGGGAATATATATGGAATAGAACTGTTTCTGATCAGAGAAATTAAATCAAAGTTGAAAATGGTGGGGCCATAGTTCCCCTAATATCAGGAACCAATGAGAAGGCTAGAAAATCTATCCCTTTTATAGAGATAGATTAGCCATTTGGATTTATAATAATGGGTCTAATATTTTAGGTTGTTTGATCGACACAATAAGTTGCCAAAGTAACCTCTATTGTGTAAGTTGAATAATTTAGATATTATGACTACGATGTATGGCTGAGTTTCATGCGGATAATGGTCGACCCAAGGAAGACTATTATTTGGCCAAAGTTTAGTCATGCTCGTGGTGGTAAATATGTAACAATTATAAATTTTCCATGTGAAAATTAAGTCGGCCCAAAGGAAGGCTTAATGTTTGACAGGAGTTTATTGTTAATATTTAATCACTACACCAAGATGACCACTTACAAGTTAATTTTATGTCCAAAGACTAAAGTTAATGTTGTGCTATGTGTCTTGTGATGATGGAGATGCCAATATTGAATCTGAGAATCAAGTTAAGGGAGTGTCTTTATGTTTCTGACACTCATAAGGATGCACATACAGCTTTTATGGTGAATAAATTCAATTCTTTGGTTTAGTGTGTGTAATTCATGCGAATAATGGTCGGCCCAAAGGAATGCTATTATTTGGCCGAATTGCATGTACACGTTGGGTAATAAATATGTGACGATTATTCGGTATTTGCATGTGTGTACTAAGTCGGCACAAAGGAAGGCTTAGTATTCGACGTGAGTTTGTTGTGAATATTTGATTACAATTATTTAAAGAATAGTGTTTGTGCCTAGATAATATTTATGTTTAATAACTAAATATTAATTTTGCAACGACACTTTAATTATTTGAATTTATTCAAAACAGAAGAATATCATTTTGTTCATTCAATTTGACATTTATGGTTATAATATCTGTTATGTTCAGTTGCATTCTTGATTCGGCTGAAACCATTTATTAAATGAATGGTAAAGAATGCAAACATTTATTTCGAAATGCGATAGTCATAACATTGTTTTGAGAATGTGTAATTGCTACTCATAAGGACTAAAATTGTTGGGAAATATGTCCTCAACAATAGTGCGATCACGTAATTAAATCTCATAACGAGAATGCGCAAGGGATGATACGAATTATTAGTCAACTGACCAACATTAATCGGTAATGATTGGCTAGCTAGAGTTTGACATTACTGTCGTATGACGGTGGTGGTCAGTTGATCCCTTTAGGTCACACCTTTAGGACAATTCCCTTAATTGATAGAATGATCAAATGTATATTGATACGATTTGATCATATTCCTTAAACTCGTATATCGAGAAAATAGAGGTTAAATCTTAATGTAAGATTTATGTTTAAAATTGAAACGTGTCAATTGTTAAACATTAAACGATATTTTATCATATCGTTATTAGAATGAATTGGGATGAAATTAATACAAAGGTTGTAAATCGTATTGACGATAAATGATCATTTTACATTAGTAATTTCGAATTACTTATTAATTGAATAAATATGATTTATTTAATTATGTACAATATTTATAGGATAAATATTTATATGTTCTAAATGTACTAAAGTATTTTATATCTTAATGACATATAAGATGTCACACTTTATACAAATTGTACATCTGACAAATTGTAAAATGAAGTCCATATTATGGACTAAATGGACGGTTAAGAGGAGATGGTGGCATGGGTGATTAGTGTGTTAAATACACTATAATCATATGTTAGACATATGCCTTGAGAACACTAAACCTAGTAACCACCCTAGTGTCATGAGAATGCAATTGTTCCCTTTTTGACACTCCCTATGGCCGGCTCCCCTTCACCCTATGTTGCATGCTTAAGCAAATTAAATGGTCTTAATTCAAATGAGCATGCTTAGGGTAGATATATATATATATATATATATGATATATCACATTCATTCCTTCTTCTTCTTAGCCCTAGCCGAAATTTTGCCTAAGTAAGAAGATTTTATTTAACCTCTAATACTTATTATAAGATAATAAAATTTATACTATAAGTAGTATTCAAATTACATTCTAATAAGAGTGATTAGAATATTAAGGAAGAAATCGATTCCTAGTCTAGCACAACAAAGGTATCGGTTCATTGAGGGATAGTCTTGATGCATCTTTAAAGGAGGTATTCTAATTTGGGTACTTGGAGGATCATCCTTGCTAAGCTTGGACCGTGTGTAAGGGTTCGATTTCTCCCTATTCCGCATATATTAGCATGCATAAGATCTTATAAACGAGTTTATTAATATGTTAATTAAAAGTTAATTAAAGGTTTATGTTAGTATGACTAAAAATTAGTTTATGAGCAACTAATAAAACCTAACAATTGGTATCAGAGCAAGGGGTTGTTTGCATGCTTTCCGGTTATGTTTTTACGGAGTTATAGAGATAACAAAATAAAACTTGAAATTT
Source organism: Silene conica (assembly GCA_029255685.2). Lineage (NCBI taxonomy): Eukaryota > Viridiplantae > Streptophyta > Magnoliopsida > Caryophyllales > Caryophyllaceae > Silene > Silene conica. Next base: position 75,447,861 of record CM055311.2, read on the forward strand.
TCGTTTAATATATGATATGCACGAAATTAATTTAGCATGAATACCTACAGTTTTCTAAAATGTTTTAGAATATTTGGAATATATTTTGCATGAATATTGTTTATTGGTACTTAAATCTCGGATTTTATTGTTGTTTTAATGGTTAAAAATGGTTATTTTTGGGAAAAATAGTTAAAATAAGCTTCTGGCTGAGATTTTTCAGTATGATATCACATGTATTTTCTATAATATGAATATGAATTTTCGTAAATTATGGACCTTTAAATCGTGTGATATGGATTTTAATGGTTAAAATGCAATAAGATGAATATAAATGGGTTAAAATAGTTATATTATGAATTTGACTATAAAAATTTATGAGGATGTCACATGCAATATTTAAAATTTATGTTGAATTTTCCAGAAATTTATCTCAAATATTGCAATATTATAGATTTTTAATGTAAAAATCGGGTAATTAGTGACATAATTTCGACTTTAATAGTTTAAGTTGGAATTTGGCCATAAAATTTTAACACGATGTCATATATATTATTTCCAGCATGTATAAAATTTTCGAGAATTTTATCTTATTTTATGCTTGAGAAAAAATTTTAAAGGTTAAAATCGTACGATATATGACGTAAATCGTTAAAATTTGCAAATGTTGTTAAAATGGCCGAAATATATAACCCATATTAGTCATATATGATATGTTCATCATGAAAATTATCTTGGGAGCCAAAAGTTTCAGATTTGATTTGATTTGATTTAATTTTATTTTGTTAAAAGTAGCATTTAAAATTAAAATAAAAGGAGTCTTTAATTTAAAGTTTCGGCTTGGGCAGTGTGTAATTTATTTTTCCTGTCCATTTTGTGTTCTTAAAGTGTTTTGGAAAGTGTAAAAATATTATTAGTATTTATTTTGCATTTATGAAGTTAATTATTGAATTTTCCGACTTAAAATGCTCGTTTTACGTGTTATTTTCGAAATAATGTTAAAACCGTGTAAAATACTAATATTTTAACTTTCTGAAAATTTTAAGAACATTCTGGATTTTTCAAAATTTGAATTTTGAATTTTCGAAATTTTAATGACTCTTTTGAATTTTATATTATTTTTCCCGTAAAACCGAGTAATACCGATCAATATTAAAACAGATTAAGTTAAGTCATGTTCAAAGTTTGAGTAAGACTAAATTTTGAAACCTATAAGAGTTAGGATGATTAACTTAAGGATGAAAACCGTTTCATATAATGCATAGTGTTGTTAACCGTTAAAACACGCGATTCCATAAACCAAGGTTTACGATAACTATTTAAATAAGTATTTTAAATAGGACGATTTGGCTTAGGGTTTGCATGTTAATTCATATTTATATAAGCATTGCATTTTTATATTATGAATGTCATGATTTATTTTTACGTAATTTTGGGAATTATGTAATTTACTTAGTATGGCCTTAGTTTTTAAATCGGTATTTCCCGTAATGTAAGGGGTTACCGATTCGGTTGTAATTTTGTGATCTCGTATCACCCAATTGTAATTTATTTCTATTTTATAATGTATAAAGTAGACTAGAAAAGTTGTAATATTTGTAAAATCCGGAGTTCCTTGAAGACGGTGCCATTCGGAAAGGAGTTCCGATCAAGACGGTGTTTACCTCGAAGTGCGTGCCGCGTGAAGTTCAAGGGACCAAAGGAGTTGGTTTCCGAATTTGTACTTTGTTATTTCTTTTCTAGGAAAGGCCATACTAGGGTTTATTTATGCTTTTATTTTTGCTTTTTATATGTTTGCATGCATAGCCAAATCGTCATACATCGTATCATGCATTTTTCGACCTAGTCGACCTAGTCTTTTATTTTATCGATAATTCACCGACTTAGTTCACTTAAACGGAGATAGATAATAATTTGACTAGATCTCTTACATATAAATATTGAGACTTAGCCTTACCAAAAAGTACGGACCCATGAATCCCTTCTTCACAAAAACGTAGGCTCGGCTACACCGGGGTACTAAAATTGTCACGTTGGGTAAGTGGGGTAATAAGATTACACCTTGAAATTTGGTTGATCTCAACGAAAGTATTCGTAACCGTAGTTGCAATAAGTTCGGGCTAAAGATAATTTTAAGAAAATTGTCGACCGAGAGTTCTAAGAGTAGAACCGATTAAAGGGTTAATCCACCAAATTATACTGATACGGGTTGAATCGGCTACACCGTGCCCGGATTAGTATGGGTTTGGGTCTCGGGATTGTTTACTTAATTGGGTAAGAGATCATTAAGTAAATATATAACTAAACTTGTTAAAGTTTTTAGTTTAAATTATGAATTTAAAAATGATGTTGTTTTATTTCCTTTTATTATTGTAGTTTAATTTTCAACATCGACAATGGCAACCAACGCTCCACCTCTCACTAACGTATCATGGCTTCGATCCTTTATGGATCGTTGCAAACTCGATAAGCATGGTTCAAACTTTAAGGATTGGGATGCGCAATTACTTTTGGCCGCTCAAGGTGACGATAAGAGTCGTTACCTAACCGAAGCCGCTCCTCCCGCTCCAACCGCTCGTTCCGCGGTCGGAACTCGTGAGGCCTATGAAGCCTACATGAAAGAGTCTTCCGCTCTTAAAAATGTGCTAATATTCTCCATGGAGCCGGATCTCCAAAGGAGTATGATAAAGTTGACCACATCATATGAAATATACACCAAGCTTGCGACCATGTTTTCGCAAACTCCAAGGGTGATTCAATATGAGGCGGCTTCCGCCTTCTTTGACATTACATTCAAGGAAGGGCAAAAGATAAGCCCTCATGTGCTCAAACTCGTTGAGCTCGCGGAGACTCTAAAAGCTCAAAATGTTGATGTTCCCGACTCTCTTATTATTGACCGAGTTCTTCACTCGCTCAATAAGGTTAAGGCGTATGCTCAATTCCGGGTGAATTTCAATATGCGAAACCAAGAGACCACGTTGGAAGAGTTGCATAAGATGCTCGTCCAAGCCGAGAGGGACATGGGACTTCATGAAAGTTCCACCAAGGATGTTTTGAACATCGAAAAGAAAGGGAAAACGAGCTTCAAAAGAAATGCCTCTAAAGGCAAGGGCAAGAAAACGTTCAAGCCCAAGGCGACCAAAGAAAAGACCTTTTCGAAAGGCGCTTCCACCTCGTCTTCTAAAGAGCAAGACAAGTGCCATTATTGCACGAGGATCGGTCATTGGAAGAGAAATTTCCCCAAATACTTAAGCGATCTCAAAAATGGGAAGGCAACCGCCGTAGGTAATAATTCTCGTGTATAATTCATGTCATTTATCAACTTATGTATAGTGATATAAATGTGTTGATGTTTACCCTTTTTAATTGTTTTAAAGGGCCACCTCCGAATAATGATAAGGGCAAGGAGAAGGAAGCTTGAAGTTCCTTTCTTGGATGACTATGGTAGCATCCAAATGATCGAAGACTAGAAGAGCTAGCCTCTAATTTTTCATATCGTCTTCTTTCATATTTTGCATTTATTTATGGAACAATTTATTTTCTTGTAAGACAAGGATTAAAATCCTAAAACAATGGTTGTAGTTTTGGATATTGGTGACTTGGTTTTCAACCCGAGTCACTACTTTTGTTCTTAATCAATATTTTGATTTCTCAAATAAATTGCATTCCTTGTTTAAACATGAATAATGGTGATTTAATCACACAATAAAAATTGATACGATCAAGTATAATATAATCAACGTGTTGATTAAAACGGAGAACTACACCCCATGAGATACCTTCAATTAAAATGAGACTATATCAGTTCATTATAAGATTTTCATTTTAAGTGAAAATGAGAATGTATTCATCACACCTATCAAACTTCAAACATTCAGATACATTGGTTAATCGAAATAGCTATCCTTAAACAAATAAAGGTTATTGTTAGAAGGATAGAGTGGGAGAAAATATTTCGCTCGCAAACCAATGATGAAAATAAAGGAAGGATCTTAGAGAAGATTCCTTACTTGGGAGTCTTAAGAAGAGCCCTAAATGATTTGAAGAAACTACGAGAGGACACTGAAGAAACTACGGGAGGACACTCGAAGAAAAGTTCTTTATGTTCATTGTTTCATAGAGAGGAAACATGAAACCCCGTATGAAATCGGAAGGAAAACGGCTCCTTAATAAATGATTTTTCTAAGTTTATAAGATAAAAGAGAAGAAATCATCTCAATCCTCTCAAGTTAGTTATAAAGAAATTATCATGTCATTTTCGTCTCGAGGAAACGAAGACATGATAAGAAGGTAATGATTGATTGAATGGAAACAGATCACTATAGGGATAGTGATAGTGATAATGATTCAAGTAATAGTTTAACATGCGAGAAATGAAAGGTTCATTTAAGATATCGAGAGATATTGATTTAAGTAGGAGCGATTTTCATTAAAAGAATTAAGCCTACCATTTAGAGAGAATGGGTGATTCTTTAAGGTGTAAAGAATAAGAGGTTTGAAATTCTAGATGATAATTTATATCATAAGATGATGGAGCTTACGGGAAGGTTTATTATATGGATAATAAAAGGTCGCCCACTAGAAGTTAGAATGGTTGGATACATTATTCATAACGATGAATGAAACCATTATCTAAATAGCCAAGACGAGTGAAAATTATTAAAATGATGAAATCTTAAATAGACTACAATAAAGTTTTCAGTACATAAGTGACTGTATATCGATACGTCACAAGTTATAAGATAACAGTGGGAGCTTTCCTCCGGAAAGGAAACTCAAAATCTAGAAAGAGTTCTAGAAATGTACTCAAATAGAATCATATTATACGGGATAATATGAAAATAAAGGAGACCAAAAGTTGTAAGTTTTGCTATCATGAATAAAGGTTATTCGCATGAATAAAGGTTATTTGCAAAACACTAATACAAATAGATGATTGTGCATCAAAAAACAATGTAATAGTGTTGACTATTGTTGCATGACAACATCATTTGAGTTATGATTAACTCAAAATGAAAGATACTTTGTCAGAATCCAAATGGGTTGTATGAGACAATATTGAACCCCATAAGTGAACTGGATTGACTTAGTATGGCCCCTAGCCGCTTACATGAGGTGACATCTCGAAGCGACTAGAGTGTGAGGCGATTGATGGCAAGTTCAAGTGCCATAGAGTCATATGTGATGACTAGTCGATCACATAGGCAGACTGTAAGAGACACTCTGTCGGGCAATGTGACCGCTTATAGAGTTCTGGAAATTTTATAGCCGGGTCGTGGAGCTGCTATAGTATTCTTGTGAGTCAATTCTTAGACTAAAGACTACTCTCTCAAGATGGTACAGTTTAGGCATAACTTTGATCCATTCTCTACGACTTTTCTTAACTGGAGTCAAATGGGATTGTTTTGGATTGTGACTAACTGTGACTAGTTGAAGGAAGTAGTGCGATGGAAATTGTCCACCCCTTGTCAGGGTTGTTCAAATCTCAGGGCCACTCGAGGAGAAGTTAACTGGAAATGCGTGGCCACGCTCGGAAGGTATCTATGGTAGATAATTCCGGTCAGACAGTTATTCTCCAGATCGAGGAAACCACTCATGATATGATCGAATGCAAGTACGACCTTAGAGAGACACCTTGCATTGAGTGGGAGATTGTAATAGGACAAGAGAATTGGTGACGCACACTTGTCGAGGACAAGTGGGAGATTGTTGGGAAATATGTCCTCAACAATAGTGCGATCACGTAATTAAATCTCATAACGAGAATGCGCAAGGGATGATACGAATTATTAGTCAACTGACCAACATTAATCGGTAATGATTGGCTAGCTAGAGTTTGACATTACTGTCGTATGACGGTGGTGGTCAGTTGATCCCTTTAGGTCACACCTTTAGGACAATTCCCTTAATTGATAGAATGATCAAATGTATATTGATACGATTTGATCATATTCCTTAAACTCGTATATCGAGAAAATAGAGGTTAAATCTTAATGTAAGATTTATGTTTAAAATTGAAACGTGTCAATTGTTAAACATTAAACGATATTTTATCATATCGTTATTAGAATGAATTGGGATGAAATTAATACAAAGGTTGTAAATCGTATTGACGATAAATGATCATTTTACATTAGTAATTTCGAATTACTTATTAATTGAATAAATATGATTTATTTAATTATGTACAATATTTATAGGATAAATATTTATATGTTCTAAATGTACTAAAGTATTTTATATCTTAATGACATATAAGATGTCACACTTTATACAAATTGTACATTTGACAAATTGTAAAATGAAGTCCATATTATGGACTAAATGGGACGGTTAAGAGGAGATGGTGGCATGGGTGATTAGTGTGTTAAATACACTATAATCATATGTTAGACATATGCCTTGAGAACACTAAACCTAGTAACCACCCTAGTGTCTTGAGAATGCAATTGTTCCCTTTTTGACACTCCCTATGGCCGGCTCCCCTTCACCCTATGTTGCATGCTTAAGCAAATTAAATGGTCTTAATTCAAATGAGCATGCTTAGGGTAGATATATATATATATATATGATATATCACATTCATTCCTTCTTCTTCTTAGCCCTAGCCGAAATTTTGCCTAAGTAAGAAGATTTTATTTAACCTCTAATACTTATTATAAGATAATAAAATTTATACTATAAGTAGTATTCAAATTACATTCTAATAAGAGTGATTAGAATATTAAGGAGGAAATCGATTCCTAGTCTAGCACAACAAAGGTATCGGTTCATTGAGGGATAGTCTTGGTGCATCTTTAAAGGAGGTATTCTAATTTGGGTACTTGGAGGATCATCCTTGCTAAGCTTGGACCGTGTGTAAGGGTTCGATTTCTCCCTATTCCGCATATATTAGCATGCATAAGATCTTATAAACGAGTTTATTAATATGTTAATTAAAAGTTAATTAAAGGTTTATGTTAGTATGACTAAAAATTAGTTTATGAGCAACTAATAAAACCTAACAAAAATATCATGTGGATTCACGTGATTTGAGCTGTATACATACGAAATGCATGTTTAATGATTATCTAAGGCGAAATTAAGGAAATATTTAAGGGCATTGTTCAGTTAATTCAGAAGCTGCACAAGTCAAACTTAAAACAAACATAAGGTTAGACTTTTTTTAGTGTTAGTTTGTTAAGAGTTTTGATACATAAGGTAAATCTAGCAATTTTTTGTTAACGCTTGGCGTGTCGGTTAAGTTAGCCTTCTCATTGGATTTGTCTAAGGTTATTTTTTATATCCAATCATGTTTGATGTGTGAATTTGGTTTTTCGCCCACATAAGTATATTGATGCAAGTGTAACTAAGATGTAAGAGCCAATTGATGATGAAAGATTTTTCTATTTGGGGCAAGTCGATCATCCTCTGAGTTTTAGATAGTCAACTATTTTAGTTATCATTAATGACTTGTCCTTTTATTTGAATTTGGAAAGCACTTTTGTATCACCCTTTAGGTGAAAAAAGATTATTTTTCGTATGAACAAATTTGGTTCTTTGTCCATTGAGAAATAATCAATTTTGTTTTTCCTGATTCAAATAATGGTGAATCCATCATTTTTGATAACTATGTATAGTTTTAGATTTTTATCTCTTTCAAGTAATTTTGCATTAATGTTTAGTGGATATAAAAAAAGACAATTTCTTTTCGGCATGACGCATTAAAAGCAAAATTAATTTTGTGTCAAAATGGAATTGTTGGCCATTTCCTTCAGATATTCATTTTTTAGGGGATAAAGATAAATATAAGCGAGATTAGATATCAAATTTATTTTCCGATGTCTTATTACTAACATATACGAGCAGATGAACCATTTTATACTCTAAGTATTAGTGGTTTAAATCGTAATGTTAATTTGTAGATGAAATTTAGCATGGATATCTAAATCCCATTTATGAGAAGTTTTTTGAGTTCTTGACGTTTTCAGTAATATTTGGGATAAATTACAAATAACCACCACGTATTTACGTATTTTTACAAATTACCACCACGTATTTGTTTTTTTACAAATAACCCCCAGACTTTTACGTATACTCCCGATCACCACTGTATTTTAATCCCGATTCTTCTTTTTCTTATTTTCCGTCTTATTAAGTAACAATTTACGTAAAATATATATATTACCCTCCCTAATTAAATAATCCCACCCAAACTAATTACACATATACATAAAGTAGAGTAACGTTCATCCAATTTCCCAAAAAACTTCAAACCTTAAATTCAAAAATCCCCAAATCAATTTCCTGAATTCCATCCAAAATATGTTGTTTGTACTTATTCTAGAGTAATCGGTCATCCAAAACAAATTCGTATTGGTACGTCATATTTGTGAGAGTACTCTTTGTACGACAAAAAAGTTCATTCGTATTCCGGCCTCAGAGATCTCGTTGGGATAGTTGTTTAATCAATAAAGGGGTCTGCCCAAGCAAGAGTCGGCATATAGTGTCCTTTCTTGCACTTGTATGTGGTGCTTTTTAGTTTGATTCCACGAGAATGACTTCTCAGTCTTTACTTTCATTTCATGATTGATCTCATTGAAAAGCATTGTTTTGAAGTTACGTGCGCACGGAATTCTCGTATTCACAAATACAACAATTCATGACCGATTACTCCCATATTTTGTAATGAATTCTGAAAATGATAAATTTTTTATTAGGGTTTGAAATCAATTTTTAGTTGGGTAATTGGGGGAAACATGATAAAATCTCGGTGTTTATTTAGTTTGGGTGGATTGGTGTAATTAGGGAGGGTAATATGGGTATATTACGTAAATTGTTACTTAACAAGACGGAAAATAAGAAAAAAAATGTTCATTATTAAAATACGGTGGTAAATGGGGAGTATACGTAAGAGTTTGGGGGTTATTTGTAAAAAAAACAAATACATGGTGGTAAATTGTAAAAATACGTAAATACGTGGTGGTTATTTATAATTTATCCTAATATTTGACTTAGTTATTTTACTCAATAAAGGATTGATTATGTCATTTTTATTATAAATACGGATTTTAACAACGTTAAGGGTTTTTTTTAAGAAAATTGCTAGAGATGTTCGATCTTGTACTTGATATTATACCATATGAAGTTTCTTTTAGTATGGATGGTGTAATATCCATACTAAGGAAGATTTTAAGGCTGGATAAGTGGTATGATTATACTTGCTTTTTCCAGATGACTCTATTAATAAGTTCTTAAAGTTTGCAGTTTTCTTTTGATAAAGTTATAACAATGACATTGACTATTTAATCATTGTGTAACTCATTTACACATTTGACATGTCCAACTAATTAAGGATGAGACTTAAAAGTCGTAACTCGTAAGGTTAATATTTGGACTTAACGACAGCAAATGAGTATTTTGTTGGATAATATTTAAAAGTTTTAAGGGTAATAAGGTAGTGACCCCAAAATCAAGTTGTTTAAGACGGAAATTAAGGGGTTCATTGAGATTATTGAGTTTGAGTGGGAGAAAAGATAATTGACATTATTTTAATTCTCCTTATACAGGATCATAAGATCAATTCAGTAGAAACAAACTCAATTATCTCAATAACCAATTCATTAGACGATTTACTTAATAAAATAAATGCAACTAAATTTATTACATAGTTTTCCTATATGGATAAAATGGATAACAGTGTAATGATGGACTAACAAGTTATAATATGAGTTAGATGATGGAATGTTCGAAGGTGATTTAATTACCATCTAACAAACCATTGAAGGTCCTAATTCATATAGGTGAATCGATGCCTTAAAGACATTAAGTCATCTGATGGACGATAATATTTGGACATTGTACAATTACCTAAAGTTATGAAATATATTGGTTTCAAATATTTATTTGTTACCAAGAAGGTTGAAAAGGTAATGTGACATTTTGCATATTGAGGTGACATTTTGTTACCTTCAATGAATTTCATTTTGACGATCTTGACTATAAGGACATTTTGGCATCTTCATTTTTCCGGTTATATTGGATGAATGTGCAGATTTGTTTCTCAGTTATGACATTGATGAAACTATTTAGTGCAAAAAGTTATAACTTTGATTCAATAGATTCAAAGTAAATGTTTTGCATATTGAGGTAATTCATCCAATAAAGTCTTAAGTAAGGTTTCCGTCATAAAGACTACAAATCTGCATTGCTATCATCTTATTTGATATTAGATGAATGTTGTAGATGATTGTAGATACTCGGGATTCAGTGGGAGTATGAAAATATTCCGGTTTTTATATCCTTTTAGTAAAGGAGACACATTAGTCTCAAATGCCCTAAATGAAATATTTATTCAGACAATATAGTAATGCTTAATTCGTATGTTTCAAAAAATATTTTGTGTGTTTAAGTATTACGATATATATTTAGTTTGTATGTGTTCGATTGTGTACAATATAAAGTTTATTTGACAGATATTAAGGTGATATAGATTAGGATCTTGGATCCACTAAGGGCAGCCAAATGTATTGTTTGTCATTCATATTTGGAACAAAACATTATACATAGGAGATCGATTCAGGTTGAGATCATTCGTTATCTCGACTCCTAGATTGTTATGAGCATTTGTCTTAAGGAAGCAAATTCGGTTTGGTATTGAAAGACCACTTAAGTCATTTTCTGACAAATATGACAGTTATTATAGTTTCAAATTAACAATACAAGTGATGTATTATTAAGAAACATTTCAAAGTGAAAATGTGTCAATTATACATGTTGATACAAACTCCATTTAGCGGATCCGCTTATTAAGTAATTACCACCCACGATCTGTCTTGAGCTCATTGCTCAAATGGGTGTTTCGGTTTTTTAAGAAAATTTAGTTTAAGTGGGAGTTTGTCATGTTAGACACATTAAAGTTTACGACTATTAAGTTCTGCAGAAATAAAGTTTTCAGTTTACGGTTTCACTATGTTTTATTTGGTTGAACTCACTAAGGTAGACCAGTTGGAAATATGCATATTTGGATCACATTTGGATGCTATTTTCATGCTGCACTCCCATGCTCGATTCATGTCGTTGGTTATATTGTCATATGTGACCATTGTGGGTCCTGCTACGACAAATTGTAGCAAAGGCCGCTTTGATCCTATGTTGGTATAGTTGATGGACCGAATTGCTTAAGACGGTTAGATTGTGATAACATTTTTGAGCTCATAAGGTTATTATAAATGGGGCATGTTATACGTCGTCGACAAATTACTAATTATCGTCGACACTTTTACATGAACTACCTATTTTGCCCCCCTTCAACCCTTTTGCAATTAGCAAATTCGGGCTAAAATTCATTAAAAAAAAATGACCTTTTTTCTCACAAAAAATTAAATACGGTTTACTGCGATTCGATCAACGGATTTCAACGAGCGATTCGATCAATGGTAATTCAAATTTCGACGAGCGATTCGAACAACGGTTTTCAACGATGAGTCACAATAACGAGATTAGTTTACGATTTAAATTTGATTCAAATTTATAATTTTTAGTTTGAAATATAGTAGAACGGATTAGCGTTAGATTTCTGAAATTGATTTGAAATTTTGAAAAAAAAATTAGAAACTGCCCAGACGAAAATGATCTTTGTCCCAATTTTTTATTTTTTATTTTTAAAAATATTTCGCGAAAACAGTCCAGGTGAAAAAAAATTTCGTCCAGACAAAAATCCTCTTCGTCCCAAACTTTTTTTTTTTTTTCGTTTTTCGCGAATACGGTTCAAATCCGGTAAGAAACATATCTTAAACGAATTACATTAATAAAACTCCGACATTCAAACAACGATTCTATCCTAATTCCGTCAAAAGTTAAGGGCATCTATCCTAATTACGTTTCTAATTTATCAAAATATAAGAACAAAACCAAAAAAAATCAAAATCAAAGAAAGGGGATGGGAGGGGTAGTTTAAGAATTTCATTAAAAAGTATCGACGATAATTATTAATTTGTCGACGACGTATAGTAGGTTGGTTATAAATACAATTATTAGGTGGTACACATATATGAATGTATTTGGCCCAAGTGAGAGATTGTAAGAATTATGTGCCTAATACAATAATATATGTAGACAAATTATTTACGTAATTTATTTTCACAGTACGTTTTTTACTCAATACAGTACTTTTACACCAAATTTTCCATTTATTGTCCTTCCCTAGAAAAAAACATTAAACCTAATTCCCTCTTCCTTCTTTCTAATATTAAAACTTTTATCATCTTCCACCCCATTAAAAATTTACAACTATGAACAATTATTCAAGTGACGAACAGGTAATTGATTCATTAATCTTATATTACTTATTAATTTGATTGTTTTTAATAATATAGTTTTTTTTAAATAAAGGTTTGTTCATCAACATGAAAAGAAGAATCATTGTTAATTATTTAGAAACGAATTGACATGCTTAATACTACATAGTACTTATGTAAAACCCCTCGTCGCAGCGGAAAATAAAATATACAAAAATGCCAAAATTTACGCGGAATTTAAACTTTAACATGCATGATAATACGAGGTGAATTAAAACAAAACTATACAAACTGATATAAACAACAATAGATAAGTATGTAAGTCTAAGTACGAAAGTATAAATACAAAACAGCCTGGGATCCCTACAGGCACTCAAGTAAATCCAAAACAACTAGGTCTACCTACACGATAAAATGGGTAAGTCATCGATGAAAGGATCATCGCTCGCTAGCCTCCTGTAACCCATCATCCACCTGTCATGTACCTACATACATGAAAACATGTACGCCACAATCAGTGGGGAGTGACTAGAGTTCTCTTAGCCACCTATTGTTAACGACACGTAACACATAAAGCATCCAACATACTCCAACATTTATAACATGCGAGGTACATATATATATATATATATATATATATATATATATATATATATATATATATATATATATATATATATATATATATATATATATATATATATATATATATCAGAACTTTCATATCAACATGCAATACTTGCAAAGGCTCTCAACTAACTTCGGAAACTATTTGAAATGAGAGCCGGTCTCCCTTCCGGTTGCCCGGCCGGGGGGTCTTTCACTCCAAACCATTTACGAAACCAGACTAAGAGTCGTCCAATGCCTTGGACGAACAATACTAATATAGACAATACTCTATGTAAACACAATCAATCAGCAACATCTGACAATTTACCCCAACTCAGGCAAGCAGATGCAATCAGCAGTATCTAGAACCTACCCCAACTCAGGCAAGAACTAAACCCCAATCAGCAGTGTCCAAGTCACACCCCTACTCAGGTAAACTTGGTACACAAGTCAGCAAGCATACACTCGTGAACCCCTGCTCAGGCACGAGTGGATACCAATCAGCTAATAATGGTTCATCGACCCTGCTCAGTCGTGACCATTACCCTTTGTAGTGAAATCGGGATCCCAACTCAGACCCAACCCACTAAGTTCATACAAACTCACGGTAGAACAAAGGTCCCTGCTCAGACATTTCCTACCGCATCAACCATACACGTAACGGTCCAGCGGTCCCTGCTCAGACATGTCCGTCACGCCACAAACACTCACATGTCAATCCAGAGGATCCCTGCTCAGATCATACCTTGACATGCATCAAACATCAGTACATATCTGTTGGAGCTGGTGTCCTCCACATGTAGTGCGATAACGTCATTGCACATACCCTTGTGCGGACAAGTGGGAGATTGTTGGGGCTGGTGTCCTTGACAGTTAGTACAATGACTTACTAAATCTCTTAAAGGATCACAAGGGCATACTTCAGTATTATTATCAGTTGATCCACGTTTATCAATAACGGTTGGCTTGCTAGATAAGTTTGATGTTATTGTCATACGGATAGCGGTGATCAACTGGTCCCTATACGTCACACCTATAGGACACGTTTGAGAGATGTGAAGGTATGAAAATACAGTCACATTTATGCCGGATATGACTAAACAGTTAGTCAGAGGTATTGACTATTAAATTAGTCATTAAGATGTTGAGATTATTATTTAATACGGATTAAATAATTTTAGCTAATACGGATTACATGATTAATTCGTAAATTAAATATAAACGGTTATATTTAATTAAATATTAAATTCGCGTATTAATATAAACAGTTATATTAATTTAACTAATTATACAATATCGTAATTTTATCAGACCATTATTAATATATCGACTGTATTAATATCTGATAACATGTGTGCGATTTATAATAAATACCCGCGAATCATATTTTAGCAAAACGGGTCGAATCACGCATTGGAATAAGGTAAGAGTGGAAAGCCCACTCCTACCCAAACCCTAATTCGGCCGAACTCAGATACAAAAGGAGAGGACTTCTCCTTTTGTCAGGTTACTGCTTCTTTGACTGTTTTACTGTTTAAAACACATCTCAAGGAAAAACTAGGGTTTTGAGAGCATTCTTCTCCCAAAACTCAGATCTCACATCAATACTCACAAAAGCTCTCCCCATATTGCAAGGCAATTGGAGAGTATTTCTAGCACACGCGACATCGTCTCGATCTAAGTCTTGGGTGCAAGTTATAGGAGGGAATTTGCTTTAATTTCTGTTCTTAGGCCATTCGCACAAGGACCAAATGTTGTATTCCTTTTCATATCGTTTTCTTTATCTTATGACTATAATCACGATTATAATTTTCGTTATAATCCTTCATGTTTAAGGGCGAATACATGTTATATTCCCCACAAGTGGTATCAGAGCCAAGGCCACGAAATTTTTACATTTGTGTTTTTCATAAGGTTTGAAATTTGTAAAATCGGGCTGTTTTTGACGAGCACTCGATCGAGCACTACCTTCACTCGATCGAGTGCTTCGGCCGCGTGCCTCTTTTTGTGAGTAATCGATCTTGTTTTCGATTATTATACATATTGTTAATTAATCGATATTTTTAGCAATATGTGAATTTTTTTGTTGTTGTTTATTTTGATTTACACATTTTAAATCAAGATAAAAACTTGTTTTGGGTTTAAAGTGCAGCGATTTGCGTTTTAAACGAGTCACTCGATCGAGCCCTGCTGCACTCGATCGAGTGACACTGATACTCGATCGAGTGCCCCTGATGCTCGATCGAGTGTCCTTGTTTCTGGCAGTTTGTTTTCGAAAATAACTTGTTTTATTTTTCCCTTGGCCAATAGTAATATACTATATACGGAAATAGTATATTAACTTTTGTGAAACGATTCATTCTCGAATGATACATATTATTTTAAAACGGTTTAAGATAATGGATTATAATTTTTATTAAGATTAATGTGATTAAAACGGTATAATCGCATAATTTTAATCTCGTAAGGTGGTTTGGTAAAATTTGTTAAACATAATAACGGTATTATGTCATGAATGGATTTTAATTTTAGTTGATGCATTTTATTTATCGTCTTTATGAATGCTTATGAATGCTTTCTATAAGGTATTTAATTTTGCAAACGGTTGTAACTTAGCGTGGCCTTAGGAGATTGTGTTACCGTAATAATGGAACACGGTCTTGTTTGTAATTTTGAGATCTTGTATCTCCGTTTTGTTTTTTGCCATGTAATTACTTTTGTATTTAAATTAGAATGTAAATAGGCTTACTTTTGTAATTTAAATTAGTAATTTTGTGAAGACCAAAGACAGAGACCGGATGCTCACTCCCGCTGCAAAGACCAAGATGGAACATCAAGACAAGCTTCTAGGGTCCAACGGTGGATTCCAAGTTGTTTTATGTTTATTTTGGTAGGATAGGCCACACTAGGACTTTTATTTACGTTTATCGCATTTATGTTATGCTTTCATCGATAATAGTTTACATCATATTCCGCCTAAAACCAAACCACCTATAACATGCCTGAAAACTGACTCATGTAGAGGTCACGCGTTAGTTTTCTGTGACAATACAGATGTCACGTGTCACATGCAAAGCCATCACTTTATTTCATTCATTCACGCATATGCTAGATATTAGTTCACTTAAAATGGATAAATATAAGTTGATGGGGTCTTACTCGTATAACCAAAAATTGAGACTAGTCTTTATAAATCAGACTCCCATGAATCCCTTCTTCGTCGGTAGGCATAATATGACCCCTTCTACGTCGGGTAAGTGGGAACAAATGATTTATTTTATCTCAACATTATGGTCACTAAATACTATCTAGCAACTATGATGGACTAATAGATAGGATTTACGGAAATCTATCGACCAAGAGTTCCAACTGTGGAATTAGCCAAGCTGTAGGCTTATCAATATACGAAAATTGAGTCTTGGGATCGTTTATATAATTCTTGAGGGAGATCAATTATATAAATGCATGAGTCTACGAGTTTAAATTTAATTTAAAATAGACTTAAATCACAACGATGAGTTGCTTATATGGTTTTGTCTTATCTTCTTTTCAGTGTAGAACACGATCAAACTTAAAAACTGCTAAATAACAAATGGCTGGTGAAGACCCAATGCCAAGTGCCAAGCTAGCACGAGAATCCTGGCTTAAAGTCTTCATGGACTTCATGAATCAGTCTACTAGACTGAGGAATGATGGGTCAAACTTCTCTGACTGGGAGGCAGCACTACGAAATGCTGCCATTGCTGACAGAAAGCTCAAATACTTGACTGAGCCAATTCCGGCACACCCAGGAACTGGAGCTAGAGCTAACGAAGTTCGCGCTCATAGCGAATTCGTCATGGAAGCGGGTGCGATAAAGAACGTACTCATCTATGCAATGGAATCCAATTTGCAAAGACGCTTCATATCCCATGGTGCAAACAAGATTTTCACCATGCTCACTAACGAGTTCTCGAAAGCTCTGAGAATCGTATCTTATGAGCATACCTGTCGCTTCTTTGAGGCGAAACTCCAAAAGGGCCAAGCTGTTAGCCCACATATTCTCAACATGATTGAGAATATCGAGAAACTGGAGGCCCTAAACTGTAAGATCAGTGAGAACATAATCGTTGATCGAATGCTTCATTCGCTTCATGATGGGTTCGTCCTCTTCAGGGCCAACTATTACATGAACGACATGAAGAAGACTCCTCATGAGCTCCACTCCCTTCTCGTACAGACCGAGAAGGATCTGAAATTAAATGGGAGCGTGAAGCAGGATGTTCTCATGATCTCCAGCAAGGGTAAGGGTAAGGGAAAAGCTAAAGCTCAGGGTGACCTAGCGGTAGGTAAGCCCAAGTTTAAGAAGTCAGGATTCAGTAAGAGTGGGCCAGGTGAGTCGAGCAACTCACATGGCAAGACAAAGAGCAAGGATACTACCATGAAATGCCACCATTGCCACAAGACTGGGCATTGGAAGCGCACATGCCCCGTGTATCGTGAGGACATTAAAGCAGGCCGCGTTATTCCTGTTGGTATGTCTTCTTCTTCTTCTTTTATTCACATGATTGAGATTAACCATGCAAGTTACGGAACTTGGGTACTAGATACTGGTTGTGGTTCTCATCTATGTAATCATGTGCAGGGCCTCCGAAACCAAGAACCCCTCATCAAGGGTGAGGTTGACCTGCGTGTCGGGAATGGAGCACGAGTTGCTGCAATCTCGAGGGGAACATATGTGATCCAGCTTCCAAGTGGATTCGAGTTATCGTTATATAACTGTTATTATGTTTCTAGTTTATCCAAAAACATTATTTCAGTTTATGCACTTGACAAACTCGGTTTTTCATTTGTAATAGAGAATAATAGCTGTATTTTCTCGTTACACAATATGATTTATGGCAATGCAGTTTCCATGAATGGAATTTATGTTTTAGATCAAACCACCGAAATATTACATGTGAATAACAAGAGATTAAAGGTAGGTGACAAAGATCAAACTTACATATGGCATTGCCGTATGGGACATATAAATGAGAAACGCGTAAAACAGCTCATACAGAATGGAGCTATCTCGGCCTTTGATTTCGAATCAAATGGCACGTGTGAATCATGTCTCATCGGTAAGATGACTCGTATTTCCTTCAAAGGTGTTGGAATGCGCGCTGCCGACCTATTAGGACTCATACATACGGATGTATGTGGCCCTATGTCGATCAACGCACGAGAAGGCTATAGGTATTTCATCACTTTCACGGATGATTTGAGTAGATATGGCTATGTCTACTTAATGAAACATAAAAGTGAATCCTTTGACAAGTTCAAAGAATACCAGAATCGGGTACAGAACCAACTGGGAATAAAGATTAAAGCACTACGATCTGATTGTGGTGGCGAGTATCTTTCTCACGAGTTTGATCAACACCTTAAAGACTGTGGCATCGTGCTACAGTTGTCTCCACCTGGAACACCACAATTAAATGGTGTGTCCGAACGGAGAAATCGAACTCTACTTGATATGGTTCGATCCATGATGAGTGACACAGTTGTGCCTGATTCATTATGGGGCTATGCTCTTTTGTCAGCCGCTCTAATACTTAACCGAAGTCCGTCTAAAGCTGTTGACAAGACTCCATATGAGTTATGGAAGGGAACGGTCCCTAACTTGTCCTTTATTCGGGTTTGGGGCTGCGAGGCTTATGTCAAGTGGAGACACGAGGATAAGCTCGGCCCGCGATCGGTCAAGACATACTTTATAGGCTATCCAAAAGGAACTTTTGGTCATTACTTCTACTCGCCAACCGAACAACGTGTTTTTGTTGCGGCTAGTGCGACGTTCTTAGAGAAATAATTTCTCGAGAACAAGTCAAGTAATAGAACCTTTAATCTATCGGAGGTTCAAGAACCAACTACCGAGCAACCATTGGAGGAAGCAGTTCCTTCAACCCCGGCTGCGGTAGATATTCCTGAGGAACCTAGGAGGTCAGGAAGAGTCTCTATTCCTCCGGACAGATACATTGGTATGGTCGAGGAACATGACATAGATGACGTCTTACTCCTAGAGGGTAATGAACCCACAACCTATAAAGGTGCCATGACCAGTTCCGACTCAAAGCTATGGCTAGATGCCATGCAATCCGAGATAGACTCCATGTGTGAGAACAACGTGTGGGATCTTGTGGACCTACCTGCAAAGGTACGCCCCCTTCAATGCAAATGGCTTTAAAGATAAAGCATGCCGTGGAAGGCCAACAAGATATCCACAAGGCAAGACTAGTTGCTAAAGGTTTCACCCAGGTGCCAGGCTTGCACTACGATGAGATCTTTGCACCCGTGGTCATGCTACGTTCCATTCGGATTATCTTAGCGATCGCCGCATTTCATGACTATGAAATCTGGCAAATGGACGTTAAAACCGCCTTCTTAAATGGTTATTTGGAGGAAGAGTTGTACATGGTACAGCCCGAGAGTTTTATTGATCCAGAACATCCTAAGAAGGTTTGCAAGCTTAAGCGTTCCATTTATGGACTTAAGCAAGCATCACGGAGTTGGAATCATCGATTCGACCAAGTGATAAAAGAGAATGGGTTCATTCGATCAGTCGAGGAACCATGTCTCTAAATCAAGTCGAGTGGGAGCAAGATTTTATTCCTAGTACTGTATGTCGATGACATACTCTTGATTGGGAATGACATACCTCTCCTTTCTTCGGTTAAAGCATGGTTGAAAAACCATTTCCAGATGAAAGATCTGGGAGAGGTACAAAGAATTTTGGGCATCCGTATCTACAGGGATAGATCACGACGGATGTTGTCTCTCAGTCAGGAGTCTTACATAGATAAGATTCTAGAGAGATTCAGCATGACGAACTCCAAGAAAGGGTTCCTTCCTATGACTATTGGGCTTCACTTGAGCAAGAGTCAAGAAGCTAAGACATTGGAAGAGAAGGAGCGCATGAGTCGGATTCCTTATGCTTCGGCAATAGGATCGATCATGTATGCCATGATATGCACACGTCCAGACGTTGCATATGCATTGAGTATGACAAGCCGATTCCAAGCTCATCCAGGTGAACAACACTGGATGGCCGTGAAAAACATTCTTAAGTACCTACGGAGGACTAAAGATTGGGGATTGACTTACGGAGGCGACTCGACACTCTGCGCCACGGGTTACGCAGATGCTAGCTTCCAAACGGATCGAGACGACTCGAAATCTCAGTTTGGATTCGTTTTTACTCTTAATGGCGCTGCTGTCAGCTGGAAAAGTTCTAAACAAAGTGTTACAGGAGATTCTACAACTGAGTCCGAGTACTATGCCGCTTCGGAAGCAGCTAAGGAAGCAATATGGATGCGTCAATTCTTATAAGGACTATCAGTAGTGCCTTGTTCGAATGACCCAATCACCGTTTATTGTGACAATAATGGTGCCATCTTCCAAGCTAAGGAGCATAAGTCTAGCAATAAAGCTAGACATGTACAACGGAAAGCTCATCTAATCAGAGATTACGTGGAGCAAAAGGAGATATTTATTGATAAGATCACTACGGATGACAACATAGCTGATCCTCTCACAAAAGCATTACCACATGATAAGCATGAAGGGCACATTAATTCCATGGGAATCAGATGTGTTCCTAAGTTGTAGTACTCTTTTATGGATTCATGTTGTAATTCATTTTCTCGTGTAGTCTATTCAACCTCATTGTTATGATATTTAATGTTTTGTTTTTCATGTGGAATTGTACGCCAATTTTGAACACCACAAAGTGAACTGATCAACATTACATCGTTTTTGGTCCTTGATTACCCACTTGAGCTGATAACTCAGGTAATCATTTTGTGACGTTGGTTGATGGTGGGTTCAACGAGCCATAAGTCAAACAGTTTACTGACCAATCACAAAGGCGAGTCATACGGATATCTCGTAGGACACCCCGTGACAACGTTATGGAGTCCTAAATGTTTTATAACATTGGGTGTCAGGTCGTGGATAGGACCTCCATAGTGTTCCTTAGAGTCGAGTCTTTTGACTTTCAACTGTCTCTTGATATTAAGGCAGATTTTGGGTAACTTTGGTTTCTTTCCCACAGTCTTCCGTAACAGGGGCCAAGAGGATTTTTTCTGGGTTATTTCATGCTGCGCTTACATCTGCAGGATTCGAGTTGAGGGAAATATCCAAACCCTTATCAGGATTTTATCATTTCTCAGGGCCACTCGAGGAGTAGTGACTGAAATGCATGGCCATGCTCGAATACAGATTCGTTTTATCAGTTAAGTTACTCTGTAGTTGGGGAAACCACTCTTGATACAGATCGCTTGTGAGATACGACCTTTGCGAATATGGATTTTCAAATTGTCTTACATTAAGTGGGAGAAATTTTAAAAGGATATGAGAATCGATTATCGCACCTACACTTGTACGGACAAGTGGGAGTTTGTTGGAGCTGGTGTCCTCCACATGTAGTGCGATAACGTCATTGCACATACCCTTGTACGGACAAGTGGGAGATTGTTGGGGCTGGTGTCCTTGACAGTTAGTACAATGACTTACTAAATCTCTTAAAGGATCACAAGGGCATACTTTAGTATTATTATCAGTTGATCCACGTTTATCAATAAAGGTTGGCTTGCTAGATAAGTTTGACGTTATTGTCATACGGATGGCGGTGATCAACTGGTCCCTATACGTCACACCTATAGGACACGTTTGAGAGATGTGAAGGTATGGAAATACAGTCACATTTATGCCGGATATGACTAAACAGTTAGTCAGAGGTATTGACTATTAAATTAGTCAATAAGATGTTGAGATTATTATTTAATACGGATTAAATAATTTTAGCTAATACGGATTACATGATTAATTCGTAAATTAAATATAAACGGTTATATTTAATTAAATATTAAATTCGCGTATTAATATAAACAGTTATATTAATTTAACTAATTATACAATATCGTAATTTTATCAGACCATTATTAATATATCGACTGTATTAATATCTGATAAAATGTGTGCGATTTATAATAAATACCCGTGAATCATATTTTAGCAAAACGGGTCGAATCACGCATTGGAATAAGGTAAGAGTGGAAAGCCCACTCCCACCCAAACCCTAATTCGGCCGAACTCAGATACAAAAGGAGATGACTTCTCCTTTTGTCAGGTTACTGCTTCTTTGACTGTTTTACTGATTAAAACACATCTCAAGGAAAAACTAGGGTTTTGAGAGCATTCTTCTCCCAAAACTCAGATCTCACATCAAAACTCACAAAAGCTCTCCCCATATTGCAAGGCAATTGGAGAGTATATCTAGCACACGCGGCATCGTCTCGATCTAAGTCTTGGGTGCAAGTTATTGGAGGGAATTTGCTTTAATTCCTGTTCTTAGGCCATTCGCACAAGGACCAAAGGTTGTATTCCTTTTCATATCGTTTTCTTTATCTTATGACTATAATCACGATTGTAAATTTCGTTATAATCCTTCATGTTAAAGGGCGAATACATGTTATATTCCCCACAATATCGTACTCTAGCGGTCCCTGCTCAGACATATTCCGATATGTACTACAACCAAATCCTTAGTCCTAACTTAGTAGACCTCTAAACAACACTTAATTGACCCCAGGAACTAAGTTAAGGGAGAGTCGGTTTCCCTTTCGGTTGCCCGACCGGGGGGTCTCTATCATCACTCCATTCCCGAACCCAATATAGTGCCGCCCGAACTCCGGGGACCTCAATCACACATATAAAGCATACAGAACAAGTCTCAAGCAAATCAGACAAGCCGATCAAAAGTTAAAGCGATTTTATAAGAAGAGGGGTCCTCAGCCGATTGCAGGCAGGCTGCCGGTCAGCCGGCTGACAACCCCCTTCAACAGCCTTCAATTTAAAACAATTAACTAAATGGGAAGAGGTTCCCAGTCGGTCGACCGGCCGCCGGCCACCTGGCTGGGAGACCATTCTCCCTAGCTTCCCTTTCTACGCAAAACACAACAACGAGGTGTCTCAGCCGGTCGACCGGCGGCCGGCCACCCGGCTGAGCACCCCTTCACCTTGGCCTTTATTAAACCACGAAAAAAACAATAAGACCTCCCAGCCGGTCGACCGACTGCCGGTCGACCGGCTGCCGGTCGGTCGATCGGCTCAGAGCCCCTGAGCCTAATTTCGTATTTCGACAGTGATTCCAATCTTCCAATAAATCGATACAAATCTTAATAATTGCAACAACCAAAGTTTACCCAGCATATTAAACATACATATGAACCATAAACAAGCATTTAAGAATCAGGAGAACACAGATTAAGATCAAACTTTGTATCCGTCGCAATTCCTCAAAACTGAAAATGTACAAATGAAACATATGGAACATCATGAACATCAATTAAACCACTTATTGAACATGTAAAACAGGTTCCTAGCATGCTTCTATGTTCATTACATTTACATAAACTCATATAATTAGAAAGAACATCATAAACCATCACAAATTGTGCTAATTTAACAAATTAGGTCGAGGTACTCATAATAGCACCTATTAGCGGTTTAAGCTCCAAAGTCTTCCTACACCACGTAAGAGTCTACCTCGGGATCCTCTAATCCAACTCCTATAACCATAGAAACGGAAATTAAAGGCTAAAAACGGAATTGGGTCAAAACAGCCCGAAAATGGAAGTCGACGAAACTGAAATTGAAAGTGATAGAAAGATTGCAAATCTCGAGAGGATTCCGAAAATATAAAATTTACCTTGATACGAGTTGCGGAAGGGGTCGAGATGTTCTTTTGACGCTTTTAAGAAAAGAGGAAATGGTGTTTGTTTTATTTACAGTGGAATGAGATAAGGAGGATGAAGATGTCTGATGCGTGCATATTTCATATACTTTTTAGTATCTTTTGGCACGCATCTTCATGCATTTTCATGCGTTTTATGCGCTATTTTGCCCCTATTTTGCTTCTTTGTGTATTTCTTGGTGTTTTGCAGGAAAGTATGTAAAAGTCGCGAAAACCAGGCCTCCTTGTCGAAAGTAAGCTATGCTTAGAAGATGATAGTTGGAATAGGACTTACAAGCATTGGAAAACGCCAATCATCCAAGTGAAAAGCTACTTAAGGCGCGCACAATGGAGAAAGGAAGCTAAACAAGCAAAGAAGAACTTCAATTTGCTAGTACCTACTTTGGAGAGCCATATCTCGAGTTCTACAACAGATAATCAGGTGATTCTAATAGGAGATGGAAGCTTGTCCTCTTAGCTTTCGAACGCCATCAAAAGCGCTTCATTTGGACGAGTAACGAAGAAATGGCAGTGCAGGAAATACGCGTTGAGAAGTACTCGATCGAGGAGTTCTCAGAAGAAAAGTGCTCGATCGAGGGCTTCTTTGCTCGATCAAGTATTTGCCAGAGAGAAAGTGTTCGATCGAGTCCTAGACTTACTCGATTGAGTGAAATTGGAGCTCGATCGAGTAATCCACTAATGGGCCTCAACTTTTACGTTGGACTTTAGGTTAAAATGTTGAGATAGTTGATCTTTCTTATAAAGGGAGGTCAACTACACATCACATATTCAATTTGCCATTAGTCAGTAGTTTCACATTTCAGTTTTCTTTTACGCTCTACTATAGAGAGGAGATGGAGGAAATTCCGTTCTCCTTTCCTTCCGTATTTTCCAGATCTATGTTCTTCCTTAATGTCATTCGGTAACTTTAATTTCAGTTTTCTTTTGCTTTTTGTTTCTTTTATATTTTGTTTACTTTCTTTTATGCATAGGTAGTTTCCTTGCTAAGATTTAGGGGATCCGTAATTAAGAAAGTTAGTAATCGATCATCATGTTTATTCTCATATAATACTTGTTCTCACTTGCTACATATAATGGCGACTAGTTACTTGAGTCGACACATTTGACTATAGTTGATCTAGTAAACTTTGGCCTGGACCGAAAGGTTGGAAAGGTGAGGCCTGTAGTAACACATTAGGACCGTAGTGAGGGCGAAAGCTAAGCTATTGTTATTTTAAAGTGAATGGAGACCGAAAGGAGATATTCGATACCCCATGTTTTGTATTTAAATTGTTTAATCTGAGACGTTGATTTCTAGGCTTAAGTAATTATGGTGAACCGGTTGTCTTAGCTATTTCTTTTCCTTGATAGAATTTTATATCTTTTACCATTTTGTTTTCTTTTGTTTTAATTTAGACTTTAAAAACCCTAAACCCCCTTTTGTGACTGATAGACGGACCTTAGAACAGATACCCTGCCTCCCTGTGGAGATCGACGCTACTTACCGCTGACTTCTGTTGGTAGTACTTAGGTATTTATTTTTGGTACCAAACGACGGTATCAAATTTTTGCGCCGTTGCCGGGGAGGCAATAGCCCTCACTAGTAGAAAAATACTCTTTTGCGGCTATCTATTTGAGGCGTTTTAGCCTAATGGAAGCAAATAACTTTTTTTTTTTTATAAATCATATTATTATTTGCGGCGTTTTTGTAGAAAAACGCCTCAAATAAGACATTTGCGACGTTAGGACTTAAAACGCAGCAAAAAGAAAACTCAGCACTCCTCTAATAATTAACCCTACCGACTACCTCACTGTGCAAATCACTTTACCAATTACAATCACAAAACCCATCGTCCTTGCTGCGCCTCTCCACCACTCTTCCTCACCACTACCGCGTGCCTCACCACCACAGTGCTAACTCGCCGGAAGTTGACCTTCAATCCAACGCGTGCCTCACCGCCTTCAATCCAACTTGCAGGAACCATCGTCCTTCTATTATCTGGATATTAGGCAGGTAAATCAATTATTAATTTGTTAATGTTTTCAATTATTTGATCAAATTTCATATTTTCAATTATTCGAAGATGGTATTGGACTATGAGCTATAGAGTCTGGGTTCATGAGGTTTTTTTAATTTAATGGGAGAGCTTAGATCGTAATCCGCTTTTTGTTTAACTCCATCAATCTCTTCACTCCAAATGCTCTCTCTCTCTCACTCCTCCACTTTACCGATGGATGTCACAACGACGTAGTTTGGCGCGCAGTTTGAGGACTTTAACATGATGAGAAAAAAAGCCAGTGAAGAACCTTCTAGAAGCGCTATCGTCGAATTTTCGCCGAAATTTGCGTCGATAATTTCGCTCCGTTTATGAGAATCGGTATTGATTTTTTTCGTTCTTAATTTGACTATGTGATATCCATAGTCTAATTTTGAAGCGTTATATGTGTGCTTAGGCTAAAGATGCGATATGTGAAGCTTGATTAATGAACACGAAGGATTTATATACTTAATTGTGATAATGTGATTATGTAATATACTTAATTGTCACAATTTCAAAATGTTGAGTGTGTGTTTAGGTTGAAGATGCGATATTCAGTTGCATATTGATAAATTTGACTATTTGAAGCTTGATTAATGCATACGTAGGAATGTAGGATTCATGTACAAAATCGTGACTATTTGACTATGTGAAATACTTAGTCTGGAAGTGTTAATTATGATGTGATATTCGAGTTATATTTTATTAATTTTGACTATGTCAAGCTTGATCAATGCACATGAGTGATGCAGACAAAAATGTGATTATTTGACTTATGTGTAATACGTAGTCTAGAAATGATAAATGAATGCGGTTTTTCAGTTTTATTCTGATAATGTTGACTATGTGAAGCTTGATTACTGCACATGAAGGATTCATATATATACATAGTCACAAATTCGAAGCTTTAATTGTGTATTTGGATTTGAGATGCGATATAATAGCTGCATTCTGGTATTGTGACTTTATGAAGCTTGTTTGATAGATATATAGATGATTTAGTCGGCACTCCAAACAGGAATTCATGAAATTTTTGAAGAATGTTTTGAATCTTGTCCATTCACATATGTCCATCATTAAGAAGTAATCTCAATGAACTATTGACTTCTCTTTCAGCATGTGAAACCAATACCTGGATTATGCTTCCTAGGTGCCATTGAAATCATTATTCAGGTAAATCAGGCGGAATTCTCTTTGAATCATGTTAGAAGTATTCAGTGCCTAGCAGTTTCTAACAGAGCCTTGAATATTTCAATGAACAGTGCAAATATAAGGGCCTCAACATCACTGTTGGACCGAATGCTGCTTGCATCAAGGTGGATGGAAATATTTCCACTGTTGATTTGCTTATTAAACTGTAAGTGCAGAGTAGATGTTCATTCCGTATGTTTGTTATTTGTTTGAATTGTCTGGATTTGCTCTTCTATTTCTGCTTTGTGAATCCTGTAATGCTGCAACGATGTTACTGTGTTGGGAACATAATAAGATTTGATATTTGTTTGAACTTTTATGATTCCTCAGCTCAATCTTCATCTTATTTTTCAGATTCAGCGCCACTGTGTAAGCTGATGCATTTGAACTTTTAATGCCTGTGCCTGAAATATTTTTTATCCACATAAAAAATACTGGATGTGCCAGAGAGTGAGGTACTTCATTTATTTTAGCTGTCGAATTCATTATACTGTCTTCAATAAAAAACGATTGCTCGGATTTCAGTTCCATGCTTACTATTGTGGGAATAGAACTGGTTACAGACAGGGCAGCAAAAACTCCAGCCAAAACAGAAACTGCTATTGTGTTTGAAAAACTAAGAGGTACGTGAATATCAGAGTGCACGTACTTCAGTAGCTTCTTACTTGTATCTTTTTACTGATACGTGCAGTTGTCGGATCTTTTTTTCTCTGTGAAGAGCTCGGTGTTCTGGTTGGCAAAGGGGGTCTTCATGGAAATGTTTTCAGAATAAAGCCTCCTATGTGCTTCACCAAAGATGATGCAGGTGATCATATCTTCTATCCTTTATTATTTCCGATGTCGGCCACTCAATAGTTTTATATTTCAAATCTTCAATCTCTTAGTCAATAATTATCATTTCCGTTTATAATTAAGTTGTTGCCTAGAAAATTAACTTAAAATTCAAATGAGATCGTTGTATGCGTCCAACAGACTCACTTGTGTTATTAATCCTACTCTATAGATGAATTAATGATTTGGTATGACTAGAAAGGTTGAAGGACCCGGGAAGGGGATCGAAATATTCTATCCCGCCAAAGAAGAAAGTCCGGACAAGAATCGATGGAAGTGCGCTTTACGATGTGATAATCCGTTGTCTTGCTGTTGCTGTGATTAGGAGGACAAGAGTGAAGCTCACTATGGCTGAAATAACTGCATTAAGTCTGAAGCCTAGTTGGAGCTCCTTAATTTTTGGTGGTAGATGAAAAAGAAAGTCAAGCTTGGACCAGCTGAAACTAGCGCTACCCGGGAGGCAACCCGGATTTTATTGTTTTCTGTTTTCGTTAATTTTCGAACAATTTTTCTGTTTTACTGCTTTAAAACTGTGGTTGATGTAGAATTTTTTCCTAAAGTTTTTGTCGAAAGCTGTTAAACTATAATCTGGTCGAGCGAGTCCATGAGCTGTTCGATCGAGTGAATTTCCTCTGAATTTCACTCGATAGAGTAGACTCCTGCTGCAAGTTATTCGATCGAGCCCTCTGAGAGTTCGATCGAGGGGTTTTCCACTGAAGTTTCCTCGATCGAATACCCTCCCACTGAAATATCGCTCGATCGAGCTAATCGCTGCTGTCCGAAGGAATTTTTGCTCCAAAACCTCACTTTCTCGTTCGGTTTGGGGAGGTTGTAAGTTTCTTTGTTCCCTTCTTCCATCTTTTTAATTTTATTTTCAGAGTCTTTTGTGGATATCCCGTAGTAACATGTACTAGGTTGTATACACCCTTTCCCCTTGTATGCTGTAGCCAATGAGGACATTGTCTGTTTTGGTTTGGGGAGGTGTAATGCATCCTTTAGCGTCTGCATTTTTCATTTTTTCGCATGCATTCACGTTTACTTTATGCATTTTCAGTTTTCCTTTTTCATTTTATTTCATCTTCTGAATTTATTTTTCAAAAATACAAAAACATGCACGTTTATGTTTACATATAGTCGAGTCGGAATGGAGTTTACAATGATGATATTGCCTTGTAGGTTATCTGTGTTGATTGTTTAAGTGTAGTTTTCTCCACCTTGTTGTAAAAAACCATTTTAGCATGTCCCGAATTCCGTTTTGAAAAATTTTACTTGGACTTTTGAACTTGACTTGACTTGTAAATTGGCAAACTACTTAAAAATTCTAAGTTTTAGAGCCTATAACTGGTGACATTCATGACCGGTTCATCTAGGATTGAGAGTAGTACTCCCTTCATTTCATCGCTTTTCACATGTATGACTTTTTGATTGATTTTTGCCTGCATGCATGGTTTTGTGGTTGGTATCACATGTTGGAGAATACTTGCATATCCCATTTTTCATTTTACCCATTTAACTCCACATTTAGCCAAAAACTGCCAGTTCACCAATAAACTACACCCAAATCTTAGCCTACCTTGTGTCGAGCTAGCTTAGTGTTGTTTTGTGGTATACGTTCATTGCATCAGTTTTGGTTTGGATTTCACTTTGGAGTTGGTATTTTGAGAATGTTGGAACTTGAACTCGGAGTTGGTTGTTTGTCACGAACTTAGCGGAAAAAGAAAAAAAGGAAAGAAAAAAAAAACATGGAAAGAAAAATGAAAAGAAAAGAAAGAAAAAAATGTATTCCCGCGCTTATCATTATACCTTTTGGGAATTGGAAAAGAAAAAGAGAAAAGAAAAAATAAGCTAAGTTCCGTGGTTGTATGAGTTGTATGCCAAGCATGGCATCAAGTTTTTCTTGTGAGTAAGATAGATGGCTCCACTTTTGGTTGAGTCTTGGTAGCTAGCGCAATACGTTACCTCCTTTATTCCATATTGTTTTTTTGCCTTTTCTTACCCATTTTATCTCACATAACCATAACTTGCAAGTATTCGGCATGTGATAGTCATTGAAAGGTTGGTATGCGTGTGTACGGTAATTAGAATCATTTGTCATACTAGTTGTATTGCATGATTTGTTGGTCGCAGTTAGGAGAGTGTCTTCATTTTCTTATCCTTCTCTCTTACACATAAATGTTTACCCATGTTTGATGAGAGAAGAGTGACCCGGGAGAGTCCAAAGTACACAAGTTATTTGAGGTCAATTGTCCATGTTCTTTGTCATTACATGTACGAATTCGTTGTTTTTGGTTTTGAACTTTATGGTGGCTTATTTTCTGCATTTAGACGGTTAATATATAACCTATAGTTGGCTCAGAGGCGATTCTATTCCATTAGGTAGTTAGTTAGTTGTTTTTAGTTCTTGTAGTTGCATTAGTTTGCTTGAGGACAAGCAAATGTTTGGTTTGGGGATATTTGATGCGTGCATATTTCATATACTTTTTAGTATCTTTTGGCACGCATCTTCATGCATTTTCATGTATTTTATGCGCTATTTTGCCCCTATTTTGCTTCTTTGTGTATTTTTTGCTGTTTTGCAGGAAAATATGTGAAAGTCGCGAAAATCAGGCCTCCTTGTCGAAAGTAAGCTATGCTTAGAAGATGAAAGTTGGAATAGGACTTAAAAGCATTGGAAAGCGCCAATCATCCAAGTGAAAAACTACTTAAGGTGCGCACAATGGAGAAAGGAAGCTAAACAAGCAAAGAAGAACTTCAATTTGCTAGTACCTACTTTGGAGAGCCATATCTCGAGTTCTACAACAGATAATCAGGTGATTCCAATTGGAGATGAAATCTTGTCCTCTTAGCTTTCCAACGCCACCAAAGGCGCTTCATTTGGACGAGTAACGAAGAAATGACAGCCGTTTGTAGTTAAGTGCGCGGTGCAGGAAATACGCGCTCAGAAGTACTCGATCGAGGAGTTCTCAGAAGAAAAATGCTCGATCGAGGGCTTATTTGCTCGATCGAGTATTTGCCAGAGAGAAAGCGTTCGATCGAGTCCTAGCCTTACTCGATCGATGACTTTTTGGAGATTTTTACTCGATCGAGTGAAATTGGAGCTCGATCGAGTAATCCATTAATGGCCCTCAGCTTTTACGTTGGACTTTGGGTTAAAATGTTGAGATAGTTGATCTTTCTTATAAAAGGAGGTCAACTACACATCTCATATTCAATTCGCCATTAGTCAGTAGTTTCACATTTCAGTTTTCTTTTACGCTCTACTGTAGAAAGGAGACGGAGGAAACTCCGTTCTCCTTTCCTTCCTTATTTTCCAGATCTATGTTCTTCCTTAATGTCATTCGGTAACTTAAATTTCAGTTTTCTTTTGCTTTTTGTTTTTTTTATATTTTGTTTACTTTCTTTTATGCATAGGTAGTTTCCTTGCTAAGACTTAGGGGATCCGTAA
Organism: Silene conica; assembly: GCA_029255685.2. Classification (NCBI taxonomy): domain Eukaryota; kingdom Viridiplantae; phylum Streptophyta; class Magnoliopsida; order Caryophyllales; family Caryophyllaceae; genus Silene; species Silene conica. Next base: position 75,478,986 of record CM055311.2, read on the forward strand.
TTAAGAAAGTTAGTAATCGATCATCATGTTTATTCTCATATAATACTTGTTGTCACTTACTACATATAATGGCGACTAGTTACTTGAGTCGACACATTTGACTAGTTGATCTAGTAAACTTTGGCCTGGACCGAAAGGTTGGAAAGGTGAGGCATGTAGTAACACATTAGGACCGTAGTGAGGGCGAAAGCTAAGCTATTGTTGTTTTAGGGTGAATGGAGACCGAAAGGAGATATTCGATACCCCGCGTTTTGTATTTAAATAGTTTAATCTGAGACGTTGATTTCTAGGCTTAATTAATTATGGTGAACCGGTTGTCTTAGCTATTTCTTTTCCTTGCTAGAATTTTATATCTTTTACCATTTTGTTTTCCTTTGTTTTAATTTAGACTTTAAAAACCCTAAACCTCCTTTTGTGACTGATAGACGGACCTTAGAACAGATACCCTGCCTCCCTGTGGAGATCGACCCTACTTATTGCTGAGTTCTGTCGGTAGTACTTAGGTATTTATTTTTGGTACCAAATGACGGTATCAATGTCGATGAATGAGGTTTAGGTAGGGTTTTAGCTTGTCCTTTCACATATATATTTGAGTCGGTTTATTTACTTAAGTGATACGGGAACTCAAGTCGGAAATGCCAAGCGAAACAATGTCTTAAGATTAAAATATCTTAAGATGGAACTTAACGGAAAAACTTAAAATAAAACTTACGATTTATTATTAAAATAATATTATATTCCGAAAATACTTTAAAATCATTAAGATATTATTTACGAAAATACGGGATGTTACAATCACCCCATCTTTCAAAAAGTTTCGTCCTCGAAACTTGAAGACAGAAATATGTACGAAAACAACTCTAGCTATCAAAACGTACTACCCGGGTTATGGTAACCCAAAACTTTGTCTTTCAAAAAGGTTTCAAGAAGAAATAGATTCTAAGGTACAAGTCCTTGTCAATGGACATTGGGATTCTCGTTACGTATTCAAGAGTCCGACATTCCAAATCTGAGACAAGTCCCAAAAATTAAATCAATCAAAATTCAAAATTTAGGTCGATCCGGTGTCGATAAGCATAGTTCCGGTTATCAGACGTCTCCAATAACGAGTTCAAATGACAAATCGACGCTGAGATCCACCAAATTGCAAATCATTCAGTTCTTTTAAAACTAAATTTCCCAAAATTAACCTTTACTTTCGATTCCACAATTGAGTAAAATTGTAACAACGACAAAATGTCACTTTCAACAAAAGAGGGAGTAGTTTCAAATTCTCAAATCAAATAAGATTTTTCAAAAACTGCAAACTTTTAAAGTTAACAATAGGGAACAAGTTTCGAAAACAGTCACTGGGAGCGCATAAACAAACATAGAGATTACTCTTGACGCGGAGGATCATAAGTCTCTATCTAGTCTCACAGCTGACAAAAGGTGGATCGAAGGAACGAAAACAATCAGGCCAAAGGTCAAGAAAGACAGTAGCTTGTAAGATACGGGAACACTAACCAGTTAATCAATAAACAAAACACCGCTACAACGGTCCCCAATATATCCCAAGGAGGACGATTCCAGTGATCTCTAGGCTCTCAATGGTTTCACGATCTCTCTTACCATTATCTTATCCACAGAACAAGGTATTCCTCAACATGAAGGGATCCCAAACGCCTCATTCGACTCACACTAAAATCCGTTCAACCACTGTTGAAGATCTCTCACTCAGGGTGGAAGCTTAAGCATATAACCTAGACCAAGGTTTACGCACTTCAAACACTCTAAACCAGAATTCTTTTATCATAACATCGAACCTCAAAACCTAGGATGTGGCATTAATTATCCTATAACTTCTTCCCATCGAGGGACCATAACTAAATCGTCCATAACCTTAAATTCTAAATAGATCGATTCCATCAAGCTCATTCCACGGGTATTTCGGAATCCTTAAATTCCCAATCTGTTACCATACAGTGAACATTCAAACTAAGGCCTTATTAAGGTAACAACTTCCAAATTCTCAGGTTTCTTAACCACTTACCCAAAAGTATACATTCCAAAGAAAAGTTCCAAAGAAGTAACAACTTTCACTCCTACAGTTTCCATAAGGTTTAGTTATTCAAATTCTGAGATTCCTCAAATGATATTCATGAACACTTATAAGTTGCAAATCTCTACACTATGATTACCACAAACATCAATGGTTACCCATCAATCACCATTGAAGTATTATTAAGCCAACGGGCTCCCATTATCCCACAAGTTATCATAAACGATTCACCTAACAGTGGGTGTATTTCCCAATTTCATTAAGTACTTCGATAGGTAAACGCTGAGGTTCAATAAGTAACTTAAGGTCAAACACTCAGTCAACTCCATAAGTCAAATCGTAAATGTCTCAACATTCTCACACCGTTACCAATAACTCTCGTTCCTCAAATATGTGGTCTTTTCTGCATTCAATAAACTCCTCAAGATTAAGTAGCGGTAACTTACCTCATTCACCTATTTGACAACATCACTATCTTAAGCATGTCCCTCCAAAATCATCTAGGACTCCAAGCATCGTATTTAAATCCTCAAATGGTACTTCCAAATCCACAGATACCACTTACATCTAGCCACCTAACACGAAACTCTCAAGGCGACATACTATCCAATATAACCCGAATATTATTATCACCAACTCTCTCAACCAAATTATGACAACGCAAAACCAAACATTCCTCAAGTCATGTATCACTACTCCAAGAACAAGTCGATCTCGCCACTAATCTAAATGAAAAGGAACAAGGCTCACAGAAGAGGAGATGAGATACGAACTTCAGGGACAGACACGACACAGGTCTCGAGAGAGATACACGGAAAATGGCTCGAGGAACAACGAGATGACAAGGTAAGGAACTTCAGGCTATGGACTCCAATACAGTTGAAGCCCAGAGCAGAAGGAAAAACAAGGAAGGAGAAGCGATATAAAGGAACGATCGCGGAAATCTTCCAAGGTTCGGGTCCCTCACTATTCTCACGGATTCTCACTTCTTACTTTCCAAATCAAGTCATTCAATTATCGGTTCTCACGAACAATTCCTCCAATGATTTATATACCCTAATCTTCCAAACTTTAAACAATATCATCATTACAACTACCTATTCCCAAAAGTTTGAGATGTCTCATCTCTGCTAGTTCCTTAAACGACAATTCAATAACACTTCCAGGCCATCACACCTGTATACTATATCCACTTTACTTACCTTACTGTCCACCAGATAACAATTCTTAAACCATCCAATTTTCTGAACTTTCATCTCCCAATAAACTACTTTATTCTATCCACATACCGGTGGTGCATCCTTAAATTTCTCTTAAGTTCTTCAATAGTTAAACGCTAAGATCCATTAAGTATCCTAGGGTCAAATAGCGATTCACTTCCTCCAAACTTAAGTCATAACTCTTCAAATATTCAACTATTATAGCCAATGATTCGTATTCCTCAAACAACGGGCCTTTCTCAGCTCAGTCACTCACCTAAGTCAAGTGATACTAACTCACTTCACTCATCCACTCATCATCATTAGCATCTTAAGCCTCTTCTTTCAGGTAGCTCTATATCCTCAAGTATTTTATCTAACTCCTTAAACAGTACCCTTCAATCCACTCACTTTCACTCTCCCAATTGGATAGACAACTAGACACTTGGGTCATCAAAACAGGTCTCTCAATACCTCTTAAGTTATTCCTCAAATAACAACATTTCTCAAAACACAACTCACGGTTATCCTTAAAACTAATTCCTCCAAATCCAACAAAAGGGAAGATTACCTACAGGGCACCTCGAGAAAGCAAGTAACCAGGTTAAGCTAACAAGGTGTGAAGACAGATTTCAAGTGCGATATGAGAATATTCCAAAAGAAGGGATGTGCATCCGGAGTTATCAAAGAAGGTGATGCACAAAGAAGAAGGAGTATCTTCAAGGCTCATAAGCATCTTCCAACGGTAGCACGAGTCTTACATCTTCGGTAAAAACTCCGATCTTGACTGCCAGATGGGTAAGCTCACGGTTCGTCGATTGGAAGACATAAAAGTAAATTCAATTACAATCAACAAACACGTTAGAGCCTAATAAAAGCAATCACAAAACAGGCTACAATATAAGTCCTTAAATCTACCACATCTCTCATTCATTATTCGATTATATGGTCAAGTTAAAGTTGGGGGTTACATGAGTGCGTCGGGAGCGATAACGCTCTGATATCAACTGTAAAACCCCTCGCCGCAGCGGAAAATAAAACATACAAACATGCTAAAATTTACGCGAAATTTAAACTTTAACATGCATGATAAAACGAGGTGAATTAAAACAAAACTATACAAACTGATATAAACAACAATAGATAAGTATGTAAGACTAAGTACGAAAGTATAAATACAAAACAGCCTGGGATGGCACATCCCTACAGGCACTCAAGTTAATCCAAAACAACTAGGTCTAGCTACACGATAAAATGGGTAAGTCATCGATGAAAGGTGTCTCAGCCGGTCGACCGGCGGCCGGCCACCCGGCTGAGCACCCCTTCACCTTGGCCTTTCTTAAACCACAAAAACAACAATAAGACCTCCCAGCCGGTCGACCGGCTCAGAGCCCCTGAGCCTAATTTCGTATTTCGACAGTGATTCCAATCTTCCAATAAATCGATACAAATCTTAATAATTGCAACAACCAAAGTTTACCAACATATTAAACATACATATGAACCATAAACAAGCATTTAAGAATCAAGAGAACACATATTAAGATCAAACTTTGTATCCGTCGCAATTCCTCAAAACTGAAAATGTACAAATGAAACATATGGAACATCATGAACATCAATTAAACCACTTATTGAACATGTAAAACAGGTTCCTAGCACGCATGCTTCTATGTTCATACATTAACATAAACTCATAGAATTAGAAAGAACATCATAAACCATCACAAATTGTGCTAATTTAACAAATTAGGTCGAGGTACTCATAATAATCACCTTTTTAGCGGTTTAAGCTCCAAAGCCTTCCTCCACCACGTAAGAGTCGACCTCGGATCCTCTAATCCAACTCCTACAACCATAAAAACGGAAATTAAAGGCTAAAAACGGAATTGGGTCAAAACAGCCCGAAAATGGAAGTCGACGAAACTGAAATTGAAAGTGATAGAAAGATTGCAAATCTCGAGAGGATTCCAAAAATATAAAATTTACCTTGATACGAGTTGCGGAAGGGGTCGAGATGTTCTTTTGAAGCTTTTAAGAAAAGAGGAAATGATGTTTGTTTTGGTTTACAGTGAAATGAGATAAGGAGGATGAAGATGTCGATGAATGAGGTTTAGGTAGGGTTTTAGGTTATCCTTTCACATATATACTTGAGTCGGTTTATTTACTTAAGTGATACGGGAACTCAAGTCGGAAATGCCAAGCGAAACAATGTCTTAAGATTAAAATATCTTAAGGCGGAACCTAACGGAAAAACTTAAAATAAAACTTACGATTTATTATTAAAATAATATTATATTCCGAAAAATACTTTATAATCATTAAGATATTATTTACGAAAATACGGGATGTTACAACTTCAATTGATTTAGAAATCAAATCAACATATGTTAATTGCTTAATACCACTTGTTTAGAAACTAATTCCAAATGAACTACCTTGCTTAATATTACGTTTTACTTCAATTTTAAAAATCAATTACAAATCAACTACCTTGCTTAATATTACGTATTACTTCAATTGATTTAGAAACCAAATCAATGTATGTAAATCGTTTAATACTACGTAGTCCTTCAATTGTTTCGATACGTAGTTCGTCAATCTTTGTCAATTAGTACTGAACAAACGTATTTCATTAATTTGGGTTTTTTTTACATTTTACTCAAAGTAGTACAGTTAATTTTTTTTTTTTTAATATAATGTTGCACGTACTACGTTGTATGTGTTTAATGTATTACGTATAATGTTTCACGCAAGACGACATTTTTTCCGTTTGTACGTATTGAATAAAAATGTACTGAGAAAATAAATTACTTTTTCGCAGTACACATTTTGATATTGGAGAGAAACATTAGAGAGATACCAGAGAGAGAAAATTAAAAGAAAATGAGAGGGGTAAATGTCAACAGTGTACTGCATTGAGTAAAATGTGTACTGCGAAAATCAGGACCCATTATCTATTAGGTAAATATTGTGTTGATGTGCTATCTATTAAGTTACTCCCAACTATAAGGTTAAGGTGATCCACTACGGTGTATTAAATACGGGCTTATTTACGTCTTAAAAGGTATGGGCCTGACAATTATCTAAGTGTAGATACACATTAGGTTTTCTAATGCATGATGGATGCATTAGACTAAGGAGTCTATATATAGTAACCTATGGTTATGGTCCCTAGTAGCACACAATAACCTAATCTTCCCGGATCTCATCAGTATTGAGATCCTGTCGGTATGTGTGTCTACTAGAAGACCTGATCCGAAAACCGTCCCTTCAGACGGTTCATCCCAACCTTTTGTCATGTAATCAGGTACGCTTCCGCATCTAGTCTTTACCGAATAATTTAGTATGAAATTTATGACGGTTAATTAGATGAATAAATCTAACAATTTATAATTTAAATCAATCTCCTATGTATAACGTTAAGTTTATTTAACGATAAGTAATATTAAATAAATAAAATTATACAAATTTTTAAGAGAGACGGTTTTTTATTAATAGTAGTGAAAGAAATGTCTTATAATAAGTCAGTATCATTTTTATTTAATTTTTATCCTTTTACTTTTAACTAGTTCTTATTTATTTTTAATTGTCTTTCATTATTAGTAAGACACCATCTTTCAATAGACTTTATGATAATCTATTATTAAGGTAAGGATAGAGAGAAGTCCAATGACAAAACTCAAAAGATAAATTATTTGTGGGATCGAAAGGCTCGTGTACTATCTATCTAAATTCTCATTTATGATGGTCATATTTATTGCAAATTTGGACGGATTAAATACTACTCATGTGGACTAGATAAAATAAGGAAGAGTGCACATAAAATAACAATTTATTTTTTCTTATCTATTTATATGGATAATATTTAACCCATTATAAACTTGTGACGGATATACCCATCACAAGGGAGACTTAGGCCCTGTTCTTTCTAGCTTATTTTCAGCTCGTTTCAGTTCAGCTCAGCTCTATTCAGTTCAGTTCAGCTCAACTCTATTCAGTTCAGTTCAGCTCAATTCAGTTCAGCTCAGCTTCAATCAGTTCAGCTCAGCTTCATTTAATTCATTTCATTTCAGTTCAGCTCGACTTTATTAAGTACATCCCACATTATTATTATTATTATTATTATTGTTGTTGTTGTTGTTGTTGTTGTTGTTGTTTGTACTCTATAAATCAGTTTCGGCCGAAAATAAAAAAAAACGTGTTAAAGTAAATTATAGTTGTTTTTTGGATATAAAATCGATTCAAATATCTCAGGATACAATTTCGGACACGTGATATGACAATCGGCATGAAAAAAATAGCCCACTACGACCACCGAAACGGTCAAATTGAAGTGTACAGTACACGTTTTTTGGGCCTCTCAGCTCCCGGGACAAAAATGTCTGAAAATCGCACGGATGGTTAATCAAGTCAAACAAAACGGGTACAAAAAAATTTAATCATAACGGAAGACGTTGGACGTTGCTGGTACACTATATACCAATTTCGGCGAAAATCGGATAATCGTGTTAAAGTGATTTATAGTTGTATCTTGAGTATAAAATCGAATCGGATACCTCATAATGCGACTTCGGACACGTGGTATGAAAATCAGCCTGAAAAAATGGCTCCCTACGACTACCCGAAACGGTTCAAATTGAAGTATATAATACACGTTATTCAGGCGTCTGAGCTCCCAGAACAAAAATGTCCGAAAATTACACGAATGGTTGATCGAGTCAGATAAGGCGGACACAAAAAATTTCAAAAATAACGGAAGCCATTTGACGTAGTTGCTACATTATAAACCAATTTCGGCCGAAAATCGGATAATCGTGTTAAAGTGCTTTATAGTGGTTTAATTTTTTGGATATAGAATTGAATAAGATATCCCATGATGCGACTTCGGATACGTGGTATGAAAATCGCCATTAAAAAAAAGTCCGCTACGACCACCCGAAACGGGTCAAATTGAAGTATATATAATACACGTTTTTTAGGCCTTTGAGCTCCCGAAAAAAAAAATTTCAGAAAATCGCACTGATGGTTTATAGAGTTAGATAAAACGTGCACACAAATTTTCAAAACTAACGTAATACATCTGACGTTACCGGTACATTATAAACCAGTTTCGACCGAAATTCAGATAATCGTGTTATAGTGATTTATAGTTGTTCTTTTGATATAAAATCGAATTAGGTACCTCATGATGCGACTTCGAAACGTGGTATGGAAATCGGCCTGAAAGAAAATGGTCCGTTACGACCACTAGAAACGCCTCAAATTGAAGTGTATAATACAGCTTTTTTAGGCCTCTGAGCTCCCGGAACAAAAATGTCCGAAAATTGCACGGATGGTTAATCGAGTCAGATAAAACAGGCACACAATTTTCAAAAATAACGGAAGACTTTTGACGTTGTCGGTACACTATAAACCAGTTTCAGCCGAAAATCGGATAATCGTGTTAAAGTGATTTATATTTGTTATTTGGATATAAAATTGAATAAGGTATCTAATGATGTGACTTCAGACACATGATATGAAAAGCGGCAGGAAAATAAATGGCCCGCTACGACCACCCAAAACGGCTCAAATTGAAGTGTATATAATTCACGTTTTTTAGGCCTCTGAACTCCCAGAACAAAAATGTCCGAAAATTGCACGGAACGTTAACCGAGTTATATAAGGCGGGCACACAAATTTTCAAAAATAATGGAATACATTTGACGTTGCCGGTATACTATAAACCAGCTTCGGCCGAAAATCAGATAATCGTGTTAAAGTGATTTATTGTTGTTTCTTGAGTATAAAATCGAATAAGATATCTCATGATGCGACTTCGGACACGTGGTATGAAAATCAGCCTGAAAAATTGGCCTGGTACGACTACCCGAAACGGTTCAAATTGAAGTGTATACACGTTTTTCAGGCCTCTGAGCTCCCAGAACATAAAAATGTCCGTAAATTACACGAATGGTTAATCGAGTTAGATAAGGCGAACACAAAAAATTTCAAAAAGAACGGAAGACATTTGACGTAGCCGGTACACTATAAACCAGTTTCGGCCGAAAATCGGATAATCGCGTTATAGTGATTTATAGTTGTTTTTGAATATAGAATCGAATAAGATATCTCATGATGCGACTTCGGACATGTGGTATGAAAATCGGCCTGAAAAAAATGGGCCGCTATGACTACCCGAAATGGTTCAAATTGAAGTGTATAATACACGTTTTTTAGGCCTCTGAGGTCCCGAAACATGAATGTCTAAAAATTACACGAATGGTTAATCGAGTCAGATGAGGCAGGCACAAAAAATTAAAAAAAAACGGAAGACATTTGACGTAGCCGGTACACTATAAACCAGTTTCGGCCGAAAATAAACCCCAAGTACAAGTTTGTAAGGCTACTGCAATGGTTTGGGAGACGTCCCGGAACTGAGAAATTGGTTACAACCTTGTACTTGGTCACTAAAGGGTATATTAGGAGGTACTTATGTATGTTTCTCCTATAGTGTGGTGACATTGTGAATTGGTGCAAAGCGAATTGTACATGTTTGTTGGTAATTTGGAATTTATAACGGGAACGGCATGTAATATAATGTGATGTGAATAAGGCATGAGTCGTGTGGTGTGCAATCGTATCTCGGTGTTTACTGTTTGGCTTTTGGTGTTAGTGTGCATATAGGATGTTTGATCTGTAGGATAGGTGATGGGAGATTTCCCCTTCACGAAGCCTGACTGATGTAATGAATCGGCCGAGTAGGGTGAACTCGACCGAGTGGGAGTAATTTGGCCGAGTTGGTTGGACTCGAGTCAATCGACCGAGTAGGTGCAATTCGATCGAGTAGGATGAACTCGACCGAGTCCGTTTAATTCAACCGCGTTGGTATAACTTGTAACACCCCAAGAGTATGAGAGGAAAGTTGTCCCACATCGGTAGAATGTGAGGCTTGTGATATGTTTATAATAGCTTCCACCCACCACTTAGTAACAAGGCCTTGTGCTTTTGGGCTTAAGTGAGGACAAATAATGGGCCCAAAGGCTTACCTTCCATCTTATTGGGGTGTGTTACGACCGTGGTGGGCCGGGTTGTTACAAATGGTATCAGAGCGACCCTGCGACCGTGTGGTGAGCCTGTGGTCGGGAGTACCCGGGTCACGCACCTAGCGGGGGAGGATTCTGGCCCTGGTTGTGGTCAAGGTTGAGGCACAACGAGGACGTTGTGTTCTTTAAGTGGGGGAGTTTGTAACACCCCAAGAGTATGAGAGGAAAGTTGTCCCACATCGGTAGAATGTGAGGCTTGTGATATGTTTATAATAGCTTCCACCCACCACTTAGTAACAAGGCCTTGTGCTTTTGGGCTTAAGTGAGGACAAATAATGGGCCCAAAGGCTTACCTTCCATCTTATTGGGGTGTGTTACGACCGTGGTGGGCCGGGTTGTTACATAACTTGTTGAGTAATATATTAATAAGTATATATTTATATTTTAATGATGACAAGTCTAGGCAATATATTATATACTATTGCGTGTAATCTTGTGTTAGGTGTACAGATAATTTAGAAAGTGAAGATCTCGTCAATCAACATGAAGCCAAAAGAGTTTTCTACTAAGAAGATTCAGGAAATGTTAGTCGAGCTTGGACTAATCGAAGATTGATGGAAGATCTCAAGATCCTTGTAATTTTTATGAAGATTAGTTAGGATAGTTATCGAGTAACATAATTATATTGAGTTGGAACGTTATTGGCTAAAGTTATAGCTCCCAGCTATAACTTTGGTAGATAACTTGTTCAAAGTTATAGCTCGCAGCTATAACTCTATGAAGCAACGAAAAAATGCACGATTAAGTACACGGTGATTTTATCTTTAAAATCAACGTGAAAATTGTTTTATTATTGTTGTCTTATCTTAAAATATTGAATTATTTAATCTTAAGTGGATATTATAAAACAAATATCCAACGGCTAAAAATGATTAAAATAATTGACTTATGAGTTAATTGTTTATCCTAATATACTAAGGATTTTATTTTATCCATAATTGTCAAAACCCTAATCTAGGGAAGCATGACAAAACGGCCCATGATGCCGTGTATGTCTCTCACGCCTCTTCTATTAGTAATAAGATAGATTTATTAAATATGGTATATTTACTTAATTAATATGTTATCTATCTAGATTATGCTAAAAGATATTGTTATAATTTAATTATATTACTATATCTTGACAAGATTTAGGATGATGATTTTATATAAGATATTCCATATCTTATAAGATATAAAATGTTTCCTAAATTAATAAAGATTTAGGATAATGATTTTATATAAGATATTCCATATCTTATAAAATCTTTTCTAAATCAATAAAGATTTATTTTAGGATATTACCTAGAATAAGAATTCTAGTTATTAAGGTAATAGTCTTTAGATACTAGGGTTTGGAAAACCTAGATCTAATTCAATATAAATAGACATGCAGTATTATCTCGAAAATCACGTGTCATACACAAACAAAAATACAAACACAAAACCGTCAATTGAGATAGTGTGTTATCGTGCTTCAACATTCAATATTCCGTTAAAAGATCTTAAGTGCAAAAACCGTTCTTACTCGTTCAATTTGTGAACAAGAAAAACTTAGAAGATTTATCTTATTTGCGTAAGATAGTTGAGTATTTCACGATACTCGTTGTGATTCAAGTATTTCACGGTACTTGAAGATTGTTAATTAATTATGTCATGGTACTTAGTTTAGTTACACCTAACATCTAGTTGTACGAGTAGGGTTGATAAAATTGTAATCCGGCGAAATGTACTAATTTTATTAATCGAGAATAGTGGACATAGGTTTCGATTTGTGAAACTAAACCACTTCAAAAATATTGTGTCTCTCTCTTATTTATTTTTTTCAGTCATTACTCGCTCCTACCTCATATATATCACAACCATCAAAAAGAAAAGGAAAAGTTGGCTTACTCAATTCAACCCCTACTTCTTGAGTATATTCAGATCAATAGCCTCTTCATAACTCGATCGAATTCGGGTCACTCGGCCGAGTTGGGATAACTCGACCGAGTGGGGTCTATTCGACTGAGTCTGTTATAAAACCTGTTGTTTCTTTTGAGCCGTAGGCTATGAGCTTACCTGGTAGACAAGTAGTTTGAACAAGAACCCGGCTTAGTAAACTATGTTATGGTCTTATGATTTGCTTTTGACACCTTTGCATGTCATATTGATTTCAAGACGGTTCTGTTACGGTTCAATGTTTGGTTTTACCTATATATCTTGTTGTATTGCATGACTCAACGAGTTTTCAAATCGGTATGGCTTCGTGAGAGAGACTAGTGGTCGGAGGTGTTTGTGAGGAAAGAGTTATGAACACAAAGTGAGGTTATGACCTTTTGGAGTAATAGAGCGCATCATGTGAGGTAATGTGGACGAGTTTACCGTAAGCTTGAGCGTGGTGGTTATGTCCTATGTGGTCAAGAAGTAATGTGAGTCAGAGGAAGATAAGAATAAAGGCTTGGAAGGGATATGTGTGTCGATACTATTGGGATTAGCAATGGATGAGTAAGGGAGATGGATATGGTTATGTTGGCTTAAGAAGTGCATAAAAGGATTTCGATATGGTAATTGGAAGGAAATTTTGTGCCCGGTGAGTTTATAAGTAATGGTGACATGAATGTTGATGTGTAAATAATTGTGTTGATCGTAAAACTTGGGTTTCAGCGAAGTAGTATAGTTATTTAAAAGTGTGAAGATGTTAACAGGGTGAGGAGGTTTACGAGATAAGAGTGATATCATGTATAAAGGATGAGTTAATTCATTGGAAGATAATTATTGAGTACTTTAGCTTGTTAGTAGGGAGAGGAGATGAGTCGAATCCTGAGAGGGTTTGTGTAACAACCCCATTTATTTAAGAGCCTTTAGCAAGACATTCTCAAATAAATAGAATTGTTACCATCTCGAAATGTCAGAGGCAGTGAATAAAAAAGTAAAACAAACCAAAGTACTTTATATAAAACTGATTAAATTTAAATTTTTGATATTACAATACTACGCATAGAATAAAAGTACAACTTCTAACATCTAAGTATGTAATCTAATTCTAAGTAGGTCCAAGCCATGTCTCACTCCATGCCCAAGCTTCTAATCAATCTGTCTCTGACCTGTAGAATCTACTCCCCATTCCGGATCATCGTAGGTGTCACACGAATACACTGTCAACCTCGCGGTTGAGTAGGATAACACAAAATCATATTGCAACAAATGATGATATGCAAATGCCATGATATGCTCGAGCTCAATCTTATTCTCAATCTCAAACCCTTGCACCAACCCATATCGAACCTCCCGGCATAGTATCATCGACCGTCGTCGATCGCCAGCATAAATGCTGAAGACACCAGGCCTGGTCTGCAGAACCACCCTGGGCTCTATATCAAAACAATATCCGTTCCATAACTTTCTCAGTAACCAATGCATACGCTATGCTCATGAATGCAATAATAAAATAGTCAACCACATCATTCTTATATAAATCATGCTTGCATCCATAACATACAATACAACATCCATTCATAACACTTCACAGATTATAGTACCAGTGTATCCTACCTGGATAACAATATAACCCAATAGCAAGCCAGCAGGTAAACAGAATTATGCCGCTTTAAAATCGTGACCTAACAAATATAATATACGTAATCACTAACTAATACAATTACGCAAATTAATATAGTATATCAATTATTTAAATTAACTATTTAAATAATATATTACTCATAACGAAACCGTATTAAACACGACTATTTCAATTAACTTGACTAACTCCTCTTTATTACTTTTATAACTAACTTCGATTAAATAAACGAACCTAAAAAATATAATCGAACTATTGATAACCGTCACATTCTTGTATAATGAAATTCACTTAACAACTTTAATAACTAAATATCATGAACAACACATTCTAATAATAATAAACATATCATTTCTAATAATAACAATAATAACAATATTAATAATGATAATATAATCACAATGTGATAATAATAATATTAATAACAACACCCGTGGACATCTTATTACGAAAACAATCACGCCTAACACCAAAACAGACCCCCGACACTGTAACCCCTGACAGCCCCCATTCACCACCCCTTCGACACCTTATTGACACCTGAACCACCATCACGACATGGTGGTTGCCACCACCGCACCATGGCGCAGCCACTGACACTCATCACGACCCATGACTCAACCCCAGCAGCCCTCGAAACCAGTCCCAAAACCCCCTGGTCACAACAGGAGCCTCATGCTCCTGTTCACCCGTGTGACACCTCCCTGCAACCAGTCCTCTAACCACCTGCTAGCACCACCATTACCACAACCACTCACGACCCATCGAAACTCCACACTACCCACAACGCCCTGGTGCCAAACACAAGGCCTCGACACCCCTTAAAACCTTTGAAACAACCGCCCAAAAACTGCTGAACACGGCGCCAACCAAGAAAACTGTTCCTGCAACTCCAAAACACGTTGCCAAACCGCCCCTTCTCCGGCCACCACAACCATCCTACCGCCACCAACGTCTCCTAAAAACTCCCTACTATTATTACCCATAAAATCGTACTCAAGGACAAGTCAGAAAAGCAACTGAACACGTAACAAAACACGAGCAGAAAACGAAATAAAAATAGAGTATGAAATACGTTAGTTATGTCGACATTCACGACTGCTTTACTGCCACCCACGGTGGTCCTGTGGCGGTCTAATGATGATAAACATGTTATTCATATTATAAGGATCACATATAACTATAAATCTCAGATATAACAATATGAAAAGGTATTATAAATTACTTACGAACTTGATGTGGTGCAAAGGTAAGATCAACGTATTGTGTGTTGTTATTGCTGCGTTTTTCTCCTTCAAACTCACGGTGTCATGGTCGTGTTTAGGTAGGGTTAGTTGTGGAGGCAGAATAGGTAAGTGGTGGATAGGGTTTATACGAGATACGGAGGCAGATTACAAGGTGGAGTTGATTTGGGTTTATGTGGGAGTAAATGTCGATGTATGTATGGGTATGAGGTAAAATGTCGATGTATGAGTAATATGTTGAAACATTAGGGTCTGCATACTTAATTGAATCACATAGCCTAGTCGACCCCAAGCCCAACACGCTCATCAAAGACTTATACTCTGTTCCCGACTCGTAATCATAAAATTAACGAGACATGCAACTAATATACTTATTATAGCAATTAACAAGTACAAATATTACGAACTAATGTAAATATTATACCTCATCTTGTTAAATAATATAAAATCACTCGTTATTACGAATTACGAAAATACGGGGTATTACAGTCTTCCCTCCTTAAAATGAACTTCGTCCCGAAGTTCGCCACCCCGTAACGATAAGGTAACCCCCAACAAGCATGAAACAACACAAGTAGGGCTTATATAGGTTTCAAAACGCAAAATGTTACATTCTACCCTCGTTAAGAAAACTTTGTCCCCAAAGTTAAACGTATAACTAAATTAAAGGATGCTTCACGAATCACAATATAATGCATAACAGAAGTAATCAGGATTAACAAGTATATTCAAACAATCACGACATACTAATTTGCCATGTCATAACAACTAGCCATATCATAAATCATTAAGATTTTACAATCCTATCCTCCTTAAGACATGGTTACGTCCCCGTAACCCCGTTACAAAATTCCACATCCAATGCTTAAGAAGATCACCGAAACAACAGTCACAAATCATCTGATAAGCTTATTATACTAGCAACTAGCATCCGGCTTTTCAAGCAACAACACATACTTGTCAATTTCATGCTACGCAGTTAAAACAAAATCAAGGTAACTAACACTTATATACCCTTGTAAATTTTGACACCAAATTAACACATTTACATCACCGCAGACAATCAGTTAACTCATAGGTCATACTTGACAATTAAAACATTTCATATTAGTAAACATATTATGGAAGTAAAATTCTTATTTCTGCACAACAGGTTTAAAGAATGACAATAGGCAGAAATTCAAGCCATGTAATAACGTCTTTATAAATAAAACTAACTTTATATAAAACTCACCGAAATAACAAGGTTCTATTACCATATAATAAATTCATATTTATATATATCATATGTCTACTGTACATGCTACAAATGTCATATTATCATGATATTACATGGTTACATTACAGAATTCATATTTTATTAAAACTTTTATATTTAAAACTTTACCATCTCAACAATCATACATCACGCATCAACTTCCAAAAATCATAATTAAATAACCGCTTAGCTATTTTGCGAGCTATTATAGTTTTTAGAAGATATCATGAACTAACTAATTATAGGAAAAAGAATCAAATGCATATCATAAGGGAATTATTTATAACAATTTTTACAACTCGGTTGGTCTGGACAGAAACTTCACAACAATTAGACAGAGAATTGGGCAACTTGCAAAAATCACTATTAAATAACGACTCCTTAAGATTTTACGTGGCTTATCATTTTGAAAACATGAATGAATATTCTAAACAGTGGAGTTTGAATTATGCATAAACAATAAATAAGTTTTAAATGGTTTCTTTTGCAAAAACATGGGTCAAAACAGAACTGTGCAGTAACAATCTGACCACTGTCGACTAAAATATCTATTTCTCTCAAAATATAATTCATTTTAACATGAACCCAAAAGCATTGGAAAACTAACTCAGAAGGTTATCATAAATAAAATTTTCATAATCAGATATGAAACAAATTTCAAATGGCAGTCTGTACAAGCAAGATAAACATTCTGGAAGTTTATTAAAATTTTGGTTCCTTTAAAATTTACTTCACCTTATCACATTTAAATAGAACCATTCCTTCTCTAAAACATATTGACATATCATTTGAAGCATTGAAATCACATTGCACCATATTAACATGTAATTGCCATCTAGAAAACGGTAAAGATTGCGAAACCGAAAATAAAATCAACTAAATAACTTAATAATCATGTATGTATAGACAATGCATTAGTTTCTACCATTGTAACAATCACAACTTATTTAAATACGAAAATATATCCTAGAAATCACTAAGGTGCCACTTATTGAATACTAACATTATAACTAAATTAAATATATATAATTAGACGTAAAAATTGGCATGTAATTTTCAGCACATAACTATATAACATTCATGGCTTAGGGCAACACATTCCGCATATCACTAGACATGGATTGCTAAGGCAATTAGTAAAATAATAACAATCATAAATCTCAAAACTCGATCACATTTGCCTAGTAAGCCATACAGTAAACTCTTGTAAAGGATAAGGCATTCAAACAAGAAGTATATTCACACTTAGAATAGCGACAAAACAATTATCAACGGACACGACACCCGTTTCGGTCTACTAGCTTTACACATAGGAATTAACTTGATTCCGCATCCTGTAACAATAGTGCCTGACTGGCTCTACTAACCATTCCAGTCAATCATGGTCATATTTGTCCTACATCTAACCTCCTAGATAGCTATAGCTTATGGTGCTTCTATCATCAAGTCATTACCCATAAAATTTTACTATATCTCTACCTAAGGGTTCAGGGATCATAAAGCCGCATGCATATTATCATATAGTTCATAATTCACAACTCATTCCATCCATACACTAAAATGTCACTTAACTATTCAAATAATTCAGCATGCCAATGTCAACCATATTCTTTCATTGCACATCATTAACCATGTATCACACCGTTACTTACCTCATTCCGCTCCTGTAAAACTGTTAGTACAATATATATATATATATATATATATATATATATATATATATATATATATATATATATATATATATATATATATATATATATATATATATATATATATATATATATATATATATATATATATATATATAGAGTTGAGATCACATGAGTCCACCTAAATATTTGAGTCTAACAATGATATCATAAGTTGTATAAAAAAGTATCACGTGTTTTCAATATCAAATTTTTTTCCTCTTTTTGTTTTTTTCTTTTTCAATATTACTTTTTTTTTTTCTTTTTTTTGCCTTTTCTTTTAAAATGACATTTTCTTTATTAAAAAAATTCCCTTTTTTAGTATGCATTTTTTTTAAAACAAACACGTTTTTTTTTAATAAAATGGCGTTTTTTCTCGAATTTTTTTTTCATTACAATATCACAAATTACTCAATACAATATCACCGGTTCTTTAAAATAATATCACAAAAAAAAAATTCGAGAAAAAAATATTTCGGAAAAAAAATTCGAGAGAAAAAATTGAAAAAAAAATTTCCGGGCAAAAAAGTTCTTGAAAAAATTTCGTGATATTGTTTAATATTGTGTGTGATATTGTTTAACAAAAGGCGTTTTTTCTCGAAATTTTGTTTCATTACAATATCACAAGTTACTCAATACAATATCACCGGTTCTTCAAAACAATATCACAAAAAAAAAATCGAGAAAAAAATATTTCGGAAAAAAAATTTCGGGAGAAAAAATTGAAAAAAAAATTTGAAAAAAATATTTCTGGGAAAAAAATTTCGTGATATTGTTTAATATAGTGCGTGATATTGTTTAACAAAAGGCGTTTTTTCTCGAAATTTTTTTTCATTACAATTTCACAAATTACTCAATACAATATCACCGGTTCTTCAAAATAATATCACAAAAAAAAAATTTGAAAAAAAAATTTTTAAAAAAAAATCGAGAAAAAAAACTGAAAAAAAAAATTTTGAAAAAAAAATTTCAGGAAAAAAAGTATTGGAAAAAATTTCGTGATATTGTTTATATAGTGTGTGATATTGTTTCCTTTGATATTGTATTGAAAAGGTTGTGACATTGTGATATTGTAGTGTAAAAAAAACGTGATATTTTTTAATACAACTTGTGATACTCCAAATGGACTCATGGACTCAAATATTTAGGTGGACTCACCGGATCCCGCCTCTATATATATATATATATATAAGTCTATATATTTATATATAAGTCTATATATTTATATATATATATATATATATATATATATATATATATACACTACAAGAAAACACGGTGTTCTGACCGAAAAAATCCGACAGAAAAGCTCAAATCCGTCAGAAAAAGCGCATTTTTGACGGAAAATCCGTCAGAAAATTTCGTCCCAAATTTTCGTCACGAAAATCAAGTTTGTGACGGATTTTCCGTTGGAAATTTTTTTGTGACGGATTTCTGACGGTTTACCGGTGGAATAAAAATTTTTGAAGTCAATGTATTTTTGACTTTTTCTGACCGATTTTCTGTCAGAAATTGAGTCAAACTTGACTTTTTGTGACGGAAAATCCGTCAGAAATTGTCTAATTTGACTCAATTTCTGACGGAAAATCCGTCAGAAATATGGTCACTTGTTGACTCTTCTGACCGATTTTCCGTCAGAAATTGAGTCAAACATGACTTTTTGTGACGGAAAATCCGTCTGAAATTGTCAAATTTGACTCAATTTCTGACGGAAAATCCGTTGGAAATATGGTCACTTGTTGACTTTTCTGACCGATTTTCTGTCCGAAATTGAGTCAAATTTTGACTTTTTCTGACGGATTTTCCATCAGAATTTGAACCAGTATAGGCTGGAAACAGCAGCTTGCTGTCCAGCCCAATGCCATAGCATTGTTCATATTTACAATCTGAAAATCACTAAATCCTGCAAAACATTCATCATCCGCCAAAGGAAGATTTATTTCCAAGTCGACCGCTAAGCGGGAATCAACAGCAATTAACCAACAACAAAGAAAAAACATAAGAAATTGAATTACATACAAGAGTCTTCATAATTCATACACCAACATAAAATATGTTCGAAAATTAATAAGTCATAATCTAAAATTACTACACATGATAATGTTGGAGCTTGTGTCCTCCACATGTAGTGTGATAACGTCATTGCACATACCCTTGTACGGACAAGTGGGAGATTGTTGGGGCTGGTGTCCTTGACAATTAAGTACAATGACTTATTAAATCTTTTTAAGGATCACAAGAGCATACTTCAGTATTATTATCAGTTGATCCACGTTTATCAATAATTGTTGGTTTGCTAGATAAGTTTGACGTTATTGTCATACGGATGGCGGTGATCAACTGGTCCCTATACGTCACACCTATAGGACACGTTTGAGAGATGTGAAGGTATGAAAATACAGTCACATTTATGCCGGATACGACTAAACAGTTAGTCAGAGGTATTGACTATTAAATTAGTCAATAAGATGTTGAGATTATTATTTAATACGGATTAAATAATTTTAGCTAACACAGATTACATGATTAATTCGTAAATTAAATATAAACGGTTATATTTAATTAAATATTGTATTCGCGTATTAATATAAACGGTTATATTAATTTGGGTAATTATACAATATCGTAATTTTATCAGACCATTATTAATACATCGACTGCATTAATATCTGATAACATGTATACGATTTATAATAAATACCCGCGAATTATATTTTAGCAATCGGGTCGAATCACGCAAAGGAATAAGGTAAGAGTGGAGAAAGCCCACTCTCACCCCAATTCGGTCGACCCACCCGAGTACTACATAAGGAGAGTCCTTCTCCTTATGTCAAGGACTGGTAATTCATAATTCTCACAATTAGGGTTTTTGAGAGCATTCTTCTCCCTTGTTTATATGGTTCTGTTAATTCATAATTCTCACGAATTTAAATACACTTTAATATAGACTTAAATCACAACAATGAGTTGTTTATATGGTTCTGTTTTATCTTCTTTTCAGTGTAGAACACGTTCAAATTAAACTGCTGTATAACTAATGGCTTGTGAAGACCCAATGTCAAGTGCCAAGCTAGCACGTGAATCCTGGCTAAAAGCCTTCATGGACTCCATGAATCAGTCTACTAGACTGAGGAATGATGGGTTAAACTTCTCTGACTGGGAGGCAGCACTACGGAATGCTGCCATTGCTGACGGAAAGCTTAAGTACTTAACTGAGCCAATTCCGGCACACCCAGGAACTGAAGCTAGAGCTAACGAAGTTCGCGCTCATAGCGACTTCGTCATGGAAGCGGGTGCGATAAAGAACGTACTCATCTATGCAATGGAATCCAATTTGCAAAGACGCTTCATAACCCATGGTGCAAACAAGATTTTCACCACGCTCACTAACGAATTCTCAAAAGCTCCGATAATCGTTTCTTATGAGCATACCTGTCGCTTCTTTGAGGCGAAACTCCAGAAGGGCCAAGCGGTTAGCCCACATATTCTCAACATGATTGAGAATATCGAGAAACTGGAGGCCCTAAACTGCAAGATCAGTGAGAACATAATCGTTGATCGAATGCTTCATTCGCTTCATGATGGGTTCGCCCTCTTTAGGGCCAACTATTACATGAACGACATGAAGAAGACTCCTCATGAGCTCCACTCCCTTCTCGTACAGACCGAGAAGGATCTGAAATTAAGTGGGAGCGTGAAGCAAGATGATCTCATGATCTCCAGTAAGGGTAAGGGTAAGGGTAAAGCTAAAGCTCTGGGCGACCTAACAGTAGGCAAGCCCAAGTTTAAGAAGTCAGGATTTACTAAGAGTGGGCCAGGTGAGTCGAGCAACTCACGGGGCAAAACAAAGAGCAAGGATACTAGCATGGAATGCCACCATTGCCACAGGACTGGGCATTGGAGGCGCTCATGCCCCGTGTATCGTGAGGACATTAAGGCAGGCCGCGTTACTCCTGTTGGTATGTCTTCTTCTTTTATTCACATGATTGAGATTAACCATGCAAGTTACGGAACTTGGGTACTAGATACTGGTTGTGGTTCTCATCTATGTAATCATGTGCAGGGCCTCCGAAACCAAGAACCCCTCATCAAGGGTGAGGTTGACCTGCGTGTCGGGAATGGAGCACGTGTTGCTGCAGTCTCGAGGGGAACATACGTGATCCAGCTTCCAAGTGGATTCGAGTTATCTTTATATAACTATTATTATGTTCCTTGTTTTTCCAAAAACATTATTTCAGTTTCTGCGCTTGACAAACTTGGTTTTTCATTTGTAATAGAAAATAACAGTTGTATTTTCTCATTACACAATATGATTTATGGCAAGGCAGTTTCCATGAATGGAATTTATGTTTTAGATCAAACCACTGAAATATTACATGTGAATAATAAGAGATTAAAGGTAGGTGACAAAGATCAAACTTACCTATGGCATTGTCGTATGGGACACATAAATGAGAAACGCGTAAAACAGCTCATACAGAATGGAGCTATCTCGGCCTTTGATTTCGAATCATATGGCACGTGTGAATCATGTCTCATCGGTAAGATGACTCGTATTTCCTTCAAAGGTGTTGGAATGCGCGCTGCCGACCTATTAGGACTCATACATACAGATGTATGTGGCCCTATGTCGATCAACGCACGAGAAGGCTATAGGTATTTCATCACTTTCACGGATGATTTGAGTAGTTATGGCTATGTCTACTTAATGAAACATAAAAGTGAATCCTTTGACAAGTTCAAAGAATACCAGAATCGGGTACAGAACCAGCTGGGAAGAAAGATTAAAGCACTACGTTCTGATCGTGGTGGTGAGTATCTTTCACACGAGTTTGATCAACACCTTAAAGACTGGCATCGTGCTACAGTTGACTCCACCTGGAACACCACAATTAAATGGTGTGTCCGAACGGAGAAATCGAACTCTACTCGATATGGTTCGATCCATGATGACTCACACCGTTGTGCCTGATTCATTGTGGGGCTATGCTCTTTTGTCAGCCGCTCTAATACTTAACCGAAGTCCGTCTAAAGCTGTTGACAAGACTCCATACGAATTATGGAAGGGAACGGTCCCCAACTTGTCCTTTATTCGGGTTTGGGGCTGCGAGGCTTATGTCAAGTGGAGACACGAGGATAAGCTCGGCCCGCGATCGGTCAAGACATACTTTATAGGCTATCCAAAGGGAACTTTTGGTCATTACTTCTACTCGCCAACTGAACAACGTGTTTTTGTTGCGGCTAGTGCGACGTTCTTAGAGAAAGAATTTCTCGAGAACAAGTCGAGTAATAGAACCTTCGATTTATCAGAGGTTCAAGAACCAACTACCGAGCAACCATTGGAGGAAACAGTTCCTTCAACCGAGGCTGCGGTAGATATTCCTGAGGAACCTAGGAGGTCGGGAAGAGTCTCTATTCCTCCGGACAGATACATTGGTATGGTAAAGGAACATGACATAGATGACGTCTTACTCCTAGAGGGTAATGAACCCTCAACCTATAAAGGTGCCATGACCAGTTCTGACTCAAAGCTATGGCTAGAAGCCATGCAATCCGAGATGGACTCCATGTATGAGAACAACGTGTGGGATCTTGTGGACCTACCTGCAAAGGTGCGTCCCCTTCAATGCAAATGGCTTTACAAAATAAAGCATGTCGTGGAAGGTAAACAAGATATCCATAAGGCAAGACTAGTTGCTAAAGGTTTCACCCAAGTGCCAGGCTTGCACTACGATGAGATCTTTGCACCCGTAGTCATGCTACGTTCCATTCGGATTATCTTAGCGATCGCCGCATTTCATGACTATGAAATATGGCAGATGGACGTTAAAACTGCCTTCTTAAACGGTTATTTGGAGGAAGAGTTGTACATGGTACAACCCGAGGGTTTTATTGATCCAGAAAATCCTAAAAAAGTTTGCAAGCTTAAGCGTTCCATCTATTGACTTAAGCAAGCATCGCGGAGTTGGAATCATCGTTTCGACCAAGTGATAAAAGAGAATGGGTTCATTCGATCAGTCGAGGAACCATGTCTCTATATCAAGTCGAGTGGGAGCAAGATTGTATTCCTAGTACTGTATGTCGACGACATACTCTTGATTGGGAATGACATACCTCCCCTTTCTTCGGTTAAAGCATGGTTGAAAAACCATTTCCAGATGATAGATCTGGGAGAGGCACAAAGAATTTTGGGCATCCGTATCTACAGGGATAGATCACGACGGATGTTGTCTCTCAGTCAGGAGTCTTACATAGATAAGATTCTGGAGAGATTCAGCATGACGAACTCCAAGAAAGGGTTCCTTCCTATGACTACTGGGCTTCACTTGAGCAAGACTCAAGAAGATAAGACATTGGAAGAGAAGGAGCGCATGAGTCGGATTCCATATGCTTCGGCAATAGGATCGATCATGTATGCCATGATATGCACACGTCCAGACGTTGCATATGCATTGAGTATGACTAGTCGATTCCAAGCTCATCCACGTGAACAACACTGGATGGCCGTGAAAAGCATTCTTAAGTACCTACGGAGGACTAAAGATTGGGGATTGACTTACGGAGGTGACTCGACGCTCTGCGCCACGGGTTACGCAGATGCTAGCTTCCAAACGGATCGAGATGACTCGAAATCTCAGTCTGGATTCGTTTTTACTCTTAATGGCGCTGCTGTCAGCTGGAAAAGTTATAAACAGAGTGTTACAGCAGATTCTACGACTGAGTCCGAGTACTATGCCGCCTCAGAAGCAGCTAAGGAAGCAATATGGATGCGTCAATTCTTACAAGGACTCTCAGTAGTGCCTAGTTCGAATGACCCAATCACCGTTTATTGTGACAATAAAGGTGCCATCTTCCAAGCTAAGGAGCATAAGTCTAGCAATAAAGCTAGACATGTACAACGGAAAGCTCATCTAATCAGAGATTACGTGGAGCAAAAGGAGATTTTCATTGATAAGATCGCTAGGGATGACAACATAGCTGATCCTCTCACTAAAGCATTACCACGTGATAAGCATGAAGGGCACATTCATTCCATGGGAATTAGATGTGTTCCTAAGTTGTAGTAATCTTTTATGAATTCATGTAATAATTCATTTTCTCGTGTACTCTATTCAACCTCATTGTTATGATACATAATGTTTTGTTTTTCATGTGGAATTGTACGCCAATTTTGAACACCACAAAGTGAACTGAATTACATTACATCGTTTTAGTCCTTGATTACCCACTTGAGCTGATAACTCAGGTAATCATTTTGTGACGTTGGTTGATGGTGGGTTCAACGAGCCATAAGTCACGCGGATGACTGACCAATCACAAAGGCGAGTTATACGGATATCTCGTAGGACACCTCGTGACAACGTTATGGAGTTCTAAATGTTTTATAACATTGGGTGCCAGGTCGTGGATAGGACATCCATAGTGTTCCTTAGAGTCGAGTCTTTTGACTTTCAACTGTCTCTTGAGATTAAGGCAGATTTTGGGTAACTTTGGTTTCTTTCCCACGGTCATCGTAACAGGGGCCAAGAGGATTTTTTCTGGGTTATTTCATGCTGCGCGATATCGGCAGGATTCAAGTTGAGGGAAATATCCAAACCCTTATCAGTATTTTATCATTTCTCAGGGCCACTCGAGGAGTAGTAACTGAAATGCATGGCCATGCTCGAATACAGATTCGTTTTATCAGTTAAGTTACTCTCTAGTCAGGGAAACCACTCTTGATACAGATCGCTTGTGAGATACGACCTTTGCGAATGCGGATTTGCAAATTGTCTTACATTGAGTGGGAGAAATTTTAAAAGGCTATGAGAATCGGTTATCGCACCTACACTTGTACGGACAACTGGGAGTTTGTTGGAGCTTGTGTCCTCCACATGTAGTGTGATAACGTCATTGCACATACCCTTGTACGGACAAGTGGGAGATTGTTGGGGCTGGTGTCCTTGACAATTAAGTACAATGACTTATTAAATCTTTTTAAGGATCACAAGGGCATACTTCAGTATTATTATCAGTTGATCCACGTTTATCAATAACGGTTGGCTTGCTAGATAAGTTTGACGTTATTGTCATACGGATGACGGTGATCAACTGGTCCCTATACGTCACACCTATAGGACACGTTTGAGAGATGTGAAGGTATGAAAATACAGTCACATTTATGCCGGATACGACTAAACAGTTAGTCAGAGGTATTGACTATTAAATTAGTCAATAAGATGTTGAGATTATTATTTAATACGGATTAAATAATTTTAGCTAACACGGATTACATGATTAATTCGTAAATTAAATATAAACGGTTATATTTAATTAAATATTGTATTCGCGTATTAATATAAACGGTTATATTAATTTGGGTAATTATACAATATCGTAATTTTATCAGACCATTATTAATACATCGACTGCATTAATATCTGATAACCTGTATACGATTTATAATAAATACCCGCGAATTATATTTTAGCAATCGGGTCGAATCACGCAAAGGAATAAGGTAAGAGTGGAGAAAGCCCACTCTCACCCCAATTCGGTCGACCCACCCGAGTACTACATAAGGAGAGTCCTTCTCCTTATGTCAAGGACTGGTAATTCATAATTCTCACAATTAGGGTTTTTGAGAGCATTCTTCTCCCAAAACTCAGATCTCACATCTAAAACCTCAAAAGCTCTCCCCATATTGCAAGGCAATTGGAGAGTATTTTCTAGCACACGTGGCATCATCTCAATCAAGTCTTGGGTGCAAGTTATAGGAGGGAATTTACTTTAATTCCTGTTCTTAGACCTATTCAAGCAAGGACCCAAGGTTGTATTCTTTTTCATGTTTTTATTTATCTTATGACAATAATCACAACTGTAATTTTCATTATAATCCTGCAAGTTTAGGGCGAATACATGCTTTATTCCCCACAGATAAACTATCCTAAGTGGTAGGAGGATCAATTGACATGTTACATCCAAAGCCATGAGGGTCGTCTGAGAAGTCGTCGCGTCGGTGAGGATTTGGCATACCTGAGCACGACTGAATCTCGTCCCGAGGCTCTCCGGTTGGCGTTGGTTGACCCAAGAGTTCATTGTAGGCAGCCTGGAAAAACAACAAATTATTAAATAAAGAATAAATAAAATATATTGTAAAATTATCGTTATTATATGAAAAATATACAATAAATTGCTCGATTATAAATACTTACGTCTGTCCGAGCAGCTCTAGGGTTAATCCACTCTTCCTTCTTGTTTTTCTTCGTCTTCTCAAACACCTTGTAAGGTGTGACCGACTCGCCCTTTAAGAAGCAAAGAAAATATATATGTTAATTATATCCGACAATAAAAATATTAATTAACCAAATTTCATATTTAAAAAATTTATGAAATACTTACCATTTCTTTGAAAACATCAGAGCAACTCTTGCGGCCTAGAGTGTGGGTGCCCAACGCTTTCCCATCTTTACCACCAGATCTTCTATTTGCCTTATTGATGTCTGATTTTTTTTGAAATTCAGGATTGTTCTTGTACCTTGCATCCAACTTCTCCTTCCAACTATCGGGCACCCACTCAAGCTTATTCTTTCCGTAGTTGACATCATTTACCATGTAAATAATCAATCTTGTGACCCTCCTCCGCCACTCAAGATAAGGATTGTACTCAGGTTCAATAGACCTCACATGAGTCTGTCATAAAAAAAATGTTATTAAAAATAGAAAATATTAGTTTAATTTTAAAAACTAGAAAATATTAGTTTAGTTTTAAAAACTAATGTAGCTTGTTTACTTTCACATTACCCTAAAGTAAATCCACATCTTTTCTGGTTGTAAATAACTTGCTTCCTTCCAGCTGGTGAAGTACTCATCGGTAAGATTTTGAGTGAACGAGGCAGCCACGTATTTGTTTACAATCTTGTCATTCCACCTGATTAAAAACAAACACACATATATATAAATATGAATATTATAAATTTGAATGATATATTTTTCATTAATCGAGGATAAAAAAATACTTACCAACGACCGTTAACTACCGAAGGATCAGAAGTGAGTATAATCGGTGGATTTCGGTGGGGGACATTGTTACCGGTCAAATGAAGGTCATCATCATTCTCCACCACTTATTCGTTCTCATTCTGAGAACGCCTACCTGAACCAGATCCACTCCCAAACATTTTTCATATAAATTTCGAAATTTACCTGCTTCAAAGCTAACAATACAAATAAACACTTACAGTAATAAATGTTAGCCCATGAAAAAAAACAAAGTTTTCATACATTTCTTATGAATGTATAACCAAAGGATAAAAATAAAACATGTCTTACAAATGTATGCTCAAAGGATTAATGGGGAAAAATTTAACTATCACATATAATACACACAAAAAATAATATCATCAATGAATATGTAATTGTTGTCAAGAAATCAAATAGTCTTTGAATTAGGTCATTATCACTCCAACTTAAACACATCAATGTACATTTCAAGTCATTAGCAAACACGCACTTGTTATTTATTAATGGGGAAAAAATTCGGCATCAATTCCCCTTTATTTTCCAAATACAAAATATGGATTCTATTATTAGTCCATATATGTATTCAGAGAATATAAAAGGAATTGTCACCGAATTTTACCCTCATTAAAAAATCACAAGTGTCTGTTTGCTACTTAAATGACTTGAAAAGTACAAAGACAGCCCCAAAACGGAGACTATTCAAAATTTACTCCTAATAAGTAATTTTTGAACGGGTACTAGGTCAACATTTAACAATTAAGAGTTATCAATAACTAACAATTAACAACAATTAACAATTATCAACAATTAATAACTAAGAATTAACAATTATCAAATAACTATTCAAAATTAACAACTAACAACTATCAAAAACAACAATTAACAATTCAAGTAACAACACTAACAATTATTTACAATAAACAACACCAACAACAACAAATTATTAGCAACTATCCTAGGTCAATTTTTCTATCTAACCGGCTATTATCCTAGGTCATTTTTTTTATCTAATTGGCACTATCTTAGATCAAATTTGCTAACTAATTAAACCTAAATCAATTACACTAACTTTACCAAACTAACCAATTTTTCAATAAACTAATTAAGTAATAAACATAAACAATTACCTAATTAATTTTGCAAGGTGGTGGTGACGCACAGCCGTAGTGGTGGTGGTTGTCACGGAGGTGGTGGTTGTCACACTGCAATATACAAAAAAATCAATTACGAATTGAAATAAAACGAAAACAAAACTGTAAATTAAAGGAAAAAACATAAATACATTACCTATTATGCAAGATGGAGTTGATAATGTAGTGGTGGTTGTCTTGGTGGTGGGATTTTTGGGGGGAAAACAGAATTTGGGGGAGAAAATGGAAAGGGTGAACGGAATTTGGGTGAAAAAACAAAGGAAGAATGACTGTGAGTTTTGATTTCAGAAACATTTAAAAAAAATCCTGACGGATTTTCCGTCAGGAATCCGCAAAAATTAACTTTTCAGAAAAAGCTGACTTGTGTCAGTCCAATTGCTAACCGAAAATCCGTCGGGAATTTTTTCTGACCGAAAATCCGTCAGAAATTACCTCTAATATTTCGCGGATTCCCTAATTTTTTTCGCGGTCTTTTATGTTGACGGATTTTTGACGAATTATCCGTCAAAAAATATCTCTGACCGAAAATCCGTCAGAAATTGGTCAGTAG
This sequence comes from Silene conica, assembly GCA_029255685.2. Classification (NCBI taxonomy): domain Eukaryota; kingdom Viridiplantae; phylum Streptophyta; class Magnoliopsida; order Caryophyllales; family Caryophyllaceae; genus Silene; species Silene conica. The sequence goes on from CM055311.2 coordinate 75,508,748, forward strand.
TCCGAAATTTCTGACGGACTGTATAATCCGTCAGAAAATCGGTCAGTACTCCTTGTTTTTTTGTAGTGATATATATATATATAGAGAGAGAGAGAGAGATTGCATCATGTGAGGTGTATGATCTTAAATGAGTATTGAGGTCTACTATAAGAACCATTAGATCAACAAAAAGAACCATGAGATGATGCCACGTGGATAATACAATTCAGCAAAAACGCAAAAGTTACTGCGGTGGGAGTCAATCCGGCGACCACGAGGAACGAAGACCAGCACTTTACCAACTCTCCCCCAACATCCTTATCTATTTATGTAATATTGTATCATATTTAACACGTGATTGTTGAAGTGAGTTTGGAGACGGAGCCATACGCAGAATTGCTCAAATTGCTCAAATTGCTCAAATTGCGAATTGCGAATTGGGATTGAACCCGAAACCTTCGGAATTATTTTTTCTCGGAATTATATTTTCGAAATTTTTTTTTCGAAATTTTTTTCATCGGAATTTTTTTTTAAAAAAAATTCTCGAAACTTTTTTCATCGGAATTTTTTTTTAAAAAAAATTCTCGAAACTTTTTCCGAATTTTTTCTCGAAATTTTTTTTTTCGATTTTTTTTCTCCAATCTTTTTTTTTTCTCGAAAAGATTGGAGAAAAAAAAATGCGTAGATACACATCTCTTAATTCGTAGATACACATGTTTAAATGCGTAGATACACACCTTTAAATACGTAAATACACATTGCTAAATGCGTAGATACACATCTCTTAATGCGTAGATACACATGTCTAAATGCGTAAATACATATCTCTAAATGCGTAGATACACATGTTTGAATGCGTAGATACACACCTCTATATGAGTAGATACACACCTCTATATGAGTAGATACACACCTCTATATGAGTAGATACACATCTCTAAATGCGTAGATACACACCTCTATATGAGTAGATACACATCTCTAAATGCGTAGATACACATGGCTAAATGCGTAGATACACATCTCTAAATGCGTAGATACACATGTCTAAATGCGTAGATACACACCTTTAAATGCGTAGATACACACCTTTAAATGCGTAGATACACATCTCTAAATACGGAGATACACATGTCTAAATGCGTAGATGCACACCTTTAATGCTTAGATACACATGGCTAAATGCGTAGATACACACGTCTAGTAAATACACACCTTTAAATACGTAGATACACATGGCTAAATGCGTAGATACACATCTTTTAATGCGTAGATACACATATGTAAATGCGTAGATACACATCTCTAAATGCATAGAAAAACACCTTTAAATGCGTAGATACACATCTCTTAATGCGTAGATACACATGTCTAAATGCGTAGACACACACCTTTAAGTACGTAGATACACATGGCTAAATGCGTAGATACACATGTCTAAATGCGTAGATACATATCTCTAAATGCGTAGATACACATGTTTGAATGCGTAGATACACACCTCTATATGAGTAGATACACATCTCTAAATGCGTAGATAAACGTGGCTAAATGCGTAGATACACATCTCTAAATGCGTGGATACACATGTCTAAATGCGTAGATACACACCTTTAAATGCGTAGATACACATCTCTAAATGCGGAGATACAAATGTCTAAATGCGTAGATACACACCTTTAATGCTTAGATACACATGGTTAAATGTGTAGATACACATATCTAAATGCGTAGATACACACCTTTAAATACGTAGATATACATGGTTAAATGCGTAGATACACATCTCTTAATGCGTAGATACACATGTCTAAACTCTAAATGCATAGATACAAATCTCTAAATGCCTAGATACACATCTCTAAATGCGTAGATACACATATTTGAATGCGTAGATACACACCTCTAAATACGTAGATGTACATCTCTAAATGCGTAGATACACAACTTTCAATGTGTAGGTACACATCTCGAAGTTTTTGTATCGTTAAAAAAAAATGAAAAAGAAAATTTTCGAAAAAACCAATTGTTTTCTCGAAATTTTTTATTTCTTGAAATATTTTTCATTACAATAGCACAAGTTACTCAATACAATATCACGGGTTCTTCAAAACTATATTCCGAAAAAAATGAAAAAAAAAACGTATAAAAAAAATGAAAAAAAAAATTCGAAAAAAAAAATCAAGAATAAGCCATTAAAAAGGTAACCAAAGAAGAAGACGCAAGAACAAATAAGAAATTGGCAATTTGAACAAAAATGTCTTCGAAAATGTTTTCGTCTTAAATATTATACAATATTGTATTAATCAACAAAAACTTTGTGGCCTATTGGTTTAGGTGATGGTCTTTGTATCCCGAGGTCAGGCGTTCGAACCCCAGTACCAGCAGGTTTTTATTTTTTCTTATTAGAAAGTTTTCGCGTGTTAAATATTATACAGTATTACATTTATCAACAAACGACTTAGAGGTCCTTTGGTTAAGTTGTTCGCCTCTAATATCCGTGGTCGCGGGTTCGATTTCTAATGGTGGCAGAGTTTTGATTTTTGCTTAAATCAAGTAGACCTCAATCCTCATTTAAGATGTAGACCTCACAGGATCCTCGCTATATATATATTGGGTCTTTTCCGTTATTTTACACTACCCACGCTCTACATCTCTCAAGGGTGACCAGGTTAGACTGAAAGGGTCAATGACTTGGTTTGAGGGGGGCCCTAACTCATCCCAATCCTGGGGCTCGTAACAGTTACTAGCCTGGGGTTCATTTTACTTGACTCTTCCTATGTTCATTATTTTTATTCATTTGTTTTTAGGCCTGAGGATTGTTCGCTCTGATACCACATTGTAACACCCCCATTTATTTAAGAGCCTTTAGCAAGACATTCTCAAATAAATAGAACTGTTACCATCTCGGAATGTCCGAGGTAGTGAATAACAAAGTAAAACAAACCAAAGTACTTTATATAAAACTGATTAAATTTAAACTTTTGATATTACAATACTACGCATAGAATAAAAGTATAACTGATAACATCTAAGTATGTGATCTAATTCTAAGTAGGTCCAAGCCATGTCTCTCTCCAAGCCTAAGTTCCTAATCCATCTGTCTCTGACCTGTATAATCTACTACCCATTCTGGATCATCGTAGGTGTCACACAAATACATTGTCAACCTCGCGGTTGAATAGGATAACACAAAATCATAATGCAACAAATGATGATTTGCAAATGCCATGATATGCTCGAGCTCAATCTTATTCTCATTCTCCAACCCTTGCACTAACCCATACCGAACCTCCCGGCAGAGTATCAGCGACCGTCGTCGATCACCAGCATAAAAGCGGAAGACATCGGGCCTGGTCTGCAGAACCACCCTGGGCTTTATATCAAAACAATATCTGTTCCATAACTTTCTCAGTAACCAATGCATATGTTATGCTCATGAATGCAATAATAAAATAGCCAACCAATAAACATCATTCTTATATAAATCATGCTTTCATCCATAACATACAATACAACATCCATTCATAACACTTCACAAATTATAGTACCAGTGTATCCTACCCGGATAACAATATAATCCAATAGCAAGCCAGCAGGTAAAAAGAATTATGCCGCTTTAAAATCGTGACCTAACAAATATAATATAAGTAATCACTAACTAATACAATTACGTAAATTAATATAATGTATCAATTATTTAAATTAACTATTTAAATAATATATTACGCATAACGAGGCCGTATTAAATACGACTACTTCAATTAACTTGACTAACTCGTCTTTATTACTTTTATAACTAACTTCTATTAAATAAACGAACCTAAAAAATATAATCGAACTATAGATAACCGTCACATTCTTGTATAATAAAAATCACTTAACAACTTTAATAACTAAATATCATGAACAACACATTCTAATAATAATAAACATATCATTTATAATAATAACAATATATAATAATAATAATAATAATAATAATAACAATAATAACATTAACATATAATAATAATATAATGACAATATTAATCAATATAGTAATAATAATAAGAAGAAGGACAATACCACATACATACACCACTAATATAATATTAATAATAATAATATAATAACAATGTGATAATGATAATATTAATAACAACACCCGTGGACATCTTATTACGAAAACAAACATGCCTAACACCAAAACAGACCCCCGACACCGTAACCCCTGACAGCCCCCATTCACCACCGCTTCGACACCTTCTCGACACCTGAACCACCACCACGACATGGTGGTTGCCACCACCGCACCATGGTGCAGCCACTGACGCTCATCACCACCCCTGACTCAACCCCAGCAGCCCTTGAAACCACTCCCAAAACCCCCTAGTCACAACAGGAACCCCATGCTCCTGTTCACCCGTGTGACACCTCCCTGCAACCAGCTCCCTAACCAGCTGCTAGCACCACCATTACCACAACCATTCACGACCCATCAACACTCCACACTACCCACAACCCCTTGGTGCCAAACACCAGGCCTCGACACCCCTCAAAACCTTTGAAACAGCCGCCCAAAAACTGCTGAACACGGCGCCAACCAAGAAAACTGTTCCTACAACTCCATAACACGCTGTCAAACCGCCCCTTCTCCGGCCACCACAATCATCCTACCACCACCAACGTCTCCTACAAACTCTCTACTATTATTACCCATAAAATTGTACTCAAGGACAAGTTAGAATAGCAACTGAACACGTAACAAAACACGAGCAGAAAACGAAATAAAAACAGAGTATGAAATACATTGTTTCTGTCGACATTCACGACTGCTTTACTACCACCCACGGTGGTCCTATGGCTATAAAGCTCATATATAACGATATGAAAAGGTATTATAAATTACTTACGAACTTGATGCGGTACAAAGGTAATATCAGCTTATTGTGTGCTGTTATTGCTGCGTTTTCCTCCTTCAAACTCACAGTGTCATGGTCGTGTTTAGGTAGGTTGTGGAGGCAGAATAGGTAGGTGGTGGATAGGGTTTATACGAGACGTGGAGGCAGATTAGAAGGTGGAGTTGATTAGGGTTTATATGGGAGTAAATGTCGATGTATGGGTATGAGGTAAAATGTTGATGTATGAGTAATATGTTGAAGCTGTTGGAGTAAATGTCCTTCACAGTGTGTGATTATTTGAGTAAATCTTTTACAGGATCACACAGGGATACTTAGTATATTAATCAGTTGATTAACGTTTATCGGTAACGATTGGCTCACTAGAAGTTTGACGTTACTGTCATATGATGGCGATAATTAGTTGATCCCTAAAGGTCGGACCTATAGGATAGTACTGAGAAATGTGATTATATATTGATATCAATATATATACTTAAAAGAGGAACTTTTAAAGCGATTTCATTGGTTATTGTTTTAGAGCGATTTAATTGGCTATTATTTTTGTTGAATAATTTAAATGTATAAATAAAAAATAAAAATAAAAAGTAAGAGTTTGCACATACGAGTATTTATTAATTAAGTCATTGAGATAGAATTTGTGTAGTTAGAATTATTTACGAATAACAACTAACTCATTACAAGAATTTGCGGGACTTATAAAAAGATATAGTTAATTATAGGATTAGATAATTCTAAGAGAACTCTTAAGTTGATTACATGTACCAAACTTGTGTTTGAATTTGTGTAAATTATCTGTGTTTAGGTAGTAAAATTTAGGATTAGGACGTCTCCTATTTTTGTATTTTTCATTAATTTATTTTTATAAAAAGTTAAACTTCCATCAAAAACTTGTGACGCGTCAAATAAAACCCACATTCCAAAATAAAGACAATTTTTTTTGTGATTCTCGATGCATTTTACTTTTTTTATCTTATCTATCATGTGGGTGATACTTGATCCGTTACAAACTTTTGACGAATATATCCGTCACAAATATTCGTCACAAGTAAGACATATTGATGATTGTGTGCTTCTATAGAATTGTAGTTGTTCCATGCTTCCAATTATTCTTCTAACAACAATAATAAGTTTTAATAATTAATAATAATTATATATAGTTAAGAAATGAACTTTTCAAGCGATTTCATTGGTTATTGTTTTAGAGCAATTTCATTGGCAATTATTTTGGTTAAATAAATTAAGTATATAAATAAAGATAATTAAATAGTAATAAAATATCAATTGGATAATTATTGTTTTAGAGTAATTACATTGACTATTACTTTGGTTAAATAAATTAAGTATATAAAAAAAGATAATTAAATAGTATTAAAATATCGGTTGGATAATTATTGAATTAGTTAATAAAATAATTGATTTCATTGGCTATTGTTTTAGAACACTTTCAGTGGCTATTACTTCGGTTAAATAAATTAATTATACAAATAAAAAGATAACTAAATATAAAAAAATATCAGTTGTATAATTATTATTTATAGATCGATTACATTAGCTATTACTTTGATTAAATAAATTAATTATATAAAAAAATGATAATTAAATAGTAATAAAATATCAGTTGGATAATTATTGAATTAGTTAATAAAATAATTAATTTCATTGACTATTGTTATAGAGCAATTTCATTTCATATTACTTTTGTTAAATAAATTAGTTACATAATTAAAAAGATAATTAAATAGTAATAAAATATTAGTTGGATAATTATTGTTTTTAGAGAATTACATTAGCTAATACTTTAGTTAAATAAATTAAGTATATAAATAAAAAAGATAATTAAATAATAAATTGATTGTAAACTAAGAGTTTTGGCTACCGTAGAGACATAGAGTTATGGTATAATTTATTTTTTCCCTTCTCTTATTTAATTAAAAGTATAAATGGATGTAATGATAAATATATTAAGTCTCTCTTATTTAATTAAAAGCATAAATAGTTGTATTGATGAATATATTAAGCACTTATGAGGTAAATTAAAAATACGAGCTATAGAATACGAACACATAAGAATATGAGCAAATGTAAAAAGAATAAGAGTTTAAGAGAATCACGAACTAAAAAATACGAGAACAGAAGAATGCGAGTTATTAACCTAAGAATACGAACTAATATAAAAAAGATACGAGCCATTGAGCTAAGAATACGAGCTAATGTAAAAACAATACGAGTTATTAAGATAAGACGGGCTTTAAAATACGAGCACAAATGAATATGAGCTAATGAAAAAATAATACGAGGTATTAAGATAAGACGAGCTTCAAAATATGAGCACAAATGAATACGAATACGAGATTAAAAGGATCACGAACTTAAATATACGAGAACATAAGAATACGACCTATTAAGATGAGAATACAAGCTAATGTAAACATAATATGAAAACACGAGCTAATTGAAACACTTCTCAAGCTAAAAAAATAGAACCAGATTTGCAAGACGTCAAATTTCATAATATAGTAAGCACTTAAGATTACGAGGTATAATTAAAAGAATACGAGCTACAAAATACGAATATATAAGAAATACGAGCTAATGTTAAAGGAATAAGAACTTAAGATAATCAGGACCTAAAAAATACGAGCACATAAAAACGCGAGTTATTAACGTAAGAATGCGACCCTAATAGAGCTATTAAGCTAATTAAGAATACGAGCTAATGTAAAAATATACGAGTTATTAAGATAAAAATACGAGCTAATGTAAAAATAACATACGAGCATATAAGAGAATCACGAACTTACAAATATGAGCATATAATAATATGGGCTAATATAAAAAGAATACCAGCTAATATAAAAGACATACAGGATAATAAGATAAAAATACGAGCTATTAAGATAAGAATACGAGCTAATGTAAAAAGTATACGAGCTAATAAGATAAAAAAAAACGAGCTATTAAAATAAGAATATGTGCTAATGTAAAAAAGAATACGATCTAATGTAAAAGAATACGAGTTAATGTTAAACTATTTTCATATATTAGAAATATTCGAAAAATTATTTTGACAGTGATGCGTAATATGTAAGTGTCTTTCCAAGAACATAGAATCGAAGGTACATGTTTCCGTTTCCATTGGAATTTCATGCACTTTCAACGTTCCATATTGTTCCATTGATGATGATACATGTGAGGTTTCATTAGCCATAAAAAATTATCATACTTGAATTATTCTCTTTATATGCCTATTATAATAAGTATTTTTAGAAGATTAACTGTTACGATAATTACTTTGAAACCATATCAAGATATTACCCGGGCAACGCCTTGGCATGAGCCATAAAAAACAATCATACTTGAATTATTCTCTATATATGCCTATTATACTAAGTATTTTTAGAAGATTAACTGTTACGATAATTACTTTGAAACCATGTCAAGATATTACCCGGGCAACGCCCGGGCATGAAATCTAGTAATTACATAAATGCTAAACTTAGCTAAATGTAGTTAGGTAGATGATAAACATTTAATATGATTAAATAATAACTAGGAGAAATGAATTAAATGTTAATTCTAATAAATATATATAAAAGTTATATTTATTAATTATATTTTAATATATGATAGAATAATATAATTGGGATTAATTAATTATAAGATAATTAATTAATATTCTCTGGGAATTAAATTTGTACACCGAAAAGTATTAAAATATATATGATATTTGAAGGAAGTTCGGAATAAGGAAACTGACTCAAAATATTATATTATAATGAGGTTTCCTAAATGAAGTACAATACCAACACAAACCAAAACCCTATATATAGAGGGTTTCGGCCGTGAGGTTGAAGATACAAGAAGAAAACGGTTTTTCTCTCTTATTCTCCTTGATTAGTTTATCATCTTAATCCCAAAATAAATCCTCTAAAATAATTAATAGTAATTTTGGAGGAGCTTTGAGGGAATCTTTCTCAGTCGTCTTGGGTGCAATCTAAGGAGAACTTCTACCTTCAAGTTTGGGTTTATACTAGGTTGTTCTTAGGCCAATCTCATATAGGACCAAAGGTTATTTCTATGATCCTTGTCCTATTATTTCACTTCTATTGTTTTAATATCAATTCGTTTTTGATATAATCCTTGGCAGTATTAATTAAGTTAATACTTTTATGAGTAATTTAAGAAATTATTTCCTACAAGTGGTATCAGAGTCATTGTTATCGTTTTGATAATTAATTGAGAATTAAAATCCCACGGCACACATGTTTTTTCACGGTTTATAAAAAAAAAAAAAGTTTTTTTTTTTCGGTCTGTTTTTTTTTCGTGATATGTCACGACTAAATTTTTTTGGTTCACGTTTTTTTTAGGTTTCGTTTTTTTTTTATTTTTTTATTTTAAGTGTTAAAATAATTATCATATGATGATGCTCATAACAATGATATAGATCAATGATTATTAAAAGTTCAATCAAGATATTGTTAGAATTAGATTAATTTGTTTTAAATTGTTAAGATGAATGAATATTGTTCACATCAATTAAAAGTTAATCTTAATAAAAATATTTGTCAATTTTTAAGATCTAATATGATTAGAACTATAACACATAAATAATGAGATGATTTTATGATACTATGAGTAATTTTAAGAAAGTTCACAAATTAGTAAAGTTTCCAAAAATCTCTTTCTACCTTGATTATACCATTTAAGGAAATAGTATAATATCTTATGAAGATACCGATTTACATAATATTATTTGATAATATGAGTAATTCCCTTTTTTAACAAAAGAAAAAAGAAAAAAAGAAAAAAAAAACGTGTAATATTGGACCGTAAATTTTTTTTTTTTCGACCTTACCATAAATTTTGTGATTTGTTGCTTTTGTTATTATTAATATTATATGATAATTTATATTAACTAAACTATAAATAAAGATTCATAATTAGAACAAATTTATAAAGATAACAATAAGGGGTATTAAAATCGTTAAATTGGATTTTAGGGTTATTTTATTTGTTTTCGTTTTTATTTATATTATGAGATAATATTCATATTAACTAAATTATAAAAGATGTTTTGTAATTGTAACATTTTTATCGAAAAAAAAAAGTATAACCGTGTGATTGTCTTGGGAAAGAAAAAATAAATAAATAAACGAAAATTATTTGATAATTTTTCGGTTACTTAATCATTTATTTATTTTAAAAGGTTTATTATATCTAATTAATGATACTTACTAGATTCTAAAATTGTTTAGAATTTATTTGGATTATGGTTTACATGTGTGACATGTAATTTTAAAATTAATGGTGGTTTGGGTAATATTGCATTATGAATGTTTTATTATATTGTTAATGATATTGTTTTTCAATGAAGGTTGAATTTATTTTTACAATTGTTGTCAAGTATAATCATGCAATCTAGTGTGGCTTTAGTTTTTGGTTACTTTTCGGTAATGGTGGAAAGTAATCAAGTGATGTAATTTATGAGATCTCGCATCTCCGCTTTGTATTTTAATTTTTCTTTATTTTAGATTAAATGTAAATAGGATTTACATTGTAATAGCTTAGAACAAAGAAGAAAGAGAAGAAGAGGAGTTTGATGCATCCGGGTCTCTATTTCCAGTTTACATCTCGAGATGAAGAACGGTGATCCATGAAGCTTCTAGGGTCCGTGTGAATTGATTCCAAGTTGTATTTACTTTTTTTCATAGGATAAGCCACACTAGGATTTTAATGTTTTACGTTCTTCTCTTTATTGCTTGAATGTTGCATATCATTATGTTCCGCCTAAACCAAACCACCTATATGCATGTAAAATGACTCATGTAGATTATTTTGCATTTTGGCATATGATGTTTTTTTTGCCATCACTCATTCCTACTCATATCAAATAGTTCACTTAAATGAGTTTAAAATAGTGATGGGATCTCACTCTTTATAAAATTGAGACTTTAGCCTTTCTATATCAAACAACTATGAATCTCTTGTTCGTCGGTGGGCATATAGGACCTGTTGTTATCTCCATATGGATCCCTTCTACCTCGGCTAAGTAGTGTGTTGTGACCTAGTTGAACTCAACACAATGATTCAATCAAGCTATTGAAATCATTGTGGACTAATAGATAAATTTAAGAAATTTGTCGACTGAGAGTTCTAATGTAGAACCAGTTAAAGGGTTAACTCACCAAATCGAGATTTGGGTCTTGGGATACATTATATAATTCTTTGAGTGAGACCGATTATATTATGTTGTATATCTATGTTTAAAAAGATTTTAAATTCATTGATTTCTCATGTTTATTTATTTTCTCATTTGTAGATCATTTAAATCTCTGCCTTTTAAAATGACTGATCCAAATGCAACTCCGGGCCCTAGCGCCACCCTCACCAGGGAGTCGTGGTTACGCTCTTTTATGGACCACGTCTCCTACAATCAGAACTCCCGCCTTAAGAATGAAGGGAGTAACTTTACGGATCGGGAGGCAGCATTACGGAATGCTGCCATTGCTGACGGTAAATTAAAGTATTTGGTTGAGCCAGTACCGGCTGAACCAACTGCAAGGACTGGAGCCCAACGAACTACATATGTTGAGTTCGTTCGTGAATCTGGTGCGATTAAGAATGTACTTATTTATGCAATGGAAAGCAATTTGCAGCGCCGCTTCATTTCACAAGGTGCGAATAAGATTTTCATCACCCTTACCAATGAATTCTCGCAAGCTCCGAGAATCATGAGATATGACGCAGCAGTCCGCTTCTTCGAAGCTAAACTGTCCAAGGGCCAAGCTGTTAGCCCACACATCCTCAAGATGATTGAGAATATGGAAGTTTTGAAGTCTCTCGGTTGCAAGATTGAGGAGTCAATCATTGTAGACTGAATCTTACACTCTCTTCATGATGGGTTCACCCAATTTAGGGTGAATTATAACATGAATGACATGAAGAAAAGTCTTCATGAACTCCACTCTCAGCTCGTGCAAGCTGAGAAGGATCTCAATTTGAGTGGGAGTGCTAAGAAGGACGTCCTTGTCATACAAGCTAATTGGAAGGGAAAGGCAAAGGCAAAGGCTCCCTTAAATGTTAAGAAGCCTTAGTTCAAAAGAAAGCAGCCGAAGCCCAAGAGTGGACCTGGTGAGACCAGTAACTCAAAGGCCAAAACTAAGAGCAAAGGGAAAGAAGGAGAGTGCCACCATTGCCACGAGTCTGGGCATTGGAAAAGGAACTGCCCTAAGTACCTCGAGGATATCAAGGCTCGACAAGTGACAGCCACAGGTATATCGTCATTTATTCATATGATTAAAATAAACCATGCAAGTGCAACAACATGGGTATTTGATACTGGTTGTGGTTGTCACTTGTGTAATCACTTGCAGGGTTTAAGGGACGTCCGCAAACTTGAGAAAGGGGACGTTGACCTTCGTGTTGGAAATGGAGCAAAGTTTGCAGCTGTCTCCATAGGAACTTATGTACTCAAACTACCTAGTGGTTTCGAGTTATTTTTAAATAATTGTTATTTTGTTCCTAGTTTGTCGAAAAACATTATATTTCTGTTTTGGATTCAGAAGGTTTTTTTTTAATATTAAGCACAACTGTTGTACTTTTTCATTAAACGATATGATTTATGGAAAAGTTGTTTCCGTAAACGAAATATATGTTTTAGACCAAACCACTGAGGTTTATCATGTGAATAATAAAAGGGCTAAAACAGGTGATAAAGAACAAACGTATCTATGGCATTATCGAATGGGACACATCAATGAAAAACGCGTAGAGAAACTCATTAAGAATGAGTCAATACCACCATTTCATTACGAATCAATTGGTACGTGTAAATCATGTCTTATCGGAAAGATGACTCGTATTTTCTTTAAAGGTATTGGAATGCGAGCTAGTGATCTTCTAGAACTCATACATACATATGTATGTGGTCCTATGACAATCAGAGCAAGAGACGGCTATAGATATTTCATCACTTTTACGGATGATTTAAGTAGATACGGATATGTCTATTTAATGAAACATAAAACTGAATCCTTTGACAAGTTCAAGGAATTCCAAAATAAGGTTAAGAACCAATTGGATAGGAAGATAAAGGCACTTCGATCTGATCGTGGTGGCGAGTATCTTTCGACTGAGTTTGATCAACACCTGAAAGACTGTGGTATTGTATCACAGTTGACTCCACCTGGAACACCACAATTAAATGGTGTATCCGAACGGAGAAATCGAACTTTATTAGGGTTCGATCCATGATGAGTCACACGGTTGTACCTGATTCATTATGGGGATTTGCTCTTCAATCAGCTGCTCTAATACTTAACCGAAGTCCGACTAAAGCAGCAGACAAGACTCCATATGAGATGTGGAAAGGAAAAGTTCCTGAATTGTCCTTTATTCGGGTTTGGGGCTGTGAAGCTTATGTCAAGTGGAGACACGAAGACAAGCTAGGCCCACAATCAGTCAAGACTTACTTTGTAGGTTATCCCAAAGGAATTTTTGGTCACTACTTTTACTCACCTACTGAACAAAGAATGTTTGTTGCGGCTAGTGCGAAGTTTTTAGAGAAAGAGTTTCTCTCGAACAAACAGAGTTGTAGAACTTTTGATCTGTTAGAGGTTCAAGAACCAGAAACCAACATTATGATGGAAGAAAGTGTTCCTTCCATATCTACTATGGTATCCATTCTAGAGGAACCTAGGAGGACGGTTCGAGTTTCTCACCCTCGAGACCGATACATTGGTATGGTTGAGAAATGTGGTGCAGGAAACCTATTACTCCTTGAGAGTAACGAACCAGCTACCTACAAAGGAGTCAAGACATGTTCCGATTCTAAGCTATGGCTCGAAGCCATACAGTCCGAAATAGATTCCATGCAAGAGAATCAAGTATGGGATTTGGTTGATTTGCCTGAAAAGGTAAAACCCCTACAGTGCAAATGGCTTTATAAGATAAAGCGTGCACTAGATGGACAACCAGATGTTTATAAAGCACGATTGGTGGCAAAAGGTTTCACTCAAGTACACGGGTTTCACTATGATTAGATATTCAATCCAGTCGTAATGCTTAGATCTATTCGGATTATCTTAGCGATAGCCGCATTTCATGATTATGAGATCTGGCAAATGGATGTGAAAACCGCCTTCCTAAACGGGTTTTGGAAGAAGAACTGTATATGATACAGCCTGAGGGTTTCGTCGATCCTAAACATCCTAACAAAGTGTGCAAGCTCAAGCGTTCCATCTATGGACTTAAGCTAGCAAGCATCAAGGAGTTGGAATCATCGTTTTGATGACGTGATAAAACAGAACGGATTCATTCGAAGTGTCGAAGAACCATGTCTGTATATCAAGTCAAGTGCGAGTAAAATCGTATTCCTAGTATTATATGTAGATGATATACTACTAATTGGAAACGACATTCCCATGCTTTCGTCGGTTAAGACATGGTTAAAGAACCATTTTAAAATGAATGATTTGGGTGAGGCATAGAGGATTCTAGGCATCCGCATCTATAGAGATAGATCGAAAAGGATGTTAGCATTGAGTCAAGAAGATAATATAGATAAGATTCTTGATAGATTCAGTATGACAAACTCCAAGAGAGGTTACCTTCCTGGTGTTCATGGAGTGCATCTGAGTAAGAAAAAATCACCTACAACACCGGTAGAAACTGAACGCATGAGTCGGATACCTTATGCTTCGGCAGTAGTGTTGAACCATATATTCAAATATATATTAAGTATATATGTTTATGTTTTGATGATGACAAGTCTAGCTATATATATATATTATATACTCGTGCGTATAATCGTGTGCTAAGTGTACATAATATTAGTAACAAGATCTAATCAATCAAGTATAAAAGATTCAAGAATATTAGTCAATAGATGATTGACTAAATCAAAGATTGAAGGAAGATCACAAGCGCGCATAATGAACTAAAGTTATACTTATCAACTATAACATTAGTATGAGATTGGTTCAAGTTATAGCTCGTAGCTATAACTCCATATAGAAGAAATGATCGATATATGTGTGATAGTTGAAACGATTTTAGTTTCCAAAATCATCGTGGACAATTAATGTTTTATTGGTGTTCTATTTTTAGAATATGGAATTATTAATCTTAATGGGTTAATATAAAATACCTTTTAGTTAAAAAGAAATAAATAATTTTCTTATGAGTCAATTATTTATTTCTAATAGACTAAGTAGTTTTATTTAACTTTTGTCTAGATAATATAATCTAAAATATTGTTTGATACAATTTAGGAAAACGTGTATCATGACACGTTCCATAATCGTGTTGGATGGATTAAAATAAATAAATATTTATTTATTTATATATCCTAAAAACAATCTAGATTATATTATGGAATATAATTTATTATATTTTGACAAGATTTAGGAAGTTGTTTTAATAAGGTTACTATTTTTTTATTATATAAAGATCTTTCCTAAATATGAATTAGGAAATTGATTCCTTATATAATACCTAAAGTATATTATTAAATTTTTCCTAAATATATTAAGATTAGATTTATGTTAGTATTACTAAAAGACTAGTATTCTAGTTTAAGTAATATTCCTAAATCATCTAGGGTTTAAATTACCTAGATATAACTCTATATAAATAGACTACCCATGACACATTAACATATACGAAACACACACACAATATTCACGCATATCGAGACAAACCACCGTTCATTACTCTTCAAAGATTCGAGCTTATAATTGTCATATTCGATTCAAGATTCAAGTGCTCCAGCATTGATCTTATTCATTCAAGATTGTGACATCAATAAACATTGAAGACTTATCTTATTAGCGTAAGATAGTTCGAGTATTTTACGGTACTCATTATAAACAAGTATTTAACGGTACTTGTCATAACTAGATATTTAACGGTATCTAGATAAAGTTGCAACTAACATCAAAGTTGCACGAGTAGGGTTGATAAAATTGTAATCCAGAGTTGGTACTAATTTTATTAATCGAGAATAGTGGA
This sequence comes from Silene conica, assembly GCA_029255685.2. Taxonomy (NCBI): domain Eukaryota; kingdom Viridiplantae; phylum Streptophyta; class Magnoliopsida; order Caryophyllales; family Caryophyllaceae; genus Silene; species Silene conica. The sequence goes on from CM055311.2 coordinate 75,524,641, forward strand.
CGTAGGTTTCAAAGTGTGAAACTGAACCACTTCAAAAATATCGTGTCTCTATTTTATTCGTGCTCTATTCGACCATCATCATACATCCATACACAACGAAGAAGATTTTAAAGAAGAAGGCATACTCAATTCAACCCCCCCCCCCCCTTTCTTGAGTATATTATATCATTAGACTCTTCAAGTAGGGTCGATCATGTATGCCATGATGTGAACACGTCCTGACGTGGCATATGCAATGAGTATGGTCAGCCGTTACCAAAATAATCCATGTGAAAGTCACTGGATAGCTGTCAAGAACATCCTTAAGTACTTACGAAGGACTAAGGATTGGGCATTGGTATATGGTGGAGACATGGAGCTAAGTGCTAAGGGTTACACAGATGCTAGTTTCCAAACCGATCGTGATGATTCTAAATCTCAGTCGGGTTTTGTCTTTACTCTTAATGGTGGAGCAGTCAGTTGGAAGAGTTCCAAACAGAGCGTTACAACAGATTCTACAACAGAGTCTGAGTACTTGGCAACTTCCGAAGCTGCAAAGGAAGCTATTTGGATGCGTTATTTCTTACAGGGACTAAAAGTAGTACCTAGTGTGAAAGATCCAATCACCCTTTATTGTGATAACAATGGTGCAATCTTCCAGGCTAAGGAGCCTAAGTCTAGCAACAAATCTAGACATGTACTCAGAAAAGCTCATCTGATAAGAGATTACATGGAGCAAAAGGAGATAGCATTGTGCAAGATTGGAACGGATGACAACATTGCTGATCCGCTGACTAAGGCACTACCGCATAATAAGCATGAAAGGCACATCTCATCCATGGGGATAAAGCGTGTTCCAGAATTGTAATAAACATTGTTTGATTAATGTTGGATCATTTCAAATTATTAATTAATAAAATCATTGAATTTCTTTATATTTTATTACATGTGGATTGTACGACAATTTTGAACACCACACAGTGAACTGTTTTACTTTATATGTCTGTTTTTGTCCGTAAACACCAATGTGAGCTGATAACTCAGGTGATTGTTTTGTTAGTTGAAGGATGGAAGGTTCAATATTCCATAAGTCAAGCGTCTGACTGATCAATAACAAATATGGGTATATGATATCGCATAGGACATAGTGACCACAACATAGAGTCCTAAATGTTAAGATACATTAGGTGCCTGGTCGTGGATGGGACGTCTATCGTGATTCCTACAGTCGGTTCTTTTGACCATTGTTTATTTCATGCGATATAGACAGTTTTTGGGTGGCTCTTGTTTCTGTCCTAGGTCGCACCGTAAAAGGAGACCGATCGGACTTTTACTGGGTCATTTCATACTGTGCTTCCATCGGCAGGTCATAAGTCAAGGAAAATATCCAGCTTTTATCAGGTTTTATATATATTTCTCAGGGCCACTCGAGGATTAGTAACTTAAACGCATGGCCATGCTCGAATATGATTCGTATCAGTTATGTTGCTCTCTAGTCGAGGAAACCACTCTTGATATGATTACTTGGGAGATACGACCTTGTAAGGTAAGACTTTACAATTTGTCTTCCATTGAGTGGGAGAATAATGCAAGGATATGAGAATCGTCATCGCACACACACTTGTAGGACAAGTGGGAGATTGTTGGAGTAAATGTCCTTCACAGTGTGTGATTATTTGAGTAAATCTTTTACAGGATCACACAGGGATACTTAGTATATTAATCAGTTGAATGATTAACGTTTATCGGTAACGATTGGCTCACTAGAAGTTTGACGTTACTGTTATATGATGGCGATAATCAGCTGATCCCTAAAGGTCACACCTATGGGATAGTACTGAGAAATGTGATTATATATTGATATAATTATATAAATGCAAAACTTAGCTAAATGTAGTTAGGTAGATGATAAACATTTAATATGATTAAATAATAACTAGGAGAAATGAATTAAATGTTAATTCTAATAAATATATATAAAAGTTATATTTATTAATTATATTTTAATATATGATAGAATAATATAATTGGGATTAATTAATTATAAGATAATTAATTAATATTCTTCGGGAATTAAATTTGTGCACTGAAAAGTATTAAAATATATATGATATTTTAAGGAAGTTCGGAATAAGGAAACTGACTCAAAATATTATATTATAATGAGGTTTCCTAATTAAAGTACAATACCAACACAAACCAAAACCCTATATATAGAGAGTTTCGGCCATAAGGTTGAAAATTCAAGAAGAAAACGGTTTTTCTCTCTTATTCTCCTTGATTACTTTATCATCTTAATCCCAAAATAAATCCTCTAAAATAATTAATAGTAATTTAGGAGGAGCTTTGAGGGAATCTTTCTCAGTCGTCTTGAGTGCAATCTAAGGAGAACTTCTACCTTGAAGTTTGGGTTTATACTAGGTTGTTCTTAGGCCGATCTCATATAGGACCAAAGGTTATTTCTATGATCCTTGTCCTATTATTTCAGTTCTATTGTTTTAATATCAATTCGTTTTTTATATAATCGTTGGCAGTATTAATTAAGTTAATACTTTTATGAGTAATTTAAGAAATTATTTCCTACAGAAGCATTAGGGTCTGTATACTTAATTGAATCACATAGCCTAGTCGAGCCCAAGCCCAACACGCTCCTCAAAGACTTATACTCTGTTCCCGACTCGTAATCATAAAATTAACGAGACATGCAACTAATATACTTATTATAACAATTAGCAATTATAAATATTACGAACTAATATAAATATTATACCTCGTCTTGTTAAATAATATAAAATCACTCGTTATTACGAATTATGAAAATACGGGGTATTACAGTTTGTCAATAAAAGGGAACGAAAAGTAGGGATTTAAGTAAAGGGGATATGATATGGGAACAATGAGAAGATATTTTCTTACTAAAGAGTTTTATACAATGTGTAAAGACATGAGTGGTTGAGTGATGTGATCGGATGCCATGGGAATGGAATAGCAGAGGTGAATCGAGTGGATGTGACATGAGCTATGAAACATGGGATTAGGTCATTATAGTGGTGTAGAGTACTATAATAAGGAAGTGAATTGAAGTATACGTATGAATGAATGGGACAACATGCTAGTCGTAGGTTTCGAGGAATTAAAAGATGAGTACTTTATAAAGCCTTTGTACACTGAGTGAGCCTGGTGGTAAGTTAAGGAGTGTAATGATCAGGGATATGTTGTAAAACCCCTCGCGAAAGCGGAAATATAAAACATACAAAATACTAAAAATGCAGCGGAATTAAAACTTTTTAACATAACTAACATGCGAGGTGAATTAAAACTGAAACTGAAAGTAAAATATATATATATATATATATATATATATATATATATATATATATATATATATATATATATATATATATATATATATATATATATATACAATCAGCCTGGGATGGCACATCCCTACAGGCACTCAAAACTGAAATGTACTAAGTCTAGCTAACGTAAACGTGTAAGTCAATCGATGATTAGGATCATCGCTCGCTAGCTCCATGCAACCCTCTGCCAACCACCTGTCATGTACCTACATACATGTAAACATGTACGCCACAATCAGTGGGGAGTGACTAGAGTTCTCCTAGCCACCTTTTGTAACGACACGTAACACATAAATACAAGCAGAATACTCCAGCATATATAAACATGTGAAGTATAAAATCTCATCAACTGAATCATACTAACATGCAATTACTAGTGCACGGCTCTCAACCAACTTCATAAACCGTTTGGAAGGAGAGCCGGTTTCCCTACTGGTTACCCAGTCAGGGGGTCTTTCAGTCCAACTATTTATGAAACCGATCAAAGAGTCATCCAATGCATTGGATGAACAAACTATAACTCAAGTAAAACAATCATTAACTTCATCGTGCATATCTGACACTGTACCAATCTCAAGGCAAGCAGATATAAACATCAATAAACACTAGCAATGGGTCCAGAGGTGAACTTAACACATATCCCACTACCAAACAATGTCGGGTCCAGAGGTGAACTTAACACATATCCCAACATGCAATTCAAGTAAAGGGTCCAGAGGTGAACTTAACACATATCCCTAAACGTACAATCAAAGTAAAGGGTCCAGAGGTGAACTTAACACATATCCCTATACATAACACGGTAATGGGTCCAGAGGTGAACTTAACACATATCCCACTACAAACAAATGTCGGGTCCAGAGGTGAACTTAACACATATCCCAACATACATCCACAAGCAAAGGGTCCAGAGGTGAACTTAACACATATCCCGATGCTACAAACTAGTATTGGGTCCAGAGGTGAACTTAACACATATCCCAATACACAGCTATCGCACAACGGGTCCAGAGGTGAGCTTAACACATATCCCGTGTACGACAACCGATCACGTGTCAGGTCCAGAGGTGAGCTTAACACATATCCTGACACGCCACAAGCAAAACACGTAATGGGTCCAGAGGTGAGCTTAACACATATCCCATCACGCGACATACAAAATACGTAGTGGGTCCAGAGGTGAACTTAACACATATACCACCACGCGACATACAACTCAACCATTAACATCCAAAGATAGAAACTAACCTATAGTTCTAACTTCTTAAACCATTAAACAACACTTAATTGATCCCGGGAACTAAGACGAGGGAGAGCCGGTTTCCCTTTCGGTTACCCGACCGGGGGGTCTCTATCCTCTCTCCATTCCCGAACCCAATATAGTGTCGCCAATCCTCCGGGGACCTCAACTCACATAAGCAAGAGATGACTAAGTTCAACAACAAAAGACTAACTCAAGACTTTCATTCCACAAGTCTAAGGGTCATTAAAAACTTGACTAGGTCCACTAGGTCTCTTACCAAGCTTAGGATAAGTTAAATTAAGAGAAGAACAACATTCTAAACTTAAATACCAACTACCCATTATTACTAAAAAGATAACTAACATTGGCTAGATAAACAACATCTCTAATTGTTGCTTGCTAACTACCCACTAACCATTACTTTAAACACTTGAAAGAGATTCTTAAGCATAAAGAACAACTTAGAGGAAAACCTTACAACAACCATCAAGAAGGATTAAGCATGAGGTAACTAATTAAACACCTGGTCACACTTTAATTAGTCTAAACATACATTCTAAACCATGTAAATATATTCATTAACATAGCTTAAACATCACTTAAACAATTGGGAAACAAACACCCAAAAAAATCACGAAACAATAAAAACAACACGAAGCTACAGGCCGATTGCGCAGCTGCGCCCAGATTGCGCAGCCTGCGCCCCTACACGGGCATGCTCAGTTCGCGATTTTCCTGCACTTTCACAATTCCTTCAAACTTTCGACAAATGATTCAATACTATGATTTCAAGCTACAAATCATTCCTACCAGCACATATAATCCCATAACAATCCTCAAGTATTCATCAACATGATTATTGAACAATCAAAACACAAATTATGAACAATCCTTGTATTTGTCTTAAGAACATGAAATCTGAAAAATGAACAATGTTTGCATATGAACATGTAAATCTTCAACCTAATCATGTGAGCATCATAAGAAACATAATTCCCAACATAAGCTTAATCTTAAACATCATCTACAACTCAAATCAGAAACTCAATCAAGAACACAACACAAAACTTGCTATTTTAACAAAAAGGCCGAGTTTCTCATTCTCGTCACCTTTACTTAGCGAAATCTTGAAATCTTCGAGATCGTCTTCAATAATCACCAAGCCTTCTTCCGGGTTAACACCAACACCGTCTAGAACAACACAAACATCGAAGAAAATCACGAATTTCGAAATTACAAGAGCAGGCCGAAATTTTGACGGAAAGATTATGAGATAAAACTTACCTAGAAAGAAGGAGGGCGAGAAGAGGAATCCGTGGCCGCGAAAATCGTCTCAATCGGATAAGAAACGAAGATTCTATGAGCATTTTAAGATTGAAAGAGAAATTTATAAAAATGGTGTTTGTTGTTGTTTGCAAATCTGAAAAATGAATTGGAGGAGGGAGGTAGAAGATGGTGGGGTTAGGGTTTTGTGAGGAAAAAGAGGGGAAATGGGTCCATTAACAAGTTAGGCCCATAAGACCAGTTTTAAGACGGTTTAAGCTAAAAACACCGACTTAAGGTAACTATAAACTTAAGATGATATAAATATTTCCGGACTATGAAATTAAATTGTTAAGACGTAAATTATGAAATTAAATGAAACCTTATTTTAAATCCTTTAAAATATTATCACACAAATTAATTAGTTATTTAGAAGAAATTCCAAAAATTACGAAATATAAATTAATTCTCGAACTTGAACTTAAAATCATTAAACTTCCAAGTCCCGAAATATTGGGATGTTACATATGTTTAGTATGGATATTGAGGTAACTTTAATGATATAATTACTGGTGAATGCTAGTGGAGTTGTTATTCATGGTTGCGAGCGAGCATGATGCGGGAAAAGAAATTGTTCGTACTTATCAAGCAGTGGATACATGGTCACATCGGTCAGTAAGTCGTGATTTTTAGGGTTGGGGAATGTGTATGTGTGATGTACGTAAGTAATTTTGTAAAGTGTCAATCTCATGAGAAGTAGTATAAAATGATGTTCACACGATCGTTATCTGTATATTTCTCGTAGCATGTTGCATATAATGATTATTATTTGGTAAAATTATATTAATGCTACATATTCAATGGGTTTGTTGTGCTTTGGAATGAAAGTCGAGCTTGGTACTCCATGATTGTAATAGGGGTATCTTTGCGCTGCGATGTGATTGTCGGTAACAGTGTCGCGATGCTATTGAAGGAAATTGTATTTCCATAAATTATATCATATCTTATATGATGGATTTTATTTTAGTCATAAAAATAAAACTTAGATCTTATGCATGCAAGTTAAATGTCGAAATCTTACATTGCGGAAAATGGCACAATGGGCACGGTTTTGGGCATCTACCAAAAAACGATCTTGAGCTATTAGAGATGGATGAACCGAGATTTCAAGTATAGAAATCCTCCTTAGATTGCACCCAAGATGTACCCAAAATTACTACTAATAATAATCTTATTATAAATAGTAATAGCCCTAATAATATTATTACAAATACTACTCTAGCATAAAAGATGTAGTATTAATTATTCTGAACTCACAAATAATTAAAGAGAATTTGTTCGAAGAGAGGATTTTTCATGCAAAAATGACTTAAGTGTGCATGAAAAGGGTAGTATGAATATATAGAAAAGAGTAAAACTCTTTCCTTCTCTAAGGCGTGCACGGCTCCTTATGCAATGGGAAGAACAATTCCCTTTTATTTGTCATTACCCACATGCTAAGTCACATCCTATGTGAATAGGTTAGGGTGTAATCATTTTATCTTAATAAGATAAATAAACAAACCCATAATTCCCATGCATGCACACTAATCACGACACCCACTTAAACTTGGGTTCCATTTTATGTTTTACAATTTGTCAATTGTAAAGTGTCACATGTGTGACATATCACATATAATATTGACATTAGGCAATCTAAAATATGTATTTAAACAATTTAAATACAATTTTATATTTCATAAATATTACTTAATATTTAAGTATAAATTACCAATTTATTTCGTAAAACTCGTCATTTCATATTCATCAATCGTGATTCTCAACTCAATTGTAATCACTACTAATCGATAACCCTTACTGATGAAATATACGATAACTCTTATCGATTATAAAATAATTTCTTATTTTATTATAAACGAATCACGTATAATCATATTATCACGAGAAACATACCTCTCATTTATCTCGTTCATGTTAGGGCATTAATAAATTCATAACATAAACGAATTATTAATCTTAATAATTTCGGGTAATATCATTTAGTTGTGACCATAGGGGATCAACTGATCAACACCATCATATGACGATAATGTCAAACTATTTAAAGCCAATCATTACCGGTAAATGACGATCAGTCGACTTTATAGTTTATCATCCCTTCCGTATTCGGTATATAAATACACATGAGATTTACGATTTCATAATAAATGATAAAATCATGTGATCGCACTATTGACGAAGACACTTATCCCAACAATCTTCCACTTGTCCGATACAAGTGTGCGCGTCACCAATTCTCTTGTCCTATTACGATCTCTCACTCAATGCAAGACATCATCACAGGTCGTACTTTGAAAGTGATCATATCTAGAGTGGTTTTTCTCGATCTGGAGATATAACTGCTTTGACCGGAATTTATCTACCTTAGATAGCCTCCGAGCGTGGCCACGCATTTCCATTTAATTGTTCCTCAAGTGGCCTTGAGATTTAGGACAACCCTGACAAGGGGTGGACAATTCCTAATCGCCGCATTCCCTTCGGCTAGCCACAACTCATCATAACCCAAAAGATGCCCTTATAAACCCAATTTACGAAGGTGTTAGGACAAAAATCAAAGTTACTTTGAAACTATGCTACTTTAGCGGAATAGTCATTAGTCTAAGAATCGACTCATTCAGAATACGGTAGTAGCTCCTGCCACGACCAGACAGATTTATATAAATAAATGTATGCCAGAGCTCTATTAAAAGCGGTCACTTGTCCGACAGAGTGTTCTTAACCATCTGCATATGTGATCGACTAGTCATTACCTTATGACTCTATGGCACATTGAACTTGCCATTTATCGCCTCGCAATCTAGTAACCTTGAAACGTCACCTCATGGTGGCAACTAGGGACAATTACAATGTCAATCATAGTTCACTTTAATGGGGTTCAAAGCTTGTCTCCACAACTAGGGTTGTGCACCGGTCCAAGACTGGACCGGAACCGGAATTGGCAAAAATGATGGACCGGGACCGGACCGGAATATAAAAATTCCGGACCGGTAAAATTCCGGTCCAAGACCGGACCGGTTGGACCGGATTTTAAATATTATAGACCGATAAAACTATTAATTGGTCAAATTATGGACCAAATTTGAATATTATGGACCGTTTGGACCGGTTAGACCGATTTGGACCAGATTTTAATATATTTTCGAGGAAAAAAATTTAAAAACATAAAATTCGGTCTAAACCGGTCCAGACCGAAAAAAATCGGTCCCGGACCGGAAACCGGAATCTTAAAAAATGGTGGACCGGAGACCGGACCGGATTTTTTAATTTCGGTTATGGTCCGGTCCGGTCCATAATTTGACCCATTTGGATTATGACAAAGTAATGAAAAATAGATTTATTTAAAAAACTAAAAACGACAAGTGCGATTATCACATCTGAGTAGTCAATACCCTATTACCACTCAATGTGCATAATCTTAAGTGTAACTCTACACTTGCAATAAAGTGTCTAGGTTTTTAAACCTCTTATAAATTGGAGGATTTCTTCATGTTCATGTTATCACTCATAACACTTGAACATCTCCCAAATACATTTCTAGGCTCTTACCTAGACCTAATCTCTTTATCCCAAAAGAGGCAAGTTATTTCATAACTTATTATACGGTTGTATTGGACCAAGGAACTCATAGCTCAAGGTATACTATCCAATCACCATGTACTTGACATATTTTGTAGATTTCTGTAATGACAACGTAACTCGCTTACAAGTCATACAAACCGTGTATTAAAACAAGGTCAGCCTATGATTATTAATATCCCTGGATTATCTTAAATCCTTGAGCTCGGAAACTCTAGTTCTCGTGTAAACCCTTCACACATAACTAAGTTATTTTCCAAACCCTTTTGTATAGTCCATCGATTCTACTTGAGAATTCATGACGATTCATAATGGCCCAATCCTTTCACACATCATGCTCTCAGCATGTCATTCATCATGGACATGAGCATTCTTGTTCACATGAAAATGCTAATGGCGGAAACATTACAATCTCGGATCATGTGAATTACGAGTATAAAGGTTCGATAAATTACCATGACCTTTTCATGGTAATTCTATCTTCATCTCCATTAATAACTTTCATATCCTTTAAGGTTCGATCAATGACCATAACCCTCTTATGGTAAGTCTATCTTCATCTCTAAACCTTAATATCCTTTAAGGTTCGATAAACGACCATAACCCACTTATGGTAAATCTATCTTCATCTCTATGAAAAACCTTGATATCCTTAACAGGAATAAGATGTCACTACGATCTCTATTAAACATCCCATGCTTAATAAGATCCATATAATGCCCATTTCTTTCATCTAGAATTGAAAACTCAAATACTTCCTCAAAGTATATTTTTGTCATTCCCAGTGACTAATGAGTTTGACGATGAAAACTCCCACTGAACTTTATGTCTCATCCGGAATTAAAAAAACTCTAACACTTCCTTAAGTGTATCCTTGTCATTCCCAACGACTAATGAGTTTGATTCCTTGGACGATAAAAGCTCTCACTCAATTTCATGTTCTTATCATGAAAGTAAAAGTCCCACACAATTCGACATGTTTCTCTAAACATTCAATTGAATTAAGTTGACCATTTCTAATCAAGCTAATCATGATGAAATCTTATGTATTTACAACACATCCCTTCCAAATGCCCTTTTGAGAGTTCTAATACTAGCTTCATTCATTCTCCCTTAGAATGATGCACGGAAATGGCTCTAGCATGGTCAAACACTTAACAATGCTAGTTTCTTTTCTATATTTCACGGAATAAATCATATTTACTTGTATAGATCTTAAACTTGTTTCCTTAGGCTTTGAATTGCGATAGGCATACTTAGATCATGTCTAAGTCCAAGAACATCTTCTTGTGCAATGCAAAGACTTTCTTTTAAAAAAATTCTTCTTGTCTCCTCACGTAGTTTCTTATAAGAACTTCTTGTTATAGTCACTCTTGTGTGACGCATTCCTCGAGAACATCTAGTAAAAGATTGTTCATTCCTTCCGAACATAGATCTCATCTATTTGGAAAACAATAATTATTCATATAGATCTTATCTATTTCACAAACTATTTGATAAACTTTTTATCATAGGGCTTGTGGCTATAAAATTCTCCCACTCTATCTTTCAAATAAATACCCTACTTATTTGCAAAGATAGTCATTAGCCACAAGAGATGATTAAGAAGGAGGATAATATGTCACTAAAATTAGTGACTTACGAAAGACTATATGAAAATTTGAACTTTAAACTTGATGGGCTTTTAATAGATCTTATCTATAAATGTGATTTTAACATCTCCTAATTATAAGTTCTTGACTCAATTTATGATTGATTTAATAAAACCATGCTCCTAGCTTTATGGACTTTCAATGATCATACATTGTTTATGTCCTTTTCAATCAATTCAAATAATTTCATGTTTCGATATGCAAGTGTGTATGATTGTCAATTTAGAACAAAATATCATGATAAAAATGAACTTGGCTTGCAAGCCATGTCACGGAATCCAAAATACAAATTTTGTATTAAAGAAATAAATTCCAAGTCTGACAAGGAATTGTTATAGTTCTAAAATCAACCCACGACTTAAAATAAAAGCAAAATAATACGAGATCAAGCTTCCAGTGATAATCTCCCTATGGTAGCTACTTCTAGCATCCATGGATCGTCTAATCTTGTTTCTCTTTGCTTTTATTCTTGCTATGATGCCCTATTTACCCTAAAAGGAGCATCTATCACAACTTGTATCATATATCAAATGTGATTATAAAATATGAAAGATGGGGTAGTCAAATACATACTAGAAGTATCTTTCCAGATTTTACGTCGGCAAGGTACTTGAAACAATTTCCTTTACAATGCCCAAAGCCATTACTATAGTGGCAGTTGTCGTTAATAGAGGTTGCCTCTTTGGTCATTGAGGTGTTAACCTCCGAAACCAACTTATTGCACTTAACGGGAGCATGCTTCTTCAAGCCCTTTTAGCCCTTCTTAAGGTTAAGGGTCATCTTGCTTATAGTGTTGACATTTAAGACATTTCTCGTGGTGCTAACTTTTAGACCTATATCCCTTTCGGCTTGCACAAACAAGTTGTGCAATTCATCAAAAGATGTCTCCAAGTTTTGCATGTTGAAATTCACCTTTAATTGAACATATGTTTTTACTTTGAACAAAGAATGAAGAATTCGGTCAATAACGAGTTCTTACGGGATGTCAACTAGGTGCAATCGAAGAGTCTCAACATGCTCCACTAATTTGAGCACATGAGGGCTAACCTTTTGCCCTTCTTTAAAATCGAGATCAAAGAAAACGGTTGCCGCTTCAATTTGGACAATTCTCGAACCCTTCGAAAAATAATTATCACAAAAATTTGCGTAAATCTTATACACCGTGCCAATCTTTATGGCACTCCATTTGAGCTTGAGCTCTATGGACAAGAAATCAAAACATTTTTGATTGACGCCCACTCTTTATGGTGGGCCTCATAGGTCCTCCTAGTGGCGGATGAAGCGGTGTGAGCGGGGTGGGTGAAGCCACTGATAGGTAACGAATCTTATCATCACCTTGGGCGGCCAATCTTTATTGGGTGTCCGAATAGGCAAAAATTGACCCATTTTTCTCAAGTTTATAACGATCCATAAAGGATCTAAGCCATGAAACAATTATAACGGTGTTGGGATATGGAGTGGAATTTGCGGTAGTCGATATTACGATTGATGAATGATATAACACCCTCATTTATTTAAGAGCCTTTAGCAAGACATTCTCAAATAAATAGAACTGTTACCATCTCGGAATGTCCGAGGTAGTGAATAACAACGTAAACAAACCAAAGTACTTTATATAAAGCAGATTAAATTTAAACTTTTGATATTACAAGCACTACGCATAGAATAAAAGTACAACTGATAACATCTAAGAATGTGATCTAATTCTAAGTAGGTCCAAACCATGTCTCTCTCCATGCCCAAGCTCCTAGTCCATCTGTCTCTGACCTGTAGAATCTACTCCCCATTCCGGATCATCGTAGGTGTACACGAATACACTGCCAACCTCGCGGTTAAGTAGGACAACACAATAATAGAAAATGCAACAATGATGATATGCAAATGCCATGATATGCTCGAGCTCAATCTCATTCTCAATCTCAAACTCATACCCTTGCACCAAGCCATACCGAACCTCCCGGCAGACTATAATCGGCCGTTGCCGAACACCGGCATAACAGCTGAGGTCACCAGGTCTAGTCCTGCAGAACTAGCCTGGGCCCAATAATATCTCATCATCTCAAATCCGTATCCGATGCATATGCCATGCTCATGAATGCAACAATACTCTTAATCAATCATGCAATTAAATAATGCAATGCGCATACCAATAATAATAATAGTCCACACTCAATCCAACCAATATCATTCTCATATAAGTCATGCTCAGCATCCATATAACACAATCCAACATCCATTCATAACACATCATAGAGTATAGAGTCAGTGTATCCTACCTGGATAGCAATATAATCCAATCATGCAGCTAACATCCAATCATGCAGCTAACATCCAATCAGTAGCATCACCCATCACATACTCCCCATCTAATAAAATAATATACTTAATTACTAACTAATACAATTACGCAACCAACATAATATATCAATCATTCCAATTAACTATCTAAATAATATATTACACATAGCGAGACCCTATTAAACATTACTACTTCAATTAACTTAACAACTTGTCCTTATTACTTTTATAACCAACTTCAATTAAATAACGAACATTGAAAATATAGTCGACTATTGATAACCGTCACATTCTTGTATAAAATTTACTTAACAACTTATATACATAGTTATTATAAACACTATTTACTAATAAAATAAACAATAAAACAATGTTAATATAAATATTAATAACATATAATAATAATAAAAATATAATAATAATATAATTAATATAATAATAGCAAATATTAGTAGTGATTATCATAGTAATACTATACAAACAACACAACAGCGTGTTTACCGCAACATAACCACGACAATATACATTGTCCAAAACAGTCCCGCGTACCCCATATTTGCGATATCTTCTCCGCCAGCGAGGCCACCTATAACCACTATCGACAATCCCAAACCCAACTACACACTACCACCCACGACACTCACCTTATGGACACCACCAGAAGCCACCCCGGCAACCACCACAACAGTCCTAAACAGCCTGTACTCACACGTTATCACTCTTCTTTCTAGCAACCCGTGTGTCCACCCCCTCCTTCTCTCGATTATTTCTCTCACCACCATGCCCCACACCACCTCTGGCCGCCACCATTGTCACCACTAACTCACGGTGGTTCCAGAGGTGGTCCACTCGAGCCCTCGTCCTCTTCTGACACCCGACAAAACCGCCACAAAACCCGAACACAACCCATACTCACCATGTTTTCCGCACCCTTCCTCGACACCTCCTAAACGACTGTCGCCAGTTGGTTTTCCGACCACCACAGCACCACCAACCTAACTTAATACCACCCCACTACTAGTACTTATGATCTCGCAACAAGGATTGACACCAAAACACGATTAACTAAGCGAACAAAGCGAAACAGAGCAGTGCATTCAAAGTTATTGTCGCCACTTACTGATCATTATTTTAACAGTTACGGTGGTCCTATGGTGATTAAAAGACGATAAACATGTACACATACTACAAATATTACTCACAACCATAAAATACAGATTCGAAGGCATGAAAAGAGCACGAAACTACTTACGAAAACCCTACTGCGCAAGGGTGAAACGATGATGATGGGGCTGTTCTTGAATCGTTATCTTTCTCTTTCGTTCTTCTCAAATCTCACAATAGGCATTAGGGAGTAGGTTTCAGTTTGCTGGAGTGTTGTAGGTAGCAGACGAGTTAGAGAGGCAGATGAGAGTTGGGGTTTGCTAGGGTTTGTTTTGTGTTTGTCGATGGTGAGGATTAGGGTTCGTTTGGTATATGCTGATGGGTACTACTTGTGTTTTGCTGTCATGTTTCACGTTTATACCATATTCTAACCCAAGTCCAAGCCCAATCATCCATAGTCCATCACGCGTCTCGAGGCTATATACCGCTCTTAATCCGTAACTTAAAATAACGAGTACGTATAAATTATTTATACTAATTAAATTATATAATTAGTACTAGTAAATATAAATTAAATTAATTATAAGAATATATAAGGAATATAGAGTTTAAATATAATCACGACTTAAATAAAAATAGAAGTTAAGTATAAATGAGAAATAGATATAAAATAGAAAATATATTAAATTATAAACGTATTATTAAAATTAAAGATATACGAACGAAATGTCATTTTATGAATTAATCAACAAATATAAAAAGATCATGAAATACGAAATAATCGTAGAAATACGATTTATAAAATAATAATAGTTTACGTAAAATACTTTATAAACATTCCGTTTAAAATACTTGTATAAAACATGTTTTGACTGTCGTTGACCGAGGCTAAAATACGGGTTATTACAAATGAATACATTACTACAAAATTATATTGAAGAAATTAAACACTTATCATTTTAATACTTGTAAATATAAATAAACAAGATTTTAAGCATTTATAAAGTGACCTCAACCCAACTTATATAAATGATTCTGAGACCCAAATCATCACTAATTTCCATGGTGGCCTACGGACCTCTCCCACTTCCCTTAGCACAATTTGGTGATTTAACTCTTTAATCGGTTCTACCCTAGAACTCTCGATCGATCGAATTACTTTAATTCAATCTCCTTTGCTCCGGAACACGTGTGGCCTATAGACCTCTCCACTCTTCCGTTGAGCCCAACCCAAATTTCGATGTAATAACACTTACTACCCACACACCTAACGTAACAAGATTTATACCCCGGTGAGCCGAGCCTACTCCCTTATGAAATTAGGATCTATGGTTCTAATCTTTGGTACGGCCAATGCTCAATATTTAATAACGTTGAGGCCTTGACAATTTATTATCTATCACGTTTTAAGTGAACTAAAGCGGTGAATTTAATAATTAATTGCCACGGTCGATTTAAACTCGATTAATTTATGTGCATGTTTAGTTATGGCGATTTGGCGATGCATGCAAACATATAAAGAAAATGCAAAGCAAGAAAATAAAAACCCTAGTATGGCCTTCCTAATAATAGAAAATCTAATTAACTATTACATATTCGGAAACCAACTCCTTTGGTCCCTTGAACTTGAATGCGCGCCTCCCAAGAAAACACCGTCTTGACGGAACTCCTTTCCGTATGGAACCAATCTCGAGGAAACACCGACATTACAATAAAATAAAATACAAAATATTCTATTGTAAATAAAATTTAAAACTATTAAATTACAAGCCGGTGATACGGTCACATTAAAATTACAACCGAATCGATATTCCCTTATATTACGGGTAATACCAATTAATAACTAAGGTCATACTAAGAAATTACATAATTCCAAATTACGTAAAATAAATAAAATAAATATGACATTCACATTAAATAAAATGCAGCATTATAATATGTATGAAAATGCCAAATTTTAAGCCAAACCGCCTTCGGAGCAAATATCGTATATTTGATTACGGTTTTTACGGATTATCGTGATAATAACTTTTAAAATCACCATAAATTACATAAATCCTATTTATGTCCAAGTTAACCATGCTAACACTTTTAGATATCAAAATTCGGTCCCACCAAATTTCAATCATGATTCAACTCGATTTATAAATATATTGTTCGGTAATTAGTAGTTTTACGGGAAAAACAATATAAAATGCCAAATGAGTCATAAAAATTTCGAAAAATTCAAAATCCAAATTTTGGATATTTTGGATTTTTCTCAAACTTCCAGAACCAAAGATATATTAGTATTATTAAAATAATTAATTTATTTCATAAATAAATCGTAAAACGCGCATTTTTAAGTCGTTAATTCAAAATTCACCTTTTAAAAATGCAATAAAATACTAATAATTTTTTTATATTTTCTAAAACGCTTTTAAAATTTGATATGGTCAGAAAAACTTTATGACTCTTAAAATTAAATTATTCAACTTTATCTTATAAAATCAATAATTAAAAATGCAGAAACTTTCAGCCCCCAAGATATTTATTTTGATGAACATATCCTATATGAAATCTATGGGTGAATATTTAGGCCATAATAATATTTACTATTTTTAACAAATTATGTCACAATTTACCCGATTTTAACTATTAAAATCGTTCCTCATGCAATATTAGATAATAAAATCCCAAAAATTACATGCGTGTTTTAAATACGATATATGACATTGTGTTAAATTTTTATGGTCAAATTCCAACTCAAACTATTTAAGCCGAAATTAGTCACGATTAATTCGATTTTTACAATAAAAATCGTTAATCATGCAATAGGTGATACTAAATTCTAAACATTTACCTGAACACTTTAAATATTTCATGTGACATCTCCACAAATTTTCGTAGTCAAATTCATCATTTAACTATTTTTACCCATTTATTCTCATATTATAACATTTCAACTATTAAAATTCATAAATGCAAAAGTACTCCATAAATTACGAACATTTATATTCACAATATAAAATATGCATGTGATAATATACTAAAAAATCTCTGCCATAAAGTTAATTTAACTATTTTTCCCTTAATAATCACATTTCAATCGTATATAATGCATTAAAATAACGAATATTAAATAGATGAACAATATAATCCATAAAATTTATTTTATGTCCTAAAAACAGTTTAGGACTAGAAGCTTTAACATGCAAAAATATGTTTCGTGGTTTATCCTCATAAAACACAAAATTTCAATTTTTATTTGTAAATCTAATTTACTCTGAAAAATATAACCGATTATGCGTGCAACAATCGTATTGCTCTGATACCACTTGAAAGAAATTGTATTTCCAGAAATTATATCATATCTTATATGATGGGTTTTATTTTAGTAATAAAAATAAAACTTAGATCTTATGCATGCAAGTTAAATGTCGAAATCTTACATTGCGGAAAATGGCACAATTGGCACGGTTTTGGTCACCTACCAAAAATCGATCTTGAGCTATTAGGGATGGATGAAACCAGATTTCAAGTGTATAAATCCTCCTTAGATTGCACCCAAGATGTACCCAAAAATACTACTAATAATAATCTTATTATAAATAGTAATAGCCGTAATAATATTATTACAAATATTACTCTATTATAAAATAGGTAATATTAATTATTTTGAACTCACAAAATAATTAGAGAGAATTTGTTGGAAGAGAGGATTTTTTATGCAAAAATTGTTAGGTTTAGTTATCTCATAAACTAATTATTTTAGTCATACTAAACAAACACTTAATTAACATTTTAATTAACATATTTTAGATCTTATGCATGCTAATGTAATATGCGGAAATGAGGAGATTCGAACCCTTACACACGGTCCAAATAAAATGCAAGGATGATCTTCCAAATATTCAACAAGAACACCTCCTTTGTGATGCACCAAGACATCCCTTAATGAAACCGAAACTTGAGTATGCTAGTACCAAAACCGGTTTTTCCTTAACACAAATTCTAATCTCTTATTAGAATAAATAATATATGAATATTACAACTTTTGTAGTGTTAATAATATAATCCTATTATATCAATTGTATATGAGATAAATTATGGAGGTTTTAATGGTATTTCTCACTTTAAAACTAAGCACCAAGTTAGAATGAATTCTTCCAAAAGATATTAAACATTTTTACGTATCATGGTGTTTTTGGGTGGGTTGAGCCGTGTGCTCTCCTAGGAAGCATCAAGGGAAGCTTTTTGGTCTTACCAACAAACATAGGGAGACACAAGATAATAGTTTCAAGGCTCTATTAATGATAGTGTTCCCTTGTGTACTAAATACACAAAACACACACATTACTATAAACCCAAAAACCGGTACACTATATTGTAAAATGGTTGTCCATTTTATAAATGTCATTTTTGTACAATTGTATATTTGTGACATATAAAATGTCACAATTTATATGAAACAATTGTCTTAATTTAAAATGCATATTTATCAAATAAATATCATTTATAAATTAAATAAATCATATTTAACAAATTGACTAATAATTCATAATTACTAATATATAAAATGGTCATTTCATTAATCGTCAATACGATTTACAACAATTGTAACAATAAACAACCCGATTCATTCTAATTACGATATTTCATAAATATCGTTTAATACTTAACAATTGACACGTTTCTATTTCAAACATAAATCTTACATTAACATTTAACCTCTGATTTCTCGATATACGAATTTAAGGAATTTGATCAACTCGTATCAATATACATTTGATGAGTTTATCAATTAAGGGAATTGTCCTATAGGTGTGACCTAAAGGGATCAACTGACCACCACCGTCATACGACAGTAATGTCAAACTCTAGCTAGCAAATCATTATCGATTAATGTTGGTCAGTTGACTAATATATTTCGTATCATCCGTTGCGCATTCTCGTCATGAGATTTAATTACGTGATCGCACTATTGTTGAGGACAAATTTCCCAACAATCTCCCACTTGTCCTCGACAAGTGTGCGTCACCAATTCTCTTGTCCTATTACAATCTCCCACTCAATGCAAGGTGTCTCTCTGAGGTCGTACTTGCATTCGATCGTATCATGAGTGGTTTCCTCGATCTGGAGAATAACTGTTTGACCGGAATGATCTACCATAGATACCTTCCGAGCGTGGCCACGCATTTCCAGTTAACTTCCCCTCGAGTGGCCTTGAGATTTGAACAACCCTGACAAGGGGTGGACAATTTCTATCGCACTACTTCCTTCAACTAGTCACAGTCTGTCACAACCCAAAGCAATCCCATTTGACTCCAGTTACGAAAAGTCGTAGAGAATGGATTAAGGTTATGCCTATACTATACCATCTTGGGAGAGTAATCTTTAGTCTAAGAATTGACTCACAAGAATACTATAGCAGCTCTCGCCACGACCCGGCTATTATAAAATTTCCAGAACTCTATAAGCGGTCACTTTGCCCGACAGAGTGTCTCTTGCAGTCTGCCTATGAGATCGACCAGTCATCACATATGACTCTATGGCACTTGAACTTGCCATCAGTCGCCTCACATTCTAGTCGCTTTGAGATGTCACCTCATGTAAGCGGCCATGGGCCATACTAAGTCAATCCAGTTCACTTTATGGGGTTCAATATTGTCTCTTACAACCCATTTGGATTTTGACAAAGTATCTTTCATTTTGAGTTAATTATAACTCAAATGACATTTTCATGCAAAGTAGTCAATACTATTTCATTGCATTTGATGCACGATCATCTACTTGTATTAGTGTTTTGCGAATAAACCTTTTATTCATGATTGCAAAACTTACAAATTTTGGTCTCCTTCCGACTCATATTATCTCATATAATATGATCTTATTTGAGCACATATCTAGAACTCAGATCATTCTGGATCTTGAGTTCCCTTTTCTGAGGGAAGCTCGCTCCCACTGTTATCTTATAACTCGTGACGTATTGATATACTAGAGGGATTAAAGAATCACTCGAAATTATCTAGTCACTTATGTGCTGAAATCTATATTGTAGTTATTAATGATTTCATCACTCTTACTATTTTCAAACATCTTGGCTAAATTATCAAGGTTATTCATATCTAACCATTTTGATTTCTAATGGGCGACCTTTTATTATCAATATCATAAACCTTCCCGTAAAGCTCCATCATCGTATGATATAAGGTATTTTGTTCATCTAGAATTGAGAACCTCTTATTCTTTACACCTTAAAGAATCACCCATCCTCTCTAAATGGTAGGTTCAATTCTTTAATGAATATCGCTCCCACTAAAAACAATATCACTCGATCTCTTAAATGAACTTTTCATTTCTCGCATGTAAATCTTTATTTATAACTTGAATCATTATCACTATAACTATCCCTATAGTGATCTACCTTTATTCAATCGTCATCACATGAATTCCTAACATCACTTTTCGATACAACATATACTACTGTCGAGGGAACTGAGATGATTTCTTCTCTTTTATCTTATAATTTTGAGAATATCATTATTTCAAGGAACCGATTTCCTTCTGATTTTATACGGGGTTTCTTGTATCCTCTCTTCGAAACAATGAACATAAGGAATATTTCCTCTAGTGTCCTCCCGTAGTTTCTTCAGTGTCCTCTCATAGTTTCTTTGTTTCTTCATTTAGGGTTCTTCTTAAGACTCCCTTGTGGGATTCTTCTCTAAGATCCTACATTTATATCATTGGTTTGCGGGAAAAATCTTTCTCCCACTCTATCCTTTTAACAATAACCTTTATTTGCATAAGGATAGCAATTTTCGACTTAACCAATGCATATGAATGTTTGAAGTTTTATAGGTGTGATGTATACATTCTCATTTTCACTTAAAATGATCATCGTATAATGAATTAATGATTTCTTAATTTGATTGAAAGTATCTCATGGGGTGTAGTTCTCCGTTTTAATCAACACTTTGATTATATTTTATATTGATCGTATCAATGTTTCGTGATAAAATCACTTTTATTCATGTTTTAACAAGGTATGCAAATTTATTTTAGAAATCAAGTAATTGATTAAGAACAAAAGTAGTGACTTGGGTCGAAAACCAAGTCACTAATATCCAAAATTACAACCATTGTTTTAGGATTCGAATCCTTGTCTTACAAAAAAATAAATTGTTCTAGGAAATAAAATGCAAAATATGAAAGAAGACAATAATGAAAATTAGAGCCAAGCTCTTAAGTCTTCAATCAATTGGATGCTACCATAGTCATCCAAGTAAGGAACTTCATGCTTCCTTCTCCTTGCCCTTATCTTTATAAGATGCCCCTTTCAAACAATTAAAAGGGGTGATAGTCAACAACTTGTATCGCCATACAAAAGTTAACAAAATAACATGAAAGTAAACGAGAATTATAACCTACTGCAAGAACCTTTCCATTTTTTTGAGATCGGTCAAGTATTTGGGGCAATTCCGTTTCCTAAGACTTAACCTCGTGCAATAAAGGCACTTGTCTTCAACCTTTGAAGATGAGGTGGAAGCACCTTTCGAAAAGGTCTTTTCTTTGGTCGGTTTGGGCTTGAACGTTTTCTTGCCCTTGCCCTTGAAGGCATTCCTTTTTAAGCTCGTTTTCCCTTTCTTCTCGATGTTTAAAACATCCTTAGTGGAACTTTCATGAAGTCCCATATCCCTCTCGGCTTGGACGAGCATCTTATGCAATTCGTCCAATGTGGTATCTTGATTTCGCATATTGAAATTCACCCGGAATTGAGCATACGATTTCACCTTATTGAGCGAGTGAAGAACTCGGTCAATGATGAGAGAGTCGGGAACATCAACCCCTTGCACTTTGAGAGTCTCCGCGAGCCCAACGAGTTTGAGCACATGAGGGCTTATCTTTTGCCCTTCCTTCAAGCTAACGTCGAAGAAGGCGGAAGCCGCCTCATATTGAATCACCCTTGGAGTGTGCGAAAACATTGTCGCAAGCTTGGTGTATATCTCATATGATGTGGTCAACTTGATCATACTCCTTTGGAGATCCGGCTCCATGGAGAAGATGAGCACATTTTTAAGAGCGGAGGACTCTTTCATGTAAGCTTCATAGGCCTCACGAGTTTGGACCGCGGAACGAGCGGTCGGAGCGGGAGGAGCGGCTTCGGATAGGTAACGAGTCTTATCGTCACCTTGAGCGGCCAAAAGTAATTGCGCATCCCAATCTTTAAAATTGGAACCATGCTTATCGAGTTTGCAACGATCCATAAAGGATCGGAGCCATGATACATTAGTGAGAGGTGGAGCGTTGGTTGCCATTGATGATGTTTGAAAATTAAACTACAATAAAATGAAGGAATTAAAACAACATCATTTTTAAAACTCGTAAATAAAATATAAACAAGTTTATTTACTTAATGATCTCTTACCCAATTAAGTAAGCAATCCCGAGACCCAAACCCATACTAATTCGGGCACAGTATAATCGATTCAACCCGTATTGGTATAATTTGGTGGATTAAACTCTCGGTCGACAATTTTCTAAAAATCGTCTTTAGCCCGAACTTATTGCAACTACGGTTACGAATACTTTCGTTGAGATCAACCAAATTTCAAGATGTAATCTTATTACCCCACTTACCCAACGTGACAATTTTAGTACCCCGATGTAGTCGAGCCTACATTCTTGTGAAGAAGGGATTCATGGGTCTATACTTTTTGGTAAGGCTAAGTCTCAATATTCATTTGTAAGAGATGTAGTCAAATTTTATTATCTATCTTCGTTTAAGTGAACTAAGTCGGTTAATTATCGATAAATAATTGACTAGGTCGATTAAATCGAATAAAATGCATGACATCATATATGACGATTTGGCTATGCATGCAAACATATAAAGCAAAATAAAAGCATAAAAATAAACCCTAGTATGGCCTTTCCTAGAAAAGAAATAATAAAAGTACAAATTCGGAAACCAACTCCTTTGGTCCTTTGAACTTCACGAGGCACGCTTCCCATGGTAAAACACCGTCTTGGTCGGAACTCCTTTCCGAATGGCACCGTCTTCAAGGATCTCCGGAATTTACAAAAATTACAACTTTTATAGTCTACTTTATACATTATAAAATAGAAATAAATTACAATTGGGTGATACGAGATCACAAAATTACAACCGAATCGGTAACCCCTTACATTACGGGAAATACCGATTTAAAACTAAGGCCATACTAAGTAAATTACCTAATCCAAAATTACGTAAATAAAATCATGACATTCATAATTAAAATATGCAATGCTTATGAATATATGAACTATCATGCAAACCCTAAGCCAAATCGTCCTATTTAAATATCATTTATATAAATAGTTATCGTATACCTCGGTTTATGGAATTGCGTGTTTTAACGTTTAACAACACTATGCATAATGTGAATCGGAATTCACTCTTAAGTTAATCATCCCAACTCTTTTAGGTTTCAAAATTTAGTCTTACTCAAACTTTGAACATGACTTAACTTAATACTCCATATTTTAATATTGTTCGGTATTTAACTCGGTTTTGCGGGAAAAATAATATAAAAATCAAAAAAAGTCATAAAAATTTCGAAAAATTCAAAACTCAAATTTTGAAAAATCTGGAATGTTCTTAAAATTTCAGAACTTTAAAATATTATTATTTATACGGTTTTAATATTTATTTCGAAAATAATACGTAAAACGAGCATTTTAAGTCGGAAAATTAAATAATTAGTTCCATAAATGCAAATAAAATACTAATAATATTTTTACACTTTCCAAAAACTTTAAGAACATGAAATGGACAGAAAAATAAATTACACACTGCCCAATAAGCCGAAATTTTAAATACATGACTCCTTTTATCCAATTTTAAATGCAACTTTTTAACAAATTAAAATTAAATAAAACAGAAACTTTTGGCTCCCAAGATAATTATGGTGATGAACATATCATATATTACTAATATGGGTTAAATTTTCCGGCCATTTTAACAACTATTGCAAATTTTAACGATTTTCGTCATATATCGTACAATTTTAACCTTTAAAATTATTTCTCAAGCATAAAATTAGATAAAAATCTCGAAATTTTTATACATGCTGGAAATAATATATATGATATCGTGTTAAATGTTTATGGCCAAATTCCAACTTAAACTATTAAAGTCGAAATAATGTCACTAATTACCCGATTTTTACATTAAAAATCTATAATAATGCAATATATGAGATAAATTTCTGGAAAATTTAGCATACATTTTAAATATTGCATGTGACATACTCATAAATATTTATAGTCAAATTCCAAATATAACTATACAAACCCATTTTTATTCATCTTATTGCATTTTAACATTTAAAATTCGTATCCCATGTATTATAAGTCCATAATTTACGAAAATTCATATTCATAACATAGGATATACATGTGAAAACATACTGAAAAATCTCGGCCAAAAGATGATTTTAACTATTTTTCCCAAAATAAACAATATTTAACCATTAAAAACAATAAAACCGAAAATAAAAAATCCCAATGAACAATATATATATGCAAAATATATTCCAAATATCCTAAAAAAATTTTAGAATCAGTAGGTATTCATGCATAAATTATTTCGGCCATATCATATACTAAACGAAATTATCAATTTTTATTTTGTTATCCTAATAACTCCGTAAAAAATTAAACGGAAAGCATGCAAACAACCTTGTTGCTCTGATACCAATTGTTAGGTTTAGTTATCTCATAAACTAATTATTTTAGTCATACTAAACAAACACTTAATTAACATTTTAATTAACATATTTTAGATCTTATGCATGCTAATGTAATATGCGGAAATGAGGAAATTCGAACCCTTACACACGGTCCAAATAAAATGCAAGGATGATCTTCCAAGTATTCAACAAGAACACCTCCTTTGTGATGCACCAAGACATCCCTTAATGAAATCGAAACTTGAGTATGCTAGTACCAAAACCGGTTTTTCCTTAACACAAATTCTAATCTCTTATTAGAATAAATAATATATGAATATTACAACTTTTGTAGTGTTAATAATATAATCCTATTATATCAATTGTATATGAGATAAATTATGGAGGTTTTAATGGTTTTTCTCACTCTAAAACTAAGCACCAAGTTAGAATGAATTCTTCCAAAAGATATTAAACATTTTTACATATCATGGTGTTTTTGGGTGGGTTGAGCCGTGTGCTCTCCTAGGAAGCATCAAGGGATGTTTTTTGGTCTTACCAACAAACATAGGGAGGCACAAGATAATAGTTTCAAGGCTCTATTAATGACAGTGTTCCCTTGTGTACTAAATACACAAAACACACACATTACTATAAACCCAAAAACCGGTACACTATATTGTAAAATGGTTGTCCATTTTATAAATGTCATTTTTGTACAATTGTATATTTGTGACATATAAAATGTCACAATTTATATGAAACAATTGTCTTAATTTAAAATGCATATTTATCAAATAAATATCATTTATAAATTAAATAAATCATATTTAACAAATTGACTAATAATTCATAATTACTAATATATAAAATGGTCATTTCATTAATCGTCAATACGATTTACAACAATTGTAACAATAAACAACCCGATTCATTCTAATTACGATATTTCATAAATATCGTTTAATACTTAACAATTGACACGTTTCTATTTCGAACATAAATCTTACATTAAAATTTAACCTCTGATTTCTCGATATACGAATTTAAGGAATTTGATCAACTCGTATCAATATACATTTGATCAGTTTATCAATTAAGAGAATTGTCCTATAGGTGTGACCTAAAGGGATCAACTGACCACCACCGTCATACGACAGTAATGTCAAACTCTAGCTAGCCAATCATTACCGATTAATGTTGGTCAGTTGACTAATATATATCGTATCATCCGTTGCGCATTCTCGTCATGAGATTTAATTACGTGATCGCACTATTGTTGAGGACACATTCCCAACAAAAATGACTTAAGTGTAGGGATGGCAACGGGTCGGATCTGGACCGGGTCCTGTAGGATCCAGATCCAGATCCACATTGTATACTATAGATCCAGATCCGATCCAGATCCAATGGGTCTAAATATGTGAGATCCAGATCCGGATCCGGATCCTAGTAGCGTGACAATCATATTCCATCAAATATTACAAGTAGTAATTATTATGACCAAGTAATCGAGACACAAATCAAGAAACAAAATAACTAAGACGTAAAATTTCATGTTTTTACTATGAAAACGAATCCGGGGTCGGATCTAGATCCTTCGGGGTTTGCGTAAGAGGATCCAGATCCAGATTCCTTTTAAAAGTAGTGGATCCAGATCCGACCCGAATCCAACGGGTCTGAAAAAAATAGGATCCAGGTCCGGTCCACCAGGGTCGGGTCTTACGGATCTGGACCGGATCCAGGATCCATTGACATCCCTACATAAGTGTGCATGAAAAGGGTAGTATGAATATATAGAAAAGAGTAAAACTCTTTCCTTCGCTAAGGAGTGCACGGCTCCTTATGCAATGGGAAGAACAATTCCCTTTTATTTGTCATTACCCACATGCTAAGTCACATCCTATGTGAAAAGGTTAGGGTGTAATCATTTTATCTTAATAAGATAAATAAAAAAACCCATAATGCCCATGCATGCACACTAATCACGGTAACCACTTAAACTTGGGTTCCATTTTTATGTTTTATAATTTGTCAATTGTAAAATGTCACATGTGTGACATATCACATGTAATATTTGTTAGGTTTAGTTATCTCATACGCTAATTATGTTAGTCATACTAAACAAAACTTAATTAACATTTTAATTAAAATGATTTTAGATCTTATGCATGCTATAACTTATGCGGAAATTAGAGGATATGAACCCTTACACACGGTCCAAACGAAATGTTAGGATGATCCTCCAAGTATTCAACTAGAACACCTCCTTAGTGATGCACCAAGACACCCCTTAAAATATCCGAAACCTTGAGTGTGCTAGTACAAGAAACGGATTTTCCTTAAACAATATACTAATCTTTATTAGAAATATTAATCAAAATACTATCACTAATATAGTATATATTATTATTATCTTTATAATAACTTAGAGGTTTTTGATGTTTTTCTTACTTAGAAAACTTTGCAAGTGATAAGACTAGAATGTTATGTGAGCATCTCACAATATTTAAATGGGTGTTGCTTAGGGTAGTGGGTGGCCGGGTGTGGGGAAGAACAAGAGGGAACACATTCCCTTTCCCATGTAACTAGGGTGGCTTATAGGTGTTGGTCTCAAAACACACTTTAATGATTATGTTTTATTGATTAATAAAACACCCAAATCATTCCTTTAAGCACCACCAAAACCGGCACACTCACATAACATGTAGTCCATTTTATAATTGTCTTATAATCAATTGTATAAGTGTGACATTTAAAGTGTCACATTTAAAATAACAATTGTTTTAATTAATTTAAAATGCATATTTATCATATAAATATCATTTGTAAATTAAATAAATCATATTCATCATTTCGACATGTAATTCGAAATTACTAACATATAAAATGGTCATTCATAATTTATCGTCAATACGATTTACAACTTTTATAATAATTATAACCCGATTCATTCTAATCACGATATTATAAAATATCGTTCAATGTTTAGTAATTGACACGTTTCAATTATAAACATAAATTTTACAATAAGATTTAACCTCTGATTTCTCGATATACGAGTTTAAGGAATATGATCAAATCGTATCAATATACATTTGATCATCTTATCAATTAAGGGAATTGTCCTATAGGTGTGACCTAAAGGGATCAACTGACCATCACCGTCATACGACAGTAATGTCAAACTCTAGCTAGCCAATCATTACCGATTAATGTTGGTCAGTTGACTAATATAATTTCGTATCATCCCTTGCGTATTCTCGTCATGAGATTTAATTATGTGACGGCACTATTGTTGAGGACACATTTCCCAACAATATTGACATTAGGCAATCTAAAATATGTATTTAACCAATTTAAATACAATTTCATATTTCATAAATATTACTTAACATTTAAGTATAAATTACCAATTTATTTCGCAAAACTCGTCATTTCATATTCATCAATCGTGATTCACAACTCAATTGTAATCACTACTAATCAATAACCCCTATCGATAAAATATACGATAAATTTTATTGATTATAAAATAATTTCTTATTTTATTATAAACGAATCACGTATAATCATATTATCACGAGAAACATACCTCTCATTTTTATCGTTCATATAAGGGTATTAATAAATTCATATCGTATACGAATTATTAATCTCAACAATTTCGGGTAGCATCCTTTAGGTGTGGCCATAGGGGATCAACTGATCACCACCATCATATGACGATAATGTCAAACTATTTAAAGCCAATCATTACCGGTAAATGACGATCAGTCGACTTTATACTTTATCATCCCTTCCGTATTCAGTATATAAATATACATTTGATATTACGATTTTATAATAAATGATAAAACCATGTGATCGCACTATTGTCGAGGACACTTATCTCAACAGCTATCACCTAGAGTGACGGTGGAAAAGATATGAATGGTTTGAGATCTTTTGTATCTTAACAATGGTGTATATTTTCTCCTGCCACCCTCTTTTCCCTAGACTTCCATGTATACCTACCACCTTACCATTGGGGCTAACCGACGCAAGACCTAATCCCTACCAGTTATACAACGATTTCGGTAAGTGTCTCATCCCTATTATGTTAACCTTTTATCAGTATTTATCACAAGTGTATTAACGGGTAGAATCCATAATAGGGAGGGGTCGTTCATACCATGTCGGAGTCACGCGAGGATCTTTAATACGCATGTCAGGTAGGTGATCTTACTCAGTTTAAGTACCTATAATGATTGTAAGTTATCTATGCCATGTGGTGACACTACGCCGTTGAGAATGGAATCGTAGTATCGTGGTCTATCTGCGGAGATTTGAAATGGAATGAGTGAGACCGTTGCGGGAAACGGATCCTACTCCTATGATCGCTCTTCGTGGGACCCGCCATAGAGAGGATGTGCATATAAGTGATCTAGGTACCCCTTGCTGCGGTAAGTGAGGGAGAATGCGCTGAGATGACTCAGTGGAACGGTTATGATATAGTGACGATACGATTGTAGATGATTGATCGGAGAAGTTATGATGCCAGAGTCTATTGTGGTTGTTCCTTATTGTTGTACTTATCGTTGATTGCTTTCTTATGGATGTAATGTACCGAGACTGACGTATTGTATGTGTATGTCTGTTTGTGTCTACGGTGATCCATTGTTACGGAAATGGTGAGCAGTGCGATGTTCCTAGTATTATATGTTGATGTGATGCTTACGGATGCTTATGTGCTAGCTGGGGACAAGGCGACATAAGAGTCAGTTGTGTAGGCCTCTTTTAGAGCTCGTGTCTAGCAGAGTTGTACTTTCCTTTTATGCTGAGTCACAGTTATGTATTAAACCGTAAATAGTTCTGTAATGGTCTATTTGATATTTACTCCTCGGGAAACTGAGATGGTAGTACCTCTGTATTCCAGGGGAGGTCTAGTCAAGGCTCCTTGGGATTCGGGGGTGTTACAAGTGGTATCAGAGCGACGATTTTGGAACCTAAAACCAAAGAATCTAATGAAAATAGGGAGTCTAATAAAATAAACTTGGTGTATCTACGTTGGGAGCCCCTACTTCGATTTTGAATGAGAAGGCGCCCTTATTTCAGAATTTCGGCCCCAACACACTTAAGCCAACCCCCGTGCTAAGGGTAATATGCGTTGTGCGCTTTGTACATGTGAAGGTTGATAAAAAAAGGTGTAAATTAAATGTCAGTAGATGTGTGTGCGTGTTAAGGATGTTGTTGGAGTACCAGAGGTAGTATTAGAAACCTTGTTGTGTGTTATATGAGTTGGGGAAGTAAAGTCCCAGTTTTCATGAGAATTATGGTATGAGTACTTGTTTTAGTTGGCAGAAGTAAAAGACTTCATAAGGGAGTCGGGTTTCTCCGTTGTAAGGGTAAGACTGTAATAGTTAGAAACTACTCGGGAAGTGAAACCGAGTCGTTAGAAACTCTGTTATGTGGATAAAGCTTTTGCGAACGAACTAAGTTAGAGGAGTGTTACGGTAATTATGTGACCTTGGCCTAGATTGTTGGACTAATCGGGGAGGGGTGACTTTTATCGGCCACTCCCACCCAAGCAACGTTGATTGCAAGTTCAAGCATAATTCTGTTTTAAAAACTTCTGGTCATGTCTTTTCAGTCGAATAGTTTGAACAAGCTGAGAGCGTGTACTCGACCGAGTAAAGACTACTTGACCGAGTAGGGGACACTCGACCGAGTAAGCACTGCTCGACCGAGTATGGATAACTCGATCGAGTACTCGGTATTCAACCGAGTATATGACACTCGACCGAGTGCCCTCGGAAAAACCGGGTTCCGCGCTTTCCTAAAGTTCGATAAAACACTAAAAAAATTCTTATTTCTTTCTACATCACGCCTCTTCAGCCCTATCTCTCTTAAAAGCCCTCCTAAAAAACCTTTAAGATTTCAAGTTCTTGCTATCCGTCGGCTCTTCACACATCGCTCCGTTCTCATCTCAGTTTTTCAATCAACATTCAAGGTAAGTTTTCAAGTTTTAATTTCAGTTTTAGTGTTAGCCTTTGACATTGATATCTTTTTCCCCAAATCGATTTAAAACTCAAATTTCATGGTAGTAGGCAAGTAATTCGACTACTTACCACTGTTTGGTATCTCTACTCCGTTTTTAAAGTGTCAGCCATACCGGGAAACCCAAATCTGATACTTGGAACCATCTTTGGGTCACTTTATGATATGTCTTAATTGAAGGGAGTTTCCCTTTCTTATAGCTTGACCATAATCTAACTTGGGGGTTATTTACATCGGTGTACCGGTTGTATTCATCCCTTAGGGTACCTTCGAGATGTTGGAGTAAGTGTCCTCGACAATAATGTGATCACGTCAATTTTATTTTAAATTGACAAATCTCTATAAAAGAATATTCATGGGATGATTCTTTATCACAAGTCAACTGGTCAACATTAATCGGTAATGATTGGCTTGCTAGAGTTTGACATTACTGGCGTAATGACGGTGGTGACCAGTTGATCCCTTTAGGTCACACCTTTAGGACAACTATCTCAATACTAAATGTAACAACTGTATATTGATACGAGTTGATTCATTTCTAGATTAAGAATAAAATAAGGAGATTATTTATAATAAGATTATAAATTATTTTAGTGATTGAAATGTCATCACTATTATTTATATGTTTATGAAACATAACAACAAATAAATGGGTCGATTAAACTACAATTGTTGTAGTTATGAAATGCGATTAAATATTTATATGTAATTATTTAAATTACTAATTTGCGATGAAAAGGTTTAAAGTGTTAAACTACGCAAATAATATTATCCTAACTAATGTTACGGATTGGATCCGTTTTGGTGGTGTGGACCGTGTGATATGTCACACACACACACATACACATTTACAATATTACATTATATGTAATAGGAACATTGTTAGGACAAGGCATTTAATTGTGAAAGCATGCTTGGGACATTTGAGAGGATAGAGAGCCAAGTGATTGGGCACTCTACCCATGCCATTTCGGCCGAACCCAAGGAGAGAACAAAAGAGGTTTTGTTCCCTCATTTTGTTTACACAACTCATTCACAATTTACTTAGGGTTTTGGTTGTTTAGAGAGAACAAAAGAAAGAAAATTATTTCATATTTTCTAACCCTAAAACCGTGTGCCTCCTTGCACTATCTAGTGAGTTTGTGTGTTGATTCTAGCATAATAACATACAAACATTGAGAATTAGTGTGTCTTGGTGTTCATCTTTTGGAGACCATCATCTCTTTGAAGGTTCAAGGAGGATCATCCGTGGGTTAAGCTCAAGAACAACTGAAGAAGGTGACTTCACTTGTGCCCTTTTAGCCGAGATTATCAATGTAAGGAAGCTTGTTCTTCTTCATGTATCTCGACACATATTATGTTAAGCATGCATAAGATCTTCTATTTATAAGATAAATGAAATAAGTGTGACTAAATAGGTATATGAACCTAACAATTGGTATCAGAACTCTCGTTGTTGCATGCTTAATCGTTTTTTAGTTTTTCCGAGTTATGAGACTTAAAAACAAAACTATATATTTAAAGACTCATATATTTCACTCGACATTTTGGCATGTAAGTTAAATCTGGTCCTAAAATATTTTAGGTTATATTGATAATTTATGAGATTTAATATATTGTTCATTATATAAACTTAATCGTTTAATATGCATTTTTATGACAAAATCAGTTAAATGATTAAATTAGAAAGAAAATGTTTCTAGCCTTGTAATTTTCACACGACCTCACATGCTTATTTTACTTAATGTATGTAAAATTTGGTACAATATGATTTTGTATAGCATGTTTTACGATTTTATTGTTAAAACCGTATTAAGAGGTAATTTTGGCCATTAATATATGATATTTCGAGTTAAATTTCGAATTGGATGACCAAAATTTTTACATTATAAATATTAAAGTAATATTTTCAGAATGTTAGTGAAAATAAAAATCCAAAATTTCGAATTTTTATATTTGTTTGGATTTAATTCGTAAATGTTATGCATTTTAAGGCAAAATGAACAATGTTAATATAATTAAAGTGTTAATTATTGTCAAAATTATTTATGACTAATTTTGAATCCTAAAATGTGTTAGGATATTATTTAGAACATAAGTTGTTTATGTTTTAATTTATGCATTTTAAAAGAGTTAAAAATGCTAAAATCTCATAAAACCGGGTTAATTTCGACATAATAAGTTATTAGGGCGATTTGGCATTAAAATGAACATATTCATAACATATATATATTGCTGCGTTTTTCTTATGAACGTCATATTATATTGCATTATTTTGAATCTTGTAATTTTTTTTTTTTTCTAGTATAGCCTTAGTTTTTAAATCGGTATTTCCCGTAATGTAAGGGGTTACCGATTCGGTTGTAATTTTGTGATCTCGTATCACCCAATTGTAATTTAATTTCTATTTTATAATGTATAAAGTAGACTAGAAAAGTTGTAATTCTTGTAATTTCCGGAGAACCTTGAAGACGGTGCCATTCGGAAAGGAGTTCCGATCAAGACGGTGTTTGCCTCGATTTGCGTGCCGCGTCAAGTTCAAGGGACCAAAGGAGTTGGTTTCCGAATTGTACTCTTGTTATTTCTTTTCTAGGATAAGGCCATACTAGGAATTTATCGTTTGCTTTATTTTGTTTTAATATGTTGCATGCATAGCCAAATCGCCATTAACATGTCATGCATATCGAGTATCGGGTCTTCAACGTATCATTTTATTATCGATAATTCACCTAAATTAGTTCACTTAAAAGGAGATAGATAATAATTGATAAGATCTCTTACGTTTAAAATATTGAGACTTAGCCTTACCAAAGAGTATGGACCCATGAATCCCTTCTTCACAAATATGTAGGCTCGGCTAAACCGGGGTACTAAAATTGTCACGTTGGGTAAGTGGGGTAATGACGATTACACCTTGAAATTTGGTCGATCTCAACGAAAGTATTCGTAACCGTAGTTGCAATAAGTTCGGGCTAAAGATAATTTTAAGAAAATTGTCGACCGAGAGTTCTAAGAGTAGAACCGATTAAAGGGTTAATCCACCAAATTATACTTATACGGGTTGAATCGGCTACACCGTGCCCGGATTAGTATGGGTTTGGGTCTCGGGTTTATTTACTTAATTGTGTAAGAGATCGTTAAGTAAATACTTAACTTGTTTAAAATGTTTAACAAGTATTAAAATGATGAACGTTAATTTTCCTTCATTTCCGTTTTTTGTAGTTGTTTTATCGCAATGGATTCATTCAACCCTATCACTATTGATTCTTGTCATAATGTTTTCGACGATATATGCAACCAAAACAACATTGATACTACTAGAGAAGTTCATTTCGGAACGGGTCCGGATGGCAGTATTAACTTCATTTCTTCTCTCCCACCTCCCAAAGGTTCATTTCTTGACACGGCTTATATAGATGAGCTAAATGAAGAATTGGATGCCTTATACTTGAAGGAAAGAGCTTATGATGAAGCTAGTGGGAGTTCTAGCAAGAAAAGTCTTGCAAAGAATAAGAAGAAGAAGAGAAAGTTAAAGAAAGGGCGATGCCACTATTGTAGTGTCATGGGCCATTGGAGGAGGAATTGCCCCAAGTACTTACGTCATATCCAAGAAGGTCTTGTGATTCCGTTAGGTAATTCCAAATCTGAAATTTTTGTTATTGACATAAATTTTACATCCAACACATCATGGGTATTGGATACCGGATGTGGTTCTCACCTTTGTAATCGTTTGCAGGGTTTAAGAGAAGTGGAGAAGGTGGACAAGGTTGATATGGATCTCCGACTTGGAAATGGAGCTCGGGTAGCGGCCACTTCTAAAGGAACTTGCACTCTTGCCTTGACGAGTGGATATGAGCTAAAACTTAATAATTGTTATTTTGTACCGTCTCTTTCCAAAAACATTATTTCTGTTGCAATGTTAGACATTGAGGGATATAATTTTTCCATTAAAGACAATTGTTGTGTAATTTCTAAGAATGACATGGTAGTTGGCCGTGCCAATTCTATTAATGGAATCTATGTTTTGGAAACTTCCGACTCGTCTAATAATGTCTACAACGTTAATAACAAAAGGATTAAAACAAGTGATCCAAATGAATCATATGTTTGGCATTGTCGACTTGGTCACATAAATGAAAATCGCATTAAAAGATTGGTAAAGACCAACATAATTAAACCATTCTAATATGAATCTTATGGTACATGCGAAGCTTGCCTTTTAGGAAAGATGACTCGTAACCCCTTTAGTGGTAAAAGGACACGAGCCAGTGAGTTATTGGGACTAGTACATACGGATGTATGCGGACCACTATCAATCACCGCTAGAGGCAATTATGACTATTTCATCACCTTCACCGATGATTTAAGTAGGTATGGGTATATCTACTTAATGAAGCATAAGAGTGAAGCTTTTACGAAATTTTAAGAATTTCAGAATGAAGTAGAGAACCAACTCGACAGGAAGATTAAAACATTACGATCCGATCGTGGTGGAGAATATCTTAGTAATGAATTTGATTCACATCTAAAGGAGTGTGGCATTGTGTCACAACTTTCACCTCCAGGAACACCACAACTTAATGGTGTGGCAGAAAGGAGGAATCGAACCTTATTGGATATGGTCCGATCAATGATGAGCCAAACTGATTTACCCAATTCATTTTGGGGATTTGCGATCCTCACAGCCATCAAATCGTTGAACAATAGTCCAACGAAAGCGACCGATAAGACTCCAT
Organism: Silene conica; assembly: GCA_029255685.2. Taxonomy (NCBI): domain Eukaryota; kingdom Viridiplantae; phylum Streptophyta; class Magnoliopsida; order Caryophyllales; family Caryophyllaceae; genus Silene; species Silene conica. The sequence continues at coordinate 75,560,647 of CM055311.2, forward strand.
ATGAGATGTGGAAAGGAAAGGTTCCTAACTTATCCTATATGAAGATATGGGGGTGCGATGCTTATGTCAAATCTAAAAACGATGACAAACTCGCACCAAGATCCGAAAAATGCATATTTGTTGGTTATCCAACCACCTCACGTGGCTACCACTTCTACAAACCTCAAGAAAACAAAGTGTTTGTGTCTTCTGAGGCTGTCTTCTTAGAAAAGGAGTTTATTTCTAAGAGACAGAGTGGGAGAAATTTTGAACTTAATGAAGTTCGAGAAGTTCAAGAGCCACAAACTGAAGCTGAGACAGATGAAGATGTCTTCTTCATCCACTTCGGTACCTATTCCACCCAGGAGGTCGAGTAGGGTCCCACATCAACCTGATAGGTATGTTGGACTAATTGAGGAAGATGGTAGCCTAGACGTTTTACTTTTGGAAAGTGACGAGCCTACCACTTAAAAAGCTGCAATCTCTAGTCCCGACTCCATCAAATGGCATGAGGCCATGGTATCCGAGATGGATTCTATGCATCAAAACCAAGTATGGGACTTGGTAGACTTGACTAAGGAGATGAGACCTCTCCAATGCAAGTGGATCTTCAAGGTGAAGAATGGCATAGATGGACATGATGATGTCTATAAAGCTAGGCTAGTAGCTAAGGGATTTTCCCAAGTCCAAGGGCTTCATTATGATGAAACCTTTGCTCCGGTAGCCATGCTAAGATCCATTAGGATAATGTTAGCGATTGCCGCATTTCATGACTATGAAGTGTGGCAAATGGATGTCAAAACCGCCTTCTTAAATGGGCATTTAAAGGAGGATGTGTATATGATACAACCTGAGGGTTTTGAAGATCCTAAAAATCCTAACAAGGTATGCAAGCTTAAGAGATCCATCTATGGTCTTAAGCAAGCATCGAGGAGTTGGAATCATCGCTTCAATGAAGTCATAAAAGAAAATGGTTTCACTCGAAATGTCGAGGAACCTTGTCTATATATGAAATTCAGTGGGAGCAATGTTGTGTTCCTAATCTTGTATGTGGATGACATACTACTCATTGGAAATGATGTTCCAATGCTTTCATCAGTGAAAGGATGGTTAGGTAACCATTTTCAGATGAAAGATCTAGGAAATGCACAATGCATATTAGGTATCCGGATCTATAGAGATAGATCCAAGAGGATATTGGCACTAAGTCAAGAACCTTATATCGATAAGATTCTTCGACGGTTCAGCATGGGAAATTCCAAGAGAGGGTTTATCCCCATGGGAAGTGGCATTATATTGAGAAAGTCTCAATCACCCACAGAGCCCAAGGATGTTGAACGCATGAAAATGATCCCTTATGCTTCCGCCGTGGGATCTATCATGTACGCCATGATATGCACTCGTCCTGATGTCTCGTATGCTTTGAGCATGACTAGTAGATATCAAGCAAATCCAGGTGAAAGTCACTGGATTGCAGTCAAGAACATCCTTAAGTACTTGAGAAGAACTAAGGATTCATACTTAGTGTTTGGAGGGGAAGAAGATTTGTGTGTAAAGGGTTACACAGATGCAAGCTTCCAAACAGATAAAGACGATTTTAAATCCCAGGCTGGATTTGTCTTTATCTTGAATGGTGGTGCCATTAGTTGGAAGAGCTTCAAATAACCAGTCGTTGCGGATTCTACAACGGAAGCAGAGTACATTGCAGCGTCAGAAGCTGCTAAGGAGGCAGTATGGATAAGGCAATTTATCGAGGGACTAAGGGTAGTTCCAAATGCTGAAGATCCTATCACCCTGTACTGTGATAACAGTGGTGCTGTCTTTCAGGCTAAGGAGCCTAAGTCTAGTAATAAGTCTAGACATGTACCAAGAAAATATCATGTAATTCGGGATTTCATTGATAGGAAGGAAATAGCGATATGTAAGGTTGGGACAGACGATAATGTGGCTGATCCTTTAACCAAACCCTTGTCGCAAGCTAAGCATGATTCTCATGCTCGTTCTATGGGTCTTAATGTTGGAAACTAGGTTCCTTATTTTATACTCAAATCTAATATGAGTTTTGTTTCTTTAAGTTTAGGTCATAAAACTTAAATGGATCTTATGCATGCAAGATGATATCATAAGATGAGATAGTCCTTACATTGGTTTTAGAAGGTTTATACTCAAAAATCACCTATTATATGAGTCTTCAAACCACCGAAATACCCTTAAACGATCTAAGAAAAATCGTCTCCAAAAGATGCGTATCAAGGACCCGATCTCAAACTAATACTAATTTTGTTACTAGAAAATTAGTATTAGTATACTAGAAATATTAACAATATTACTCTTAATATTATTAATGTAGGAAATGATTATTTTCTCTAGAAAAACTATTTTCTAAAGAGAATAAGAATAGTATGGAATGAACTTTTGTGTATGAATGAATTAGCATCCTCTACATTCATGTTGTATATTGTAGTGTATATAAGGAGCAAATATATGCTCACTTAGACATGCAATAGCCGGCCATCTCTTGGCTAAGGCACCAATGCATGTTCATTCTTATTACTTTTCTTACAAGCATAAGTTCTTACACATCTCTTACACCTAGTGCTAGGTGTGTAAGCTAATGCATGTAGTGTAAGACTAGCTTATAATAAGATAATTAACACTACCACAATTACACACAAACACACGGTCAAAATGGAGTAAAATGGACTCCATTTTATCTTTGTCAATTGTGTTAATTTGTAACATGTCACACATGTCCCACAACACATGAACCAATTTGTTAATTTATGCAATTTTAACTCTTTAAAATTCATAATTCACAATTTTATAACATTTAAATAATTCCTCTAATAATTCGAAATTACTATCTTATAGAAATGTAATATCATAATTTTAATTACAACTGATACGTGTCTATTTTATGATGTTTTACATCTATTTTTACACGTATTTGGTCGCTCATTTACTATGTTTTAGCCTTTATTTCCCACAAATTGTGTACTTTCGTATTTCTATGCACTTTTGCAGATTTATGCGGAAAAGAGACGATTTAGCACCAAATTCGTATCCTCAAGTCTTTAGCTTAAATTAAGGAATAAATGGAAAGTCAACTGGAGTCAAAATCAAGTACCAAGAGTCAAAACAGAAGAAATCCGAAGACTTCCGTGCAGAAGCGGTCGACCGACCAGCTAAACGGGTCGGCCGACCAGGCCCGATTTTCATAAAGTCCAATTTTCTCGAAGAAGGCCGAAAATAAAAGAAGCCCAGCAGGAAGTGGTCGACCGACCAGCTATACGGGTCGGCCGACCAGAACGAAGCCCATGCGATCCTTTTTCGGAAATAAAGTAGAATTAGAATTATAAGGAAACTCTTAGTTTTTACCCTATATAAACAAATCTTGTGATTAGGGTTAGGTATGCTTTTTCATATGCTTTTTCATATGCTTTTTTCATATGCTTTTTCATATGCTTTTTTCATATGCTTTTTCATATGCTTTTTCAGATGCTTTTTCATATGCTTTATCATATATCATCTTCTACTATCTAGTTCATCTTTTATCATTATTCAAGAATTCTCAAGCATTCAATAAAGTTTATTCAGTTCTGCCTTAATTCCAATTGTGGTAATTATTCTCCAATCTAGTTTTATTATAGTTCTTGTTTTTATTACAATTGTTAAGTTAGAATCCCAAGTTTTATTGAATCTTGCATGCTTAGTTTATTTACTATGTTCTCCATGTTTATTCCCAATTTTATATTCGTCTTAACAATTATGAGTAACTAATTTTCATATGTTAGGATGTAGGGGATAATATGCATAGGTGAATAAAATCCGAAAACCCGACCTGTAGCAGGACCACGGTCGACCGACTGGAATAGTCGGTCGGTCGACCGAGGCCGTGGTCGGCCGACTGGAGTAGCCGGTCGGTCGACCACTCGCGTCTGTTTTCTTATTTCGTCTTTTCTTATAAATTATAATATCCTGCAATGAGACCAATAGGAGACTTGTAGGATGTTAGTAATGACCTACCCAAGATTGAAAGATACGGGAAGGGCATTGGTTTACACCTTAAGACGGATAGGTTACTCAAGGCTGAAAGGTATGTAACCTGGGATTTAGGAATCACCCTTATTGTTGACACCCAATAATTGTGAGACCTAGGAACTAATAGCATAGGCCGAAAGGAGCTATTAGGTAGCATAGACCTAAAAAGATATGTTACACCCCCTTACGCGACTGCAATACATGTTGACCTTAGGATTTATTTTACCTTAGCTATTTATTACCCAAACATCCTAGCATCCTCTTTTATTATATTTTATTCTCATCTTTTATTATTTGTTTATTTTAATCTTTGCTTTAGACTTAGTAATCAACCAATCAAACCCCCAAAATTGTTACCTTAACATTAACACTAAACAATAAACATTCCCCACCTCCTTGTGGTTCGACCCTGACTTTCACTATCTATTGTTAAAGTTAGGAATTATAAATTTTATCTTTGGTACCCTCAACGACGGGCATCAAATTTTGGCGCCGTTGCCGGGGAGGTGACGCCAGTGTTTATTGTTTTTTTTGTTTTTGTCTCTCTTTGTTTAAGGAACTTTTTGTTCCTTAAACCTTCTCACCTTTTTCTTGTAGTTTCCTCTTATGCGCAGGTCAGTTCAAGGAGAACTCCTACCACTTGATCTCGAAATTGAGAGGACTCTTAGGGAAAGAAGAAAGCAACTTCTAACAAATCAAGAGGGAGGGTCACCATCCTCTTTATTTCAAGAAGACCTTTTCGAGTTACCACCATCTTCACCAAAAACACCACCTTCACAACCAAATTCACCCATCAATCCACCTTCACCAAAAACACCATCTTTTACCTACTTTCCAGTTTTTCCTAAAGAAGAAGAGAACATGGCAGAGGAAGCTACTATTGCCAGTCACTCCATGCCTCAGGCAAAGGACCTATACAAAGGGTTCACTTTACCTGCAGGTACTGGGAAGCCATTCGAGGCCAAGCCTGCCTATATTACTATGGTTGAAAGAAACCAATTTGGAGGCTCGGCCAATGAGGATGCTGCTAAGCATATTGAAATCTTCACAGATTACATATGCTCTATAGCACCCCCAGAAGGAGTGACGCAGGACCAGATTAAACAGACCATGTTTATCTTCTCCCTTAGGGACTCTGCGAGAGAATGGTACAGAGACCTTGACCGCACTGCTGCGGGAGTTACAGATTGGAACACCTTAGCCCTAGCTTTCTACAGAAAATATTACTCTGCATCAAAGACAAATGCTTTAAGAGCACAGATCACCAATTTCAAGCAAGGACCCAACGAAGACTTTAGCGAGGCGTGGGACAGGTTCAAGAGACTTGTTCGATCCATACCACATCACGGATTCGAACAATGGTTTCTTTGCAACCAGTTCTACAATGGCCTCTATGATGACAACAGGGCCTACTTAGATGCTGCAGCTAATGGAAGGTTCCAGGATAATTCAGGAGAGACTAAGGGTCTCAAGTTAATAGAAGATGTTGCTGTGCACCGCGCTGAGCATGGTACTTCCAGAGGAAATCAGAGAAAATCTGAGTACAACCTGGCAGCAATTGAGGCCTTAACGGCCAAGTTGGAAAAATTTGAGGCTGCAGGAAAGCTCGATCTTGGGAGTGGAAGCAAGGGAGGAATATACCAGGTGAACGCCGTTCAGGACGGACCCTTTGCTTGTGAGAGGTGCGGTGGAGAAGGGCATGTGTCAAAGTTCTGTACTTCATCTAATGAGACATGTGCCGCTTTTCAGCATTATCGTGGGAACAATTTCTATGACCCAAATAATAATAATGTCCATCCCAACCTAAGGTGGACAAGCCAGAATGTTCAAAACCCACAGCATATGCAACCTCAGCAAAATACCACCTATGTACCCCCACATAAACAAAATTTCCAAAGACCACCTTTCAACCCTCAACCACCTTCCAATCCACCACCCAACACAGATGCTCTTATCCAAAATCTTATTGGGTTGGTTCAGAAGGAGTCGCAGGCTAGAGAGGCAGGGATGAAGATGTTGGAGTCCCAGATTGCTCAGATTGCGAGCAAGAATGATACTAGGGCTCCGGGTCAACTTCCGACCAAGCCGGACCAGAAGAAGGAAACCCTAAACATCGTAACCCTGCGAAGTGGAGCCAAAGTGGGGGCTGAGAAAGAAAAAACAGCGAGTAGCAGCAAAGTCGGTCGACCGACCGAAGAATCTGGTCGACCGACCGCGGAGCAGGATCAGAAAATATCAGCTGAACAGGAGACTGGTCGACCGACCGAGGATACTGGTCGACCGACCACTGAAGCAGAATCTGAAGTTCCCTTTCGTCCAGAATTACCGAATAACTTACGGGACTTTCTTTTCAGGGGTGACAAGACCCCCAGATTTTTAAAAAGGGCTGCAAATACCGAATCCTCAGCTGCTCCTTTTCCAGAGAGACTCGTGCCTTCGAAGGAACAGGTATCTTTTGATAAATTTAAAGATGTAATTCGTTCATTAAATGTTCAAGTTCCATTTTTAGAATTAGTTCAACAAGTTCCTTCTTATCTAAAATTCATGAGACAGCTTTTGTCAAGAAAGAGGTCTCTAGAAAAGGTTGAGTCTGTGGCTCTCACTGAAGAGTCATCTAGCTTTTTAACACACGTCATTGCCCCTCATAAATTAGAGGACCCTGGAAGTTTTTCTGTCCCCTGTAATATAGGAACCTTCCCAGTTAAAAAGGCTCTATGCGACTTAGGTGCTAGTATAAGTGTCATGCCACTAAGTGTTGCCTTAAAACTAGGGATGACCGAATTTGCAGTGACCAGTATGACGGTCCAGATGGCTGATCGCACATCAATGGAACCTGTAGGGGTGTTAGAAAACATCCCTGTGCGTATTGACAGGTTTTTCTTCCCAGTAGACTTTGTTGTTTTGGACATCCCAGAGGATGCCCATATACCCATCATTCTAGGAAGACCCTTTCTTCACACTGCAGGTGCCATTATAGATGTGGGCACTGGAACTCTAACCTTCAAAGTAGGCAAACACTCTATCATCTATGGCCTATCCTATAGGAAGAAAGATGCTATGACCCCCATCACATGTAATGCTATCACTTCTGAGAAGAAGTATGAGGTCATCACTACTTCTCCACCTTTACTACCTGTTCCTGTATCTGTTTTTACACCTCCGCCCCAGATCGGGAGCAATAGGGAGGACACTTCTATTATGACTATTGCAGGGATTGGTTTGGGGAAACCCAAGGAGAAGGAAGTCATCATCCAGAGAGGAGGAATGGGATGCCTAAGCTATGGAGAAGATGAGGATCCAGACGTCGTGGATCGAGAGGAGAAAAAGAAGAGGAGGCAGGCTCAAGAAGAGAGACCGTCGCATATGCTTTGCGATGGAGGAAAGAAGATGTGTTTTGCCACTGAAGCAAAAACTGTGGAGACTACGGCATGCCGTCAGAAGCCGTGGTCGGATATCTTCCGCATCTTTAGCGGATAGTTGTTTTTATTTGCAGTTTTAAGACAATTTATTTTATGTTGTGTGAAACTTTTTAGTTCGGTTTGCTAGTAGTTAAGACTTTTAGAATCGTTTTGGCATCTCGCGCATTGTTGGGCGCACATATTTTCTTGCTTTTTCAGGATTTCCGAAAAAACGAAGACCTCCAGGACGCAGATGGTCGACCGACTAGAATCATCAGTCGGTCGACCAGAGGCGCTGTATCGCAGAATTTTCCACTGTTCACAGGAGGTCGATCGACCAGAAACACCGGTCGGTCGACCTACCTGTCCGCTGCAGTCTTTCGTTTCTCTTCCTTGGAACTCGTGAAATCAAATTGGATACTTGAGTGGCACTGCTAGCCACCAAAACCTCCCAGCTTACGCTGGTTTGGGGAGGTTTTTCTCTTACATCTTTTAACCCAGTGAGTTCTTTCCAGTTTTTCCTTAGTTTTAATTTCTTTGCATCTTTCCTTTAATTTTCTGAAACCTTTACTTAGGCTAATGCACAATGGGGACATTGTGCGGGTTGGTTTGGGGAATGGTTTCGTGTTACATGCATTTCATTTTGTCACACGTTTATTGCATTTCTGTCTTGCATCGTTCTTTTCTTTATTTTCCTTATATATACAAAAATTCAAAAAAAATTAAATTAAAAAAAAAAAATTCAAAAATTCCAAAAAAAATGCACGTTTATTTTTAGCATATAGGTCGAGTCGGAACGAGAGTATTTCAAGGATGATTTTGCTTTCTTACATGTTTATGCCTTTACCTTGCCTTGTCAACTTGTTTTAATATGAAAGTCTTTTGCATATCTACAAGTTTTTGTCAACTTGCATATCTTGAGACTTGACTTATACCTTGGTAACCTACTATACATTCTAAGGTTTAGAGCCTTATTCCTGGTTTCATTCTTAAACCAGTCGTCTAGGATGTGAGTAGTACTCCCCTTGGAACATGTTACATCAATATGCATAAACATGAACTTGAATTGCTATATACTTGTTTTACTATCTCGTTTTGTGAGTCTTGATACATGCATTTGGGATCCCTTTTCTCATATTTACCCATAAGCTTCACATAGCTAAATTCGCCTTTTTATTCCCCCAAAACTACATCCCATACTTAGCCTACCCTTCCAAGCTAGTATTTGTGGTCATTGGATTATTTTTTGAGGCATCTTGGTTTGTGTGCTATCATAAGCAAAAAGAGAAAAGAAAGAAAGAAAGCAAGAAAAGAAAAAGAACAGAAAATTCAAAGAAGGAAAGAAAGAAAAGAAAAAACGAAAAAAAATCCGGAAAATGCGGAAGTCAGTCGACCGACCACATATACAGGTCGGCCGACCAACTGGCACCATCAAAAAAAAAAAAATTTCGTTCCAAAATTCCCTTTCTTTTATGTGTTATCACTCCCGTACTTCATTCAAAAATATTTGGGAGTCCTTTCTTATATTCAAATGTGAGAGATGTGCTACAAAAGAGCACTTTCTTAATATCAAAAAGTTGTGAAATATGTTATTGGGGATCGGTTTTACTAGCTTGGCTACTAACCCCACAATTCCAAAAACATCTTAACCACTTTTACCTTTTACCCCACATATCTTTCATAAACCCAATTGCATGTATCTGAGTCACTTAAATGAGATTGTTATACAAAGTTGTAGAATTCCTGTTCATGTTAGATTGCAGGCATGTTTTCATAGGTCGCAGTTAGGTGAGTGTCTCTACAAAATTACTTCTTTCTATCTTTTACATTTACTCACCCTTTGCTTCATGAGTGTCTCGAGCGTACCGCGAGAGTCCATGGTATAAGTCTCTATAGTCTTTATGTTTTCAAGTCTGACAACACCATAACTCGTTTGCATGATTTGAATATTATCTCATTTTGTTCTTGGCATTGGTTTAGGCTTACATGTAAATTTCGCTCTGAGATTGAAATCGTTCCATTAGTTAAGATCGAGTCTATTTCTTGCTTGAGGGCAAGCAAGGGTTTGGTTTGGGGAATTTGATACGTGTCTATTTTGTTGGAGATTGTGTCCTCCACATGTAGTGTGATAACGTCATTGAACATACCCTTGTACGGACAAGTGGGAGATTGTTGGGGCTGGTGTCCTTGACAATTAAGTACAATGACTTATTAAATCTCTTTAAGGATCACAAGGGCATACTTCTGTATTATTACCAGTTGATCCACGTTTATCAATAACGGTTGGCTTGCTAGATAAGTTTGACGTTATTGTCATACGGATGGCGGTGGTCAACTGGTCCCTATACGTCACACCTATAGGACACGTTTGAGAGATGTGAAGGTATGAAAATACAGTCACATTTTGCCGGATATGACTAAACGGTTAGTCAGAGGTATTGACTATTAAATTAGTCAATAAGATGTTGAGAATTATTATTTAATACAGATTAAATAATTTTAGCTAATACGGATTACATGTTTAATTCGTAAATTAAATATAAACGGTTATATTTAATTAAATATTGTATTCGCGAATTAATATAAACAGTTATATTAATTTAGGTAATTATACAATATCGTATTTTATCAGACCATTATTAATATATCGACTGTATTAATATCTGATGACATGTTACGATTTATAAATAAAACCCGCGAACAACTTAAAGCTAAATGGGTCGAATCACGCATTGGGATAAGGTAAGAGTGGAAAGCCCACTCCTACCCAAACCCTATTTCGGTCGGCCAGTGTTACAAAAGGAGGAGACTTCTCCTTTTGTCAGTGACTCTTGGCACACTGTTAAATTATTCTCAAAAGAAAATTAGGGTTTTGAGAGCACTCTTCTCCCAAAACCTCAGATCTCACATCTAAAACCTCAAGGGCTCTCCCTATATTGCAAGGCAATTGGAGAGGATTTCTAGCACACGCGGCCACGTCTCAGACTAAGTCTTGGGTGCAAGTTATAGGAGGGAATTTGCATTAATTCCTGTTCTTAGGCCTTTTGCGCGAGGACTAAAGGTTGTACTTCTTTTCTCATGTTTTTAATCTTATGACAATATTCACAATTGCATATTTCATTATAATCCTGTAATTTTGGGGTGAATACGCGTTTTATTCCCCACAAGTGGTATCAGAGCCTTAGGCCATGAAAATTTTACAATTGTGTCTTTCATAAGTTTTAAAATTGTTGAAAACCGTGCAATCTGCCTAGGCACTCGATCGAGTCCCTGTTGCACTCGATCGAGTGCCCTCGTACCAGGCTTGTGCGTGTGATTTTTGTGAGAAATCGATCTTGTTTTTCGATTATAATTTGCATATTGTTAATTAATCGATATTTTTAGCAATATGTAAATTTTTTTGTTGTTGTTTATATATGATTTACAAGTTTTAAATCCAAGTTATAAACTCGTTTTAATTTAAAAGTGCAGCGATTTGCTATTTTACGAGCCACTCGATCGAGCCATGCTGCACTCGATCGAGTGACCCTGACACTCGATCGAGTGCCCCTGTTACTCGATCGAGTGCTCTCGTTTCGGGGTGTTTATTTTCGAAAATAACTTGTTTCCTTATTTTCACATGGCTTAAAATAATATACTGTATACGGAAATAGTATATTATTTAGTGAAACGGTTCACCCTTGTTTGATACATATTGTTTTTAAAGCAGTTTAAAACAATGGATTATATGTTTATTAAAATTGGTGATTAAAACGGTATAGTCACTCAATTTTAATCTTAAAAGGTGGTTTGGTATAAATTTATTAATCATAATAACGGTATTATGTCATGTATAAATTGTTTTAGTTGATGCATTTTATTTATCGTCATGTGAATGCCTTGAATGCTTTCAATAACGTATTTAATTTTTGCAAACGGTTGTAACTTAGTGTGGCCTTAGAAGATTGTGTTACCGTAATGATGGGACACGATCTTGCTTGTAATTTTGAGATCTTGAATCTCCGTTTTGGGTTTTTGCCATGTAATTACTTTTGTATTTAAATTAGAATGTATCTAGGATTACTTTTGTAATTTAAATTAGTAATTTTGCGAAGACCAAAGAGAAGACGGAGACCGGATGCTCACTCCCGCTGCAAGGACCAAGATGGAACATCAAGACAAGCTTCTAGGGTCCAACGGTGGATTCCAAGTTGTTTTATGTTTATTTTGGTAGGATAGGCCACACTAGGACTTTTATTTACGTTTATTGCATTTATCTTTACGCTTTCATCGATAATAGCTTGCATCATATTCCGCCTAAAAACCAAACCACCTATATCATGCCTGAAAACTGACTCATGTAGAGGTCTCGCGTTAGTTTTCTGTGACAATACAGATGTCACATGTCATTTAAAAGCCATCACTTTATTTAATTCATTCACGCAATTGCTAGTTTTTAGTTCACTTATATATGGATAAATAAAAGTTGATGGGGTCTTCCTCGTATAACCAAAAATTGAGATTAGTCTTTATAAATCAGCCTCCCATGAATCCCTTCTTCGTCGGTAGGCATAATATGACCCCTTCTACGTCGGGTAAGTGGGAACAGATGATTTATTTTATCTCAACATCATGGTCACTCGATAATATTCCAGTGACTGAGATGGACTAATAGATAGGATTTACGGAAATCTATCGACCAAGAGTTCCAACGATTGGAATTAGCCAAACTGTGGGCTTATCAATATACGGAAATTGAGTCTTGGGATCGTTTATATAATTCTTGAGGGAGATCAATTATATAAATGCATGAGTCTACGAGTTTAAATTCACATTTAATATAGACTTAAATCACAACAATAAGTTGCTTATATGGTTTTGTTTTATCTTCTTTTCAGTGTAGAACACGTTCATTAAAACTGCTGTAAAACTAAAATGGCTGGTGAAGACCCAATGCCAAGTGCCAAGCTAGCACGTGAATCCTGGCTAAAAGCCTTCATGGACTCCATGAATCAGTCAACTAGACTGAGGAATGATGGGTCAAACTTCTCTGACTGGGAGGCAGCACTACGGAATGCTGCCATTGCTGACGGAAAGCTTAAGTTCTTAACTGAGCCCATTCCGCCACACCCAGGAACTGGAGCTAGAGCCAACGAAATTCGCGCTCATAGCGATTTCGTTATGGAAGCGGGTGCGATAAAGAACGTACTCATCTATGCAATGGAATCCAATTTGCAAAGACGCTTCATAACCCATGGTGCAAACAAGATTTTCACCACGCTCACTAACGAATTCTCCAAGGCTCCGAGAATCGTTTCTTATGAGCATACCTGTCGCTTCTTTGAGGCGAAACTCCAGAAGGGCCAAGCTGTTAGCCCACATATTCTCAACATGATTGAGAATATTGAGAAACTGGAGTCCCTAAACTGCAAGATCAGTGAGAACATCATCGTTGATCGCATGCTTCATTCACTTCATGATGGGTTCGCCCTCTTTAGGGCCAACTACTACATGAACGACATGAAGAAGACTCCCCATGAACTCCACTCCCTTCTCGTACAGACTGAGAAGGATCTAAAGTTGAGTGGGAGTCTAAAGCAGGATGTTCTCATGATCTCAAGTAAGGGAAAAGGTAAAGGGAAGGCTAAAGCTCAGGGCGACCTAGCGGTAGGTAGGCCCAGGTTCAAGAAACCAGGATTTACTAAGAGTGGGCCTGGTGAGTCGAGTAACTCACAAGGCAAGACAAAGAGCAAGGATACAAGCATGGAATGTCACCATTGCCACAAGACTGGGCATTGGAGGCGCTCATGCCCCGTGTATCGCGAGGACATTAAAGCAGGCCGTGTTACTCCTGTTGGTATGTCTTCTTCTTCTTGTATTCACATGATTGAGATTAACCACGCAAGTTGCGGAACTTGGGTACTTGATACTGGTTGTGGTTCTCATCTATGTAATCATGTGCAGGGCCTCCGAAACCAAGAACCCCTAATCAAGGGTGAGGTGGACCTGCGTGTCGGGAATGGAGCACGTGTGGCTGCAGTCTCGAAGGGAACATACGTAATCCAGCTTCCAAGTGGATTCGAGTTATTTTTGTATAACTGTTATTATGTTCCTAGTTTATCCAAAAACATTATTTCAGTTTCTGCACTTGACAAACTCGGATTTTCATTTGTAATAGAGAATAATAGCTGTATTTTCTCTTTGCACAATATGATTTATGGCAAGGCAGTTTCCATGAATGGAATTTATGTTTTAGATCAAACTACCGAGATATTACATGTGAATAATAAAAGAATAAAGGTAGGTGACAAAGATCAAACTTACCTATGGCATTGTCGTATGGGACACATAAATGAGAAACGCGTTAAACAGCTCATACAGAATGGAGCTATTTCGCCCTTTGATTTCGAATCATATGGCACGTGTGAATCATGTCTCATCGGCAAAATGACTCGTATTTCCTTCAAAGGTGTTGGAATGCGCGCTGCCGACCTATTAGGACTCATACATACGGACGTATGTGGCCCTATGTCGATCAACGCACGAGATGGCTATAGGTATTTCATCACTTTCACGGATGATTTAAGTAGATATGGCTATGTCTACTTAATGAAGCACAAAAGTGAATCCTTTGACAAGTTCAAAGAATACCAGAATCGGGTACAGAACCAGCTGGGTAGAAAGATTAAAGCACTACGCTCGGATCGTGGTGGTGAGTATCTTTCACGCGAGTTTGATCAACACCTAAAAGACTGTGGGATCGTACTACAGTTGACTCCACCTGGAACACCACAATTAAATGGTGTGTCCGAACGGAGAAATCGAACTTTACTTGATATGGTTCGATCCATGATGAGTCACACCGTTGTGCCTGATTCATTGTGGGGCTATGCTCTTTTGTCAGCCGCTCTAATTCTTAACCGAAGTCCGTCTAAAGCTGTTGACAAGACTCCATTCGAGCTATGGAAGGGAACGGTCCCTAACTTGTCCTTTATTCGGGTTTGGGGCTGCGAGGCTTATGTCAAGTGGAGACACGAGGATAAGCTCGGCCCGCGATCGGTCAAGACATACTTTATAGGCTACCCAAAGGGAACGTTTGGTCATTACTTCTACTCGCCTACCGAACAACGTGTTTTTGTAGCGGCTAGTGCGACGTTCTTAGAGAAAGAATTTCTCGAGAACAAGTCGAGTAATAGAACCTTCGAGTTATCGGAGGTTCAAGAACCAACTACCGAGCAACCATTGGAGGAAACAGTACCTCCAACCGAGGCTGCGGTAGATATCCCTGAGGAACCTAGGAGGTCGGGAAGAGTCTCTATTCCACCGGACAGATACATTGGTATGGTCGAGGAACACGATACAGATGACGTCTTACTCCTAGAGGGTAATGAACCCACAACCTATAAAAGTGCCATGACCAGTTCTGACTCAAAGCTATGGCTAGAAGCCATGCAATCCGAGATGGACTCCATGTATGAGAACAACGTGTGGGATCTTGTGGACCTACCTGCAAAGGTACGTCCCCTTCAATGCAAATGGCTTTACAAGATAAAGCATGCCGTGGAAGGACAACAAGATATCCATAAGGCTAGACTAGTTGCTAAAGGTTTCACTCAAGTGCCAGGCTTGCACTATGATGAGATCTTTGCACCCGTAGTCATGCTACGTTCCATTCGGATTATCTTAGCGATCGCCGCATTTCATGACTATGAAATATGGCAAATGGACGTTAAAACCGCCTTCTTAAACGGTTATTTGGAGGAAGAGTTGTACATGGTACAACCCGAGGGTTTTATCGATTCAGCACATCCTAAGAAAGTTTGCAAGCTTAAGCGTTCCATCTATGGACTTAAGCAAGCATCGCGGAGTTGGAATCATCGCTTCGACCAAGTGATAAAAGAGAATGGGTTCATTCGATCAGTCGAGGAACCATGTCTCTATATCAAGTCGAGTGGGAGTAAGATTGTATTCCTAGTACTGTATGTCGATGACATACTCTTGATTGGGAATGACATACCTCTCTTATCTTCGGTTAAAGCATGGTTGAAAAACCACTTCCAGATGAAAGATCTGGGAGAGGCACAAAGAATTTTGAGCATCCGTATCTACAGGGATAGATCACGACGGATGTTGTCTCTCAGTCAGGAATCTTATATAGAGAAGATTCTGGAGAGATTCAGCATGACGAACTCCAAGAAGGGGTTCCTTCCTATGACTCCTGGGCTTCACTTGAGCAAGACTCAAGAAGCTAAGTCAGTGGAAGAGAAAGAGCGCATGAGTCGGATTCCTTATGCTTCGGCAATAGGATCGATCATGTATGCCATGATATGCACACGCCCAGACGTTGCATATGCATTGAGTATGACAAGTCGATTCCAAGCTCATCCAGGTGAACAACACTGGATGGCCGTGAAAAACATTCTTAAGTACCTACGGAGGACTAAAGATTGGGGATTGACTTTTGGAGGCGACTCGACGCTCTGCGCCACGGGTTACGCAGATGCTAGCTTCCAAACGGATCGAGATGACTCGAAATCTCAGTCTGGATTCGTTTTTACTCTTAATGGCGCTGCTGTCAGCTGGAAAAGTTCTAAACAAAATGTTACAGCAGATTCTACGACTGAGTCCGCGTAAAAGAAGATATTCATCGATAAGATCGCTACGGATGACAACATAGCTGATCCTCTCACTAAAGCATTACCACGTGATAAGCATGAAGGACACATTCATTCCATGGGAATTAGATGTGTTCCTAAGTTGTAGTACTCTTTTATGAATTCATGTAATAATTCATTTTCTCGTGTACTCTATTCAACCTTATTGTTATGATATAAAATGTTTTGTTTCTCATGTGGAATTGTACGCAAATTTTGAACACCACAAAGTGAACTGATTAACATTACATCGTTTTGGTCCTTGATTACCCACTTGAGCTGATAACTCAGGTAATCATTTTGTGACGTTGGTTGATGGTGGGTTCAACGAGCCATAAGTCACGTGGATGACTGACCAATCACAAAGGCGAGTTATACGGATATCTCGTAGGACACCCCGTGACAACGTTATGGAGTCCTAAATGTTTTATAACATTGGGTGCCAGGTCGTGGATAGGACCTCCATAGTGTTCCTTAGAGTCGAGTCTTTTGACTTTCAACTGTTTCTTGAGATTAAGACAGATTTTGGGTAACTTTGGTTTCTTTCCCACGGTCACCGTAACAGGGGCCAAGAGGATTTTTTCTGGGTTATTTCATGCTGGGCGATATCGGCAGGATTCGAGTTGAGGGAAATATCCAAACCCTTATCAGGATTTTATCATTTCTCAGGGCCACTCGAGGAGTAGTAACTGAAATGCATGGCCATGCTCGAATACAGATTCGTTTTATCAGTTAAGTTACTCTCTAGTCGGGGAAACCACTCTTGATACAGATCGCTTGTGAGATACGACCTTTGCGAATGCGGATTTGCAAATTGTCTTGCATTGAGTGGGAGAAATTTTAAAAGGATATGAGATTCGGTTATCGCACCTACACTTGTACGGACAAGTGGGAGTTTGTTGGAGATTGTGTCCTCCACATGTAGTGTGATAACGTCATTGAACATACCCTTGTACGGACAAGTGGGAGATTGTTGGGGCTGGTGTCCTTGACAATTAAGTACAATGACTTATTAAATCTCTTTAAGGATCACAAGGGCATACTTCTGTATTATTACCAGTTGATCCACGTTTATCAATAACGGTTGGCTTGCTAGATAAGTTTGACGTTATTGTCATACGGATGGCGGTGGTCAACTGGTCCCTATACGTCACACCTATAGGACACGTTTGAGAGATGTGAAGGTATGAAAATACAGTCACATTTTGCCGGATATGACTAAACGGTTAGTCAGAGGTATTGACTATTAAATTAGTCAATAAGATGTTGAGAATTATTATTTAATACAGATTAAATAATTTTAGCTAATACGGATTACATGTTTAATTCGTAAATTAAATATAAACGGTTATATTTAATTAAATATTGTATTCGCGAATTAATATAAACAGTTATATTAATTTAGGTAATTATACAATATCGTATTTTATCAGACCATTATTAATATATCGACTGTATTAATATCTGATGACATGTTACGATTTATAAATAAAACCCGCGAACAACTTAAAGCTAAATGGGTCGAATCACGCATTGAGATAAGGTAAGAGTGGAAAGCCCACTCCTACCCAAACCCTATTTCGGTCGGCCAGTGTTACAAAAGGAGGAGACTTCTCCTTTTGTCAGTGACTCTTGGCACACTGTTAAATTATTCTCAAAAGAAAATTAGGGTTTTGAGAGCACTCTTCTCCCAAAACCTCAGATCTCACATCTAAAACCTCAAGGGCTCTCCCTATATTGCAAGGCAATTGGAGAGGATTTCTAGCACACGCGGCCACGTCTCAGACTAAGTCTTGGGTGCAAGTTATAGGAGGGAATTTGCATTAATTCCTGTTCTTAGGCCTTTTGCGCGAGGACTAAAGGTTGTACTTCTTTTCTCATGTTTTTAATCTTATGACAATATTCACAATTGCATATTTCATTATAATCCTGTAATTTTGGGGTGAATACGCGTTTTATTCCCCACATATTTTATGATGTTTTACATCTATTTTTACACGTATTTGGTCGCTCATTTACTATGTTTTAGCCTTTATTTCCCACAAATTGTGTACTTTCGTATTTCTATGCACTTTTGCAGATTTATGCGGAAAAGAGACGATTTAGCACCAAATTCGTATCCTCAAGTCTTTAGCTTAAATTAAGGAATAAATGGAAAGTCAACTGGAGTCAAAATCAAGTACCAAGAGTCAAAACAGAAGAAATCCGAAGACTTCCGTGCAGAAGCGGTCGACCGACCAGCTAAACGGGTCGGCCGACCAGGCCCGATTTTCATAAAGTCCAATTTTCTCGAAGAAGGCCGAAAATAAAAGAAGCCCAGCAGGAAGTGGTCGACCGACCAGCTATACGGGTCGGCCGACCAGAACGAAGCCCATGCGATCCTTTTTCGGAAATAAAGTAGAATTAGAATTATAAGGAAACTCTTAGTTTTTACCCTATATAAACAAATCTTGTGATTAGGGTTAGGTATGCTTTTTCATATGCTTTTTCATATGCTTTTTTCATATGCTTTTTCATATGCTTTTTTCATATGCTTTTTCATATGCTTTTTCAGATGCTTTTTCATATGCTTTATCATATATCATCTTCTACTATCTAGTTCATCTTTTATCATTATTCAAGAATTCTCAAGCATTCAATAAAGTTTATTCAGTTCTGCCTTAATTCCAATTGTGGTAATTATTCTCCAATCTAGTTTTATTATAGTTCTTGTTTTTATTACAATTGTTAAGTTAGAATCCCAAGTTTTATTGAATCTTGCATGCTTAGTTTATTTACTATGTTGTCCATGTTTATTCCCAATTTTATATTCGTCTTAACAATTATGAGTAACTAATTTTCATATGTTAGGATGTAGGGGATAATATGCATAGGTGAATAAAATCCGAAAACCCGACCTGTAGCAGGACCACGGTCGACCGACTGGAATAGTCGGTCGGTCGACCGAGGCCGTGGTCGGCCGACTGGAGTAGCCGGTCGGTCGACCACTCGCGTCTGTTTTCTTATTTCGTCTTTTCTTATAAATTATAATATCCTGCAATGAGACCAATAGGAGACTTGTAGGATGTTAGTAATGACCTACCCAAGATTGAAAGATACGGGAAGGGCATTGGTTTACACCTTAAGACGGATAGGTTACTCAAGGCTGAAAGGTATGTAACCTGGGATTTAGGAATCACCCTTATTGTTGACACCCAATAATTGTGAGACCTAGGAACTAATAGCATAGGCCGAAAGGAGCTATTAGGTAGCATAGACCTAAAAAGATATGTTACACCCCCTTACGCGACTGCAATACATGTTGACCTTAGGATTTATTTTACCTTAGCTATTTATTACCCAAACATCCTAGCATCCTCTTTTATTATATTTTATTCTCATCTTTTATTATTTGTTTATTTTAATCTTTGCTTTAGACTTAGTAATCAACCAATCAAACCCCCAAAATTGTTACCTTAACATTAACACTAAACAATAAACATTCCCCACCTCCTTGTGGTTCGACCCTGACTTTCACTATCTATTGTTAAAGTTAGGAATTATAAATTTTATCTTTGGTACCCTCAACGACGGGCATCAACAACTCTTTGTAATTTTATGATCAACCGTGTTCATTCTTAATTTAATCGTTTCCTGAACGAATAAATAAAACCGTGTAATAAAACTATTTTATTACTTTGACCTTTACTATTATAATCCCATTATAATAATATTCGTCACGTAAAATCATTTCCAAATTTCTAGTTATTAATTAATTCGTATCCAATACAATATTAATTAATTATTCCATTGAGACGGAATTCCCTAAAGATATGACCTTAAGGGATCAACTGATCACCACCATCATATGACGATAATGTCAAACTCTAGATAGCCAATCATTATCGGTAAATGTTGATCAGTCGACTTTAAAAGAGTAACACTCCCAGTTGTGTTTCATTCAAATGAGTTTTAATTATGTCAACACACTATTGTCGAGGACACTTCCTCCAACAATCTCCCACTTGTCTGAGACAAGTGTGTGTTACCAATTCTCTTGCCCTATTACTATCTCCCACTCAATGCATGGCGTCCTCTCAGGTCGTGCCGGCAATTGATTTAAATCTAGAGTGGTTTATCTCGATCTAGAGTTATAACTACTGACCGGAATTATCTACCATAGATACCTTCCGAGCGTGGCCACGCATTTCTAGTTATTATTCTCCTCGAGTGGCCTAGAGATATTTCTCAACCCTGACAAGGGATGGACAATTCCCAATCAACTCATTCCTTCCGGCTGGCCACAGCCCATCATAACCCAAAATATGTCCTTATAAACCCCAGTTACGAAGGTGTTAGGACATAAATCAAAGTTAATCTGAAAACTGTGCCACCTCTGAGAACAGTCATTAGTCCAAGAACTGACTCATGTGAAACACGATAGATGCTCCCGCCACGACCAGGCAGTCTTTTAATAAGAGTACGCCAGAGCTCTATCAGCGGTCATTTGCCCGGCAAATGTATCTTAACATGTCTATGCCTAGGTGATCGATTAGTCATCCCGTATGACTCTATGGCAATTGAACTCGCCATCAATCGCATCACACATCCGGTTGCATTGAGATGTCACCTCACTTAAGCAACTAGGGGCGAGGTCATGATAATTCAATTCACTTTAATGGGGTTCAATATGGTCTTACCATCCCATTTGAATTTTACTTGACCTTTCGTGAGTTACAAATAACTCAAACAATTAGTGGATTACACCATCCAAGTGGTCAACCTTTGAACACCATTTAATTTACAATCAGCTTTAGGGTCTCTCGTTCACATCCCTTAAAATTGTAATTATCTTCATTTTGAGTAAACCAGGTTTACCACGGTTCGTGCGATCGTTCACTTTGCGGATCATATCCACACATTGATCTTTCCTCTGAAAGAGACAAGTCATTCTCATGACTAGCGAATAAGATTATGTGCATTGTGTAACTCCCAGCCACAGCAATGCCTTTACATAATTTGTGAACGTACACATTTTGTAGAATCTTGTGATGACCATGTAGTTAAAATACAAGTCATTGAGATGCATAGTCAATGAATGTAAGCCAAAGATTATCACAAATCTTTGCTTGGTATCTTGGAACTTGAGTCGTTGCAAACCTTTTACCATACAACTAAGTTATCTTCCAAAATTTTGAATTTGTCTTTCATCTTCATTGGAGAATACTTTGACAATTGATCACGGTTTAATCATTGGTTTAACACCTGCTCAACGGGTTGTCCTATAAGCGGTGCGCATCCACTTTACACGATTATACTAATGGCGGAAACATTAGTGATTTAAACGTGCAAACAATAGTACTTAAGGTTCGATAAATTTCCATGATCCCATCATGGTTATACTATCTTCATCTCTATGAACAACCTTAATACTTTATAAACAAGACGTCTTTTACAATCTTAACCAAACATCCCATGTTTAATTAGATTTAATTCATATCAATATGTTATCTAGAACCAAAAACTCGTGTACCTCTCATGAGTATCAATGCTTCATTCCAAACGAGCAATGAGTTGTTTTAGATAACGTTTACTCCCACTAAACTCTTGTTCTTGCCTGATTCTGAAGATCCCGAAGTCATACCCATGACTCAATAGCTTCAAATCCTGGAGCGAGAACTCCCACTGAACTTTACATTTAACCGTAAATCATAAAGCTCCCACTCAATTCAATGTTCCTTAACATTTAATGAATTGAAATGGTTGGGACTTCAACCATATGTGCTATTAGTCACATCCTTTTCAAATACCCTTTTGAAAAATGGTTATTGAGTTTACTGAATTCATCCTCAATGAATTACCTTACTATCTTCAACAAAGTTACCCTTAACTTTGTAGACTGTTGGCATCCACATGTCAACGTATGCTTCTCCCAATAAATCTCATTTATTAGCATGTATGTCTTTATAAATTTCATGGTCTTTAGAATTTGCATTGACACATTTAGATCACCATCTAAATCCAAGAACCCTTTCTTGAGTCTTTGCAAAATCTTTTGAATAATTTTCTTCGAGTGTCCTCCCGTAGTTTCTATAAGAGTCTTTTCTTATGGTGTACAATTTCTGTGTGTGGGAACTTTCAGTTCCCCACATTTATCTTATCTTGTACTGTACGAGGACTCTATCATGGATCTTATCCATGTATAGAATTTTTCCTTACAAACTTCAAGAATTTATCCTTGAAGTATCCTCCAGAGCCGGGGCCGTTGGGATATAAGGAGTAGATTTTTACCAAACCGTGGATCTTATCTGTAACCTTTGGGCTTATCCACAACTTTTGGGATGATAAGGCGTAGAATTTTATACACAGCCTAATCTACCTTTTATAACCATAAGGTGTAGATTTTCCAAATCGTAGATCCCATCCACAACTTAATCTTCCTTCTTATCTTTCACATAACCAAAACACAATAAATCCTACTATTCACTAATAGATCACATCCATTGTGCTTATCAAAATCATAAATCATATGCTATTTGTGGCTTTTCAAATTTCTCCCACTCTATCTTTGTAATAATAATCTCATTTTATCACCAAAGATAGCTACTAAGGCCACAAGCAATGACTTTGATGTTGGTTTGTGTATCCTTATGATTTATTACAGAAAATATTCAATTGAAAGCTTTAGATAGTTTAGAATGGTTGATAACTTTGATGTTGGTTTATGTACCCTTATGATAACTTTTCCTCTTTAATTAAGTTCTTAACTTAATTTGATTTTGATTTGATTTGAATTGGGTATCCTATACCTATTCGGTTTCAATGGTCATACATTGAAATGTGACAATCAATTCTATTTTATGTTTAAGATTTGCAAGTGTTAAAACTAATTAAGAACATAAATATAAAACCAATAGTGACTTGGGTTGAAAACCAAGTCACCTCATTATCCAAAATACAACCAATTGTTTAAAGGATTAACATTTCCTCGTCCAACAAGGAAATAAAATACGGATTTTAAATTGTTCTTTCAACACTTGAAATACTAATAAAATAAGCAGGAAAAACAAAGCTCCTTGATCATCCTGAGTGGAGCTACTCTTAGTTCCATTGATCCATTATGCTTGATTTTTCTTTCCCTTATTTTTGTTTCCATGCCCTAATTCAAGTAAGAAGAGCATTCACATCACAACTTGTATCATAATACGTTAGTTGAGATTAACAAAAATAGAGACAGTTATCATACCAACTTGGAAGAATCTTCCCAGCTTTGAGATCGCTGAGATATCTGGAACAATTCCTCTTCTTATGTCCTTTATTATAACAATAAAAGCACCTGGCTCCTTGAGGAGCGCTCATGTTGGGATCTGATGTACTTGCCTCCGAAGATACATTCTTTAAACCTTTGGAAGGTTGCCTCCCCTTAGCCCCAGCCTTCCTATCGAACTTTCCTTTGCCCTTATTTTTATAGAGCTCATCCTTAGGGGAACTAACATTTAGGTCCATTTCCCTTTCTACTTGCACGATCATATTGTGCAATTCATCGAGAGAGACGTCTTGGTTCCTTATGTTGAAATTCATCCGGAATTGTACATAAGTCTTCACCTTAGACAAGGAATGGAGGATTCTGTTAATCACAAGTTCCTCAGGAATGTCCACTTGATTCATCCTTAGGGTTACTACATGCTCAATTATCTTGAGTACATGTGGGCTAGCCTTTTGCCCCTCCTTAAGGTTGAGATCAAAGAAGGCCGATGCCGCCCCGTATTGGACAATTCTCGAAGCCTTTGAGAACATTGTCAGAAGCCTGCAATAGATCTCATAAGCCGTGCCAATCTTTAGGGCCATCCTTTGGAGTTCCGGCTCCATCGAGAGGATCAAAACATTTTTCAATTCCCAAGACTCCTTGTGATAAGTATCATAAGGTCGTCTTGCCGCGGCGGTGGCATTTTCTGCAGGTTCGGGAGGTGATGCTTCAATAAGGAATTCGGTCTTACCGTCACCTTGTGCCGCCAACAACAGTTGGGCATCCCAATCGGCAAAGTTTGCCCCATTCTTTTCTAGCTTACAACGATCCATGAAGGAACGTAACCATGAATTGTTCGTAGTAGTTGTGGAAGTGGTCATGATTGATTTTGATATGAAAAATTGACTACAAAATTTCAAACATATGAAGAAATTAAATGCTAATCGTTTTAATTTTATTTTTAACTTGTAAACATATTTACTAAGTTGATGCATCTATAAAATGACCTCTATCCAATTTTATAAATGATTCCAAGACCCAAACCCATACTACCGAAATCGTGAACCACTGGAACTCCGACCCAATGATATGGTTTGGTGGGTTAAATTAAACCGGTTCTACCCTAGAACTCTTGGTTGATGACAAATCATTATTTATTCATCTTAGCCCGGAACACATTGACCACTGGTCCTCTACACTTCCGTTGAGTACAAACCAAATTTCAAATGCATCGGGATGCGATCCGCCCACTGGACTGAATCCACCCCATCGCCCCACTTATCCTACGTAATGGGGTTCGTACTGCCCACTGGACTAGCACCACCCCACGAAATAGAAGCTCATGGGTTCTACTATTTGGTAAGGCTAATTCTCAATTGTTTTGTTTAATATAGAGGTCTTGTCAATTTATTATCTATCTCCTTTAAGTGAATTAAATCGGTGAACTCGATAACTATAATTGACACGGTCGTTTTTAACGATCTAAACTAATATGCATGTTTTATGGCGATTTGGCTATGCATGCAAACATATTAAAATGCAAAAATAAAAGCAATAAAATAATAAAATCCTAGTATGGCCTTCCTAGTAATAGTAAAAACTAATCAACTATTACAAATTCGGAAACCAACTCCTTGGTCCCTTGAACTTCATTGGCACGCCATCCAAGAAAACACCGTCTTGTCGGAACTCCTTTCCGTATGGCACCGTCTTTTGGATCTCCGGAATTACAATAAAATAATACAACTATTCTATTGTAAAACTGAAAATTTAATTAAATTACAAACCCGTGATGCGAGATCACATAAATTACAACTGAATCAATATTCCCTTTCATTACGGGTAATATTGATTAAAACTAAGGCCATACTAAGAAAAATTACATAATTCCAAATTATATAAATAACATTCAAAATATCTCATATTTGTTTACGGTTTTTACGGATATGCGCGATTTTAACTATTAAAATCATCAAAATTACATAAATCTCATTTATGTCCAAGTTAATCATCCTAACTTACTTTAGGAATCAATGTTTAGTCTCTACTAATATTTGATCATGATCTAACTTGATTTTGCATTATTGTTCATAAATTACTTGTATTTTCGGGAAAAATAAACAAAATACGGCCAAATGAGTCAATAAAATTCGTAATTTAAAATTCAAAAATTTTAAACTTTCTGGAAATTTTCTAAGAATTCAGAAATAAATAAAATGGTCTTTTGCTAATATATATGGTTTATTTCTTAAATAAATCCTATAAAAGCCGTTTTTATGGTTAAAAATCCGATTTAAATTATAAAAACTTGCAATAAATTGCTATAAATTTTTAGTCATCCTAAAATATATATTTAGAATCTGAAAATGACCAAAAATTACAGACCATGCTCGAAATTTTATTTTTCCGACTCATAAATTACGATTATTAACTAATTAACTCATTAAAATTAATAATCATAAAAACAGAAACTTTTTGACATCCAACTTTTAGATCTGATGTTCCTATCATATAAGACATCTATGGGTAAAATTTCATGCCGTAATATTAAGATTAACTATTTTTAACACAATAAGTCACTATTTATCCGATTTTAACCATTAAAATCATAAATCATGCATCACTTGAGAATAAATTCCCAAAACTTATATTCATACTGTAAATATTGCATGTGACATTGTGTAAAGTTTTTATGGCAAAATTCCAACTATAACTATTAAAGTCGAATTTGAGTCACTATTAATACGATTTTTACTATAAAAATCATTAATCATGCAAAATAAGTCCAAGAATTTCGAAAATTCATACAGGCATTTTATATATTGCATGTGACTTCTCATAAAATTTTTAAGGTCAAATTCGAAATATAACCATATATACCCATTTTTACTCATATTATGACTATTTATCTCATAAAATTCATAATCCATGCATATTAACTCCATTTCTTACGAAAAATCATATACAATATATTAAATATGCATGTGAGAACATATCAAAAAATCTCGGCCAGAAACTATTTTTAGCTATTTTTCCCATTAATTGTTTGTTTAAACCGATTTAAACTACAAAATATACAAATAAATATAAAAATGAACAATAAAAATCCATAAAATTATTTTTATGTCCTAAAACCATTTTAGAAACAGAAACTTTAACATGCAAAAATATTTTGTGATTTATCATAATAAACACAATAATTTCGAAATTTTCGAAATGTGTATGTTAAACCGATTTTAACATAAAACATGAATCCAATCATGCATGCAACAACCGTAATGCTCTGATACCAATTGTTGGAAACTAGGTTCCTTATTTTATACTCAAATCTAATATGAGTTTTGTTTCTTTAAATTTAGGTCATAAAACTTAAATGGATCTTATGCATGCAAGATGATATCATAAGATGAGATAGTCCTTACATTGGTTTTAGAAGGTTTATACTCAATAATCACCTATTATATGAGTCTTCAAACCACCGAAATACCCTTAAACGATCTAAGAAAAATCGTCTCCAAAAGATGCGTATCAAGGACCCGATCTCAAACTAATACTAATTTTGTTACTAGAAAATTAGTATTAGTATACTAGAAATATTAACAATATTACTCTTAATATTATTAATGTAGGAAATGATTATTTTCTCTAGAAAAACTATTTTCTAAAGAGAATAAGAATAGTATGGAATGAACTTTTGTGTATGAATGAATTAGCATCCTCTACATTCATGTTGTATATTGTAGTGTATATAAGGAGCAAATATATGCTCACTTAGACATGCAATAGCCGGCCATCTCTTGGCTAAGGCACCAATGCATGTTCATTCTTATTACTTTTCTTACAAGCATAAGTTCTTACACATCTCTTACACCTAGTTCTAGGTGTGTAAGCTAATGCATGTAGTGTAAGACTAGCTTATAATAAGATAATTAACACTACCACAATTACACACAAACACACGGTCAAAATGGAGTAAAATGGACTCCATTTTATCTTTGTCAATTGTGTTAATTTGTAACATGTCACACATGTCCCACAACACATGAACCAATTTGATAATTTATGCAATTTTAACTCTTTAAAATTCATAATTCACAATTTTATAACATTTAAATAATTCCTCTAATAATTCGAAATTACTATCTTATAGAAATGTAATATCATAATTTTAATTACAACTCTTTGTAATTTTATGATCAACCGTGTTCATTCTTAATTTAATCGTTTCCTGAACGAATAAATAAAACCGTGTAATAAAACTATTTTATTACTTTGACCTTTACTATTATAATCCCATTATAATAATATTCGTCACGTAAAATCATTTCCAAATTTCTAGTTATTAATTAATTCGTATCCAATACAATATTAATTAATTATTCCATTGAGACGGAATTCCCTAAAGATATGACCTTAAGGGATCAACTGATCACCACCATCATATGACGATAATGTCAAACTCTAGACAGCCAATCATTATCGGTAAATGTTGATCAGTCGACTTTAAAAGAGTAACACTCCCAGTTGTGTTTCATTCAAATGAGTTTTAATTATGTCAACACACTATTGTCGAGGACACTTCCTCCAACACTTAAGAGTTTACCCAATGTGTAACCGATTATACGATATGAAATGAAAAATGTTGTTTTTGCGTTCATATAAGATAATCTCGTTCATCATTTAAAGTTTCATACAACTTGTTTATTTTATATAGGCAAATTTAACAAATATAATCCCAACTATCACACTTCTTCTCAAAATAATCCCAACTATCAATATTCTCCCAATAATCCCAACTTTCATACCACCCTTCTCAAAATAGTTTACTTTGACTGATAAGTCTTAAAAAGGTTATGATTTTTGCGGAAATATTAATAGTTGAGATTATTTTGAGAAGAAGAATGATAGTTGGGATTATTTTGAGAATAGTGGTATGAAAGTTGAGATTATTGCGGGAATATTGATAGTTGAGATTATTTTGAGAAGAAGAGTGATAATTGGGATTATATTTGTTAAATTTCCCTTTTATATATACCTTGTTAAGTCCAACAGGATTGTAGGACAATTGTTGAACCCTGTAAAAGTGAACTGGATTAACTTGGTATTGCCCCTAGTCACTTATATGAGGTGACGTCTCGAAGTGACTAGATTATGATGCGATTGATGGTGAGTTCTTACACCATAGAGTCATAAGGGATGACTAGTCGATCATATAGACAAACTGTAAAGTACACTTGTGTCGGGCAGTGACCGCTTATAGAGTTCTTTAGAATTCAATGGAGCCTGGTCATGGCAAGAGCTGCTATATATATTCTTATAAGTCGATTCTTTGACTAGAGACTGGTTGCTCTAGAGGTGACATTATTCAGAACGACTTTAATTTATATTCTACGATCTTCCGTAAAAGGAGTCAAATGGATATATTTTGGGTCACAATGGATGATGTTGGCCAAGGAGAACAGTTGGAAAGGAATTGTTCTGCCCCTTGTCAGGGTTATCTTAAATCTCAAGGCCACTCGAGGAGTAGTGAACTGTAAATGCGTGGCCACGCTCGGAGACTATCTATGGTAGATAATTCCGGTCAATCAGTTACACTCCATATCGAGAAAAACCACTATTGATTTGATCACGTGCAAGTACGACCTGTAAGACACCTTGCATTGAGTGGGAGATGATGTAATAGAACAAGAGAATCGGTGATCCACACTTGTGAGGACAAGTGGGAGATTGTTGGAGTAAGTGTCCTCGACAATAATGTGATCACGTCAATTTTATATTAAATTGACAAATCTCTATAAAAGAATATTCATGGGATGATTCTTTATCACAAGTCAACTGGTCAACATTAATCGGTAATGATTGGCTTGCTAGAGTTTGACATTACTGTCGTAATGACGGTGGTGACCAGTTGATCCCTTTAGGTCACACCTTTAGGACAACTATCTCAATACTAAATGTAACAACTGTATATTGATACGAGTTGATTCATTTCTAGATTAAGAATAAAATAAGGAGATTATTTATAATAAGATTATAAATTATTTTAGTGATTGAAATGTCATCACTATTATTTATATGTTTATGAAACATAACAACAAATGAATGGGTCGATTAAACTACAATTGTTGTAGTTATGAAATGCGATTAAATATTTATATGTAATTATTTAAATTACTAATTTGCGATGAAAAGGTTTAAAGTGTTAAACTACGCAAATAATATTATCCTAACTAATGTTACGGATTGGATCCGTTTTGGTGGTGTGGACCGTGTGATATGTCACACACACACACATACACATTTACAATATTACATTATATGTAATAGGAACATTGTTAGGACAAGGCATTTAATTGTGAAAGCATGTTTGGGACATTTGAGAGGATAGAGAGCCAAGTGATTGGGCACTCTACCCATGCCATTTCGGCCGAACCCAAGGAGAGAACAAAAGAGGTTTTGTTCCCTCATTTTGTTTACACAACTCATTCACAATTTACTTAGGGTTTTGGTTGTTTAGAGAGAACAAAAGAAAGAAAATTATTTCATATTTTCTAACCCTAAAACCGTGTGCCTCCTTGCACTATCTAGTGAGTTTGTGTGTTGATTCTAGCATAATAACATACAAATATTGAGAATTAGTGTGTCTTGGTGTTCATCTTTTGGAGACCATCATCTCTTTGAAGGTTCAAGGAGGATCATCCGTGGGTTAAGCTCAAGAACAAGTGAAGAAGGTGACTTCACTTGTGCCCTTTTAGCCGAGATTATCAATGTAAGGAAGCTTGTTCTTCTTCATGTATCTCGACACATATTATGTTAAGCATGCATAAGATCTTCTATTTATAAGATAAATGAAATAAGTGTGACTAAATAGGTATATGAACCTAACACGAGACGCTTACCAAGGGTCTAAAACCCGAGATTTTCTTTTAAGCCTAAAAAGGGGTCCGTGTTTTTGGTTTGAAATTTTTCTTTTTCCAGATGTCAAGGTTTGGAGGTATGTCATCCAAAAGAGCAAGGAATCTAGGCGAGTCTAGTGGATCAGGTAACAGGGAAGGGGGAGTTGTAGTACCGAGGGTAAGAGAGTATCAGTAGGTTAAGTTTGCTGGCTTCAACCAGCGAAACCGTTTTATGGACTTTATGGGTCGTACCATGAGCGCCACCACGTGTGTGGATCACAAGAAGAGTATACGAGGGATGTGGTAGGTGAAGAGCTCGAGGCACCGAGAGTATTTTCCTTCTTCACGGATCATGAGCGCCATAATGTGAGTGCTATGTTGATCAATGAGGGGCAACACATCACTCTCCGCATCTTCTTCATGATTTTGACTTACATGTTGTACCCTAGGGATGATGTTAGTAAGTTTAACACCCATGAGGTCCTTTTCTTAGCATCCTACCTAAACCCCCGTCGTGAGAAGCATGTCTACTTCAGTGCTCCAGCCACTGTGTGTGCTAGCTTGGCGGAAATGGCGCATTATAGGTACAGCCATATTGGGTGTGGTATCATTGTGACCCGTTTAGCTCAGAGACTGATGGATTTCCAACCCGATGGAGATGTGAGAGCGCTACATTAGACTGTACCGACCATTGACGAGGAGTATCTATCTAGTAAGGGTCAAATGGATCAAGAAAATGGCTGATGGTGGATGGGTGTACAGGGTGAAGGACGGCTTCTAGTGCAAGATCCCTAACCCTGAGTACCTTCCACCCCTTGAGCATGAGGATGACAATGCTGAGACCTCAGGACCGGATCTGCCTCCCAGATTCTACACCATCAACGGAGAGGCTTGGATTAAGTTGTCGGAGACTATACGTAGCGGAGGAGTATACCATGGGGGTCGTCGGACCAGGCAGACCCAGATGGGGCGATGAGAGATTTCCCAGAGGGTAATCCCACCTTTTGAGCCTTACCAAACCCAGCAGCCCTCCTACTTTCCCCAGTACTCATTGTACCCGTCAATGCAGGACCCGCGTATGCCGCCTTATGAGTTAGCGGAGCGCCTGTCGGCCACCCTGGTCTTGAGGGACACTAATGAGGTTCACCGGTTACATCATGGAGTGAGACTTTAGACAGCTGAGTGGAGCGGAGTTGGTAATGATGACGGTGTCTTCCGAGCCTTTGGAGTGGATCGTGCTAGGTGGCCAGAGCTTTGCCTTCGGCCTGATGGATAGATGGGGGCCGTGGGGAGCTAACTACGACAGCCAGTTGGCTGACCAGGGTAGATGGGAGCATGGAGAGATATCCGGTTATGGGGGTTATGGAGGGGATGTGGGTACGACTGATGCAGTGATCTACACAGGGGGGACAGATGGATGATGATGGCAATGATGGAGCCGGGAATGAGACATGAGTAGCCTTGTGGTGATGCATTGCTAGTTATTTGTTATGAACTCTTAGTTTTTAGACTCGTTAGTGGTTGTTAAACTGTGTTGTGGATGTAAGCGTAACCGTATGGTACGGACTCGTAAGGACACGTGTTAGTAAAAGCCTTAGGGCCAGATGTTGGTTCTATTACGGTTCGTTGTTGATTTTTTCTTGTTTGTGCAAGTACTACCGAAGAGGACTCGGCCGAGTATGCAATTCTCGACTTAGTGGACCATACTCGGCCGAGTATACCATACTCGACCGAGTGGTCTGAACTCGGCCAAGTGTGTTGTGCTCGACCGAACAAACCGTACTCGACTGAGTACATAGTGCTCGACTGAGTACTGTGAATTTGACCGAATGCCTCACCTGGGTAGGGTGGTACGCCTGGTGTCCGAGGGTATACAGTAATGTGATCGTACGGGACTGTGGGAAGTGTCATCGGGTGAACTTCGGCGACGAATTTCCTTAGAAAGGGGGAGATAAACAATCGCATGGTTATGGGATGCGATATATATATATATATAGTTATGATGCGTGATTGATTTCTTTATGCATGATTGATTTCTTTCCTTTTGCGAGTAATCTTGTGATACATGGTTGGATATATAATTTATAATGCAGGATGGATTTTTTTTCCTTAATTATTTTAATCCTGTAATATTGCGTAAGTTAATCATAGTTGTGTCAAGTTGAGTGTTAAGTTAATCATGGTTGTGTCAAGTTGATCATATTTGTGCCAAGTAACCTGGTTATGTTGAGACAGTGAGGTGCGTAGTGAAAGTTGGTGAAAACAAGTGGAACATGTATTTAGCATGGGCTAATTCCGTGGCCGTAACGGGGTGGTTGCGGTACTTGATAGGGACAAACTCTTATGTCGTTATAATGACATCGATAAGTGGGATTGGTGTAGTCATAGAGGAACTTAGAAACAGGATGGAATTAGGAGCCAGACCGATTGGACGACCGGGTAACAGATGCCTCGCGGTTAGACGACCGTGAGGATCGGAAGGATATCGTGACAACAAGTGAGTCAAGTTAACACCGTGGGGGAGGCGAAAACGGTAAGGATAGCATTGAAGAGTAGACACTACAGTTCGCCGACCTTTTAGCCGCCAGCAACGGAAAAACTTCGAGGACGAAGTTTCTTTAAGGGAGGAAGATTGTAACACCCGTGTTTAAGACCCAATAATTAGACCAAGGACTATAACCTTCGGACTTAGGAACCAATCTATGGGGTGAGAAGGAAAGACCTTAGTAAGTGACTGACTGAGTGGACTCGGTCAAGTATATGATACT
This sequence comes from Silene conica, assembly GCA_029255685.2. Classification (NCBI taxonomy): domain Eukaryota; kingdom Viridiplantae; phylum Streptophyta; class Magnoliopsida; order Caryophyllales; family Caryophyllaceae; genus Silene; species Silene conica. Next base: position 75,593,587 of record CM055311.2, read on the forward strand.
CGACCGAGTGAAACATACTCGGTCGAGTGGGTAGTACTCGACTGAGCGAGATATACCCGGTCGAGTGTAGTGTCTCGACCGAGTGAGTCCTACTCGGCCGAATGGATTATACTTGGTCAAGTGCCTCTTGTCAGTGGGTTTATTCCGCTTTGGGATCCAAGTAAAAACCCCAATGGTATTTAAACGCTTTCTCTTTTTCTGCAACCCTAGAACAGAAAGAACTTATCTTCTCCTGCCACCCTCTTCTCCTTAGACTTCCATGTATACCTACCACCTTACCATTGGGGCTAACCGACGCAAGACCTAATCCCAACCAGTTATACAACGAGTTCGGTAAGTGTCTCATCCCTATCATGTTAACCTGTCATCACTATTTATCACAAGTGTATTAACGGGTAGAATCCATAATAGGGAGGGGTCGTTCATACCATGTCGAAGTCATGCAAGGATATTGAATACGCATGTCAGGTAGGTGATCCTACTCAGTTTAAGTACCTATAATGGTTATATGTTATCTATGCTATATGGTGACACTACGCCGTTGAGAATGGAATCGTAGTATCGTGGTTTATCTGTGAAGAATTGAACGGTAAGGTGATCCATTGTTACGGAAATGGTGAGCAGTGCGATGTTCCAGGTATTATATGTTGATGTGATGCTTACGGATGCTTATGTGTTAGCTGGGGACAAGGCGACGGAAGAGTCAGTTGTGTAGGCCTTTTTTAGAGCTCGTGTCTAGCAGAGTTGTACTTTCCTTTTATGCTGAGTCACAGTTATATAATAAACCGTAACTAGTTCTGTAATGGTCTATTTGATATTTACTCCTCGGGTAACCGAGATGGTAGTACCTCTGTATTCCAAGGAAGGTCTAGTCAAGGCTCCTTGGGATTCGGGGGTTTTACATTTTAATTGTGAACCAGTCGATTGAGTGCACGCAGAAGACCGGTTTATTTAGTTAAACCTGACCTAGATCGAAAGATTGTAAGGGTGGACTTGCCTTTAAAGCAATAGACTTACCCTAATAGAGCGAAAGTTATTTAAGGGACCCTAGGATGATTTGAGACCGAAAGAAGATAATCATTGCCCTATTTATTAAACACAGACTGGCCTAATTAATTTGATAGCGTAAACACCGTGGTAACACGAGTCCTGGCAACTATTTCATCTCTTTTAATCACTCTTTTTAATTATCTCATTAAAATAGATAAACACAATTTACAAACACACCCCCCCCCCCCCCCAATTTTGTGACCAATAGACTGACTTACATTTAAGTTTCACCTCCGTGTGGGATTCGACCCTACTTCCACTAGCTATTAGTTAGTAGACATAGGTTTACAATTTTTGGTGTATATCGACACACATTACATGCTAAAGTGATTTATAATTGTTTTTTAAGTATAAAATCGAATAAGATACTTCATGATAGGATTTCGGACATGTGGTATGAAAATCGGCAGGAAGAGAAATTACCCGCTACGACACCCGAAATGGCTCAAATTGAAGTGTATAATACACGTTTTTTAGGCACAATTTTTTTTAAAATAACAGAAGACTTTTGACGTTGTCGGTACACTATAAACCAGTTTCGGCCAAAACTCGGATTATTGTGTTAAAGTGATTTATATTTATTTTTTGGATATAGAATCGAATAAGATATCTCATGATGCAACTTCAGACACGTTGTATGAAAATCGGTAGGACAAGAAATGGCCCGCTACGACCACCTGAAACGGCTCAACTTGAACTGTATAATACACGTTTCTTAGGCCTCTGAGGTCCCGGAACCAAAATGTCCTAAAATCCCACCGATGGTTAATCGCGTCAGATAAAATAGGCACAAAAATTTTAAAAAATAATGGAATACATTTGACGTTGCCGCTACACTATAAATTAGTTTCGACCGAATATCGGATAATCGTGTTAAAGTAATTTATAGTTGTTTTTTGGGTATAGAATTGAATAAGATACCTCATGATGCGATTTCGGACACGTTGTATGAAAATCGGTATGAAAATCGGTCCGCTACGACCCTCGAAACGTGTTTTTTAGGCCTTTGAGCTCCCGGAACAATAATGTCCGAAAATCGCAAGGGTGGTCAATGGTGTTGGATAAAGCGGGAACAAAAGTTTTTCAAAAATAACGGAAGACATTTAACGTTGCCGTTACACTATAAACCACTTTCGGCCAAATATCGGATAATCGTGTTAAAATGATTTATATTTGTTTTTTGGATATGGAATTGAATAATATATCTCATGACGCGACTTCGGGCACGTGGTATGAAAATCGGCAGGAAAAAAATGGCCCGCTACGACCACCCGAAACGGATCAAATTGAAGTGTATAACACACATTTTTTAGGCATCTGGGCTCACGGAACAAAATGTCCGAAAATCGCACGGGCGGTTAATCGTGTCAGATAAAGTGGGCACACAAAATTTCGAAAAAAATGGAAGACATATGACGTTGCCGGTACACTATAAACCAGTTTCGACCGATAATCGGATAATCGTGTTAAAGTGATTTATATTTGCTTTTTGGTATAGAATCGAATCAGATACCAAATGATGCGACTTCGGACACGTGGTATGAAAAGCGGCATGAAAAAAATCGCGCGCTACGACCACCTAAAACGGCTCAAGTTGAAGTATATAATATATGTTTTTTAGGCCTCCAGGCTCCCGGAACAATAATGTCCGAAAATGCCACAGACGGCTAATCGAGCCAGATAAAACGGACACAATAAATTTTGAATATAACGGAAGACATTTGACATTGCGGGTAGACTATATACCACTTTCGGCCGAAAATCGGATAATTGTGTAAAAGTGATTTATAGTGATTTTTTTAGTATAGACACGAATAAGATACCTAATGATGTGACTTCGGACACGTGGTATGAAAATCGGCAGGAAAAAAAATGGCCCGTTACGCCCACCCGAAACGGCTAAAATTGAAGTGTATAATATACGTGTTTAGGCCTCTGAGCTCCCAAACAAAAATGTACGAAATTTGCAGAGACATTAAGTCGAGTTAGATAAAGCGGGCACGAAGAGTTTCAAAAAAACGGAAGACATTTGACGTTGCATGTACACAATAAACCAGTTTCGGCCGAAAATCTGATAATTGTGTTTAACTGATTTAAAGTTGTTTTTTAGGTATCGAATCGCATAAGATACCTCATAATGTGATTTCGGACATGTCGTAATAAAATCGGCAGGAAAAGAATTGGCCCGCTACAACCACTCGAAACGGGTCAAATTAAAGTGTATAATACACGTTTTTTAGGTCTCTGAGCTACCGGAACCAAAATTTCCGAAAATCGCAGTATTTGTTAAATGCGTCAGATAAAGCGGGTAAGAAAAATTTCAAAAAAAAACGGAAGAGATTTGACGTTGCCGGTACACTATAAACCAGTTTCGGCCGAAAATCGGATAATCGTGTTAAAGTTATTTATAGTTGTTTTTTGGGTATAAAATCGAATAACATACATCATGATAGGATTTCGGACATGTGGTATGAAAATCGGCAGGAAACGAAATCGCCCGCTACGACACCCGAAACGACTCAAATTGAAGTGTATACACGGTTTTTAGGCCTCTAAACTCCTGGAACACAAATGTCCATAAATCGCACGTATGGTTAATCGGGTCAGATAAGGCAGGCACAATTTTTTTTAAAAATCGGAAGACCTTTGGCGTTGCCGGTACTCTATAAACCAGTTTCAGCCGAAAATCGGATAATCGTGTTAAAGTGATCTATATTTATTTTTTGGGTATAGAATCGAATCAGATTGCTCATGATGTGACTGCGTACACGTGGTAAGAAAATCGTCATGAAGAAAATGGTCAGCTACAACCACACGAAAAGGTTCAAATTGAAGTGTAATACACGTTTTTTAGGTTCTGAGCTCCCCGGAAAAACATGTCCCGAAATCAGACGAATGGTTAATCGAGTTAGATAAAGCAGGCACAAAAATTTCAAAAATAACAGAATATATTTGACCTTGCCAGTACACTATAAACCAATTTCGATCGAAAATCGGATAATCGTATTAAAGTGATTTATAGTTGTTTTTTGGGTAAAAAATCAAATAAGATATCTCAGGATGCGACTTCGGACACGTGGTATGAAATCGGCAAGTAAAAAAATGGTCCACTACGACCACCCGAGACGGCTCAGTTAAGGTGTATAATACACGTTTTTTAGGTCATTGGCCTCTCAGAACAAAAATGTCCGAAAATCGCACGGATGTTTAATTGAGTCAAATAAGACGGGCTCAAACAGAAGAAATTTGACGTTGCCGGTGCACTATAAACCAGTTTCGGTCAAAAATCGGATAATCGTGTTAAAGTGATTTATAATTGTTTTTTGGGTATAGAATCAATTAAAATATCTCATGATGCGACTTCGGACACGAGGTATGAAAATCGGCATGAAAAAATGGCCCGCTACGACCACCCGAAACAGTTCAAATTGAAATGTATAATACACGTTTTTTTAGGCCTCTGAGCTCCCGGAACAAAAATGTCCGAAAATCTCACGTATTGTTAATCGAGTCAGATAAACCGGGCACAAAAAATTTCCGAAAAAACGGAACACATTTGACGTTGTCGGTACACTATGAATCAGTTCCGGCCGAAAATCGGATAATCGTGTTAAAGTGATTTTTTTTGGATATAGAATTAAATAACATATCTCATGATGCGACTTCGTACACGTGGTATGAAAATCGACATTGGGCCTCTGAGCTCCGGAACAAAAATGTCCGGAAATTGCACGGATAGTTAATCGAGTCAGATAAAGCGGGCACAATTTTTTTAAAAAAATAACGGAAGACATTTGACGTTTCTGGTACACTATAAACTAGGTTCGGCCGAAAATCGGATAATCGTGTTAAAGTGATCTTTATTGGTTTTTTGGGTGTAGAATCGAATAAGATACCTCATGATGCGACTTCGGTCACGTGGTATGAAAATCGGCATGAAAAAAATGGCCCGCTACGACCATCCAAAACGGCTCAAATTGAAGTGTAATACACGTTTTTTAGGCCTCTGAGCTCCCGGAACAAAAATGTTTAAAAATTGCACGGATGGTTAATCGAGTCAGATAAAACGGACACAATAAGTTTCAAAAATAACGGAAGACATTGCGGGTACACTATATACCACTTCCAGCCGAAAATCGGATAATCGTGTAAAAGTGATTTATAGTTATTTTGGGTATAAAATCGAATAAGATACGTCATGATGCGACTTTGTACACCTGGAATATAAAAAACCGGTAGAAAAATAAAAATGACCTACTACGATCACCTGAAACGGCTCAAATTGAAGTGTATATAACCGTATTCGATTTCAGCTCTAAATAACAAGTTATCATTTATTTTTACGTAGTACTCGATTTTCTCCCAAATTAGTTTATCGCATACCGGCAAAGTCAAAATTGAAAAAGAAACTTATCAAACTAACAAAAGAACTTATTAAACACACATATTCAAATTTGAATATGACTTTCTGAAAAAAAAAAAAAAAAAAAAAAAAAAAAAAAAAAAAAAAAAAAAAAAAAAAACTTATGAAAGTAACAAATGAGTTGTATAATGGTGAACTCAACCTCAACACTTACTGATAAACTTATAACAAAATTACGTGGTCGTTATCATTTATAACATGGCCTCTAAAAATATAAACATAGTCAATAGATTTTCTCCCAAATTAGTTTATCGCATACCGACAAAGTCAATTTCCTCAATTTTTTTTCAAAATTTATGTGGATGTTTTTATTTGTCGTGAGAAACCAAATTTTTGTCCTAGAATTATAGAACATGAAAATCGTATATTATATATTTAAATTTAAGTCATTTAAAAGATCTTGCGGGTCATATTTTTTTCTTACCGGTTTTTCTATTACAGTTATAGGATCGCTTTATGGATTTGGGACCTGTTAATAGACCAATCATGTGTAAAATTCCGAAAATACATTATTCATTTAGTAAGTTTTGCTTGCGACGGGTCGTTATTTGTGACGGATATTTTGTGAGATAAAATGGGTAAAAAATGAGTTAGTGGAGAAAGGGGACCACATGAATAGTGTTGGAGATAGAGAAAAAATGGGTATTTTGTGAGAGGAAACGGTGTCCGTCACAAGCTTGCGACGGATAGTGTCGTTGCAAATAAGTATTTGTGTTATTCATTTAACTTATTTTCAAAGTGAGGCAAACGGATTCAATGAACAATGATGCCCGTGGTCAGCTCTACTTTGACATTATGGGTAGCCTAAGCGAGTAAGAGTAACATTTTTCGTCAGATTTTTTTAAGTCTTAAGATTATATCGTTAGCTTTTTACTCACTTTTATTAATTTTTTATTGTTCAGACTCAATCCAGACCTGCCTCATAGGCAGGGGCGGACCTAGGTGGGGTCCCCCGGGGGCACGTGACCCCGTAACATTTTTAGAATAAATATTTTATAAGTATCTTATATTTATGTGAAATTAACATGGCATAGTTGGTAGAGGTAGAGAATTCCATTTAAATTGTTTTGAGTTCAATTCTTGGTAGCAACACTTATAAGTTTATATTTTTTTGGGCCTCAAGTCCATTTTGTTCAAATATATATGTAAAAGTTGTTGGGGCCTCAAGTCCAATTTGTTCAAATATATATATAAAAATTGCTTCAATTGTGATCAAGATCACAAGACATTTGGATGAATTAACAATATCTAAACCATTGAACCACCTACTTTTATTGTTAAATTATTTTTACATATATTTAGAATTTAAAGTATTTTAGAGAAGACATTATTTTTTGAAATAAAATGTCTATAAGACTTAATTATTATTTTTATTCTTTTACGTGTATAATAATAACTAATTTAGGGGAAAAATGAAAAAATGTTGTCTTAGACGCGCATAAAAATGCGCTAAAAAAAAATTAGTGCCCCCTCGGTTCTAATATCCTAGGTCCGCCACTGCTCATAGGCTTATATCTTATACATTATCTATCAGACTCATCTCAGACTTTACTTATTTTTACGTAACTTTTTTCTTTTACAAAAATAAATGACACATAACCCTCACTCAATGGATAATCCTCTATCTATAAAAGGAAGGTTATTTCTAGGCTTATGATTGGCTGTAATTTTTTTTTTTTTTTTTTTTTTTTTTGCACATTAACCAATCCCACTCTCTCCATTTACTCTCTCTCCAATTATTTACCATCTCTCATCATTTCTTATTATTTTTCATATACATATTCATATGTTAAAAAGCTTATGATAAAAAAATTAATCACATTTAACCTTACAATAAAAGAATTTTTTTTAAAAAATCGGAAATCTATATAGGGGACAACAAATTTTAATAAAAAAAATTACAATTCCGGAAAATTAACCTCTTGGATACTTTGACAATTAAAATTAAATTAGAATTTTTGTATGAACGGTCTCATACTCTCATACCATAAGACGATCAACATATATAAAAAGAAAAATCGCTTATTAGCACTGAAGGAACAACTTTTTATATGAGACCGTATTACTCTATAATTTGTGACAAATAAAATGTATAAAAACAAATTTGAATACTATATAAACATATACATTAAATTTAACACGAGGCCCAAATTTTAAGATTTTGATGAAAAATAAATCCTAAAATTATCTATATTTCCGAAAATATGAAAAAAAAATGGTCACTATTTAATCAAAAGTGGTCACTACGTATCAAAATGTGATCACTTTCCTACTGGTCGCATGTGCGACCGTCGTAAAGTAGAATTTTGCGAAATGGTAAATTAAGGCTAGATAAAATAATACGACTAATAATTATTATTAGGTGATATTGTCGACTCATGCATCTATATCGATCCATAATTTTATGGTTGTCTATTAGCTGAAAATATATATTTTTACAAGCTCATAAATAGTTGGGGTCAACAAAAATATACAATGTCGTTTTATTATATACGGTTTTAGATTAAATCCCTTATCTATAAAAGGAACAACTTTTCCTGCTTTTTCATTGGTTGCTTAATTTTAGGAAATTAAAAACCTTCTTTCTCACCATGTCCAACCACTCACACAAGGAGCTTTAATTTTTCATCATTTTACTTTTCTCCATTTAACATTCTAAAGTTACAAATAATTTTTATTTCCATAATAAAAAAAACAACTTTACTCCAAATTCGAAAATAAAAAAAATCACTAAAATTCTACCCAGAAACATAAAATTCAACAATATTAAAAAAAGTTGGACAATTAGAAGTAATTAACAAATATTTAGAGGTATGAAAAACGAAAAAAAATTATACAAAGAGTTAAAAATTAACAAACATACGTATATCTAAAAAAATGAAAAAAAATACACGAGGAGATAAAAATTAATAAAAAAACGTAAATTAAAAAATGAAAGAAACGTAGATCAAAGATTTTTGAATAAGATCAAATAAACCCAACCCATAAAATTTAAAAAATGAAAAAAATACACGAGGAGATAAAAATTAACAAAAAAACGTAGATTAAAAAATGAAATAAACGTAGATCAATTTTTTTTGAATAAGATCAAATAAACCCAACCCATTAAATTAACAAAAAAAAATTTAAATTTACGATTTTTAAGAAAATATAACAACCTTCGAGAATTAGTCAATTAAAGCTACGTTAACATCGAGTAAAAAGATGGTCTTAATAACAATACCTTATTATTTTCTTTATAAAATCATCCACAAATTTTAAGAGACTGCTATTAAAAATAATTCTATCATTTTACTTTCATTTAGAGAGTAAGTTATTTAAAGGGTAAGATATAGAAATACAATACAATTTCTTTATCTATTTTCTATGGTTCAAATTTATTTCATAATGTCATGATTATTTATTTCAATTTATATAATCATTAAAAAAAAATTAATTATACCAGTAAATCAATTATTTGGAGTCAAAATCATCCCCGAATTCATAATTTATATATTTCTCATTTAAGTTCATATTAAATTATATTTGTACTACTTTTTTAATATATTTACGAAATTTTTAGAAATAGACCTGTACATTTTTTGTACGGGCATAAAACTAGTTTCAATGTAAGGTGGGGTAGACTCGTACAAAGTCTTAAATTGAATCTTGAATTTTTAAGATTCAACTTAAAACTTCGTTAAGACTTTAAAAAATTATTAGTAATTTTGAGTGAGTCTTATCTCAAGACTTGCTAAAGTCTCATCTCAACCAATAATCTTACCCTAAGACCATCCTTAATTACAATTAATAGAAAATTAGGATTGACCCAAGGGTGTTGAGGGTCAATTTGTGACCAAAGGTGGAGTAAATTGACTCATCTATTGACCCTTTATTTGGCAAATTCTCATTGATTACAAATTAGAAAAAAAAAAAAAAAAAAAAAATTATGTTATTGACTCGATTAAATCGACCTTTTGTTTGGGAGAGTAAAAAAAAGTCAATGTCAATAAGGTGAGATTAAGATTTAATATGTTATTGACTCGATTAAATCAACATTTTGCTTAAAACTCTAAACTTTAAACTAACGTCGGATTGAATACATTGGGCAAACCAACTTTTAGAATAGCCGTTTCAGATTTAGGTTAAATCTGACTGACAGATTCTTTAGAGGTAATAAAACAAATATTAAAATAGATTGAAATGTCAGAACACTCAGAAGTTCAGAAGACAGCTGTTGTTATTGTGCAATATAATTACACAGTACAAGGAAGTGGCTAACTGAGTTGGGTGCCAACTGCGTTTATTGCTGCAAATAATGACAATGTCACCTTTGCATCAAACATGGCATGTCGTGGTTCAACCACTTCATCACCCTAAACTCCTAAACTAATCAACTTTCATTCTTCCTAAGTAAACACTTAGCTACTAATCTATTATAGTCAATGAGACAATTGGGTATTAACAATTCAGTATGTAATAATTATAGTGTAGTGCACTCCAAGAAATTTGAGATATTTATGTGAATTATTGATTCGTTAAGTTGTCATGTTTGTATTAACCTAATATTCCATATTACAAAATCAAATTATGTGGGAAAATATTTCAGTTACAAATTTAAATAATAAATGGTCAACTTGGGAATTTAAAACTTATAAGCTGGATAGGCCTTCAAACTACGAAATCCGCATATCAAAGATAATAAACTCTTGCTTGATAGGTGATTAGTTGTTTGATAGGTGATTAGAGAATTCATTAGGTTTACAAACTGTTTATGAAATAATTTTGACCGCTTAAACGTTTAATAAATACTCCCTAATTCGGTTGAATACCAACGACACTCAACCGAGTACTGCCTACATGACCGGTGCACCAAAGCTCGGTCGAGTCTGACCAAGTCAGAAGCCTGACTAGAGACCTAACACGTGGACTCATTCAAGTGCAGCCTACTCGACCGAGTAATCCGCGGCAAGAAATAAGGAGTATTACTATATTTGTTGCGGTTGGAAAGGGGAACAAATGTTCGGGCAATCTAAGTGGTGGTCGGCGCTGGAAGAGGTGGGGAGAAGGGGTGGTCGATGTAAGAAAAAGATTGGGGAAGGTGATCGTGGGGAGGCGAAGGTGGATGTTGTTAGGATGGAGAACATTTTATTTTTAAGCTTTTGTTTTACCTCTTGATGGGTGTAACGAATGGAAGGAGTACACTCGAAGAGATAAAAGGGTTTTTGGCTCAGTTCAACAAAGGAAAAGGGTATGGATACAAGAAAGAGAAAAAAAAAGAGAAAGGAATAGGATGAGTGGATGACCCTAATTTTAGTCCCTTGTCTGGTTAGATTGAAAAGAAATGCCTAATTATTTGTGCACCACCTACATTTACCAAATCAATATCAATCACCACCAACTTGGGGTGAGCAACAAATATATGATACGATTTTACGATACAGTATCCGGTTTGAGTTGTACGAAAATCCGAATATACAATACGGTTTTGTGAAAACTGTATCGTATCCGAGTCGGACCAAAAACGAAACCGTTTATACGATTTTCAACACAGTTTGAAGTTTTTGATTCAGAAATATAAAAATTGCAAAGTTCCTCTTTCAACTTAACCCTTAATATTTTTTAGGAATTATATTACTAACTTATCTCAATATATAAAAATTTAGTCATTAATCAGATGTAGTCATGTTAGAGGTAATTATTACCCCTTGAATAATTACAATCTTTAATTGGACATTGCTAAACAAACCATATTCGTATACACAATTTTTCCGGGTACCAGAAAACCATATATACGACTAAACCGTATAAGATACGTATAGTGATTTTGTGATTTTTAAAATTGTACACTTGATACAGTTTAAACCTGATATACGACTTTGCTCACCCCTACCACCAACCACCGCCACTACCTACAACTACACCACTGTCCACTTCTACCACAACCACATTTCACCTGTGCCACAATGGAACACCGACGTTGACTTCTTGTTGTATATGTCAGCTTTACATATCCCATACATGTCGTCCCTCCAACCACTACCAATAAAAACACAATATTTGAACTTATAATAACCTTCCCCATGACCTGAAACCCCTTTCCTCATCGGATCTCGTGGTTTGTGGTGGGGAATGGGTTTCAGGTATTGGGGAAGGTTTTTATGGGCTTAAGTATGTAGTTTTCAGTAGTGGTGGTGGTTGGAGTTTTACATGAGGGATGGATTGATTGACGTGTGGAGAGGGAAACAACGGGGATCGATGTGTTGGAGAGGCGCCGACGACCAGGTTGTCGAAGGTGGTGTGACATGGTGGTGGTGGTCGTTGTTGGTGTTAGTGATAGTGGGTGTGAGTGGTTGTTAAAGGTGATGTGGGGGATTTGGGAAAGGGTGTGGGCTACCTTGAAGGTGAGGGGTAACGATGTAAAAGAGATTGAAGGTAAGGTACCGGATTTCGTTCATTTTGATTGGATCAAACGGGCACATCCAAAGATAATTATTACTTTAAGGGGTTGTTTGGTTAAGGGTATTCAGTAAAAAGTAAGAGAATTAAAGTTACTAATTATTTTTGCTAGTGTTTGTTTGAGATCAACAAAGGAATGAGATACCTTCTATTACCTCAAAATCTCTCAAAGTCCTTACCCTCACCAATAAAGGAAATGCTCCTTACCCACTCACCATGATTATCATTATCACTAGCTCACCCGTTGGCCATTACATTACTAGGTGCCACCAAAAATGACCTTTCGATCACCACCATCACCGTGACGTATTGGTTGTTGCTGCTCCTAGCCTCCCTAGTGTCCCTGCGGTACCAAATACCACCAAAACCGATTACAACCACCAATACCCATTACGACTACAATGAGACAACCAACCACTAGTAGAACATGCACCACGTCCTGAGTTGACACGGGAATCTCATTTCCCCTCAACCACCTCACCTCCCAACCACCAGCAACACGACACTTACACCACCACAGAGCTACCATGACCACTACACTACCACCAGCCACCCCATCGTCGACAATTGCTTCTTGGTCCTAAAATCATCAAGAGCCACCACTAACACTTCCACTACAAATCTACCACCACCAACACCCCGGTACGAATCAACTGCGAATTTCGGTGGTGAGGGAGAGTTTTTCAAGACTTTTGGGTAGGGATGGCAGTGGGTCGGGTTCCCGATCTATACCCTCGGGTCGAACCTTAATGGGTCGGCTAATGGCTGAATTTTTGAGACTCGCTCGGGTATGGGTCTTATATAAAAACTTTGGGTCCGGGTCTAGGTGTTGAGACCTTATCCGACCTTTAGACCCTTATATTTATTAAAAAAAGAAAAAACACACATATGAACGTCTATCACCCAAATAATACACACATATAGATAATCATTATTAGTTATCAGTAGTATATTATACGCATATCCAAATACGTCTTAAGAATAACGAGTAAATTGATAAAAATGATAAGTTTGGGTACTAGGTAAATGATATAATTTAAGGAAACAATTGTTTAGTCAGAGAAAAAAGCAGACCCTAGGGTAGACCCTATCTGAACTCAGACCTCTGGGTCGGGTACAGGTCCATTAATATCAGACCCTTTCGGGTATGGGTCCAAGGTATGTGACTCAGGGTCGGGTCCGGATCTTGCTGGACCCTACCCAGACCCTGGCCATTGTGAACCCTACTTTTAGGTGATGCTTATGGTGGTAGTGGGTGTTTGAAATAAGGTCGGCATTTGTACTGTGGTGGGTAAGGAAGACGTCGTCTAAAGGTTGCGGTGTCGCCAACGTCCAGTGGCTTATGAGTATGAGAGGCATAGGTGATCTTGGACATTGGTGGTGGTGGGTGGTGGTTGGTGGTTGGTGGTTGTGTATATAATGGGAGTTTGTTGGTTTTCGTTTTCAATCCTTTTCTTTTCCAATCCCTTTATTTTCCTTTGTTAATTCCATTCCCTTTTCCGGCCAAAACACCCCCTAATTTTCTTTTTAATCCCTAACCAAACAACACCTAAGTGGAATTTAGCATCTCTCTCATACAATTACCTTGGTTATATGTCATCTATGAATTACATCCGATATGATACATGGACCATTTTTATACAAACACTTTGTAAACGTTCATGAGATACTAATGTTACATTCCAAATTAAATGGTTCCGAACTTTCATAGTTTTTACAATTTCTTTTTTAGTCCAAAACAAGAAAATCTATTTCAACTCATGACTTTTCTCACTTGAAGTACTTCTTTTTCAAAATTTGGTAAAAAGTTTCACAAAGTTAAAAAACAAGTTACTGACAATATCTTACTTCAAAGAATTTTTGTATTAATATTTTTATCATTTTTTAAAATCAGTAAACAGTTAGATGTTTGACTGTGTCAACCAAGTAGAAGTAATTTTATAATTTTATTGTCCAAGTCAAGAAAAGTCAGTCATTGAGGATAAGTCACAAGTCGACCATGATACTTTGACTCCATCAAAACCCTCCCAAGTCTCATGGAAATTTCACGTTACGGTGCCGCATTTGCTCACGGAATAACAGACGTATTCCGTCACAAACGAGAATTTGTGTACCGTATATCATCCTGTTTATGGTCCCTAATTATATGCCCTCTTATTCCGTTTACACACCGCTCCAAACCTGTCAACATTTAAAATACACAGATTAAACATTAATCAAATTAATAAATGAAAAACAAAACACAATTACAGAAAATACAAATCACGGAAAAAAGAAAAAAAAATAAAAGAAATTGAAAAAAAAGAAATTTGAAACGCAATTTACGCAAAATACAAATCACGCAAAAAAATAAATCAAAGAAATTAAAATAAACTTGAAATAGAATTAATATTGAATTCGATTTTGATTGAAATGAATCGATAGGAAATTTGTGATTGTGATTTTTCGTTGAAAGCGTACGAACAGCGAATTAATTGATTTGGGGGAAATTCAAGGAGTTGTTGATTTACGATTTAGAATTCCGATTTACTACCAGTAACCTAATCGACGTCCTTCAGAAAAATCCGAAATCATATCATTTCTTCAAGGCTAGATATAAACACAGATAAACAAGAAAAAGGCAACAAGAACAAAACACAAAAATTCTGAGACAACTCGGCGATCGACTCAGTGAGTCAACTAGATCGCTCGCAGCGGCTCCTGTACAGCGAATCGTCGTCGTGTTTGGATCGGAATTCATCAGATCTCGTCGTCTCCGGCGTTTGACATGATACTGAGTCGACTCAGTCTCGGTCGAAAGTCCGCTCGTCTTCTTTGCTGATGCGCGCACGGTCGAATCAACGCGGCTAGCGCACGTTTCACCCACTCACCGCCTTCAACGGTACCGATTCTCACAAGTGAGTTCGTCATCGCGGATCTCCTCATCATATTAAGCCTATTCGGCTGAGGCGCGCACAAAACGGCTTCGTTTTGACGCTTTGCTTCAAGATTCTTGTGAAAGCTACACCGGAAAGAACCTGGATGTGTCGTAGGCGAACACATACATGTACGCTTCTTACCGGTCGTTGGGAAAGGATTCCGATTCCGGTTCACGGCGGAAATTGAACGATTCGGTGACGTCGGTCGGTTTTCAACGGAAAACCTAACGGATGAGGACGACGTGGTTTGAGGATACATATTGACACGAGTCGGTGACGAAGAACGGTGAAATAACTCGGCAGCCGTGGAAGCCGAATTCCTCGACGAAAACGTTCTTGAAGGGAACGAAGTCGACGAAGAAATCGACGACGCACAGAACCTTCCAGACGGCGAAAGAGAACGCTGTTGACGCGTAGAAGCCGCCATTGTTAAACAAGAGAGAAATCTTGGATTGTATCAGAAGTGATTACTAGTGTAACTTGCAGAAGGAAGAAGAAGTTGTAGAGAGAGAAAAGCGGAGGAAAAGGAGAGAGAGAGAGAGAAAATATTATTATTTTAATTATTGTTTAAGAGGGGCGTTTGGCTCTTCAGTTCTCCAAACCTAGGGGCGACTCCGGTAGGGTATTAATAGGTCGAAGATGCGTGGCATAAGAAGTAATAAGTTAAAGTTATGAGGGTATTAAGGTAATTTAAGTTTGTCCATTGATTGAGAAAACCGGGTTAGTTTATGAGGGATATTTTTTTATTTAATAGTTTTTGTTAATTTAATAAAAGTTTCTGGAAGTATGTGTTGAAGTGCGTGAATATTTATGGGCCGTAGATTGGAATTGGAGGGTTGGATAAGGAAGGTGTCTTATACGTGGAGGGTATATGATTATGTGAATTAAGATTAAGAGGGTGATGTACTAATGTAAACGGAGTATACTTCCTCCATTTTAATCCAAATACCGATTATGCTTTATTCACGTTTGCCAATGCAAGTTTTGCGTGCTTCATATCTTTAACTATATATTTGTAAAAATTATAAAAGTTATATATTTTCAATGTACTCGTAAAGACGAATTAAACAAGATCCCACATGAATATATTTTTTCTTATGTATTGAGAGAAAATTGAGATTGAAAGTTGATTGGTGAATAGTGTACAAAAAGCATAATGGGTATTTGGATTAAAATGGAGGAAGTATTTAATTATGGAATTTCTTTACTTTTGTTAATATGGACTATTTTGTTTTCCTTATTAATCGAACAGAATAAATACCGCAAAAAAAATATACAACCAAATGTACAAGAATATCGTCTAATTATATATTTAATTAAATTTAAGTATATATTTTCTGAGCTTTTAAATTATGTGCGAGTTATATATTTCGCATTATATTGTGGTTTAGTTATATAATAATTTTCTAACTTCAATATTTTGTAAAAGTGTTCATAAACTTTATAATACAACTCATCTCTTTTCCACGAAATTTCCATTAAAAAACTAAAAATATGTACAATCAATTGTATAAATTTGGTGGTATAATTCACTCATTGATTAATTACTCATGCTTTTCTTTTAATAATATTTTTGTATACACGGTTTTTATGATTTAGGTAGCTTATTGGACTAAAGTAGGAACCCGAAATAAAATGTTACATAGGGTATCATTTGGGATTCAAGGTACTTAAAATAAATTATTTTCTATTTATTACCCGTTTAATATATAACATTAAATAATTATCATATATCGTTAGGTCATTATACCAAAAAAACTAGCTACCTTTTCAGCTAGATGGTTAAAACATTTTTAAAATAAACAATTAACTTATCAACTCTTACTTTTGAGTTACCTTAATAATTATATTTTCAAATTTTAGTTAATTTTGCAGCTAATTTTATTAGATGAAGCATAAATTAAATATAAAACTAACTTATAGTATTACGGAGTAAGTTTTATATAAGATAAACGATAGCTTATTATTTTGCGATTAGTTGTTGACGATGTTATGGATTTACAGTATATTACAAATATCGTATTTTTAAATTATAAATATGTCGAGATTTATCCCGTTATCTGGTAACAGTAGCTTTAACATAGGTTAAGTACCGAAGATATCTTAAGCTAGTGGTCAAGCGCTTGTCCATAATAGGTTTCAGGTTGGGATCCCTCCTACCCTAAAGATAAAAGTGGTACGTGTCAGTCAAATGAAAATGGCGACTGAAGCTCGACCCACGACCCATGCGTGCCTCCACAAATATACGCATTGACACATTTATTCAATTGTTGTGCGCTAGAATACAACCTCATATCTATATGGAGTTCATATGAATTAAGTTCCAGCATGTAATTCATGTGAATTTAACAAATTTGCTTAATTACCTATATAGAAGTTCAATTAACACAACAGTCTAGAATTACATAAGGAGACTAGGTATATGCAACTCTTTGGTTACGGGGGAGTTGAAAAATTATGTAATTTTCAAATTCTTCCATTTTGCCATCGGTATAGAGTATCTCCAATGGGTTGCTTTAGGGACTTGTTTGCAATTTTTATAAAATTGCAAGTAACTTTAACGTATCATTGGAGTAGGAAATAATTATTGTAGCTTATGCGCATTATAGATCTGCCAAGTATTTAGCTTGGTTTACAAAAATTTTAAATAAAATAAAAGATAAAGTTTTTCATTGGAGACAAATTTTATGGTGAGATCCATAAAACTAGAAAGTGTTGTAACCTTTCATTGGAGTGGTACGTAATCGAAGAGCAAAACGACTTAAAAAACCAAGTCGACAAACCAAGCTATAATGTGTTGTAACTGTTCATTGGAGATGCTCTTACTCTTCTTAACGTACTCTGTAATTGTTATTGTAAAATACTGGTAATAATATGTCGACACATTTATGTTAGACATTGAGAGTATTTTACATTTTGGGTCATTTATACTCTATTTTATTTTGTTCAACAATTATAATTAATCTAAGCTATTAGCCTATAAATACATGCTTAAAACCTTACCATATAGAGTATATATTATTCATTTTTGTAACCAATAAAAGCATAGCCTTGGTAATCGAACGAGTTACTCCCACAAACATTTAAAAAAATTCCAAACCATATAAAAGATTCGTATTTAAACTAATTAAACAAACTTAATGAAGTAATATAATCCCTAAGTAGTTGAGATTCTTTTAGAGATCAATTAGGTACCAATAAAACCGGTTTATTTAAATGGAAATGGAAGACACGTATGAGTGTGTGAGATCGACTTGTGGGGGAATCAAATTGATGCTTTGTGTCCCGATTTTTTGGTGATTCTTTTGGTAGTGGAACTCCCAAGGATATTTGTTGTGCTCAAATACAATTATTAGATTGGTTTAGATTAATCCCCGCTAACAGTCGTTCCGTCTCAGTAATTTATTTGTCTGTTTAATTTTAAATTGTCTCGAATAATTGTCTGTGTTTTTATAACGAGTAGATGATACACCCAGTTATATACAATTGATAGCTTTTTAATGGTAATTGACTAATTTTGAGGTTAAGCGGAAAAAAAATGTGAGCTATATAGAAAAGTTTATGAACTACATTACAAAAATATTGAACTTAAAAAAATTAATGTACAACTAAAAAAACGATACATATAAGTTTAACAATATTTTAATTAAAATCTAACTCAAAAAAATTTAAAAGCTCAAAAAAATATATAAAATAAGTGCAATTAAATATATTACGGTTGTACATGCTTTTATATATTTGGTTGTAAATTTTATTTTTGGTTTTTCTATTAAATGTTATTGATAAACAATTAAATTATTCACACTTAATTTAGTGTAATCTCTAAATATCCCTATTCTTTCATGAATTTTTGCGTAAATTTAAAGACATATAAATGATTAAATGAAAGGAATACTTTTTAAGGTGTACAATATTAATTTTGATTCTTAACCTACGCATGTTGAAACGATTACGACATGAGGGAAATTATTAGGAATGGATTCCACTTATTGTTTTTCTTTTATGAAAGTAGGAGTCGATTCTACTTTTGAGATGTGTACAATTATTCAATTTAACAATCGACAAACACTAAGATTGTAGTGTAATTCTGATACCTTGATTGCGTGTTATTAACGTGTACTTTTGTTTCGGGATGGATTTAAGGTACGAATATTAAAATAAGTTATAGTTATAGTGAATTGTATTATTTATTTTAGTTAAAAATATTAATTATATCTCTAATGGTTGATTTATTATTCTTATAGATTTTAATTAATTATTATTAACTTAACGACATGTCTATCTTGAGAAATAGTAGAGAACAAACATATGTCTAAAACCAATACCTTATTGAGTGAGTAAATGAGGGAGAAATAAAAGCATACAAAGTTCTTCACTTAGTTAGCAAATGAGGTACGCGACAAATGGTAAATGAATGAATGGTTCCAAACAATACATCTAAATGATAGAATGATATATGTTACAATAATTTTCATTATGAAAAAAAACTTAATTTAAAGTTTATGATATAATATTGACATGAAATATACTCCTTCTATTCTTATCAAATGTTCTCACATTCAATTTGGCACAATTTAATTTAATGTTCTCCTTTCAAACTTCCATACTTAATAAAATATTTGTCATAATTACACTTTCCTATTTCTTGTATTTATAATTATAACATATTAACATGCAACTAAAACTCCACATTACTATTGTTGCACAGCCCTATTCGGACTACCTTTATTTCACATTAATATTTATTTTCAATTAATAAAATTACTTTAAATTTGCATAATTGATAAATTTATCCTTAACATATTTTTCTATAACATATCTTAAAATTATGATGAAATAGATTATGAAACAAATTGACTATATATCTACTCCCGCTATTAATATTCTACTTAATTAAATCGATTGTTAATTATTGTTCATATATACTTTATTTTGTACTATTACTTTAACTATTATCTCACTGTTATTATTGTTACACACTATTCAAATGGGTGATTAATATCCAACTGGTCTTGTGACCCGTGAAATTCACGGGATATTCAGTTTGTAATGTGATATTTTTAGTGATTTGATATTATAATATACTACGATCAATTCAGCTTACTGTTTTCAATTTCTAAGAGGTATATAAAGCCAATTAGTCTTTTGTACAACAATTTATCAGAAATTAAAGTGATATATAGTAGATATTAAGACACCCTGTCAAAACTAAGTAAATAAATATAAGCTAAAATAATTAATAATATAGGTATTCATATAATCAAATTATACAAAACTATATTAACAAACAAAAATCCCAAAATAGAGCACCCTCACATTAGATATTAAAATTTTAACAACAATCATGAAAATAACATAAAACACACAATTAGAAATGTTATGACAAAACTAATATATCATGATCCCTTTAAAATTGAAGCTAATAATACAACAATAAATTGTGGAACGACTAAGAATTTTAAAATAGCAACTTGAACAACAATTGGACCATTAATGCCGAATACTTCGTCTATTAAACAATCTTATACAAAAATGTGAATATAATTATAGGAAATATCAGTGACACATACCATTTTACTAACGATAGAGATAAAAAAATGTTTTTTTGCTTACAAGTTTGCCTTCTATCAAAGATATATAAACAATTGAGGATGCAATTTATAGCTATTAAATATACTTTTTTTATTATTATAAAATTTAATATAGGCATAAAACAAATCAAGATTCATGACTTTTTGGGCATCTTTTTTTCCATTATTATGAAGTTTAATATAAACATATATGAAAAAATGTGATATGGTATGTAAAAGGTTTGTTTTATTATTATTATTATGGGATATTCTACATGGTACCCCTCAATTTTTTAACTTTCTACATAGCACCCCTACACTTTTTAAAACATACATGGTACCCCTAATTGTTGTCATTATCACTACGCGTACCCCTAAACTTTATTTTCCGTCAATTAAACTCATTTTAAAGCTTTAAGTGATAACTTGAACGCTTAAGGAAGCTTGTCATTTATTATCACATGACATAAGACTCTATTAGGCTCAATATCCATCTCGATCCTAATATTTATAGATATATATGAGCTAAAAAAAAGTGAAGGAAAAATTATTGATCTTTGCCAAATTATCACGTCCAAAGAATGGATATTAATTCTAATAGAGTCCTTATGTCATGAGATGATAAATGTCAAGTTTGGTTATGCGTCTAAGTAATCATTTAATGCTTAAAAATGAGCTTAATTGACGGAAAATAAAGTTTAAGGGTATACGTAGTGATAATGACTACAATTAGGGATACCATGTATGTTTTAAAAAGTGTAGGGGTATCATATAGAAAGTCGAAAAATTGAGGGGTACCATGTAGAATATCCCTATTATTATTTTTTTGCAGAAAAGTAAGGGATCTTATATTTCATAGAATAAGGAGATAAAGTACAAGACCCAATACAAATCTACAAGGAAGTCAGAGTAGCTCCCCTTTTTAAAAAAAACCCAACGGGAAAAAAGACATAAAATACAACTCTGTCAGCCAGAAAAACATTGAAATATTATTATTATTATTATACAAACCTCCTTTGCATGAAAGTGGTTTAAGAAGTTATTATTATTATTATTATTATACAAACCTCCTTTGCATGAAAGTGGTTTAAGAAGTTATTTTATGTAATTAAAAATATGATATACGGATGATAATAGATAGTTTGTTTTGCCTTTTAATTATATTAATGATAGATATTAGTGGCTCTATAATCCAATTTATTAGACTTTTTATTACTACATATAAGACTTTTTAGCTACTATATTTATGGTTAATGAAAAATTTGGATGGAGAAATTGTAAGATTTAAATGATGAGAGTAAATTTGTAATTTATATTTATAATTGAAATGATGATCTTATATTCTTATGGTTTCCACCGAAAAAAATGCTAGTAAACCTTATAAAGAGTTTTAATAAATAGCTCTAAAATAATTCTAATATTAACCAATATAGATTAGTAGAATTTAATTATGATAAACCTATGTGGCAAAAAATTAGATGTTGTTAAGTTGTCTTTTAATTATATAGTATAAATATAGATAGAAGAATACTAAACAATTTATTAACATATTATATTAAAAAATTAATTAAATAGGAGAAACTTTTAATTAATTTAATTTGGTGGTTCTTAAGTATTAGGAAGAGTTTTAATCAATTAAATACTATTTAATTAGATAGTAAATGTGTCAATAAAGATGGTGGGTGTTAAGTTATATGAAAAGTTTTAATTAATTATCAACATATTTTATTACAAAAAAAATTCAATTAAAATGTTAGTTTTAAATATGAATTATGAAGTTATTTAACATGTTTTTTTACAAAAAAAATCAATTAAAATATCATTATAAATTATGAAATTTAGATATAAATGTGTAAGAGTTGTATAAATTATGGAAGAAAAATATATATTTAATAATAATAATAATAATAATAAAAATAATAATAATAATATCCTTTAATACTTTAAATAAGTGAATTAAATTAATTTATGGATAAATAATTTAGATCAATGTTATGTAATAATAAATTTGTTAATCTATGTCACATTAATTTTCCATGTCACATTAGAAATATGTAACGTCCCAATTAAATAGGCTATGTCACATCAAAATTTGTCATGTCACATTAAAATCCTTTTAATTAAATTTTATAAATTAAATATGTCATGTCGCAACCCCAATTTTATTCTATGAGAAAGGAAAATGATTTATAAGAAAACAATACATTCCAAATAAAACATACATTTGAAAGTTCTTGAAATATTGTTTTTTGTTAGGATATAGTATTGAGTGGAGTGGATGGAGAATTTGTTTAAGCAATTCTAGTCTTTTTATTCTCCGTATAGTCTTGTTTAACTCATGAACCATCTCTACAAAAAAACATTGACTATTAATAACGGACAAAATGGTGGAATTTGATTTATGTAATATTAACTTTATATCTTTATTTATTTAAGTTTTCGCTTAAATAATGAAAGAAATGGCACATTGAGTTATAAAAAATGTAAGTATATTTACCTTTAAATAGGAAAACACCACAAATCTTGATAACTCATAAGAGAACAAAAAAAACACTTAAAATAAGAAATTTAAAAATAAATAATTAGATAATTAATTTAAAACCTTAATACAATTACCGTACCTTAATATACTTACCTTGATTTTGACACAATTATAAGACAAATGATTGACACGCACATTCCGTTGACGATGAGAGTAAAAAATATATTGGCTTGAATTTTGGCTCACAAATGTTTTCTTCCCACCAAAATTTATAGCCAATTAAGGATGTGTTTTATGACTTTTGATCATCTTTTTATATTATTATCAAATTTAATACATACATAAATATGTAGTAAAGTTTTGTGACTTTTGAGCATTATTCTTCATTATTAATTAGCAAATTTAATTTATACATAAATATGGATCAAGGAAACATTAAATGTGAAAGGTTTGCTTTAATATACATAACTATTTAGTATAATTTTATTACTTTTGAGCATCATATTTCATTATTAATAAGTTATAAAATTAGAGACTGTAAATTTTTATTTGAGTAGTTTTAAAAATTAAAAGGCTAATATTTAATATTAGATATGTTATTATTTGCCCTTAATATTTACACATTTTTATTTTTTTATAAACGGTGTAAAAATTAGAATTATATGAATTTATTTGTTGCTTAAAATATTCTAACAATAAACATCTATATTTTAAATTTATTAGGAAATTTGATTTTTAATTGTTATTTAATTAATCTAGAATTTAAAAATGTCAAAGGTTAATGTTTGTTATGCTTTTTTACATTTAGTGTTTTAGTATTTTTTTTTCTTTTTTTCTTTTTAAATAAAAATAATGATGTGACTCCATGTCATGTGTAATAAGTGACGTGTTTTTTGTTAATGGTAGGTGGCATTGTCTACGTGGCTTTTTAAGTTACCCTTTTAATAATATTGTATAGATATTAGTAATTATTTTTATTTTTTAGGCACGTAATTTTAAGAAGTTTATATATTTATATAAATATATTACATATATGTATTAAATCAAATGGGAATAATTATACTATATTATATTTTTAGTACATCTAGCTTGTTTTATATACTTTTAATAGTTTAGAAAATATAATATATTTATATTATATTTATGTCTATAAAATAATTAACATCTTTATACTAATTAATACTACAAGTGAGACACATCTATTTTAAGGAACACGATTATAATGTTTTGGTGTTCTCTAAATTTATACTTCGACCAAACTATATAATATTTATGTTGAAGTTTCTTGGTCAGGTCTATACCGTCTATCACATAATGTTATCGATTAAAAACTTTATAGTATAATTAAATTTGTATAATTATTTAATTACATTGAAATCTCCTGGTTTTCGGATTGTATATATAATATTGATTTGGTTGACCTTGAAAATTTTACTTTATTGATTTTGGTGTTTGGCCTTATTATTGGAACTATCTATATTTACATTTAAATTTTACTCTATTAAATAGAATCGTGGTTGCTCTTCTTCCTCTTATGAAGTAGCCATTTTTCAATGACGCAGTCTTCATCTTGGGTCATAAATAGTCTCTCTGTGTGATTGCATATATTTGAACCCCCTTACCTTGTAAAATGCGGGAGGCATTGAGACATTGTGATAACATTGCCGTGTTAAATAGCATTGTGTTGACTTGCTTCATTCATAATTTTGACTATGAGGAATTATAATTTTATGGAGAAAAATTAAATAACAATAATTCCGATTATTTTGGACTGGACAAGAAAAAATCTTAGATTGGACCAGACTAAAAACCAAAATCTTAAAATATGTTGGTACAGAAATCGGACCAGAATTTTTAGCTTCGTCAGTCATACTATTCCATTTGCTCGTCTTCGTACCCTCCTTCGGGTAAATCTCTTTTTACTTTTTAGTTTCATACGACCTTGATCGTGTTTAAACCAAAACATAGGCAATCCTATCGAGTAGTCATTAACGTGTTGGGTATTCGAGACGAACCCAATCCCTTCTAACTTTTATCTATATATGCAATTTTTGGTTTCTATTTTCATGAAAATTATCTTTATGTGGACAATTGAATTATCATAAAAACCCAAAAAAATAGGAAAAAATGAAAATAACGGTAGGAATATTATAGACGTCATGTTATCTTTGATACAAAAGTCCTACCACACAAACGTCATAAAACTGAAGCTGAAAATGACAAAGACACATTAACATCCATTATTAAAGCATACAAGCTTATCCAACCAACACCCCATCTATACACTAATACCATTAATCTACTTGGTTCATCAACTTGTCGACCTCTTTTTCTATCATCATCTCCTCATCTCCTTGCCCAACTTTTTTGTCTCCTTTCCTAACGTTTGCCTTTGCTTACTAACGTTAGTTTAGGATCCACGCTAACTCAGAGTCAGAGCTAGTGTGAACGAGGGTTACGAGTTTAAATTTTGATACCCTTTAATAAGTTATGAAATGAAATTTCAGGATATGGTTTGGGGATTTGAGATGGTTCATCTATTAAATGATGGATATTTAATCTAGTTGGTTCATAATAATTGGAATAAAATATTTTAGTTTGACCGAAACCATTATTTTAAGTTTTGGTTGAGATGATTGATCCATCTATCATAGTATCAGAGTTGGTGTGATAGAAGGTTACAAGTTGAATCCTGACAGCCACAAATAACTAATGAAGTGAAATTTCAGCACATGAATTGGGAGAGTATGTGACTAACTGACTAACCACTTTTCAAGCACACCGGGAATTTGCGTAAGGGAGCATAATAAAAATAAAATATAATAGTTGAATCTCAAACACGATCATAAAAATTTGATTGAGGTAATTCAACTACGAGCATTAAATAAATAAAGCGTATAGAACAACATGACAAAAGAATATAAATAACGCTCTACTAAGATCCTGCTCTTTTCGAGTGAAACAAGTTAAATTGAAATAAACAGAGTATAGATAAATCGAACAAAAAAACTGGAGCTGAGTTGGCGTGCATGAAACTGATTAAAAGTTAATTTTAGAAAGAAATGAGTTACACAGAATTGACTGAAACTGAATAAAACTAAACGAAATAAAATTAAGATATTAAAAATGAGCTAAAATTAAGTTAAAAAGAACAAAACCTAAAACCCCGCTTTTTTTTACCTATTCTTAATTTTGTTTATTTCCATAACTTTGATTTTAGTGATTGGAAATTGGAATCACTTAGGGTAAGATTATTGGGGGTCTTGAGACAAGACTTTGACGGGTCTTAAGACAAGACTTTTCTCAAAACTACCAATAATCTACCAAAGTCTTAACAAAGTCTTGTTGAGTCTTGGAAATCCAAGACTCGACTTAAGACTTTGTTGAGTCTTGAGTCTTGACCCCACCGTCTTTTATTTTTTTAATGTTATAATATTCTTTTAAATAGTTTTGCTTTGTACGTAAAATGTATTAATAGAATTTCTCACCATTGCTTTGTTTCACTTTTACCGCCAAAATTTTATTTCACTCATTTCTCTCAATAAAAATTGTATTCAACTAATTTCATATTACAAAATGGATCCCAACCAAACTTTTGATTTAAAGTCTATTATGAAATTACTTAAAAATCCACAATTTCAACATGTTTTATCCTTACAAAATACTAATTTATACCCTTTTCAAAACCCAAGCTCTACTCCAACTACGCAGCAATCCCCGGTTACACCAATTAGTATGGGATCGAGTTCTGAATTTGAAACCGGATTACTTCCAAACTACTATGCTAATCGAGATAGATTCTTTAAGAATCATTCATACCTTCGCAACCGATCAAGACATCATCAATTGCAACACGATTTGGTGGAACACATTTGGACTCGCTTTGGAGAAGGCTAACTAAATAATGTGTCATGATTAATTATGTTATCTAGGTTGCCAAAAAACGTATGTTATCAAATATGTAATGTATTAATTATTAAGTTTATTAGCATAGATTGTGTGTTGTCTTTTTATATATATAATTAAGTTTCGTTAAGTTATATAAATAAGTTTATGCATTTTAATTAGTAATGTTTAATACAAACTAGAATTAATTAATAAGTTTCTAAAAAAGAAAAGTAAATGGAAAAGTAAAGTCTGAGACGAGTCTGACGGATAATGTATAAAATCTGAGGCGAGTCTGAGGTAAGTCTGAATAATAAAGAAATAATAAAAGTTAGTGGAAAGCTGACGTGGCACAGTCTTAAGACTTTGGAAAATCCGAGGGATGATCTTATCCTTAGGGTAAGATTATTGGCGGTCTTGAGACAAGACTTTGACGAGTCTTAAGACAAGACTTTTCTCAAGACTACCAATAATCTACCAAAGTCTTAACAAAGTCTTAAGTCGAGTCTTGGAAATCCAAGACTCGACTTAATACTTTGTTGAGTCTTGACCCCACCGTATTTTATTTTTTTAATGTTATATATTTTTTTAATTAGTGTTGCTTTGTACTTAAAATGCATTAATAGAATTTCTCATCATCGCTTTGTTTCACTTTTACTGCCAAAACTTTATTTCTCACTCATTTCTCTCAATAAAAATTGTATTCAACTAATTCCATATTCACAAATTTTCATTTGTGACGGCGATATCCGTCACAAGCTTGTGACGGATACCGTTTCCTCTCACAAAATACCCATTTTTTCTCTCTCTCCGACACTATTTATGTGGTCCCCTTTCTCCACTAATTCATTTTGTATCCATTTTATCTCACAAAATATCCGTCACAAATGGTGACCCGTCACAGGTAAGACTTACACTTCCCTATTACAAAATGGATCCCAACCAAAATTTTGATTTAAATTTTATTATGAATTTACTTCAAAATCCACAATTTCAACATGTCTTTCTATATATATAATTAAGTTCCGTTAAGTTATATAATTAAGTTTATGCATTTTAATTAGTAATGTTTAATACAAACTAGAATTAATTAATAAGTTTCTAAGAAAGAAAAGTAAATGGAAAAGTAAAGTCTGAGACGAGTCTGACGGATAATGTATAAAATCTGAGGTGAGTCTGAGACAAGTCTGAACAATAAAGAAATAATAAAAGTTAATGAAAAGCTGACGTGGCACAGTCTTAAGACTTTGAAAAATCAATCTTACCCTTAGTTAGGATTTAGGAAGCAAGTGAGTAACACGCGCATGGTATTCCTAGTTTGGTAACGACTAGAACAACACAAATAAAGCAGCTGCCCCCACTGCCCAAATTACCTAACCGAGCCAACAAGATGTCGAAAACTGAGCAAAACGGTCAGTAAAAAAATCTGAACGGGTGGGCCTTATTTTGGGCGGGTACAGTAAAAGTGTGTGGATAAGCTGGCCCATGGATTTAAACTAAACAGCCAGCGGCAAAAAGGACAGTATGTGGTCCCACTGACCTTTATTACGGCAATTTGTGTGGGACTTTTATGCATGTGGCCTGTGCTGTGGCATACTGGCACGATGGCACCTGCATTAGTGCTTTCTAAGCTTTTATTTTCGAAACCGTCCGGACTGAAACGGGTATTATTTAGAATTAATTGATAAGAATATTCTGAATTATGAGTGTCCTGTTCAAATTACTCCAAACTTTATTTTAACTACCAATATAACCAACTAATACCCTTATTTGCTTTGAATATAATTTGTTGTTTTAATAACTTGTTGTAGCATGTTTTAATTGTGTGTTTAGGTGAATAAATTAACATAGAAGTAAAAAGAGAAACACGGGTTAAAGAAGAGTTAGAAATTTCTTCACTTACTTAGCACGTAGCAAATCATATATTATAATAATAGTGAATGAGAGCATTAGTTGGTTATATTGTTAGTTAAAATAGAGTTTGAAGTATTTTGAGCAACACACCCATAGTTCAGAGTATTCTTATCAATTAATCCTATTATTTATTATAAGTTGAAAATAGATAGTATCTCTTTAACAATAATACAAGTAGAGGAAAATGGAACATCCAATGGGTATGTAGTGTCACTTGCATAAAATATCCGTCATAACCTATAAGCTTGTAATAGACAAATAAAATACAGTTAAGTAAATAAAGTCAAATTAGTAATTTTTTTTTTTTTTTTTTTTTTTTTTTTTTTTTGGTAACGAGGGAACCCGCAGCCGCTACCTTCGGTGCACACTGGGTAAACCCGCGGGTATATGTAATAGCCTGCAAACCACATACACCAGGTAAACCACCCGAGGGTGACAGGCTCGAAGTCTATTTAGGCATGGACTTGGGCCAAGAATGCTGCACAAGATTTTGCTCTTGGGAAGGCTTGAACCCGGGTCTCCTGGGAATTTCACCCAAGTTTTAACCACTAGACTCCACCCTTGCGGGCGAAATGTCATACATAGGGGTCGAACTTGTGACCAAATTCGTAGAATTTCAGTATCTAACCACTACACCACCAAATATTTGATAATTTTGTAGAGAGTATTTGTTTTATCTATCCAATTGGTGATATTTAACGCGTTGCAAACTTATAACTTCATTGGTCGAAATTTAAGTGATCAGACACTCAGTAAATAAAGTCAGATTAGTAATTTGTGTTTGTTTTATCTATATATCTAAATAAATGATACTTATGTATCACATATTTATAACGAATGTACCCATAACGGAGGTTTATTGGTTGAATTTAAGTGATAAGATAACATTGAGGGGACAATAAAAGTGGTAGAATGTGGTCTCATGTGGACATGAGTTTAACGTATTTGAGATTCTTGTCATTTCTCAACATTATGGCTATACAATTAACTACTAGATTTACTCTACAGTAAAAATGAAGTTAACCGCAACAAAGCCATAACTAGAATTTATAAGATATTTAGTATCACTGAATTGATGAGCATTATTTGCTATAAACTGAATACAGATAGTTCTCTTTTTACGTTATGCAAGTGACATACCTATGAGATACTCTATTTTGCCCAAACTTGCCCTCCATTTATTTTATTGTAAGAGGAGTATAACCGTTTTCAGCTTGTGACGAATTTTATTTATCATAGAATTAGAAGAATTTTTTTCTAATATGGTATAAAGGTGTTAGACTAGCTAGGCTTTTATCATTTATGTTATATTATGGCCCAATTAGCCCATATTGTATTCCTATTTAAGCATCTGTTTTGCTCAATAATATTCACAACTTCCGATTCATTATCTCTTAACATGGTATCAGACGATTAGGTTCCGTCTAAACCCTAAAAAAAACCAAAACCCTACCACGAAGATCATACGCGCCGTCACTATGGCTGGCGACGATGACGCCAAAGAAACACCGAAACTCGATTTTTCAAACCCCTATTATCTCGGATCCCATGACGTTCCGGGTGCCAAGATTTCTCATGTTACTCTTCGTCGCGACAATTACGACGCCTGGCGAAACTCCATGAAAATGTCTCTGAAGTCTCGTCGGAAATTTGGTTTTGTTGATGGGTCGATTAAAAAACCGACTACCCCTTATGATCTTGATAATTGGGAGGTGGTGCAATGCACCATCATTCAATGGATTAGAAACACCATTGATCCTTCTCTGCTTCATACGCTTTCCTACAGTGAAGACGCGTCGGTCCTCTGGTCTGAATTGGAGTCGCAATTCTCGGTTGTCGATGGGTCAAAAATCCACGCTCTCAAAACTCAATTACGTGATTGTCGCCAAGGCAAAGGTATGGATGTTACAACATACTTTGGTAATTTAAAATCCCTCTGGGATGCTATTGTGGTCCAGGAACCTCCTTTTGCGTGTAAGTGCGGATCGTGCACTTGTAATATAGGCCCTGACGCTATCAAGCGTCAAGATAATGAACGTTTACACCAGTTTTTTATGGGTCTTGATCCTTCGTTATATTCTGGTGTTCGTTCTCAGCAACTGCAGCTTGATCCCCTTCCCTCTCTTAGCCGCGCATATCAGGTGGTTCTTCAGGAGGAGCGATTGCGCGCCTCCCCTGTTCCTACTGTTGATGTCTCGGATGTGGTTGCTTTTGCCACTCCGAGTTCGAATATTGATTGGCGCGTGTTGCGCGATCAGGAACGAGGTAAATTTCCCTGTTCTTTCTGCGATACCCGCGGTCACGATGTTAGTAACTGTTATATTAAGTCTCAAAAGTTTCCCGATTGGTGGGTGATGCGTGCCTATTTTATGATGTTTTACATCTATTTTTACACGCATTTTGTCGCTCATTTACTATGTTTTAGCTTTATTTCCCAACAATTGTCTACTTTCGTATTTTTATGCTCTTTTGCAGATTTATGCGGAAAAGGGACGATTTTATACCAAATTTATGCTCTCGGGACTTTTTATGACTAAGGACAAGAAGGAACGAAGCCTAGCGCACATTTCAAGGCCTAAAGATAGCTTTAACAAGCAAAGAATCGATCTACGACATTGCAGCCTGTTTCAAATGGCTATATCTCGAGTTCTAGAGCTGATAATGGAGTGATTCCAGTTGGAGGTGAAAACTTATCCTCTTAGCTTTCCAACGCCGCGAGAATCGCTTGATTTCGATAAGTAACGAAGAAATGGCAGCTGTTTTAAGAACGATGCGCGCTGCAGTCCCGACAGTTGGTCGACCGACCAACAAAGTAGGTCGATCGACCAGGTTCCTATTGGAAAAGCCCAGAATTTGCCTGAAGCCCAGAAATTGCATAAAATCCGTAAAGCGGCCGACCGACCGAAAATATTGGTCGACCGACCACAGCGCCGACCCAGAAGTTTCCGAAAAGCCCATACAAGTGTTTAGGTCATTAGGAAACTCTTTAATTCCGCCTATATAAGCTAATTCAGTCCCTAATTCAGATATCCATCAAGTTCTTAATCTAGTTTTCTATCATAGAATTATAATCAAGTTTTCATCTTTATTCTTAGATTTTCCATTCAAGTTGTAGGTTTTTCACAATTAATCTTTCCTTTTTATTCAATCTTGTTATTCATCTTGTTGTTATTTCTTATTTCATGTTTACTCTTTTATTGTCATCTTTAATTATGTTCATCTCTTCAATTTTCTTAGTAATTGTTAGTTCCATAATTAGAAGTATGCATAGCTAATTCTTGTGATTGGGAATTAGGGGAACCATGATAAAGACTTGACTTTGATAAGTTTGATGATTAAATTACCAATCCCCCATTGTTGTTGGTGAACTAATCCTTAGGATTGAAAGATTATTAGGATTAGTTTAACAACAACTTTGGGATTGCCCTTGAACGAAAGTTTAGTGCTTTTGTAGGAACCCTAAGACCGTAAGGATTGGGTAGAATATTGACCTAAAGGTTTATTCTTTGTTCCTTGGGATTGTGTTATTTGATTATTTTACCTTTCATTGACTTGTTTTGACCATGGGGAACCGAAGTTCCTAATCTCCTTTTTATCTTATTTTAATTTTCTTGTTAGTTTGTTACCTTAGTTGTTAGTTTAAATCTCAAATCAAAACCCCCCTCCTTTTGGTTACTTGCAATAGACTTTAAATTCACAAACATAATTAACCTTGTCTCCTTGTGGTTCGACCCTTGACTTATCCTATCTAGTTTAAGCTGAGGTTTTATAAATCTTATCTTTGGCACCCCTCAACGACGGGTGTCAAATTTTGGCGCCGTTGCCGGGGAGACGGTATAATTTTGTTTGTTAATTTTTAGTTTATTTTTCTTGTCTTAAGGAACTTAGGTTCCTTAAGACCGTTGCTTACCTTTTCTTCTAGTTTTGTTTCAGAAGACAGGTTTTTGAGAGGAAGACTTGAGTACTCTCAGTGCTATTGCGATCATGTCTACTATTTCTGATAATCTTCAGCCAGCAGCACACCACCTTCCAGGGGGATTCATTCTTCCCTTTGAAATTCATCTCTCCTATATCGAATTATTGGAGCAAAAACAGTTTGCAGGTCTACCAGATGAGGATCCTTTGAAGCATTTGGAGCTATTTACAGATTATTTTTGTTCCGCACCCGTATCGGCGGGAGAGCGAGATAAGGTTAAGGAGATGTTGTTTCGTTTCTCCTTGAAAGATTCTGCGCGTGAATGGATTCGTTACCTTGATATGGAAGCAGCTAGCGTTACAGATTGGACATCTCTAGCATTGGCTTTCTGCCAACGGTACACTTCGCCAGCAAAAACCAATGCTTTGAGAATTCAAATCTCAAATTTCCAGCAAGGACCCGATGAGAAATTTCCTGAAGCGTGGACCCGTTTTAAGAAGTTGGTTCGATCCGTTCCTCACCACGGCTTTGAGGAGTGGTACCTTTGCCACCGATTCTATAGCTCTTTGTATGATGACTACAGAGCCATCCTTGATTCAACTACAAATGGAAGATTTTATAATGTAGCTGCTGACAAGGGTTGGGTTACTATTGAGGAGTTGGCGGTTCATAGAGCTGATAATGGAAATTCATGTGGGGATTCACTGAAAACAAATATTGAAATAAGTCATGTTTCCGCACCTGAAATATCCAATAACGCCCGTTCCGAAGAACTTGAGAAAGCTTATGAGGGGCCAACCCCAAAGGATGATGTTGCCGTAGTTCAGGACGAAGAAATTGATCCCGTGCACAGGTCAGAAGGTCGACCGACCACAACATCAGGTCGACCGACCTCGACACCTGACGTGAGATTAGTTTCTGCAGAACAGAAAATTTTCGATAATACGGAGCCTGGTCGACCGACCGCTGTACCAGGTCGACCGACCACTGTTACTGAGCAGAATGCAGTTTCTATTCCTGAATCGCTGGATCCTTCCCTCATTCAAGACCTCACCATGATACCTGAACAGATTGTGGATTCGCCTCCTGAGCTACCTAACTCTCCTCTCATCAATGACTCGACGGAGATTCTGAAGTTAAAAGAGCCAAAAATTGCTGATTCTGCGACAAGCATAGCAGTCCCGTATCCGGATTATTTAGAGAAAGTAAAGTTGGAGCTTCAGTTCGGAAAAATATTGGAGATCGTCAAGGGCCTTGAGCGTAAGAGGAAATTGGAGGACCATCCTATTATTTCTATTGTTGCAGGTCATGGTAAAGAGGGCATAGGAGATCCTGGAGATACTGGGGAGACGAAATTGGAGCAAGTTGCTGAAGAAGACCAGCCAGGCAAAGTAAAGAAGCGTGTCATAGCTTATGCGACACCAGATACCCTTCCTCCATCTAGGCCTGTTGTCTGGAAGCCCAGAGTAGCGGTCAGTACTGCTGAAAAGACCTATTTTAGCCAAGTGCCTTACTTTGGGGTATCTTGCTACTGAGTCGTAGATCTTGTTTAGTGTTTTATTTCAGTTTTTTGTTGGACTTTTTATTTCTTGTTTTTAGACTTAGACTCTTTTTACTTTTGTTGCTTCGTTTGAGACATTTTAGGCTTGGTTCTGGGATCTTGCGCATTTGTTGGGCGCATATTTATTGCTTTTTCAGGTTTCGACGAAGAACCGACGACCGCTGTACAACAGAGGGGTCGGCCGACCAGCATTACCAGTCGACCGACCTGAGCTCTGCAAATTCGGAATTTCTTAATATACAGGAAGGTCGGTCGACCTATTACATCGGTCGGTCGACCGCCCAACTGTTACAGTTTTCTCGTTTTTTTTTCAGGGATCGTGTAAGTCATCTTGGTACTTGAGTGGCACTGCTAGCCACCAAAACCTCACAGCTTACGCTGGTTTGGGGAGGTTTTTCTCATGCGCTTCATAATCCAGTGAGTTCTTTCCAATTTTCCTTAGTTTTTTTTCCCTTGCTTCTTTCCTTTAATTTTTTTGAAACCTTTACTTAGGCTAATGCACAATGGGGACATTGTGCGGGTTGGTTTGGGGAATGGTTTCGTGTCACATACATTGCATTCTGTCACACGTTTACTGCATTTCTGTATTGCATCGTTCTTTTCTTTATTTTCCTTATATATACGAAGAAAAATCCAAAAAAATAGAAAAATCTCAAAAATTCAAAAAATGCACGTTTATTTTAGCATATAGGTCGAGTCGGAACGAAAGTATTTCAAGGATGATTTTTGCTATCTTACATGTTTATGCCTTTACCTTGCCTTGTCAACTTGTTTTAGTATGAAAGTCTTTTGCATATCTACGAGTTTTTGTCAATTTGTATATCTTGAGACTTGACTTATACCTTGGCAACCCACTATACATTCTAAGTTTTAGAGCTTTATTTCCTGGTTTCATTCTTAAACCAGTTGTCTAGAATGTGAGTAGTACTCCCCTTGGAACATGTTACATCAATATGCATAAACATGAACTTGAATTGCTATATACTTGTTTTACTTTCTCGTTTTGTGAGTCTTGATACGTGCATTTGGGATCCCCTTTCTCTTATTTACCCATAAGCCTTACATAGCCAAAATTGCCTTTTTATTCCCCCAAAACTACATCCCATACTTAGCCTACCCTTCCAAGCTATTATTTGTGGTCTTTGGTTTATTTTTTGAGGCATCTTGGTGTGTATGCTATCTTGAACAAAAAGAGAAAAGAAAGAAAGAAAGCAAGAAAAGAAAAAGAACAGAAAAATTCAGAAAAAAGAAAGAAAGAAAAGAAAAAAACGAAAAAAGTCAAAAACGTATAGAGTCAGTCGGCCGACCACCTTATTGGGTCGGTCGACCAACTGTCATCATCAGATTCAAAAATTCGTTCCAAAATTCCCTTTCTTTTATATGTTATCACTCCCATGCTTCATTCAAAAATATTTGGGAGTCCTTTCTTATATTCAATGTGAGAGATGTGCCACAAAAAAAAGAGCACTTTCTTAATTTCAAGAGTTGTGAAATATGTTGATGGAAACCGGTTCTACTAGCTTGGCTACTAACCCCACATATCCAAAAACATCTTAACCACTTTTACCTTTTACCTCACATATCTTTCATTACCTCAATTGCATGTATCTGGGTCACTTAATGAGATTGTTATACAAAGTTGTAGAATTCTTGTTCATGTTAGATTGCAGGCATGTTTTCATGGGTCGCAGTTAGGTGAGTGTCATGACAAATATACTTCTTTCTATCTTTTACATATACTCACCCTTTGCTTCATGAGTGTCTCGAGCGTACCGCGAGAGTCCATGGTATAAAGTCTCTATAGTCTTTATGTTTGCAAGTTTGACGACCCTATAACTCGTTTGCATGATTTAAATACTTTCCCATTTTGTACTTGGCATTGGTTTAGGCTTACATGTAAATTTCGCTCTGAGATTGAAATCGTTCCATTAGTTAAGATCGAGTCTATTTCTTGCTTGAGGGCAAGCAAGGTTTGGTTTGGGGAATTTGATGCGTGCCTATTTTATGATGTTTTACATTTATTTTTACACGCATTTTGTCGCTCATTTACTATGTTTTAGCCTTTATTTCCCAACAATTGTCTACTTTCGTATTTTTATGCTCTTTTGCAGATTTATGCGGAAAAGGGACGATTTTATACCAAATTTATGCCCTCGGGACTTTTTATGACTAAGGACAAGAAGGAACGAAGCCTAGCGCACATTTCAAGGCCTAAAGATAGCTTTAACAAGCAAAGAATCGATCTACGACATTGCAGCCTGTTTCAAATGGCTATATCTCGAGTTCTAGAGCTGCTAATGGAGTGATTCCAGTTGGAGGTGAAAGCTTATCCTCTTAGCTTTCCAATGCCGCGAGAATCGCTTGATTTCGATAAGTAACGAAGAAATGGCAGCTGTTTTAAGAACGATGCGCGCTTCAGTCTCGACAGTTGGTCGACCGACCAACAAAGTAGGTCGATCGACCAGGTTCCTATTGGAAAAGCCCAGAATTTGCCTGAAGCCCAGAAATTGCATAAAATCCGTAAAGCGGCCGACCGACCGAAAATATTGGTCGACCGACCACAGCGCCGACCCAGAAGTTTCCGAAAAGCCCATACAAGTGTTTAGGTCATTAGGAAACTCTTTAATTCCGCCTATATAAGCTAATTCAGTCCCTAATTCAGATATCCATCAAGTTCTTAATCTAGTTTTCTATCATAGAATTATAATCAAGTTTTCATCTTTATTCTTAGATTTTCCATTCAAGTTGTAGGTTTGTCACAATTAATCTTTCCTTTTTATTCAATCTTGTTATTCATCTTGTTGTTATTTCTTATTTCATGTTTACTCTTTTATTGTCATCTTTAATTATGTTCATCTCTTCAATTTTCTTAGTAATTGTTAGTTCCATAATTAGAAGTATGCATAGCTAATTCTTGTGATTGGGAATTAGGGGAACCATGATAAAGACTTGACTTTGATAAGTTTGATGATTAAATTACCAATCCCCCATTGTTGTTGGTGAACTAATCCTTAGGATTGAAAGATTATTAGGATTAGTTTAACAACAACTTTGGGATTGCCCTTGAACGAAAGTTTAGTGCTTTTGTAGGAACCCTAAGACCGTAAGGATTGGGTAGAATATTGACCTAAAGGTTTATTCTTTGTTCCTTGGGATTGTGTTATTTGATTATTTTACCTTTCATTGACTTGTTTTGACCATGGGGAACCGAAGTTCCTAATCTCCTTTTTATCTTATTTTAATTTTCTTGTTAGTTTGTTACCTTAGTTGTTAGTTTAAATCTCAAATCAAAACCCCCCCCTTTTGGTTACTTGCAATAGACTTTAAATTCACAAACATAATTAACCTTGTCTCCTTGTGGTTCGACCCTTGACTTATCCTATCTAGTTTAAGCTGAGGTTTTATAAATCTTATCTTTGGCACCCCTCAACGACGGGTGTCAGTGGGGCGATAGGCCGCGCACCTTATCCGATCTCCGTCGCTCTCGCAGCAGGGGCAGGGGTTCTGGTCGTGGTTCCGGTGGCACGCAGGGGTCCGGGGGTGGTTCTGGTGTCAGCACGCAGGGAGCAGGGGCTGGTTCTGGTACGTTTTTGGGGGCTGCTACGTCATCTGGTGGCAGTGCGGGTCCAGCCACTTCGGCTGGTCAGGGGGTACAGGCTCCTCCGGGAGTACAGGCTCATCTTGTTCATTCTGGGGTATCCACCAATTCCGTCTCTGTCTCGGATCGTTTGAGTGGTACGTGTTTTTGGATTCTTGATTCGGGTGCTTCTAATCATGTCACTGGCAACTTGTCACGTTTAGAAGACCCGCGTCCTATTGCTTCTCGACCCGTTGGTCTTCCCAACGGTCACCAAGTATAATCGACACTTATGGGTTCTATTTTTATTAATGAGTCGCTGACTCTTCATGATGTTTTATATGTTCCCACTTTGACTTGTAATCTTTGTTGGAGGAAGTGTCCTCGACAATAGTGTGTTGACGTAATTAAAACTCATTTGAATGAAACACAACTGGGAGTGTTACTCTTTTAAAGTCGACT
The DNA here is from genome assembly GCA_029255685.2 of Silene conica. Taxonomy (NCBI): domain Eukaryota; kingdom Viridiplantae; phylum Streptophyta; class Magnoliopsida; order Caryophyllales; family Caryophyllaceae; genus Silene; species Silene conica. Next base: position 75,631,783 of record CM055311.2, read on the forward strand.
GATCAACATTTACCGATAATGATTGGGTGTCTAGAGTTTGACATTATCGTCATATGATGGTGGTGATCAGTTGATCCCTTAAGGTCATATCTTTAGGGAATTCCGTCTCAATGGAATAATTAATTAATTAATATTGTATTGGATACAAATTAATTAATAACTAGAAATTTTGGAAATAATTTTATATGACGAATATTTTATAATGGGATTATAATAATAATAGTCAAAGTAATAAAATCGTTTTATTACTCGGTTTTTATTTATTCGTTTGGGAAACGATTAAATTGAGAATGAACACGGTTGATCATAAAATTACAAAGAGTTGTAATTAAAGTTATGATATTACATTTTATACAATAATAATTTCGAAATATTGGAATTATTATTTAAATGTAATAAATTTGTAAATTATGAATTTTAATAGTTAAAATTGCACAATTAACAAATTGGGTCATGTGTTATGCAACATGTGTGACATATTACAAATTAACACAATTGACAAAGATAAAATGGGGTCAATATTAACCCCATTTCAGCCGTGTAGTATAGAGGTGGTATTGAGGTTGTGTGTGCATTGTGATTGAGTGTGTAAGTGTTCAAAGGTGTGTAAGATGTGTAAGGAACATGTAAGGCATCTTTGTTCCTTTTGGCATTGTGTAAGAGGCCATGCATAGGCTCTTCTTTGCTTCTTTGGCCAGCCATAAATGCTTGCACAAGCAAGCTTATGTGCTTATATAAACACACTCACTACACACTCATTACATGCTAGTTTTTTGGCTAAGTGATTGTTGTTGGTGGATGCTTAATAATCTCACTAACACATTCATACTACAACTCCATTCTCCCATTTTCTTATGTAAAATAGTTTTTACTAAGAAAATAATTATTTCCATACTAATAATATTAGGGGTAATATTATTCATATTTCTAGTATACTAATACTAATTTTCAAGTAACAAAATTTGTATTAGTTTGAGATCGGGTCCTTGATACGCACCTTTAGGAGACGATTTTTGTTAGATCGTTACAAGAGGATTTCGGTTATTTGAAGACTCAAATAATAGGTGATTATTTAGTATAAACCTTCTAAAACCAATGTAAGGACTATCACATCTTATGATATCATCATGCATGCATAAGATCCATTTAAGTTTTATGACTAAACTTAAAGAAACAAAACTCACATAAAATATGAGTATAAAATCAGGAATTTCGGTTCCCAACAAGTGGTATCAGAGCATTACGGTTGTTGCATGCATGATCAGATTCATGTTTTATGTTAAAATCGGATTAACATATATATTTCGAATTTTCGAAATATTTTGGATTTATTATGATAAATCACAAAATAATTTTGCATGTTAAAGTTTCTGTTTCTAAAATGGTTTTAGGACATAAAAATAATTTTATGGATTTTTATTGTTCATTGTTATATTTATTTGTATTTTTTGTAGTTTAAATCGGTTTAAACAAACAATTAATGGGAAAAATGGTTAAAAATAGTTTCTGGCCGAGATTTTTTGATATGTTCTCACATGAATATTTAATATATTGTATATGATTTTTTGTAAGAAATGGAGTTAATATGCATGGATTATGAATTTTATGAGATAAATAGTCATAATATGAGCAAAAATGGGTATATAAGGTTATATTTCGAATTTAACCTTAAAATTTTTATGAGAAGTCACATGCAATATATAAAGTGCCCGTATGAATTTTCGAAATTATTGGACTTATTTTGCATGATTAATGATTTTTATAGTAAAAATCGTATTAATAGTGACTCAAATTCGACTTTAATAGTTATAGTTGGAATTTTGCCATAAAAATTTAACACAATGTCACATGCAATATTTAAAGAATGTATATAAATTTTGGGAATTTCTTCTCAAGTGATGCATGTTTTGTGATTTTAATAGTTAAAATCGGCTGAATAATGACTTATTGTGTTAAAAATAGTTAATCTTAATATTATGGCATGAAATTTTACCCATAGATGTCTTATATGATAGGAACATCAGATCTAAAAGTTGGATATCAAAAAGTTCCTGTTTTTATGATTATTAATTTTTAATGAGTTAATTAGCTAATAATCGTAATTTATGAGTCGTAAAAATAAAATTTCGAGTATGGTCTGTAATGTTTGGTCATTTTCAGATATATATATATATTTTAGGATGACTAAAATTTTATGGCAAATTATTGCAAGTTTTTATAATTTAAATCGGATTTTAAACCATAAAAACGGCTTTTATACGATTTATTTAAGAAATAAACCATAAACATTTGCAAAAGACCATTTTATTAATTTCTGAATTTTTAGAAAATTTCCAGAAAGTTTAAAATTTTTGAATTTTAAATTTTGAATTTTATTGACTCATTTGGCCATATTTTGTTTATTTTTCCCGAAAATACAAGTAATTTATGAACAATAATGCAAAATCAAGTTAAATCATGATCAAACATTAGTAGAGACTAAACATTGATTCCTAAAGTAAGTTAGGATGATTAATTTGGACATAAATTAGATTTATGTAATTTTGATGATTTTAATAGTTAAAATCGCGCATATCCGTAAAAATCGTAAACAAATATGAGATATTTGCTCCCATAAGGCGATTTGACATTAAAATTTGAGCATGTGCATACATATTTTATTATTGCATTTTATTTAATATGAATGTCATATTTTGAATGTTATTTATATAATTTGGAATTATGTAATTTTTCTTAGTATGACCTTAGTTTTAACCAATATTACCCGTAATGAAAGGGAATATTGATGCGGTTGTAAATATGTGATCTCGTATCACGGGTTTGTAATTTAAATTTTCAGTTTTACAATAGAATAGTTGTATTACTTTATTGTAATTCCGGAGATCCAAAAGACGGTGCCATGCGGAAAGGAGTTCCGACAAGACGGTGTTTTCTTGGATGGCGTGCCAATAAAGTTCAAGGGACCATGGAGTTGGTTTCCGAATTTGTAATAGTTAATTAGTTTTTACTATTACTAGGAAGGCCATACTAGGATTTTATTGCTTTATTGCTTTTACTTTTGCATTTTAATATGTTTGCATGCATAGCCAAATCGCCATAAACATGCATATTAGTTTAAATCGTTAAAAACGACCGTGTCAATTATAATTATCGAGTTCACCGATTTAATTCGCTTAAAGGAGATAGATAATAAATTGACAAGACCTCTATATTAAACAAAAACAATTGAGAATTAGCCTTACCAAATAGTAGAACCCATGAGCTTCTATTTCGTGGGGTGGTGCTAGTCCAGTGGGCAGTACGAACCCCATTACGTAGGATAAGTGGGGCGATGAGGTGGATTCAGTCCAGTGGGCGGATCACATCTCGATGCAATTGAAATTTGGTTTGTACTCAACGGAAGTGTAGAGGACCAGTGGTCAATGTGTTCCGGGCTAAGATGAATAAATAATGATTTGTCATCAACCAAGAGTTCTATGGTAGAACCGGTTTATTTTAACCCACCAAACCATATTGTTGGGTCGAAGTTCCAGTGGTTCACGATTTCGGTGGTATGGGTTTGGGTCTTGGAATCATTTATAAAATTGGATAGAGGTCATTTTATAGATGTTTTAACTTGTTAAAATATTTACAAGTTGAATCAAAATGATGAATGTTTGTTTTTCCTTAATTTGTTGTTTTATAATTGTTCATTTTTACTCCTATATAATATCATTCGATTGTAACCAATATCTCCGCTAAACATCTTATGCTATATCGACAAATAGAATCTCTTTCTCCTCACTTAAAACCGTGTCTTTGGTTATGGACAAGGTCCGTAGGAATTATTCTATTCCATAGAATTTGATAGGAAGGTCCTATGCAAACATAAGATTAACATCTTAAAATTTCTATTAAACCATTACGATTTCTTATAAAGAAACTTAAATAGAAGTGATTTTAGTCAAAATGTGTTGATTAAATCTTCTATTCATACATGGTTCTAAAGTCTTGTTGCTCAATTTAATAACTTATCGTCTAAAACTTAAGGGTTAAAAACATGACGAAGTTGATATAAATTGGTAAATTGATTTAAGAAACTCATTGTAACCAATACCACCTCACTTCATAGACATTAACTCCTATGAGGAATTAATTGAAGAAAAGGTCTTCTTCAAGTAATAATTCTTGAAGTAAGTGGGAGCTATGAGAAGACCGAATCTTTCTTAAGTAGTTAAGAAGAGAACGAGGTTGAGAGAAAATCGTGTAAGACACGAAGTTAGAAATTACTCCAAATTGTAAAGTCTAAGGATGTTGGAAGTAATATGACTCCAGCATATTTCTTAGATAATACTTATGACATTAAGTTTTCATTCTACATTGTTTGCATTTGAGTGCAAATTGATGATTCACGTTAGAAATTCCATTTTCATATGATTGAACTATGGTAAAAGAATGACAAAGACCTACTATTCTAAATGGGTATTTAGAGGAGGATGTGTTAATAACACGATCCGAGGGTTCTTGTAAATCCTATCGTCCTAACGTGAAGAAAATCGTATGACAATTTGAATGATAAACGTAAATGGAACTAAAGTAGTTGCCACTTCATCTAATATGACATTTACATGTCATATTATGCTTAACCAAGTTTTGGATTTAGAGTAATACACAAATAATAGTTATTATGTACAATTATCTCTAAATATAATTTGAGTTTTGCATAAAAGGTAAAAGTTTTACCATTACGCAATTGAAACAAATGTTGTACTCAATGTTACCATGAATTGGTTCATGGTTAGGCCATACGAAACAAGGTAATTATATTCCAAAACTAAGGTGGAAATGTCATATGTACCCTAAAACTCTAGTTGGTGCCCCAAATTTTTCCATCATTACTCGATTGAAAGTCGCATTTGAGGTTAGGAATCTCATGGGTTAGGCGAATCTTGCATTCAAAACAAGTCATTCACCCTATAAACACTTTAAGGTGTGTAGGTGAGTGAAATTTCAAATCTTGAAAGATATTTTAATTCTTCAATTGAGGAAATTAATGCGCAAGAAATTCACGTTGAGAATGTTGTGCATTGGCTCAAGAAGATGTTCTTGGAATTAGATAATGATCTAATTAAGGCTAGTAATTTACACCAAATAGATTGTGATAACGTATCACAAGTTTACTTTCGTAAGCACGTTTATAAAATGCGCGAAAAAGTAATATTGAATCATATGAGATATGATTAAATCTTTACAATTGAGTGGGAGTTACTTTCTATTCCGATTTTGTCGAGCATTTATTTTTCCGCTATGCTATAAAGTATGGGCATACAAGTCATATGAGATATGAATAGGCAAGGTGCCTAAGTTGTAGCCTATTTCGAATGACAATTTTTCCTATATGATCATGAGAACAAAAGGTTTGTGGCTCATGATGCTGTCTATAAAGAAAGGAGGATTATTTCTTTTAGACAGAGTGGGAGAAATTATTATAGAGCCACAATTTCAGTATGATGCAATAGGAAAATGTTCTTCCTAGTTGAGATAAGTGGAAATTTCATTCGAAAATTAAGTTGACGAGTGTAATGTTGTCTTCTTAGTGCAACGAACTTGTAACTTGTATAAATGCTTTATTTAGTTTCGACTCTACCTGAATCCGAAATAGCTCAGTTGATTGGTGGAAAGGGTTTCGCACGCAACAACGGATCTATATTAAAATCGGATCAAATAATGTTGTTAGATTTTAAAATCATCTACGATGAGTTTTGAAAATCACAACCATCCTAAGAAAGGATGACAAGAGTTGAATTAGATAAATTGGTGGCAAAGAGTTTTCCACACAATAACATGGCTTCGAGTTCAAATATTTTGACATGTTGGATTTTAAAAGTCATCATGTATGAGCTTTGTAAAATCACAACTATCCTAAAAGGGAAATGTCAAAAGGTTGAATTCTTTAATTTAATCATGTGATAAGCATTTTCTTGAAAGTCAAGAAGTTATGTTTATACATGAAGTTTAGTGGGAGTAAAGTTATGTCTATAGTCTTACATGAATGTGACATGTTGATCATTATAAATGATAAAGATCATTATGAATGATAAAGACTTGTAAAAGGAATAAATACATCACTAGGATATTCTATTAATGGATATTAGCGTATAAGTACATATTCTTATGTCGATAAGAATAAGGGTAAGTTCAAATGTCTTGAACTATAGAAATTGAATCCACATGCTTCCGCTGCAGGATCAATTCTTTACGCTAAGATGTATTACCATTATCAAACTTCGTATACTTGGAGTATGACGAAATGTTACAAATCGAATTTGGAGAGAAATCTCTATGTGTAGCCATATAGTTTATCAAACACTACTGAATAAGTACTAAAAGGATGAAGCTAAATGTTTGGATATTTCATTGGTTTAATGTGCAAGGAGTTGCACAATACCAGGTTCAAATCACATATGGATGGTTAGAGAACCATTTTGACTACAATCATAAAAGGAAGAAATCTGTTAGAATTATTCTATACAGTAGAACAATGAAGGTATTCAACAAATATGAGTACACTTATATCTATGAGATATAATAGAGGGAAGAGTCTCTCAGACACTGTGAAAACAGTGGGAGCTATTCTATTGTTAGAAAGCTTGTATCTAGATATGGATCAAGACACGTACTCGTAAGGTTAGCATAATGAGATTATGCATAACCAAGGGAAATTATAGTAAGGTTATGTGAAGCACTAAAGTTGTTAAGGCTTACTAACCAAAGGCCTTCTTATAGGCTTAACATGATAAATCATGTCATTTCAATTGAGTTGAGATGTAACACTATACAAGTACGAATTATATATTATGTAGTAATTGATATGGCATCAATTTTACATATGTGATAATGCATTCATCATTTGAGTTATTTATAACTCACCCCAGGTCATGTCATATTCAAATGGGATGGTAAGACCATATTGAACCCCATTAAAGTGAATTGAATTATCATGACCTCGCCCCTAGTTGCTTAAGTGAGGTGACGTCTCAATGCAACCGGATGTGTGATGCGATTGATGGCGAGTTCAATTGCCATAGAGTCATACGGGATGACTAATAGATCACCTAGGCATAGACATGTTAAGACACATTTGCCGGGCTAATGACCGTTGATAGAGCTCTGGCGTACTCTTATTAAAAGACTGCCTGGTCGTGGCGGGAACATCTATCGTGTTTCACATGAGTCAGTTCTTGGACTAATGACTGTTCTCTGAGGTGGCATAGTTTCAGATTAACTTTGATTTATGTCCTAACACCTTCGTAACTGGGGTTTATAAGGATATATTTTGGGTTATGATGGACTATGGCCAGCCGGAAGGAATAGGTCGATTGGGAATTGTCCACCCCTTGTCAGGGTTGAGAAATATCTCTAGGCCACTCGAGGAGAATAATAACTAGAAATGCGTGGCCACGCTCGGAAGGTATCTATGGTAGATAATTCCGGTCAGTAGTTATAACTCCAGATCGAGATAAACCACTCTAGATTTCAATCAATTGTCGGCACGACCTGAGAGGACGCCATGCATTGAGTGGGAGATAGTAATAGGGCAAGAGAATTGGTGACACACACTTGTCTCGGACTAGTGGGAGATTGTTGGAGGAAGTGTCCTCGACAATAGTGTGTTGACGTAATTAAAACTCATTTGAATGAAACACAACTGGGAGTGTTACTCTTTTAAAGTCGACTGATCAACATTTACCGATAATGATTGGTTGTCTAGAGTTTGACATTATCGTCATATGATGGTGGTGATCAGTTGATCCCTTAAGGTCATATCTGTAGGGAATTCCGTCTCAATGGAATAATTAATTAATTAATATTGTATTGGATACAAATTAATTAATAACTAGAAATTTTGGAAATAATTTTATATGACGAATATTTTATAATGGGATTATAATAATAATAGTCAAAGTAATAAAATCGTTTTATTACTCGGTTTTTATTTATTCGTTTGGGAAACGATTAAATTGAGAATGAACACGGTTGATCATAAAATTACAAAGAGTTGTAATTAAAATTATGATATTACATTTTATACAATAATAATTTCGAAATATTGGAATTATTATTTAAATGTAATAAATTTGTAAATTATGAATTTTAATAGTTAAAATTGCACAATTAACAAATTGGGTCATGTGTTATGCAACATGTGTGACATATTACAAATTAACACAATTGACAAAGATAAAATGGGGTCAATATTAACCCCATTTCAGCCGTGTAGTATAGAGGTGGTATTGAGGTTGTGTGTGCATTGTGATTGAGTGTGTAAGTGTTCAAAGGTGTGTAAGATGTGTAAGGAACATGTAAGGCATCTTTGTTCCTTTTGGCATTGTGTAAGAGGCCATGCATAGGCTCTTCTTTGCTTCTTTGGCCAGCCATAAATGCTTGCACAAGCAAGCTTATGTGCTTATATAAACACACTCACTACACACTCATTACATGCTAGTTTTTTGGCTAAGTGATTGTTGTTGGTGGATGCTTAATAATCTCACTAACACATTCATACTACAACTCCATTCTCCCATTTTCTTATGTAAAATAGTTTTTACTAAGAAAATAATTATTTCCATACTAATAATATTAGGGGTAATATTATTCATATTTCTAGTATACTAATACTAATTTTCAAGTAACAAAATTTGTATTAGTTTGAGATCGGGTCCTTGATACGCACCTTTAGGAGACGATTTTTGTTAGATCGTTACAAGAGGATTTCGGTTATTTGAAGACTCAAATAATAGGTGATTATTTAGTATAAACCTTCTAAAACCAATGTAAGGACTATCACATCTTATGATATCATCATGCATGCATAAGATCCATTTAAGTTTTATGACTAAACTTAAAGAAACAAAACTCACATAAAATATGAGTATAAAATCAGGAATTTCGGTTCCCACCAATCTTAAATCCGTCTCCCAACTCTCTTCAACTGCTGCCCTTTGCTTTATTTTTGCTAAGGATTCTTGTCTTATTCAGGTCCCTTCTACGAAGACGACGATTGGAGTAGGTGAGTTGCGGGATGGTCTTTATTGGATTTGTGCGGGTGCTCGGGAATCAGTGGTGAATTCTGTGCGTACGGGCTCTGCTTCTCTATGGCATCAACGATTGGGTCATCCGTCGAATAAAGCTTTTAAAGCTATTTCTTTTGCTCGTAGTCTAAATTTTGGTAAAATTTCTGTTTGTGAGACTTGTCATTTTGCCAAACAGCATCGTCACAGTTTTTCTTTAAATCCTAAACACGCTTCTGAAATGTTTGAATTGATTCATTGTGATCTTTGGGGACCGTATCGTATTGTTTCTTCTTGTGGTGCGAAATATTTTCTCACCATTGTCGATGATTTTTCTAGAGCGACCTGGGTATATTTGTTGGTTGATAAGACTGAAGTTACGGAAATGTTCATGAATTTTTTAGCCATGGTTACTACCCAATTTTCTAAGACCGTTAAATCCGTTCAGAGCGATAATGGGAATGAATTTCATTGCATGGCTGGTTATTTTTTTAAACATGGGATTCATTTTCAAACCTCCTGTGTTGGGACGCCTCAACAAAATGGGCGCGTTGAGCGTAAGCACCGGCATATTTTAAATGTGGGTCGGGCTTTACTCTTTCAGGCTAATTTACCTAAGTCGTTTTGGGGGGAGAACATTCTTGCTGCCGCTCACTTAATAAACCGTACCCCTTCTCCTCTTCTTGATAACAAAACTCCTTATGAGTGTCTCTATGGTACTCCTCCCTTGTATACCAACTTGCGTGTGTTTGGGTGTCTTTGTTTTGCCTTTAATCAATACACACGCGGGGATAAGTTTGAGAAACGCGGCCGAAAGTGTCTTTTTGTTGGTTACCCACATACTAAAAAAGGTTGGAAGCTCTATGATATTGATACCGGTACTTATTTTGTCTCACGGGATGTCGTTTTTCATGAGGATATTTTTCCTTATGCTGATTCCGGGGTCTCTTCCTCTCCTGAAACTGACCACTTTGACACTCCTTTTAATGGCTCCTTTGATTCTTCTGTTCCGGGTCTGGTCTCTCCTCCTCACGGGGGGGCTGCGGATCCTGCTGTACCCGTTACCTCTGATCAGGGTACAGTACAGGGGGGGGCTCTCGGGTACGGTACAGGGGGGCTCTCGGGTGAGTCTGACCCGAATATGGCTGGCGGTCTGGAGCAAGGGGGGGCCACGGGTAATGTCCCTGATGATGACACGGGTATAAATGACATGGGTCGGGGTAGAAGGCAAAAATTTCCCAACTCCCGTCTGCGTGGTTAAGTTCTTGGCACCGCACAAAATCCCCATACATCGCGCTCACCAAGTCCGGATTCGTCGTCTTCAGGTACTCCTTATTCCTTAGCAAATTACATTGATTCTCATTCTTTCTCGTCGAAGCACAGAAATTTCCTTGCAGCTATTACTGATAATTCAGAGCCGCCTTCGTTTAAGGAAGCCATCCGGGATGAGAAATGGTGTGTTGCCATGCGTGAAGAAATTGAAGCTCTTGAACGAAATGACACATGGGAGCTTACATCTCTTCCCGCTGACAAAAAGGCCCTTGGATGTCGTTGGGTGTTTAAAATTAAATATCATTCTGATGGGTCTATTGAGCGATATAAAGCTCGTCTAGTTGTTTTTGGTAATCATCAGGTTGAAGGTTTGGACTATGGTGAAACTTTTGCGCCGGTTGTTAAAATGGTTACTATTCGTGCTTTTCTTTCTATTACTGCAGTTAATAACTGGGAATTGCATCAGATGGATGTTCACAATGCATTCTTGCATGGTGACTTGGATGAGGAAGTATACATGCGTCTTCCTCCTGGTTTCAGTCGTGATCGTGAGGGTATAGTCTGTCGGTTGAAAAAGTCCTTATATGGTCTAAAACAGGCCCCTCGTTGCTGGTTCGCCAAATTGGCCGCGGCTCTTCGTCATTATGGGTTCCAACAATCCTATTCAGATTATTCCTTATTTTCTTTCTCGCAAAATGAGGTACGATTATTTGTTTTGGTCTATGTTGATGACCTCGTTATTGCGGGAAATTATGCTTCCGCCATCTCTGTTTTTAAGGCATATTTGGGAAATTGTTTTCATATGAAGGACTTGGGTTCCCTCAAGTATTTTCTTGGCCTAGAAGTGGCTCGCAGTGCCCGGGGTATTTATTTGAGTCAACGTAAATATGCTTTGGATATTATCTCTGAGACAGGTTTACTAGGTGCTCAACCGGCTGCTACACCTTTGGAGCAAAATCATCAGCTGGGTTTAGCAAATGGCCCGGTTTTGGATGACATTGAGTCCTATCGTCGTCTTGTTGGCCGGCTTGTTTATCTTGCCGTTACTCGACCAGACTTATCTTATTTTGTTCACATTCTTTCTCGCTTTCTTAAGGAACCTCGCCAAGAGCACTATGCGGCCGCCTTGCGTGTAGTCCGGTACTTGAAAGGGAGCCCCGGCCAAGGTATTTTACTGCGCTCTGATAGTGATTTTTCTCTCTCCGGGTGGTGTGACTCAGACTATGCCGGTTGTCCTTTGTCTCGTAAGTCCACTACTGGGTGGTTTGTTTTTCTTGGGGGTTCTCCTATTTCTTGGAAAACGAAAAAACAGACCACTGTGTCTTTATCATCAGCTGAAGCTGAATATCGGGCTATGGCAGCTGTTGTTTGTGAATTAAAATGGATGAAGGGTTTGTTGTCCTTTTTGGAGGTCTCGTTCCCTTTACCTATGAAACTCTTTTGTGATAGTCAATCTGCCATTTATTTGGCTCAGAATCCCGTTTTTCATGAACGGACGAAACATATTGAGATCGACTGTCACTTTGTTCGCGATGCGATTACGGAAGGACTAATTTCCCATGTTCATGTCTCGACGACTGAGCAACTTGCTGATCTTTTCACAAAAGCCTTGGGAGCACCACAGTTTACGTATCTTCTCTCCAAGCTGGGCACTCTTGATCTCCATGCTCCAGCTTGAGGGGGGTGTTAGACTAGCTAGGCTTTTACTCCCTCCTATTCCATATTTTCTTCCCTATTTCCTAAAACGGATTATTCAGGTTTTCTTCCCCTTTCCTATTTTGGAAACATTTATTCTTATTTTATTCATTTCTCTCCCCTATTACCAAACCCCACCAACTCTTTTTACTCCTATTTTAATACTTTTCTAATGTTTGTGGCCCACAAATTCTTATTTAATTCCTAATTATTCATCCCTCTCTCCTATCACCAAACCCCACCCAATTTTTTATACTTATTTTATTCCTCACTTAATCCTCGTGCCCAACCCAAAGGGGAACAAAATATGGAATAAGAGGGAGTATCATTTATGTTATATTATGGCCCAATTAGCCCATATTGTATTCCTATTTAAGCATCTGTTTTGCTCAATAATATTCACAACTTCCGATTCATTATCTCTTAACAAAAGGAGTTAAACGTTATTACGTTACATTTCTACTGATTTACTTTTTTTTTTTCATTATTGTTACTACATCCGCTTTAGTTAATAATTTACGTAGATAGAATGGAATAATGAAGAATCCGATTTAGTAGTATTTTTTAATTTATTTGATGTTTGTCTTTTCGTTGTCCTAATGGATCTCCAAAAATCATGGATAAGTTTTGTACTGAAGTGTATTTATACACCAACCCTTAAACCGTCTTGATGCATAAATACGTAACATAACCTTTCTTTTTGAGGTCTTTAATTACTTTTCTTTACACGTTACACCCGCCGATTAGGGATGACAATGAGTGAAATATGGATGAGTGAAGCCATATTCTTATCCATATCCATTTAATTTGTGGTTATCTATATCCCACCCTTATCCGTTTAATATTTTTTTCAACCATCCATATCCATATCAATCGGGGGAAGCGGACACCCGTTCGATATTTTCACGCTCATAAATTTAAAGACGATATATAAAAACTATACACCTAAAACGATAAAATTTAAAGCATACATTACTAAACAATTCCGAATTACATAGTTTTTTTAGAAAATTGAACATAAATTTTAATCCTATTCACTAGACTTACAATTTTACAACTTACAACTGCGAAACTAATTTGCACAAGCTTTACACGCCTTTAAACAAAAAGTGCAACAAAAAATTAGCGAGTAGATTCTAACTTTATTTTTAAAAAAATTACAAATTGAAAGTATTTTTTTAATAAAAATAATTATTAATATTTTTTAGAAAAATGGTACATATTAATTTAGGATATCCACCGTGTGATTAAACGGGTGATGAACTATGATACATACCCCACCCTAAATTCACCCATATCCATATCGCACCCTAAATTTTAAATAAAATCATCATCCATATCCCACCCATTTAATTTCGGGTGGATGAATATTCACCGGATCAGGGTGAGACTGCCATCCCTACCGCCGATATGATATTCAACAAAAGAATGTACAAATATACAAAGAAAGAATCTTATTTATAATTTTCTTTTAGGTTTAGTTAAATAGTACAGTACACGTTAAAATGACCCGATCTTATAATAGTAACATTAATAAGGCTCTATTTGGTAAACAACGGATTAATTTCAGTATAAGCAAATTGTAACAGCCAATTATAAATGACAAATTTAAACAGAAACTTTGAGTAGCATCTTATAAATTTATAATGAGTAGAATTAATTTGACTGTTTGGTAACTAACCGATACAATTAGTAGATTGTTAGTTTTCTTTGTAAATTGTAGTTTAATTTCCTAATTTAGAATATGTTAACCAATATACTGGGGTAAGCAGTATATTGTAAAACAACGCCCCAAATATATTGTTTCGATATACTGTTTACCAAACACTCAACTTATCATATTGACTGGTCAAACTTACCATAACCTTTAAATATGTTAAAAATGGATCAATATACCGTTTAGCAAATATGACCTATGTTAATCAAGTAAAAAACGAGAATATATACCATATATATAGAAATGAAAGAATCTTATTTACAATTTATTTATATAGATTGAATCAAAAACCAAAAAAAAGAAGGCAAAGATGCAGGAGAACAGATACCAAATCGAACCTAACTTTTATCCCTCGTCCAAATCAAACGCTGCGTTGTTAATACTTCGTATTACGTAAAATGGTCGGCTTGTGATTTACGTGAAGTTAAGAAAGACGAATTTTATGAGGACAATAATACTGACCTCAGAACCCCAATTATGTACCAGCTGTCGTGCTATTTCATTTATTTTGAAGTCGGTCCATAATCAATTAATCATATTAATTTCTATTTCTACAAATTTAAAATTGGATATCATGATATGTGGTGCTTAAATTATGGAGCGGAATTATACAGATAGAGGATACTTGACTGTCTCTCATCCTACCACATGCTTGGTTATTCACCTATTGATTTGATTTTCCTTTTTGATTCAGTGTATTCATGTTATACAAATTCTCAGCCAAGACGGTTAGACGGAGATATCCGTCGTAAGCTAAAGACGGGTAAAGTAATAGCAAAGCGATTATATAAGCCAAAAATATAATGTTACTTCTTAGGCAATTTCCTTTTGTCTTATCTAGCAATTTGAGTATTAATTGACCCGTCTTCCGCTTGTGACGAATCAATAAGTCTCCCTTGTGACGGGTTATCCATCACAAGCTTGTGACGGGTTATCCGTCACAAGCTTGGTCGAATAACACCCACATGGGTAGATAAAACAAAAGTAAATGTGCATAGATAATCAAAAAGGTTTGTCCTTATCTTCCCAAATGGATTTTATTTGACCCGTCGCAAACTTATGACGGATACTACCCGTCACAAATGAGAATTTGTGGTGACTGATATGTCCATCTTCAAACTTACTATTCATGTTATTACTTAAAAGTTAGCTCAAATGATAAGAACCTTCTCAATCCAACTGCGAAATTAGAGATTTGATTCTTCCCTTTCTATTTTAAGAATAATTTGATCATTCGCAGTCATCGAGAGTATCACCGTTATCGATAAATCATCTTTTATAACCGGCAATAGCCAATAACGAGTTGTACATATAAGTAACACAAATTTTCATGGGAGACAATCATTATCTCTCACAAGCTGAAAACGGATAGTCTCTCTCACAAATAAGTGACAATATTCATAGGTGTTCCATACTCTCCCCACTTACACTCCCATTTACCCTATCCTTTTTATGAGAGGAAAATATATGTTTTCAATCTTGTGACGGATATATCCGGCACAAGCAAAACACTTTGTAAAAAAGGATAGGGTAAATTTACAATTATATCCTTTTAATTATGAAGAATGGAAGAGAATGTCATTTTGACAAGTGAAGTGTTGTTAAGTTAGAAGCAATATTGATAGTTCACTCGTTTACCATCCTAACAAAAATAAGACCATTAATTTGGAATAAAATTTGCAAAAAAACAATTAAATGGTTGGAGGTGGTTCATGAATAACCGTTAAATTCATGGATGAATATACTCCTTGATTAGCGAGCCAATCATTGTTCTCGTATCCGTTGGCTTCCCTACAATATCTTGACAACCCAATTCGCGTTCTTAATAAGATTTTTACTTTTACTTTATTTCTCCCTTACAAAATAAAATAAATGTAAACATCTCACTGAGATAGAGAAAATAGGATTCAAATCCGTGTTGATTTGGTTTAATAATTGTGAACCAAAATAGGGGTTCAATTGTGGTCCTAATCTTCTAGTAATGGTGTAGATCAAGTTTGAAAGTTTCCTAATCACACTTCAATTTTCATAAACTCAATTTGGAAATCTCTACAACCTCCTTTTCAATTCAAACCATAAATCTATTTCACATTGTTTTATTAATTGTGATTGCAAACTATCCACGGAGCCGAAAACATTAGCCCACCGTAGCTCTTATTGATCCTAACCACGAACTGAGCCAAGGAGCCGAGTAACGTGCCAACGCTACTCATATATTGCTAGACGTAGCTTATACAGTGATACTCGTAATGAATCAACATTAGAAACAGCCAAGACAACATTAAAAAGGAGAATACGGAGTGTACGCTCGCCTGACGCTAACAAGACTACCTTAAGTAATCTTTAAGTCACTATCATCTTTAATCAATTGAAACCACAATATCTCAATTCTCAACCCTTCTAGTATAAACTATAAAGCCACCTAAATGACATGTCTTCCACCAAATTGCTCTTTTTTTTTTTGAATTTAATAGCTCTACTATCATCCTAAGACTTTTCAAGTTTCAATTTATTTTTGAATTCTTGCTCCCCAAGACACTTTTTCATAGAGATATATAATCAGGGTCAATAATACGATAATTAGCAGTCGTTTTCATGCAGCAAACAGCAAGCTCCACCGCGTAGTAATTCAATGTTCTCATGAATTGAATCAGGAGCTTAAAGCATTTCAAAGTATCTTGTTTGTGACGGACATTATTTCTCACAATAAAGCAAGTGGGAGGACAAGTGCAGCTTGTGACGCTAAGTCTTGAAGGCCTAAGAGTTGGATTAAGTCAAAGGCAATCACACAAAGCCACAAGGGCATCATACAATCCATGGGAGTGAAGGCCAATGGGCACAGTACTTGATCGGTCCTTATTATATGTCATTCTCATACACCGAGACACATTCTTACCTACTCGTCTGGCGACTAGCTGATAAAATCACTCTCTTTTGGACATAACTTCACATTTGAATCCCTCAAGCATTAAGTTGCCTTATGAGCTCAACTTATTGCAAACAATACATCCCGATACTCCCTTAATCCTTGAATCTAAACATACTTGTTACAGATACCCAAGTTGTTGGGACGAGAACTTACCGCACTACTCTAGTTCTTCAGTTCTTGATGCATATTTGTTGAACTCAGACAGGGGCAGACACTCGAGAATCCACTGCATTCAGCACTTGGTCCCCCATCTCCTTGCACCCGACTAATTTCTGAAATTAAAATTATCCAAATTCGGTTAGAACGTAGAGGTGTGAAGTTAAGAACTCAAGATTCAGATATCGTTATAGTCAGATACCTATGTGGAGGGGAGCAAATGTTATTCAGAATGAGTATGGAAAAGCACCATTACAGACAACTTGCGTGATTTCTACACCCTTAAAATTTTAACGATATAAGAAACATAAACAAGCATAGAGAATGGGAATTCTAGCACATACATTTCCGGCAGAGAATATGTCACCAGTTCGAAAACCCTTATCAAGTGTCTCCATTACAGCAGCCTCAATAATATCTGCAGCTTTATTTTCACCAAGACCATACCTCAGAAGCATTGCAGCACTTAGGATCGTTGCCAGAGGGTTTGCTTTGTCCTTCATTTATAGACAACATAACTCTCATTAGTTTCCTTTTTATATTAACTGCATTTAGTAGGATGATTAAGATTAAGTTTCCTGTAGAACTAACCTGTCCAGCTATATCAGGAGCAGACCCATGTATCGGTTCAAACAGACCAGGTCCCTGCATAATGCACAAAATTACCATGTGTGTTCTGTTCATAATATCTAATTGTTCAGATTCATGAAAAAACAAAGAAAATATAGTAAATGATAATTTCAAGCAATAAAAGCTCAGAAATAATTAGGCAGTATCAAGTAACATCTCCATACCGATTGACCAATGCTTGCAGAAGGAAGCAATCCAATACTTCCACTGATCATTGACGCCTCATCAGATAAGATATCTCCGAATATATTGTTGGTTAAAATAGTGTCAAACTGTAAGGTGAATCATCAATATATAAGTCTCCAATCACAACAATAAAATAAAATTGGGATGAATAGTTCACAAGGCAGAAAATATTGTAAGAAACAATAATGCTGAGCAATAGAGGTCAACGAAGACCTGTCTTGGATCGCGAACGAGTTGCATGGCAGCATTGTCGATATACATATGTGAGAGCTCAACATCTGGATAGTCTGCTGCCATTGCAGTTACCCTCTTCCTCCAAAGCATAGAAGCCTGACAGAATTTGGAAGAGTTAACGGAAAGTATTTGTATTGTGTGCGGGACATAATCCAAATTATGATTGGTAAGATAATACTTAGTTGATACAAATTCAGTTACATTCACCAAGAAGTTGTGTTGAATATATCTCCAAGCTCATACAAGTTTCATTTGAGATTCCCCTTAATCGATAAAAGAAGAAGAAACCCATA
The DNA here is from genome assembly GCA_029255685.2 of Silene conica. Taxonomy (NCBI): domain Eukaryota; kingdom Viridiplantae; phylum Streptophyta; class Magnoliopsida; order Caryophyllales; family Caryophyllaceae; genus Silene; species Silene conica. The sequence continues at coordinate 75,649,945 of CM055311.2, forward strand.
AATCGAGGAGATGCTCCACTTATAGCCAATTGGTTTTACGAGGAAACTTCAATTGAGCTTAGAAAGTAGACTCCAGCTTCCTTTGGGAGTGGTCCATGCCTATTTAAGAGCCGAGGACTTGGGGGAGGTCATAGAAAAAGTTTTTTAAGTTATAATTTATATCATAGTACTTTACAGTTTACAACTTTCATTGGCTTTGTCAACAGATCAACACTCTTCTTAAGTAGTGTTTACCACACTACATGGCAGTTTACATTGGATTTTTAGATGCGGTAGATGCACAAACCTCGAGAACATTGGCTTTGTCAACAGAACAAAGCTTCCCACGCCTCTTTCTAGCAGTCTCGAAAGCAACACGAGCAATACGGTCAATCTGCCAATAGAAGGTCGATAAAATGTAAAGTGGCTTGAGGCCTGGCCAAAATGCACGGCAGAAATGCATTTTTAGTTATGTCACCAAGAAACTGTTTACTGTAGAATGATAGAAGTCATAGAACATATGATATGCACGGTAAATTCACAAAAAAAGTTCCATGATTTTAACTAAAATGAAGTGTTCAAGTGTCGTGTCGTATCAGAAGATTCAAGTGTCAGACGTGACACAACCCACTTGAACTCTTCAAGTAGCATAGAAAGAAGCACAAACCCTTTCCCGGACAGTGGAAGTTCTATCGTCATCATTTCCCGAATTTTAGCACTCACTCACTAGTCACTCCCCTTTCCTCTCATTTATCTTTATCGACATTTTTCGGACATGAATGGAGAGAAACTTGGTCTTATTTCCACAGAAATTATGTATAAGTGAGGACTATCCCTCTAATGACTAAAAAATCTGAAATAAGAAAGTGATGGTGCAAATTGAGTAATTACCTGTGAAGCAGAATAGACCTCAGTGTTGAAACCGATTTCCTCTCCCTTGTCATTTACACCGAAACCTCTAGGCTCTCCAAAATAGATACCTATGATTATGAAGACAAACGTTTTAGAAAGAGCAGGGTTTCCTACTACATAAAAGGGCGAAATCTTTACATGTTTTACAAGATAATTGAACCAGAACTCACCGGAAGTGAGTTCCCTCACCACCATCAGGTCAACACCTTCTGCTACTTCTCTCTTTAGTGTTGTACAGTCTATCAACTGCAAAGGCGCATGGACCATGATACATAAGAAAACTCAAGGGTACACTATGAATTTCAGCCGATCGGGATAACATAATCGTAAGATTGTGTTTGAAATTGTCCAGCTACATACTAGTGGTGCTAAAGTGTCAAAAACATGACCGGAAGGGAACACCTGGACACAAGCTACCTTGTTTTGAAAATTTAATTAATGGTAAAAGAAAAATAGATGTCTGAGCCTCCCAATATAAACATTTAAGCCACTTCATTCCACCCAACAGGGAATCGATTTAAAATTTCAAGGCAGTGCGATATTTAGATGGCAGCAACAATCTTAGAAACAGGCCAGTATCTTATTTTTTCGGAAAAATTAATGTTCATAACCCATGCCGGTGATGTTTTACTGTTTTATGTTCAGAAGTCAACATTTTAAATGTTATAAATTCATTACGAAGTAGTCTATATTGGCTACTTTGTTCAAGCTATGTAAACTTTTGCAGTTTTACAAGAAACTGAAAGCAATTGAGGAAAACTTCGGCTTTAAAAAGTACGGAAACAATGTAGTCATGACATAATGACATTGTCTGAGAAGTTCAAGTTTCTTATGACCTATAAGCAAGTCTATTGCTTCTACAAGACTCTCAAGTCCGAAGGTGCCATCATCACTAGTTAAATAAGGAGTACTACTCAATATAAATTACAATGGACATCTTTGAAGATAAACACAGTTGTTTTCCAGACTTGAGCTGCAGCAAAACAGACTCTTGAGCTACACGTCTATGCTTTAAAAGTTCCCAAGTATCGATACCTTAAGCAACTACCAACACATATGGCAACAGTTCCCTATTTCTTTCTAATTCACGAAAATCAAGTCATAGAAGAAAGAAGAATCAAGGGCTGGAAGATAACCTGAGGTAAAACTGTAGCAGGTCTTAAATTTGCAAACACGTCAAGACCTGATCGCAGCTGAAGCAAACCGGTCTCCGGCTTTAGTTTCTTCTCAAGTTTATCCCATTTATACCTAGACTTCACTGAATCCAAGTTAGAGCCCTACAATTAAACACAAAAGGTTGCAAAACTAAATAATAAACCAGGCAACAGAGTTTACCCTCCTATTGCTCCTAAAAGAATTGCGTCTGATTGCTTTGCCACTGACAGGGTCTCTTCTGGCAATGGCACTCCCGTAAGATCAATAGCAGAGCCACCAACTGGCATCTCCTGATATTTCACCTCGATCCCTAGTTTCGTCAAAACAAAATACTCGCTCATATGACCGGATTTTACCAGAATTTTTCATCAACGATGCAAACCACCAATTGTCCCATGAAGCTAAAGTCAATGATTCAGAAACCATCTCATTCTGTCAACTCATTCATTTGTTCATAACAACTAGAATACAGAACAAAAATGTCAGCTTTCGTGTTAACTGTCAAACTAACTCAGAGTCTGAAGCTTAATGCATTCTCAAGTTCTTCGCCGAAAGATTGGCAAAACTATGACAATCATCCCAAGTAAGTTGACAATCAATCTATAGGCTGATGTCAAGAACAAAGAATTCTTCCAACCAAAATTGAAAAAGTATTCAACTTTTCATTTCAATTACATTGCAGAGACACAAAGCTATCAACTTTTAAATTCTAATATCAAGCACGGCGAATCACTTGCGACGGGATTATCCATCACAAGTTTGTGACGGGTCAAAAGCAGTTTGCTACCCCCAATGCACTGTGCTTTTGTCTTATCTACCCACAATGTATAATATTTGAAGCTTGCAACAAATAAGAATTTGTGATCAAGCATAACATCCAATTGCAATGATAAAGTTCATATTAACATCAATCCTAAAATCACAAAGTTATCAACTTTTAAATTCTACTCCCTCCGTTCAAGCCAATTTCATAAGTTCGAATAAAATACACCTCACATATATTGAACAAACGTATGTAACTGGGTTGACCGATGATCGTACATTTCAGCAAAAGGTATCAACAAAACCCACGAAATTGTAATCTTTAACCTGATTTATCACAACCAAAACCATACATACACCAATGTAGCAAATTATAAGCTAAAACCCACAAAATTAAACCAAAATTAACCTAAAAAAAACTCCATTAAATCAAATTAAAAGAAGAAACCTTCAAGAGAAGCAGCAAGATGAAGAACATCTTTAGCAATAGAGATGATTTCAGGACCAATGCCATCTCCAGGAAGAAGAGTGATGTTGTAGCTTCTTTTTGCGGGAGTTGCAGCAGCTGAACACCTCACTGTTGTAAACTTTGATCGATTTGTAATTGCATTATTAATATTAGAATTCGAAGTAGGGAATAACTTAAAGCAAGGTAGTAGATTAGTTTGAGATTTTAATGGAGTGATTAAGTTTAGTTGAGCCGCCATTTTTGTACTAGAGAATACAAGAGGGGAATGCTATTTGGTAATGTACTTGATGGGAAAACCTCAATTTGATGGGATCTTGTTTGAAGAGAATATAAGGGTGTCTCCGTTCCAATCGATTCTATACCTTTTACCTTTTGTCGTTACAATTAATTCTATACATTTCACTTTTTTGGTACAATTTATAAGTCGATTGAATTTTCGACACAATTTTTAATATATACTCCCTCCATTCCAATCAATTCTATACATTTCACTTTTTTGGCACTATTCATAAGTCGAGTGAATTTTCGACACAACTTCTAATATATAACATAAAAGATAGTCATGTGAGATCTTGTTTAAACTGTCTTATCGAGTACATTGTGAATATCAAAGTTTTATAATTTTTAACGATATATAACAAAAGATATTAGCAAAGAAAACGAGTATTGACAAAGGTGAATAAAGCAAATGTATAGAATTGATTGGAATGAAGGTAGTTACACTATATTATTAATTTTTCACTCAATTACACTAAAAAAATGTCAATTGGTTGAGGTAATTCGCATGTTACAGTCTCGGTTTTCCGAACTAATGAAATTAAAACCTGTAAGGCCCTGTTCTTTCTGGCTTTTTAGAGCTGAACTGAATTGGGCTGAACTGAATCGAGCTGAGCTGGATTGAATTGAACTGAATTTAATCGAGCTGAACTGAACTGGGCTGAATGAAGCTGAAATTAATAGAAATAACTTAAGTTTAATTAAAGTGTACTAACTAATAATAATAATAATAATAATAATAATAATAATCTTTTGGGTCGGCTCATCTCCGTTTTGATGCTGCGCTTCGTTCTAGCTTGGAGCGTATTGTCACTGCGTCTGGGCCTGGGTTTGGGGAGTGGCAGTGGCGCCTTGCTACTTTCCCTTTTCATTTAGGCGGACTTGGTGTTTATGCAGCGGGGGATGTGCTACATTATGCGTTCTTGGCTTCCCGTTTGCAGTCTGCTGAATTGCAGGCTAGGCTCCTACGGCCTTCCAATATCATTGACCCTGGCCCTTCTTTCACTGATGCCTTGCGGGTGTTCTCGGAGACGACTGGTTCTGATTTTCTTGGTAACCCTAGTGAAATTGCTGCCCCTAAACTTATGAAGAAATTGGCAGATATTTATTTCTCGACGGTTGCTGCTTCTTCGGAGTCGGTTTTCTCCTTGTCCCCTCGTCAGATTGCTTTGTGGAAATCTCAGCATGGGGCTCACTCTTCTGATTGGTTGAGAGCAGTTCCTATCTCTGGGTTGGGTCAGAATATGAACAGGAGGACCTACCGTTGTGTGCTTGGGTATAGGCTAGGTGTTCCACTCTTCTTGGTACCTGGGCCTTGCTCTGCTTGCTCTCGGTTTTTTGTTGAGGATGTTTTTGGAGATCACGCTGTCTCTTGTGCTGGTACTGTTGGGATTAAGCATCGTCATAACCTTGTCAGGGATACTCTTTTAGACATCTGCTATAGGTCTGGGATTTCGGCGGGTAAGGAGGTTGACATTGGTTTGGTCGATGGGCATGGCGGCACTCTTCGCCCTGCGGATTTGCTTCTTTATTCGTGGGACAGGGGGCGTGATGTGTGTATTGATTTGACTGGGTCCTCCCCTCTGACTCAGACTGGGATGACCGATTTTATACCTGGTCGGGTTGTTGCTGATGCTGCTCAGCGCAAGTGTGCTAAGTACAGGGATCGCTGTGAGGCTGCAGGTTATGGTTTCCTTCCTTTCTCTTTTTCTTCGCTTGGGGAGTTGGGTTCGGATGCTGTTACCTTGCTGAAGCGGATTCAACAATACTCGGTATCTCAGGATGCAGGGGCGCGGATGGCTGCGTACATTTTTACTAGGCTTAACTTTGCTGTAGCTAAGGGGGTGGGAGCTCAGATTGTATCTCGGCTGCCCACCAATTTTATGTAAACTCTTATTTTGTTTTTTTATATGATAGCTGCGCGCATCCTTCCCTAAAAAATAATAATAATAATAATAATAATAATATAAAAAAAATGTTTGATTAATACAAATTTGCGATTTTTTAAAAAACAATTATATTAAATAAATATTAATTTTTAGGTTTTTTTTTTGTAGTCAACTCTAATGAACTTTGTTTTTTTACTTTTCTTGTGTTTTAAAATTAACAAAAGCAACATTTGAATATTATACGTCTAAACATTAATTATTTTTTATTATCTAAACATTTTACGTCTAAAGATTAATTATCTTTATATATAAACATTTGTAGGTAAATATTATTTGGTGGATTCGGGATACCCGAATACACTTAGGTATTTGTCTCATATTAGTCATCCAAATGTGAGAAACCATGTGCCTGAATATAAGCATGCACCTCCTAGCGGAATATTTGAACATTTTAATTATTGACATTCATCTTTGAGGATGACGGTTGAAATGACGTTTGGTGAGCTGAAGAGAAGGTGGAAGGTGTTAAAAAACACGCCACAAATGACAATGAAATATCAAATGTCAATTATATATCGTATCCGCTTTTACACTTCATAATTTCATTCGGATGCATAAACTTGGTATTCCAGTTATACAACATCAAAGTATTCAAGGAAGAACAAATTCAAACATGGATAATAAAGAACGGAAGAAATTCATGGACAAAGTTCGAAAAGAAATTGCAAAAAAAATAGGGTGTGATATTGGTGTCCATAATGACCTCGAAAATGAAACACATCAAGATGATACGGAATTCAATAACGAAGCAACATATATGATGTCTTTGTTAATGATATCTATATTTTTAAGATTATGAATTTCGATTATGTTAACAAATATTATTATTCTAGTACTACTACTACTACTACTACTACTACTACTACTATACTAGTAGTACTACTACTGCTATTACTACTACTACTATACTGCTACTACTACTACTGCTACTTCTACTGCTACTGCTAGCTACTGCTATAAACAATAAAAATATATATACTACTAATTATAAACAATAAAAATATATATAAAATAATAATAATAAAAATAATAATAAGAAAAATAAATAATAAAAACAACAACAAAAACAACAATAATAATCATACTACTACTACTACTACTACTAATTATAAACAATAAAAATATATATAAAATATTAATAATAATAAAATAAGAAGAATAAATAATAAAAACAACAACAAAAACAACAATAATAATCATAATCATAATTATTAATTAATAATAATAAATAGAATAATAAATAAATAGAATAATAATAATAATAATAATAATAATAATAATAATAATAAAAACAATAATAATAATGATAATAATAATAATAATAATAATAATAATAATAATAATAATAATAATAATAATAATAATAATAATAATAATGTGGGATATACTTAATAAACTCGAGCTGAACTGAACTGAAATGAACTAAATGAAGTTGAGTTAAGCTGAGCTGAACTGAAGTGAACTGAACTCAACTGAACTGAACTGAATGAAGTTGGACTGAACTGAATTGAGCTGAACTGAACTGAACTGAACTGAACTGAACTGAACTGAATAAAGCTGAGCTGAACTGAAACGAGCTGAAAATAAGTCAGAAAAAACAGGGTCTAAGTCTCTTTTGTGATCGATATTACAAACTTGTGATGACTTAAATATTAACCAAATTTGTAAGGAAGACAAAATAGAATGTTAGTCCCAATGCACCCAACTTTTGTCTGATCTGCGTATATGGATATTATTTGTCCCGTCGCAAGCTTGCTACGGATATGCCTGTCACAAATGAGAGTTTGTGAATTGAAATTACAATCAAGAAACATTTTATATGAATGACATCACTTAGTGATCTACATAGACGAAAGACAATATGTAGGTAATGAAATACAGCTCATCGACTGAGTCTAAGACGTCTACTAGTGACCAAATGGTCTACTCCAAGTTTGTAGCGCGGCCTAAATCCTGATCATAACACATCTAAACCTGTACATTAAATTGCTCCCTATATGATCGAAAATATCATATGGATCGACACAAACCCCCTCGAAAATAGGTGACAATTTACACAACCAACAAACGTCAGTTTCAGTAATATAAACAATCGAACAAAGACAATAGACATGAATATGCAAAACAATAATAATGTACAATGCCAAGTTTCCAAACATCACCACTAAAACTCCGATACCAGAGACACAGCCACGACACTCACAAGCAGGTGACAACACCGCCAACCACAACAGCAGAACCGCGGTCCGTAAAAAGGTATTTGAGATACACTCGTAGTACTGGTACCGGTACTGGGCGCTAACCGGAGTACAAGATTAAGTGATAATTGTTGGAATAAATGGCTCAATATAAGTGTTTACAAAGCTAGTTTTTTTCTTGTCCTACATGGGAAAAATAAAACAGATTTTATGGGTTTATAATGTATATCTCTACCTTATAGTTTGAACTTATGAGTGGAACTTTTGGGAAGGTTGATGAGTTCGGGCTAGACCACACATGCGCGCGCGCCTCGCCATGCCCGGTCGGGTTCAGGGCTAGCTCTGGGTAGAGCACCCCCGATGCGTTTTTAAAGTTTCAATTTCCAAGATTGATTGGTGCAGTCTACAGAATTGGCTACAGTGGTCTTCTAGACTGATTGGTGCAGTCTTCGGGATTGACCATTTTGATTACAACAATGTTAATTTTCGAAACTAAATTTTTGTTAAATCTTATGCCTTTTGATGCTTATAAAAACGAGTTTCCTACTCTCGTTTTAACACAACAAAAATTACTCTTTCTCTCAATATCTTTTCCTTACTCTATCAAAATTTTGTGAGATATTCTAGGAACGTTCTTGGTTGTCCTCATCTGCGTCTTTGGCTACACCAAAGTTGCAGCGGTTATGTTAATCCTGGGGGACTAATGCCATAGAGGCCGTGTGTAACAGACGGGTATATTTGACTTTAGAACAATGACTCTTTATCACATCACAACCATTCTCTACTACAGATAAGATCTTTCTTTTATACTTTACAGTACTCGCATAACAATAATGACTTCATTTTGTTTGAATTATTAACAATGATAACCCGTTTGACTAGTTAATGTTCTTTTGGGATATTTGTGTATTACATGCACTATTCAGATGCAAAAGTTGCATTTTGTTTGAGTGATTAATTAATAGTGATTTTGATCACACGGTCATTTGAGTGTATTTGGATTTTTGTGTCAGAATCGATTTAAGCTCGGAATCGATATAATATTTGTAGGAGAGTACGCTCATATGACCGGAATGATCGAGTTCATGATTAAAGTGAATAAGAGACACCATTGTAAAATGTTATCGTAGTATATTATGTTCCCTATCTGGGTTGTTATATACTCGGGGTGAAAATGTATTTTATACTTAAACAAAATTCGAATGAAAAAAATGAGAAAGATCACGTACCTGATCGGGTTGCATCCTTCTTTCAATTCGTGATGACGAATTTGCATATAATTCATGACACGCTGTTAGATATGTGGCAGTTATGAATTACATGTATTGGCTTAATGTATATCTTATCGACATATGTACAATGTACGTACATAATATATATATACTTATCAAATCAGAAAGTGATAAAAACAGTGACTCTATTTTTTGGTTTTCATTTTTTTTGACATTTTACCAAGTAAAAAGAGAAACTCTCCTTTTGTTAATTGTTTTGTGTTCTTGCCTTATACAAAGGAATCATCTTATCCTACAAAGATTTCGTACAACCTAAAGGCAATAGGGTCAAAATTCTCTAAGGAAAACGTATTTAGCGTGATTTGATTGGGTGTAATATACCGTCTTATATTGTTTTCATTTCTGTTTTTGTGCCTTTGTTTTTTATTAGTTACTAGTTTGCAATATTGTAATACAAAAACTACAACATTCTTAGAGTAATTTCTACATTGGAAATAGATTCAATCAAAGCGATGACTAGCAATTTGGAAAGTTGGAGAAATTTGAGGGTGTTGATTTCCGTCGCTGGCAAATGAAGATGCGTTTCCTTCTTACTGCTTTGAAGGTTGTATATGTGTTGAGTAGTCTCATCCCCGAGATTTTTGGGGTTGAAACTCTTGTGGAAATTCAACGAAAAAGAAACAAGTGAGAAAATGACGACTACATATGTCGCGGTCACATCTTGCACGGTATATATGTCCGACACTCTTTTTGACATTTATCAAAATGTAGAGTCCGTTAAAAATCTATGGAATCAACTTGAATCTAAGTACATGGATGAGGATGCTTCTAGTAAGAAGTTCCTTGTGGGAAATTTCATGAATTATAAGATGGTTGAGTCTAGACCGACAATGGAACAATATAATGAACCGGGTTGCGAAACGTCGTTGAAATTTATAACAAATCGTCGACGAAATTAAAAAAAAGACCGCACTACCCCTTACCTCACTCATCCTCCAAACTCTCCCTCTTCCTTACTCCAAACTAACTCTCCCGATTTCCTTACCACCACGACTGTAAAACCCCTCGCGAAAGCGGAAATATAAACACATAAAAGTACCAAAAATGCAGCGGAATTAAAACTTTTTAAAGATAAAACATGCGAGAAGTCTTAGACTGAAACGTAAACTGAAACTGAAACCAAATAGATAAGTAACAGTTCTAAGTACTGAAATGAAATATATACATCAGCCGGGGATGGGACATCCCTACCGGCACCAAAACAAATGTAACAAACTACGAGTCCAGCTAAACGTCATAAGGTAAGTCATGATGAACGGATCATCGCTCGCTAGCTCTCGTGAACCCCTGCTCCAACCAGCATGTACCTACATACATGAAAACATGTACGCCACAATCAGTGGGGAGTGACTAGAGTTCTCCTAGCCACCTTTTGTGACAACACGTAACATATAAACAATACAGAACACTCCAACATATATCAACATGTGAAGCATAAACATCTCATCATCTTATCTCTTACTATCAAGCGATTACAGTGCACGGCTCTTAACCAACTTCATAAACAAATAGGAAGGAGAGCCGGTTTCCCTACTGGTTACCCAGTCGGGGGGTCTTTCAATCCAATTATTTATGAAACCGAACTAAGAGTCATCCAATGCCTTGGATGATTAAACCACAACTTAACAGATATACATTTACTCAACATTAACCATGTCTATATCTGACACGTACCAACTCAAGGCAAGCAGATAGAATCAGCAAGTAAAAGGTTCAGCGGTCAACTTAAGACATAACCTAATACCAAATCGTTCAGCAAGTGTAAAGGTTCAGCGGTCAACTTAAGACATAACCTAAACACCAAATCATTCAGCAAGCAAGGACTCAGAGGCCAACTTAAGGCATGGACCTGCCAATCAGCAAGACACTAGACTCAGCGGCCAACTTAAGGCATAGACTAGCATCCAAAAGTAAAGGACTCAGAGGCCAGCTTAAGGCATGTCCCTTCACCACATCACAAGGTACTAAACTCAGAGGCCAGCTTAAGGCATGTTCTAGCACCAAACATCTGTACTCCGGGCAAGGTGTCAGTGCCTTAGCTATCCCGTTGTGCAGCTGCTCTACTCGTCAGACTCAGAGGCCAACTTAAGGCATATTCTGACGCGATCACTATCAAACATGTCTGAACTCAGAGGCCAGCTTAAGGCATGTTCCAGACACGGCAAACATACACATATAGGGCTCAGAGGCCAACTTAAGGCATATCCCCATATATGACAAACAACTCACGTATTAAGTTCAGAGGCCAGCTTAAGGCATAACTTAATACGCATCATCACAATATCAACCAAAGTCTACGAACTAATCTGTAGTTCTACTTTTCTTATCCTCTAATCAACACTTAACTGGCCCCGAGAACTAAGTTGAGGGAGAGCCGGTTTCCCTTTCGGTTACCCGACCGGGGGGTCTCTATCCTCACTCCGTTCCCGAACCCAATATGATGTTGCCCGTACACCGGGGACTTCAAATACATGTCAAAGGCATACAAAACGAGTTTCAATCAAAACCGATCAACCGTTTGAAAGTTACGATTTAATTTCCAAAAACTCAAAATGGCTTACAGGGGTCCCCAGCCGGTCGGCAGGCAGCCGGTCGGCCGGCTGGTGATCCCTCAGCCTATACCTCTTTTCAAAAACCGAGAACACCAAGAAGGACTCCCAGCCGGTCGGCAGGCAGCCGGTCGGCCGGCTGGGAACCCCATTCCCTAGCCTTTACTAAAATTCGTATCCATCCCCATATGCACTCCCAGCCGGCTGGCAGGCGGCCGGTCTGCCGGCTGGGCTCCCTCCTATGCTATGTTTATCGCAAAAACACCCAATACAAGGAAAGATGACTACCAGCCGGTCGGCAGGCAGCCGGTCGGCCGGCTGGCAGTCCCAAGCCAAAATCTCAAAAATGTGAAAAACACACAAACGCTCTCCCAGCCGGTCGACCGGCGGCCGGCTCAGAGAGCCTGTAACGCAAAACTCGGATTTCACCCTTCTTCAAAATTCAATCAATCGACACCAAAACTTACACAATGATTCATGTGATGATTACACAACAATATCAAACATCAATTACTACTAATCTACCAGCATGTAAGTCCCATAACAATCCTCAAATGAATATATCTTATATCCGTCGCAAAATGAGAAAAACTGAAAATAAGCTTAAGAACACATAACAACCGATTCAAGCATGGATTCATCATCATAACATCATCCTAAACATGTTACTAAGTCCTTGAATCAAAATATAACAACCAAAACAGAAACCATACAAAAATCGCAACAATTATGCTAATATACACATAAAGGCCGAGTTTCTCATTATCGTCACCTCACAAGCTTATCCGGCTAAAGATCTTCCTCAAGTATGAAGCTATCAACGTCCGGGTTGTCAAGTCCTTCACCTACAACACGGAAAAACCAGTTTAGGAGCGTAAAAACGGAATTATGCAAAACAGGCCGGATTTTCGAAGTGAAGAAATTGAAAAACCGAAGTGACGGATGACTTGGAAATTGCGCGAGGATTCCGAAAATGTACTTACTTTTGTGATTTGAAGGATGGATGATGAAGAATTTCACAAAAGAGAGGAAGGTTTTATGGAGGTTTAGGGTTGAGTTTGTTTTACAGTGGAAAGAAATGTTGAAGATGAATATGTCGACATACTTTATAAGTAGGGTACACAAGTGGTGTCCTTTCCGTCTTGCTTAAACGGGTACGGATTTTAGAAGCGGTTATTTGAGTCGGATCCTTAAACAATGCCAAGTTTGTATTCGTCTTCTTAAGGACTGGAGGTTCTTAAGACGGATCTTACTTTTAAATTAAAATCTTTCGAAATAAATTATTAAATTATTATTTTATTACTTAAAATAATTTAAAAACGCTTGAATTAGATTTTACGAAAATACGGGATGTTACAATGACCCACCACACCACTGCTTTACACAACCACCGAGGACCACCACCACCACCGAGCTCCCACTGCACCACCGAGGACCACCACCACACCGAGGTAAGTCATTTTTTTAATTAATTTAGTTTTAGTTTTAATTAGGTTGGTAATGTATGTAAATCTTGTTCATTTATGTTATTTTGTTGTTGTTGTTGTTATTGTTTAAATTCGAATTGTTGTTGTTCATTTTGTTGTTTTTGTTAATTTTTTCAATTTCCTCTTCAATTTGTGTTTTTTTTTTTTGTTGTTGTTAGTGTTATTTGTTGTTGTTATTATTGTTATTGTTGTATGTTGTCGATTTAGTTGTAGTTGTATTTGTTTTTGATTGATTTTGGTATGTAAAGGAGGAGAAACGGGTTTTTCAAGTCCGTAGTGGTAGAGGACGGTGATTTTTCACGTCCATGGATGGGTAGGACGTGAAAATCACACGTCCTTGGGTGGGGGGACGTTGGATTTCAACGTCCAAGGATGGGGGACGTTGGACTTCAACGTCCATGGGTAGGGAGGACCAAAATTTCTCACGTCCCTCATGGTTTGGACGTGGGAACGAATCGTATGTCCCCCATGGCTTTGGACGTTGGGTTTCAATGTCCTCCATGGGTTTGGATGTTGGAACTCAATGTCCTACCCATGGTTGGACTTTGAAATTTAAAGTCCCTCCATGGTTCAGACCTATTTTTCGTTTTAACCATATATTTTCAATTTTAAAAGTTAATTTTTTTTTATAAAAAGTTGTTAATTTTGTATTTAGATGAGTAGTTTATATTTATTTGTATAAAAAGTTGTTAATTTTGCATTTAAATGGGTAATTTATATTATTTAAGTTGTTGATTTTGTGTAATTTTGAATTTATTTTGTATTTTATTAATTTTTTATGAAAAGTTGTTTAATTTTATTTATGTAACGTTCTAATCTCGATAATGCAGATGTCGAAAATGCAGATGTCGAACAACGTTTGATGGTGATTGTTCGTTGCTTGACATTGAATCGTTGTGAGCAAATCGACTTTTTTAAGTGTTGTTGTTTGTTTGGGAGAATTTAGAAGAAAATATGCTAGAGAGAGGGAGGAAGGGCAAGGAAGGTAATTTTTATGAAAAACATTTCGGATTTTGGGGCAATTTGCACAACATAAAATGAAATGGATGAATCTATTTCGGTGTCTAGTATCATAGACAAGTTGCCTCCTTCATGAAAGGATTTTAAACACATTCTTAAACATAAAAAGGAAGAGTTGGGTCTTATTCAAATTGGTAGCCATTTACACATAGAGGAATCTCTAAGGGTGCAAGATAGTGGCAAGGGTAAAGGCAAATATGTTATGAGATCTTCTTCTGTCAACATGATGGAAAAAGGAGAGGGTTCTAATAACAATTTAAGGGTAAAAATCGCTCTTTTAACAACACCAATGATGAGTCTAACAAGACACCAAAAGGTGCTTGTTGGATTTGTGGATAGACCGGGCATTTGAAAGCAAATTGCAAGGTTAAGAAGCACAAAAGAACAATGGTGTAAGTACTAGCCTAAGAGGACAAGAGTTTAATGACCAAGGTCCACCCAATAATCAAGGTTATATTTTAGACTATGGTTTTAGTTCGATTGTGAATTATGTACCACTAATTTCTGAAGCATTTTATATGTAGGATGATGTAGTGGCATGGTGGATAGACTCGGGTGAAACCAATCATGTTTTCAAGGATCGACATCGGTTCAAGGATTATGAACTAGTGAAGGATGGATCCATTCTATATATTGGAAACGAGTCTACCGCTCCTATTGTTGGTCGTGACACGGTGGTGTTGGAATTTAGTTTCAGAAATGTTGTAAATTTAAATAATGTATTACATGTACCCGGAATCAGAAAGAACCTTGTATTGGTAGTTGTTTATGCAAACTTGGTTATAAACAAGTGTATGAATCTAATAAGTATGTTTTATCTAAGCATGGTGTGTTTATTGGATTTGATTATTATTGCAACTAGTTTTTGAACCCGTGCACTGTACGGGTAGTAACGAAAAATAAAGACAAATATATATTTTAGGATTTAGTAAATAACTAAATTTTGAAAATTTTTACTTTGTCCACCCATATAGTATTGATATAAGTTTGTGTTGCTTAATATTATTCGAAATACTATACTTTTTTCCTCAACTTTCTAACTTATGTGAAATGAAATCTGGAGAAAGGATATAAAATTAATTCAGATTTTATTTTTTATAACCTACTTATGTAGGAACTATACAATTATTTTACTCATTATTTTACGTTCTTTTATCATATTACCTCTTTTTTGTTCTCCTCTCGATGTTCTATTGTCTCTCTCGTTTCCCCTCCCACTCCCCACGTCTGAACTACTGGAAATAGTGTTCACCATCACTGTCTAACTTCCTTGAAACCCACCGACATACACTTCATCGCAAAAGTGACCGAATCCAACACCTCGGACAACGGTGTTCCTCTCAACTAACCATCATAAACCTGCAATCCATAGCCTAAGCCCCCAATATAGTACATATGATATGTAGTATTTTCACTGACTTAAGAAAATATTTACATTTTTATTATTTTGGGAAAAGTATTAAAATCAAAGGTAAATAATTTGTTGGTACAAAAAAGTAAACAAATATGATACAATCTTATCTATATAATTACAGAAATATTTCAGAAATATTTCAGAAGCCCTGATTGAGCCACATTATCAACGCAGGTTTTGATTTTTTTTTATTCTCTCAGGTGGGTCCTGCAATGTATTTGATGAATTTCCTGAGACATAACCGCCCGATATTCTAAATAAATGCCTAATATCGTAATTTCAGAAATATTATGTAACATTTTTATATAAATCATGAATTTCTACGAAAAACGGTCAATTTGTATAACATAAAATTAAATACTATATAATTGAATATATATGTCCCGTCTAAAACAATTAAACAACAATTTAAATAATTAGTATAAACATTATGATTATTAACAATTTACAGCAGTAAAAAACCGACCATACAAAATTTTAAAAAAGATTAAAATACGTAATATTAATATACAACCAGGAACAATGTACAAATTCAAATATTTTACGAAAATCAAAGTATAAACAAAACCGTTAAAACCAAACCTTAAAATAAAATATATTCGATATTATGAACTCCTCCACAATTTCCTGTCCTTATCGGAGGATTCAAAATCGAACCATTCAATATCAGAGGACCGTAATTCATATAACTCAAAATTAAACCCTTAGACAAAAAATCAATTAACAAAAACAATATAAATTAATTTAAAAAATTAAATATAAATTAATTTTACAAAGCATGACTATATGGTCACTGATTATATATTTTACCAAAAACAATATAGTCATGCTGTATATTCTATATGCATATTATATATGTACAAGTCAAGTGTTAATAAATATAATTAAATAGTTTTAGTAAAAACAAAAGTTAAAAACAATAATTAAAAACACACATTTTAACATTATTCATTTGCACAAGTGTTTGATTTTATAGTAATATTTACATTTTTTGGTACTCAATATCATGTTTTAAATTTTAATTAAAACATACATTTTAACGTATTATCAATATAATAGAAATTGAATGCAAAATATTCACGTATTATTGACACTATTCTGTAATATTAATTATCCATCATATTTTTTCTAAAAATATACCCGTGCAAAATTGCACGGGGTGAAAACTAGTATTACTAATTCTTTAAATTTGTCAACCAAGTGTCTAAATATTTCAACCACCTCATCGTTAGTTTCCACTATCATTTCTTATAGACTTTTACCTCATTTGATCAATCTATGTTAGTCAATTATTTTGGAAGCATTACTTTCCGCAATTTAGTGTAATACGTAGAAGTTTACGAATATAGTACATGTGCTTGTAGAATGTTTATGTCTATAGTATATGTGTTTTTGTAAAAATCCATGAACAAAGTACGTAATTTATCAACGTAATACGTGATTAATTAGGGTGGGTAAAATTAGTAGATTATGAGTAAGTGAAATTAGAGAGAATAATTTAGATATAAGTTAGTGAGGGAAAATGGGGGGAGGAAATGCTAGGGCTATAATTGTCAATATTGTACTACGATGAGTAAAATACGTATTGCAAAATTTAACACCTAAAATTTTTCTCTTACAACAAGAAAAAATCTTCGAAAAAATAGAGACTATATAAAAACAGAGGATCACATAATAGAAAAATCATTGAATTTTTTGCAACAATATAATGATTTATATATAGAAATACTTAGTCATGATTTACCTTGAGAAGTGAGAACCCATAATAAGTGCGTGGTTTTTTTGTGGTAGAGAAAATCGTTAATATGAATGAGATTTGCGAGATTAAATTTTTTGACTTAGGCTGTGTTTGACAAGACAAATAAAGTACCTGATTTGTCTGAAATAACTTTTTTGTCCAAAAAATAAGGTACCTTATTTTTTTTGGGTGTTTGACAACTACCTGTTTTGAGTGAAAAATGTACCTGAAATAAGAAGCTACCTCATGCAGCATTTGAGAAATCAGGTACCTGATTCATTTTCATCTACCTATTCTACCCACGACTGTATAACGTTAATTAACAAAATCAAACACAATACAAAACCCTTACGTACTTCCCAAATATAACATTAGTTGTCTAACCTCTTACGTATAAAGTTATAGACTCTGATCAATTATTTTGGGTCAAATTAAATTGGAAAAAAATTTACCATTTGATGAGTACTATTTTGGTACTGTTTTACCCCTCATTTTTACCTTATTCTGACTCGATTTTGTGTGCATAATTGTCTAATAAGCTCATTTATTTACTACTTTATGATAATTAGTCATATTAGTTTATATATAATATTTATTTGTATTTATGCGTAATATTAGTATTATTATTATTATTTTATTAATTTAATGCACATGTGAGACGGAAATGTGAGACAGGAATGTGAAAAGGGAAAGTGAGGCGGAAGGGCAAGACGGTATTATGAGATGAAATGGCGAAGTCTTGAAAAATAAGCCAAGTGTAGAATTTAGCCGCAAACATCAAGCTATCAGCCAATTATGCGACGGTCTTTGCTGAGTATCTGATATGACTTCCGGCCACCATAACAGCCACCAATTACCACCATTAGCTACCCCATACTTCCACCTTCACAACCATATCACCATGACCACCACAAACCACCATGACAGCCACCACGAGCCCCTCAACCTTCCTTGTCCACAAACAAAATTTGCCAAGTATGAAAAATAAACTAAGTAAAGGAGCAGTTGTAACTTGCGACGGTCTTTGCTCAACATCTGATACCACCTATGGCCACCATGGCAGCCACCACTAACCACCATTGACCACCCTATACTTCCACCTTCACAACCCAACCTCTCATAACCACCAATGACCAACATGCCATCCACCACGACCTCCCCTATACCCCCTGTCCACAAACATTCAAATCACAACCCTTTTCACGCGACCAACTTTCAGCCACCTCCGGCCATCATATCAGCCATCCATAACCGCCACCTACATCCAGCTCCTCATAACTACCATCTACTCCCACCTCCGGCCACCAAGGTAGCAGCCACGGCTAAGTCTTCTAGCCCCGCGCGCGCTGCACTTCCCCTGTTTTTGCTGCCGCTCTGTTCGTCGGCTCCCACTAGCCACTACCCTCTATTTAGTCCCTTTTGTTCCAGGAGGTTGCCAACCGGTGATCCACCGGCCTCCGGCGAGCCGGTGAGGTTATACGTCCTGCGTTGTGTCGTTTGTAGCGTGATGCTCTTGTTTTTTTTGTCTCTTTTATTATTCTTACTAGTATTAATAATATTATTTATTATAATTATTATTATCAGTATAGTACGTAGTACAGTAGTAGTATGTTACAGTAGTAGTATGTTTTGTTATTATGATTAGTAGTAGATTTGTTAATAGTATTATACAATTATTAGTATTAATTCTATTACTTTTCTAATTAGTCTAATTAGACGTGTAATTAGAGGGAGCTATATATAAGGCTCTTCTCTCATTTGTAAGGAGAAGTATTCACAATTTAGGACTACCTTAAATTAGACTATCATTAGACAAGAAAATTAGCCTCTCAAGTATGTAAGAACCCTAGTTCAAGTAATTTTCCTTCTTTCATTTCCTCCAATCTTTCTTTAATAATTAGTTTAATTAGTCTTTAGTTTATTCAAATTAGACAATTGTTTGGGTCGTAATTTTGGAAGACAAGAAGACATTCATCCTCCATATTTCAATCCAAGTTTCCTCCTTTAATTTAAGTTGGTATATTTCTTACCTTAATTTCATCTTATTTCAATTGTTTACATGTTTTCTATTTCATCTTACATTGTTTATTTAATCTTGTTACTAACTATGTTTTACATAGTTAGTATTGTGTTATTTTTGTTTATCATGTGTGAGTAGATTAATCTAGGCTTAAGGGGAACCTCTTGTGGGATTAGTGGGTCGGATTTGAGTCGTGTTTTGAATGCTAATCGTTATGGGTAATTCGTCCTTAATCTTTTGCACACAAGGTGTTTGTGGAAATGCCCAAGTGAGAGCTTGAGTAATTCCACTCTTATTAATATTAGCTATTCTTCGAAACGAGAGTTTGTGTAACATCCCGTATTTCGTAAATTATATTTTAAAGGTTTTAATTTATTTTACGAAATAGAATAATATTTTAATATATATTGTTAAGTTATTTTTAAATCTTCCGTTAGATCCGTCTTAAGAAACCTTAAGTCCTTAAGACGTAATAACTTGGCAAGTCTCAAACCGATTCATAAAAACCCGTTCACAATGTTTGACCCGTTTCATTTAACAGAAAGGACTACTTAAACCCCCACCAAAACCCTTTATGTCGACATCCCTCCTTCCTCACAACTCATTTCACTGGTTCCTAAAATCCTCCATTCTTTCTTATTTCTTCAAGCTTAAACTCAACATTTCGAGGCTTTCCCGAAGTCGAAGTCGAATCAAGGCAAGTCATACCTTTTCGGAATCCTTGCGAGATTTCCAAGACATCTATCTCTTTCAATTTCATTTTCGTTCAACTTGAAAAATAGGCTGCTTTGTGTAAATTCCGTTTTTAGCATCTAAAAACCCGTTTTCTTTGTTGTAGGAGAAGACTTAGAAGATCTTGGTGTTGATAGTTTCATTGTTGAAGAGGATCTTGAAGCTTAATCGCTTTTGAGGTGACGATAATAAGATACTCCACCTTTATTGTTAAAATAGCATTTTTTTGGTGTTTATGGTGAAAGTTTCTGGTTTTGATGATGTTTGTTGTTGTTAAGACTTAGAAACATGTTAGGGTTTGATCTTAAATGTCATTCACATGTTTAGTTTGGTATTCATATGATTAACTGCTCATTTTTCAGATTTCATGTTCTTAAGACGAATACAAAGATTGTTCTTAATTTGTGTTTCGATTGTTCAATAATCATGTTTGATGTATACTTGGGATTGTTATGGGATTATATGTGCTGGTAGGATAGATTTATGGCTTGGAATCATAGTGTAAAATCATTTGACGAAAGTTTGAAGGAATTGAGAAATTGCAGGAAATTGCGAGAAATCAGCCTGCCCGTGTAGGGGCGCAGGCTGCGCAATCTGGGCGCAGCTGCGCAATGCCTGGCGCAGGCTGCGCAATGTGCCTGTAACTTTCGTGTTGTTTAATTGTTTCGTGATTGTTTGGGGACTTGTTTCCCAATTACTTAAGTGATTTTTAGGTAGTGTTCATGAATATAATTACTTGGTTTCATATGTATGTTTAGGCTAAGTATGTTTGGTTAAGCAATTAGCTAATTGCCTCATGTTAATTCTTTTCAATCGTTTGTTGTAAAGTTCCTTCCTAAGTTGTTTCATATGCTTAAGTATCATAGGTTGTGATGTTTAAGGTCATGGTTAATGGGTAGTTAGCAAGCAACGTTTTAGGATGTTGTTTCTTAGCTAAAGTTAGTATTCACTTAATGGTAATGGGTAGTTAGTAAACAAGGTTTAGAATGTTGTTGCTCTTCCTAAGTTAATCTTATCCTAGGTTGTTATTGAGACCTAGGGGACCTAGTTAGATGATTAGTGACCCTTGGACTTGTGGAAGGAAAGTCTTAGGTTGGTTAATGGTTGTTGAACTTGTTTAACTCTGTCTTATGTGTGTTTGAGGTCCCCGGAGGATGAGCGACACTATATTGGGTTCGAGAATGGAGAGAGCATAGAGACCCCCCGGTCGGGTAACCGAAAGGGAAACCGGCTCTCCCTCAACTTAGTTCCCGGGATCAAGTAAGTGTTGGCTAGAAGTATAAAAGATAAAATCTAAAGGTTTAGTTAATGTAGTTGGATGATATTGTATTGATGCGTATTAAGGTATGCCTTAAGTTGGCTTCTGAGCTTAATACGTGAGCTAGTTGTCATATATATGGGTATGCCTTAAGCTGGCCTCTGAGCCCTATATGTGTATGGTTGTCGTGTCTGGGGTATGCGTTGAGATGTCGCCTCTGAGCCCAGACATGTTTATTTGTGATCGCGTTGGAACATGCCTTAAGTTGGCCTCTGAGTC
The DNA here is from genome assembly GCA_029255685.2 of Silene conica. Classification (NCBI taxonomy): domain Eukaryota; kingdom Viridiplantae; phylum Streptophyta; class Magnoliopsida; order Caryophyllales; family Caryophyllaceae; genus Silene; species Silene conica. The sequence continues at coordinate 75,671,434 of CM055311.2, forward strand.
TGACGAGTAGAGCAGCTGCACAATGGGGTAGTTAGGATGTAATACCTTACCCGGAGTGCAGAACTTGATGCTAGGACATGCCTTAAGCTGGCCTCTGAGTCTAGTGTCTTGTGATGCAGTACAGGGACATGCCTTAAGTTGGCCTCTGAGTTCTTTATTTATTTGATGCTAGTCCATGCGTTGAGTTGTCGCCTCTGAGTCTAGTGTCTTGTTGTTTAGCAGGTCTATTCCTTAAGTTGGCCTCTGAGTCCTTGCTTTTGAATTTGGTATCTAGGTTACGCGTTAAGATGTCGCCTCTGAACCTTTATACTTGTTGAATATTTGTTATCAAGGTCCATGCCTTAAGTTGGCCTCTGAGTCTTTGTTGTGAAAGTGAATTAGTATCTAGGTTATGTCTTAAGTTGACCGCTGAACCTTTATACTTGCTGTTGATTGTGATGGTTTTATTGTATTGATTATATAACTGTTCATCTAAGGCATTGGAGGACTCTATAGCTAGTTTCGTAAATGGTTTGGTTTGAAAGACCCCCCGGCCGGGTAACCGGAAGGGAAACCGACTCTCCTTCCAAATAGTTTTCGAAGTTGGTTGAGAGCCTTGCATAGTAATTGCATGACGATATGAGATTCAGATATTGAGATTTATATGCTTCACATGTTTATATATGTTGGAGTGTATTGTATGTTTAAGTGTTACGTGTCATTACAAAAGGTGGCTAGGAGAACTCTAGTCACTCCCCACTGACTGTGGCGTACATGTTTACATGTATGTAGCTACATGATAGGTGGTTGGCAGAGGGTTACATGGAGCTAGCGAGCGATGATCCTATTCATCGATTTTGACTTACACATATGCGTTAGCTAGACTCTAGTCTTTTGATTTGGTTTTGAGTGCTTGTAGGGATGTGCCATCCCAGGCTGTTGTACATATTTACTTTCAGTACTTAGACAGTTATACTTATCTATTTCGGTTTCTATCAGTTTCAGTTTCAGTTTTTAATTCACCTCGTTTTTATGCATGTTAAAGTTTAAATTCCGCGTAAATTTTGGCATGTTGTATGTTTTATTTTTCCGCTGCGACGAGGGGTTTTACAGTTGGTATCAGAGCATTATCGCTCCCGACGCACTCATGTAACCCCCAACCTTAACTTGACCATATAATTGAATAATGAATGAGAGATGGGGTAGATTTAAGGACTTATATTGTAGTCTGTTTGTGCCTTGTTAGGAATACGTCTAACAGTTTATTCTCTTATGATTGAAGAATGACAGAGCCAACCGATGCCGAGAATGCTATGACGCAAGCCCTCATTCAAACTCTTCAGAGTTGCATAGCGATGTCGACTGTGCCCTCTTCTTCATTACAAACCCCGGGAAGTAACCAACCTGGAGGATTGGCTTGGATTATCACTCAGATGTGGAGGAATGCAGCTAAGACATTCGACGGAGAGACAAGTGCTGCGACCCTCACCGCTTGGTTCTTTGACATGTAAATGAACTTTATGATTTATGGCGTTCGATCTAAGGATCGGACCCTAGTAGCATCTCAGTTCTTGGTTCGTGAGGCTAGACGTTGGTGGTTGACGATCAGCGCTCCTGCTACTCGTGACCCTACTTTCACTTGGAGTCGTTTCAAGACTCTTCTTGGCACGAGGTTTTACCACAGGGACATACGCTAAGATAAAATGACCGAGTTCATGAACCTTCGCCAAGGAACCCTTTCTGTTCAAGCCTTCACCAATCGATTTGAAGAGCTAATCCACTTTGTCCCACAGCTAGTTGAGTAAGAAGAAGACAAAGCTTACCTGTTTCGAAGCAAACTTAATGCTGAGACTAGGAGTGTAGCCAGTGGTGACCCGACTTCTTACTTCCAGAGTTACTACAGTGTCTTGCGAGCGAAGGACCCTTACCAGATCTATTGTGAAGGAGCTAGAGCCTTCTTTCCTCCTCGACCACCTTTGCATAGCCGTCGAGGTAAGAGACCTCTTAGTCCTCCTCCCTCCTCCTCTCCTCCTGGAAGAGGAAAGCGCCCACAGTCCCTTGTGCAACCTACTACAGTTAGGCCAGGCAAGAACCGCCGTGGTAGACCGCGCGTTTGCTACCGTTGCAGAGAACGAGGATACCTCTTCGATCAGTGCCCCCAAGGAAAGGGAGAATCCAACGGAGCTGAGGCTTCCCAGGATCGAGACATGGAACCCTCGACAGGAGCTCCCCTAAAGTGTTTCAAGTGCCGCAAGGATCTTCATCCTAGAGTTGACTGTCACGGTAACCCTTATCTTTGCCATGCCTGCAAGAAGCCAGGACATCGCTTCGCTGAATGCCCCGAGAGGAATATCTCTATCGATAGGGCTATTACTGCTGACCCAGAGGCTGAGACTAGTGGAGCTGGTGCTGAGCAGAGTCGAGCTGAGACTGGAGTTCACCCTGATCCATCTACTGGTACGTACATGTCTACTACTTTATTTGTAATCTGGTGTACGTATAACCGTTAAGATCTTAGTCTCCTCCCTTAGATTCCGGTTAATCTTCTTTGGAATCTATTTTCATTTCCTTTGGACTCAACCTGGTGACTTGCTTATCCTGAAACCCCTTGTGCGGTAACCTACCATAGCCAGACTTGGGAATTTCTTGAGGTCAACTATAGACCGTGAATTGGAGAGTGTTGTTACTTGAGGAAAACCTAAGGAGCTGATTGAATGTGTTTTTGTTGACCCTAGTGTTTATATGTTACCAATTTGAAGGGTAAAGGTGAACGATGGGATAATTGCGCTAAGTAGAGTGTTATACATGGCTATATAAGGAACTTCGGTGTGAAAATCTTGCTAAGTCAGGAGTAGTGGTAAGTTTGGAATTGCTAATTGAGGATTTAGAGGTACTTAGAGTACTAAGTAATTGCGAGGAATATGTTTAAGGTACCGATGTTGTCAGATAAGCGAATGAGGTAAGTTAATGCTGCTTAAACTTGAGGAACGAGAGTTGTTAGTAACGGTGTGAGAACATTGGAACATTTACAAAGGACTTGTGGAGTTAATTGAGTGGTTGACCTTAAGTTACTTAATGGATCTTAGCATTTATCTAATGAAGAACTTAAAGGAAAATTTAGGATGCATCACCAGTTTGAGAATGAAATAGAATGATTCAGTGGGAGATGTAGTTCGGAAATGCGTTGATTTAAGTATGGTTATTTTGTGGATTGTAACGCAAGTGTAGTAGATATAGCATATGGGTTTAATAGCCTGAGAGTTTGATTGAATTGTCAGTAAGGAACTACCTGAGTTGAGTTATCTAAAACTTTTGGGAATAGGTAACTGGAAGAATGATACTGCTTTAGACTTTGAGGAACCTTGAGATATGAATCGTTTTGAGGAAATAGTCATGAGAACCGATCATAGGTTTGCTTAACTTGGAAGTTGTTGCTTTAGTGAGGCCTTACCTTGGAATGTTCAATTTATAGTAGTAGATGATTTTGAAGAACTTAGGATTTCGAAGTACTCCCATAGAATGAATTTGATGGAATTGAACTACGTAGGACTAAAAGATATAGGTGATTTTGGTTATGGCCTGACTGATTGGGAAGAGTTATTGTGATAGAATTCTGGGTTAGAATTTTGGAAGTGCGTGAACCTTGGTCTGGGGTATGTGTTTTAGGCTTCCCCCTCGAATGAGAGATCCTTAACCGTGGTTGAACGAACTCTAGTGGGAACTGAGTGAGAGTTTTGGAAACCTTCTTGTTGAGGAATACCTTGTTCTGTGGATGAGATGATAGTAAGAGGGACCGTGAAACCATTGTGAGTCTGGAGGTCACTGGAACCGCCTCATTGGGATGTACTAGGAATCGTTGTAATGATGTTTTGATTATGGATTGAGCGGTTAACATACCCATGTTTGGCAAAGGTTACCGTTTTCCTTGACCTTTAACCTGGTTGTTCCGTTCCTTCGACCCTCCCTTTCATGTTCTGTCAGCCGTGAGGCTTGAAACTTCTGATCCTTTGTGTCGAGAGTAATCCCTATGATTGTTTCCACGCTCTCAAGCGACTGCTTTTGAAACTTGTTCCCCTATTGTTAACTTCAAATTCGCTGCTTTTGGAAAAGTCTTATTGTTTTCGAAGTTTGAAACGGCTCCCTCTTCTGTTGGAAGCGACTTTTAATCATTGTTGCAACTTTACTCCTTCAAGAATTTGAGAATGAAGGTAGATTTTGAAGAAAAATTGATTTTGAAGAGCAGAACATTTTACAATTTTGATAGACTTCAGCGTTGATTGCCACTAGAACGTGTTATTGGAGACGTCTGATAACCCGTGCTGTGCTTATCAACACCGAATCGACCTAAATTTTGAATTTTGACTGATTTAATTTTGGGACTTGTCTCAGATTTGGAACGTCGGGCTCTTGAATACGTAACGAGAATCCCAATGTCCATTGACAAGACTTGTGCCTTGAAACCTTTTCTTGTGAAACTTATGAAAGATAAAATTTGGGTTACCATAACCCGTGTGGTACATTTTGAAAGTTAGAGTTGTTTTCGTACTTATTTCTGTCTTCAAGTTTCGAGGATGAAACTTTTTGAAAGATGGGGTGATTGTAACATCCCGTATTTTCGTAAATTATATTTTAAAGGTTTTAATTTATTTTACGGAATAGAATAATATTTTAATATATATTGTTAAGTTATTTTTAAATCTTCCGTTAGATCCGTCTTAAGAAACCTTAAGTCCTTAAGACGTAATAACTTGGCAAGTCTTAAACCGACTCATAAAAACCCGTTCACAATGTTTGACCCGTTTCATTTAACGAAAAAGGACTACTTAAACCCCCACCAAAACCCTTTATGTCGACATCCCTCCTTCCTCACAACTCATTTCACTGGTTCCTAAAATCCTACATTCTTTCTTATTTCTTCAAGCTTAAACTCAACATTTCGAGGCCTTCCCGAAGTCGAATCAAGGCAAGTCATACCTTTTCGGAATCCTTACGATATTTCCAAGACATCTATCTCTTTCAATTTCATTTCCGTTCAACTTGAAAAAGAGGTTGTTTTGTGTAAATTCCGTTTTTAGCATCTAAAAACCCGTTTTCTTTGTTGTAGGAGAAGACTTAGAAGATCTTGGTGTTGATAGTTTCATTGTTGAAGAGGATCTTGGAGCTTAATCGCTTTTGAGGTGACGATAATGAGAAACTCGGCCTTTATTGTTAAAATAACATTTTCTTAGTGTTTATGGTGAAAGTTTCTGATTTTGATGATGTTTGTTGTTGTTAAGACTTAGAAACATGTTAGGGTTTGATCTTAAATGTCATTCACATGTTTAGTTTGGTATTCATATGATTAACTGCTCATTTTTCAGATTTCATGTTCTTAAGACGAATACAAAGATTGTTCTTAATTTGTGTTTCGATTGTTCAATAATCATGTTTGATGTATACTTGGGATTGTTATGGGATTATATGTGCTGGTAGGATAGATTTATGGCTTGGAATCATAGTGTAAAATCATTTGACGAAAGTTTGAAGGAATAGAGAAATTGCAGGAAATTGCGAGAAATCAGCCTGCCCGTGTAGAGGCGCAGGCTGCGCAATCTGGGCGCAGCTGCACAATGCCTGGCGCAGGCTGCGCAATGTGCCTGTAACTTTCGTGTTGTTTAATTGTTTCGTGATTGTTTGGGGACTTGTTTCCCAATTACTTAAGTGATTTTTAGGTAGTGTTCATGAATATAATTACTTGGTTTCATATGTATGTTTAGGCTAAGTATGTTTGGTTAAACAATTAGCTAATTGCCTCATGTTAATCCTTTTCAATCGTTTGTTGTAAAGTTCCTTCCTAAGTTGTTTCATATGCTTAAGTATCATAGGTTGTGATGTTTAAGGTCATGGTTAATGGGTAGTTAGCAAGCAACGTTTTAGGATGTTGTTTCTTAGCTAAAGTTTGTATTCACTTAATGGTAATGGGTAGTTAGTAAACAAGGTTTAGAATGTTGTTGCTCTTCATAAGTTAATCTTATCCTAGGTTGTTATTGAGACCTAGTGGACCTAGTTAGATGATTATTAGTGACCCTTGGACTTGTGGAAGGAAAGTACTTAACATACCTCTAAAGTAGGTACTGTCTAACAATGTCTTGAGGCAACTTTTCCAGAAACTTTTGCAGAATTTGTTGCGTCATAGTTTCCCTCTCGTTATCAAGTTCTCTTTGCTTATTTTCTAACTCTTCTTTCTTCTTTAAATGGTCTTCCTCCAATTCTTTACGTATATGTTGTAGATTAGTAATTTCAGGGATCATATCTTTCCGCACATCTTCTAGCAGCCTAGATTTCAGTGACTCCATTACTTCTCCAGGAACCAAAAAAGATGACGTTGTACCAGCCATCATTTTTAATTTTTTATTTGAGACACCCCTACCGTATAGCTGACAACGTCCATTATAATCCTTACCCATGACACCTACAAATGCGTCCGAAGGACCACTTCCATCATCTGGACATGCATAGTTTTTCATATCTTCCTACATTATTATACTGAATGTTATACATTATAGTTTGAAGATACATCAATACATACAGCAGGATAGTGTCAATAAACTTACTATCTTTTTTGCAGTATCCTCGTATGATTCTTTATACTTCTTTCCCTCATTTCTTTTACGAGTACGCTCAAACAACTCTGCAAGAGAAGGTGGTTCCTTGTCCGGATGTTCATTTCTCTGTGCAAGTTATATAAGTGATATATTCTGTGACACTTAACAGTTTTGTAAATGAAAATTAGTAGTTTTATAAAAGTAAGATTACCATCTCCTCACGTATTATGGCAAAACTCTTTGGGCCAGCAGTATGCATATTTTTGACGGACAAACGACAATCTCTTTTACGTGAGCAGCGCACCTACACATTTTTTTAATTTCAGTACAAACAATAGGGAATTTATGAAAAGGTGACTGGAAAGTTTTTCATACCTTTTCAGATTTCTTTTTCCAAGTGGAGAGCAATTTCAGAAAGTCGTGATCAGGAATTGTTTTGGATCTGTTTTGCCACCTAGTTTTGTCATCAGTATAAGCATAGTAATGTTTTTTCTTGAATCGACATTTATGAATCCTCCATGCATCACCGATGGTCCTAATCGCCCAATCTTTTCCTTCATCAGGTACTATATATTTCATCTTCATCAGGTACATATACATAAGTTAGAACTACAAATCAGTACTAAATATTAGAGGTACATAATTTAGAACTACAAATCAGTAGTAAATATATAAGGATACATACCATTACATATTCCCACATTTTATCTTTTTGTGGCACCTTTTTCCATGAGCTAAATATTATAGGTGCATATTTATAGTCTCGGCCAATTGTACCTAAAAAACGAGAAAATTCGGAGACCGTATTTTCTGTACGAGTGATTGGACCAATAGGCTGCCCAAATTCATTCAGAAAGATCGGTTTACGTTCATCCAAAGGGCGCGTGTGTACATGATGTAACTGGGTTGGTCCTCTTACATTCTCTTGCAGAATAGCTGTGTTAAGAATGTTATTTATAAGAGCATTATTTAACCATGACGGAAATTAAATAATTATTAACAACATACCTTCAATTTCCAAGTCTCGGGAATCCAAATCCACTTGTTCAGTTTCATCTTCATCTTCACTACCCTCTTGTTCATTATGGGATACCTGTTCAGAAAAGTCAAACAAAGTTTTATCATTGAAATCAAATGATTTGTCTCCATCAGAATCAGTTTGGATATCCTCATCACTTGATGCAAGTTCAGGTTCATCATGCTGATAGTCGACAACTTCTTTCCCTTTGGTCAACTGTTTTTCCTGCATAATTAAGTCGATCATGGTCATCTTATTTCCCTTATATTTCTGCTTCTCCCTGAAACTGCCTCCCTGACTACCATTCTGTTCAACTTCCAACTCTTTATCAAATTGTGACCCTTGTGACATATTGATAGGCATATCCTGAGCACTCAACTCGGGTCTTTGTTTGGCTAAGTTGGAGTGTCTGTTTATCGATCTTGGTGGAATGTAGCGAACTTGACGCCGTCCACCAGACTGGAAACTCTACAAGTGAGTACACAATAAAATTAACAAGTAGTTGAATTACGCTAGCTTGTTAACATACATAATTAAAACAATAATTTAAAAAAAGCTGTATACATCACCTTTTTTTGAATATCAGAGGTTAGAAGACCACCGTCTTGATCGCTTCCACTAGCCGTATTAGGAAAATATTCCATGTCTTTTTCATGGGCAGTAGTTGAATTTGGTTTTCCTTTTCTTTTACCGCACTTACTAATTCCTGCCGAATTTGTGAACGACTTTGCAATATTCTGAATTCCCAGCTCTTGAAGCCTTTCAGAATTTCTAGCAATCCTTGCCATTCGAAGTTGCTCATACCCATTTGTGTTTTCTGCCTTTCTCATCTGCACCCTAGAACATCAAATTAGTTACGTAAAAGCAGCATATATACTTTATGCAAAAAAACTTATTATTATAAAAGGACCTTGTAATATTCAACACAGAACTTTACTTTATAAGTAGACAATAATGTATTAAAAACCTAAACCAAATGTTATAAATATAGAAGTTAATACAACAAAACAATGATCAATTGACATCATGCATCATTCCTCAATCCTCATCATGCTCTTCATGCTCTTCATCTGCCTGCATCCAGTCCCACAATGTGTCATCACAATCAGAATTCTCACCAAGTAAATCAAAAGAACTATTAGTGTCTTCCAGAACAGTATTTGCATCAACAAGAGAAGGTTCTATATCATCTCTAGCTAATATAATATCCTCATCATTAACCATTTCCACTGATGACTGCAACGGGAGACTGCCTGACTTGTTGCTTTGTGGTTCTGCAGTTTCTATTTCACAGTCATATATATCTCTTGGAACATAGGGCATGACATAATGTAGGCCATCTATTATAGGATCTGCCACATAGAATACTTGCTGAACCTGAGACGGCATGACAAATGGATCATCTACAGAACAAAATCTGTTCACATTAACACACGACAGCCCATATTCATCCTTTTCCACTTGGTACCACTCACAGAGAAATAAAACAACACTAAATTTTGACCAATAATTTAGCTCAATTATTTCTAAAATGGCACCATAGTAGGTTACATCCCCTTCTTTAGGATTTTGGTCCTTGGAGCTAGCAAAACTAGAAGTTATGGCCGATAATATTACCCCACTATTTTGTGTCTTACATCGGGCATCCCGGGATTTTGTATAAAAGTCATAACCATTTACATGATACCCCTTGTACCTCCTGGCTGAAAGACTAGGACCTTTCGCAAGCCAATATATATGGTCAGGAACATTTTGCGTCATAGCTTTTTCGCTTAACCAATTAGCAAATTCATAAGTATGGTTCCGCGCACGTTTCCATTTACTCTTATGTCGCTGTGTGTTCACAAAGACTTCATGTTCTCTGCAAGATTAAAATACATTAAGTGAACAAGTATAAGGATCATCTTACCATAAATTGCTTCAGAAAAAGATTGCTTATTAAATAACATGATAAAATAACTTACTTTATATATTGATCAACATCTTTACTGTCTGAGTTGAACAGGGCATATCGATGTGCTATTTCGGCTAATTTGGCATCCAAAGAGAATAGTTTTCCTTTGTTTTTTTTTTCCCTCCTAAAGGATGTCCTACACTGGTAAACAAGGTGTTCTCGGTACCCTTAACTGTCGTTGTCATGTCATCTGTGCCCATATTTCCCACCTTAATTTCATCATTGATATACCTAGAGCAGAAGTTCATACACTCCTCAATCAAAAAACCCTCAGCAATGGATCCTTCCGGACGACCTCTATTCCGAACATATGATTTCAGTTTACACAAATATCTTTCAATGAAGAACATCCCTCTCCCATGCACCGGACCCCCAAGCCTAATTTCTTCTACAAGATGAATAGGCAAATGGACCATTATGTCAAAGAAGCTTGGTAAAAAAATCTTTTCAAGTTCACACAGTATTTGAGCAATTTCTGTTTCTAAGTAATCAAGGTCTGTATGACTCAAAACCTTACTACACAACTTTTGAAAGAAATTCCCCAGTCTAATTAGAGGAACTGCCACGTGTTTAGGGATGGCTCTTCTAACAGCGACTTGCAGCAAGTAGTGTAGCATGATATGAGCATCATGACTCTTATACCCAGAAATCTTTTTTTGCACAGTATTAACACAGCGTGATATATTAGAGGCAAAACCATAGGGCAGCTTTGTTGCTTTTAAGGCTCGACAAAAAATTTCTTTTTCATTTTTAGACATAGAATAACATGCTGGTTGAAAAATGACATGTCTTTTATCATGTGAAAGTTTAGGCTGTAGGTCTTCCTTAATTCCAAGAACAAGAAGGTCAAACCTAGCATTCGCATGATCCTTAGTCTTTCCAGAAATATCCAATAAAGTACCTAACACATTGTCACACAAATTTTTTTCAATATGCATCACGTCAAGATTGTGACGGCATGCATTGTGTCTCCAATACGGCAATTCAAAAAAAATTGACTTCTTCTTCCATGGGCAATCTGAATTTTTCTTTTGCTTTTGCTTTTTTCCGAAAGAATTCACAAAGTCGGATACCTCCTCAAAGGCATCACACCCAGATAAGCGTTTCGGGGGAAGTCTCTCTTCAACCACACCATTAAAAGACTTCTTATTTCTCCGCAATGGGTCTTCTACACTTAGAAATTTACGGTGACCCATATAGCACATTTTTCTACTGTGTTTCAGATATATCGAATCAGTTCCATGATTACAGTTTGGACATGCCAACTTGCCCTTTGTTTTCCATCCTGACAACATTGAATATCCGGGAAAATCACTTATTGTCCAAGTCAAAGACGCACGTAAAGTAAATGTTTCATTCTTCATTTTATCATATGTCTCAAGCCCACTGTCCCATAGATCCTTTAACTCCTCAATTAAGGGTTGTAAGTAAACATCAAGATTATTTCCTGGACCCTCAGGACCTGGAATTAGCAGTGATAACATAAAATACTCGGGTTTCATAAACATCCAGGGGGGTAAATTATAATTGATCAACACAACCGGCCAAGTACTGTGACTAACATTCATCGTCCGAAAAGGGTTGAATCCATCAGATGCTAATCCTAACCTTACATTCCTAGGTTCCTGGGCAAACAATGGGTATAATGAATCAAAGTCCTGCCAAGCTTTCCCATCTGCTGGGTGTCGTAGATGTCCATCTTTTAAACGATGTTCAGCATGCCATGTCATATACTTGGCAGTTTCAGCGCACATATAAATTCTTTGCAGCCTTGGTTTTAGTGGAAAATGCCATAAAACCTTTGCAGGTATACGGCGACATTTTCTTGACGATTCACCAGCCTCATTCCCTTCATATTGTTTCCACTTTGAGGCATGACAAACGTGACACTCGTTGGCATGCTCATATTCTTTCCAAAACAACATACAATCATTAGGACATGCATATATCTTCTTATAATCAAGTCCTAGGTCTCGTACAAACTTCTTAGCCTCATTGAAGTTAGTAGGCAAGTTTGCATCTGGGACCATGTCCTTCAACAGTTTTAACAGAGCATCCAACGCTATATTACTAATTCCATGTTCTGTCTTATACTGAAAAAGTCGAATGATGAAAGAAATCTTAGAATATTTCTTACAACCGGGATATAACTCTTGTTTACCTTCTTCTACTAACCTATAAAATTTTTCTGCTTCTTTATTGGGACCATTACGTGCATTAGGAAATCCCTCAAAGGTCGTACGGAATGTATCATGTAACAACTCATTAGTATCATACTGAAAACTAGGCCCTTCATCCTCTGTATAAGATTCTGTAGATATTTGATCTTCTCCATGAAAGACCCACACATCATATTTTTCAACAAAACCAAGTGCTTTGAGATGATCAAACACTTCATGTCGTCGTAACCAGTAACGATTTTTACACCGTTTGCACGGACATCTTATTTGACCCCCTAGATTTGCTTTCGAAAAAGATGCATCTAAAAATTCAATGACTCCATTTTCGTAGTCAGATAATCGTCTAGGTAAATACATCCAACTTCTATCTTTCCTCATAACTCGAAGTCTGGAATGAATTAAAATGCTAAGCAATATTTCTCACAAAAAACAAACAAATAAATTATGGAAAATTCACATGGTATTAATATATGCTGATATCAATATTGGTATTATTATTCAAAGTTAGAAATAAAAGAAACCAACTCAAACTGATGAAAAAATGTAACATCACTCGAACAAATTAATACTTAACCTCTACTCGAACAAATTCACAAAAACCAAACAAATACTCGAACAAATTTACAATGAACTAACAATAATATAAATGGAAAAACATATACTCAGAACAAATTCACAATTAACAAACATATACTCGAACAAATTCACAATGAACTAACAATAATATAAATGGAAAAACAAATACTCAAAGAAAATTCCAGTGTCGTCGGTATTATTAATCTCAATTATTTAATTAATAACAACAACAAATTGATCAAACAAATTAAATCAACAGTTAATTTATATAATTAAAAGCAATAAAAAACATCAATTACCTTTCAATACAAGCAGTATGCGGAACTCAATACCAAATTTGATGCGGATATGAAAATTCCAATTTGATGGCGGCAGATGACGATGAGAGACGAGGGTTTTGATATGGGTTTTTCGCTACAATCCAACCACCGCTAAAATTCTGAAATTTGGAAAGTCCGCGCGCGCAGAGGCATTAGAATTAGAATTTTAATTTAATTATTTCCATTATCCACCGCTTACATGCATCAGTAATAATGTTTTTGCTTAATAATGTTTTTGATTAATTAATTACATTTAATTTCTAGTATTATTTTATTAAGTCTCTTTTACATATAGTTTTGAGAACGTATATGTAAAGCGGTTTTACATTATATTAATTAACACAATATAATATTTTAAAACGGATCGGATATGTGACCTGCACCCGAATAATGACCCATTATTTCACAAGTACGGTTTTCAGAACGGTATGGTATATGTCAAAATTTAAAATTGCGCTAAAAATACATTATCACATTTCACAGGTACGATTTTGCGCCTAACACCAAAATAAAATAAAAATAATTAATTTATAAAGATTTTGTATCTTCGATGGCAACATTTGGATAGAAGTGTTGCATTATATAATATTAAGTGCAACACTTATGGAATAATGTTGCAAAAAATGTGCATATGCAACGTTTTTAAGCAAAGTGTTGCATAAGTTTTATATCAATTCTAAATTGCAACATAAAACAAAAGTGTTGCACATAAAATGTTGCAATAGGCTCAATTTGTAGTAGTGACTCTGTCTTATGTGTGTTTGAGGTCCCCGGAGGATGGGCGACACTATATTGGGGTCGAGAATGGAGAGAGCATAGAGACCCCCCGGCCGGGTAACCGAAAGGGAAACCGGCTCTCCCTCAACTTAGTTCCCGGGATCAAGTAAGTGTTGGTTAGAAGTATAAAAGATAAAAACTAAAGGTTTAGTTAATGTAGTTGGATGATATTGTATTGATGCGTATTAAGGTATGCCTTAAGTTGGCCTTTGAGCTTAATACGTGAGCTAGTTGTCATATATAGGGGTATGCCTTAAGCTGAGCTCTGAGCCCTATAAGTGTATGGTTGTCGTGTCTGGGGTATGCGTTGAGATGTCGCCTCTGAGCCCAGACATGTTTATTTGTGATCGCGTTGGAACATGCCTTAAGTTGGCCTCTGAGTTTGACGAGTAGAGCAGCTGCACAACGGGGCAGTTAGGATGTAATACCTTACCCGGAGTGCAGATGTTGATGCTAGGACATGCCTTAAGCTGACCTCTGAGTCTAGTGTCTTGTGATGCAGTAAAGGGACATGCCTTAAGTTGGCCTCTGAGTTCTTTACTTATTGGATGCTAGTCCATGCGTTGAGTTGTCGCCTCTGAGTCTAGTGTCTTGTTGTTTAACAGGTCTATGCCTTAAGTTGGCCTCTGAGTCCTTGCTTGTGAATTTGGTATCTAGGTTATGCGTTAAGATGTCGCCTCTGAACCTTTATACTTGTTGAATATTTGTTATCAAGGTCCATGCCTTAAGTTGGCCTCTGAGTCTTTGTTGTGAAAGTGAATTAGTATCTAGGTTATGTCTTAAGTTGACCGCTGAACCTTTATACTTGCTGTTGATTGTGATGGTTTTATTGTATTGATTTTAGAATTGTTCATCTAAGGCATTGGATGACTCTATAGCTAGTTTCGTAAATGGTTTGGTTTGAAAGACCCCCCGGCCGGGTAACCGGCTCTCCTTCCAAATAGTTTCCGAAGTTGGTTGAGAGCCTTGCATAGTAATTGCATGATGATATGAGATTCAGATATTGAGATTTATATGCTTCACATGTTTATATATGTTGGAGTGTATTGTATGTTTAAGTGTTGCATGATGATATGAGATTCACATGTTTATATATGTTGGAGTGTATTATATGCTTCACATGTTTATATATGGTTGAGAGCCTTGCATAGTAATTACAAAAGGACTGTGGCGTACGTGTTTACATGTATGTAGCTACATGACAGGTGGTTGGCAGAGGGTTACATGGAGCTAGCGAGCGATGATCCTATTCATCGATTTTGACTTACACATATGCGTTAGCTAGGCTCTAGTCTTTTGATTTGGTTTTGAGTGCCTGTAGGGATGTGCCATCCCAGGCTGTTGTACATATTTACTTTCAGTACTTAGACAGTTATACTTATCTATTTCTGTTTATGTCAGTTTCAGTTTCAGTTTTTAATTCACCTCGTTTTTATGCATGTTAAAGTTTAAATTCCGCGTAAATTTTGGCATGTTGTATGTTTTATTTTTCCGCTGCGACGAAGGGTTTTACAGTTTGAGACTAGTAAGTATAGTGCTTATGCTCTGCCTAGACAAAATACCCATGTTCATAGCTTCAATTGTTTACATATTTCGTTGGATGCTGGTCTCTTATCTTTTGCAACATGTTGCGGGATTGCTTGGACGAGAGTTCGGCTTTCCTTGTGATTGGTTAGACTTGCTTGCGGGGAGAGTCGGGCTTAATTGACCGTACTAGATAAGTGGGTTGGGATTAGTTAGGACGAGAGTTCAACTAGACTTTACCCAAGGACCGTTTCATATCGAGAGATAGGGACACACCTAGCCTTCACCCTCCGTTATTCCTTTTATATCGACTTAGACTAAACCCCTCCTACTTGAGTGACCCCGAGACCCTAGACTTTTCTCTCATTTTGTTTACTTAGTTGTTCACTTAATTTATGTTGTTAGTTTAGAATTTAGAATACAAATCAATCTTGTTTTTCCGACTAAACTAGAACTTAAACGAGACTTATAGCCTAACCCCACCATCCTTTGGGTTCGACCCTAAATTATACTACTTAATTTGGGAGTTTACAAATTGTTTTTGGTGCCGGAATTGACGACAAAAACCTGGCCATCAAAATGGCGCCGTTGCCGGGGATGGTGCTTTGTTAGATATATGTTTTTGTTGAGTTTTAGGATTAGTCTTTTTATTGCTTTTTCATAAAAAAAAACAAAAAAAAATAGAATATTTGAAAAAAGAAAAAAAAATATGTTGTTTCTTTATTTCTTGCATCTTTAGTTTTAGTTTTAGTCACTTGCATTTAGAGTCTTTCTTGTTATCATGTCTTCATACATGACTTTACGTGACCATAGTAGACTCGGCCCAAAGTTTTGTGACTCTTCAATTGATATTGGATAGGATGTGGAGCTTGGGCTACATCCGGGGTGGGTTGAGATCTTTGAAAAAGATTAATTCCGTGGGTTACATAATGAGTGTGTGCTTGACCATGTTAAACATTTTAATAGAAAGTGTCTTTTGGTGAGAAAGAATGGTGTGCCAATTCATGTTGTGAAACTTATGCTTTTTCCTCTTACTCTTGGGGATGGAGCCGAGAAATGATTATATTCTCACCCTCCTAGCACATTTTCTACTTGGGATGACCTTGCCCAAGCCTTTCTTGCCAAATATTTTCCACCTTCGAAAATCGCTAAACTAAGAAATGAGATCGTTTCTTTTCATCAAGGCGAGTTTGAGAATTTGAGTGAGGCTTGGGAAAGGTTAAATGGACTTTTGGTAGCTTGTCCTCATCATGGGATCCCAATTTGGTTAATTATGCAAACTTTCTTTAACAATTTACATCAATCCGTTAAAGAATTGATAAATGCTTCGGCCGGAGGTGCCTTTTATGATTTGGGTGATGATGAGGCAAGATCTTTGCTTGAGAAAGTGGCTATGACCGATGCTAATTGTGGGTTTGGAGAGTGACAAGATTGGTTGAACCACAAGTTGAGGTTGATTCTCCCTCTTATGTTCACAATGTTCAACACAATTATGTTGCTTCTCCCTCCCTAATTAAGAGTGATGTGCATGCATTTTCATTTTCTTGTAATACATGTGGTTATTTGGGACATGATTCTAATGCTTGTTCTTTATATGCATCCCCACATCCCATGTATAAGAATATGATGAATTATGATGATTATATGAACAATGTTCGATCATACCATACTTCTTTTTACTCAAATGATGCCTTGCATGTTTCCTCATCTAATTATATGTCATGTGGTGATTGTGGGGATGACCTTGTGTAACACCCCCATTTACTCAAGAGCCTTTAGCAAGACATTCTCGAGTAAATAGAGCTGTTACCATCTCGGAAAAAGCCTAAGGTAGTGAATAACAAAGTAAAACAATACAAAGTACTTTATATAAAACCGATAGAATTTAAATCATTTAAACTTTGATGTTACAACACTACGCATAGAAAAGGTACAACTGATTACATCTATGTATGTGATCTAATTCTAAGTAGGTCCAAGCCATGTCTCTCTCCATGCCCGTGCTCCTAATCCATTTGTCTCCGACCTGTAAAATCTACTCCCCATTCCGGATCATCGTAGGTGTCACACGAATACACAGGGTCAACCGCGAGATTGAGTAGGTAAACAGCTAAAACAAAAATAACAATAGAATTGTTTCCTCCTCCATCTCCATATCATTCGATCATCCACCACACCTCCACCACTTCACACCTCCATCACACCACACCTCCCATCACATCACACCTCCCATCACATCACACCTCCCATGGCCATATCACAAGTCCCATATCACAAGACCCATATCACAAGACCCATTTCACATCTCCGTTCTCCAAGATAAGCAGTAATAAGCAATCAATCACAATATATCACAATTAAATATATCAATCAGATACTGAGTGTCCTCATGTTGGATCACAATCACAGTCATAGATACTCCCCTACCTCAAATTGCCGAATGACAACCGAACAACTGCTAGAAGTATTCCACCTCGAACTCAATTCCTATAAATAGTACTTAATATCAATTTCCATTCATACAACCAAACACTACCGATCAATTACTTGGTCATGTTCTCGCTTTAGTAAACATAACCACATACGAATAATTGTCACTATACTACATCACTAATCATACACTACCAAGTATATTAATCAATAACAAGACATTGTTAACAATTAGTGAAATTACCATATACAAACCATCAAACATTAACAACAATAGTCTTAATAAAACAATTTACTTGACTAACTAACATCAATATTGACATTGTAAAACAATAGATAATAATAAAGATAATGCTAATATCACTATCACATACACTTATAAAATTAGCAATAAGACCACTAATTAATAAAATACTAATAATGAATAATACTAATAATAATAATAATAATATTAAGAGTAAAACTAATAAACAACACCAACATACACCCACGACAACCCTATACCGCCCCAACCATAACCGTCCTGAATTCAGCCGTGTGGCTACCCTCCCTGCTGTCGGCAGCCACCACGCGACAACCCCCACACCACCTACTCAACCACCGACCGTGCCCAGCCCCTCGACTCCCGCTGACAAGGAAGACAAGGGTCTTCAACAGACCCGACTCTACACGCAACCCACTCCTTACTCGCCTGAACTACGTACTGCAGCCACCACCAAACACGACCAGACCACCCTAGACCGCCACCACCGACTTCCCAGGCAACAGACTCACCAACCATGGTGGTACCACTGCACCGACCTCCCCCTAGTCATCGGCGGTACCACCCCCAAACACCCGTGTGAACCCAGGACTCAGATACATCACTGGAACTTCTTCTGTTTCCCTTCCCGTATAGCCATCGGTCACCACCCTAACAGCCACCCTGACCACGCCTGGTCACCACGAGAACCACCACTCCACTCCCTGACTCACCCGTGACTCTAGAACCATAACCAAGACGCAAACCATAAATTAATCCTAACGAAAACAGACTCAAAACTCCACACCTACGAACATCTCAGAAACGTGTTTTACTGACAGCCTCCTTAAAACACCCTACACGGCGGTGTTAGGGGTTCAACGACGAGGCCTGGTTCCTATCTGACCCCCAAACAACATAAATTACAAATATACGAAGGTCAGATCCTCTAGACAAAGTATGCGATTGAAAACATGCAACCAAAACAGGCAGTAGGAAACGTGAAAACAGAACAACGTGAACATACCGACTTCCTAGCCAAAACGAACCACCTTAGACCCGTGTTTGACCACCGTGAACGCCCTTCCCTCCTTCCTTGATGTGGCGTCTGTCTTTGTGTGTAAAAAGTTGTGTGTTTAGGGTAGGTTTTAGAGTGCCACAAGTCTCTAAATAAGGCGGCAGAGAGGCAGGGTTTACTACGGTGTTTCACGGGCTACAACACCTCACACAATTCGAGGCCCAAAACCTTGTTGCCAAAGGTCCATGGTTCGAACCTCACTAGTACCCACAACTACTATAATTATATGATGACCAAGTTCCCCTTTCGAATCCCACCGAGGTCCAAAACACTTATCATAAAACGAGTTACACTAGCATGTTAAACGAGCAACTGAAATCAATTATATCATCTACCCATAATATTATTATATTTAATAATAATAACACGAGTAATACAATGGGTTAGTACAGTCTTCCCCCCTTAAAATGAACTTCGTCCCGAAGTTCACCCCTGCTAAGGTCACAAAACTGATCAATTAGCATGTAACGAACACACAAGTCATATACGTTAGGAACTAATAAAAGTATCTTTAAACGCGAATTGTCACATTCTACCCTCCTTAAGAAAACTTTGTCCCCAATGTTTAACGTATAACTAAGTTAAAGGGTACTTCACGAATCACAATAAAACGCATAACTTAAGTAATCAAGATTACCTAGCATATACGAACAATCACAACACATCAATTAGCCAGATCATAACGACTAGCCTTATCAAAATCGTTAAGATTTTACAATCCCATCCTCCTTAAAACATGGTTACGTCCCCGTAACCCCATAAAAAAAATATTCTAGCTCAAAAGCCTGCCTTACTCATTACGTTATCTCATAAGGTCTTGGTCCAAGGGACCAAGTATCGTATTCTCCTCGTCGAACCCAAGACCAAAGAAAAGGGGTGAGTTAACTGGCGGAATAAAACTGCGAATCAATACTTCATCTCAATATCGATTTCAAACTCATAACTCAGTACCATTGACTAATTCTCATCTCGATTTCAATATTGATATTATCAAATATTCCACCAGAATGCAACAACTTGCTAAACACTGCACTGCAATCTCAAACTCAAAACAAAACCAACCATGGTCTTTGTTCTAAACTCACGAGTAACTCAATCTCCTCAGTACTTACCTCCCAAGTTCGTTGTCATACTTGTATATATACTCATCATTCCACTATTCATAAAACACGAACGTGTACGCCATAAAACAAGAACTTGTACATAACTCAGACTAAACAATTACTAAAAGTTTTCCTATCTCTCAACCAAAAGAATTATCACATCAATAGAAAATTTTAACTATCAAAATAAAAGGACAACTACTAATATTCAACTCAAATCAGTACTCAAAAGAGGCTCATATCAACTATCATATAACATATAACCTCGAACAATAATAAAGTATTAGGGTCGTTAGGATCGTGTCACGCAGTAAAACAGATTCGGAATAGATAACACTTACACACCATTGAAGTTTCAACACAAAATCAATATATTCTCAACAATGCAAACAATCAAGAGACTCATAGTTCATAATTGACAAATTAAAACATTTCATGTTCGTAAACATATTATAGAAAAGACATAGGACAAAATTTATAACGTAATTCAACATGATGCATTGACATATCTCACGAGATATACACAATTCATAGACTCACAAGACCGTTTAACAATTCCAGGTATTAAAAGTTAACAAGGTCACTCAGGTATAAATCAACTTACATCATTTATCATGAGATTAATAAAATACATGTCTTGCAACGTAAGGGTTTATATAATGCGCAACAATTAAGCATTCGGGCAGGCTTTCATCAACATGTAAGTACAAAATTTGTCATATTGCAAATTATTATAATTATTAACAGATCAGCGTCATCATGGATAATCATCACTTTGAAATACAACGTTAAAACTTTTGAAACCTTGAAACGGTAATTTGTGACAATTTACAATCTCAAGTTAACAGACAATTTTACAAGCTGAAATTCGAAACAAGGCTACACGGAGACATTTTGACTTTTCTGTACTAAAACATTGTCCTGGTGGTTCATGAATTATGAAAGTTTTAACGAGAAAAGGAAATGAATTCACACGACTAATACTCCCGTGACTCACATGTCAACCAACTAATAATTCAATATATTATGACCAGGTTTTTAAATATAGCAATATACAATTCTCTTTATGGCATACCAGTATACTTGAAGACATTATGAAAATTAGAAATCGCAGGGAACTAGACAAAGACAAACCATTAATATACGAACGAACATCGACAAGATTCACATTGTTCAAAATGATCAAAAATTACGTATAACACTTAGGTTGTTATATCAGGTTAATAAGTTTACCAGACAAATTTATCTACTACTTGTCATGACTCTTTTCTGATAAATATGATTTTAACATCATGTACGAACATCACGTCTTTTAATTTGAGATCATGTCACAAAAAAACGTCACTATTATTGAAAACATTTTGTATAGAAGTAAGCAAAATTTACGTTATTATGTAATAAAGTGCATATTCATGTTACTAATGCTATATCAGGGTATCACGGAACCACATCACATAATCCACATTTGACTAAACTTTTATGTGAACTTACATATCTCACAATTCACCAATTAAACATTATGCAACAACTTACAAAAATCACAGTCAAATAACAGCTTAACTAACGTTCGCGCGATTATAGTTTTTAGGAAAAGTGGGGAATAAGTTAAACAGAGGAAATTATTTAATACAACCTTTTTACAACTCAAATGATTTGAACAATAACTTTACAGCATTTCAACAAAATTTTAGGCATCTTGCAGAAATCACAATTGAATAACAATGTAACACCCCCATTTATTTAAGAGCCTTTAGCAAGACATTCTCAAATAAATAGAGTTGTTACCATCTCGGAATGTCCGAGGTAGTGAGTAACAAAGTAAAACAAACCATAGTACTTTATATAAAAACTCATTAAATTTAAACTTTTGATATAACAAATACTACACAAAGAATAAAAGTACAACTGATAACGTCTAAGTATATGATCTAGTTCTAAGTGTGGGGAATAAAACGTATATTCGCCCTAAACTTGCAGGATTATAATGAAAATTACAGTCGTGAATATCGTCATAAGATTAAAAAGGATAAGAAAAGAAGTACAACCTTTAGTCCTTGTGCGAAAGGCCTAAGAACAGGAATTAACACAAATTCCCTCCTATAACTTGCACCCAAGACTTAGAATGAGACGTGGCCGCGTGAGCTAGAAATCCTCTCCAACTGCCTTGCAATATTGTGAGAGCTATTCAGGTTTTAGATGTGAGATCTGAGGTTTTGGGAGAAGAATGCTCTCAAAACCCTAATTTTGCCTTGAGAATTATTTAGTCAGTGCAACAAGAGTATCTAACATAAGGAGAGTCCCTCTCCTTATGTAGTACACGGCCGACCGAATTGGATGTCGGGTAGGAGTGGGCTTTCACACTTACCTTATTCCATTGCGTGATTCGACCCAATTAGCTATGAGTTGTCCGCGGGTTTTTTTATTTATAAATCCTAACATGTTATCAGTTATTAATACAGTCGATATATTAATAATGGTCTGACAAAATACGATATTGTATATTTACCCAAATTAATATAACTGTTTATATTAATACGCGAATACAATATTTAATTAAATATAACCGTTTATATTTAATTTTACGAATTAATCATGTAATCCGTATTAGCTAAAATTATTTAATCCGTATTAAATAATCATCTCAACATCTTATTGACTAATTTAATAGTCAATACCTCTGACTAACTGTTTAGTCGTATCCGGCATAAATGTGACTGTATTTTCATACCTTCACATCTCTCAAACGTGTCCTATAGGTGTGACGTATAGGGACCACTTGATCACCGCCATCCGTATGACAATAACGTCAAACTTATCTAGCAAGCCAACCGTTATTGATAAACGTGGATCAACTGATAATAATACTGAAGTATGCCCTTGTGATCCTTAAAGAGATTTAATATGTCACTGTACTTAATTGTCAAGGACACCAGCCCCAACAATCTCCCACTTGTCCGTACAAAGGTATGTGCAATGACGTTATCACACTACATGTGGAGGACACAAGCTCCAACAAACTCCCACTTGTCCGTACAAGTGTAGGTGCGATAACCGATTCTCATATCCTTTTAAAATTTCTCCCACTCAATGTAAGACAATTTGCAAATCCGCATTCGCAAAGGTCGTATCTCACAAGCGATCTGTATCAAGAGTGGTTTCCCCGACTAGAGAGTAACTTAACTGATAAAACGAATCTGTATTCGAGCATGGCCATGCATTTCAGTTACTACTCCTCGAGTGGCCCTGAGAAATGATAAAATCCTGATAAGGGTTTGGATATTTCCCTCAACTCGAATCCTGCCGATATCGCGCAGCATGAAATAACCCAGAAAAAATCCTCTTGGTCCCTGTTACGGTGACCGTGGGAAAGAAACCAAAGTTACCCAAAATCTGCCTTAATCTCAAGAGACAGTTGAAAGTCAAAAGACTCGACTCTAAGGAACACTATGGAGGTCCTATCCACGACCTAGCACCCAATGTTATAAAACATTTAGGACTCCATAACGCTGTCACGGGGTGTCCTACGAGATATCCGTATAACTCGCCTTTGTGATTGGTCAGTCAGCCGTGTGACTTATGGCTCGTTGAACCCACCGTCAACCAACGTCACAAAATGATTACCTGAGTTATCAGCTCAAGTGGGTAATCAAGGACCAAAACGATGTAATGTTAATCAGTTCACTTTGTGGTGTTCAAAATTGGCGTACAATTCCACATGAGAAACAAAACATTATATATCATAACAATAAGGTTGAATAGAGTACACGAGAAAATGAATTATTACATGAATTCATAAAAGAGTACTACAACTTAGGAACACATCCAATTCCCATGGAATGAATGTGCCCTTCATGCTTATCACGTGGTAATGCTTTTGTGAGAGGATCAACTATGTTGTCATCCGTAGCGATCTTATCAATGAAAATCTCCTTTTGCTCCACGTAATCTCTGATTAGATGAGCTTTCCGTTGTACATGCCTAGCCTTGTTGCTAGACTTATGCTCCTTAGCTTGGAAGATGGCACCTTTATTATCACAATAAACGGTGATTGGGTCATTCGAACTAGGCACTACTGATAGTCCTTGTAAGAATTGACGCATCCATATTGCTTCCTTAGCTGCTTCTGAGGCGGCATAGTACTCGGACTCAGTCGTAGAATCTGCTGTAACACTCTGTTTAGAACTTTTCCAGCTGACAGCAGCACCATTAAGAGTAAAAACGAATCCAGATTGAGATTTCGAGTCATCTCGATCCGTTTGGAAGCTAGCATCTGCGTAACCCGTGGCGCAGAGCGTTGAGTCGCCTCCATAAGTCAATCCCCAATCTTTAGTCCTCCGTAGGTACTTAAGAATGTTTTTCACGGCCATCCTGTGTTGTTCACCTGGATGAGCTTGGAATCGACTAGTCATACTCAATGCATATGCAACGTCTGGACGTGTGCATATCATGGCATACATGATCGATCCTATTGTAGAAGAATAAGGAATCCGACTCATGCACTCTTTCTCTTCCAATGACTTAGCTTCTTGAGTCTTGCTCAAGTGAAGCCCAAGAGTCATAGGAAGGAACCCCTTCTTGGAGTTCGTCATGCTGAATCTTTCCAGGATCTTATCTATATAAGACTCCTGACTGAGAGACAACATTCGTCGTGATCTATCCCTGTAGATACGGATGCCCAAAATTCTTTGTGCCTCTCCCAGATCTTTCATCTGGAAATGGTTTTTCAACCATGCTTTAACCGAAGATAAGAGAGGTATGTCATTCCCAATCAAGAGTATGTCGTCGACATACAGTACTAGGAATACAATCTTGCTCCCACTCGACTTGATATAGAGACATGGTTCCTCGACTGATCGAATGAATCCATTCTCTTTTATCACTTGGTCGAAGCGATGATTCCAACTCCGCGATGCTTGCTTAAGTCCATAGATGGAACGCTTAAGCTTGCAAACTTTCTTAGGATGTTCAGGATCAATAAAACCCTCGGGTTGTACCATGTACAACTCTTCCTCCAAATAACCGTTTAAGAAGGCGGTTTTAACGTCCATTTGCCATATTTCATAGTCATGAAATGCGGTGATCGCTAAGATAATCCGAATGGAACGTAGCATGACTACGGCCGCAAAGATCTCATCGTAGTGCAAGCCTGGCACTTGGGTGAAACCTTTAGCAACTAGTCTTGCCTTGTGGATATCTTGTTGTCCTTCCACGGCATGCTTTATCTTGTAAAGCCATTTGCATTGAAGGGGACGTACCTTTGCAGGTAGGTCCACAAGATCCCACACGTTGTTCTCATACATGGAGTCCATCTCGGATTGCATGGCTTCTAGCCATAGCTTTGAGTCACAACTGGTCATGGCACCTTTATAGGTTGTGGGTTCATTACCCTCTAGGAGTAAGACGTCATCTATATCACGTTCCTCGACCATGCCAATGTATCTGTCCGGAGGAATAGAGACTCTTCCCGACCTCCTAGGTTCCTCAGGGATATCTACCGCAGCCTCGGGTGAAGGTACTGTTTCCTCCAATGGTTGTTCAGTAGTTGTTTCTTGAACCTCCGATAACTCGAAGGTTCTATTACTTGACTTGTTCTCGAGAAATTCTTTCTCTAAGAACGTCGCACTAGCCGCAACAAAAACACGTTGTTCGGTTGGCGAGTAGAAGTAATGACCAAAAGTTCCCTTTGGATAGCCTATAAAGTATGTCTTGACCGATCCCGGGCCGAGCTTATCCTCGTGTCTCCACTTGACATAAGCCTCGCAGCCCCAAACCCGAATAAAGGACAAGTTAGGGACCGTTCCCTTCCATAATTCGTATGGAGTCTTGCCAACAGCTTTAGACGGACTTCGGTTAAGTATTAGAGCGGCTGACAAAAGAGCATAGCCCCACAATGAATCAGGCACAACGGTGTGACTCATCATGGATCGAACCATATCTAGTAGAGTTCGATTTCTCCGTTCGGACACACCATTTAATTGTGGTGTTCCAGGTGGAGTCAACTGTAGCACGATGCCACAGTCTTTAAGGTGTTGATCAAACTCGTGTGAAAGATACTCACCACCACGATCCGAACGTAGTGCTTTAATCTTTCTACCCAGCTGGTTCTGTACCCGATTCTGGTATTCTTTGAACTTGTCAAAGGATTCACTTTTATGTTTCATCAAGTAGACATAGCCATATCTACTCAAATCATCCGTGAAAGTGATGAAATACCTATAGCCTTCTCGTGCGTTGATCGACATAGGGCCACATACGTCCGTATGTATGAGTCCTAATAGGTCGGCAGCGCGCATTCCAACACCTTTGAAGGAAATACGAGCCATTTTGCCAATGAGACATGATTCACACGTGCCATATGATTCGAAATCAAAGGGCGATATAGCTCCATTCTGTATGAGCTGTTTTACGCGTTTCTCATTTATGTGTCCCATACGACAATGCCATAGGTAAGTTTGATCTTTGTCACCTACCTTTAATCTCTTGTTATTCACATGTAATATCTCGGTAGTTTGATCTAAAACATAAATTCCATTCATGGAAACTGCCTTGCCATAAATCATATTGTGTAAGGAGAAAATACAGCTATTATTCTCAATTACAAATGAAAAACCGAGTTTGTCAAGTGCAGAAACTGAAATAATGTTTTTGGACAAACTAGGAACATAATAACAGTTATATAAAAATAACTCGAATCCACTTGGAAGCTGGATCACATATGTTCCCTTCGAGACTGCAGCAACGCGTGCTCCATTCCCGACACGCAGGTCCACCTCACCCTTGATTATGGGTTCTTGGTTTCAGAGGCCCTGCACATGATTACATAGATGAGAACCACAACCAGTATCAAGTACCAAGTTCCGCAACTTGCATGGTTAATCTCAATCATGTGAATAAAAGAAGAAGAAGACATACCAACAGGAGTAACGCGGCCTGCCTTAATGTCCTCGCGATACACGGGGCATGAGCGCCTCCAATGCCCAGTCTTGTGGCAGTAGTGGCATTCCATGCTAGTATCCTTGCTCTTAGTCTTGCCCTGTGAGTTGCTCGACTCACCTGGCCCACTCTTAGTAAATCCTGGTTTCTTGAACCTGGGCTTACCTACTGCTAGGTCGCCCTGAGCTTTAGCCTTCCCTTTACCCTTTCCCTTACTGGAGATCATGAGAACATCCTGCTTCACGCTCCCACTTAATTTCAGATCCTTCTCAGTCTGTACGAGAAGGGAGTGGAGCTCATGAGGAGTCTTCTTCATGTCGTTCATGTAGTAGTTGGCCCTAAAGAGGGCGAACCCATCATGAAGCGAATGGAGAATTCGATCAACGATTATGTTCTCACTGATCTTGCAGTTTAGGGCCTCCAGTTTCTCGATATTCTCAATCATGTGAAGAATATGTGGGCTAACAGCTTGGCCCTTCTGGAGTTTCGCCTCAAAGAAGCGACAGGTATGCTCATAAGAAACGATTCTCGGAGCCTTTGAGAATTCGTTAGTGAGCGTGGTAAAAATCTTGTTTGCACCATGGATTATGAAGCGTTTTTGCAAATTGGATTCCATTGCATAGATGAATACGTTCTTTATCGCACCCGCTTCCATGACGAAGTCGCTATGAGCACGAACTTCGTTGGCTCTAGCTCCAGTTCCTGGGTGTGCCGGAATGGGCTCAGTAAAATACTTAAGCTTTCCGTCAGCAATGGCAGCATTCCGTAGTGCTGCCTCCCAGTCAGAGAAGTTTGACCCATCATTCCTCAGTCTAGTTGACTGATTCATGGAGTCCATGAAGGCCTTTAGCCAGGATTCACGTGTAACACCCCAAGAGTATGAGAGGAGATTTGTCCCACATCGGTAGAATGTGAGGATTGTAATATGTTTATAATAGCTCTCACCCACCACTTAGTAACAAGGCCTTGTGCTTTTGGGCTTAAGTGAGGACAAATAATGGGCCCAAAAGTGCACACTCATCTTATTGGGTTTGTGTTACGACGGTGGCGGGTCGGGTTGTTACAAATGGTATCAGAGCGACACTACGACCGTGTGGTGAGCCTGTGGTCAGGAGTACCGGGTCCCCCACCTAACGGTGAGGATTCTGGGCTTGGCTATGGTCAAGTTTGAGGCACAACGAGGACGTTGTGTTCTTTAACTGGGGGAGTTTGTAACACCCCAAGAGTATGAGAGGAGATTTGTCCCACATCGGTAGAATGTGAGGATTGTAATATGTTTATAATAGCTCTCACCCACCACTTAGTAACAAGGCCTTGTGCTTTTGGGCTTAAGTGAGGACAAATAATGGGCCCAAAAGTGCACACTCATCTTATTGGGTTTGTGTTACGACGGTGGCGGGTCGGGTTGTTACATCACGTGCTAGCTTGGCACTTGGCATTGGGTCTTCACCAGCCATTTAGTTATACAGCAGTTTTAAATGAACGTGTTCTACACTGAAAAAGAAGATAAAACAAAACCATATAAGCAACTTATTGTTGTGATTTAAGTCTATATTAAATTGAATTTAAACTCGTAGACTCATGCATTTATATAATTGATCTCCCTCAAGAATTATATAAACGATCCCAAGACTCAATTTCCGTATATTGATAAGCCCACAGTTTGGCTAATTCCACCGTTGGAACTCTTGGTCGATAGATTTCTGTATATCCTATCTATTAGTCCATCTTAGTCGCTAGATAGTATCGAGTGACCATGATGTTGAGATAAAATAAATCATCTGTTCCCACTTACCCAACGTAGAAGGGGTCATATTATGCCTACCGACGAAGAAGGGATTCATGGGAGGCTGATTTATAAAGACTATTCTCAATTTTTGGTTATACGAGGAAGACCCCATCAACTTTTATTTATTCATATTTAAGTGAACTAAAAACTAGCATATACGTGAATGAATTAAATAAAGTGATGGCTTTACATGTGACACGTGACATCTGTATTGTCACAGAAAACTAACGCGTAACCTCTACATGAGTCAGTTTTCAGGCATGTTATAGGTGGTTTGGTTTTTAGGCGGAATATGATGCAAGCTATTATCGATGAAAGCATAAAGATAAATGCAATAAACGTAAATAAAAGTCCTAGTGTAGCCTATCCTACAAAAATAAACATAAAACAACTTGGAATCCACCGTTGGACCCTAGAAGCTTGTCTTGATGTTCCATCTTGGTCTTTGCAGCGGGAGTGAGCATCCGGTCTCCGTCTTTGGTCTTCACAAAATTACTAATTTAAATTACAAATATAACCTATTTACATTCTAATTTAAATACAAAAGTAATTACATGGCAAAAACCCAAA
Source organism: Silene conica (assembly GCA_029255685.2). Taxonomy (NCBI): domain Eukaryota; kingdom Viridiplantae; phylum Streptophyta; class Magnoliopsida; order Caryophyllales; family Caryophyllaceae; genus Silene; species Silene conica. Next base: position 75,700,490 of record CM055311.2, read on the forward strand.
ACCGGAGATTCAAGATCTCAAAATTACAAGCAAGACTGTGTTCCATCATTACGGTAACACAATCTACTAAGGCCACACTAAGTTACAACCGTTTGCAAAAATTAAATACGTTATTGAAAGCATTCAAGGCATTCACAAGACGATAAATAAAATGCATCAACTAAATAAAATTCATACATGACATAATACTGTTATTATGATTAATAAATTTTTACCAAACCACCTTTTAAGATTAAAATTATGTGACTATACCGCTTTAATCACCCAATTTTAATAAACATATAATCCATTATTTTAAACTGTTTTAAAACAATATGTATCAAACGAGGGTGAACCGTTTCACAAAAATAATATACTATTTCCGTATACAGTATATTATTTTAGGCCATGTGAAAATAAGAAACAAGTTATTTTCGAAAAAGAAAGCCTGAAAGATGAGCACTCGACCGAGCAACAGGGGCACTCGATCAAGTGTCAGTGTCACTCGATCGAGTGCAGCAGGGGCTCGATCGAGTGACTCGTTAAAACGCAAATCGCTGCACTTTAAACCAAAACAAGTTTTTATCTTGATATAAAACGTGTAAATCAAAAATAAACAACAACAAAAGATTCACATATTGCTAAAAATATCGATTAATTAACAATATGCAAATAAGAAACGAAAACAAGGTCGATTACAACCCAAAAATCACACGCATGAAGCCTGGTACGAGGACACTCGATCGAGTGCTACAGACACTCGATCGAGTGTCGAGGCAGAATGCATCGAATTTTCAAAATTTTTACATCTTACGAAAAACACAATTGTAAAATTTCATGGCCATAGGCTCTGATACCACTTGTGGGGAATAAAACGTGTATTCGCCCTAAACTTGCAGGATTATAATGAAAATTACAGTCGTGAATATCATCATAAGATTAAAAAGGATAAGAAAAGAAGTACAACCTTTAGTCCTTGTGCGAAAGGCCTAAGAACAGGAATTAACACAAATTCCCTCCTATAACTTGCACCCAAGACTTAGAATGAGACGTGGCCGCGTGAGCTAGAAATCCTCTCCAACTGCCTTGCAATATTGGGAGAGCTATTCAGGTTTTAGATGTGAGATCTGAGGTTTTGGGAGAAGAATGCTCTCAAAACCCTAATTTTGCCTTGAGAATTATTTAGTCAGTGCAACAAGAGTATCTAACATAAGGAGAGTCCCTCTCCTTATGTAGTACACGGCCGGCCGAATTGGATGTCGGGTAGGAGTGGGCTTTCACACTTACCTTATTCCATTGCGTGATTCGACCCAATTAGCTATGAGTTGTCCGCGGGTTTTTTTATTTATAAATCGTAACATGTTATCAGTTATTAATACAGTCGATATATTAATAATGGTCTGACAAAATACGATATTGTATATTTACCCAAATTAATATAACTGTTTATATTAATACGCGAATACAATATTTAGTTAAATATAACCGTTTATATTTAATTTTACGAATTAATCATGTAATCCGTATTAGCTAAAATTATTTAATCCGTATTAAATAATCATCTCAACATCTTATTGACTAATTTAATAGTCAACACCTCTGACTAACTGTTTAGTCGTATCCGGCATAAATGTGACTGTATTTTCATACCTTCACATCTCTCAAACGTGTCCTATAGGTGTGACGTATAGGGACCAGTTGATCACCGCCATCCGTATGACAATAACGTCAAACTTATCTAGCAAGCCAACCGTTATTGATAAACGTGGATCAACTGATAATAATACTGAAGTATGCCCTTGTGATCCTTAAAGAGATTTAATATGTCATTGTACTTAATTGTCAAGGACACCAGCCCCAACACTAAGTAGGTCCAAGCTATGTCTTTCTCCATGCCCAAGCTCCTAATCCATATGTCTTTGACCTGTAGAATCTACTCCCCATTCCGGATCATCGTAGGTGTACACGAATACACTGTCAACCTCGCGGTTGAGTAGGATAACACAATAATTATAATGCAACAGTTAAATGATATGCAAATGTCATGATATGCTCGAGCTCAAACTCAATCTCAATCTCATTCTCAAACTCATACCCTTGCACCAAGCCATACCGAACCTCCCGGCAGACTATAATCGGTCGTCACCGAACACCAGCTCAATAGCTGGTAAGACACCAGGCCTGGTCTGCAGAACCACCCTGGGCTTTATATCAGAACAATATCTGACCATAACTTTCTCAGTAACCAATGCATATGCTATGCTCATGAATGCAACGATATAATTATTCAATCATGCTGTCAAATAATGAAATGCTCATGCCATTACCAATAATCCACAATCAATCCAACCAATATCATTCTCATATCAATCATACTCAGCATCCATAGCACACTATACCACATCCATTCATAACACATCATAGAGTATAAGGTCAGTGTATCCTACCTGTGTAGCAATATAATCCAATAGCAAGCCAACGAGTAAGCAGAATAATGGCACTTCAAAATCGTCACCTAACAATTAGCAGTAATATGCAATCACTAATCATTTCAATAACTAATTGTACCCCACATCTACTTAACTTATGCATGAGCTTAAATAAATAAACAAACACGGAACAATAATTATAATTATTCCTAATATAAAATTATGTGTTAAATAACGACATATAACATTATTAAACCGCCTCAACATTAACATTAATTATATCCGAATAATTAAATATAAATCCATAAATTATAGTTAATAAATAGGTAAGGTTTATTATTTAAAACAACACACGACTCATGCAAAATTACGCTTAACGAAAATATAAATAAATTCCAAATTAACGAAACTAATAACAACACCCAATAATAATCATAATAAGAGTAGTAAGGATAATAATAATAATAATAATAATAATAATAATAAGAACACAACACATAAACAACCCCATCTCCTAAGGTCCTGGGTTCAAACCCCACGACAAACATTCCAATCAACCAGCCCCAAAACGCAGCCCTGCACCTCACAACTTCACATCATCACCACCACCAATCAAGCCACCCACGACCACCACCAACTGTCCTAAACTAACCTACATACTACCAACTACTACTTCCATGCCTTGGACACCATCAGGGGTCACAACAGCAACCACCACATCGCCCCCAAAAAGCCTGCACACACACGACTACCTCTATTTTCAGAAATATCTTTGCCATTCCCTCTCTTTTCACGCCACTCACTCTCTCCTCCTTGCCCAACACCACCCGTCGACACCATGGTATTAACCACTGACACACGGTGGTTCACGGGGGTGGTCCCTTGGTCCACAAACCCCCCCGTAAGCCACCACAACAGGCGCTGCAAAATGCACGCAGCCTGCCCCCTGTTTTCTGTCCGTGGCAAGTAGCAACATTTGTCACCACCGTGTTGTTGCTTGCCACCCCTAACGACCACCACTCAGACACCCAGGTGGCTAACAACTCACCTAACAACCTCTACGCACCAACCCAGGCGCATAACCTCTCCCTAATTGGTCCAAAAACCCGACACAAACAGACCCTATACCCGTGTTCCTCCGTTGTTTTCTGTTCGTGCTGCCCTAATTTCGTGTTCGGAAAACCACCCTAACCACCAACAAAACCACCACCATAGCAACCAAAACAATGTATAACCACCCTACTTTGACTACCCAGACAACTTGAATCAAAACGAAAGCAATACACAGTTCGAAATAAGCAATTAGAAACGAATTCGAAAATAAACAATTAAAACGAAACAGAGTATACTATGTAGGTGTCTTACTGCGATGATGGTGAAGATGACGATGGTGTCGGCCTCTCTCTCTCGTTCTTCTCAATCCCAAGCCTATGATATGTGAACTAGGGTTTTAGGTTGGTTTAGTTGAGGTTGTAGAGTCGTATGAGGAATGGGGCGGCTGTTTTAGTCAACATGTTAGAAGGGTTTAGAGTTAGGGTTGTATATTGGTTTGTCGTTATATGGGTAGGGTTTGGGTAAACGAGTATAGTCGGGTTTTGGTAAAGGAAAAAAAAGAATTATGTAGTTTAATATTAATATTGATAATTAGATAAATTAAAAAATATAAAATTATTATAGAAGAATTAAAATACTAGTTATTCCATAAGAATATATAAAAAAGATTTAAATTCAATTACGACTTAAATAAAAAAAAATACAAATTAGGTATAGACGAGAAATAAATATCAATTAGGAAATATATTTAATTATAAATATATTATTAAATTTAAGGAAATACGAACGAAATGCCATTTTACGAAATAATCATCAAATATAAAATGATTATGAAATAAGAAATAAGAAATAATCGTAAAAATACGATTTATAAAACAATAACGGTTTACATAAAATATTTCATAAACATCTCTTTTGAAAATACGTGTATAAAACATAGTTTGACTGTCGTTGACCGAGGCTAACATACGGGGTATTACAGTCTTCCCTCCTTAAAAAGAACTTCGTCCCCGAAGTTCACCACGCTACCCATCACCAAACCCAGAATCAGCTGACGCCCTCTACCTTAGATCACTCCCTCAGAAATTACATGTGTTACATTCCACCTCCCTTAAACCCAACTTCGTCCCGAAGTTTAATAGCTGTCAAAACACGATCCCAACCACACCACCAAACACGGCACTCCTCCACTCTTCTGCGCTGACTCCCTAAATCTTCTATGAAGACATTCTATTACGGTCTATCCTCCTTAAAAGAAACATGCCAACAAGTAAATGCAAAAGAAATATACTCATACATAACTCGCATCAGTGCACAAACTCAAAAGATACAAAACTATACAATACTTTCATGCATAGAAACACTGCTCAACTCATGTAATAATTAACAGCCAAACTTTCAAGATTTTCCAATCCTATCCTCCTTAAACCTGGTTACGTCCCCGTAACCTCGTCACATCTATATCTCATAAAACACCCATCATCACTACATATAAAGGTAAAGCGACATGCTAGAAGGTAATTACGCACAACCTACTACCCATTTCTCATTTCACCACAACTAAACAACAATTATGACTTACATAATACGTCTTCTGACTAAGGCGTTAAGTTACCAAAACATACAACATGTGAACATCTGAGCACAACTCGAATTATCATATAAATATTCACGTGGTCACAACAAAATTAACAACATCCAATTTCCAGTATAAAATTCTAAACTTCTTACTAGGTATATTGCACAACATGTACTACTTCCGTAATAAAATAACAGTGGTAACACATAATAAACATACATAAGTACACCTATTGCTAATCTCTTATTACAAGAACTAGTCAAAGTTTACAATTCACAGTTAAAAAAAAAACACGACTATAAGCATACAATGACACATATCCAGTCATTTCTATACATGGTAATCACACAAGGTATTGTAAAATAATTACCATATCACATTGTCATACATAGACTTGTATATCTTGTTTCTACTTTTGCAAATAACAGTCATATAAGATCATGAAATTCATTCACATTATTGTAACTACAAGATTATATTATCATATACTAAATGCTATATTCATTTCATATGTCTACTGCTCATGCTACGAATGCCATATCAGAATATTACATGATCACATTACATAATTCATATTTGGTTAAACTTTTATACTTAAAACTTTCATAACTTACCATTTTCAACAATCACACATCACGCTGCAACTTAAAAAAAAAAAAAATCATAATTAAATAACCGCTTAGCCATTTTGTAAGATATTATAGTTTTTAGAAAATATAATGAATCAACTAGCTATAAGAAAAAGAATCAAACCCAAATCTTAAGGGAAATTATTTATAACAAATTTTACAACTCAGTTGGTCTGAACAAACTTTACAGCAATTAGACCGAAACTTTGGGCAACTTGCAAAACTTACTATCAAATAACGACTCGTTAAGATTTTTCGTGGATTATTATTTTGAAAACGTAAATGAATATTCTAAACAATGGAGTTGGAATTATGCATAAACAATAAGTACGTTTTAAAAGATTTTCCTTTTTTAAAAACATGAGTCAAAACAGAATTGTGCAGTAACAATCTAACCACTGTCGACTAAAATATTTATTTCTCTCAAAATATAACTCGTATTAACATGAAACCAAAAGCATTAGGAAGCTAATTCGGAAGGTTATCATACATAAAATTTTCATATTCATATATGCAACACATTTTAAAGGGCAGCACGTACAATTAGGGTACCATTATGAAAATTTATTACAAACTTGGTTCTATTAAAATTTCACATTACTTCACATTATCATACTTAAACATGACCATTCTTTTATCAAAACATGTTGACATATCTTTGTAGCCTTGAAATCACATTGTATCATATCATCATTTATTCACTAAACTGGCATGCAAATTCTAGGTACGAGTAACATGTAACTGTATGACATTCATGACTTTGGGCAACACATTCCGCATATCACTAGACATGAATTACTATTGGCAAGTAGTAAAATAATAACCAGCATAAGTCTCAAAATTCGACTACACTTGCATAGTAAGCCGACCATCAATTTTCTTTTCTTTTCTCTTTTTTTTTTTTAAAAAATAATGCATTCAAATAAGAATTGTATACACGAATAAAATAGCAACAAAAGCACAATTGTCGACGTCACACATCACACGTTTCGGCCTACTGGCCTTAACACATAAGACTTACCTTGATTCTGCACCCTGCAACAAGTTTAGAATTACATTCCAAATTACAGACATTCACGGTTTCTAACTACAAACAATAACAAACTCCTATGTAATCTAGTTCCTTTAAATTCTCACCTCTCTATTCTCCCTTCCCAAGGTATTCCCAGTTCAAATCTGAGAGGGCCAGGGTACGAATTAGGCGCGCTTTCCTAATCGTACTAAGGGGCTCCTAACAGTTTCTACCTGGGGTTCATTTATTTAGACACATCCTAAGTTCATTAAATACATTGGTTCAGGCCTGAGGATCGTTCGCTCTGATACCACTTGGTAACACCCCCATTTATTTAAGAGCCTTTAGCAAGACATTCTCAAATAAATAGAGTTGTTACCATCTCGGAATGTCCGAGGTAGTGAGTAACAAAGTAAAACAAACCATAGTACTTTATATAAAAACTCATTAAATTTAAACTTTTGATATAACAAATACTACACAAAGAATAAAAGTACAACTGATAACGTCTAAGTATATGATCTAGTTCTAAGTAGGTCCAAGCTATGTCTTTCTCCATGCCCAAGCTCCCAATCCATATGTCTTTGACCTGTAGAATCTACTCCCCATTCCGGATCATCGTAGGTGTACACGAATACACTGTCAACCTCGCGGTTGAGTATGATAACACAATAATTATAATGCAACAGTTAAATGATATGCAAATGTCATGATATGCTCGAGCTCAAACTCAATCTCAATCTCATTCTCAAACTCATACCCTTGCACCAAGCCATACCGAACCTCCCGGCAGACTATAATCGGTAGTCACCGAACACCAGCTCAATAGCTGATAAGACACCAGGCCTGGTCTGCAGAACCACCCTGGGTTTTATATCAGAACAATATCTGACCATAACTTTCTCAGTAACCAATGCATATGCTATGCTCATGAATGCAACGATATAATTATTCAATCATGCTGTCAAATAATGAAATGCTCATGCCATTACCAATAATCCACAATCAATCCAACCAATATCATTCTCATATCAATCATACTCAGCATCCATAGCACACAATACCACATCCATTCATAACACATCATAGAGTATAAGGTCAGTGTATCCTACCTGTGTAGCAATATAATCCAATAGCAAGCCAACGAGTAAGCAGAATAATGGCACTTCAAAATCGTCACCTAACAATTAGCAGTAATATGCAATCACTAATCATTTTAATAACTAATTGTACCCCACATCTACTTAACTTATGCATGAGCTTAAATAAATAAACAAACACGGAACAATAATTATAATTATTCCTAATATAAAATTATGTGTTAAATAACGACATATAACATTATTAAACCGCCTCAACATTAACATTAATTATATCCGAATAATTAAATATAAATCCATAAATTATAGTTAATAAATAGGTAAGGTTTATTATTTAAAACAACACACGACTCATGCAAAATTACGCTTAACGAAAATATAAATAAATTCCAAATTAACGAAACTAATAACAACACCCAATAATAATCATAATAAGAGTAGTAAGGATAATAATAATAATAATAATAATAATAATAATAATAATAAGAACACAACACATAAACAACCCCATCTCCTAAGGTCCTGGGTTCAAACCCCACGACCAACATTCCAATCAACCAGCCCCAAAACGCAGCCCTGCACCTCACAACTTCACATCATCACCACCACCAATCAAGCCACCCACGACCACCACCAACTGTCCTAAACTAACCTACATACTACCAACTACTACTTCCATGCCTTGGACACCATCAGGGGTCACCACAGCAACCACCACATCGCCCCCAAAAAGCCTGCACACACACGACTACCTCTATTTTCAGAAATATCTTTGCCACTCCCTCTCTTTTCACGCCACTCACTCTCTCCTCCTTGCCCAACACCACCCGTCGACACCATGGTATTAACCACTGACACACGGTGGTTCACGGGGGTGGTCCCTTGGTCCACAAACCCCCCCTGTTTTCTGTCCGTGGCAAGTAGCAACATTTGTCACCACCGTGTTGTTGCTTGCCACCCCTAACGACCACCACTCAGACACCCAGGTGGCTAACAACTCACCTAACAACCTCTACGCACCAACCCAGGCGCATAACCTCTCCCTAATTGGTCCAAAAACCCGACACAAACAGACCCTATACCCGTGTTCCTCCTCTGTTTTCTGTTCGTGCTGCCCTGATTTCGTGTTCGGAAAACCACCCTAACCACCAACAAAACCACCACCATAGCAACCAAAACAATGTATAACCACCCTACTTCGACTACCCAGACAACTTGAATCAAAACGAAAGCAATACACAGTTCGAAATAAGCAATTAGAAACGAATTCGAAAATAAACAATTAAAACGAAACAGAGTATACTATGTAGGTGTCTTACTGCGATGATGGTGAAGATGACGATGGTGTCGGCCTCTCTCTCTCGTTCTTCTCAATACCAAGCCTATGATATGTGAACTAGGGTTTTAGGTTGGTTTAGTTGAGGTTGTAGAGTCGTATGAGGAATGGGGCGGCTGTTTTAGTCGACATGTTAGAAGGGTTTAGAGTTAGGGTTGTATATTGGTTTGTCGTTATATGGGTAGGGTTTGGGTAAACGAGTATAGTCGGGTTTTGGTAAAGGAAAAAAAAGAATTATGTAGTTTAATATTAATATTGATAATTAGATAAATTAAAAAATATAAAATTATTATAGAAGAATTAAAATACTAGTTATTCCATAAGAATATATAAAAAAGATTTAAATTCAATTACGACTTAAATAAAAAAAATACAAATTAGGTATAGACGAGAAATAAATATCAATTAGGAAATATATTTAATTATAAATATATTATTAAATTTAAGGAAATACGAACGAAATGCCATTTTACGAAATAATCATCAAATATAAAATGATTATGAAATAAGAAATAAGAAATAATCGTAAAAATACGATTTATAAAATAATAACGGTTTACGTAAAATATTTCATAAACATCTCTTTTGAAAATACGTGTATAAAACATAGTTTGACTGTCGTTGACCGAGGCTAACATACGGGGTATTACAAACAACTCGTTAAGATTTCATATGGCGTAACATTTTGAAAACGTGAACGAACATTCTGAACAGTGGAGTTGGAACTATGCACAAGCAATAACCAAGTTCTAAATGATTTCTGTTACAAAAAGATAGGTCAAAACGGGACTATGCAGTAACAGTCTGACTACTGTCAAATAAAAGATTTATTTCTCTCAAAGACATAACTCATATCAAGATAAAACACTAGCATTGTAAACCCAACTCAGAAGATTATCATACATAAAAAGTGTCCTACACATATAGAGATCACATTTTAAAGGGCAGCTCTCGCAAGCAAGTTAACATTCTGAAAATTTATCAAAAATTTGCGTCCCTTACAATCACCTCACACTATCACATTCAAATATACTTTTTTTTAAACATGTTGACATATCATTTGAAGCATTGAAATCACTTTGCACCATAATAACATGTAATTGCCATCTAGAAGACGGTAAAGATTGCGAAGCCAAAATAAAATCAACCAGACAACTCAATCATTATGGGTCTATAGACAATGCATTATTTTCTACCATCGTACCAATCACAACCTTATTAAATACGAAAACATATCTTAGAAATCACTAGGGTGACATATATGAAATACACACCTTATAATTAAATTGAATGTATGTAATTAGACGTACAAGTTGACATGAAATTTGCAACGCATAACTATATAATATTCGTGGCTTAGGGCAACACATTCCACATATCACTAGACATGGATTGCTAAGGCAATTCGCAGAATCATAACAATCATAAATCTCAAAATTCGATCACATTTGTATAGTATCAAAATAGTACTCTTGCAAGGAATAAGGAATTCAGCTCAGAAAGGAATACACACTTAGAATAACACTAAACAATTATCAACGGGCACGACGCCAGTTTCAGTCTACTAGCTTTACACATAGGACTCAAATTGGTTCCACATCCTATAACGACATAGCATATATAGTTGGCTCTACTAACCATTCCAGGCAATCATGATCACATCTCTCCTACGTCTATCCTTTTCGGTATCTATAGCTCATCAACTCATTACACATATCATTATACTATGCCTCTCCCTAACAGTTCAGGGATCATATAGCCGCATGCATATCACCATATACAAGTAAAGCTCATATTCAAAACTCTTGTTCTCAATACCAGAAATAGTATATCTCAATCAACATTCAACATCAATCTCATGATCGCAGTATATATTACCAACCATATTTCACGTCATAACTTACCTCATTCCTTCTCCTGCAAGAACGTTAGTACAAGATAACTAGGTCACTATATAATCTACCCCACTCTTCAATTACTCTCATTGGGTTCACGAGACAGAACAGAAAGGACCCAGGTTTGGTGTGAGGGGGCCCCTAACTCGTCCCGTTCCTTTTTGGGCTCCTATCAGTTTCATCTCGGGGTTCATTTTATTTGACTCGTCCTACGTTCATTATCATTCATTTGGTTTAGGCCTGAGGATCGTTCGCTCTGATACCACTTTGTAACACCCCCATTTACTCAAGAGCCTTTAGCAAGACATTCTCGAGTAAATAGAGCTGTTACCATCTCGGAAAAAGCCCGAGGTAGTGAATAACAAAGTAAAACAATACAAAGTACTTTATATAAAACCGGTAGAATTTAAATCATTTAAACTTTGATGTGACAACACTACGCATAGAAAAGGTACAACTGATTACATCTATGTATGTGATCTAATTCTAAGTAGGTCCAAGCCATGTCTCTCTCCATGCCCGTGCTCCTAATCCATTTGTCTCTGACCTATAAAATCTACTCCCCATTCCGGATCATCGTAGGTGTCACACGAATACACAGGGTCAACCGCGAGGTTGAGTAGGTAAAACAGCTAAAACAAAAATAACAATAGAACTGTTTCCTCCTCCATCTCCATATCATTCGATCATCCACCACACCTCCACCACTTCACACCTCCATCACACCACACCTCCCATCACATCACACCTCCCATGGCCATATCACAAGTCCCATATCACAAGACCCATATCACAAGACCCATTTCACATCTCCGTTCTCCACGATAAGCAGTAATAAGCAATCAATCACAATATATCACAATTAAATATATCAATCAGATACCGAGTGTCCTCATGTCGGATCACAATCACAGTCATAGATACTCCCCTACCTCAAATTGCCGAATGACAACCGAACAGCTGCTAGAAGTATTCCACCTCGAACTCAATTCCAATAAATAGTACTTCCTCCATTTTTATATAATGTACCCATTTTATTAAAATACTACACTCATATATTCAACAAATGGGAACATTATATAAAAACGGAGGAAGTACTTAATATCAATTTTCATTCATACAACCAAACACTACCAATCAATTACTTGGTCATGTTCTCGCTTTAGTAAACATAACCACATACGAATAATTGTCACTATACTACATCACTAATCATACACTACCAAGTATATTAATCAATAACAAGACATTGTTAACAATTAGTGAAATTACCATATACTAACCATCAAACATTAACAACAATAGTCTTAATTAAACAATTTACTTTACTAACTAACACCAATATTGACATTGTAAAACAATAGATAATAATAAAGATAATACTAATATCACTATCACATACACTTATAAAATTAGCAATAAGACCACTAATTAATAAAATACTAATAATGAATAATAATAATAATAATAATAATAATAATAATAATAATAATAATATTAAGAGTAAAACTAATAAACAACACCAACATACACCCACGACAACCCTATACCGCCCCAACCATAACCGTCCTGAATTCAGCCGTGTGGCTACCCTCCCTGCTGTCGGCAGCCACCACGCGACAACCCCCACGCCACCTACTCAACCACCGACCGTGCCCAGCCCCTCGACTCCCGCCGACAAGGAAGACAAGGGTCTTTAACAGACCTGACTCTACACGCAACCCACTCCTTACTCGCCTGAACTACGTACTGCAGCCACCACCAAACACGACCAGACCACCCTAGACCGCCACCACCGACTACCCAGACAACAGACTCACCAACCATGGTGGTACCACCACACCGACCTCCCCCTAGTCATCGACGGTACCACCCCCAAACACCCGTGTGAACCCAGGACTCAGATACACCACTGGAACTTCTTCTGTTTCCCTTCTCGTACAGCCATCGGTCACCACCCTAACAGCCACCCTGACCACGCCTGGTCACCACGAGAACCACCACTCCACTCCCTGACTCTAGAACCATAACCCAGACGCAAATCATAAATTAATCCTAACAAAAACAGACTAAAAACTCCACACCTACGAACATCTCAGAAACGTGTTTTACTGACAGCCTCCCTAAAACACCCTACACGGCGGTGTTAGGTGTTCAACGACGACATGGCCTGGTTCCTATCTGACCCCCAAACAACATAAATTACAAATATACGAAGGTCAGATCCTCTAGACAAAGTATGCGATTGAAAACATGCAACCAAAACAGGCAGTAGGAATCGTGAAAACAGAACAACGTGAACATACCGACTTCCTAGCCAAAACGAACCACCTTAGACCCGTGTTTGACCACCGTGAACGCCCTTCCCTCCTTCCTTGATGTGGCGGCTGTCTTTGTGTGTAAAAAGTTGTGTGTTTAGGGTAGGGTTTAGAGTGCCACAAGTCTCTAAATAAGGCGGCAGAGAGGCAGGGTTTACTATGGTGTTTCACGGGCTGCAACACCTCACACAATTCGAGGCCCAAAATCTTGTTGCCAAAGGTCCATGGTTCGAACCTCACTAGTACTCACAACTACTATTATTATATGATGACCAAGTTCCCCCTTCGAATCCCACCGAGGTCCAAAACACTTATCATAAAACGAGTTACACTAGCATGTTAAACGAGCAACTGAAATCAATTATATCATCTACCCATAATATTATTATATTTAATAAAAATAATACGAGTAATAAAACGGGTTATTACGCCTTGACTTTTTTTCTTCCTATGCTCCTCAAAAACCCTTGGACGATTATTTGATGAGTGATGAGTGTGAGATGAAGGTTATGAGGTTTGAGTGTGACGATTTGATTGAGTTACGTGGAGAAGGAGTTGTGGAGCCATTGCACTTAAGTGAGTTCGAGTATGTATCCTTGTTTGAGGATGATGATGAGTTGTTGGGAGGAGAGTTTGATGAGAGGATGATTCTCGAGTTGGAGAAGGATAATGGTAGTGAGAATTGTGAGGAAGAGAAGAGGGTAGAAACCCCTTTTGAGGACTACAAGCCTGAAAGCCTTTATGAGGAATTTGAGATCATTGTTGACCCTCTTCTTGATAGATTTGAGGTTTGCTTTTGTATTGAGGGTGAGTCACATCTATCATCCACCGATCATGAAGACCTGATTTCTCTTACTCCTTTGCTTGCTTTAATTTTTGATGATTGTGATTGTGAAGTTGCCCTCAAAGAGGTTGATTTGTTCCATGACGATTACTTGCTTGAAATTTGTGAAAATGGGGACAAAATCAACACTCTTGGAGGGGACATGAATGAATGTCTTGACAAAATGTATGATGTGAAGGGTCTTGGCCTTCCTCCTACGCCTTTGGAACGAGATGGCAAGACTATGGGTGAGTTTGATGTTTTCGGTATGCTCATCTATGCTTATACATTGCCTCTAACTCATCTTGTTTCTTATAGGTGTTGTTGGTCCTACTTGTTGACCATGATGGCCTATGACCACTTCGGAGAGGATTGGTCCACTTTGTTCGATAAACTAATGCGTTCATTGAATGCCTTTTTACATGATTCACTCGCATCTAGCATTTTTGTCCCCATTCTCCCTTCTTACACTTTATTTTTGAGGGCAATGCCCGTCTCAAGTGTGGGGAGAGAACTTTGAAAGAAAAAATCTTGAAAATTCAAAAAATATGCTTTACTTTCTTATCTCCTCCCTACATTTGGTCCATTGAGGACAATGTAATTTTAAGTGTGGGGAGGGGATTTATTTCATATTCGTTTCTTTTTTAAAAAAAAAAACAAAAACCGTAAAAATTTGAAAAATTTGAAAAATTCAAAAACATGTCTTTATCTTATATATTAGTGTAGAATTGTATATACTTTTGCATGTTTTCTCTCCTTTCGCATAGGCAACATTTACTTTAGCACCGCTTTGGATTGTGAAGACGCCATGGTATGATCGCTCCAACCCCTATTTCACTCTCGTTTCCATTCTTTTGTTACAATTGAGGAGGATGGGCTTGTATATGGAGGATGTGGAGTATATTGTGGAGATTGTTGTGTGGTTTGTGTGCTTCTGTGCTGTTAGGAGATGCATTAGCTTGTTTGGCATATAGTTGGTAGACTCATTTGCATTATAACATGTTTATATTAGTTGCATTCATGGCATATAGTTGCATTTAGGAAAAAGTGTTTTGAAAATACCTAATTGAGAACTTTGACAAAATCGTTTAGGCCATTGCAAATAATTCTTCTACTTGTGACTTTGACTTTTAGAATGGTTTTAAAACATCCTAGGTTTGCATTATAACATGCTTTTCTAGGTTTTAAAACAACCGTAGATTAGACTATCATTAGACAAGAAAATTAGCCTCTCAAGTATGTAAGAACCCTAGTTCAAGTAATTTTCCTTCTTTCATTTCCTCCAATCTTTCTTTAATAATTAGTTTAATTAGTCTTTAGTTTATTCAAATTAGACAATTGTTTGGGTTGTAATTTTGGAAGACAAGAAGACATTCATCTTCCATATTTCAATCCAAGTTTCCTCCTTTAATTTAAGTTGGTATATTTCTTACCTTAATTTCATCTTATTTCAATTGTTTACATGTTTTCTATTTAATCTTACATTGTTTATTTAATCTTGTTACTAACTATGTTTTACATAGTTAGTATTGTGTTATTTTTGTTTATCATGTGTGAGTAGATTAATCTAAGGTTAAGGGGAACCTCTTGTGGGATTAGTGGGTCGGATTTGAGTCGTGTTTTGAATGCTAATCGTTATGGGTAATTCGTCCTTAATCTTTTGCACACAAGGTGTTTGTGGAAATGCCCAAGTGAGAGCTTGAGTAATTCCACTCTTATTATTAGCTGTTCTTCGAAACGAGAGTTTGAGACTAGTTAGTATAGTGCTTATGCTCTGCCTAGACAAAATACCCATGTTCATAGCTTCAATTGTTTACATATTTCGTTGGATGTTGGTCTCTTATCTTTTGCAACATGTTGCGGGATTGCTTGGACGAGAGTTCGGCTTTCCTTGTGATTGGTTAGACTTGCTTGCGGCGAGAGCCGTGCTTAATTGACCGTACTAGATATGTGGGTTGGGATTAGTTAGGACGAGAGTTCAACTAGACTTGACCCAAGGACCGTTTCATATCGAGAGATAGAGACACACCTAGCCTTCACCCTCCGTTATTCCTTTTATATCGACTTAGACTAAACCCCTCCTACTTGAGTGACCCCGAGACCCTAGACTTTTCTCTCATTGTGTTTACTTAGTTGTTCACTTAATTTATGTTGTTAGTTTAGAATTTAGAATACAAATCAATCTTGTTTTTCCGACTAAACTAGAACTTAAACGAGACTTATAGCCTAGCCCCACCATCCTTTGGGTTCGACCCTAAATTATACTACTTAATTTGGGAGTTTACAAATTGTTTTTGGTGCCGGAATTGACGACGAAAACCCGACCATCACTTTTCTGGTTTCAGGTGTCTTTTCAAGTTTCAAGTACCTTTTCAGGTAGTTTTGCCAACGGAGCCTAACAATATAGGATAAAAATATCTTGACGAGAATAAAAGATGAATGAGAAGAAAATTGTTTCAATGCATAAATCTCAAATAACAGAAATAATATGGAACATTTGTATGTCCTTATTAAAGTTCTAAAAATATTCTATTGCCATGAATTACGATAGAGGCTTCATATTTGCCCAAAATTTTGACATTATATTTGGTCTGGATTTCAAAATTAATATTTTAACTATTTTAAAATATCTACTACTCCGAGTACTTCCTCTATCTCGGTGATATGTTTACACTGAGATGGGGTAGTACGTAGTAATAATTAATATTAACATTATAATATGTATTAATTATTTGGCCTTTTTCTAGGAGCGACATCTGATCGAATATTAAGGAGAAAATTGAGGTTAATATTGTTAATGAACGGAATATTATAAACGAAATTGATTTTTATGATTCGAAATATTATATACGGAATATTATAAACTGAACTGGAGTTAATATGAGATTTGGAATGCATCTAATTGAGTTGAATGCATTTTCGAAAAAAATGTTTGCCAAAGATATGGTCGAGATTTAAGGCGAAAATTAAGGTTAATATTGCTATTGGAATTAACATGTTTCTGATTGTTGGAACTAATGTCCTCCATAGTTAGTGCGACAACATGAATAAATATGTTAAAGGTTCACAGGGTATATTTTGTATTTTAATCAGTTGATTCTCGTTTATCAGTAACGGTTGACTAGCTAGAAGTTTGACGTTATTGTCATACAGATGATGGTAATCAACTAGTCCCTAAAAGTCACACCTAAAGGATGTATTCTGAGAAATATGATTAAATGAAAATATAATCATATTGATGCCTTATACGACTAAAAGGTTAGTCAATGTAATGATGATGCGATTATTTAATACTGATTAAATAATATTAGCTGAGACGAATTAAATGTTAATTCGTAATTAAATATAAAATGTATATTTAATTGATGTATATAATGTAAAAAGATTAAATAATGTAATTAAATATAAACTGTTACATTTGATTAGGGAATTATAAAGATAAACATTATATACAAAAGAGGATAACAACTCGACTGAAGAAGTGCACGTCTCAGTGTACACGGCTAACACGTTTATGGAACTCAGTTGGAGTTTGTTACAGAGGTTGTTACACAGTCAGTTGGAGGAGCAGTTTTAGGTAGACTCAAATACTGATTTGAGAAACTCTATCTAAACTCTTCTAGGTGGTTGTTAGTAGAGGAATTCTATATAATAAGAACTCTAGCTATCATATACCACACGGCTGCCCTAAGAAATCTCACGCCACTCTCCTCTCTCATTGATCATCTTTCACAAAATTAACAATAATTTTTCCCAGTTTCTAGCTCGAGAAAAGGCATTTCTCCTAACATCTTGCGTGCAACAATTAGGAGGATATCTATTTTGATATCTGTTCTTAGGCCTTTTGCGGGGACCAAAGGTTGATTCTTGAACCTTATCTTTGTATCCCGTTCTTTGTTAATGACTATAAATCGTATTTAGTAATTTCTTTATAATCCTACAAATTATGAGTTGGGAAGTATACAGATATTTTCCCACAAGTAGTATCAGAGCGTTAGGTTTACGAAATTTATTTTATATGATTTTCATAAACGATTTTAAGAAAAAAAAAATTTCAGATGTGGTGTTTTTTTTCTCCTGCCGAGTGAGTTTTTTTTGTTGTTTTTCCTTTTTGATTTTTTGATATTGTTGTTTTAATCGGTTAAAGTATAACAATATAATAAATTTGTAAATGTTTTGATTTAATAAGGATTAAATTAGAACGTAATAGGAAATTATTTTGAATGTTATTGAACAATATTATTCTTTGCTAGATAATCGATTTTCATCGTGATCTTGATATTCATCTTAAAAGGTTAATTTGAATTATTAATCAATGTTTAATAAGGATTAGATATTGATAATTGTCGATCTTGTAATTTTAGCAACCCGGTTTAATTTTTCAAGTTCATAAGTTTTGAACGAAAAAAAGGGTTGTTTATGCGTTTTTGGTTTCCAGCGCTTTGTTCAGTGTTTTTCTGGTTTCCAGCGCTTTGCTTCCTGCATTTTTCTGGTTTCGAGCGCTTTGCTTCCAGCGCTTTTCTGGTTTCCAGCGTTTTTTTTTCCAACGTTTTGTCGTTGTTTCAGTTTTTTTTACAGCGTTTTTTTTCTTTTCTAAGCGTCGTTAGCTGTTTTACAGCAGTTTTTTCCGACGTTTTTTTTCTGGTCTTTCTCGGCAGATTTGTTTTTTTTATGGGCTGTTTTTGGTTTTTTTATTATTCATTATAAAGATAATGTGTAATTGTTTGTTGTGAAAAGTTGACAAGTTTTGATACCCAATTATTTTAAAACGGTTGTCGAAGATACCGACACCAATTACACTCTCTCCGTCATCCCTCGCTGCCGACCACAATCCACAGCGCACCATCTTCCACAGCGCACCACGATGAGCCATTATTCTTGCAACTTCCGTGCTCCGTTGTTTTCTCCTCTTTCCTCTTCAGGTTTGTACCCTAATTTTGTTCCTCAATTTAGATATACTTATTGTGTTATCTCACTTGAAAGTTTTGAGTTTTGATATTTGAGTTTGAAATGTTGGTGTATTAAATTAGGGTTTATTTCAATTGAAACTTCATATTGTTGAGCCATGGTTTGTTTGCTAGTTTGATGACATCTCGTGTTTCCTAATTTGTGAATTTGATGATTTTGTGGCATTGGTTTGTAAATTAAATTATTAGATCTATTAAGGCCTTATTGCAAAAAGTTGTTATTTTTAGTGGTATTTATTTGGTCAAAACCCACAAGTCTCCTGTTAGCAGAAATTTTCATTAATGGTGCTACTGTTTACGAGTAATCCATTCAATGACACGTCTATTTTGTCCCTCATCAGTCATCAATCTAGTAACAACACTTTTAATTGTTTGGATTATCATGCTGCAGAGTGCAGAGTTATGCTTCTGCTACTTAATTGTGTTGCTTGATAGTGGCCTATTAATAGCTTTCTCTTGTAATGCTCTTGCTAATAAGGCTTAGTGAACGCTTTCTAGTTATGGCCTTATGGGTCATTTGGCTATGGCCAACTCCAGGGAGTGCGAGTTGGAGCTTCTTTATAAGCATTCTGCAAATGATAATGATATTTAAGAGGCTGCTTACAAGTGGCCAACTTCAGGGAGTGCGAGTTGGAGCTTCTTTATAAGCAGCACCATTAATGAAAATTTCCTCCAATGGTGAGCTATCTCAATTTTTACATGGAGGAACTTTAATTGTTCTTACTTCTCTAGATATGGAGCGAGTAAGAGGTGGAAAGTTTTCCTTGTCTATTACGTTTAATTCAGTCGCTTATTTCTGTCGACTGCTGCTGATAAAGGTCAAATTATATAGCAGTCCTTCGTAATTCAACTTCTTTCTGTGTTATTGAATCAGGTGAACGAGGCACATGTTAGCTTTATCAAGCTGAAAAGAGTGGAGAAGTTCATTCTATCCGTTGGTACTTACGAAGAAAAGATATTTAAGAAAAGAACTGTGCTGAGAGACGGTTGGCTACGAAAGTTGTTAAACATTGAAAGATCTGTAAGTTGTTTTTGTAATTCTAAAGAGAATGAATCAATTAGTATTTCTGCTTTTATCCTTTCTCAAGAAATGCTTGTTTTTCTTAGCGGAAGGATGAAGAAAACGAGCAAAGCTCTGATATCTGTCTATCAGATGCGCAGTGTCCCAAAGTTTCTGCAGGTGGTGATCAACATGAAGCAATTGATCTGCGCGATAATCCAATTTCAGATATCGAGGAAGCAAGTTGTTTACTTCTCGTTATATTACTCCTAATATCTCTGTCTTTTGAGAAACAATCGCTGTGTTGCTGGTTTGATGTTCTTTTGTATTGCAGATGGTTAAAAACACAAAGGAGTTAAAAGAAGAGCTTAAGAATTCAATCCGCGAAAACTCTGATAATTTCAAAGACAGTGTTAAATGCACTGATAAGGTGACTATCAGAAAAATTGTCTTCTACAAGATTTTGTGTAACTTATTATTGTGCATGCAGATTAAATTTTGCAACTTCGGAACTTTTTCAGGTGAAATTAGGTCTTGAGAGATGGAAAAACCATTACTACAAAGAAAAGTTTTCAAGAGAGGACCCGCAGTAAACTGAATTGTTGAGGAAAGAACTGGTATGCATCAGTTATGAATCATATCGAGTGATCATAAGACGAGTATATTGTTTATTGTTTGCTTGATAATCATCGGGGTTGTGATTTGTAGGTGGAGAAGTATACTGAAGAGCTATGTTGGGATTTGATGTACTATTTCTCTGGCATACCGTCGTGGGATTGGTAATCTAGAACATTAACTTGTGTTCCGTCTTCTTATATATATTTGGCTACCGGCTTTTACTTTTTTTTTCTTAACCTCTGAATCCGGTATAGTTAGTTATTATCCGCACTATTATGGCATGTTTGCCTCGGAACTGAAAGGGTTATCACAAGTAAAAGCAAAATTCCGGAAGGGTTCTCCATTCAAGCCTTTCGATCAATTGATGGCCGTGCTCCCGCCCAAAAGGTTTAGCACTGTTCTACATATGAGACCCTCTCATACATTACTAACTAAACGTTTCTGAATTCTGTAATTTGTTTTTCTTAAAATCTGAGACGGTTTTATGTCAAATGAATAAATTATGTAGTGCACATGCACTTCCAAAAGCATACCAGGACCTTATGATCAGCAGCGATTCAGAGATTGCCGAGTTTTATCCCCAGGGTACGTAAGTCATCTTTGAAAACACTTGTTCGAGATTTTGATAACGGGATTACTCACTAATCATTTCCGTTTGTTTCCCGCTCAAGACTTTAAAGTCGATTCAGATGGAAAACGGTTTCTCTGGCAGGGAATTTGTCGGCTTCCTTTTATAGACCAGGAAAAGCTTCTGAATGCAACCTATAAACTAGAGTCTAAACTCGTGGTATGACTTGATCCGATCCGACCCGTCCCAACTTCTCTACTTTGTTTTCGGGTTCTAATAAATAGTTGTTATGGCAGATTAACGAGGCCAAAAAAAATGTCGAGATGAGCGATTATTTGTTCTGGATGGGATCAAATAGGTTAAAACTGATCTTTGTACTGAACTACTGAGATATAATATTCTCTGCAGCAAACTTTATTCCTTAAACTCCGCCTTTTCTTTTATTTTTTGCGTAGTTCTGCGGAAGTTATCATGGACTACATTATTCCACATAAACGAGGAATTTCAAAATGTTCAGACCGTGCAAGATCCTATTATGTAAGCGTAATTTTTTAATGCCTGAGCACCGTCAACTTCTGCATTTCAAAAAAAAAATGCATTGATTTTGATGTTTTCTTTAGGTGCTGTAACTTTAAGTTGCCTGTGCCAAATGTGTGACACCCCGCGATAATACATAAAGATAAATAAGTAACTTGCAGCGGAAATACGATACTTTTAAAAACTTTCGACATAATTAAATGAATCTCAATCGCGGAACATCAGTACAACATGCGGAAGTCCAAAACTAAAGAGAAAGTAAAACTTATACAAGGCAATTGAAATAAACAAGGGATAAGGTATCCCTCGATAGTAACATAAATTAAATCGAATCTAATCGTGAAGGGGTAACTGTCGAATAATCGACAATGCTCGCTAGCCATACGTATTCCCCAAACAGCACAAACCTACATACATGAAACATGTACGCCACAGTCAGTGGGGAATAACTGGAGGTTCTCCCAGCCACTTTTTGTCAGAAAACACGTAAACGGTAATACAATACAACATATATATATGAACATGCATATACTTCAAAAAACATTCAGACATGATATAACCAAGTATGACTAACATGTGTAGGTTTCACGGTCATACCATCCCTACTAAAAATTAGTCACACTAATCATTTTATCAATTTAACATTTAAATATGGTTTTGATCTTATGCATGCAAATGAAATTGCGGAAAAGTAAAGAATCGGACCCTTAAATTCGGTCCAAGATTGCTAAGGATGATCCTCCACGGAGCAACCAAAGTAGCTTGCCTCCTTTACGATGCACCCAAGACACGCCCTAAATTACCGAAGACTTACACGGACTACGTGACGGAATTCGGTTTACCTTAAAACATAAATTAATCTTATTAGAATACTAATGAATACTATAACTATTATTATAGTATCTATATAATCTTATTATGTAATTTATTAGAGAAATGAAAATTTTCTTACTAGAAAATATTAGAGGATTTATTTTTCTCACACTTAGAAAAATGTAAACTTGTGTAAGAATGAATAAGATGTGAAATGATCACATATATGGGGGATGGTGGGTGTGCCGTGTGCAAGGCTTGCATGGGAAAGGGTTTTGATTCCCTTTTGTCTTACCCATACACTTAGGGTTGCATGGCTACCTATTAACCCTCATACCCTAACTAATGATTATGCTTATAAGATAAAATATCACAATATTAACCCACAACATACAAATACACAGTACACTGTAAAATGGACTTCCATTTACAACTTGTAATTTGTACAATTGTATAATATGTGACATCAATTCAATTGTATTAATTTAAAATATATTTATCATTTAAATACTATTTCTAAATTCATTAAATCATATTTAACAAATTATTTTAGTAATTCGTAATTACCGTCCCAATATATGGTTATTATTACAATCGTCAATACGATATACAACCTTTGTTATAACCACGAACCTTTCTCATTCTAATTTTGATATTTCAAAAATATCGATTAATAATTAACAATTGACACGTTTCAATTTCAAATACAAATCTTACATTAAGATTCAACCTCTGATTTCTTGATATTTGATTTTAAGGAATTTGATCAATTTGTATCGTATACAATTGATCAATATATCAATTAAGGGGATTGTCCTATAGGTGTAACCTAAAGGGATCAACTGACCACCACCGTCATACGACAGTAATATCAAACTCTAGTTAGCCAATCATTACCGATTAATGTTGGTCAGTTGACTATATAATATTGGATCATCCCTTGCATATTCTCTTTATGAGATTTGGCAATGATAATTATCACTGATGTGATCGCACTATTGTTGAGGACACATTTCCAAACAATCTCCCACTTTTCCTCGACAAGTGTGCGTCACCGATTCTCTTTTCCTATTACATCAATTCCCACTCAATGCAAGGTGTCTTATAGGTCGTACTTGCATTTGATCATATCGTGAGCGGTTTCCTCGATCTGGAGATTTAACTGCTTTGACCGGAATTATCTGCCATAGATACCTTCCTAGCGTGGCCACACATTTCCAGTTAAACTTCTCCTCGAGTGGCCCTGAGATTTAAGATAACCCTGACAAGGGGTTGGACAATTCCTATTCTACTGTTCCCTTTGACTAACACAGTCCATTATGACCCAAAAGATGCCCATTTGACCCCCTTTTTACGGATGATCGTAGAGCATAAATCAATGTCACTCTGAAACTGTGCCACCTTGGGCGAAAAGTCAATAGTCTAAGAATCGACTCATGAGAATAATATAGTAGCTAGCTCTCGCCACGACCAGGCTATAATGAAATTTCCAGAACTCTATAAGCGGTCACTTATTGCCCGACAGAGTGTCTCCTGCAGTCTGCCTATGTGATCAACTAGTCATCCCATATGACTCTATGGCATTTGAACTTGCCATCAATCGCCTCACACTCTAGTCGCTTTGAGACGTCACCTCATACTAGCGACTATGGGCTATACTAAGTTAATCCAGTTCACTTATTGGGTTCAAAAATTGTCTCTTACAACCCATTTGGATTTGACAAAGTATATATAAACAGTGAGTTAATGATAACTCAAACGATAAGAGTAATTGTCATGTACGAATAGTCAATACAATATTACTGTTCCACACTGTACAATCTATGATGCTCATTCATCAATTTGTATTAATGGTTTGATATGTGAATACACCATTCACGTCTTTTAAACCAACAAATTTCGTTTTCCTTCTGACTCATGTCATCCCGTATAACATGATCTTACTCAAGTACATTTCTAGTCCTCATACTAGATTCGAGTCTCCTTACTGTTGGAGCCTGTGTCCTCCACATGTAGTGTGATAACGTCATTGCACATACCCTTGTACGGACAAGTGGGAGATTGTTGGGGCTGGTGTCCTCGACAGTTAGTACAATGACTTATTAAATCTCTTAAAGGATCACAAGGGCATACTTCTGTATTATTATCAGTTGATCCACGTTTATCAATAATAGTTGGCTTGCTAGATAAGTTTGACGTTATTGTCATACGGATGGCGGTGATCAACTGGTCCCTATACGTCACACCTATAGGACACGTTTGAGAGATGTGAAGGTATGAAAATACAGTCACATTTATGCCGGACTTGACTAAACAGTTAGTCAGAGGTATTGACTATTAAATTAGTCAATAAGATGTTGAGATTATTATTTAATACGGATTAAATAATTTTAGCTAATACGGATTACATGATTAATTCGTAAATTAAATATAAACGGTTATATTTAATCAAATATTGAATTCGCGTATTAATATAAACAGTTATATTAATTTAGCTAATTATATAATATCGTAATTTTTATCAGACTATTATTAATGTACCGACTGCATTAATATCTAATAAACGTGTATACGATTTACAATTAAATCCCGCGAATTATATTTTAGCATTAGGGTCGAATCACGCAAGAGGATAAGGTAAGAGTGGAAAACCCACTCTCACCCTAACCCTAATTCGGCCGGGTTGAGCATTACAAAAGGAGAGGGACTTTCCTTCTGTCAACTTACTCAATTTGACTGACTGATAATCTCTCTAAAAGAAAATTAGGGTTTTGAGAACTGCTTTCCCAAAAACCTAGATCTCACATCTAAAACCTCACAAGACTCTCCCCATATTGCAAGGCAATTGGAGACCATTTCTAGCACACGCGGCATCGTCTCAGACAAAGTCTTGGGTGCAAGTTATAGGAGGGAATTTACTTTAATTCCTGTTCTTAGGCCATTCGCTCAAAGGATCTAAGGTTGTATTTCTTATTCATGTTTTTCATCTTATGACTATAAACGCATATGTATTTTTCGTTATAGTAAACATAATAACGGTATTATGTCATGAATGAATTTTTTTTTTAGTTGATGCATCTTATTTATCGTCTTGATTGAATGCTTATGAATGCTTTCTATAACGTATTTAATTTTGCAAACGGTTGTAACTTAGTGTGGCCTTAGAAGATTGTGTTACCGTAATGATGGAACACGGTCTTGTTTGTAATTTTGATATCTTGTATCTCCGTTTTGGTTTTTGCCATGTAATTACTTTTGTATTTAAATTAGAATGTAAATAGGATTATATTTTTAATTTAAATTAGTAATTTTGTGAAGACCAAAGACGGAGACCGGATGCTCACTCCCGCTGCAAAGACCAAGATGGAACATTAAGACAAGCTTCTAGGGTCCAACGGTGGATTCCAAGTTATTTTAATGTTTATTTTGGTAGGATAGGCCACACTAGGACTTTTATTTACGTTTATTGCTTTCTTTTATGCTTTCATCAATAATAGCTTGCATCATATTCCGCCTAAAACCAAAGCACCTATAACATGCCTGAAAAACTGACTCATGTAGAGGTTACGCGTTAGTTTTCTGTGACATACAGATGTCACGTTTCACATGTAAAGCCATCACTTTATTTCATTCATTCACGACTATGCTAGATATTAGTTCACTTAAAATGGATAAATATAAGTTGATGGGGTCTTCCTCGTATAACCAAAAATTGAGACTAGTCTTTATAAATCAGACTCCCATGAATCCCTTCTTCGTCGGTAGGCATAATATGACCCCTTCTACGTCGGGTAAGTGGGAACAGATGATTTATTTTATCTCAACATTGTGGTCACTAGATACTATCTAGCGACTATGATGGACTAAAAGATGAGATTTACGGAAATCTATCGACCAAGAGTTCCAACGGTGGAATTAGCCAAGCTGTGGGCTTATCAATTTACGTAAATTGAGTCTTGGATCGTTTATATAATTCTTGAGGGAGATCAATTATATAAATGCTTGAGTCTACGAGTTTAAATTCTATTTAAAACAGACTTAAATCACAACGATGAGTTGCTTATATGGTTCTGTTTTATCTTCCTTTCAGTGTAGAACACGATCAATTTAAAACTGCTAAATAACAAATGGCTGGTGAAGACCCGATGCCAAGTGCTAAGCTAGCACGAGAATCCTGGCTTAAAGCCTTCATGGACTCCGTGAATCAGTCTACTAGACTGAGGAATGATGGGTCAAACTTCTCTGACTGGGAGGCAGCATTACGGAATGCTGCCATTGCTGACGGAAAGCTCAAGTACTTAACTGAGCCTATTCCGGCACACCCATGAACTGGAGCTAGAGCTAACGAAGTTCGCGCTCATAGCGACTTCATCATGGAAGCGGGTGCGATAAAGAACGTACTGGTCTATGCAATGGAATCCAATTTGCAAAGACGCTTCATATCCCATGGTGCAAACAAGATTTTCACCACGCTCACTAACGAATTCTCGAAAGCTCCGAGAATCGTTTCTTATGAGCATACTTGTCGCTTCTTTGAAGCGAAACTCCAGAAGGGCTAAGCTGTTAGCCCACATATTCTCAACATGATTGAGAATATCGAGAAACTGGAGGCCCTAAACTGCAAGTTCAGTGAGAACATAATCGTTGATCGAATGCTTCATTCGCTTCATGATGGGTTCGCCCTCTTTAGGGCCAACTATTACATGAACGACATGAAGAAGACTCCTCATGAGCTCCACTCCCTTCTCGTACAGACCGAGAAGGATCTGAAATTAAGTGGGAGCGTGAAGCAGGATGTTCTCATGATCTCCAGTAAGGGTAAGGGTAAAGGGAAAGCTAAAGCTCAAGGCGACCTAGCGGTAGGTAAGCCTAAGTTCAAGAAGTCAGGATTTGCTAAGAGTGGGCCCGGTGAGTCGAGCAACTCACATGGCAAGACAAAGAGCAACGATACAAGCATGGAATGCCACCATTGCCACAAGACTGGGCATTGGAGGCGCACGTGCCCCGTGTATCGTGAGGACATTAAGGTAGGCCGCGTTATTCCTGTTGGTATGTCTTCTTCTTCTTCTATTCACGTGATTGAGATTAACCATGCAAGTTACGGAACTTGGGTACTAGATACTGGTTGTGGTTCTCATCTGTGTAATCATGTGCAGGGCCTCCGAAACCAAAACCCCCTTATAAAGGGTGAGGTTGACCTGCGTGTCGGGAATGGAGCACGAGTTGCTGCAGTCTCGAGAGGAACATACGTGATCCAGCTTCCAAGTGGATTCGAGTTATCTTTGTATAACTGTTATTATGTTCCTAGTTTATCCAAAAACATTATTTCTGTTTCTGCACTTGACAAACTCGGTTTTTCATTTGTAATAGAGAATAATAGCTGTATTTTCTCGTTACACAATATGATATATGGCAAGGTAGTTTCCATGAATGGAATTTATGTTTTAGATCAAACCACCGAAATATTACACGTGAATAACAAGAGATTAAAGGTTGGTGCGTGACAAAGATCAAACTTACCTATGGCACTGCCGTATGGGACATATAAATGAGAAACGCGTAAAACAGCTCATACAGAATGGAGCTATCTCGGCCTTTGATTTCGAATCATATGGCACGTGTGAATCATGTCTCATCTGGGGCCGAAGGCTCAGGGAATAAGAAGCCGAATAACCAGTACCGGTCATTTTTCTCCAACAATGCACCTGGAGGAAATAGCAATCGAGGCGGAAACCGATCTACATCTGGGACAAGTAGTGCGGCGATTATCTTCTTCAAGTGTGGAAAGGCTGGGCATAAACAAATCAATTGTGGGTCGGCTACTCAGAGTGCTGGAAACAACTATAATAAGGACAACCAGAGTGGAGGCTTTAGGACTCCGAATGCAAACTACTCGAACAACAACAGATCCGGAGGTAACAGCTACCAGCGGAATTTCAGCAACTACAATAATCAGAACCGCTACCACGGGAATCAGAGTAGTGGTACTGATAATTTCCAAAAGAACCTGGCAGAGGCTAACACTCAGAGTGGAGCAGGATCTGTGAATCAGGGTGGGGCTAAGAAAAGTGGAGCCTTGTTCATGATGGGCAAGGAGGCTGCAGAGGAGGATGCACATGTTGTTACTGGTACATTCCTAGTACATTCTTTTCCTACTTTCGTATTATTTGATTCTGGTGCATCGCATTCTTTCATATCTGCGGAGTCCATAGCTTGTAATAGAGTTTACACCAATGTAATGATCCAAGTAGGAGATGTAAGTTTTGAAACGAACTTGATAGAGTTTCCTTTGGGTGGCTTTGAGGTGATACTGGGTATGGATTGGCTGAAAAAGTATAAGGCCTACATTGATTGCTACCAAGGGAAGATCACTTTGAGGGGACCCAAGGGAGTGAGGGTATCCTACAAGGGATATTCTGTAAAGCCTAAACTGAAGCTAATAACTATCAATGCGCTGAAGACCTGTTTGAAGAGAGGTGATGAGATGCTGTTGTGTCATGTAAGGGATTTGACTGCAGAGAAACCCCAAGTCAGTGAGATCGATGTTGTAAGAGATTTTGAAGACGTGTTTCCGGAAGAAATTCCTGGGTTACCGCCAAAGAGGGACTTAGATTTTGGCA
The DNA here is from genome assembly GCA_029255685.2 of Silene conica. NCBI lineage: Eukaryota > Viridiplantae > Streptophyta > Magnoliopsida > Caryophyllales > Caryophyllaceae > Silene > Silene conica. The sequence goes on from CM055311.2 coordinate 75,729,766, forward strand.
TTGATCTTAAACCTGGGACTGAGCCAATTTCTAAAGCACCTTATCGCATGGGACCTAAGGAATTGGAAGAACTGAGGAAGCAATTGGATGAGCTCGCCAGCAAGGGGTATGTGAGACCGAGTGTGTCACCTTGGGGAGCGCCTGTGTTGTTCGTTAAGAAGAAGGATGGAACCATGAGGCTGTGTGTGGACTATAGGGAGCTGAATAATGTGACGACAAATAATAGGTATCCTTTACCTCGCATCGATGATCTTTTTGACCAGTTGAGTGGGGCTGGTGTATTTTCTAAGATCGATTTGAGGTCAGGGTACCATCAGCTGAGAATCAAGGATGTAGATATACACAAGACTGCGTTCAGATCAAGGTATGGGCATTATGAATTCGTGGTGATGCCATTTGGTTTGACTAATGCACCTGTTGTTTTCATGGATTTGATGAACAGAGTGTTTAGTCCTTATCTGGACCAGTTTGTGGTGGTGTTCATCGATGACATCTTGGTGTATTCGAAGAATAGAGAAGAGCATGCTAAACATTTGAGCTTGGTGTTACAGACTTTGAGGGATCATCAATTGTATGCCAAGTTGAGTAAGTGCGAATTCTGGCTCAAGAAAGTGGCTTTTCTAGGCCATGTGGTGTCTAAGGAGGGTGTGTCTGTCGACCCTAGCAAGATTGAGGCCGTATCGAAATGGGAGCGACCAAGGAATGTAGCCGATATTCGTAGTTTCTTGGGATTGGCTGGTTATTATAGAAGGTTCGTGAAAGATTTCTCGAAGATAGCTAAACCAATGACTTCGTTGATGCGGAAAGAGAATAGATTCATCTGGGATGAGAGTTGTGAGAAGGCATTCTTAGATCTGAAGGAGCGTCTTACTTTAGCTCCTATCCTTGCTTTACCAGAGGGAAGTGAAAATTTTGAGGTGTATACTGATGCTTCTAAGAAGGGACTGGGATGTGTGCTAATGCAGAACGGGAGAGTGATCGCTTATGCTTCTAGGCAGCTGAAACCTTATGAGGAGAATTATCCGACGCATGATCTGGAGCTTGGAGCGGTAGTTTTTGCACTTAAGCTGTGGCGACATTATCTTTATGGAGCTACATTCAAAGTGTATTTTGATCATAAGAGCCTGAAATATATCTATACTAAGAGGGAACTAAACATGCACCAGAGGAGATGGATCGAGCTTATTGGAGATTACGATATGGAGATTCTGTACAAGGAGGGAAAGGCTAATGTTGTGGCTGATGCGTTGAGTAGGAAGTCTGTTCACGCTCTATGCACAGCCATGTCCAGACTGAGTATGTATCGTGAGTTGGGACAGATGGGGATCGCAGTGATAAGGAAGGGTGAGACCATGGGGGATTTGACCATCGAGCCTGAGTTGTATTTTGAGATTCGAGAAAGGCAGAAGAGTGATCCTAGAATTCAGAAGTGGCGTGAGGCGGTGAACAAAGCTAGTGACGCGGAGCCATATTCTAAGTTCGAGATTTACAGTGATGATATTTTGAGATTTGATGGGAGATGGTGTGTACCTGATGCTGAAGAATTGAAGAGAAAGATTCTGGTCGAAGCTCATTCTACACCTTATTCCGTTCATCCTGGAGGGGATAAGCTGTACAAAGACCTGAAGAAAGCATTCTGGTGGCCAAAAGTGAAGGGAGAACATAAGAGGCCGCAAGGGAAGTTACAACCACTTGATGTACCTGAGTGGAAGTGGGAAAGCATATCAATGGATTTCATTGTGCGCTTGCCTAGGACTTCGAGAGGGAATGACATGATTTGGGTAATAGTTGACAGGTTGACTAAGTCGACCCATTTCATACCGATGAAGGAGACTTGGAGTAAAGCTGAATTAGCCAAGGCTTACGTTAAGCATGTGGTGAAGCTTCATGGTGTCCCTAAGGACATTGTTTCTGATCGCGATTCCAGGTTCATCTCTAAGTTCTGGCAAGAGTTACAGACTTTGATGGGAACTAATTTGAAGATGACTGCCGCATTTTATCCAGCGACAGATGGTCAGACTGAGAGGACTATCCAAACACTGGAGGATATGCTGAGGGCTTGTGTGCTAGAGTTTGGGGGATCTTGGGAGGATAGACTTGACCTGATCGAGTTTTCATATAACAACAGCTATCATGCTAGCATTGGGATGGCTCCTTTTGAGGCATTGTATGGGAGGAAGTGTAGGAGTCCAGTTTGCTGGGATGATCGAGCTGATACGGTGACTTTGGGACCTGAGATGATTCAGGAGATGATAACACAAGTCCAGGTGATCCGTCAGAAGATGAGAGCTGCCCAAGATAGACAGAAGAGTTACGCGGATCTAAAACGGAGTGACATCACCTTTAAGGCTGGAGAAAAAGTGTTGCTGAAGGTGTCACCCATGAGAGGAGTAATGAGATTTGGCAAGAGGGGCAAGTTGAGTCAGAAGTTCATAGGGCCATTCGAGATTTTGGAGCGAGTTGGTGAGGTAGCCTATCGATTAGCTCTACCACCAGCGTTATCCAGAGTGCATAATGTGTTTCATGTTTCACAACTGAGGAGATATATCAGTGACCCTTCGCATATCCTTGACCATGAGGTCATCGAGGTCGATGAACAGTTGACCTACGAGGAGAGACCCAAGGAAATACTGGACAGGAAGGTGCGGAAAACCAGAAATGGGGAGACCGTGCTTGTCAAAGTAGTATGGACAAATCATAATGTCAAGGAAGCTACTTGGGAGACTGAGGTTTCGATGAGGGAAAAGTATCCTGAACTGTTTACTTGAGGTATGTTACGAGGACGTAACCTTTTTTTTTAGGAGAGTAGAATTTGACAATTCGTGTTTTAAAATACTTTTAGTAGTTCCTAATGTTATATGATGTCACTTTCCGTGTTTGCTACATGCTTTAATGATCAGTCGTGTTGACCTTGGGATGGTGAACTTCGGGACGAAGTTCATTTTAAGGAGGGAAGACTGTAATACTCCGTATTTTAATATGTTTTCTTTTAATTTAAAGCGACGTGTTGTTATTTATTTGGAACGTTTAAGTTCGTCGACTAAGTGTAGCAAATATGTTCCTTATATCTTAGATGCTAAGTAAGTGTCGGGAACGGGTAATTAGTTATCGTTATGCGTGTTTTATTATAGGGGCCTCGATAAGCGTGTCACGGACTGAACAGCCCAACTCGTCCCCAAACCCTCACACGTTCAATACTTGTTACAAACAACAAATTCTATCAGCCCCCTTATATAAACCCACCTAGAAAACTTAACCCTAGCACCTAAACTCCTCAAATCTCACGCCAAAGCTACTGCCGCCACATCAAGGATTGGGAAGAAGGGGTTCACGGTGGTTAAAGGGTGGTCAACGGTGGTCGATTGCTTCTAAGATACGGTACACTCACCTTGTTTTTTCTTCTGTTTTCGCTGTTCTGTCCACTTTTATGATGCGTTTTACATATATTATAAGGACGTTTGGTTCTGTTTATCAAGTGGGGTTGAACTATGATGTTAGTAGTTATGTTTGGGTCAGGGTAGAGTCACCGTTAACCGTCGCTGACCGTTGTACATAGTGGTTTAAGGTGGCTGTCAGAGTCGTTTTTTTTACTGTTTCAGTATTTCGTGATGAACAGGGGGATTTATGCAATGATTCGTTTGTTAATCTGTATAGTTTTTGTATGCTTTCTTTTAGTGTCTGGAAGGGGGTAGTCTGGGGTTTCACGTGGTTGTTGTCACGGTGGTTGTCGATGTGTGGTTATAGTGTTGTGGCGGGTTTCGTTGTGGGGGTACGAGTCGGAGTCGTTTCAGAGTAGTGTTTCAGACAGGAACTTTTATACCAGTATATAATTCGTTTCCTGTTCACTTTTGCCATGGGTGTCGGGGTAGTATGTTGGTGGGTAGTATGAGGGTTGTAAAGGTGGATCTCACGGTGGTTCGTGGTGGTTGTGGGAGAATTGGTATTGAGTTTAAAACGGGATGCAGAACCATGAACATGGAGTACTAGGTGGTGCTGCCATGTTTGTTACCGAGGTTTGGTGCCGTGGGCAGTGGTCGACGGCCACTGACCTTCTCCCTGGAACCACCACGACTCAGGGGCGAGCCCGGTGGTGCCAGTGGGTAGGCCAGGGGCTGCCTGTGGTGTTGAGAGAGGTGGTTGTCGAGGGTCACAGCTGGGTTTTGAGGGGCTGTTTTTTTGCGTATGTCGGGTGTTGGTTGGGCTTTGTTTACGTATGTTGTCATCCTACCATCTCTTCTAGTAATTGTTTAATCTAATCATGTTGGTTTACACTAATTTTTGCCACTATTGGTTATTATTCTACTATTGTTTATTATTATTATTATTACTACTCTTAATATCCTTATTATTATTATTGTTAATACATACTTGTTATATAGTAAAGTGTTGTGAAAACATGTTTGGTACTACTACTTTTATTAATTGGCTTATCGGATATTTTAGTGAGGTAATAATAATTTGGTAATAATCGATTAGGAAATTATACGCTATTTGTGGTAAGTGCTATTTTGGTAAGTCCATATTTAGTAAGTTATGATTAGTTAATACCATGTGTTTTCACGAGTAGAATTTAATATTAAGTAATGACCATAGGAACGGAATTCGAAGTGGAATACTACTAGACGGTGACTGCTTAATTACCTACTGCTATTCCAGGTAGGTTGCACTTGTGCTTTACTTTATTAAGTTACGTGTGGATGTGTATTGCCTGTTGAATGCAAGTATGAATTATGAGCATGATAGTGTATGGTTATTTATTTGGTATTGCATTCATAATCATGGCATATGCATTGATAATAAGAAAAGATGTGGATCAGATATTGTTCTGATGTAAAGCCCAGGGTGGTTCTGCAGACCAGGCCTGGTGTCTTATCAGCTTTTGAGCTGGTGTTCGGCGACGGCCGATTATATTCTGCGGGGAGGTTCGGTATGGCTGGGTGTTACGGGTTTGAGAATGAGATTGAGATTGAGCTCGAGCATGTCATAAGCATTTGCATATTCTTGTTTGTTGCATTACTTATTATTGTGTTATCCTACTCAACCGCGAGGTTGACAGTGTATTCGTGTTCACCTACGATGATCCGGAATGGGGAGTAGATATTTCAGGTCAAAGACAGGAGAACTAGGATTGGGCATGGATGAGAGACAAGGATTGGTCCTACTTAGCCATAGATCACCTAGTCACATCTTGTAATAGAACGCATGATACTTTTCAGTGGTTGTAGATTTGGTTTGGACATGTAATAGTTTACCATCTTTTGTTAAATAACTTAAAGTACTGTTTATCTTTCACTATGATTATCTACTACCCTGGTTATCCAGGATGGTAACAGTCATATTTACTCAGGAAGTCCTAGTACAGGCTCCTAGGTACATGGGGGTGTTACACCTACACTTGTACGGACAAGTGGGAGTTTGTTGGAGCTTGTGTCCTCCACATGTAGTGTGATAACGTCATTGCACATACCCTTGTACGGACAAGTGGGAGATTGTTGGGGCTGGTGTCCTCGACAGTTAGTACAATGACTTATTAAATCTCTTAAAGGATCACAAGGGCATACTTCTGTATTATTATCAGTTGATCCACGTTTATCAATAATAGTTGGCTTGCTAGATAAGTTTGACGTTATTGTCATACGGATGGCGGTGATCAACTGGTCCCTATACGTCACACCTATAGGACACGTTTGAGAGATGTGAAGGTATGAAAATACAGTCACATTTATGCCGGACTTGACTAAACAGTTAGTCAGAGGTATTGACTATTAAATTAGTCAATAAGATGTTGAGATTATTATTTAATACGGATTAAATAATTTTAGCTAATACGGATTACATGATTAATTCGTAAATTAAATATAAACGGTTATATTTAATCAAATATTGAATTCGCGTATTAATATAAACAGTTATATTAATTTAGCTAATTATATAATATCGTAATTTTTATCAGACTATTATTAATGTACCGACTGCATTAATATCTAATAAACGTGTATACGATTTACAATTAAATCCCGCGAATTATATTTTAGCATTAGGGTCGAATCACGCAAGATGATAGGGTAAGAGTGGAAAGCCCACTCTCACCCTAACCCTAATTCGGCCGGGTTGAGCATTACAAAAGGAGAGGGACTCTCCTTCTGTCAGCTTACTCAATTTGATTGACTGATAATCTCTCTAAAAGAAAATTAGGGTTTTGAGAACTGCTTTCCCAAAAACCTAGATCTCACATCTAAAACCTCACAAAACTCTCCCCATATTGCAAGCCAATTGGAGAGCATTTCTAGCACACACGGCATCGTCTCAGACAAAGTCTTGGGTGCAAGTTATAGGAGGGAATTTATTTTAATTCCTGTTCTTAGGCCATTCGCTCAAAGGACCTAAGGTTGTATTTCTTATTCATGTTTTTCATCTTATGACTATAAACGCATATGTATTTTTCGTTATAATCTTGCAATTTTAGGGCGAATACATGATTATTCCCCACACTTACCTGAAGGAAGCCCCCACTGTTATCTTATAACTCGTGACATGTTGTTCTCACGTACACAGTCACATTGTACTATAATTCATATTGTAGTTTACCTAGATCCGATCCACTAGTTCTCCTCGAGCACTTATATCGAAATAAGGTTTTTGTTTCAATATATATCTTGGCATGTTAATCAAGGTCATACGAATCAACGCGTTCATATATCTAGATGATTCTATATACATCGATATGAACAATTTATCCAACCTTGTAAATCAATAGGTGACGTTTCATTATCATATAATAAACTCAGTTATGATTGTCCATCATCCTATGATGTTCTTAACATATTAACTCATCTAGAATTGAAAACCTCTTATTCTTTACATTTAAAGAATCACCATTCTCTCTTAATGGTAGGTTCAATTTTCTAATGACTTTTTCTCCCACTGAATTTTGTATCATTGTCTTTATAGTTAAATAACTCACAGTATCTTTATAGTGATTAGCTCCTACTCAATCAACATCTTCTCAACTGATTATGAACATTTCATTTTTCGTCCTCGTTCCCTTGGAAAGCATCAGGACATGATTTCTCCTCTATGATCCTTTAGAACAAGAAATACTATCATCAAGAGGACGGGAGACGATTTCTACTCTATTATCTTATAAAATCAGAAACATTCACTTTACGGAAACATTTTCCTTACGTTTATACACGCGGTTCCTTTTCTCCTCTCTAGGAACTAATGACATAAAGAACATTTTCTTTTGTGTCCTCGCGTAGTTTCTTCTGTGTCCTCTCATAGTTTCTTCTATCCATTCTATTAGGGTTCTTCTTAAGGACCCCATATAGGACTTTTCTCTAAGATCCCATATTTATTTCCCTTGGTTTGCGGGCGTAAAATTTCTCCAGTCAATCCTTTAAAATAACCGTTATTTTTATAAGGATAGCAATTTCGCCTAAAAAAATGTTTTTGGATAGTAGGTATTATGAGGGGTGAATTAGTTCTCTTATTCACATAAGGTGATCATCTTATAATGAACTAATGTACTCACATTTGAGTTTGATGTTTATATCTTATATTGATTGAGTGTTTTTCACGGGGTGTAATTCTCGTTTAAGTAAATCAAATTACTTTATTATGATCCTATCATGACTAGCGTACGGTGAACTATTCAAGGTACTTTATTACAATCTATGAAGATCATATCAACTAATGTTATATAATGCATTTAAAAACAACGATTTGATATAAGAACAAAAGAGATGACTTGGGTGGAAAACCAAGTCACCAACATTCAACATTACAACCATTGTTTGAAATAACTAGATCCTTGTCATACAAGAAATACAATGTTCTTAAAATTAAAATGCATAATCGAAATAAGACATCAAATGAAAATTAGAGCTAAGCCCTTTATGTCTTCAATCTTCGGATGCTACCATAGCGATCCATGGAAGGAACTTCAAGCTTCCTTTTCCTTCTCCTTGCCTTTATCCTTGGAGGGAGCCCCTTTAAAACAATTATAAAAGGGTGAGAGTCAACAATTGCATCAACATACAAAAGTTGAGAAAATAACATGAATTTTAAATGAGAATTATTACCTACTGCAAGAACCCTTCCAGCTTTAAGGTCGTTTAGGTACTTTTGGCAATTTCGCTTCCAATGCCCCATTTTAGTGCAATAATGGCACTTGTCTTCGAGTTTTGAAGACGATAAAGAAGCACCTTTCTAAAAGGTCTTCTCTTTAGGAGTTGTGGGCTTGAAGGCTTTGACACTTTTTCTTTTGTTAGCCTTCCGCTTAAACTTTCCCTTGCTCTTTTTCTCGATGTTGAGCACATCCTTTGTGGAACTCTCATTAAGTCTCATATCCCTTTCCGCTTGGACGAGCATCTTATGCAATTCGTCCAAAGAGGTTTCTTGATTAAGCATGTTGAAGTTCAGCCGGAACTGAGCATACATTTTCACTTTATTAAGGGAGTGAAGAATTCTGTCAATTATAAGAGAGTCGGGAACATTCACCTCTTGCACTTTCAAGATTTCGGCTAGCTCAACCATTTTGAGCACATGAGTACTAATCCTTTGACCTTCCTTCAAGGTCAAGTCAAAGAAGGCGGAGGCCGCCTCATATTGGATTACCCTAGGAGCTTGCGAAAACATGGTCGCAAGCCTAGTGTAAATCTCATTAGCCGTGGCTAGCTTAATCATTCTCCTCTAGAGATCCGGCTCCATGGAGAATATAAGCACGTTCTTAAGAGCATGCGACTCTTTCATGTAGGTCTCATAGGCCTCACGAGTCGCCTACGATGCACGAGCGGCGGGAGTGGGAGGAGCGTCTATGGTTAGGTAACGTGTCTTATCGTCACCTTCCGCGGCCAAAACCAATTTAGCGTCCCAATCCTTAAAATTGGCGCCATGTTTCTCAAGCTTGCATCGATCCATGAATGATCGAAGCCATGATACGTTCGTGAGAGGTAGTGAAGCGTTATTAGCCATTTGATGATGGTCGATAATGAGGGAATTGTTGGAAATGAACTACAAATGAAACGAAGGAATTAAAACACAATTATCGTTTATTTAAACTTGTAAATATTTTAAACAAGTTAAGCATCTACTTAATGATCTCTTACCCAATTAAGTAAATGATCTCGAGACCCAAATCCATACTAACTCGGGCACAGTTTAGCCGATACATCCCTCATTAATATAATTCGGTGGATTAACCTTTAATCGATTCTACTTTTAGAACTCTCGGTCGATAAAAATTACACTAATTCTTATCTTTAGCCCGAACTTATTACCACTACGGTGGCTCGAATACCTTCGTTGAGATCGACCAAATTTCGAGAGCGTAATCATGTTACCCCACTTACCCAACGTAACAAGTTTAGTACCCCGGTTTAGCCGAGCCTACTTCCTTATGAAGAAGGGACTCATGGGTTCTCTACTCTTTGGTAAGGCTATGTCTCAATTTTTGAATACGTAAGAGATCTTGTCAATTTATTATATATCTCCTTTAAGTGAACTAAGTCGGTGAATTATCGATAATTTAATTGACACGGTCGATAAACTCGATGAAAATGCATGATATGGATTGACGATTTGGCTATGCATGCAAACATATAAAGCATAAATAAAAGGCATAAAACTTTAAGGCATAAGTAACCTTCCTAAAATAGAAAATTAAATCTAAAATACAAATTCGGAAACCAACTCCTTGGTCCCTTGAACTTCACACGCGGCACGCATCCCAGGGCAAACTCCGTCTTGGTCGGAACTCCTTTCCGAAAAGCACCGTCTTCAAGGATCTCCGGAATAAATAATTACAATTTTGTTTATCTATTTTATACATTATAAAATAAAATAAAGCAATAAAATAAAGTGATACGAGATCACATTAAATTACAACCGAATCGATAACCCCTTACATTACGGGAATGACCGATTTAAAAATTAAGGCCATACTAAGCAAATATACATAATTCCAAATTACGTAAATTAAATTATGACATTCATAAATAAATAAATATGCAATGCTTATGAATATGCAACTAACATGTCAATCCTAAGCTACATCGTCCTATTTAAACATAATTTAAATATCGTTATCATAATAACACAGTTTTATGGAATAACGTCATTTTAACATTTAAAATCACTTATAATTATGTGAATCAATATTCACGATTAAGTTAAACATCCTAACACATTTAGGTTTCAAAATTTAGTCTTACTCAAATTTTTGAACATGACTTAACTTATTTATTATAATATTGTTCGGTATATAATCGGTTTTACGGGAAAAATAATATAAAAATCAATTGAGTCATAAAATATTTTGAAAAATTCAAAATTCAAATTTTGAAATAAAATTTCAGATCCTAAAAACATAAATATAAACGAAATAAACAATTTATTTCCAAATAAAACGTATAAACATGCATATTTAGACGGAAATTCAAAATTACCTTATAAATAATGCAATAAAATACTAATAATTTTTTTACATATTCCAAAACACTCAATAGACTGAAAAGGACAGAAAAAATCAGAATAACACTGTTCAAGGACCGAAAAATGATAATATGACTGACAATTCAAATTTTCAACTTTAACATTTAAAAATTAAAAATTAAAATTCCAGAAACTTTTGGCACCCAAGAAAAATATAATGATGAAAATATCTAATATGAAAATTATGGGTTAATTGTTTCGGCCATTTTAGTAACTTTTACTATTTTTAACAAATTATGCCATATAATATACGATTTTAACAATTAAAATCAATTCTCATGCAAAATTCGAAAGAAAAATCTCAAAATTTACATGCATGCTAGGAGTAATATATATGACACTATATAAAATTTTTATGGCCAAATTCAAACTCAAACTATTTAAGTTGAATTATGTCACTATTATCTCGATTTTTACCATAAAAATCAATATCATTCAATACTTAATATAAACTTCTGAAAAATTTATTGAACATTTTAAATATTGCATGTGACATACACAAAACGTTTCGTAGCTAAATTCATAATCTAAATATATAAACCCATTTTTAACTCATTTTATGACAATTTAACCATTAAAATTCATAAACCATGCATAAAACTCCTTTAACTCGGAAAACTTATATATATAATATACAAAATGCATGTGAGAGCATGTATAAAAATCTCGGCCAGAAAGTTTAAATTGCTATTTCCCATAAATAAAACGTTTTTAACCGACTTAAAAACATAAATTAACAATTAATTACAAAAATGAACAATATAATTCCATAAATCATTTATAATGACCTAAAACATTTTTAGGATCAGAAAGTATACATGTATTAATAATTTCGTGCATATCTTATATGTACTAATTAAATTACGTTTTTATAGTTAATCAAATTAGTCGTAAAAACCGTAAAAACGAGTTGCATGCAAGCAACCGTATGCTCTGATACCACTTTTAAATTTCACGGTCATACCATCCCTACTAAAAATTAGTCACACTAATTATTTTATCAATTTAACATTTAAATATGGTTTTGATCTTATGCATGCAAATGAAATTGCGGAAAAGTAAAGAATCGGACCCTTACATTCGGTCCAAGATTGCTAAGGATGATCCTCCACGGAGCAACCAAAGTAGCTTGCCTCCTTTACGATGCACCCAAGACACGCCCTAAATTACCGAAGACTTACACGGACTAGGTGACGGAATTCGGTTTACCTTAAAGCGTAAACTAATCTTATTAGAATACTAATGAATACTATAACTATTATAGTATCTAATATAATCTTATTATGTAATTTATTAGAGAAATGATAATTTTCTTACCAGAAAATATTAGAGGATTTATTTTTCTCACACTTAGAAAAATGTAAACTTGTGTAAGAATGAATAAGATGTGAAATGATCACATATATGGGGGATGGTGGGTGTGCCGTGTGCAAGGCTTGCGTGGGAAAGGGTTTTGATTCCCTTTTGTCTTACCCATACACTTAGGGTTGCATGACTACCTATTAACTATAATACCCGCAATATCCGTATTAATTTTTTTTAAAGGAGAATTTAATTTAAGCTCGAGTATTAATTAAATCCGAGAATTTCGTACGTAGAACCGTCGCACGAAAAACGGTATACGACATAAATCTAGTGAGATTACCTATACATGAGAAAGAGGAAAAGAAAAAACATTCCCCTTCCCCATGCTCCTTGGGCCGCCACTTTTCCCCCTTTCCCCACACTTTGTTCTCTCTTTTTCTTATTTCCTTTAAGTCACATAAAGACCTTAGACCAGCCCCTTTTCTCCACACAAACACAACAAACAACAAAAAAAATAGAGAGAAGGAGAGGGAAAAACGTGAGGGAGAATCAGAAAGGACTAGGAGGAGAATCTTACCTATCATCAAGTTCCACTTAGTAAGCATATGCAAGCCCTTTTCTTTCTGATTTTATCATGATATAATAAACACACTCACATGTTAATAAACATCATAACATCACTATAGATGACTAAACTCATGCATGCAAGAATTAAAAATTGTAAAGACCTTTGCTTTGTCAAAATACGTAGGATGCATGTAGGGATGTGATATCACAAGTTAAACTTGTCTTTGTTATCATGAGTATGCTCACCAAAATTCGTAGCTTTTGCATGCACCATTTGTAAATGAAAAATCATATACTACAACATGTTTTCTGTTTAGCCGAAACACTAGATCACCCTTAAAGAGTCATCAAACCATATTTATAAAATGAATCAGTGTCTCATCTTTTAATATGTTAAACTACTATGAGTCTAGATGATAATAGATTTTTGAATCAACTCGTTTTGATTTGTTAAGAAGGATTTATGATGTAAAACATTTTATGACTCAGTTTCTGACCATTGTTTTTAAAACGAGTTTTTAGATCTGATAAACCCATTTTTGAGACAACATGCACGGCTAACAATATGTTTTAGACGCATAAAGAAATCCTATAAAGCCAACCATGAAGAAAAATATGATGTTTTGAATTTATTATGATTTTTACAAGTTACTGTTGTGTTCTGGAAAAACACTTTAATTAGTCTTACTTGTTAAAAACTTACATTTCCATAAAAGGGTAATTTAGTTATACTTATAGAAATAATCAGTGACCCATCTTTTCACATGTTAAAGTTTAATGAATTTAAAGTTTATTAGGCTTTGGTTTCGACGAGTTTCGACATGTTAAGAGTATTTACGACCCCATAACTTTTTAAGACTCACCTTTGGACCAACTTTAGTAGACTGTAAATTTGGACCCTTTAAATATGTTTTTAGATTCTGACCAAGAAAACATTAAAGTTAAAGGACTCACTAAGGAACCAAACCCTACTGATCTCACCTTAAAACGTTAAGTAATGAAGGAGATATATGACGATTTAAAGTTTCTACTTCGAATCTGTACAAACCGAGAAAGAATAGTTATCGCATAATTTACTACAAGTAACTTAGTAATGGTCGTTCATATAAGTGACTATTATAAGTCGGGATTCGTAGAAGAGGCTCTCTAACCTTTAACCGCTCGTAAGGTAAGGGAAACGCTTATCCGTACACTCATATTAAACTGTTGCGATTTATTACTATCTTGCATGTTAAGACTTTTGGTTATATTGAATTATTTATAATGGTTGAATTTATTTTATAAATAATTATGGACAAGGATTTATTTGTTTTAAACTTTGGAAAGGATATTGTATTTGATAAGACATAAGTAATTATTATTTTCGGAAACCCAAAACCGTTTTGCTTTCTACAAGTTTATAATGACTTATCAAAGGTTGAGTAAATGGTTTTTGTTTTGGGAACGAAATTTCATATTGGTTGAACGGTTTTGGTAGAGGGGTAGGTAGTCCCTAGTGAAAGGGATTTCCTATACCGAGCTTTTGATGGGGGTTAGTTGATCGAGACCCCGTCCTCTTATCTTCCTCTTTGGGGTTGGCCCTTAGAGGGGTGTGCACACTCGGGATGTTAGGACAGTTTTAGTACATGATTTGGTGACACTCGTCTTATCCGGTTTGGGGCGAGTGTATCCTTTTCATACGGCCTCTATCCAAAGTTACACCGATGTTGAAATAGTTGCAAAAGAAACGTTTTCTTGAAACAGAAGTATCTTGAAAGTTTCGTTTCGAACTTGAATACCTTGGAACATTTATGTTAATCTTAACCGTTTAAAGTTATTGTCTCCTTTGATTTAATGTTGGCAATTCTTATATTATGTTTTCAATTATTTGAAGTATTTGTGATACGTACTATTTTATAAAATATTTTCCAAGTTATCCCTTCTTATTTCGTTATATTCATTTCAAATTGTTTATTACCTTACTCAACATTATTGTTGACCCTTTTATTTGTTTTGTCCTTGCTTGGACCTGCGGTGATCACAAATTATGTGAGCAGATCGTGTGACAGGTACTCGTGGGAATTAGTCGTGGGATGCACAGGAGAGCGCGCTTAATAGTTTCATTCAAAGATAAATGCGTAAAAACTTTATCTTTCTTTTGGATCGTTGAACTTATTTACACTTCCACAAACTTTAAATTTGGTTGTAATCGTATTTTATCCTTTGGATTTTAAATTGCATTAGACAACTACCTATTTTATCTCATGTCTAGGTACTACTACCACATTTGGTTTAATTGTTACACATCCATTATCCGAATTTTACTTGAAAACCCTATTTACTAATAAAGAGGATTATGGGGGTGTTACATTAACCATCATACCCTAACTAATGATTATGCTTATAAGATAAAATATCACAATATTAACCCACAATATACAAATACACGGTACACTTAAGTGTAAAATGGACTTCCATTTTACAACTTGTAATTTGTACAATTGTGTAATATGTGACATCATATGTGACATAATTCAATTGTATTAATTTAAAATATATTTATCATATAAATAATATTTCTAAATTAACTAAATCATATTTAACAAATTATTTTAGTAATTCGTAATTACCGTCCCAATATATGGTTATTATTACAATCGTCAATACGATATACAACGTTTGTTATAACCACGAACCTTTCTCATTCTAATTTTGATATTTCAAAAATATCGATTTAATTGACAATTGACACGTTTCAATTTCAAATACAAATCTTACATTAAGATTCAACCTCTGATTTCTTGATATTTGATTTAAAGAAATTTGAGCAATTCGTATCGTATATAATTGATCAATCTATCAATTAAGGGGATTGTCTTGTAGGTGTGACCTAAAGGGATCAACTGACCACCACCATCATACGACAATAATGTCAACTCTAGTCAACCAATCATTACCGATTAATGTTGGTCAGTTGACTATATAATATTGGATCATCCCTTGCATATTCTCTTTATGATATTTGGCAATGATAATTATCACTGATGTGATCGCATTATTGTTGAGGACACATTTCCCAACAACATGTTCAAGGCATGAACGGTAAGGCAAAATGTATGAAAACAACATGGATCATCATGTGGAACATAATCAAAGTCAATATATAAATCAATATCCAAACGGATAATCAACCTAGTGAATGAAACGGCCAACAACTAGGTGGCATGTTCACTCACACAAACAACAACCAAATGATCGACTCAGCGACCAACAACTAGGTGGCATGTCCGATCACAGAACAACACACAAGAATAGAATGAACGCCGTCAGGGAACATAACCGTTACCACTGACCACTAGATCGCATAACCACGACACTAGCTATCGGGAAACATAACCACGACACCGATTCTATGTATAGAGCATAACCGCAAATATATGCCTAAGACCTGGCCAGACCTCTCGATGTAATAACCTACACCGAAAGACACACGGGGACCGAAGTGCATATAGCACGACCTCCAACAACGGGAGCGCATGAGCACGACCTTCGACCAATCCCGAACATAGATAAATCCCATAACTTGGGTGGCATTAGTTCATTACAATGATACACAAATCGTATCACCGCTATCTATTCACAAACAAGGTAACATAACCGTCACCAACATAACTTAGAATGACATAACCGTCACCCAAACATAAGCAAGGCAACGTAACCGTTACCCAACTCAACTTAAGATAACATAACCGTTATCAAATTACAAGTAAGACACCATAACCGTTATCATTACCACTCAAGCTAACATAATCGTTAACTAACTCATTTAACACATATGAGCCTCAATTCAAACAAGACAACGCTTAAGCTAGTTTCTAAAAGTTAATTTGAAGCGGGAGCGGGTTTCCCTTCCGGTTGCCCGGCCAGGGGGGTCTTCCTCCTCAACTTACCTTCTGAAACGGCTTAAGCATTCAACCATATAACAACAACGGAAACACCCAAGCATTTAACTAACAAGAGCAATCGGTAACGAGAATTCATTTGACAAGTCTCATTATACAAGTTTACATTTCATTCGGGAGTAAAACAAATTAGAATTGTATGACAAGTCTTATGTCATAAACATGTGAATTAAACTATAAGAGGTGAACGGAATTCGACTCGCGAACCATACATTACTTATATATACATCTTAATACGATTTTTATAATGATTTAACATGCTCAAACAATGTCCAAAGAAGCGGTAAAACAATGCCCAAAACAGCCCCAAGACAATCCCAAAGACACGCCCAAAACAGCCCAAGATCACGCCCCGACCAGCCGCGAGCGCAGCCTGCCGCAGGCTGCGTGATATGGGCCGCAAGCCTGCTCTTGGTGCCGCACGTTGCGCCATTCACGGGCCAGCTCCTTTTCCACGCATCATTTTGTACAATGCTCAACACATTTCAATACTTATGCAACGATTTTAGGACGGGTTTATACATGATTCAAGCGGTAATATCAACTCATAAACTCAACAATTCATGGGCATAACAACACTCATATGTAAACATTTGATAGGAAGCACAATTATCAAGCTTGACATGGATTTAATCAATCGAAAATCATATTATCGCTATGAATACAATGAGCATGTGACGGATATCAATTTACTCAATAAACACAACCAAAATCCATCATTCATTACTACCAATCAACAAACAACCCAATACCTCATAATTTCAGAAATTAAACAACAATAACCATACACAATTGATTTTTGACTTAAAGTCGAGTAACCTCTCAAAGTTACCTTTAAAGCTCTTCAAATCTTCAAAGAACTCTTCAATGAAGTCCAAGCATCCATTCTCACCAACAAACAACAAGAAAAACAAATAAAAAACGTAACCCTAGAAAGATGGGTTTTCAGAAAACTCAACAAGACAAGAATTTGTTTACATCGATCAAAAGAAGGAGAAGGAGAGGAGAACTTACATGTAAAAAACTCAGAATTTGAGTGAGAAACGAATGAGCTAGGGTCGAATTTGTGCTCTTGAGAAATCACCAACAATGGGGATTGGGGGTTTTGTGTTTTTGAAGAGGATGAAGGAATGAATGTGTTTGATGAGGAAAACACAACATAAGGAGTATATGAGAGGTTTGAGTCGGAAATGACTCGGAATTCATTTAATGAGTCGGGATGACTCGGAATTGGCTAACTAAGATGGAAATAACATCTCAAGTCTATTATTACTCAAGATAGAATGAATTTTACAAATAAACCACAATTCGTGAAATTATTCGATATACTTGTCATTTTCGAAAATCAAAGCCGAAACTTAAAATTATAAAACTCGAAATATCGTTTGAAACTAATATGCTTAAAATTGAAATATTCATATTATTAAAATTATATTTACGCAATTTTATGAAATCTAAATTATTCTCGAAATTAAATTAAATCTTTAAATTTTATAAAACGGAAAATATCGGGGTGTTACAATCACCCCACCTTTTAAGAAGTTTCGTCCTCGAAACTTGAAAGCAGAAAAAGTGTTTATCAAAAGTTGATATCCTAAAACGTAGTTTTCTTTCGAATATTTTTGAAAAGGAAATTACAAGGGTACAAGTCCTCATAAACGGAGCGTTAGGGTTCTCGTTACGTATTCAAGATCCCGACATTCTGAAACAAGGGCAAGTCCAAAAGCCAAAATCAAATCCTGCGCTGACAAGCGTAGTACGAGTCATTAGACGTCTCCAATAACAGGTCTTACATCAAATCAAACGCCAAAATCAACCAAAATTTATAAACCAATCCAAGCTTTTCAAAACATGCCATTTCGAAAGAAAATTTTCATTTGAAATCTTAAAATAAATAAGATGGTAACCGAAATAAAAACTTTCAACAACATAAGTAATGTTACTCGAATCCGTTATAAAGCACATAAATGGAAACAATTTGAACATTGCTCAGACAAATCACAAGGATGAAAGCTACACATAAACAACCAAAGAGAGTTAGATCGGACTATCAAAGAACTCGAAAGACAACAAAGCCAACAAAGAAACTAACTAAGACAAGGCATCAAAACCATCATTTCCAAAGTAAAAGACGGTACTCAACAAGAGAAGAAGGAAGGAAAACAACAAGGAACATAGGCAGGAAAACAAGAGTTTAAGGTTAAGAGGGGACAAATGACTCTTCCAAGATGCGGGGGAGTAACCACTCGATCCACAAAAGAAGCATCACCATATCAGATCTTTACACACCTTAGAAAACAACTCTTTTAACCACAAAACTCTCATGGCTTCCTCAACTCAACTTTGGTCACTTACTTCTAGGTCATCCACGGTATACGATATCCCATTACCAAAGGATCTCACCACTCACGGTCATTACCCAACAACCAACAACCTCCATCAGGCCAGATCCAAAACTACTGACAAGACCTAACTTGCATAAGCTACAAGGCTCTAACTAAGGTGAAACACCAAACAAGGACCTCAGTCTAGGAGACACCACACCCTAGGTCATCCAACTAACCCAAACAAAGTCCAATCTACTCATACCGATAACCAAAATATGCACGCGGCATTCTCCGAATCTCACATATTCCCACATATATAACCATGAGACACTCACCCACAACCTCAAATTCCAATAGTATAACACGATATTCCTCAATTCGAATTATACCCAAACATAGGACTGCCGGTCGACACCCAAAGCACTAAATCCAAAATCGTCAAAGTCTCTCAAACTCAAACTACATTTATAATCTTGTAAATCTCGATCACCAAACTCTATTACCAAAAGGATTTGAGAACAATCAAAAGAGAGTCCCAAAAAGCAACAAATCTCATCCAACGATTTCTACTTAGCCATTAACACTCTCATAGGAACCATCATCAAGACTATCCTCACGGTTGACACCAAACGTAAGGAACACTCCTATCGCTAAGCCTTTAACACAAAACCACTAAGATGACATACTACCGCATTATCCAAAGACATCATTGCAAACTCTCTCAACTAATTCCGATAAAACCAAACCAAGGATCCTCAAACATACCTTAATACTCCGCTAAGGACTCCAATAGTGAAGCCAAGAGTTGAAGGATAAGAGTTATAGGTAAGAAGGTACAAGATATAAGAAAAGGTCAAGAAAATTTGTTATGAATGCATAGCTCCACGGGGTGCACATGGGAGAAGATAGAAGAGGAGGGACGTTGAAGCAAGATTATGATTTCATCTGGCACAAATCTCAAGGCTCGGGGTTCCCAAAAATTTCACAAGGCTCTCAACTTCTATTTCCCAATTGAAGCATGCCGGACTAACTCTGTCCAAGACACATCTTCACAAATGGTGCACCACACTATAAGTTCTTCCAAAATTGAAGGTGTACGACCATCTCAATATCAACCACTCCATAAAGTTCGGGTATCTCTACATTGTAAATTCCTCAAATGACGTTTCTAATACACTCCAGGATCAACCATCTCTATACCAACGTTACCTTACAATTCATCACATCACTCTATTTCAATCCCATAACAGAAGTAGGTTCCTCAATATTTATCAGTGCCTCAGAATGTGAACGTTAGGGTTCACTATCAAAGTTCTCACACCCCTATGTAAGAATCCAACATCCTTTAAACTTCCCGGGCTCAAAATCCTATAAGTCCTCAAGTTGTACTTCACTACACCATTCACTCATTCTAGGACATGACCTTTAAGTAACTCCATTAAGGCATATTGCTAAGTCCGTTCAAGCAACCATGAGCATAAACTCCAATAAATCCTTCTAAGGTCGCATTACTAATTCCTCTATTACTCATCCATAATTATGAACAATTCTCATTCACCAAAGGTAACATCCCAATTAAACTTAGAACAGATTCCCAGAGTTAGGTATTACTAATTCACTTCACTCATCTATTCATCTTACTAGCATCTCAAGTATATTCTCCCAATTCATTCTTATGAGTCCTAACACTTCATTCGTACCCTGGCACCAACACATTTCGATCCACTAGCTCTCAATCCCAATTATGATTCCAAAGGATAAGTTTCACCAAATGTCATACCCACTATTCACTATCTAAGCCAAGAGTTCTACCAACCAATTCCACTCACTATAAGGCAAACGACTAAGCATTAGGTTCACTAAGAGATAACTTACTACACTCCCTAAACCATTCCAAAAACATTACCTTTCCAAAAGAGGCTAAGGGTTATCCTCGAACAAGCTCCTCGAAATTCAACTACTAAGGTAAGCTACTTATGAAGCGCCAAGAGAATAGCTTTTTCTATTTGCGGCCACCTTATTTGCTGCTACACCAAAAACGCCGCAAATGGCCACTTTTTTGGCGCCGCAAATAACTATTTTTGTACTAGTGCTAGAGAGTAACGAACCCGCAACCAATAAATGTGTTGTGACCTGTTCCGACTCAAGCTATGGCTCAATGCCATGCAATCCGAGATGGACTCCATGTATGAGAATTACATGTGGGAGTTGGTTGATTTGCCCGATAATGTACGACCTCTTCAGCGCAAATGACTTTATAAGATAAAACATTCCATCGAGGGACAACCAGACACCTATAGGCACGACTAGTGGTAAAAGGTTTCACTCAAGTGCAAGGGTTGCACTATGATGAAATTTTTGCACCCGTAGTCATGTTGCGTTCCATTCGGATTATCTTAGTGATTGCTGCATTTCATGACTATGACATTTGGCAAATAGATGTGAAAACCGCCTTCTTAAACGGTTGTTTGGAGGAGGACTTGTACATGGTACAACCCGAAGGTTTCACCGATCCTAAACATCCTAAGAAAGTATGCAAGCTTAAGTGTTCCATTTATGGACATAAACAAGCTTCTCGGAGTTGGAATCATCATTTCGACCAAGTGATAAAAGAGAATGGTTTTATTCGATCGGTTGAAGAACCATGCTTGTATATCAAGTCGAGTGGGAGTAAGATTGTCTTCCTGGTGTTGTATGTCGATGACACACTCTTGATTGGGAATGACATTCCACTCTTGTCTTCGGTTAAAGTATGGTTAAAGAACAATTTCTAGATGAAAGATCTGGGTGAGCCACAATGCATCTTGGGGATCCGTATCTATAGAGATAGATCACGACGGATGTTATCACTGAGTCAGGAGTCGTATATAGATAAGACTCTTGACAGGTTCAGCATGACCAACTCCAAGAAGGGGTTACTTCCGATGATCTCGGGGGTGCATTTGAGTAAGACTCAATCACCTAAGGCACCGGAAGAGGTCGAACGCATGAGTTGCATTCCTTATGCATTAGCTATAGGATCGATCATGTATGCCATGATATGCACACGTCCAGACATGGCATATGCATTGAGTATGACGAGTCGGTACCAAGGCAATCCAGGTGAATTACACTGGATGGCTGTTAAAAATATTCTTAAGTACCTACGGAGGACTAAGATTGGGTATTGACTTATGGAGGTGACACTGAGCTATGCGCAAACGGTTACGCAGATGCTAGCTTCCAAATGGATCGAGATGACTCGAAATCTCAGTTGGAAAAGCTCCAAGCAGAGTTTTATTGTAGATTCTACAACTGAGTCCGAGTACTATGCCGCTTCGGAAGCTGCAAAGGAAGCTATATGGATGCGTCAGTTCTTACAAGGACTAACAGTAGTTTCGAGTTCGAATGACCCGATCACCATCTATTGCGATAATATAAGTGCCATCTTCCAGGCTAAGCAGCCTAAGTCTAGCAACAAATATAAATATGTACCGCGGAAAGCTCACATGATACGCGACTACATGGAGCAAAAGAAAATAGTGATGGATAAGATAGCGACAGATGACAACATCGCAGATCCTCTCACTAAGCCATTAAGATATGATAAGCATGAAGGGCACATTATTTCCATGGGAATTAAACGTGTTCCTGAGTTTTACTAGTACTTTTATGGATTGGATAATTGTATCTCTTTCATATACTATTTATAACATCATCGATTTTGTTTTCATATTTTGTTTTTCATGTGGATTGTACAGACAACTTTAAACACCACAAAGTGAAGTGAATTACATAATATTTTGTTTTGGTCCGTAATCGCCTACATGAGCTGATAACTCTGGCAAGTATTTTGTGACGTCGATTGATGGTGGGTTCAACAAGCCATAAGTCAAAGGGTTGACTGATCGATCACAGATATGCGATTAAAAGGATAACTCGTAGAACAATTCGTGACAACGCAATGGAGTCCTAAATGTTTCAGAACATTCGGTGCCAGGTCGTGGATAGGACGTCCATAGTGTTCCTAGAGTCGATTATTTTGACTATTGACTGTCTCTTGAGATAAAGGCAGCTTTGAGTGACTTTGGTTTCTTTCTCACGGTCGACTGTAATTAGGGCCAAGAAGATTTTTTTCTGGGTCATTTCATACTGTGCTTGTATCTGCAAGTTTCGAGTTGAGGAAAATATTCAACCCTTATAAGGTTTTAATATTTCTCAGGGCCACTCGAGGAGTAGTAACTGAAATGCATGGCCATGCTCGAATAATGATTCGTTTATCAGTTGAGTTACTCTCTAGTTTGGAAAACCACTCTTGATACAGATCACTTGTAAAATACGACCTTTGTGAATAAAGATTTGCAAATTTTTTTACATTGAGTGGGAGAAATTTAATGGATATGAGAACCGGTTATCGCACATATACTTCTAAGGACAAGTGGGAGATTGTTGGAATTAATGTCCTCCACAGTTAGTGCGACAACATGAATAAATCTCTTAAAGGTTCGCATGGTATACTTTGTATTTTAATCAGTTGATTCACGTTTATCAATAACGGTTATCTTGCTAGAAGTTTGACGTTATTGTCATACAGATGGCGTGCGGTAATCAACTGGTCCTAAAAGTCACACCTAAAGGATGTATTCTGAGAAATATGACTAAATGAAAATATAATCATATTGATGCCTTATACGACTAAAAGGTTAGTCAATGTAATGATGCTACGATTATTTAATACATATTAAATAATATGAGCTGAGACGAATTAAATGTTAATTCGTAATTAAATATAAAATGTTATATTTAATTGATGCATATAATGTTATTATTTAACAAAGATTAAATAATGTAATTAAATATAAACTGTTATATTTAATTAGGGAATTATACAGATAAACATTATATACAAAAGAGGATAACAACTTGACTGAAGAAGTGCACGACTCAGTGTACACGGCTCACACGTTTATGGAGCTCAGTTGGAGTTTGTTACAGAGGTTGTTACACAGTCAGTTAGAGGAGCAGTTTTAGGTAGACTCAAATACTGATTTGAGAAATTCTATCTAAACTCTTCTAGGTGGTTGTTAGTAGAGGAATTCTATATAATAATAACTCTAGCTATCATATACCACATGGCTGCCCTAAGAAATCTCACGCCACTCTCCTCTCTCATTAATCATCATTCACAAAATTAACAGTAATTTTTCCCAGTTTCTAGCTCAAGAAAAGGCATTTCTCGGAGCATCTTGGGTGCAACAATGAGGATGATATCTATTTTGATATCTGTTCTTAGGCCTTTTGCGGGGACCAAATGTTGATTCTTGATCCTTATCTTGTATCCCGTTCTTTGTTTATGACTATAAATCGTATTTAGTAATTTCGTTATAATCCTACAAATTATGAGTTGGGAAGTATACAGTTATTTTCCCACACTGATTTCACAAGATTTGGTCGAAAATTAAGGAGAAAATTATGGTTAATATTGTTAATGAACGGAATATTATAAACGAAGTTTATTTTTCTTATTAGGAATATTATATACAGAATATTATAAAGGAAATTGAATTTTATGATACAGAATATTATACGGAATATTATAAACGAAATTAAATATTAAGTTAAAATTAAAATTAAATAGTAATTGTCTATAGTGTTGACACGTACAGAAGACTTGTGATTGAATATGGTGTTAACATGTGGCAGTCGGTGTGTGCTTTAATATAATATATAATGAAAGTTACTGTAACACCCCCATTTATTTAAGAGCCTTTAGCAAGACATTCTCAAATAAATTGAGTTGTTACCATCTCGGAATGTCCGAGGTAGTGAATAACAAAGTAAAACAATACAAAGTACTTTATATAAAACAGAGAAAATTTAAACTTTGGTTATTACAGTTACTACACAGCGGGAAAGAAAATATAACTGATGACTGCTCTAGATGTGATATAATTCTAAGTCGGTCCAAAGTCTGCATCTCACATTCCTGCCCCAGTTCCCAGCTCATCTGTCTCGGACCTGTAGAATCTACTCCCCATTCCGGATCATCGTAGGTGTACACGAATACACTGTCAACCTCGCGGTTGAGTAGGATAACACAATAATTATAATGCAACAGTTAAATGATATGCAAATGCCATGACATGCTCGAGCTCAATCTCAATCTCATTCTCATTCTCAAACTCATACCCTTGCACCAAGCCATACCGATCATCCTAGTTCTCCTGTCTTTGACCTGAAATATTTACTCGCCATTCCGGATCATCGTAGGTGAACACGAATACACTGTCAACCTCGCGGTTGAGTAGGATAACACAATAATAAGTAATGCAACAAACAAGAATATGCAAATGCTTATGACATGCTCGAGCTCAATCTCAATCTCATTCTCAAACCCGTAACACCCAGCCATACCGAACCTCCCCGCAGACTATAATCGGTCGTCACCGAACACCAGCTCAATAGCTGATAAGACACCAGGCCTGGTCTGCAGAACCACCCTGGGCTTTATATCAGAACAATATCTGATCCATAACTTTCTCAGTAACCAATGCATATGTTATGCTCATGAATGCAACGATATAATTATTCAATCATGCTATCAGATAATAAAATGCTCATGCCATTACCAATAATCCACAATCAATCCAACCAATATCATTCTTATATAATTCATGCCTACATCAATAACATACAAGGCAACATCCTTTCATAACACATCACAGAGTAAACATCCATTCATAACACTTCATAAAGTATAGTGTCAGTGTATCCTACCTGGATAGCAATACAATCCCATCACGCAGCTAACATCCAATCAGCAGAATCACCTCATCACATACTTAACACCTAACAATTAATTTTATAATCTTATAATTAATTTAATTGATATTTATCAACACTAATTATATAATTTAAGTAATATAATTATGACTTAAATAATAAAACAAGTTTCAATGAGAAACAAATATAAAATAGGAAAATATATTTAATTATAAATATATTATCAGAATTAAGGAAAATACAAATGAAATATTATCAAAATTAAGGAAAATACAAATGAAATGTCATTCTAAGAAATAATCGTCAAATATAAAAATGATTACGAAATACGAAATAATCGTAGAAATACGACTTATAAAACAATAATAATTTACGTAAAATACTTTATAAACATTCTACTTGAAATACTTGTATAAAACATGGTTTGACCGCCGTTGACCGAGTCGTAAATACGGGGTATTACAGTTACATATTTATTGCTTCCTCTATGGATGATGTTTCATATCTTTGGTACGTCAGACTAGGACATGTATATTATAAAAGAATGGAAAGTATGTCTAAAGATGGTCCAATTCCATCTTTTAACATGAACATTAATAAGTGTAATACTTGTATGTTAACAAAAATCACAAGACAATCATTGATAACAATGTTGTCAGGATCGGGATCCTAGTTTGGATCGAAGAGGGGTGGTAGGATCGGATCGCAGGATCGAATCGTAGGATAGTAAGATCCTACAAATAGCTTTGATAAACAAGTTTATGCACACAATTTGGTATAATTTGTGATGTATAATGTTAAAAGTTAATTTAATGACATGAAACTTGTAATAATTATATCAACATATTGCATATACCTTTAATTAAGAGTTGTAAGTATAGAAGAACAACAAACTCACACATTTATAACACAAATAAGCATTTTACGATCCTGAACGATCCTACCATCGATCCTGACCGATCATGTACGATTCTGTACGATCCTGACCGATCCTGACCGATCCTACACCGATCCTACCGCCTAAACGATCCTACGACGATTTGAATCGATTTCCACTTTTTGGATCGTAGTATCGTACGATCCTACGATCCGGATCGCGATTTTAACAACAATGATTGGTAATGTGTCTAGGATCTCACATGTGCTCGAACTTATTCATAGTGATTTATGTGATTTTCCAATTATCCTTGTTCAGGTGGTAAAAAATATGTAGCGACTTTCATTGATGACTATAGTCGGTTTTGTTACATATATTTACTCCATCCTAAAGATGAGACAATTGATAAGTTTAAGGTATTTAAAACTAAGGTCGAATTGCAACAATCGATTTTGATTAAAAGGGTGTGTTCCGATAGAGGTGGTGAATATTATGACCCATTGTATTTTGAGTCAAATGGTATTATTCATGAAGTTTCTCCTCCCTATACACCTCAATTCAATGGTGTAGCGGAAAGAAAGAATAGAGTCCTAAAAGAAATAGTTAATTCCATGTTGTCTTACTCGGGTTTGAATGACGGATTTTTGTGTGAATCCATGTTGTCGGCTTGGTATTTGTTAAATAAGATTCCTAATGAAAAAAGAATAAAGACACTCCATATGAACTTTGGTACAAAAAGAAACCAAGCTTGAATTATCTTCGAGTTTGGGGTTGTCGGGCTGTTGTAAGACTACCCAATCCCAAGATTAAAACCTTGGGGGAAAGGGGAATCGATTGCATATTCATTGGATATGCCGCACATTCAAAGGCTTATAGGTTCTATGTAATTGAACCTAACGATTCTGTTTCAGTTCACACCGTAATTGAGTCAAGTTATGCGATATTTGATGAGAGTCCTTTCTCATCAATGCCGAAGCCAAAAGATCTAGTACCTAGTTCTAGTGGAGTTATTGTGGGAAGTGACAATGTCACAACTCAAGAAGTAACACCTGAAATTCGTAGGAGTAAGATAAAAAAGATTGCTAAATCCTTTGGTCACGATTTTCATACCTATTTGGTTGAAGGCTCAAGGGATGGATGTTGAAACTATTATCCATACCGATTTTCATACCTGTTTCGGTTCACAGCGTAATCCATTTCATCATTCATAGCCTATAGAGTCATGAGACCTCATTGCCCGTCGAGGTTATAATATACTACGACAACACTTTACAATAGTGTCCCTTATCTACTTACATTATATCGATTCCGACCTCAAACCAATTCTGACACGAAAACCCGAATACACGAAAACCAATTCTCAAATATACCAATCAATCTTTCTCAGTATCTTAATTGTAAATTATTTCATATTAAATCCAATTAAAAGTCAAAAAATTAATACTCCGCATCAATTAATAATAGTCAAATCTTGAAAATTGATAGGGGTAATTGACTATAATGACTCACCGAATATTTGCTCAAATTCCAAAGCGTATCCATTTTCTTCTTCTTCGTTTTCTTATTCTTTTTCTTCTTCAATTTTGGAATTTCGGAAAGTCGAGATACAAATCGAGAAGCCATATTTTAATATTTATGTGGGAATTAAAAGTATACGTTGATAAAAAGTACAGAGTACTACTCTTATATTTAGCAAAAATTTAAGGAATTAAGATGACGAGACGATTGAGACAAATGGAAAATAGTGTGGAGTAACTTTTACAGATTAGAGAGAGTGATGACTTTAATTAATTACGTAACAGTTATTTTAGGAAAGAGTAGGGGATAGTGGATGAGTGAGTAGTTTTTGTTTTACATATTTACTGTGTACATAATCCGTATTTTATACGGTCGACCGATATAGCCGCACGCAACTAGGGTTGTCAAAGCTCGGTCAAAGCTCGGCTCGTGTGAGCTCGACTTGACCTCGGGCTCGGCTCGAGAGCTTAACGAGTCAAGCTGAGCAAAGGCTGGCTCGACTCGAAAAGCTCGCGAGCGGCTCGAACATTTGACATTACATAAGATATTAATCGTATTTTATAAAAATATACTCATATTTTATAGAAATATTTTATCATTGTTATATCTTTGTATTATATATATCAAATATCTTATTAATTTGCTAAATATTTTTACATATAATCTTAGAACCTTGTTATTGAAAATATCGGAAGAAAAAAATAGAAAAAACATACAATTTTATATAGGCTCGATTCGGCTCGAGTTTGGCTCGAGCTCGTGTTAAAGCTCGCAAGCTTTGTAACGAGCGCATTTTTTTCAAACTCGGGTAAGATCGGCTCGAGCTCGAGCTCGAGTTTTAGTAATCGAGCACAAGCCGAGAAAGGCCCGGCTCGGGCTCGGCTCGGCTCGTTAACACCCCTAGTGGCAACACGTCACATTTTTACTCTAAAATAGTGATTATCGACTATTGTTAATATACTAAATGATGATTCATGACATGCTGTCAATATTTCGCACTTATGAATTGCATGCATTGACTTAATGTATATCTTACCCTCTTGTCCTATATGTGTACAATGTACGTACATAATACACATACTTATCTGTAATACCCCGTATTTTAGCCTCGGTCAACGACAGTCAAACCGTGTTTTATACAAGTATTTCAAAGGGAATGTTTATAAAGTATTTTATATAAACTGTTACTATTTTATAAATCGTATTTCTACGATTATTTCGTATTTCATAATCGTTTTTATATTTGACGATTATTTCATAAAATGACGTTTCATTCGTATTTCTTTAATTCTTAATGGTATATTTATAATTAAATATATTTCTTGTTTTTATATTTATTTCTCGTCTATACTTAAATTCAATTATTTATTTATTTATATATTTATTTATTTATTTATTTATATATCTATTTCTTTATTATTTATATATTTATTTATTTATTTAAGTCATAATCATATTAAATCATAATTTTTATATATCTTTTCGCTAGTTCTAATAAAATAATATTCTCATAATTAATTTAATTAGTATAAATAAATTACACGTACTCGCTTATTTTAAATTACGGGTTGAGAGAGGGACATGGCCTCGAGATGCGTGATGGATCGAGGTATAAGATAACGGGCTCGCCCATTCGTCATACCTAACTCTAAAACCCATTCACCTGCCAAAACCCAACATCACAAACAACAACGACAAACATAACATACATCGACCTCTCACTCTTGTGCCTCCAAACTTCGACAAAACGCTAAAAACCCTAATACCGTATAAAGAAACGTGAGATTTAGGAGAAACGAGAGACACCATCACCGTCGTCATCACCATCGCTGTAAGTTATCAACACCTTTGGTTGCTTCGTTTTTTTTATTTACTTTCGAATTGTTGTATGGTTCGGTTTTGATACGGGTTTCTGGGTCGTAGTAGTAGGTTGTTCGTAGGTTAGTGTGGTGGTTGTGGAGTGGCGCGTAAGGGGCTGGAAAGGGGCGTGATTATGCAGCAAAAAAAAAACAGGGGAAGATAGGGTCGTGAGTGTTGCGTAGGTTTCAAGGTTTTACAGGGGGGTTAGGGTGATGTCGGGGACCAGTAGTTACCACCAAGGGAGTCGTGTGAGGTGAGAGAAGTGGAGGGTGGTGTCAGGTGGTGGTTAGGGTGGTGGTGTTGGTGGCTGGAGAGGGGTTTGAGGGGACGGAATACACGTGATATTGCGGGTTTTACCGGAAACCGAGTTGGGACATAGGGTTTAGTGGTGGTTTTTGTGGCAGTTAGAAGGGAGACTAGAGCGAAAGGTCACCCACTCTGGAACCACCGTAGGTCAGTGGTGACAATGGTGGTGGCCAGAGGCGGTGTGGGGCGTGGTGGAGAGAGAGACGACCGTGAGAAGAGAGGGAGTTGGAGAGAATTGCTTGAAACTGGAAATGGACAGTGCGCGTGCAGGCTGTTTTGGGCTGTACGTGGTGGCTGTTATGGCTGCTTTAGGTGGCAGTTAGTGAGGGCTATAGGTTGTAGGTGGTGCAAGGATGATGGAGGAACCCTTGACGGTGGTCGTTGGTGACTGTTGGTGGTGAAAAGGAGTAGTTTAAGAGGAGTGCGCAAGTGTTCGATGAAATGTCTTTTAGTTATAGGGTGGTGAGTGAAAGAGGCGTGTGTGCACCTGTTTTGGGACGAGTGTATGGGTCTGGTTGTTGACCTACGGGGGTGGTGGTTTGACCACCTAGGACCACCGTGGGTTGGGGTGGTCGTCCATGGTGAAGTTGTGGTGGTTCAGGCGTCCTAAAGGGTGTAAAATGGGCTGTATAAGTGGCCTGTCATGGGGGTGGTTTAATCGTTTTTGAGCGGGATTGTTGGGGCTGCTGCGTTGTTCTGCGTAGGATTGATATATTTATTATTTCTATCAACATCATTATCATTATTATCACATTGTTAGTATATTATTATTAATATTATATTAGTGGTGTGTGTATTGTGGTGGTGTCATTATTATTACTATATTAATTAATATTATCATTGTATTATTATTATTATTATTATTATTGTTATTGTTATGATTGTTGTTATTAGAAATAGTATGTTTATTATTATTAGAATGTGTTATTCATGATATTTAGTTATTAAAGTCGTTAAATGAATTTCATTATACATGAATGTGACGGTTATCAATAGTTCGATTATATTTTTCAATGTTCGTTTATCTAATCGAAGTTAGTTATAAAAGTAATAAAGACGGGTTAGTCAATTTAATTGAATTAGTCGTGTTAATATGGTCTCGTTATGCGTAATATATTATTTAAATAGTTAAATTTAAATAATTGATATATTATATTAATTTGCGTAATTGTATTAGTTAGTGATTACGTATATTATATTTGTTAGGTGACGATTTTGAGGTGACATAATTCTGTTTACCCGTTGGCTTGCTATTGGATTATATTGCTATCCAGGTAGGATACACTGGTACCTTATTCTATGACGTGCTTGGAATGGTTGTGTATATTGTATGTTATGGATGCAAGTGTGATTATTATGAGAATGATATAAAGTGGTTGAACATTTTTTTTTATATTGCATTCATAAGCATGGCATATGCATTGGATACGGATTTGAGATGATGAGATATTATTGATGAGATACTATTGGGCCCAGGCTAGTTCTGTAGGACTAGACCTGGTGACCTCAGCTGTTATGCTGGTGTTCGGCGACGGCCGATTATAGTCTGCCGGGAGGTTCGGTATGGCTGGGTGTTACGGGTTTGAGATTGAGATTGTGATTGAGAATGAGATTGAGATTGAGCTCGAGCTCGAGCATATCATTGCATTTGCATATCATAATTGTTGCATTATAATTATTGTGTTACCCTACTCAACCGCGAGGTTGACAGTGTATTCGTGTACACCTACGATGATCCGGAATGGGGAGCAGATTCTACAGGTCAGAGACAGATGAGCTAGGAGCTGGGGCAGGAATGTGAGATGCATACTTTGGACCGCCTTAGAATTATATCACATCTAGAGAAGTCATCAGTTGTATTTCCTTTTCCGGTATGCAGTAACTGTAATAACCAAGTTTAAATTTTATCAGTTTTAAATAAAGTACTTTGATTGTTTTACTTTGTTATTCACTACCTCGGACATTCCGAGATGGTAACAGCTCTATTTATTTGAGAATGTCTTGCTAAAGGCTCTTAAATAAATGGGGGTGTTACAAAGTGGTATCAGAGAGAACGATCCTCAGGCCTAAACCAAATGAATAATAATGAACGTAGGAAGAGTCTTATAAAATGAACCCCAGGTTAGTAACTGTTAGGAGCCCCAGGATTGGGATGAGTTAGGGGCCCCCTCAAACTAAGCCACTGGCCCTTTCAGTCTAACCTGGTTACCCTTGAGAGATGAAGAGAGTAGGTAGTATATAATAAAGGAAAAATACCCAATTTATATTGTACTAAGAGTTTTGCAGGAGCGGAATGAGGTAAGTAATGATGTGATACATGGTTCATGATGTGCAATAAAAGAATATGGTTGGCATTGACATGCTGAATTATTTGAATAATTGAGTGAAATATTAGTGTATTGATGACATGAGGTTTGAATTATGAGCTATATGATGAGATGCATGCGGTTTTCTGATCCCTGAACCCTTAGGTAGAGATATAGTTAGGTAGAGATATAGTATAATGATATGTAATGAGTTGATGATAGAAGCAACATAAACTATAGCTACCTAAGGGGTTAGATGTAGGAGAGATATGACCATGATTGACTGGAATGGTTAGTAGAGTCAACCATGCTATGTTGTTACAGTATGTGGAATCAAGTTAAGTCTTATGTGTAAAGCTAGTAGGCCGAAACGGGCGTCGTGCCATTGATAAATGTTTTGTTACTATTCTAAGCGTGTATACACTTCTTATTTGAATGTCTTATTCTTTGCAAGAGTTTATCGTTTGGCTTACTAGGCAAATGTTATCAAATTTCGAGATTTATGATTGTTATTATTTTACTAATTGCCTTAGGAATCCATGTCTAGAGATATACGGAATGTGTTGCCCTAAGCCATGAATGTTATATAGTTATGTGTTGAAAATTTCATGCCAGTTTTACGTCTAATTATATACATTTATGTTAGTTATTGTAAGGTTAGTATTCTATAACTGACACCTTAATGATTTCTATAATATATTTTCATGTTTAAATAAGTTGTGATTGTTACGATGGTAGGAACTAATTCGTTTATTTCTATATATATAACTAGTATTTAGTTGATTCTACTTTTCAGATTCGCAATCTTTACCGTTTTCTAGATGACAATTACAGTTTGGGATAATGAATAAATGTTAATATGATTTCTATGATTCAAATGATATGTCAACATGTTTTGGAAGAGGAATGGTTGTATTTAAGTATGATAATGTGAGGTAATTTTAAAAGAACGAAAACTTTAATAAAATTCCAGAATGTTACCTTGTTTGTACGGGATGCCATTTTAAATGTGTTTCATATATGAGTATGAAAATTTTATTTATGATAATCTTATGAGTTAGCTTCCCAATGCTATTGGTTTTATGTGTATAGGAGTTATATTTTGCGAGAAATAAATATTTTAGTCGACCGTGGTCAGATTGTTACTGCACATTTCAGTTTTGACCTATGTTTTTGCAAAAGAAATCATTTAAAACGTATTCATTGTTAATGCATAATTCTAACTCCACTGTATAGAATATCCATTCCCGTTTTCAAAATGATAAGCCACGTAAAATCTTAGCGAGTCCCTATTTAATAGTGATTTTTGCAAGTTGTCCAATTTTCTGCCTAAGTGCTGTAAAGTTTCTGTTTAGACCAACTGAGTTGTAAAAAAAAAAAAAAAAAAAAAAAAAAAATTGTTATAAATAATTCCCTTAAGCTCTGCAATTGATTCCTTTTCCTATGATTATTTAATTGCTCATATTTTCTAAAAAACTATAATAGCTCACAAAATAGCAAAGCAGTTAGTTAATTATAAATTTTTTTTTTTTTGAAAGTTGTAGCATGATGTTTGATTGTTGAAATTGTGACTTATGCAAGTTTTCTATATAAAAGTTTAATTAAATATGAATTATGTGATGTAACTATGTAATATTCTGGCATGACATTAGTAGCATGAACAATAGGCATCTAATATGGATATGAACTTTTATATGATAGTATAACCTTACTTATTTTGGTGAGTTTTATATAAAGTTAGTTTTATTTATACCGACGCTATTGTTAAGCCACAAGGTGAATTACGTATTGTTCTGTTTAAATCTGATCACTATATATATTGAATTAGTAATTTGGTTGACGATACATGACAGGTCTGTAGATATGTGTTGATGAAATTTTGCCTAAATATGAAATTGTTCCGCATGATATAAATCTCTTATTTTGCAAGTTATATTTATTACTGGCTTTATGATAAATGATGTAATGTGAGTAGATGAGAAATGTACCTATGTGATTTTGACCTATTTATACCTAGAAATGATAAGCTAACTTGCTAGTCGGTGTATATCTCGTGAAATATTTCATTGTTTCGTGTTTAATTACATTAATTAAATTTTGCCTAATGTCATTTTCTCCTATGTGCATAACTAAGATTTTGTCTCCATAATTTGGTTATGAGCATGAAATGTTTAATTCGTCAAGTATAAACTATGAGTTAGCTGATTGTCTGCATTGATGTAAATATGTTAATTTTGTGCCAAAATTTCCAAGGGTATGTGAGTGTGAGTTACCTTGGCTTTACTGTATAGCATGAAACTGACGAGTATGTTTTGTTGCTATAAAAGTCGGATACTAGTTGTCCAGTATAGAGTACTTAACGTATCAGAGGATTGTGACTGTTGTTTTGGCGATCTTCTTGAGCTTTGAAAGTGGAATTTTATAATGGGGTTACGAGGACGTAACCATGTTTTAAGGAGGATAGGATTGTAAAATCTAGATGGTTTACGATCTGGCTAAGTGGTATGTTATGTTTGGCTGACTGAGATTGACCATGCATGGAGTCTGCTGTTTTAATTTGTTATGTTTTGGGCAATGTTGCGGTTCTTTAAGTGTCATATACTTTTGTCGTATGTTAAACTTTGGGGACAAAGTTTCTTAAGGGAGATAGAATAATGTAACACTTCGCGTTTTAGAGCTTATGTATATGTATTACTTGCATTTATCTTATGCTTGTGGGGGTATTTTGTTATCGTTACGGGGTGGCGAACTTCGGGACGAAGTTCATCTTAAGGAGGGAAGACTGTAATACCCCGTATTTTAGCCTCGGTCAACGACAGTCAAACCGTGTTTTATACAAGTATTTCAAAGGGAATGTTTATAAAGTATTTTACATAAACTGTTATTATTTTATAAATCGTATTTCTACGATTATTTCGTATTTCATAATCGTTTTTATATTTGACGATTATTTCATAAAATGACGTTTCATTCGTATTTCTTTAATTCTTAATGGTATATTTATAATTAAATATATTTCTTGTTTTTATATTTATTTCTCGTCTATACTTAAATTCAATTATTTATTTATTTATATATTTATTTATTTATTTATATATCTATTTCTTTATTATTTATATATTTATTTATTTATTTATTTAAGTCATAATCATATTAAATCATAATTTTTATATATCTTTTCGCTAGTTCTAATAAAATTATATTCTCATAATTAATTTAATTAGTATAAATAAGTTACACGTACTCGCTTATTTTAAATTACGGGTTGAGAGAGGGACATGGCCTCGAGATGCGTGATGGATCGAGGTATAAGATAACGGGCTCGCCCATTCGTCATACCTAACTCTAAAACCCATTCACCTGCCAAAACCCAACATCACAAACAACAACGACAAACATAACATACATCGACCTCTCACTCTTGTGCCTCCAAACTTCGACAAAACGCTGAAAACCCTAATACCGTATAAAGAAACGTGAGATTTAGGAGAAACGAGAGACACCATCACCGTCGTCATCACCATCGCTGTAAGTTATCAACACCTTTGGTTGCTTCGTTTTTTTTATTTACTTTCGAATTGTTGTATGGTTCGGTTTTGATACGGGTTTCTGGGTCGTAGTAGTAGGTTGTTCGTAGGTTAGTGTGGTGGTTGTGGAGTGGCGCGTAAGGGGCTGGAAAGGGGCGTGATTATGCAACAAAAAAAAAACAGGGGAAGATAGGGTCGTGAGTGTTGCGTAGGTTTCAAGGTTTTACAGGGGGGTTAGGGTGATGTCGGGGACCAGTAGTTACCACCAAGGGAGTCGTGTGAGGTGAGAGAAGTGGAGGGTGGTGTCAGGTGGTGGTTAGGGTGGTGGTGTTGGTGGCTGGAGAGGGGTTTGAGGGGACGGAATACACGTGATATTGCGGGTTTTACCGGAAACCGAGTTGGGACATAGGGTTTAGTGGTGGTTTTTGTGGCAGTTAGAAGGGAGACTAGAGCGAAAGGTCACCCACTCTGGAACCACCGTAGGTCAGTGGTGACAATGGTGGTGGCCAGAGGCGGTGTGGGGCGTGGTGGAGAGAGAGACGACCGTGAGAAGAGAGGGAGTTGGAAAGAATTGCTTGAAACTGGAAATGGACAGTGCGCGTGCAGGCTGTTTTGGGCTGTACGTGGTGGCTGTTATGGCTGCTTTAGGTGGCAGTTAGTGAGGGCTATAGGTTGTAGGTGGTGCAAGGATGATGGGGGAACCCTTGACGGTGGTCGTTGGTGACTGTTGGTGGTGAAAAGGAGTAGTTTAAGAGGAGTGCGCAAGTGTTCGATGAAATGTCTTTTAGTTATAGGGTGGTGAGTGAAAGAGGCGTGTGTGCACCTGTTTTGGGACGAGTGTATGGGTCTGGTTGTTGACCTACGGGGGTGGTGGTTTGACCACCTAGGACCACCGTGGGTTGGGGTGGTCGTCCATGGTGAAGTTGTGGTGGTTCAGGCGTCCGAAAGGGTGTAAAATGGGCTGTATAAGTGGCCTGTCATGGGGGTGGTTTAATCGTTTTTGAGCGGGATTGTTGGGGCTGCTGCGTTGTTCTGCGTAGGATTGATATATTTATTATTTCTATCAACATCATTATCATTATTATCACATTGTTAGTATATTATTATTAATATTATATTAGTGGTGTGTGTATTGTGGTGGTGTCATTATTATTACTATATTAATTAATATTATCATTGTATTATTATTATTATTATTATTGTTATTGTTATGATTGTTGTTATTAGAAATAGTATGTTTATTATTATTAGAATGTGTTATTCATGATATTTAGTTATTAAAGTCGTTAAGTGAATTTCATTATACATGAATGTGACGGTTATCAATAGTTCGATTATATTTTTCAATGTTCGTTTATCTAATCGAAGTTAGTTATAAAAGTAATAAAGACGGGTTAGTCAATTTAATTGAATTAGTCGTGTTAATATGGTCTCGTTATGCGTAATATATTATTTAAATAGTTAAATTTAAATAATTGATATATTATATTAATTTGCGTAATTGTATTAGTTAGTGATTACGTATATTATATTTGTTAGGTGACGATTTTGAGGTGACATAATTCTGTTTACCCGTTGGCTTGCTATTGGATTATATTGCTATCCAGGTAGGATACACTGGTACCTTATTCTATGACGTGCTTGGAATGGTTGTGTATATTGTATGTTATGGATGCAAGTGTGATTATTATGAGAATGATATAAAGTGGTTGAACATTTTTTTTTATATTGCATTCATAAGCATGGCATATGCATTGGATACGGATTTGAGATGATGAGATATTATTGATGAGATACTATTGGGCCCAGGCTAGTTCTGTAGGACTAGACCTGGTGACCTCAGCTGTTATGCTGGTGTTCGGCGACGGCCGATTATAGTCTGCCGGGAGGTTCGGTATGGCTGGGTGTTACGGGTTTGAGATTGAGATTGTGATTGAGAATGAGATTGAGATTGAGCTCGAGCTCGAGCATATCATTGCATTTGCATATCATAATTGTTGCATTATAATTATTGTGTTACCCTACTCAACCGCGAGGTTGACAGTGTATTCGTGTACACCTACGATGATCCGGAATGGGGAGTAGATTCTACAGGTCAGAGACAGATGAGCTAGGAGCTGGGGCAGGAATGTGAGATGCATACTTTGGACCGCCTTAGAATTATATCACATCTAGAGAAGTCATCAGTTGTATTTCCTTTTCCGGTATGCAGTAACTGTAATAACCAAGTTTAAATTTTATCAGTTTTAAATAAAGTACTTTGATTGTTTTACTTTGTTATTCACTACCTCGGACATTCCGAGATGGTAACAGCTCTATTTATTTGAGAATGTCTTGCTAAAGGCTCTTAAATAAATGGGGGTGTTACAAAGTGGTATCAGAGAGAACGATCCTCAGGCCTAAACCAAATGAATAATAATGAACGTAGGAAGAGTCTTATAAAATGAACCCCAGGTTAGTAACTGTTAGGAGCCCCAGGATTGGGATGAGTTAGGGGCCCCCTCAAACTAAGCCACTGGCCCTTTCAGTCTAACCTGGTTACCCTTGAGAGATGAAGAGAGTAGGTAGTATATAATAAAGGAAAAATACCCAATTTATATTGTACTAAGAGTTTTGCAGGAGCGGAATGAGGTAAGTAATGATGTGATACATGGTTCATGATGTGCAATAAAAGAATATGGTTGGCATTGACATGCTGAATTATTTGAATAATTGAGTGAAATATTATTGTATTGATGACATGAGGTTTGAATTATGAGCTATATGATGAGATGCATGCGGTTTTCTGATCCCTGAACCCTTAGGTAGAGATATAGTTAGGTAGAGATATAGTATAATGATATGTAATGAGTTGATGATAGAAGCAACATAAACTATAGCTACCTAAGGGGTTAGATGTAGGAGAGATATGACCATGATTGACTGGAATGGTTAGTAGAGTCAACCATGCTATGTTGTTACAGTATGTGGAATCAAGTTAAGTCTTATGTGTAAAGCTAGTAGGCCGAAACGGGCGTCGTGCCATTGATAAATGTTTTGTTACTATTCTAAGCGTGTATACACTTCTTATTTGAATGTCTTATTCTTTGCAAGAGTTTATCGTTTGGCTTACTAGGCAAATGTTATCAAATTTCGAGATTTATGATTGTTATTATTTTACTAATTGCCTTAGGAATCCATGTCTAGAGATATACGGAATGTGTTGCCCTAAGCCATGAATGTTATATAGTTATGTGTTGAAAATTTCATGCCAGTTTTACGTCTAATTATATACATTTATGTTAGTTATTGTAAGGTTAGTATTCTATAACTGACACCTTAATGATTTCTATAATATATTTTCATGTTTAAATAAGTTGTGATTGTTACGATGGTAGGAACTAATTCGTTTATTTCTATATATATAACTAGTATTTAGTTGATTCTACTTTTCAGATTCGCAATCTTTACCGTTTTCTAGATGACAATTACAGTTTGGGATAATGAATAAATGTTAATATGATTTCTATGATTCAAATGATATGTCAACATGTTTTGGAAGAGGAATGGTTGTATTTAAGTATGATAATGTGAGGTAATTTTAAAAGAACGAAAACTTTAATAAAATTCCAGAATGTTACCTTGTTTGTACGGGATGCCATTTTAAATGTGTTTCATATATGAGTATGAAAATTTTATTTATGATAATCTTATGAGTTAGCTTCCCAATGCTATTGGTTTTATGTGTATAGGAGTTATATTTTGCGAGAAATAAATATTTTAGTCGACCGTGGTCAGATTGTTACTGCACATTTCAGTTTTGACCTATGTTTTTGCAAAAGAAATCATTTAAAACGTATTCATTGTTAATGCATAATTCTAACTCCACTGTATAGAATATCCATTCCCGTTTTCAAAATGATAAGCCACGTAAAATCTTAGCGAGTCGCTATTTAATAGTGATTTTTGCAAGTTGTCCAATTTTCTGCCTAAGTGCTGTAAAGTTTCTGTTTAGACCAACTGAGTTGTAAAAAAAAAAAAAAAAAAAAAAAAAATTGTTATAAATAATTCCCTTAAGCTCTGCAATTGATTCCTTTTCCTATGATTATTTAATTGCTCATATTTTCTAAAAAACTATAATAGCTCACAAAATAGCAAAGCAGTTAGTTAATTATAAATTTTTTTTTTTTTGAAAGTTGTAGCATGATGTTTGATTGTTGAAATTGTGACTTATGCAAGTTTTCTATATAAAAGTTTAATTAAATATGAATTATGTGATGTAACTATGTAATATTCTGGCATGACATTAGTAGCATGAACAATAGGCATCTAATATGGATATGAACTTTTATATGATAGTATAACCTTACTTATTTTGGTGAGTTTTATATAAAGTTAGTTTTATTTATACCGACGCTATTGTTAAGCCACAAGGTGAATTACGTATTGTTCTGTTTAAATCTGATCACTATATATATTGAATTAGTAATTTGGTTGACGATACATGACAGGTCTGTAGATATGTGTTGATGAAATTTTGCCTAAATATGAAATTGTTCCGCATGATATAAATCTCTTATTTTGCAAGTTATATTTATTACTGGCTTTATGATAAATGATGTAATGTGAGTAGATGAGAAATGTACCTATGTGATTTTGACCTATTTATACCTAGAAATGATAAGCTAACTTGCTAGTCGGTGTATATCTCGTGAAATATTTCATTGTTTCGTGTTTAATTACATTAATTAAATTTTGCCTAATGTCATTTTCTCCTATGTGCATAACTAAGATTTTGTCTCCATAATTTGGTTATGAGCATGAAATGTTTAATTCGTCAAGTATAAACTATGAGTTAGCTGATTGTCTGCATTGATGTAAATATGTTAATTTTGTGCCAAAATTTCCAAGGGTATGTGAGTGTGAGTTACCTTGGCTTTACTGTATAGCATGAAACTGACGAGTATGTTTTGTTGCTATAAAAGTCGGATACTAGTTGTCCAGTATAGAGTACTTAACGTATCAGAGGATTGTGACTGTTGTTTTGGCGATCTTCTTGAGCTTTGAAAGTGGAATTTTATAATGGGGTTACGAGGACGTAACCATGTTTTAAGGAGGATAGGATTGTAAAATCTAGATGGTTTACGATCTGGCTAAGTGGTATGTTATGTTTGGCTGACTGAGATTGACCATGCATGGAGTCTGCTGTTTTAATTTGTTATGTTTTGGGCAATGTTGCGGTTCTTTAAGTGTCATATACTTTTGTCGTATGTTAAACTTTGGGGACAAAGTTTCTTAAGGGAGATAGAATAATGTAACACTTCGCGTTTTAGAGCTTATGTATATGTATTACTTGCATTTATCTTATGCTTGTGGGGGTATTTTGTTATCGTTACGGGGTGGCGAACTTCGGGACGAAGTTCATCTTAAGGAGGGAAGACTGTAATACCCCGTATTTTAGCCTCGGTCAACGACAGTCAAACCGTGTTTTATACAAGTATTTCAAAGGGAATGTTTATAAAGTATTTTACATAAACTGTTATTATTTTATAAATCGTATTTCTACGATTATTTCGTATTTCATAATCGTTTTTATATTTGACGATTATTTCATAAAATGACGTTTCATTCGTATTTCTTTAATTCTTAATGGTATATTTATAATTAAATATATTTCTTGTTTTTATATTTATTTCTCGTCTATACTTAAATTCAATTATTTATTTATTTATATATTTATTTATTTATTTATATATCTATTTCTTTATTATTTATATATTTATTTATTTATTTATTTAAGTCATAATCATATTAAATCATAATTTTTATATATCTTTTCGCTAGTTCTAATAAAATTATATTCTCATAATTAATTTAATTAGTATAAATAAGTTACACGTACTCGCTTATTTTAAATTACGGGTTGAGAGAGGGACATGGCCTCGAGATGCGTGATGGATCGAGGTATAAGATAACGGGCTCGCCCATTCGTCATACCTAACTCTAAAACCCATTCACCTGCCAAAACCCAACATCACAAACAACAACGACAAACATAACATACATCGACCTCTCACTCTTGTGCCTCCAAACTTCGACAAAACGCTGAAAACCCTAATACCGTATAAAGAAACGTGAGATTTAGGAGAAACGAGAGACACCATCACCGTCGTCATCACCATCGCTGTAAGTTATCAACACCTTTGGTTGCTTCGTTTTTTTTATTTACTTTCGAATTGTTGTATGGTTCGGTTTTGATACGGGTTTCTGGGTCGTAGTAGTAGGTTGTTCGTAGGTTAGTGTGGTGGTTGTGGAGTGGCGCGTAAGGGGCTGGAAAGGGGCGTGATTATGCAACAAAAAAAAAACAGGGGAAGATAGGGTCGTGAGTGTTGCGTAGGTTTCAAGGTTTTACAGGGGGGTTAGGGTGATGTCGGGGACCAGTAGTTACCACCAAGGGAGTCGTGTGAGGTGAGAGAAGTGGAGGGTGGTGTCAGGTGGTGGTTAGGGTGGTGGTGTTGGTGGCTGGAGAGGGGTTTGAGGGGACGGAATACACGTGATATTGCGGGTTTTACCGGAAACCGAGTTGGGACATAGGGTTTAGTGGTGGTTTTTGTGGCAGTTAGAAGGGAGACTAGAGCGAAAGGTCACCCACTCTGGAACCACCGTAGGTCAGTGGTGACAATGGTGGTGGCCAGAGGCGGTGTGGGGCGTGGTGGAGAGAGAGACGACCGTGAGAAGAGAGGGAGTTGGAAAGAATTGCTTGAAACTGGAAATGGACAGTGCGCGTGCAGGCTGTTTTGGGCTGTACGTGGTGGCTGTTATGGCTGCTTTAGGTGGCAGTTAGTGAGGGCTATAGGTTGTAGGTGGTGCAAGGATGATGGGGGAACCCTTGACGGTGGTCGTTGGTGACTGTTGGTGGTGAAAAGGAGTAGTTTAAGAGGAGTGCGCAAGTGTTCGATGAAATGTCTTTTAGTTATAGGGTGGTGAGTGAAAGAGGCGTGTGTGCACCTGTTTTGGGACGAGTGTATGGGTCTGGTTGTTGACCTACGGGGGTGGTGGTTTGACCACCTAGGACCACCGTGGGTTGGGGTGGTCGTCCATGGTGAAGTTGTGGTGGTTCAGGCGTCCGAAAGGGTGTAAAATGGGCTGTATAAGTGGCCTGTCATGGGGGTGGTTTAATCGTTTTTGAGCGGGATTGTTGGGGCTGCTGCGTTGTTCTGCGTAGGATTGATATATTTATTATTTCTATCAACATCATTATCATTATTATCACATTGTTAGTATATTATTATTAATATTATATTAGTGGTGTGTGTATTGTGGTGGTGTCATTATTATTACTATATTAATTAATATTATCATTGTATTATTATTATTATTATTATTATTGTTATTGTTATGATTGTTGTTATTAGAAATAGTATGTTTATTATTATTAGAATGTGTTATTCATGATATTTAGTTATTAAAGTCGTTAAGTGAATTTCATTATACATGAATGTGACGGTTATCAATAGTTCGATTATATTTTTCAATGTTCGTTTATCTAATCGAAGTTAGTTATAAAAGTAATAAAGACGGGTTAGTCAATTTAATTGAATTAGTCGTGTTAATATGGTCTCGTTATGCGTAATATATTATTTAAATAGTTAAATTTAAATAATTGATATATTATATTAATTTGCGTAATTGTATTAGTTAGTGATTACGTATATTATATTTGTTAGGTGACGATTTTGAGGTGACATAATTCTGTTTACCCGTTGGCTTGCTATTGGATTATATTGCTATCCAGGTAGGATACACTGGTACCTTATTCTATGACGTGCTTGGAATGGTTGTGTATATTGTATGTTATGGATGCAAGTGTGATTATTATGA
The DNA here is from genome assembly GCA_029255685.2 of Silene conica. Taxonomy (NCBI): domain Eukaryota; kingdom Viridiplantae; phylum Streptophyta; class Magnoliopsida; order Caryophyllales; family Caryophyllaceae; genus Silene; species Silene conica. Next base: position 75,773,416 of record CM055311.2, read on the forward strand.
GAATGATATAAAGTGGTTGAACATTTTTTTTTATATTGCATTCATAAGCATGGCATATGCATTGGATACGGATTTGAGATGATGAGATATTATTGATGAGATACTATTGGGCCCAGGCTAGTTCTGTAGGACTAGACCTGGTGACCTCAGCTGTTATGCTGGTGTTCGGCGACGGCCGATTATAGTCTGCCGGGAGGTTCGGTATGGCTGGGTGTTACGGGTTTGAGATTGAGATTGTGATTGAGAATGAGATTGAGATTGAGCTCGAGCTCGAGCATATCATTGCATTTGCATATCATAATTGTTGCATTATAATTATTGTGTTACCCTACTCAACCGCGAGGTTGACAGTGTATTCGTGTACACCTACGATGATCCGGAATGGGGAGTAGATTCTACAGGTCAGAGACAGATGAGCTAGGAGCTGGGGCAGGAATGTGAGATGCATACTTTGGACCGCCTTAGAATTATATCACATCTAGAGAAGTCATCAGTTGTATTTCCTTTTCCGTTATGCAGTAACTGTAATAACCAAGTTTAAATTTTATCAGTTTTAAATAAAGTACTTTGATTGTTTTACTTTGTTATTCACTACCTCGGACATTCCGAGTTGGTAATAGCTCTATTTATTTGAGAATGTCTTGCTAAAGGCTCTTAAATAAATGGGGGTGTTACATATCAAATCAGAATGTGATAAAAACAGTGACACAATTTTTCGGTTTTCATTTTTTATTGAACGAAGTAGAAAGACAAACTCATTTATCGTTAATTGTTCTTTGTTCTTGCGTTAGATAAAAGAATTTTCTTATCCTATAGAGATTTTGTGCATCCCAAAGGCAATAGGATCGAAAAACTCTTAAGGCGTGTTTAGCGTGATTCGATTAGATGTAGTATACCGACTTATATTGTTTTCATTTCAGTTTTTGTGTCTTTATTTTATATTAGTTACTAGTTTGTAATCTTGTAATACAAAAATTACAACAATTAATCGATAAAAAGTGATAATTTGTTTTCATAAGCGACTATGTAGATGTTAATGTAGATCACACTAACAAATGTTTGATAATTGAATATTCAATGACAGGGTTTGATGTGGCAAAATAAATCTTAATTTCATAAGACATTTATTTGATCGTTTATATATTTACATTTTTATCGTACTTTCAGACTGATATCACTCGTTTGAAATGAAAATTTGTGTTACGGTAGTTGTAATAACTCGTACTCAATAATTTGGAGTCGTTATCGTATGGATTGTGTTTTTGATACCGGGTCAGACAATGATGCAGTAGATGCTAGAGTCTAGACCACATAAACTCTTAAAGTTAACATTCACAGAGCAGTCTTCTTCATCTAAATCGTGAAACGGTTTTAACATCCAATCGCCCTTATTTGCTATTCAAACAAAAGATCTTAAATCCCCTTCTCTACCTCCATTTCCTTTCCTCTCAAGTCCAAAAATTTAAACGAGGGATGTGGCGGACATTGGGCCAGTCTTCGCCATCTGGTTCTCTGCATCTTCTCTTAAGGTTATTATCACAGGCACATATGCTAAGAGCTTCCAGAGCGGGCATGCGCGCGATTGCTTTAGGCAACGATGTCAGTTTGTGGCAACTGAAGATATGTAGTGTTTGCAAAGATGTGAGGCAGTTGATCCATTCTGGCAGAGATTCCAAGTTTACACAGGAATCTATCGTTAACGACTGAAGGGAAGTTGAGTACTGAAGCTCCTCTGGCAGATTTACCAACTTTGGAAGATTATTTAGTCGAAGCGATTCCAATGACGTCATTGTTGCTTCTTCATTGTTTCCCAACTCGATGTTTTTACAATAGATAATCGACAGGGTCTGAAGGCTCGTAAAGTGCTTTGCAACTCCTGACAAACTCATTAGATTTGGGCAATTCACTATCTTCAGCCACTTAATAGAAGAAACGAGCTGTACAAATTTTTCCGCAAAAGTCGATAAACTCTCCCCTTCAAAAGAAGCAATAGACAGATGATGAATACCTCCGAGAGACTCTCCAAAAAGGCATTCAATCATTCCGACGTTGTCTATTGTCAATCTGTCCAAGTATAACAAGCTGGATGAGTGGCCTGTTGTGGGATGATCAGGATGTGCTGGAACCACTCTTTTATGCTCAAAGAAGCTCAGTGTTTCGTGACATTTATACAAATTCAGAGTACGTAGTTTTGGACAAGAAGGAAAAGTTATCAAGCTTGGACAATTATTCAAATTCAACTCAAGCAGAGATGGAAATGATGGGACCGCTTCCCCTGTAACCCTACTTATCTCTTCTCCACCATCCCTTCAACTTTGGAAATCCAATCAGTGTAAGCATCTCCAAAGATGGAAAGAATATTAACTCATCGTCTGAAGGACCTGCGATTATGCCACCCTCCATAAACTCAACATTGGGCGTATTCCCGAGTTGAAGCCGTTTGAGATGGCGAAGTTGACTCAGTGAAGGCAGAATTTCCATTCTATGAAAAGACGCGAGATGGATTTGAACAAGGTTTGGAAGTGAAGTAGTCAGTGAGTGCACCCAAGTTGGTAAACTCAACCCATCGTACCTCATAATTTCAATTCCCTTGAGTTTATAATGAGGTTGGAGGCTTCCCAATAATGTTTCTGGAACACTATATTGTTCAAAACGTATGAACAAATACTTGAGCTGCAATTCTCTTATCAACTCTACACCCTCGTAGTTTGCCATATCACAACTGTAATCACTGGTACACTGAATTGTGAGTTTACCTCTGAGATTGACCAGGGCTTTGAGATCTCTCAACTTACATATATTAACTTGTTTGGTTGTTTCATTTCCCATTGTAAATGTAGTTAATGTGTGAAGACATGTCAACCTATCCATACCTTTTGGCATCGCGTCACCAGATAAGTTTTCAAATATCAAGTGCCTGAGATTAACCAGTCTTTTCATATTCCGAGGAAGCCTTCTTACGCTTGTACTTTCAATATTTAGCACTTGTAAGTTCTAAAGTTTGGTGATCGAGTTAGGGAGAGCCCTTAATAGGCCATTATTTGAAAGATCGAGATACCTTAAATGTAATAGGTTACCCACTTCATCCGGTACAGTACTTAAACCAGAGTTGGACAAGTCCAACACTCTCACTCTCTTAAAATGCAAACAGATCGCAGTCACATTTGACTTGCTCCATTGATGCTCAGAAGTATAGTGAAGAAATGTACGCAATTTATTCATCTCACTCCATCGACTACCATCCAAGAGTGTATATCCATCCCCGCTTAGTGACAGATGACGATTTCTCCAATCAAATTTGCCTGCACGAGAATCCAACATAATTGTCTCGTTACCTGCAACTTCTTGTGCAACATCATGGATCAAATCATGCATCTTACAATATTTGATTTCGCCATACTTGTCCATTGTAACATCTTGTAAAAAACATCTGCTCAATAGAGTACAAAAATACTCTTCGCCTATGACTTCTTCATTTCGACAATCATGTGGCTGAACAAGACACCCATGGACCAACCACAACCTCATTAATTTTTCTTTTTCTATCGCATAGTCCTTGGGAAAAAGAGCACAATAGCTAAAACAACTCTTTAAAGCAGAGCTAAGTTCATAATAACTGAACTTCAATATCGGTAATATGCCTTCCTCGCCTTGTCCTAAGTTTGCTAAATTAGCAGTTCGTAATGATAACCATTTACTTTCGTCCTGCTCATATAACATACTACCAATTACCCTTAAGGCCAAAGGGACATTAGCACACTTCTTCAAAATCTCCTTGCTAATGTCAAAGAGATGATCATCACTATTCATAGGCTCTTGCCCTTTTCTAAATGCAAATTTCTTAAACAAGTCCCAAGAATCATTCTCCGAGAGGCCTTTTAGCTCGTGCATAAGACCGTCTTCTAAGACTCCTGCCACCTTCTTTGAGCGACTAGTTACCAAAATTCTGCTTCCTTTCTTACCTAGGTCCAAAAAAACTTTCAATTTGTCCCATTCATCACGGTTCTCACTCCACACATCATCTAACACCAGAAGGTATTTTTTTCCCTTAATTAATTTTCGAAATTCTTTTTGTAACTCTTCTATTTGACACCCATTCTTTTTAAGCATTTGACGAAATATGTTCTCCAAGTTAAAATCGTCAGACACACAAACCCACGACCTAAATTCAAATGTGTTTTCAATTCTACAATCGTTGTACACAAGTTGGGCAAGCGCGGTTTTCCCCAGCCCTCCAATCCCAATAACAGACACAAAAGAAACATTACCACCAACACCAATCATAGAATCAGAATCTCCAAGCAACATAGCAACAACAGATTCTTTATCAGGCTCTCTACCAATTATATAAGTATCAATTGTATAAGAAAAAGTTGCATCTTTTCTCTTAGGAGGTACATGAACATCGCTAAACCCATATTGTTGATGATCTTTGGCTATTTTATCCAACTTGTTCGTAAGCTTTTTAATGTCACACGACATATAAAACGCAACAAGGAAGTAATTAGACGGAGAGAAGAATCGACAAACCTTTTTGAAAATCGTACCACCTTCCTTCATTTTCTCCCTTTGTACCATAGTGTTAAACTCATCGAGCAAATCGTCAACATCATAGACAGCATCCCTGAGCCTGTCTATATAGCGTCGACCTTCATTAGAGAGGTCTTGATGCTTGGATTCTGCATCAAGAAGAACTGATTTGATAGTAGAGATGGTGACCGCAAGCTCAGCAAGTTCTTTTTTATACTCGAGCATTGACCATACTTCCTTGAACTCCTCGCTATGGAGTGCAGCGTACAATTTCTCAACAACCTTGAGCACTATGGCAGTGGCCATTTTTGTTCTGTTTTTCAGTTTTAAGCATGAGAGGAAATGTTGTGTGTATGGATGATGTTCATTGAACGACACTTTTATAAATGTTGAGAGGATGACCCGCTCAAGAAGAGTCAAGAGTGTCGTTATACCGCTAGTCCGCTACTACATGAAAATTGAAAATTTAATAGGCACCTCAGAAAAGTGTTGACAAGTAGTCTGTTAGACTTATGAATGACAGAAACTTGTTAACAACCAAGTTAATAGTATCCATCAATAGTGCAGAGTGTAGGCCTGGATTATTACAAGTTCATCATCAACTGGGATGATTAACTTTTAACTGAACAAATAAATGTCTAATTCCATTTTGTACCATTACAGAAGCTAGCTTCTAAATCTAAGCAAAGACAGTAGAAAGAGATAAAAAATGACACGGAAATAGACTATTGGCAACTAATATGATCAATTCAGAAGGAGAAGATTAAAGGTCGTTCTTGTTCGCTAGCGGACGAGCGCAGTATAACATGGACCTCGTTGCGACTTCTCCTTCCAGTCTACTTCACAAAAGGTTCCTCCAATAAAAGAATTTAATTACAGTACAGTCAACAACACGTCGGTATTCTAACCATCTTTTCTGAATACGGAGAAATGATAAGTGGATCAAGTATCAAACATGTCATTTCAAACAGAAAGGATAAAAATTAAGTGAGACATTCTTTGCGAGGAGTATATTTTTGGGAAGCTTGCGACGGATCAAGTATTATTCATTTGCGTAGATAAGATAAAGGAGATTGTTAGCACTTTGCTTTTGTCTTATATACCGCACGTAGCTAGGACTTGACCCGTCGAACGGATATACCGTTACAAATGACAATTTGTGAAAATAGAAAGAACTATAAGGACTAAACCACCTGGTAAAAAAAAAAAAGTAAGAAGTGTTGAACAAATTGGTAAAAAATGTTTCGGTCGGGACAAAATGATAAAAAAAACTTGAAAGTAGAACAAATTGGTAAAATAAGTATACTCTGTTGCATGTTTAAAAAGAGATTATATATTTAAGTCAAATTTTAAATAAAAAATCAAAATAGGTATTCTTAATCAATACGGAGTATATGCTACCCCGTATCTTTTTTACCTGTTATTTTCTAGACCGAAGTTCAATCTATACTCAACAAATTGCGTTTTGAACTCACGCCTAATGTCTCTATTCTAAATTGATTCATATTATGCTAGGACACCAGTCACACCATTCGCTAGTGGTGAACAAATACGATTTACTTAGGCAGTATATGGTTTTAAAAATCCTAAAATCTTAAATGTCATTATATAGATCCAACCCGGTTTAATTGATATACGAGTACACGATTAAATTGGATATACGACTCCTCCGTAGTATTTTACCGTTTTCTACTTTGTGATTAATTTAGGACAAAAAACAATTTCGAAATTGTCCTACCTAGACCTGGTAAGATCTTAAAAAACAGGTATCGTGTTTATGGAACATATATCTAGATCATGTACGAAAACTTGTATAATCTAAATCGAATTTATATACCAAAATCATTGTATATGATTTTCTCACCACCCACACTTGTAAATCGTAATAAATAGGTTTGATTGAGCTCAATACATGATCATACAAGTCAATTTAAATACAATGTAGTAAATGCAGTTTCATGTGAATAGAAATTCAAGTGCAAGATCTATATTGAGGACCCGAAAAGTTTTTTTTTTTTTTGGCAGGTGGATACATATGGCTACTGCTTAATAGCAGATCTAGCCATATTATGTGCTCTAAAGTTTTTTTGTCTACATAAAAACATAATACTAAGACAATGAAAAAAAGAGAACATATCTTTTATTTTTCTAACAATACTAAAAACTAAATGTGACGGGCCTGACGGCTGTTGCTGATCTATAATCTGTAGAATGATGTTTAGGCAGTCCGACGCAATGGATATATGATAGTAGCTGTTCAGGACAGCTCATTCCAATCCATTTAGAACTGCAATGGCTTCTGCTTGCTCACAATTTTCTGCTCTGGTTCTTTTGTTGGAAGTGATTCCATTGAATGAAGGATCATCGGCGTCGTTGAAGCGTGACGCCGTAAATCCTAAGCCTGTAACATAGTTAGAACACCAGGCAACATCAACCGTGATCCACATTGGTGTACAACTATCTTGTTTTCCGACGAGGTTAAAAGGGACTTCCATTTTAAGCTTTGCCACTTCATCAGAACAGTCTTGATAGTTTAAAGCAAGTTGATCAATCTTTGGGAGAAAAACAGATAATCCATTAAGACCCTTCAAAACTTCGGCCTTGTAGACAGGAACAGTGGTGTAATGGTTGACATCAATTCCCCGGAAGACTTTATTATTACGAGCATACCAAATGGAAGATAAAACTGCCATGAACTGAATAAACAACACCTCATTGTTGTCCAACTTTTTGAAGTAGGCAAACCAGTTTTCAATCCATTTAATCAGACTTAAGGTACACAATGGGTTAACACGTATTCCTAGATCGGAAATCTGCCACATTTTCATTGCAAACTTGCAATTTTTAAAAATATGATCAACCGTTTCTTCCGCTCCTTCCAACGCACAGAAGTGACAAACTGACGTAAAAGTTGGCATTCTCTTATGGAATTCCTTACCAGTCGGTAGTGCATTGGTATAGATCTTCCACAACATGATTCGCCATTGTGATGGTCCTTTTAAGTTCCAGATATTTCTAATCATAACCTTAGAAACACTCTTGAGTCTATATTTGTCTTTCTCCGTTCCATTCTCGTCGAGAAAGGAGCTAGTGGCCGCAGTGTAACCTTGCTTAACCTTATAGGACCCGAAAAGTTGTTTACCTATATTATTGACCAAACATTTATTCTTAAAAAATATTTAGGCCCTGTTCTTTTGGAGTTCAAGTCACTTAATTTAAGTTCACATCAGATTCTATAAGTTCAGTTCAGTTCCTATAAGTTCAGTTCAGTTCAGCTCATATAAACTCAATTCAAAAAAGTTATATACGAAGTATTATTTTAACAACCGATAAAAAAACATTTCGCTTTAATTATTCGATACACGTTAAAAAAAATAACAAATTATTAATAATTGTACCCATTTTTATAATCTCATTAATACCAAACGATCTTATACACACTCACCCTAATGCCATATGCCCGAATACAAGCATAGACCGCCTGAAGGAATGGTAGAATACTTCAACTATCGAGATTCATCATCGAGAATGAAAGTTGAAATAACGTTTGGTCAATTAAAGAAAAGATGGAAGGGATTAAAAATCATGCCCCAAATATCATATAAGTATCAAATATCGATCATTGTTTCTACATTCACCCTCCATAATTCTATAAGAATGCACGCTCTTGAAATTATACAACATGATATGAACATTTAAGGAACATTAGATTCGGGTATGTTTGATAAAAGCGGAAGACGGCGGTGTATAAGGTACGAAGCAACATAGTCAAAAATATTTGGCGAGGCTATGAATTATTTGTCGACAGTGACAGAGTACATTGTCTCTGGTGCTTATGAATGGTTGTGGACAGCGCGACCAACTGTTCCCTGGAACGCCATCATTTGGCAGCAGTTGGGTGTACCAAAACATAAATTCTTGGAATAGTGGTGATAATGTCAATTACATGGGATTAACTAATAGTTGTGAATACTCTAATATTGGGATTGCTTATACCTGTTTTTCTGTTTAAGAAATTTATCAACGATTGTTTGGTAATATATGTTGGAGTAATTATTCTGTTTTTCGGTTTAAATTTTTGTTTGAACCAAGAAGAGGTAAAAGACGCATAAATTATATTTATTTGAGTTTGGAAAATGGTGTCTTTCATAAGACTATTCTCATACAAGTTATAGATGAATAATTGCATTGTTGGATATGCAATGGAGTATGCATTATAAAAGTTGAATAGTTAAGTGGTTGTATTAGTCCGTTGTGGGAATATTTTAACTTTATTAATTGTCTGCATCACAATCTGAACTCCGAAGCATACGAATATTTGACAGATTATCAAGAGTGATGGATAATCTGATCGGATAATGGGTTCACAAAGGTTGTGAATTGTAAGTGGATATTGAGATCCCTTACGGAAAATACGATCAATATCAATGGGTTCACAAAGGTTGTGAATTGTAAGTGGATATTGAGATCCCTTACACAATGTTATATCATGATAGTACGTACGTAAAATGTGAAGAGGATATTGATATCCTCCTACCAATGGCCATGATTGAAGTTGGAGCTGGTGGCACCACGAGGAATGGGTTAAAGCCTATTGGGAGTGAATCGTGACGTGGCTCCCCCACTTGGGCTTACCAAGTTCAATGGGTCAAACGAAGTCACGAGAATCTCATGTTGTAATACTACTACCATTCCTGTTATAATAAAGTGATGATGTAGTATCTTTTGTTTATGCATTTTGTTGCATTATGGTTTATCTGTCATGTGAGGAAGGCTGAGCTAAAGCTCTTAATAAGTCCATAGTCCTTATTTAAGGGTGGTTTGAGACAGTCAAACTTGATGGACTTACCTATGTGAATGTGGGGGAAATGCCCTACCCCCTATGAGGTCTTTAGGCTTTAAGACCTCTGGAGCATTCACGAGAACCCAGGTACATGAGGGGTGCCGTCTTATGACATTTCGCGAGAACGAACACAAATTCGAATGCAGGTTTGTGCGCTGCTATCTGTATACAACCCACCGTGGAGAGTCCAAAGCCTTCGTGCAACTCGACACGGCTGTAGCAGGTAATGTATGCACTGGGTGACAATTCAATTCCTCTGGAACATTGTCATCTTAAGACTTACGTATTATATTGTACATATAGGTAGAAGTGTGACCAAAGAGTAGCATATTAACACTAATCTAGTGGTTAAAAACATACAGTTGTGTAAAATATTGCGAGTTCGAATCCCAGGCAGCCATTTCTTTTTATTAAAATCACCTCGAGTTTTACACGTTTGAAAATTATCAGATCCTTTTATTTTTCTCGTGTATCATATAAAAGTAGTTTTTATTTATATTATTGCATATATTTCATCCATTTAAATTAGTAAAAAATATCCATTTGACAAGCAAATACTATATATATTCATTTTTTTCGCAGTTTAATCTTAAATTTTAACTTTAAATAATTTATTATTGTTTATAATACATAATACCGTTTTTAATAACGATTTTACATTCAAATGAAAAAAAAAGGGCCCCATTCTAAACTTCGCACAGAGCCACCAAAATCTTGAAAACGGCCCCGACAAATAGTGGATGATGTGCGGGCTCGAATTCGGCAAAAAGACGGGGCGAGATACAAGGAGGCGGATAATACTTGGCTTAGAAATCACCATTTCTGATAATTGGTTTTTTTATGCATCCCCTTGTACATTTGATTGAGTTTTTGATATAATATTTACTTTTCACAACAAAAATTAAAAAAAAAAAAAAAAATGTAGTAGATGAGGATTATGATTATATGGAAATAAATGGTAAGAAAAAATTGTAATATGTGAACAAAAATTATTTTTTATCGTAATGTAATCGTAGTATAATGTATGAACTATGAACAAACCATTGTATATAAAGTGGAAAATATTTTATACTACCTTGTGTTTTAGTCTACATTTTATCAATGTCTTCTCTTGCATAATAATAATAATAATAATAATAATAATAATAATAATAATAATAAAAGGCCTCGTATAATAAAAAATAATAATAATAATAATAATAGTTAACTTAAATTAAATTCATAAGACACCTGATGAAAAAAAAAAAAAAAAAAAAAAAAAAAAAAAAAAAAAAAAAAAACTTAAATTAAATTAAGTTAATTAAGTTCGTGTCTTATAAATTCAGTTCAGTTCATATCTTAGAAGTTCAGTTCAGTTCAGATCCTATAAGTTCAGTTCATATCCTATAAGTTCAGTTCAGTTCCTATAAGTTCTTATAAGTTCAGTTCAGTTTAGTTCCTATAAGTTCAGTGCAGTTCAGTTTCTATAAGTTCAGTTCAGATCCTATAAGTTCAGTTCAGATCCTATAAATTTAGTTCAGTTCAGATCAGTTCAGTTTCAGTCCAAAAGAACAGGGACTTAATATTATTATTTATTTATTTATTTGGTCTATATATCACTTAATTAATTTTGTTTACTAATTTGTTCTACACCCAACTTTTTTTACCAATCTGTCCCAACTAACATTTCTTTTACCAATCTGTCCCAACTAACATTTCTTTTACCAATTTATCACAACTAACATTTTTTCTACCGGCGGTATATCCAACAACCTCTAGCTTTTACCAATTTGGTAGTAACCAGGACCGAAGGAGTAACACTACCCATGAGGAGATGGTCTATTAATTGAATCACAAATTTTCACTGAAAACGAACTCTATAGGTCACAAGCTGAATACGGATAGTGTCTCACTCACAAAATGCAAGTGACAATACCTAATAAAATGCTCCATTTTCTCCCACTTTGTCTTTTCACTTGTGTAGTTGTAAGGGAGACATATCCGTTTTTAGCTAATAACGAATAATATCCGTCACAAGCAAGACTCATTATAAGTGAATATTGACTCATCTAAAATATAGCTAACCTCCCTTGTTTTCTACTTCCACGATATCAATGGACACTAAGAAAATGTAACAAATGGATTATTGGATAAAATCAATTACTTCCGTTTCAGTCAAAATTATCTACTTCCTTTTTTGGGTGTATCATTGAATTGTTATCTATTTTTGTTTTTGGCAATTTTGTGTGGATCATATTTGATTGCATGTGGGGCCATGTAATTTGTGTGGCACAAATTCACTCATATTGCTTTTCTTAATCTTTTTGTCAAAACCAATAGATAATAATTAATCGAGAAGGAGGGAGTATGTTTCTGTGGGATTATATAATGTAAATTATTGAAGTTTTTGTTAAAATGGGGTCGAAAACCAAACTATTTACCAAAATAGTGTTGATTTCAAACTATTTACCGAAAATGGGTCCACGTCATCAATTCCGATTTTTCATTTTTTTTTTCAGATTCAAGACTTGTCGTGGGACAGCGACATGTTGCTTGTGTGTTTCGAGATTTGCCTAGCTAACTTCGTCATATCCGTTCTCCTTACTCCGACCACCAAATAATGAGTTACGACCACCGTTCTCATCTCCTCACTTCCCCTTATCGTATTCGGATTGTTGTTTGAGCTATTTGCTCCATGGTTTGCGTAAAAAACGACTCCTAATATGGCCGTTCACAAACAATTTCGGTATCGAAATATTGAAAAATTGGTCTCTTATTGGTGTTTTGATATGGTTCTTAAAGAAACTCTTGACAACAGAATTAGTGAAGAATTCATCATGTCCTTGATTCCTTGCCCAATTCACGTACGGTTTCTTTCCTCCATAGCTCTCGTAGTTATTTGACATGCTCATTATCAATTTTATACCATATCGGCTTGCTTCCGCCACCACAAAATCTAGCCCCTGCAACATAGTTTTCGAACAATATAAATAATCCCAAGTTCGCATTATCTACCAGAGTATCAGACTCAGTTTCGGGTTTGAGTTGTAATTATAATGCTGTCTATATTCATCTGAATTTCATACGTTTGTGAGTTGTGACGATTTTCTGAGTGTAATAGAAAATTAAGCATGAAAGTTTGAAAGATGATGATGGTTTTAAAGAATGTGAACCTTGAAGGTTTGCTCATTGTAGTAGCCAGGAGAGACTTGAAGAGTGCGATCAGCTCCATTGTTGAAAGCCCAAGTTCGAGCCAAAGTGAAGCTTAATGGCCTTTGTGGAGTACATGACAAGCAATAAGAGATCAACCTGCAAGTATCAAAACACCAATAAGAGACCAATTTCTCAATATTTCGATACCGAAATTGTTTGTGAACGGCCATATTAGGAATCGTTTTTTGCGTAAACTATGGATCAAATAGCTCAAACAACAATCCGAATACGATAAGGGAAGTGAGGAGATGAGAATGGTGGTCGTATTTCATTATTTGGTGGTCGGAGTAAGGAGAACGGACATGACGAAGTTAGCTCAGCAATTCTCGAAACAAGCAAGCAACATGTCGCTGTCCCACACAGGCCACAGTGACAAGTTTTGAATTTCTGGAAAAAAAAAATCGAAATTGATGACGTGGACCTATTTTCGGTAAATAGTTGAAAATCAACGCTATTTTGATAAATAGTTTGATTTTCGACCCATTTTACCAAAAACTTCTAAATTAATCTAGAAGACTACATGTGTCAATTACCATGGTCGTAACTCGTAACAAAGGTCAGTGCTTGCATCTTACTACGGGCTTTATAGAGTTAGATTACGGAAGCAATGACGTCAAATTGATCACTAGCAATCTTTCAATTAACATATAGTAATATTATTCCGTCTAACCAGTACTAATAGGATTATACATCCAGATGTATGACAGTATCGTACATTCAATATAAATCAAATTGAGTTTATATGCAATTTTTTTAAACCTTTAAAAAAATGACTTACATTTAAAAATTTTAAACGTTAAAATTAAAATGAATTATTTATGATTTTCAATATACTACATTGAATTAATTTTTTTATAAAGACATTGAGATTCTTTTAATAAAACTCGTAAAATAAACATGCAAGCTCAATACTATTAGATGTATACAACTGGTAATATAGTACACTCGAAGAATAACAAGTGACCTACATCACGTACCCTATATATATATATATAGTTCAAATCACTCAATATAAGCCATATTCTCTTCAAATTTGCAAAATAAAAGAACAATAAAATTAATAATGTCGGGTGAGATAGTGTTATTGGAGTTTTGGCCAAGTCCTTTTTCCACTAGGGTCAAAATTGCACTACAAGAAAAGGGTATCACCAATTATGATTCTAGGCAAGAGGATTTTAATTCCAAAAGTACATTACTTTTGACCATGAACCCGGTTCACAAGAAAATCCCGGTTTTAATTCACAATGGAAAACCAATTTGTGAGTCCTTGAACATTATAGAGTACATAGATGAAGAGTGGAAACACAATTCTCCAACTTTGTTACCTGCTGACTCTTACCATCGAGCTCAAGCTCGTTTTTGGGCTGATTTTAACGATAAGATGGTACGTACGTTTTTCGTCTATTTTCTATAAATTTTTATAAGTATTTATACTGGAAATTAAGTTATCATCACATAGTTATCATCACATAATTGATAGAAGTGTATTTATACAGTACGTACAGTTCGATTCTTGGTAATACATATTTGTTGCGTATTTTTGGACCGTAATTTGTTGGTTATTTCAAATATATAAAAAAATTGCATTTCTTATTAATTTAAATATTTAAGTGTATTTACATTTTATAAACGAGATATTTATACTTACTATTTAAACTATTTTAGAGAAAAGGCTACAGATACACATTGTGTATGGAAAACTTCATACACGGCCGATCACGTCGCGCCACATAGATAACCCGATTTAAACTACATTAGTTAGTTTTAGATTAGTTTAGTAATTTTACAAGTGTAGTTAACATTTAGTTAGCATTAATTTTGAAATTTTGTAATTTGTTTAAATTTTATTCTCTTAACAAAATTGAATGAGTTTATTTGTAAAATAAATATTTCTGTAATACGTAAACTTATTAATATTTTTGGAATTTATTTTTAAATTTTTGTGTTAGATGTAAATTAATCAATAATAATAATAATATTTTAAATAATAATATTATTTTATTTTCGAATTTTTTTATAAAAATTGGTTTAGGTATTAATAAAAATTAATATTCCAAAAATTATTATTTTGGAAATTAACATTTGTTTTTTAAAAAAATTTGGAAATTAACATTTTTTTTAAAAAAATCGTTTAAGTTAGTAAAAATTATTCTGTGTTTTTCGAATTAATTAAATTACATATGTTTAATTTAATTAATTATATTTTATAGAAAATACGAATTAGCTTTAAAAAATTTTAAAATGTTGTTAGTGGGGTTCAAGCCTGGGATTAGTTACACCCAAGTCAATGTTTGCAAGCAGAGTTTTAACCAATTAATCATGCGTATCAACACATCTATTTATGAATTACAATTGTTAATATTTTGAAATCTACTAAAATAATATATATATATATATATAGGGAATAAAATCTACTAAAATAATATTTTCGAAAATCTTATTGCATATAATGATTTTTTTTTAGATATTTAGGTAATGAATCTTATTATTGTTAGGTTGTATTTAAAAAAAATATTATTATATTTAGTATAATTTAGTTACCTATTATAGTGGGATATGGTGAAAAATGTGAGATTTTGTTTAATCAAATAACATCATTATTACTATAAAAGAAGAATGTATAACTGCATACGTGGCACGCTAATATTCCACCGTTCACTCTTTCGCTCACTCACATTCACTCTCACAAAAATCACTTTTGTAGACCAATGAAAACCCTCAATTTATGCCAAGTCATATATTTTTATATATTATAATATTATAATATTATAATATTATTATTATTATTATTATTATTATTATTATTATTATTATTATTATCATTCCAAGATTCCCTAAATATTATACCGAGATTCCCTAAATATTATAAATATTATAATATTATAATATTATACTAATAACAATTAATCACATTATACTAATAACAAATCCTAAATATTCCATATATATTCTCTACGGTTGTTTACCATAATTCCCTACCTATCGTCATTATTACTATAAAAGAATCTTGGAATTATGAATATATGACACTGTGTGGTAACTGGTAACAGCATTAGGTCTTACACACCCGGCCCTCACATTCACCCACACAAAACAAGTTTTCATCCGCCAATTAAATCCTTACAATTTTGACAAATCATTCTTGACAAGTCAGTCATTATTAAATATGGAATTTGCACCCATATTTTCAATTAATGGGTTGTAATGTAACGTTTTCATACCAAATTAAATTTGAAATTTCAAGAATCCGACTCACAAAATGATTCTCGAATTATTTAGAGAATATAATAAATAAAGTTGCCTTTAATGGTCTGAAAATATAAATTAAGAATATCATTGAACATAATTAAGGGTCAATAAGGTGAATATAAAGTTCGAGAATCATTGAAGATAATTACGTTGTGAACTAATAAAGTTGCTTTTAATGGTTTGCAAATATAAAGTACTTTTTATCGAATCCTCTATTTTTCACCATCAACTTATTTTGCCACATAGTTAAAAATTCGTACAAAATATGACGGGTTAATTTAAGAATGTAACAATACCTTATTAAATTGGGTTAATTTAAATTTTATTAAAAATATGACGCCCTCACATTCACCCTCACAAAACAATTTTTCTGAAAAATATAATACTTTGAAATTTGACAAGTCAGATTTCCTAATTGATTTAAAAAACGTGTTTTATCTATCAAAAAAGACAACGTAAAACAAGTCAGATTTTCTAATTTGCCTTTTATATTCTCTAAACAATTATTTAGAGAATATATAGAAAGATTTCGTATGATACATAATCGTATTATTTAATGACGGGTACAAAATATGACAGATTTAATGACGAGTACACCAAATATGTCTATTATTTTTCTAGCTTATTAGATTTGAGTTAATATTTCAATTTTCAACTACAATTTTCAATTAGATTTACCAAATAGAACCGAAGGCATGTCTAATACCACTGTCAAACTATCGTGAACCATGCATTGTAAAGAATTTTATTTTATTTAAACGATATCAATTACTTTCTTAGTGATCCATGATGATTGACAAATATATTAATGTGGCATTACGAGGAATATAATATATCTCCTTATGTATTTTGGAAAATGTGGTATATAATATGATATAATATATTCCATAGCTGAAATTATGTTAATGATTGTTAATATTCCTGAATCTGAATTAAGTAACATAATATCCTAATTATACAGTTCCTCGACTATACCACCAGATGTACAATGCTATTGTACATCGGGGTTATTTTAGTCTTTCTCTTAATTATTTTTGAAAAAAAAGTCTGTAATCTCATTTTTCTCCATTTTCTTTTTTATGTAACTTCTTCCCTATTTTTCTAACTCATCTTTATCCATCATCCAGTAATTGATTTTTCTCATTAATTATTATATCTCCATCTTTCATTAATTATTATGTCAAGGTAATTTTTTATTTTATTAGTCCATATTTTTTTACATCAGCAAATGTTGTTTACAAGGAGGTTTTCGAGAAACTGTAATTTTTGTCCTAGATTATCGAATTTTAATACACCCATTTAATTTAGATTTCTACCTGATTAGTTATTTTATTCATCCTATTTGTCCGTCAACTTAAGTTCTGTCACCAATTCAGCAAATACAATAACTTTCCAAATTAATCATTATTAATTATTTAATCTTTTTTTTAATCGTTTATTGTTTTTTTCTTATATATCTTATTCATTCATGTTATCATAATTAATCCAAATATTTTCATCATTGGCAACAGATATTCGAAAATTAGTGTACCAGAAAATTCACCTTTTGACCGAACATATCTTATATGCAAAACAACCCCGTTAAAAATCAATTTGTTCGAATAAATAGAATTGTTATATAATGAAATGAATTTGCCTTTGTCATCTTTAAAAGTAAGTGTACACAACCCCGTGATTTTTCACGGGTGTTACACTAGTGGAAATTTAAAATAAAATAAATTTCATTTTTTTAGTTAATAAATTTCCATTTTTTTATTTAACTATTTTTCATATTTTTGTTATTTATTGAATTACGGTTTTCCAAAGTCATTTTAGTAGAGTTCATAATATTGTATTTTTATTTAACCCGTAATAAAAGATTATAAAATCTCATATTTTTCATCATATCTTACTAAAATAGCTAACTAAATTATACTATACATAATAACTTTTTCTAAATACAACCAAACAATAATAAGAATATTTTCGAGAATATTATTTAATATTAGTAAAATGTTAACAATTATAATTCATAAATAGATGTGTTGATACCCTTGATTAAATGGTTAAAATATTAGCTTGAAAATATTTTTAAATTTTTAAAATTAACAAGTCATCTTTAATTAAATTTATATAAGCGAAAAATCTATTTCATCAAAAAATAAAAATAAAAAAAAAAAATAAAAAAACAAACAAGTCAACCTATTAAAATATTAAAAAAAATCCAATATTAATTTACTAAAATAATTTCCAAAAGGATATTAATAAAATACGAAAATAAAAAGACGTCTAAATTAATTACATACAAAAATATTAATTTGCAGAATATTAATTTACAAAATAATTTCCAACAGAATATTAATAAAATACAAAAAAAAACAGTGTAAATTAATTAAATACAAAAAAATTATTTTCCAGAATATTAATTTACAAAAAAACTTTTCAACAATATTATTAATTAATATTTCCGAAAATTTAACTAAATACAAAAAATAACAAAATATTTTTAAAAAATATTTATTTTGTAAAACATAATAAAATCTTAACAGATAAGAAATATTCCTAAATTATGCTAACTACATGTGGTTAAGAACTTAACTACATTTGTATAATTACTAATATACCCTAACACTAACTCATGCAAATTAACTATGGTTATACACGTGGCGCGATGTGGTTGGTCGTGTATGAGTTTTTCCATACACAATGTGTATCTCTATCGGCAGAAAAAATTACATTTCGAAAAAAATATCTTTAACATAAGTATATTTTCATTCTTTACTTATACGGTATAATAAGTAATTTAGGAAAAAATAAACCAAAATATAAAAATGTTATTTTAGGCGTACTTAAATAACACGTCGGGAAAATTTAGTGCCTCATGCACTAAATTGGGTTGGGTCCGCCACTGATGAGTACTCCAAGCCAATGAAGTTCTTTGTAGTTTGTACCAAACCAAGGGTTTACCTAAAATTTGTGGCAGATCTTGGGGAGGGGAATTAAAGGAGGACAAGTCTCATCAGTCATCACGCATATAAAATATATCGTTATATGTACAATTTAATATTCTCTTTGAATTGGAGTGTTGATTCCCTTTGGTTTTTGCACAAAAATAAGGAAATGATTTTAAATCACACAAAACACCTCATCCCACATTGAATTGATTTTGGACCATAAAATAGTTACTAAAAAGGGAAAAATGAACCATCACTAAACTCGCATGAAAAGAAAAACATGCACCAACACTCCGACTCTGAGGGAGTATTATTTATTTGCAATATAACTACAATGGTGTAGTAGTAAATGAAGAGGACTGGTAGTTTGTAGACCCAAGTTCGGTTCCAACGAGTAACATGTTACGTACTTTTCATTGAGATACTATATCTAATATTTATTTCCAATATATTAGGTATTCTTTTGTGATATTCAGCCATCTAGTACATAAATAAACACAAAATATTATCGGAATTATTGTTAAAATAATTTGTGCCCTCTCAAACCCAAATTCCTGATCCGCCTGTCTAAAATAATGAAGGTATTTGTTTACCTTTATATGAATAGATTCATATAGAACATATATAAAAAACGACACTAAATTGAGAAAAATGCAGTTCTTCCACACTCTGAGGAAGGTATGGAGACAAAAGGATGGAGCAAATGAAGAAGACAAGAAAGAATTCATAGATTTCTTAAGAAAGTTAGAAACAGAGCTCGGAGATAAACCCTACTTTGGTGGCGACACGTTTGGGTATCTTGACGTTGTTTTAATCCCGGATTATAGCTGGTTTTACGCCTTTGAGAAATGCACTCAAGTAAGCATTGAGGCCGAGTGCCCGGCACTCGTTGCATGGGCAAAGAGGTGTTTGGAAAGAGACAGCGTCAAAACTTGTCTTCCTGACAAGTTTCGTATCCATGACTATGTTTTGGAGCTTAAGAAGAGATTTGGAAACGATTAAGAATATGTTGAGATGTACATTAAGGTTCCCTAATGGAACTGTATGTTACATATTGAACGATAAAATAAACATCTTGTAATACAGACGGTAACTTTTAGTCAATATATGTCTCTCTACAATTATGTTATTTTCATTTCTTTAGACAATTGTGTACTAGTTTTATTCAGAAAGAAGAGAAAAACTCTCTTTCTGGTTTCCTACGAAAGCTACGGTTTTGTCAACCTGGTAAAATTCTTCGAAAGGGTAACGAAAATGACGGTGATAAAAACTTTTTTCTCGTTTGCCAGTGGCAGAGCATCGCGCTAGAAGGACCTGGTTGCGACTTCTCTCCTTCACGGTTGGTTCACTTAAGATTCCCCCAAAACAGAATTTTACTACAGTACACACAGAAAAACGTCGGTATTCTAACCGCTTAACCATTCAGTGATAATACGGAGTAATTCTATTACAAAGTTTTTAACCAGGAAGGCACATCTGCCATTATATATTTACTTAACTGGAGTAATATTTAAACGAATGTGACGTACTTTGGGCCAGTCCTCGCCATCTGGTTTTCTACACCTTCTTTCAAGGCTGTCACACTTTCTTATTTCAAGAGTGTTGAGAGCAGGCATGTGGGCGATTGCTTCTGGCAACGATTTCAACTTGTCGCACTTGTAGATCTGAAGTGTGTGCAGGGATGTGAGGCAGCTCATCCATTCCGGCAGGGCTTCCAAATTTTCACAGTTGAATATCCACAAATATCGAAGGGAGGTTAAGCACTGAAATCCCTGTGGCAGATACACCAGCTTCGGAAGATTATATAATCTCATGTAAGAGAGCAAGGGAAGGGACTCCCACGACATCATGGACGATTGTTCTTCATTGTTTTCCAACTCCAAATTTTCACATTTGTTAATTGTCAGGCCCTGAAGGCTTGTAAGTTGCGTTAGAGCTCCCGACAAACTCATTAATTTTGGGCAATCCTGTATTCTCAGGAATTTGAGCTCTTTAAGAATAGAAACGCACCTTACACACTTTTTTGCTAAAGTCGACAAATTGTTCCCCTCAAAATCTTGAATCGACAAAGACCAAATACCCTCGTGAGACTCCCCAAACAAGTAATGAAATGCTTCAAGGTTATCTAGTGTCAGATTGTACATTTCTAACAAGGGTATACCAGAAGACGAGCTTGATGTTGGGCCTTCATGAACCGCTTCTTTATTTTCCAAGAGGGTCAGTGCTTCGTGACATCTAAGCACTATCAAATGACGCAGGCTTGCGCATGAAGGCAAATGTGTCAAGCTTGGACAATCAGTCAAAATCAACTCGCGTAGAGAGGAAAATGCTGGGACAACCATGGAAGAGGAACCAACCTCCCCCGTCACCCTACATCTCTCGTCTCTCCACCATCCCTTTAACTTTGGGAATTCAGACAGTTGAAGCTTTTCCAATGACGGAAAGAATTGTACCACGTCGTTTGAAGGACTGACACCATCATTCTCCATAAACTCCACACTGGAAAAAGCCTGGAGCTTAAGGTCCTTGAGGTGGCGAAGCTCACTAAGTGAAGGGAGAATTTCTAAGCTATCAAACTTCACAAGATGGATTTTAACAAGGTTTGGAAGGGAAGACGCTAATGACTCGGCCCAACCAGGTAACTTAAACGCTTCGTAACTCTCAATTTGAATTCCCTTGAGTCTACTGTGAGGCTGGAGAAGATCCAGTAAAGTTTCATGGATAGCTCCTTGGTCACTGAATTGTATATTCAGCTCCGTTACATGATTTGTCCTTAGAAATTCCATTTGTCGATAATTTGCCAAATCACAACTGGAATCATTGTTGAATATGATACTGAGTTCACCTCTCAGATTAACAAGAGCATTCAGATCTCGCAGTTTACCTTGTATAAAAGTTCCCTTTCCCACCACAAATGTAGTTAAAGTATGAAGATCTGTCAAAGTGTTCAAACCGGGTGGCATATGCGTCAAAAACTTGCAGTCACGAAGAAATAAGTGCCTAAGATTGATAAGTTTCCTAGTGTATCTTGGCAGCTCTCTTATACCAGTACCATCCAAATTCAGCACTTGTAAGTTGTAAAGTTCGGCAATTGAGTTAGGGAGAGCAATCAATTTTTGATTCCCCGATAGATCAAGATCCCTCAAGTGCGACAGGTTATTGAGAGTCTCTGGTAAAGTGTAAAAGGTTAAGGGATTCAAGTACAATACCCTTAATCGTATTAGATGTGAACAAATTAGATCAACATTAAACGAACAAATTTGGATGGCATTTGACTCAGAAATTCCGCGAACACCTGAGTCGAACCAATCCAGATAAGTCCGTCTGTTAACTGTTAGAAAAGTTCGCAATGCCTTCATATCCCTCAATGGAGTAACAGGACTACACAAGTGGAAACATCCATCGGGTGTAAATGAGAGATTACAACTCCTATGGTCAAATCGGCCTTTAGATGAATCTAACATAACATTCTCTTTACCAGCTACTTCTTTCGCAAGATCATGAACCAAATCGTGCATCATGCAATATTTAATCTCACCATATGTATCTGTTATCACATCTTGCAGAAAACATCTATGCAATAAAATTGAAAAATACTCATCCCCGACGTCTTCTTTATCTCCGCGGTCACATGGTTCATCAAGACATCCATGAGCCATCCACAACCTAATTAACAACTCTTTCTCTATGAAGTAATCTTTAGGAAAAAACGCACAATAGCTAAAACAACTCCTCAACGCCGGTGTGAGATGATAATAATAACTATATTTCAATATCGACATTACATTAGTGGTACCGAGTCCCATTTCCCTCAAATTATAATTTTTGAATGCCAACCACTTGCTCTCGTCTTGATCGTACAACATGCTAGCAGCCGCCCTTATGGCCAAAGGAACATTATCACATTTTTTCACAATCTCCTTACCAATGTCAAAGAGATGATCATTAGTGTTCAAGGGTTCTTTCCCCTCTTCAAATGCTAGCCTCTTAAATAAGTTCCATGAATTCTCTTCCGAGAGACCCTTTAACTCATAAACGAGAGCATCTCCAACCACATTTGCAAAAATTTTTGACCGACTAGTAACCAGAACTCTACTTCCCTTCATTCCTAAGTCCAAAATCGACTTTAAGCTTTCCCATTCATCACGAGTTTCATTGCATATATCATCTAATACAATCAAATACCTTTGACCCAATATCAAATTTTGAACGTATCTTTGTAAATGTTCTATATCATACCATTCATGCGCATCTCTTTTGAGCATTTGACGGAAGATTTTTTCCAAGTCAAAGTCGTTAGAAACATAGACCCATAACATCAAATCAAATGCTTTTTCGATCCTATCGTCCTCATACACTAGTGAGGCAAGTTGGGATTTCCCTAACCCACCAATCCCGACAATAGTGATAAAAGAAACATTGCGACCAACGTTATTTGAAGATTCGGGATCTTCAAGTAACATTTCCACAATAGCCTCTTTATCGGCCTCTCTACCAATAATACCATTTTCGTCGTCACTAGTCATGGTCTCCAGTTTTTCCTTAGTAGGCACATACATATCACTAAACCCAAATTGGGGATGATCTTTGACAAGGTCATCCAAGTTGCTCCTAAGTTCTTTAGTCCGAAAGGACATATCAAAGGAAACAAGAAAGTGAACGGAAAAAGCAAAGAACTGGCCTACCTCTTTAGAGATATCAGCACCCTTTAAGTGGTTATTCTTCAGGACCATATTAGTGTTGAACTCGTCGACCACATCATCGAACAGATAAACAGCTTTCTTGAGCTTTGGAATGAAATCCAAATCTCTTTGAGTGAGCACTTGGAGTTTAGATTGGACATCGAGGAGTATAGACTTGATCATGGATACACGAACCTTAAGCTCATCAAGTTGGGACTCATACCCAGACATGGAACATATCTCCCTTAATTCCTCACTCTGGAGTTTAGCCAACAGATTCGCAGCAACTGTGATCACTATTCCGGTCGCCATTTTTCTTATTTGTTTTTTAGATACAACACAATGTAGTGGCTGCTCTTCTTTATAAAAGAAATAAATGCTTTTGTCCTTGCTTACTTGCTTATAATACTCCGTATTAAACAACACATGGTGGCCTCCATTATTAAAGCAAAAGCTACTACTTACGTGAGTTGAGTTGACGGATAATGTATAGAGTCACGTTAAGTCTAAGGTGAGTCTGAATAATAAAGAAATAATAAAAGATAGTGGAAAGCTGGTGTGGCTGAGTCTTAACACTTTAGTGAATCTTACTGGTAATCTTACCATTAGGCTTGCTTTATCCCAAGACACAAGACTAGTTTGAGAATCACACTTTCAGGAGTCCTAAACAATAATACATGGTGGCTTCCATTATTAAAGCAAACACTAGCTATTAATATATCTTACGTTGAACTTTTCTCCAACAACTCTCTCAGTCATCTTCATATTTTGTTGGTAGAAATACCAGAAAAGACAGAAGAGGTCCCGACCAAAGATATCAGCACAAGGACATCTAGTTACTGGCGTTATTCATTGTAGGACTGATAACCCCATATTGTACGTACATTAAATTCATATTTTATCTCTTATTTAGTCTGAATACATTGATTAATACTAAGAGATTGGGTCTATACTAGAACTGGCTACCATTAAAATTGTCTTATCAATTACGGAGTAATTTAGTATAATTCATTTATATTGGAGTAAAATGGAATATTAGTTACTTTGAGTTAAACTTAATAGTTCTAGTCGCCACTTTCGCGATCATTGGTAATCTCCATTACTATCTAACAAGGAGAGTATAAACCCGACTCGTTACCTAAAAATACCACAATCTGAGCAGGATAAATCAGATCGCCCAGTCTGCAACGGAAATCCAGCTTTTGCTCCGTGGAGCACAACCGCTCAGCAACCTGTTGTACATGAAAACCAGTCAACTTAATCATTTTCATCGCGAAAAACCCAGTACTTATTAGTCACGTTGTTTGCATCGTACAGTGCTCGGATGCTCTTTACAAAAATGATTTACCAGGCTCTCTGCATCTACCTCAAATGAAAAAATGGAGGCATTAAGTTACTCCCTCCTATTCGGAATAATCTTCCCTATTCGATATTGGCACAAAATTTAAGGGTTTGATTAAAATAAATATAAAGTATTGTTGTGAAGTGAGGTGATTGGAGAGAGGGTGGGTAATGTGGGGTATTGTTGTGAGTAAGGGGATTAAAATAAGTATAAAGTATGAATATTATGGGGTATTGTGGTAGGGTGAGGTGATCCAAATACGTAATTTATTTTCGCAGTACATTTTTTACTTATTGCAGTACTTTTTGCTTAATATTTTCCATTTAGTACCATTTTAGTGAAAGAAAGTTGTAAACCAAATTCTCTAAATTTCTAGCAATACAATTCTCCGAATTAAACAAATTTCTTAAATTATGAAAAATAGATAGCTAATTGATTTGTTAATTGTAAATTATGGATTAGATTAATCTGATTTTTTCCCAAATTCAAACACATTCTGTGACAATATAGAAGATGCTAACAAGTTTCTTGGTTGTTTGGAACAATTAAACCCGAAACTGGTTGCCTTTATCAGTCTAATTAGTGCCAACGGAACTAAATTTGAGACATTGAAAGAAGAGTTCAAGGCTATACTCTCCAACACCCAAATTGATTCTCGAAGACCCTTCTATAACTGCTTGATTGACATCTGCAGAAAATGGAACCTTGAAGAACGGGTTCACGAGCTTCTGTACATTAGGTACTGTTTTCGGGTTATATCCCGGGTTACACAAAAAAGCCGTTATTCAATAATTTCCCCAATTCATAACTTTAGACAAACCCTAAATTTCATCTTTATCCCCAAATTCCATAAATCACGTAACTATAAGTTTGAATACCACTAACATCTTAATTATCCTCACGGAATATAACAACATGTTTTAAGGAAACCGTTGATTGAATTAATTGAACTGATTAGCAAATCCCAGATTTTCAATTCTGCTCAAAATTGGTGATGGGATGTGTGGGTTCGTTGGGGATGGTTATTACCAACACTAGCAAGCCGGTGATCGACGGAAAAGGTTATGAACTTTTGTTGGAGGCTTGGTGGTTGGATGGGTGTTAATGGTGGGAAATTTCAATACCTTTGTTCTTTCTTTTCTTCCTATTTTTGTTTTTTTCTTGTGCAGTACAAAAATGAGAGGAGTGAATAATAGTATGAGAGGGGTACTTTGGTCATTCGTGTACTGCGTTAGGTAAAAAATGTACTGCGAAAATCAACACCCTTAAAATATATATAAAACTTTACCAAAAAAGTAAATAGGGAAGTTATTGTAAATTGACGAAAAAGGAAATAGGGAAGGTTATTATGAATAGGAGTGAGTATTAGATAGTACTCTCCGTCCATAGGCGGAGCTAGCCTATAGGCTATATGGGCTACAGCCCTATAAGAGTTCACAAATTCTTATTTGCAACGGCACTATCCGTCGCAAGTTTGTGACGGATACCGTTTTCTCTCACAAAATACCCATTTTTTCTCTCTCCAACACTATTTATGTGGTCCCCTTTCTCCACTAACTCATTTTGTATCCATTTTATCTCACGAAATATCCGTCACAAATGGTGACCCGTCGCAAGCAAGACTTACTAATAAGAGTTTAGGAATAAATACAATTTGTTGTCAATAAGAATACATTATTACAGTAGCACATTTGATTGTCGGGATTGCCATAAGAATGCTGCATGCCAGAATGTCACGTGTTCGACTCCTTCATTGAGCAATTTTTTTCTTCTTTTTAAAATATGGTGCATTTTAACCAAACAATATCGTCACTTACATGTCATAAAAATCAAGATTGTTTAAATTGTAGACCAGTATATAAATTTCATGTTGATAAAAATTTAAATCAATATTCCTTTCATATTTTTATATAGTCTTTTTTTTTCGAGATAAATATATATTTGACTTTAATTTTACAGAAATATATAAGTAGGAAAATTATAGAATTATATTCAGAAATTCAGTTACAACAAGCGATCTTACAAAAGCATATAGTTTTTTTTTTATAAAAGAGATGAGTATTTTTGGCAATTTTAAAATATTTAGTAACTAGTGTATTACCCGTGCGTTGCACGGGTTCTAAAAATCTTGGTTATGGATAAAATATTTAAGAGTGATAGTATTTATTTTGTAAAGAGGATTGTAAAACAATTATGATGCTAACATATTTTGACTAATATTCATTGTTGTTTCATCTTTTGATTTTATTAGCTACGCTAATTGACACTTGGAAGATAAATTTTTTCCTTTACATAAGAGTTTTGAGAGGTTTAATTGGTAAAACAAAAGAACATGATAACCCATTTTTATTTTAATTGGTTTAACGTTGTTTTATATACAATATACAAACGTCTTCTCTATTTTGATTGTTATATCTAAAGCATGATCAATGACTAATATAGATACGATATAGCCTTAGTCCTCTTATATTTTTCTTTTTTGGATCTCTCCTCCCCACCTCAACACGCGTTTGATGTTTTTTGTTATTGTCAATTGCTCTTAGAACGTTTATGGCAATGAAATTAATCTCTGCTCGTATTTTTATCATCAAACTATTCTTATTATTACTCATTTTTCGACGCTCCTTTAAAAGTTTCTCCTATGTTGAAAAGTGTTATTACATTCACTTTATCCTTCTTTTCGTGGCACAACCTTAATTGGTTGTTTTCTCCTTATTCATTTGGTGGTTTTGATCAACTCAGTATTACAACGACCCTTCCCCTAGGATCCAAAATTGTATTCTTATACTCATTTTCATTGCTCATTTCGGTTTATTACCACTTACCAGCACTATTGAAACTCGTCTTAAAAACGCCTATTAATCCATTCTATTACGTCCCTCCTAATTCCTTTTTTACACGAAATTAATATTCCTACTTCCTTATGTGCAACACCTATTTTTGATAGTTTTTCCTCTAAACTTGTTTTATAGTCTATTTTTTCTTTCTTCCCCTAATTTTTTCAGGTGTGATATATTACTACTCCTAGTTAAGATCTAAAAAAGTATTTAAATAGATAGTTAAAAGATGGAACATTATTTTATAATCAAATCTACTGTCTAATATTATTACTTTAAAAATTGTTTTATACTCTACTTCCTTTTATCTTACCCTATTTTTTCCATGTGAGATATATATTGGTACTCCTAATTAAAATCAAAAAAATATGATAAGTAGTTTAAATATGTTAAACCTTTCTCTACATTTTGATATTTTACCCTTTAAAATTATTTTGTACATAACCTATTTTCTTTCTTTATTTCCTTAATTTATTCATGTGCAATATATTGCTACTCCTGGTTAAGATCTGAAAAGTATTTAAATAGATAGTTAAAGTTAGAAAATTAATTTATAATCAAACATACTGCCTAATGTTAATACTCTCCAAATTCTTTTATACTCTACTTTTTTTTTCTTACCCTAATTTTTTCCATGTGGAATATATTGGTAATCCTAATGAAAATCTAAAAAATATTTAAATACATATTTTAAATGTGTTAAAACTTTCTTTACTTTTTGATATTTTCGTCTTTAAAATTGTTTTATAACCTATTTTTTTTTTCTTTTTTTCACCTAATCTTTTCATGTCGAATATATTGCAACTCATCACAGTTAACATCTATTCCCTCCGTCCTAGTGAGATGCTTACACTTACTTTATTCTGTGAGAGAAAAATGAAGTAAGTGTAAACATCTCACTGTGACAGAGGGAGTATAAAGTATTTAAATAGATAGTTAAAAGTTGGGAACATTATTTTATAATCAAATCTATTGTCCAATATTAATACCCTAAAATATTTTTTATACCCTTTTTTTTTCTTACCTTAATTTTTCCATGTGGGATATATTGGTCCTCGTAATTAAAATCTAAAAAAATATTTAAATAGATACTTTAAATATGTTAAAACTTTCTTTACTTTTTGATATTTTCCCCTCTAAGATTATTTTATACCCTATTTTTTTTTTCTTCATCTAATATTTTCTTAATTTTTCTATGTGGGACTCCTAATTTAAATAGTAAAGTAATTTAAATAGGTACTTTAAAAAAAATATGGACTTTATTTTATAATCAACTCTACTTTAAAAATTGTTTTATGCCCATGTCCATTATTTATTCTCTTAATTTTCCCATGTGGGATAATCTAAAACCTAATCAAATAAGAGTTTTTAAAAAATTGGAGACTACCATATCGCTCGAAAAAAGCCTCAAATATATATTTATATTGATGATTGATTGATTGATTGATTGAAATATCTTTTAATTTGGGAAATGTGTTAATTTTTTTTAAAGTACTCCTTTCATATCAATTTTTTGTAGCATGTATTAATGGATGGTTGAAACTTGAACGTAACAAGAGATTATTGTCAATCGGGAAGTACTTTTATTCAAATAAATAAATATTTTACTCATAGACAGAATTGAATACAATATCATTTAGACCAATAATATAGCTCAAATAGCGGTTCCACAAAATTTTGGTAACAAAAAAAATGTATTTGTATGTTAATTAAATTCAGCCCTATATAGTCTCGAATCCTGGTTCCGCCCCTGTCTCCGTCACAGTAAATAGTTGACTACATTTGAATTTTACCATCCCCTATCTATAAAAGGAAGGTCTTTTCTAGGCTTGTGATTGGCCGGAATTTTTACTTTTTTTTTTTTTACGCATTAACCAACCCCACTCCCACCACTTACTCTCTCTCCAATTAATTACCCTCTCCTCATTTCTTATTATTTTTCATATACATATTCATGTTAAAAAACTTATGATAAAAAAAGTTAATCACATTCAACCTTACCATAAAAGAAAATTTTAAAAAAATCGGAAATCTATATAGGGGACAACAAATTTTAATAAAAAAAAATTACAATTCCGGAAAATTAACCTCTTGGATACCTTGACAATTAAAATTAAATTAGAATTTTTGTATGAACGGTCTCATACTCTCATACCATAAGACGATCAACATATATAAAAAGAAAATTCGTTTATTAGCACTGAAGGAACAACTTTTTATATGAGACCGTATTACTCTATAATTTGTGACAATTAAAATGTATAAAAGCAAATTTATATACTATATAAACATATACATTAAATTTAAGACGAGGCCCAAATTTAAGATTTTGATGAAAAATAAATCCTAAAAATATCTATATTTCCAAAAATATGAAAAAAAAGGTCACTATTTAATCAAAAGTGGTCACTACTCACTACGTATCAAAATGTGATCACTTTCCTACTGGTCGCATGTGCGACCGTCGTAAAGTAGAATTTTGCGAAATGGTAAATTAAGGCTACATAAAATAATACGAGTAATAATTATTATTAGGTGATATTGTCGACTCATGCATCTATATTGATCCATGTTTTTATGGTTGTCTATTAGTAGCCCAAAATATATATTTTTACAAGCTCAGAAATAGTTGGGGTCAACAAAAATATACAATGCCGTTTTATTATATACGGTTTTAGCTTAAATCCCTTATCAATAAAAGGAACAACTTTTCCTGTTTTTTCATTGGTTGCTTAATTTTAGGAAATTAAAAACCTTCTTTCTCGCCAGGTCCCACCACTCACACAAGGAGCTTTAATTTTTATTCATTTTACTTTTCTCCATTTAACATTTTAAAGTTACAAATAATTTTTATCTCCATTAAAAAAAACAACTTTACTCCAAATTCGAAAATAGAAAAAAATCACTAAAATTCTACCCAGAAACATAAAATTCAACAATATTAAAAAAAGTTGGACAATTAGAAGTAATTAACAAATATTTAGAGGTATGAAAAACGAAAAAAAACGAAAAAAACTATACAAAGGGTTAAAAATTAACAAACATACGTATATCTAAAAAAATGAAAAAAATACACGAGGAGATAAAAATTAACAAAAAAACGTAAATTAAAAAATGAAAGAAACGTAGATCAAAGATTTTTGAATAAGATCAAATAAACCCAACCCATAAAATTAAAAAAATGAAAAAAATACACGAGGAGATAAAAATTAACAAAAAAACGTAGATTAAAAAAATGAAAGAAACGCAGATCAATTTTTTTTTGAATAAGATCAAATAAACCCAACCCATTAAATTAACAAAAAAAATATAAATTTACGATTTAATAAAATATAACAACCTTCGAGAATTAGTCAATTAAAACTACGTTAACATCGAGTAAAAAGATGGTCTTAATAACAATACATTATTATTTTCTTTATAAAATCATCCACAAATTTTAAGAGACTGCTATTAAAAATATTTCTATCATTTTACTTTCATTTAGAGAGTAAGTTCTTTAAAGGGTAAGATATAGAAATACAATACAATTTCTTTATCTATTTTTATGGTTCAATTTTATTTCATAAGGTCAGGATTATTTATTTCAATTTATATAATCATTGAAAAAAATTTAATTATACCAGTAAATCAATTATTTGGAGTCAAAATCATCCCCGAATTCATAATTTATATATTTCTCATTTAAGTTCATATTAAATTATATTTGTACTACTTTTTTAATATATTTACGAAATTTTTAGAAATAGACCCGTACATTTTTTGTACGGGCATAAAACTAGTTATAAAAAAAGGCGATATATAACCATTAACTGTGATGTAGGAACTAGGAAGTAGTATGAGTTTTATATGTTTTTACAATAAAATAGTTACTAGTGTTAAACCCGTGCAATTTGCACGGGTATACTTTTAGAAAAAATATGGTGGATAATTAATATTACCGAATAGTGTCAATAATACGTGAATATTGTGCATTCAATTTCTATTATATTGATAATACGGTAAAATGCACATGATAATAATAATGGTATTTATATATCCATTCTTTTATTGTTTTTTTTTTAAATCGATATAGATGTTATTTCAAGGTTTATTTTGTACCGTTATGTTTATGATTTGATTTCGCAAAATATATAAATTTGTACACTATTATTGATTGTTATATTAATATTATGTTATTTTTATTGTTTTTAAATTTAGTATTGTCGCTTTTTTTTCGATTGCAAAAATGCACGGGTATATTTAACCGGTATGTTTTTAAGAACCTCGATATAATATATCGATATATTGTGTATTGTAATTGTTTATTGAAATTTTTTAACTTTACTCAATTTTGTTTTTAAATTTAGTATTGTCGCTTTTTTTCGATTGCAAAAATGCACCGGTATATTTAACGGGTATACACTTGCCAGAAATTAAAATTTCATGTTTATGAATTTATATAAAAAATGTTACGTAATATTTCTTAAACTACGTTATCATGTAAATTTAAAATTTCAGACGGTTATTTCTTAGGAAATTCATAAATGAAATTGCGGTTTATTCTAAAATTTTAATACCATAAACCGTTTTAATGTTAAAACAGTTGTGCAAATTATTAATTATCCACAGGTATATTCAATCCCGCTATTAATCATTACGTAAAATTTACGGTTTATTTTTGTAAAATCAAAATAGTTGTGCAAATGAATTACACAATTTTAGACGAGTTTTTCGTAAAATTTCATGTTTACGAATTTATATAAAAAAATGTTACGTAATATTTCTTAAACTACGATATCAGGTATATATTTAGATTTTCAGACGGTTATTTCCTAGGAAATTCATAAAAGAAATTGCAGAACCCACATGAGAGAATTAAAAAAAAAATAATAATTACAAATGCATTGATGAGGTGGCGCGTCGAGGGCTTCTGAAATGATTCAGTAATTATATAGATAAGATTTTTTCAAAATGAAAGATACAATAAACATATTTGCCAGAATTTCAAAGAGGTAATAATGTAATACTGTAGTATGCAGCTATAGAGGAGAAAGTAAAGTAAAGTGCATAGTAATTTGATTGGTGAAATATTTTAGAAATAACATTACAGGCAATAGAGGTACACAAATTACAAACCAATAAACCAACATAAACAAATTTAGTAATTTTACAAAGCTAACAACTAACAAGGCACGCGTCTAGTGTTATTTGTGTTTCAACAAGCAGGTCTTGCTTGTGACGGGATCGAGCTAATCCCGTCACAAGCTTGTGACCTCTCATAAAAAGGGAGAGGGGACAAGGTGGGACACCCTTTATGTGCTTCCCCACTCACCTCTCATTGGTATTTTGTGAGAGGTATCCGTCAGAAGCTTAGGAGAGTTATGACGGGTAACGGCGTCACAAATGAGAATTTGTGTTTCAAATATAAATGAGGGATGTGGCATACTTTAGGCCAGTCTTCACCATCTGGTTGTTGGCATCTTCTTCTAAGGTTTTCACAGCCATTAATGCCAAGAGTTTCCAGAGCAGGCATTTGTGCGATTGCTTGTGGCAAGGATTTCAGTTTCTCGCAACTGTAAATGAATAGTGATATCAAGGATGTGAGGTAGTTGATCCATTCCGGCAGTGCTTCCAAGTTTTCACAGTTGTCTATCGTTAAGGATCGAAGTGCAGTAAAGTACAGAAGCTCATTTGGCAGATTTGTCAACTTTGGGAGAGAATCGAGCGTCAAGTGAGAGAGCAAGTGAAGGGATTCACATGACGTTGTTACGGTCGCTGCTGCTTCATTATTGTTTTCCAATGCCAAGTTTTCACACCTCCTTATGGTCAGCCTCTGCAGGCTAGTAATGTGCTTTACCACTCCCGATAAACTCATTAGGTTTGGGCAGTCCCGTATTCCCAGCCTTTTAATACGAGGAGCGTGCTCTATGCACTTTTCTGCTAAGGTCGACAAACTCTCCCCCTCAAAATTCTCAATACACAGACTATGAATACCCTCTGGATACTTCTTAAATAAGCAATCAAGCGTTCCAATGTTGTCTGTTGTCACACGCTCCATATATAACAAGGGAATACAAGAAGACAAGCAGGTTGATGGGCCTCTTGTGGAATCACCTAGAACCGCTCTTTTATTCTCCAAGAAGGTCAGTGTTCCGTGATATTTAACCAAATATAGAGTAGATAGTTTTGAACACGAAGGTAAACTTGTCAGACTTGGACAATCACTCAAAACCAACTCACGTAGTGAGGGAAATGATGGAACAACCGCCGAAGGGGAACCCACTTCCCCTGTCTCCCAATTTATCTCTTTGCCCCACCATCCCTTCAGCTTCGGAAATTTACACAGGACAAGTTTCTCCAAGGATGGATAGAATAGTAGCTCGTCATACGCAGGACTAACAACTACTTCACTCTCCATAAACTCCACATTCGGCATACCCCAGAGTTCAAGACATTTGAGTTGACGAAGACGACTCAATGAAGGAAGAATTTCTATGCCATTCAAACACGTCAGCTTTATTTCAACAAGGTTCGGAAGTGAAGACGCTAGTGACTCCGCCCAACTAGGTAGTTTGAACCCTTCATAACTCTCGATTTCAATTTCTGTGAGTTTACTTGGAGGTTTAAGACAGGCTAATAAAGTTTCATGAATTTGACCCCTAAATTGTATGATCAAAGTCTTAAGATTGGTCGTCCTTAGTAACTCTACGTCCCGATAGTTTGCCACATCACAAGTGGAATAATACTGGAATATGATATTGAGTTTACCTCTCAGGTTAACAAGAGAATTGAGGTCTTTCAGCTTACCTATATTACCCTCGTCAGGCACTTCCTTTCCCACCACAAATGAAGTTAAAGTATGCAGACTTGTCAAAGTATCCAAACCTGGTGGCATATGCCTCAAATAGCTGCAACGATGAAGAGACAGGTGCCTCAGATTGACGAGTTTTCTTATGTCTATCGGCAGCTCCCTTACATTAGTATCATCTAAATTCAGCATTTGCAAGTTATAAAGCTTGGTGATTGAATCAGGGAGAACTGTCAATTTATTACCCGAAAGATTAAGATCCCTCAAGTGTGACAGATTACCCGCGGTATCAGGTAAAGTACTGAAAGAACCGTAAGACAAATCCAATAGCCTCAATCTTTTTAGGTGTAAACAGATTGCAATGACATTTGATTCCGACAACTGCCGATTGTATCCATGAAATAGCAAAGTAGGCATGTCTCCATGAAATAGAAAAGTACGCAATGTCTTCATCTCACCCAATTGAGTACTAATATCAGTCAAGGGGGCATGTCCACCAGTTCTAAACGAGAGATGAATATTTCTCCGGCTAAAGTGGCCTTGAAAAGAATCTACTAAAACGGTCTCTTTACCAGCTACTTCTTGCGCAAGATCATGGATCAAGTCATGCATCTTACAAGATACAAATTCCCCATAATTATCCTTCTCAGCATCTTGAAAAAAACATCTTTGCAATAAGATAGAGAAGTACTCATTGCCAACATCTTCTTCATTTTGATAGTCACTTGGTTGATCAAGGCAACCGTGTGCCAACCACAACCGAACTAATAACTCTTTTTTTATTGTGAAATCCTTGGGAAAAAGTGCGCAATAGCTAAAACAACTCTTCAAAGCCGGGGTGAGATGGTAATAACTATACTTCAATATTGGCATTACACCATTTTTGCCTATTCCCATCTCCATCAAATTAGCATTGTTTAATGATATCCATTTTTTCTCATCCTGATCATATAACATGCTACCTGTCACCCTTATGGCCAACGGAACATTAGCACATTTTTTCACAATCTCCTTGCCAATGTCGAAGAGATGATCGGTACTATTCATAGGCTCTTTTCCTTGTTCAAATGCCAACTTCTTGAATAAGTTCCAAGAACTCTCTTCGGAGAGGCCTTTTAACTCGTACATCAAATCGTCTCCAACCACTCTTGCAACCTTTTTCGAACGACTAGTAACCACAACTCTACTACCCCTTCTACCCAAGTCCAAAAACGACTTCAATTTATCCCATTCATCACGACTTTCGCTCCACACATCATCTAAAATGAGCAAATACCTTTTCCCCTCTATCAAATTTCGAACTTGTGTTTGTAAATCTTCTAAATTAAACACATCTCTTCCAAGCATCTGACGAAATATTTTATCCAAGACAAAATCATCAGAAACACAAACCCAAATCCTCAATTCAAACGCCTTTTCAACCCTACTGTCACTATAAACCAGTTGAGCAAGAGCGGTTTTCCCCAACCCACCCATCCCAACAACAGTGACGTAAGAAACCTTGTGACCAACAACATTAGAAGACTCAGAATCCCCAAGCAACAATTCCACAATAGCCTCCCTGTCATCCTCTCTCCCAATAATACTATCTTCACCAACAAAAGACATGGTTTCTGGTTTTCTCTTAACAGGCACATAAACATCACTAAACCCAAATTGTTGACGATCTTTAGCAATTTTATCCAATTTGCTCCTAAGGTTCTTAATCTCACGCGACATATTGAAAGCAACAAGGACCTGATTGGAACGAGAGAAGAAGCGGCGTACCTTTTTAGAGCTCTTACTACCCTTGATGAGCTTATTCTTTTGGACCATGGTGTTAAACTCATCGAGCAGGTCATCGACATCGTAAACAGCTTCCTTAAGCCTCTCAATGTATTCTCTACCTCCATGAGCAAGCTCCTGGTGCTTAGATTCAGCATCAAGCAGAACACACTTGATGGTGGAGACAGTGAGCTTAAGGTCATCAAGTTGGGATTCATACCCAAACATGGAGCACACATCTCTCAATTCCTGACTATGGAGTGCAGCATACAGTTTTTCAGCAACTGTGAGTACAATTCCAGTAGCCATTTTCTTTTTCTTTGTTTTTTTCAGTTTTAAGTTTAAACACAATGTAGTTGTTGATGTTGGTATTGGTATTTTGTAAGCAATGATGTTTGTCCTCAACTCCTCACTGCCTTGTATATTAACCACAAATGATACATGGTCACTTCAATTATACAAGGACAGTAAAGGGGCCAAAGGAAGGTGTTGTCACATTGCCATCAAGTTGCTTCCTATGTTTATACAAAGACTTTTCCAAAAGCATTTGCAACTTGAGTAATTTCGGTTCGTATTGCTTCAAATGCACATTTTTTGGTC
This sequence comes from Silene conica, assembly GCA_029255685.2. NCBI lineage: Eukaryota > Viridiplantae > Streptophyta > Magnoliopsida > Caryophyllales > Caryophyllaceae > Silene > Silene conica. The sequence continues at coordinate 75,810,178 of CM055311.2, forward strand.
TGAAGCAATAAAACGAGATTTTGTACATTTATAGCCAAATTGACCATTACAACTTACAAGTAACCATAAACGGTACCATTACATTTAATTAAAAAATGCTCACAGATGTCGAAAAGTGGTCTGAAACAAAAATTTACGGAGTCAATTAAACAAGAAACATACAACTCACTTTTAAGTATTTTACTTAAATAGTTGTAAATCAATTGAACGAGCCATTGAAACCCGGGGTAAGATGTTTTAAATCGATTCAAATTTTAGCCAATCTAGATTCTACTCCTTCCTATTCTACATTTTCTTTCGTTGTCTTTTTACATAAGAAATAGAAAAGTAAACTTCAAACACACAAAACACATAACCCCTCGTGCCATTGAATTTGGCCACGCATATTATCCAAAAAAGAAATAGGAAAGAAAGTCCCAATAACCCAATAAATAAATAAGCTAGAATAAGGAATAAGAGGGAGTACGTTTTTTGCTAGTCAACATGCATATTAATTCTGTTCAATCGTCTACGTGATTCATTTTAAGTTTAAATAAACGGATATACCCGTCTTAAACAAGCATTTGGGAAACAAAAGAGCAGATGGAAATAACATAATATCGACTCATTCACTCCGTCTCAGTCAATTAATTCTCTGTTTTTTGGGGAAAATTATTGTAATCAGATGAAGCGAAAATACCTAACTCAAGCAAATTGTAGAAATTAAAACAACGAAAATTGCAGTAAACAGGAAAAGGACACATTTTATGCAAAGAAATTTGGGTGAAAATATAACATTACCGATTTAAAAGCATAGAAATTGAGCTATGCACGTCATTCTTGATTACTGATCAAATTTCAGGGAGTGACGGAGTGTTTGTTTAGTGACGGGTTTTGCTGGCAATTTGGCAATGCTTCGCGATGAACAATAATGGCAATAGTGACTTTGGGCTTGGGCTTAACGGTAAACTAGTTTTAAACCCGTGCAAATTGCACGGGTATGTTGTTTTTGAAGTTATTATAAAAATTGTAAATATATATTAAGTTTTAAAGTAAAATAATAAAATCTCCCTAATTTTTTTTAAAAAAAAATTAATTGATCAATGTAATAATTAAGTACAATTCTAATTTGAATTAAAAATTTCACTTGCAAGTACTATAAATGCTACAAATATACAATAATGTCAATTAGTCGGATAATTATTATAGTAAGATATATCTCTCTTATCAGTTAAAACTTAAATGTGAGTTTCTACTCGACCTTGTTACTCAGGCAACCTTAAAAACAGTTGAGTTATATAGGTAAACAAAATTATTCATACGAATATTATCAAAAAATTAGTGAAATTACAAATTGTTAACCCGTTTTTTTCTTTTAAATACACTGATACAGAGGGTAAAATTAAAGTTTTGACTCGTACATATATTTAAATACAAATTTTGACCCAAATTTCATTTAGAACAAATTGTTATTCATTAGACGGAATAAAATCATATAATTGACTCGTGTACCTTTAATTTAAACCGGTTTAATCAACATTCAAACCCGGAAAACTATCACAGAAAGATAAATTATAAGTTGTTAGAAAAATACTTCATAAATATCATTAAAATGTACTCCGTCGGAAACACTGTACTATCGGATTTCATATGTTGGAAAAAATCCATGAATAATTATTGTTAAAAGGATTTTAAATAGTAATTCATATTTGTCATGCCTGAAAAAACATTTACTCCATAAGATAATTACCAAATTACTATCTTCGACCCAGACTTTTACTCCTTAAAAACTAATAAGCCACCTAAAAATTAATAGGTTAGTCTTCCTTAAAACGAACGTATTCCTCTTAACATCAAAATGGGTTAAATATCATCTCTTTATGCATAGTAAAATTGGTGATGATCGAGCCAAATATTTTATGCTTTTATCTTAACCATATTATCTAATACGCCCTAAACTTAAGACAAATACACCCGTTTTGAATAAGAACTTGTAAAAGAATCGAGTAATACATGAGCCGAATAAATACGTTTTAAGCAACGCGCTAAAATGAATTCCATATTAACACATAAATCACAGAGGCCACACCCGCGCGAATAGACATCATCATACTTTCATGTGCATATAAAATCTTCATAACAAACCCCACCCACAATTTACTCTTTTTCTCGCTTCTCACCTGCCAATCTGCCATCACTCTTTCGCCTCTCTCTCACTTTCACATCCACTCCATCACTAATCAGTACCCCGGGATATGATACTCATCACTTGTATGATATTTTTTTGTTGTTCTCATTTTTTTATCAATTTAAATGAAATTTTTAGACTTATTTTTTAGTCTTATTAGTTGAAATGTGATGCGGATTTTAGTTCAATTTTCATTAATTTCAAATAATAATTTTTATGTGATTTTTTCATATTGTTTATCAATTTCAATCTAGATCAATATGTTCATTCATTTGATTTTTTCAATTGTATTTTTGGTACAGTATAGTTTTATAACATTAATATTGCCAATATTGGTCAGAAACTTTTCTCAAGATTTTATGCTTTTTTGAGATAATTTATTTTGTTAGGTGTTTTTACAATGTTTTATAACTAAATTTACCAAATAATTATTTACATCACCGTTAACTTTTATTAACGCTGTCTAATTTGATGAATGACTTATATTCGATATTTATTTTCCTAGCCTTTTGTATTATTGCATGGTTTAATATATAATATAATAGATATATATAATCTATTTTAATTTACTCATTTCTGATTATGCAATTGCATCAGAAAAAATGGGTATTATTTTAAATAAGACTACGTTTTTGTTGCATGAACGAATCTGTCTTTTATTATACATAATTATCATTATGTATTTAAATAATAATAATTATTATATAATCCTAATTTTAAATTTTATTTATTTATATCTTATATATATTGTATCTACAAAGTTTGCTTTTAAGTATTAGTCAACATACGATCGTTCAACTTGATTTTTGTATCACAAATTATCTACGTAAGAGCAAAAAAAAAAGATAGAAGGTGGGGGACATGGTGGGGCCTACATAAAATAAAATATAAACTAATGAACTTTCAACCACAGAGCGACACATCAGCTCTGTGGTTGTTGCTTTAATAAATAGGATATTGTTTAAAAACGAGTATTATTCACCTTAAAGGTTAATTCACTCAAGTATTATCATGTGATGTAATATTGACAAACTTGTGATGTTTTAGGCAGTATGAAAATAAACACGGATTCTTTCAAAAAAATAAAAAATAAACACGGATACGGATATGGACACGAACATGAACACGTAATTATTAAGGACATGGCACACGTTTATTTAAATTTAATAGAACTTTGATAACATTCATTCTCATTTTTCCTCTAAACTCATCCTCTAATAATCTCTTTCAGTTTTTTTGACATCTCATTCCATGTTTATAGGTTCCATGTTTATAGGGGTACCTACACGTTTAAACATGTGCCCGATGATTTCCAGTCGAATAGCGTTCCACTGGTTAGGAGGAGTGTTTGCACTACCTAGGTGACAGTTTAAATATCACTCACATAAATAGGTAGATAAGACAAAAACTAAAACATTTAAAAAGTCACAAATCATTTATCTTAATATAAATACGTAGATTTTATTTGACTCGTTAAAAAACTTGTTCAGTTCCTATAAGTTCAGTTTAGTTCCTATAAGTTCAGTTCAGTTCAGATCCTATAAGTTCAGTTCAGTTCAGTTAAGTTCAGTTCCTATAAATTCAGTTCAGTTCAGCTCATATAAACTCAATTCAAAAAAGCTATATACGAAGTATTATTCTAACAATCGATAAAAAAAACATTTCGCTTTAATTATTCGATACAACAACATATTATTAATAATTGTACCCATTTTACTATCTCATTAATACCAAACGATCTTACACACACTCACCCTAATGTCATATGCCCGAATACAAGCATAGACCGCCTGGAGGAATGCTAGAATACTTCAACTATCGACATTCATCATCGAGAATGAAAGTTGAAATGACGGTTGGTTAATTAAAGAAAAGGTGAAAGGTGTTAAAAAACATTCCCCAAATACCATATAAGTATCAAATATCGATCATTATTTCTACATTCACCCTCCATAATTTTATAAGAATGCACACTCTTGGAATTATACAACATGATGTGAACATTAGATTCGGGCATGTTAGATAAATGTGGAAGACAACCGTGTATAAGGTACGAAGCAACATAGTCAAAAATATTTGGCGAGGCTATGGATAAGATTCTTTGTCAATAGTGATATTGATAATGAAGATGAAGAAGATGAGGATTATGATAATATGGAAATAAATGGTTAGAAAAATTGTAATATGTTGATTATTTTTTATCGTAATGTAATCATAGTATAATGTATGAACTATGAACAAACCATTGTATATAAAGTGGAAAATATTTTATATCACATTGTGTTTTAGACTATTTTTTATCAGTGCCTTCTCTTGGCCGGGAGGTTGATATTGGTTTGATTGATGGGCATGGCAGGTCTCTTCGTCCGGCGGATTTACTGCTTTATTCTTGAGACGTGACGTGTGTATCGATTTGTCGGGTTCTTCCCCCTTGACTCAGTCTGGGATGTCTGATTTTGTGCCTGGTCAGGTTGTTATGGATGCTGCTCAGCGTAAGTGTGCCAAGTACCGGGATTTGTGCATGGCGGCGGGTTATGGTTTCCTCCCCTTCTCCTTCTCGTCTTTGGGAGAGCTAGATGTGGGGGGGCGTTACTTTGCTTAAGCAGATTCATAAATTCTCTGTATCTCAGGATGCCGGCCGGGGCTCCTGCTGCCGCTTATATTTTTTCTAGACTTAGCTTTGCTATTGCTAAGGGAGTGGGTGCCCAACTTGTTTCTTGGGTGCCCACTAATTTCTTGTAAACTTTGTTTTTCTTATCTATAAAAGTCTCCCGGGTTTTATAAAATAATAATAATAATAGTTAACGTAAATTAAATTAAGTTAATTAAGTTCGGATCTTATATATTGAGTTCAATTCATATCTTATAAGTTCAGTTCAGTTCAGATTCTATAGTTCAGTTCAGTTCAGATCCTATAAGTTCAGTTCAGTTCAGTTTCTATAAGTTCAGTTCAGTTCAGTTCCTATAAGTTCAGTTCAGATCCTATAAATTCAGTTCAGTTCAGTTCAGATCATATAAGTTAAGTTCAATTTAGTTCAGTTCAGTTTCAGTCCAAAAGAACAGGGCCTTAGTCTTACCATGTTTAGTGTTATTAGTAGTCTTTTTTAGTTAAAGTTTTAGTCATTCTTGTTTTCATTATGATTAATGTTCTGTTTAGAGTAATTATAAATGTGTCTTGTGTTATTTAGGTATGATTAGTGAGTATTATTTTCACTAGGATTCGATTAATTTCCGACATGTGTAATTTAGTTGAATAAAACTCTTTTTAATTAGTTGTTGAGTGGTTAATTAGGGTTAGTCAAAATTAAACTTGTTTAATGTTCTAATTGAGACTTTTGTTGGTTTTTGATCCTTGATCATCAATTGGAATTGATTAGGTTAGGAACAAGGGGCGTCTCGAATATTTCAGAGGCCCCGTGCAACAACGAAACGAAGGCCCTTAAAATTTAGTAAAAATGTTTGTTACAAGTCTCAAACCTAGGTGACCATGGACAAACAAAACAGGCTCTAGCCACTACACTATCATAATACACAAATTTTCATTTGTGACGGGCATATCCGTCGCAAGCTTGCGACGGGTCAAATAATACCCATATAGGAAGATAAAACAAAAGTCAAGTGCATAGGGATTAGGGAGTAGCATTCTATTTTGTCTTATTTAACAATTTGATTAGTATTTAACTCATCGTAAGTTTGTGACGGATATATCCGTCACAGGGAAGACATATTAATCACAATATTACTGATGGTATCATAGGGTTATTTAATTATATAAATGTTGTTTAATATATGATAAGGCCCACGAATTTTGTGGCCCAGTTCGCGTGATCAGCCCGCACTTGCTTTTAGCCGCCCCAATTGGGAATCAACTACCCCATCTTATCTATATAATCACTGAATCATTTCAGAAACCCTCGACGCGCCACGTCATCAATACAATTGTGATTTTTTATTTTTTTTATTTTTAATTCTCTCAGTGGGTCCCACAATTTCTCTTATGAATTTCCTAGAAATTAACCGCCTGAAATTCTAATTATATACCTGATATCGTAGTTTAATGAATATTACGTAACATTTTTTATATAAATTCGTAAACATGAAATTTTACGAAAAACTCGGTAAAATTGCGTAATTCATTTGCACAACTATTTTGATTTTACAAAAATAAACCGTAAATTTTACGTAATGATTAATAGTGGGATTGAATATACATGTGGATAATTAATAATTTGCATAACTATTTTAACATTAAAACGGTTTATGGTATTAAAATTTTAGAATAAACCGCAATTTCATTTATGAATTTCCTGAGAAATAACCGTTTGAAATTCTAAATAAATACATGATTACGTAGTTTAAGAAATATTACGTAACATTTTTTATATAAATTCATAAACATGAAATTTTAATTTCTGACAAGAGTATACCCGTTAAATATACCGGTGCATTTTTGCAATCGAAAAAAAGCGACAATACTAAATTTAAAAACAAAATTGAGTAAAGTTAAAAAATTCCAATAAATAATTACAATACACAATATATCGATATATTATATTGATGTCTTAAAAGTATACCGGTTAAATATACCCGTGCATTTTTGCAATCGAAAAAAGAGCGACAATACTACATTAAAAAACAATAAAAATAACATAATATTAATAAAACAACCAATAATAATGTACAAATTTATATATTTTGCAAAATCAAATCATAAACATAACGTTACGAAATAAACCTTGAAATAACATCTATATCGATTTAAAAAAAAACAATAAAAGAATGGATATATAAATACCATTATTATTGTCATGTGCATTTTAACGTATTATCAATATAATAGAAATTGAATGCACATACAATATTCACGCATTATTGACACTATTCGGTAATATTAATTATCCACAATATTTTTTCTAAAAATATACCCGTGCAATTTTGCACGGGTTTAACACTAGTTTAAATTATTTGTCGACTTGAGTTGAATCTGGGAGGGAGAACTCAAGAAGGGTAGTACCTTTGATTAATGGTTTGAACTCTATCTTTGGGAAAAAAAATGCTTGGGTACCTAGGGATCTTGCTAAAATCTCGGCGCACATAATAAAAATATACGGCGAGAGTGGGTCTCCCTGTCTGTAATAACCCGAAATATTATTCTTAAAATATACTTCCTCCATTCATATCCAAACTACACCTATTCCATTTTAATCCATTCATATCCAAACTACACCTTTCCTAATAAAGCCAACAAAATTACTAAAGTATCCTTACGAATTTCAATTAATTACACAAAATGCCATCAAATGGCCCACCATTACTCCACCACAAACAATAAAAAAAAGCAATATACACACTTCTCATTGTACTTTCTATCACATTTTAGTAAACCCTTAAAATTTGTGCATAAAGCATAACTACACAATGGATTTGAATGGAGGAAGTACTCCCTCCGTCCCAGTGATATGTTTACACTTCCTTTATTTTCCCCTCACAAAATAAAAGAAGTGTAAACATCCCACTGGGACAGAGGTAGTAGTAATTATAGGCAATCGATGAGTTACTTATTTAAATGGGTTGTTTAATAAGTTTGCGCATGCTCGTATCTTGACTTCGGTGGGATTCGATTTGGGAACCTAAGCATCTTATAATAATAATAGGCGTTTGGGGTTAGTGAGGCTCGAACTTGGGACTTGTTGTGTGTCTTGCATGGGCCTCGATAAGTGTGTCAATATGAGAGCCCACTCGTATCTTTAGAAACAACGAGCAGCACCCTAGCCTGTCGCCTTATATAACTAAGGTTTTCTTACCCTAAACCTAACCTAAACACAAAAACTCTTACCCTAAACCTTAGCCGCCATAGTAGAGAGGAGAAGGAGGCTGCACACGGTGGTAGTAGGAGGGTCTAAGGTGGTTCGTGGTGGTCCTAATTCTGGTATGATCACCATAATCTCGTTTACTTTCTGTTTTCTGTAAGAGTTTTGTCGTCTAATTAGAAGGTATTTTAGAGGTGAAATCATTGTGTTTTCGCATATTTTTTATACTATGTTATGTGGTGAACGCTTGTAGGATGTCAATCGTGTGTCGTTGGTGGTTTAAAGTCTCTTTCGAGGGCAGCTAAATTGGTGTCAGACGGTGACTGTTACAGTATGTTTAAAAATGGGTGTCCTGCTATATGTTGTGATCAGCTTTAAAACAAGGAGTCCGTAAAAGTTTATTTTGGGTTTTGGTGTTTTGGGCAGAGGGTTGATAGGTGGTGTGAGTGGTGGTTGTCACGGTGGCTAGAGGCGGTTGGCTGCGGTGAAATAGGAGTGTCGATAAGTCTGTCGGTGAGTATGGGTGTTACAGGTTGTCGGGTTGGTTTGTTTGGCTTGGTACCACCGCCGACTAGGGGGAGGTCTATGCGGTGGTACCATGGTGGTTGAGGGCGTTGGGTGTCAGTGATGGTGGTTATGGGTAGTGTGGTCGTCGTCAGTCTGGTGCGTGGTGGTTGTAGGGATCTTCACCGGGGCTGTTGAGGGGAATAGGGCACAGAGGGTCGTGAACCAGGCCTGGTAACGGCCCTGGTTCACCTCGCCAGAGGAGGTCGACGTGGGTGGTGGTGGTCAGCGTTGTAGGGGACAGAGTGGGGGACGTGTCAGGTGGTTTCCGGTAGGGTCTAGGCTGGTCAGGTGGCGGGGATTAGGTGTTTGAGAGCCGCGGGTAGTGTATGCGAGTGGTTGGGTTGTTTTGTTACTTTATTTACTTTATTCTTATATTTTTATTATTATTATTATTATTATTATTATTATTATTATTATTATTATTATTATTATTATTTATTTATGGTAATATTATGATTACTAAGTAAAGATATTATGGATATTAAGGGAAATGATTTTGGTATTTATTGTAAGATATGGTATTTATGCATATTTTAAATAATTTGAATTTCAAACCAAAGTATCTATTTTTGGAAAGTTACCCATTATAGAAGTTACTATTTTTGGGGGATGTCTATTTAAGGAAGGTTTCTATCTTTAGTAGTTGTAGTTGTATCACGTAAATTAGGGAGTCTTATTAATTATGCGCATTATACGTTTAGGTAACGATTTCCGAGTGGAACATTTTTAGTAGCTGAGCAACTGACGACTTCATCCGACTGTTGAGGTAGGGAAATATTTATGTGGTAATTATGATATGACATGAAGGTATTCATTGTCTATTTGAAATGTTTAATGATGATATATTGTGATTGGATGTTTAATATTGAGAAATGTGGAGAACGGAGGTTGTGATAAGGGTCTTGTGATAAGGGACTTGTGATATGGCCATGGGAGGTGTGGTGTGTTGGAGTTGTGTTGGAGGTATGGTGGAGAAGCAGTTGTTGAGGAGATGGAGGAAATGTTTGTTGATTTATCTCATGTCTTGACTATATTACCTACTCAACCTCGTGTTGACCCTATTTGTTTGTTTGTGACTGTGTTGATCCAATTTATTGGGGAGCAGAATGACAGGTCTAGACCTATGGAAGCTGGATGGGTGGAGAGGACATGGATCGGACCTGCCTAGTGATAGTTGATTCACTTAGTTTATCACCACGTTTGAACTTGTAGTTTTGGTTTTGGACAGTTGTACTTTCTTTGAGACTTTGATTAACTTTTATTTACTTAATAAAGTACTGAATTTCTTCCTTTGTTATCTACTACCTCGGGCAACCGAGATGGTAACACCCTTGGTTATTTGGGGAGTCCTAGTTCAGGCCTCTAAATAAATGGGGGTGTTACACTGTCTAATACCTCGAGTGGGTCTAAAAACGTCTCCCGATCTTCCATTTACTAACACTGAGAACGAGACAGTTTTTATACATTCCATAATCCAAGAAGTCCATTTAACATTAAAACCCATTTGCTTTAAGGGTTCCTTAATAAAGTTCCATTCTAGTCGGTCGTATGCTTTCTCCATATCAAGTTTAATTGCAATCCAACCCCCTTTGCCTTTTTTACGTTTAAACGAGTTAAAAATCTCGTGGGCAAGCAGAATATTATCTTGAATAAAGTGATTAGGTGTAAAGGCCCCTTGAAACGGGTGGATTATCTTATGCAAGACACTGCGAAGACGCGTAGCTAAGATTTTCGAAATAATTTTATAGATTGTTGAACAAAGACTAATAGGTCGAAAATGATTTGCTGTTTGAGGATTATCAATTTTAGGAATTAATGCTATGAAGGTATGATTTATTTCTTTTAGTAATTTTCCTAAATGGAAAAAGGCTAAAACCGCTTTAGTTACCGAATTTCCTACAATATCCCAATATTTTTGAAAAAATTCTATAGGAAAACCGTCGGGACCTGGAGCTTTATTTGCGGCTAAACAAAACACAGTTTGTTTAACCTCTTCCACACTAATGTTACTTGTAAGAAATTCGTTATCTTCGTCTGAAATTAATCCGCTAATCGACTTAAAGTCTTCATTTTTATCAAAATGACAAAGTTGGTTTTTTGTAAACCTAAGTTCAAACTCGTCAGATATCTATAAAACTATATTAAAAGGCTACCTATAAAATGCCACCTAAATGCCATGTGTTAAATCCACACCAGCTTTCAAAAAGCCACGTCAATACCACTCGAGACAAATAATTCCACGTCAATTCCACATATCAATAATTAGCCCAAGTCAATGACACATATGACTAATAACAATAATAAACAATAATAATATTTAATAATAATAATAATAATAATTACAATAATACTAATTACAATAATAATGTCACATTCAATTTATTGTATTATGGTTTTTCCTCTTCCCCACTCATTCTAAATTTTCCTTAAAAAAATTTATTTTATATATTTCATTTCTTCAAATGAAATTACATATGTTATATGTAGATTGATATATTGTTGGCGACTTTTTTTTGATAGATTTTCACATCTATCTATAAATAATATTAAAAGGATAAACCTTAAATGTCATATAGATAGTGTCACTTCAATGCCACCTTACATACTATTAATGTAACATGACAAATTAGTATGACATGGATTATAGATTATTTGATATAATTATTTAAAAAATATTTAATGATTGCTAAAAGTCCTTATAAAAATATTATTGCACATTTTGTAATAACATACAAATAAAGAAAATTAAAGGACGTCAATAATCTTAAATTAAATATTTATATACTCCTACATTAAATATTTGATGAGTTAAAAAATCCCAAAAAAAGTAACTTACAAAAAATCACATCAACATTTAATAATTTAGAAAAAAATAATTAAAAATGAAAGTGAAAATAAAAATGGAAACATATACTACTTAATATATTAATTATTCATAAAATTAAAGGACATCAATAATCTTAAATTAAATATTTATATACTCCTACATTAAATATTTGATGAGTTAAAAAATCCCAAAAAAAGTAACTTACAAAATATCACATCAAGATTTAATAATTCAGAAAAAAATAATTAAAAATAAAAGTGAAAATAAAAATGGAAGCATATACTACTTAATATATTAATTATTCATATTATTATAATATCCATCTATTAAATTAAATACTATTAAAACGTTAGCTTGAGCATCTTTTATATGTCATATGTCCATGAGAAAAAGACTCACAAATGCACAACATATTGCATATTAATATATTATCGTAAATTTCCAGCAATTGGAAATATGAACGGTATTAGGTAATAAATCTCTAAAGAAATTCTCATTTATTCCCAACTTATGTAACATGCTTAGTAATTAAGTAACTAAATTAAATTATTTACTTAATTTCATACTACTTACTTTAGGAATTACATGCCTTTTATCTTTTCTCATATGAATGTTCTCATTTAATTGCTCATCTAATCTCATATATATGAGAACTGAAATTTCATTCTCATCAGATTTGTTAATTTGTTCACTGAAATCTTTTTTTTTGTTATTTTTCAGGTTATTCGCGCCCAAAATTTGAAGATTGGAAAGAAGAATCTATTTTGTTATTTGTTCATCATCCTCTATTCTTTAATTTTAATTTATTTTCCATATGTTTTTCTCCCTTTTTTATTTGGTTAATTTACTCTTTTTATTTTACTTTTTATTTTTATTTGTAACAATATCTTCTTCTTAAATGATGTTTCGCTATTTTACTTCTTTGACTTTTAGGTCTTGATCGATCGACGTCCATAGAACAAAGCTAAATACAAGCTTAAGGTATTAATCTGATCATAAATTTTATTCAATTACATTTTTATATAGTCGTTTTTTTCACTTTCTATATTAAGCTAAACATTTACTCGTAGCTTGAATCTTTCAAATTATGTTTACTTTAATTATTCTTTTGATCTCCATTGTATTAGAAGGAAAATATTTATTACTTTTCAAGAGAATGAGATTTAGAAAAATGCCATATATTAAATATAATTTTATTAGAAGGAAAATATTTATTAGTTTTTAAATAAAATTTTATTTGATCTCCATTGTATTAGAAAGAAAATATTTATTAGTTTTCGAAATGCCATATATTAAATATAATTTTAGTTTTTAATTTGAATTCAGAGGATCTTAGTAAATTGTTTATTTTTTATTATTCTGTTAAAAGGCTTCTTAAAACATCTAATTTTATTTCACATATCATTTTTATATTGGTTAATGTTAAGGGTACATCAAAATTATTTATTAAAGTTCTCCTTAAGATTTACCAATATTATATTGATGGAAACCATAATACCGATCATGATTTACATTATAAAAATAAATTAAGCTTTTATTTTCATCATTTAAATCGTACATTTTTTCCATCTAACTCTCATTAATTGTAGAGATAGTAGTTAAAACTTAAAAAATCCAACATAGAGTTAATAAAAAGTCTAATAATCTGAATTATAAAGCTACTAAAAATATTTTTAAGTTGAAATCATATAATCATGTACTAAATTATAATAATAAATTAAGAATGTACTTTCATTATTTAAATTGTAAAATCTATCCACATAATTTCTCATTGGCAATAAAGATAGTAGCTAAAAGGTCTTATACGTGGTAAATGAAAAAATCCAATAATTTGGATTATAAACCTTCACAATTTCACATATTGACATTTTTGATTTTTTTCAAAGCCATCTTAAAATATTATAATTAGCACACCTGCGAAAAAGTGAAAAACAAGGTGTATATGTGCATGTGATTAAAACGTTCATAGTCTTTTAAAAAGATACTCTATATTTCTATCTTTTAATATTTTTAAATTTTTAACCTTTAATAAGCTGTATAGTTACTTTTGTAATTAAGATTATGCTTATTTTATTTTATTTATATTTAAATTTTAACTATCTCAATTTGCATATTATGATTATGAGGAGGCTATTAAAAAGAGAAAATTACATACTTGAATTTAAATGTGAAAAACAAAAACATTTTTTTACTCTTTTAGTCGGCTTACAAAATATGTATTTAACTTTCTTAAAAAAGCCTATCAGATATGTCACCGCGATCTTGGAGTGCTTTGTTTATCGATTTAACGACGTAGCCGTTTTTAGCTTAATTTATGATGTACATGATAAATATAGCAAAATAACAAATTTGTAAAAAAAAACATAAACAAACATTTATAATTCTAAAATTAGCCACATTAAATTGTTGATCACAAAATATTCGAGAATAATATTAACATTTATTAAAATATATGACCATAAAATTCAAATTAAAACTTATATCTATATTTCTATGACCATGGAAAATAATATAAAAGGAATAAAACATTTACAAATGTTTTGCTTATAGCTTATTCGCGATAAAAAAAATATTATTTTATATACTCCCTCCGTCTCAGCAGGTTCTTTACATTTACTTTTTGACATTATTCACAAGTTAAGAGAATCTGTAATATTTTCGACAATCTATAAGAGAAAACATAGTCATGTGGGATCTTGTTTGATTCGTCTTTGTGAATACATTAAGAATATCAAACTTTTATAATTTTTATAAATGTAATATGAAAGATATTGATGGTGTAAAATGCACCTCGACAAATGTGAAGAAGCAAACGTAAAGAATCTATTTAGACGGAGGGAGTATAAGTTAAAGATGGACGTCAACAAAAAATAAATACACGGGTCAAATAGAACAAGTCCGCGAATTCGCGGGTACAAAACTAGTTTCTTGTTTAATAAGGTCTTGATCAGTAATACAAGCACCATTTCTATTAATGAAATGCTTAATTCCATTTCTACTTCATCTAATAGTGGCATGATATTGAAAATATTTGGTATTGTTATCGCCAAAGTTAGCTTTATTTATACAAGTTTTTTGTTGCCAAAAAATGCGTTTATAATCAAGCAAGGCATCACGTTTTTTCAGCCATTTCAACTTAGCGACTTCTAAAACCGTAATATATATGGGATGAACCAAGTTGGCTTTGAATATTCTCTAACTTTTTTTCAGCGATTGAAAGTTGTCTAAAAATATTTCCGAAAGTAGATTGATTCCATTTTTTAACCTTTTGCTTTAAGACTTTGCACTTTTGAGAAAGGCAGGTGTTGCCAACACTTTTTTACTAATTTACTAAAATCATCTCGAAGGGTCCACATAAGTTCGAATCGAAAAGGAGTGGCTTTCGTATGAACTTGGTCATGAAACTTTACAGAGATAGGACAATGATCGGAACTAGTAAAAGCATTGTGCACAAATTGCATATTTGGATAACTACTCATCCAATTAGGGGATGCTAAAGCTCTATCGAGAATTTCAAAAACGTTATCAGATCCACATGTCTTTTTCCTCCAATTAAAAAAGTTACCGGAGAAAGGGAGATCTATAGAATTGGTGATATTTAATACTCAATCTTAAACAACGTGCATTGCTAACATTAGCACCCCCTTCTTTTTCACTTGGACTCTTAATTTCATTTAGATCCCCGAGCAATAAAAAAGGCAAAGTAAGATTCAAAATGAAATTTTGCAGTTTAGACCAAAATTCTGGTTTTTCAGAAGGCTGAGCCGGAACATATACAAAAATGAGGCAAAAACATACTTTGTTCAATAGGTCATGAACTTCACAACAAATAAATCTACTTGATTTAAACGTGACATCAATCCATAAGAGATTAGATAAAATTAACAGAGATTTTCTTTGGAATAAGAATCCTTCACAACGCTCTCCTAGTTTGATTGGTTGGCATAAAGTTTGCTTACCGAAATCGATTGGTGGATTGGGAATAAAATCTTATGAAACCGCTAATAAAGCCCTTCAAATGAAACTTCTATGGAAAATCCTTATGGATAAGGAAAGTATATGGGTTAAAGTGATAACTAAAAATACTTGAAAAATTGATCACTATTTGATCATAAGCCTAACTCAGTCTCTTCTTGGCAATGGCGTAAGCTTATGAGTCTTCGGTCTCTCTTTAGAAAAGGATTGAGATGGCAGGTAGGTAATGATAGCAATATTAAGTTTTGGTCTGATAATTTGGTTTTCTCGCACCCACTTACCAGCATTACTAGTGATGATGATAGTAACCGTGATCTTAATCTTTTGGTTAAAGATTTCACAACCACTGACAAACAATGAGATGTTTGTAAATTAGCCAATTTGGTAAATAACGAGATTCTGAATCAGATTACTAACATTGCACTGCCACATAATGATATTCCGGATACCCTTATGAGTAGGTCTCTTGAGAGACCGCCTCTCAATAAGCTTATTGAGAAACTATTGTACAAATTCAAGAAAAAATGCTACTAAATGTAATAAAATAGGTACAAATTATAATGAAAGATAAAATGAGTACATTTATTATGTAAATATGCACGAAATTACTGTGGTACGATCAATGACAAAAGGGTCACAAAATACAGATAAAAAGGTACAAAAAAATGGTCTTTCAATAATTTATTGAACGACCGTCTCTCTCAAGTTTTAGTGTACCCTTATATGGGGTTGTCCGTGGATGGAAATTTTTCTACAAAAACAGCAACTTGGCTAGCGCAAGGTTTATTCGATCACGCTCATGACAAATGTAACTTTCAGTGGGTTTGGAAATTGAATATTCCCCCAAAATTGAAATTTTTTCTTTGGAAAGCATGTGTTGACTGCCTCCCAACGAAAGATAGACTTTTCAAAAGTCATATTAATGTCCCACCTCATTGCATTTTGTGTAACTATCCTAGTGAAAATAAAGATCATTTCTTTTACGAATGTCCTTTGATTGAGTCTATTATCCAAGAAATGAACATTACTAGCCACAATATTTTTTTGTCAAATTATGATAAAATAGCAAGTCAAAATTTTCTAATGAGACTTAATTATCTAAAAGACTTAATTCCAAAAGATGATTTCGTTAAAATCATTTTTATTTGGTGGAATACATGGCTTTATAGAAATGATATTATCTTTAATAATGTTAATTTCAATATGAACAAACTTATTACTTTATGTAATAATAGCATTAAGGCCTGGAATGAAACTAGACATAAAGATCTCAACAATCTCGAGAAAGAAAAGTCGACTAAAAACACTTCTAATAAAAACGAAATCTGGTGGGAGAAACCTAGAAATGGTTTCTTAAAGCTAAATTTTGACGGATCGAGAATAAATGGCAATAAAGCTGCTTTAAGATATTGTATAAGAGATCATAATGGTGAAGTCGTGTTGTTAGGAGCAAAAAAAGTGCAGATCCAATAGTATTCTTGTCGCAGAAGCACTCGCTTTAAAAGAAGGTATTTTAGCCGCTAAACACTTAGGAATCTCTAAGTTAATTGTGGAGGGTGATAATTTATGTGTTATCAACTCCCTCCGTAGCATTTGGCAGATCCCGTGGGAAATCTCTAGTATTATCAAGAATGTGAAACTTGATCTTTATCTTTTCGATGAAGTGATATTTAAACATTGCTTCCGTGACTTCATGACTCATTCGAAAGGATGAGATAGGTTGGTCCTATCCAAGAGGATCAACCTAGTTTCTTTACCTAAAAAAAAAAAAAAAAAAAAAAAAAAAAAAAAAAAAAAAAAAAAAAAAAGACGGTTGCTAGTGCCCAAACACAAACCCGGGAGGGAGGTGTTTGAAAAATTAGAGGCCTTCCCCTTAAGACATCTCCTTGACAACGAATTAACGGATTTAAGATGGTAAAATGAACATGATAGAGGAGAAAACGGATCCTAGGCCTTTCTTTATTTTTTAAAACGCTCTTTATATTACTTGTTTACTTAGTTTAGTAGTCGTAGTTTAAAGAACTGAACTTACTAGAGCTAAAATAAGCTGCATGGGTCTAAACTAAAATAAAGAATAAATTTGTAAAGAAAAATGTTAAACTATGTGAAATAAACTTAAATTAAGTTCAAAAAAATATAACCTAATTTATATTTAATTTAGTTAATTAGTTTAATACTCCGTATTAATCAACTTCTGAAGACAAAACTAGTTATACAAAGATGAAGACACGAGTCTACCGTTACTAAATTACATTGTCAATAAGACAATAATTCTGTTTTTCAGGTGTCATTCAGTAACAGTTAAACAACAAATGTTGCGTATTTTGGGCCAGTCTTCACCATGAGGTGGTCGGCATCTTTTATTAAGGTTTTCACAGTGAGCTATTTCAAGAGTGTTTAGAAGAGGCATGTGGGCGATTGCTTCTGGCAACGATTTCAGTTTGTCGCACATCTTGATCTCCAGTGTTTGCAAGGATGTGAGGCAATCGAGCCATTCTGGCAGGGCTTCCAAGTTTGAACAATTGCTTATCACCATGGACTGAAGGGAGGTTAAGTACTGAAACTCCTTTGGAAAATTTATCAGCTTGGGAAGACGAGATAAGCTCAAGGAGGAGAGCAAGTGAAGGGATTTCCACGGAGTCAGGGTCTCCCCTTCTTCATTGTTTTGCAACTCCAGCTTTTCACAATTGAAAATGTCCAGGCTCTGTAGGCTAGTAAGGTGCATTTCAACTCCTGACAAACTCTTTAGATTTGGGCAAAACGATATTTCCAACTCTTTAATAAAAAAAGCATGCACGCTGCACTTTTCTGCTAAACCCGACAAACTCTCCCCTTCAAAACCTTTAATCGAGAGATCACGAATTCCCCCTAGAGACTCTCCAAACAAGTAATCAAGCACTCCAACATTGTCTATTTCCACTGTGTTCATGGATACCAACGGGATACCAGAAGACATGCTTGATGACGGGGGTATAATGGGATGGCATGAAAGAGCTCTTTTACTTCCTAGTGCTTCATGACATCTATGCAAATCTAACTCACTCAGATTTGGACATAAAGGTAAAGCTGTCAAGCTTGGGCAATCATTCAAAATCATTCCACGTAGAGAGGGAAAAGAAGGGACAACCGTGCTAATCTGTTCCCTCCACCATCCTTTCAAGTTTGGAAATCGACACAGTTCAAGCTCCTCCAAGGATGGAAAGAATAGTAACTCATCATCTGATAGACCCACAATTACATTACTCTCCATGAACTCCACGTTGGGCATATCCTCGAGTTTAAGATATTTGAGGTGGCGAAGTTGGCTCATGGATGGCAGACTAACTAATTCCAACATATCAAAACCAATAAGTTGGATTTTAACAAGGTTTGGCAGTGACGTCGTCAATGAGTCCGCCCAACTGGGTAATTTGAACCCTTGATATCTCTCCATCTCAATTTCCTTGAGTTTACTGTGAGGTTGGAGGCTTCCTAATAAAGTTTCATGAATAAATCCCTGGCACAGATCCTTTGACAGCATGCGTGCCACTAAAATTTCGTGAATGGAAAAATGTATGCACAAACACTTCAATTGCATTACCCTTATCAATTCTATGTCCTGATAGTTTGCCATTGAAAAATTCAATTTTGAGGTTACCTCGAAGGTTAACAAGGGATTTGAGATCTCTTAGCTTACATATATTACCTTGTTTGGAAGCTTCGTTTCCCACTACAAAGTTCGTTAATGTTTGAAGACATGTCAAACTCTCCAGACCTGCTGGCATATGAGTTAGAAGAAAATGACGATAAATTATATCGCATTCAAGAATAAGGTGCCTGAGATTGACAAGTTTTCGCATATCCCACGGGAGCTCTCTCACACTAGTACTATCAAGTTGTGATTCTTGGAAAGATGGAGATACCTTAAATGTGAAAGGCTACCCAGTTTATCTGGTAAAGTATTTAAATGACAATTGTGCAAGTCCAAGACCCTCCCTCAATCTCTTAAGATGTGAACAAATTGCAGTAACATATAACTCAACATAATTTGTACTGGAATACAATGTTCCATCTACCATCAATGATCTTTCACTGACACGGAGAAATGTACGCAATCTCTTCATCTCAGATAATTGACTGCTATGAGTACCCAAGAGGACAAATCCATCATCTGTAAGTGAGAGATGACAATTTCTCCTATTACCAAGCTGGCCTACACAATTATCCAACATAATTGTTTCTTGACCGGCTACTTCTTGCGCAAGATCATGGATCAAATCATGCATCTTACAGAATGTTATTTCACCATACTCATCCTCTCTAACAGCTTGCAAAAAACATCTATTTAATAAGATAGAAAAATACTCTTCACCTACATCTTCTTTACTTCAACAATCGTATGGTTCATCAAGACAACTTTGTACCAACCATAACTTAATTAATAACTTCTTTTCTATCGCAAAATCTTTTGGAAAAAGAGCACAATAGCTAAAACAACTCTTTAAAGCTGGGCTTAGTTCATAATAACTAGTATATTTCAATATTGGTATCATGCCTTTCTCACCTTGTTCCATCTCTTTATAATTAGCACTTTTTAGTGATAACCATTTGCTTTCATCCTGATCATATAACAAACTACCTATTACTCTTATCGCCAGAGGGACATTGGCACATTTTTTCGAGATCTCTTTGCCAATGTCAAAGAGATGATGATCATTAGTCATGGGTTCTTTTCCCCTTTTAAATGCAAATTTCTTAAACAAATCCCACGAATTGTCCTCTGAGAGACCCTTTAACTCATAGATCAAATCGCTTTCTACCACTTTTGCCACCTTTTTCGAACGACTAGTAACTATAATTTTACTTCCTTTCTTGCCCAAATCTAAAAACAGCTTTAATTTATCCCATTCATCACGGCTTTCACTCCAAGCATCATCTAAAACGAGCAAGTATCTTTTACCCTCTAATAGTTTCCGTACTTCTCTTTGCAACTCTTCTATGTTAGTCACATTTTTTTCAAGCATCTGAAGAAAGATCTGCTCCAAGACAAATTCCTCAGAGACACAAATCCACAACCTCAATTCAAATGCCGTTTCAACTCTATGGTCATTGCATACAAGTTGGGCAAGAGCCGTTTTTCCTAACCCGCCCATCCCAATAATAGAGACAAAAGAAATCTTGTCACCAATATTATTGGTAGACTTCAAATCTCCGAGCAACATATTAACTATAGATTCTTTGTCAGCCTCTCTCCCAATGAATTTATCATCACTTGCATATGAAAAAGTACCATCTTTTCTCCTAAGAGGTACATACACATCACTTAACCCAAATTGGTGACGATCTTTGGCAATTTTATCCAACTTATTCCTAAGAATCTTAATGTCGTGCGACATATTAAAGGCAACAAATAACCGGTTTGAATGAGAGAAGAAACGGCGCACCTTTTTGGAGATCTTACCACCTTTCTTAATTTTCTCCTTTTGGACCATAGTGTTAAATTCATCTAGTAAATCTTGGACGTCATAGACAGATTCCTTGAGCCTCTCGATATAATCTCGACCTTCATTGGAGAGGTCTTGATGCTTAGACTCTGCATCAAGAAGAACCGATTTGATAGTAAAGACGGTGCCTGCAAGCTCATCAAGTTGGGATTCATACCCGAGCATGGAGCACACCTCTTTAAGTTCCTCACTGCGGAGTGCAGTGTACAGTTTCTCAACAACTGTGAGCACTATTCCGGCAGCCATTTTTGTGTTAATTGTTTTCACAGAAACTGGGCTAAAATACTATGAGCTATAGACAGAAAATGGGCTAAAGTGCTATTCTATGCTATGGTCTTCAATCATTAAATAAAATATGATAATCTCAGCCGGCAGGTTGTATAATTACAGTAATGCATGATGGCGAATCAAGACATAAACTAATGAAAAAATATGATTAAATCAAGTTAATTAATAGGGATCAACCAAAACCTCCCTACCACTATCTTAGATGTGTAAGTAAAGTGTTGAACATATACAATTGACTGTCAATAATTTTCACCAAATGGGACACGGTTAACCGAGACGACCATGCAGGTTTCATTATCGGCTCATCTGAAAACAGCTTCATTTTATGTTTCACTCCCAAATTTTTGCACTAGGAGATCATACTACTACTAGTTTTATAGTTTTTGAGCATTATAATAATATTTTTGAATTTTGTTTTATAAACTACCAGTATTGCTATAAAGTTTTGAGTAAAGTTATTAAAAATCAAAAAATTATGATAAAACTCAAAAACATTGCATATAAGTTTAGTTACATTTTAGTTTTGACGGAAAAAATAAATTAAAATACAGTAACTTATAAATATTAATAAACTCAGAAAAAATACGCATATGTTCAGAAACAAATAAAATTTGGGGTAAGAGCAACTCCAATGGTTGCATTTAAGGACCTGCTTGCAATTATTGTAAATATTCAAGCGGTAGGTTCACCATTAGAGTGTTGAAATACAACCCTGCTTATAAGCATGTGTAGCTTTGTTAAGCTACATGCTTGAAAAAAATTAGAAATTAAAAAACAATAAGATAAAATTATATTTATAATATTTATTTGTTATGTGGGTCCTTTTAAGCTAGATTTCTTGTAGTTTACCATTAGAGGACATTGTAACTTAAAAATATTGTTGCTTAAAAAATCAATGTGACAAGACAAGCTACAAGCCCTTATTGCTTGCCATTGGAGTTGCTCTAAGGAGCTTAAAAAAATACTCATATGCTCAAAAAGAAGAAACGTATGAAGTCGGATGTTCCTTTTTCTCAAATTTTTGGGTTTATTTGACTTGCGTGAATTTGGATCATTTTATTGTTCAGTCCAAATTTTGAATCATTTCACTAACTATGTCATGTTTGCATAAAACTTAACATTCACAAAATTAATTAATCAATCAAAGACCGGTGCAACGATCACAATCGAATAGACCGTCTTTCTTAAGAATTTGTAAATGAATTATGTGCATATAAAGACCTTGACAGAGATAAAAACATAAGAAAGAAAGCAATTTATAGTAAATAAAATAAAAATATATTATGGTCTACCGGTATTTGCGGGAGAGGATGCTGTACAACAACGTCGTGCTACCATCTTTGCTGAACGTTGATTGCGCCAATGTTTACCGTCCCTCCAAATTATTAACAACTCTGTTTTCAGCTTGAATAATGATCATTTTCAATAAGAATTTGTGAATAATTAAATATCTATTCTCAGTGGCGGACCCAGGGACGCCCATTATTGGTTATCTAATACAGTATAATACTACTCGTATATGAGGCTGAACAAGAGGGAATATTTTGTACGAAATTTATCCAACCTAAGTGGTCCATATTTTATATCTTTGTTAGTGGATATTTTATCCAATGTGACTGATTCATTGTATGACTAATAACTTGATAATGTACGTACATTAAATCCATATTTTATCTCTTAGTTAGTCGGAATAAATTGATTATGGTAATATAATTCATTATATTGGAATAAAATGAAATATTAGTTAAGCGAGTGAAGATGAGCCAAAGGAGTCAACAGCCGAGCTTAGCCGACAACTAATTGGATTGGGAGAGTATAAACCCGACTCGTTACTTTCGCGATCATTGGTAATCTCCATTACTATCTAACAGGGAGAGTATAAACCCGACCCGTTACCTTAAAATAGCACAATCTCAGCAGGATAAATAAGATCGCCCAGTCTGCAACGGAAGTCCAGCTTTTGCTCCTTGGAGCACCACCGCTCAGCAACCTGCTGTACATGAAAACCCGTCGACTTCATCATTTTCATCAGGAAAAACACAGTACATAGTCACATTGTTTGCAGCGTACAATGCTCTGATGCTCTTTACAAAAATGATTTACCAGGCTCTCTGCATCTACCTCAAATGAATAGGTAACAAATAAAAAATGGAGAGATTAACTTATTAGATAGTACTCTCCGTCCCAGAAAATAATTGACTATATCTGAATTTTACCATTATAAAAAAGACGATAGATAAATATTAACTGCGACGTAGGAAGTACTCTGATTTTTATATGTTCTTACAATAAATAGTTATTTGTTCAAAAATGAAACATACAGTAAACATATTTACCAAAATTTCAAAGAGGTAATATTGAAGTATGCAGCTATAGAGGAAAAAGTAAAGTGCATAGTAGTTTCAGCTTGTTGCACCTCGCGGATGCGCAGTTCTTGCATGGATGTGAAGCAGTTGATCCATTCCGGTAGTACTTCCAAGTTTTCACAGTTCGATATCATCAGCCGTTGAAGTGAGGTCAAGTAACAAAACTCCAATGTTGTCGGTTGCCACTGTGTCTATGTATAACATCACTGCAGAAAGCAGTGTACAGTTTCTCAACAACCAGTTAGCACTACGGCACTATGCCATAAAACAACACAGATGGAACAAATATATATGAAATAATAGGCAAAAGTGGCAAAACGTTTCCCTTCAATTTTAGAACCAATAACTCGAGTAATTACGATGTGATGCACAGTCCTAAATTGCTCCTCCTAATTTCACATCGAAATTCAAGTGCTATAGCAGCATGATTCAGGAATTATATTACCAGTATATTACAAAGCAAACAATTGTAAAAAGAACATTTTTCGAACCTAGAAGTGGCAGCAGCAGCCTCTTCCTAAACTGGATCTCTCATTTTCCTAACTAAAGGCATCATCGTCTGACGTTAAATGCCATTCACTACCCTATGGCAATGGCACAATACTGGAGACAGAGAGCAAAGTTACGGTGGGTTGTTGAGGGTGATACTTGCACAAAGTATTTCTTCAACTATGTGAAAGGACAGTCAAGAAGGAATTTCATCTATGGGATCAAAGGTTCAGATGGTACCTGGGAATATGAGCCAGAGAAGGTTCAAGAGGTTTTCAAGGAGGCTTTTTTTAACCTCTTTAATCCGGTGGAGGAGGCGTTGGAGGTTCCTAGGGTTGACCTTATCGAGGAGGTGGTGCGAGACATAAACATGAGGGTCAGCGAAGATGATAAGGATTGTCTGGCAATGCCCTTTACGGCCAAGGAAGTGCGTCAAACGGTGTTTTAAATGGGGGCCCTAAAGGCTCCTGGACCTGATGGTATCCCAGGTATTTTTTTATCATAAATGCTGGTATTTCATAAAGCATGATTGACAAGAGCGGTTTTGTCAGTGCTTAATTCGGGGAGGGTCTTAGCGGAAATGAATCGAACGGCAATTGTTTTAATTCCGAAATGTGCTAACCCAGAGTGTGTGGGAGACTTCTGGCCTATTAGTTTGAGTAATGTCATCATGCGGATTATCTCGAAATGCATCACGAATAGGCTTGCAAAGGTTATGACGTATCTGGTGGGTGACTGTCAAAATGCTTTTGTTAAAGGGAGACATATTGGGGATAACATTCTGTTAGCCCATGAAGCGATTTATAAGATAACTTCATCTAAGTATGGCCGGTACGGGTTTTTTGCTTACAAAGCTGACATGAGCAAGGCCTATGATAGGGTGAAATGGGATTTTCTGGAAACTGTGCTGGTTAAATTCAACTTTCCGGATAAGTTGGTGGGCCTTATTATGAGTATTGTTACGACTGTGTCATATGAGCTTCTTTTCAATGGGGGACCGACGGAACAGTTTCGACCCAAGTGTGGATTGAGGCAGGGGATCCTCTTTCACCTTTCTTGTTTCTCCTTTGTATGGAGGTTCTATCAGCAAACGTGATTAAGTTGGAACAGGAAAGAAGGTTGTGGGGTATTAAGCTTAGCCGAAATTCAAGACCTCTTACACACTTGTTCTTTGCGGACGACTCCATTTTCTTCTTGAAAGATAGGAATAATGCGTGTGAAGTTCTCAAGAAGGTTATTGGTAAATATTGTCGGGCCTCAGGTCAGATGGTGAATAAAGATAAGTCTTGGGTTTTGTTTAGTCCCTCGACAAGTTTGGCCAGTGCGAGTAGATGTCTGAAATCCTTGGCTATATCGAACAACAAAGGTATTGGGAGGTATCTAGGCATCTCAACTGATGTTCAACGAGGGAGAAGAGATTTTTTTGCTGGTCTAATTGATACGGTACTGGAACGTATCTCATCCTGGAACGGGATTTTCCTTTCTGCAGCAGGTCGACTTACGTTGATTTCATTTGTTCTTTCCAATCTTTCCAATTACTGTCTATCGGTATTTAAAATACCGGTAAGTGTGGCAAATAAGATCAATGCTTTGCTGTCACATTTTTCACATTTTTGGTGGACTGGATGTCGTTCAGCGCGAGGTTTGCACTGGTGCAGTCGGAACTTTCTAAGCCCGCCTAAAAGCAAGGAGGGGTTGGGTATACGGAACATTGAGTGCCTCAATCAGGCCTTGCTTGCAAAAAATGCGTGGAAGATTATGGATCAAAAGGAAACCTTCTTTGGTGAGGTTTTCCGAGACATAATTTTTAAGGATAGGAACCATGAAAAGGGGTTGATTCTGGCAAAAGGGCACAGGTCTTGGGGAGTTAAAGGTTTGATTTGGGGGCTAGAGCTGATAAAGGAAAATACGGGGTGAAAACCGGGGTGTCAGTCTTCTTTGAATGTGTGGTCCACCAAATGGGTGGATGGGGATTATCCTGTCCCACGCAACGAGGTGCTTTCCATGGAGTATGCGCACTTGTATGATCTTCGGGTGGGAGAGCTGATACGGGATCAATCAACATGGGATGAGTAGAGGCTTAGGGAGCTCTTTCAAGAGGAATCAGTCGGTAAGATTCTAGCGTTACCCATTTGTTTTACACAGAACGATGATGTGATGTTCTGGACAGAAAGTAATACCGGAAGTTATACGGTTAAGAGCGGGTTGGGAAGGTTTTCGATTCCTTTTTTGAAAGCAGGAAATCGGCCAGAGATTTGAGCAGGATGTATAATTTAAGGGGAGACTTTGTCAAGAAGAAACTATGGAAACTCCCGGGCCCAAAGAAATGGACGATTCTAGTTTGGAAGATTGTTACAGGATCGTTGCCAGTTGGCGAGGAATTCCGGAAGAGAGGACTTAATTACATAACAAACTGTTCTTTATGCAAGAGGGAGTCGACTGAAGGGGAAACTCTCAAACATTTATTTCGTGACTGTCCGGTGTCATCACGGATTTGGAGGAGATTGGAATTGAGGAATGGATTATTAATTGGTTGATTTTCTTTGGGAAGCAAGGGGATCAGGACAGAGGGTGCATTTTATTCCTTCCCATCCTTTGGAATATTTGGACACTAAGGAATAATGCTGTGTTCAGAGGGACCAGTTTTATACCTTGTGTCTTTTTTGCTCAAGTGCAGGAAGACTATGAGATGGCGTGGAGTGCTAAATGCGGAAAAGGAAAGGACAGAGGAGGCAACCAATGGCAAGAGGGAGGTAAGTTGTGATCACTTAGCAGAGAACGGTTTGTTGATTACACAATCAGTCCCGATCTTCTACATTGGTGTTCAACACAATGGGGAAACAGTCCGTATTAAGGTGGACGCTGCCTGGAAGGATAAGGGGGGTGCCGCGGCCGGATGGGTGGTTTATGGATCTGATGGGTCGGTGAGGGCACAGGTCGGGGAAGGTATGGCGGCCGAGTTTGCTTTACAGGCTGAAGCTCGAGGGATAAAGATGGTGTTGTTGTGGGCTATTCGACATCAGATAGTTCATTTAAGTATCCTTTCGGACTGTCAACAAGTTATCATGTGCATACTTGGCATGGAGGAGGGACATCATCAGATTAAGGGGATTCTCGCTGACATTACGGTGTTGGCAGGATCTTTTCATTGTTTATGTTTTAGTTATCTACCTAGGAGCTTAAACAAGTGCGCACATAATGTGGCCCAAGCAGCACTTAATTTGTAGTCGTCTTTCTTTACAGTTGCAAAAAAAAGAGCTTTTACTATTTAATTAATTATAGAACAGTTAAGTGGGGGATATGCCGTACTTTTGGCCAGTCTTCACCATCTGGTTGTCGGCATCTTCTTCTAAGGTTTTCACAGCCATAAATGGAAAGAGTTTCCAGAGCAGGCATGTGTGCGATTGCTTCTGGCAACGATTTCAGTTTGTCGCATCCCTCAATGTATAGTGATATCAAGGATGTGAGGTAGTTGATCCATTCCGGCAATGCTTCCAAGTTTTCACAGCTCATTATCGATAAGGATTGAAGTGCGATTAGGCACAGAAGCTCCTTTGGCAGATTTGTCAACTTTGGGAGACAATTGAGACTCAAGTGAGAGAGCGAGTGAGGGGATTCACATGACGTTGTTAAGGTCGTTGCTGCTTCATTATTGTTTTCCAATTCCAAGTGTTTACAGTTCCCTATGATCAGCCTCTGAAGACTAGTAATGTGCTTTACCACTCCCGATAAACTCATTAGCTTTGGGCAGTCCCATATTTCCAGCCGGTTAATACGAGGAGTGTGCTCTATGCACCTTTCTGCTAAGGTCGACAAACTCTCCCCCTCAAATCTCTGAATACACAGATGACGAATACCCTCTGGATACTTCTCAAACAAGCAACCAAGTGTGCCAATGTTGTCTGTTCTCACACGCTCCATGTATAACAATGGGATACCAGAAGACAAACAAGTTGATGGGCCTCTTGTGGAATCACCTAGAACCGCTCTTTTATTCTCCAAGAAGGTCAGCGTTCCGTGATATTTATACAAATGTAGAGTACATAATTTTGAACATGAAGGTAAACTTGTCAAGCTTGGACAATTATCCAAAAGCAAGTCACGTAGTGAGGGAAATGATGGGACAACCGCCGAAAGGGAACCCACTTCCCCTGTCTCCCAATTTATCTCTTTGCTCCACCATCCCTTCAGCATTGGAAAGTCACACAGGACAAGTTTCTCCAAGGATGGATAGAATAGTAACTCGGCATATGCAGGGCTAACAACTACATCACTCTCCATATACTCCAGATTCGACATACCCCGGAGTTCAAGATATTTGAGTTGACAAAGATGACTCAATGAAGGAAGAATTTCTATGCAATGAAAGTTCGTCAAGTTTATTTCAACAAGGTTCGGAAGTGAAGACGCTAGTGACTCCGCCCAACTAGGTAGTTTGAACCCTTCATAACTCTTGATTTTAATTCTTGTGAGTTTACTTCCAGGTTTAAGACAGGCCAATAAGGATTCATCAATAGCTCCTTGATCACAAAAGTGTATGGCCAAATCCTTAAGGCAGGCCCCCGATAGTAACTCTACGCCCCGATAGTTTGCCACATCACAAGTGGAGTAATTCTTGAATATGATATTGAGTTCACCTCTCAGGTTAACAAGAGGATTGAGGTCTTTCAGCTTACCTATATTACCCTGGTCAGGCACTTCCTTTCCCACCACAAATGAAGTTAAAGTATGCAGACTTGTCAAAGTATCCAAACCTGGTGGCATATGCCTCAAAGAACTGCAACCACGAAGAGACAGGTGCCTCAGATTGACGAGTTTTCTTATGTCTATCGGCAGCTCCCTTACTTTGGTATAATCTAAATTCAGCATTTGCAAGTTATAAAGCTTGGTGATTGAATCAGGGAGGACTGTCAATTTTTCATTACGCGAAAGATTAAGATCCCTCAAGTGTGACAGATTACCCACGGTATCAGGTAAAGTACTGAGAGAACCATAAAACAAATCCAATACCCTCAATCTTTTTAGGTGTGAACAGATTGCAATGACATTTGATTCGGACCACTGCAGATTGTATCCAAGATATAGAAAAGTACGCAATGTCTTCATCTCACCCAATTGAGTAATAATACCAGTCAAGGGGGCATGTCCATCAGTTGTAAATGAGAGATGAATATTTCTCCTGCTAAAGTGGCCTTGAAAAGAACCTACTAAAACGGTCTCTTTACCAGCTACTTCTTGCGCAAGATCATGGATCAAATCATGCATCTTACAATAGAAAATGTCACCACCGATATCCTTTTTAACGTCTTGAAAAAAACATCTTTGCAATAATATAGAAAAGTACTCGTCGCCTACATCTTCTCCACTTTGATAGTCACTTGGTTGATCAAGGCATCCGTGTGCCAACCACAACCGAACTAATAACGCTTTGTATATTATGGAATCCTTGGGAAAAAGTGCGCAATAGCTAAAACAACTCTTCAACGCCGGTGTGAGATGATAATAACTATACTTCAATATTGGCATCACGCCATTGTCGCCTAGTCCCATCTCCATCAAATTAGCATTTTTAAATGACATCCATTTTCTCTCATCCTGATCATATAACATGCTAGCTGTCACCCTTATGGCCAAAGGAACATCAGCACATTTTTTCAGAATCTCCTTGCCAATGTTGAAGAGCTGATCAGTACTATTCATAGGCTCTTTTCCTTGTTCAAATGCCAACTTCTTGAATAAGTTCCAAGAACTCTCTTTGGAGAGGCCTTTTAACTCGTACATCAAATCGTCTCCAACCACTCTTGCAACCTTTTTCGAACGACTAGTAACCACAACTCTACTACCCCTTCTACCTAACTCCAAAAACGACTTCAATTTATCCCATTCATCACGACTTTCGCTCCACACATCATCTAAAATGAGCAAATACCTTTTCCCCTCTATCAAATTCCGGACTTGAGTTTGTAAATCTTCTAAATTAAACACATCTCTTCCAAGCATCTGACGAAATATTTTATCCAAGACAAAATCATCAGAAACACAAACCCAAATCCTCAATTCAAACGCCTTTTCAACCCTACTGTCACTATAAACCAGTTGAGCAAGAGCGGTTTTCCCCAACCCACCCATCCCAACAACAGTGACATAAGAAACCTTGTGACCAACAACATTAGAAGACTCAGAATCCCCAAGCAACAATTCCACAATAGCCTCCCTGTCATCCTCTCTCCCAATAATACTATCTTCACCAACAAAAGACATGGTTTCTGGTTTTCTCTTAACAGGCACATAAACATCACTAAACCCAAATTGTTGACGATCTTTAGCAATTTTATCCAATTTGCTCCTAAGGTTCTTAATCTCACGCGACATGTTGAAAGCAACAAGGACCTGATTGGAACGAGAGAAGAAGCGGCGTACCTTTTTAAAGCTCTTACTACCCTTGATGAGCTTATTCTTCTGGACCATGGTGTTAAACTCGTCGAGCAGGTCATCGACATCGTAAACAGCTTCCTTGAGCCTCTCTATATATTCCCTACCTCCATGACCAAGCTCCTGGTGCTTAGATTCGGCATCAAGCAGAACACACTTGATGGTGGAGACAGTGAGCTTAAGGTCATCAAGTTGGGATTCATACCCAAACATGGAACACACATCTCTCAATTCCTGACTATGGAGTGCAGCATACAGTTTTTCAGCAACTGTGAGTACAATTCCAGTAGCCATTTTCTTTTCTTTTTTAAGTTTTGTGTTGTAGCACAATGTAGTTGTTGATATTGGTATTAACCACAGCAACTGTGAGTTTTTGTAAGCAATGATGTTTGTCCTCAACTCCTCACTGCGTTGCATATTAACCACACATGGTCTCTTCAGTTATTCAAGGACAGTAAAGGGGCCAAAGCAAGGTGTTGTCACATTGCCATCAAGTTGCTTCCAATGTTCATACAAAGACTTTTCCAAAAGCATTCTTCTTGCAACTTGAGTAATTTCAGTTCGTATTACTTCGGGCGGGTATTATTATTTTGGTATGAAGCAATAAAACGAGATTTTGTAAACATTTTATAGCCAAATTAACCATTATCGAAAAACAAGTTACCATAAACTCTAACAGTGGTCGTACCATTGTGGTTACATTTAATCACAAAATGCTCACAGATGCCGAAACAAGAATTTACGGAGTCAATTAAACAAAAAAAATACAACTCACTTATAAATAGTTGTAAATCGATTGAGGGAGCTATCGAGGCACCGGTCAAGATGTTTTAAATCGATTCAAATTTTAGCTAATCTAGATTCTCCGTACCCACTCATATTCTATATTTTCTTCCGTTTTCTTTTTTACATAAGAAATAAAAAAGTACACTTGAAACACACAAAACACACGTTACCCCACATGTAATTGAATCTGGCCACACATATCAACCAAAAAGGCAACAAAGAAAATAGCTAAGAAAATCAAAATAACCCAATAAGAAATAAGCAAGAAAATATGGAATAGGAGTAATACGTTTTTTTTGCTAGTCAACATGCATATTAATTTTGTTCATTCGTCTACTGACTCATTTTAAGTTTAAATGGATATACACGTCTTAAACCAGCATTTGTGAAACAAAAGAGCAGATGGAAATAACATAATATCGACTCATTCACTCCGTCTTAGTCAATTAATTCTCTATTTTTTGGGCAAAATTATTGTAATCAGATGAAGCAAAAATACCTAACTCAAGCAAATTGTAGACATTAAAACAACGAAAATTGCAGTAAACAGGAAAAGGAAACATTTTATGTAAAGAAATTTGGGTGAAAATATAACATTACCGATTTAAAATCATAGAAATTAAGCTATGCACGACATTCTTGATCACTTGATCAGATTTTAGGGTGTTTGTTTAGTGACGGGTTTTGCTGGCAATTTGGCAATGCTTGGTGGAACAATAACGGCAATAGTGGCTTTGGGCTTCGGCTTAACGGTAAATCTTGCTTAAAAACGAGTGTTATTCGTTTTAAGATTAACTCAGTCAAGTATTATCATGTGATGTAATATTGACAAACTTGTGATATTTTAGGTGGCATAAAAAGGGACACGGACGTGACACGAACACAAAAATGTAACTATTTAATACATGGGACATGTTTATTTAAATTTAATATAACTTTGATTACGTTCATTCTCATTTTCCACCCAAACTCATCTTCTAATCAATCTCTCATCTTCTAATCAATCTCTTTCGGTTTTTTGCCATCTCATTCTATGTTTATAGGGTAGCTACACGTTTAACGTGTGCCCGATGATTGTCGGTCGGACAGGGTTCGACTCATTAGGAGGAGTGTTTGCGCTACCTAGGTGACCGTTCAAATATCACTCACGTAAATAGGTAAATAAGATAAAACTAAAGCGTTTAGAGAGTCACAAATCATTTATCTTAATCTAAAGATGTAAATTTTATTTAACCCGATAGATGCTTGTCACGAGTATCATTATCACAAATTCTACCATTTTGTTTTTCAAAATGCAAATGTTCAAGTAAGAATGATGTACAAGTGATTAGCTTAAATAAGACACATGACTCATTGTCCACATATTACATCACTATCATTAAATTAAAATTTATAAAGGCCATTGTTTTGCTTTGTTGACCACGGCATTATTGATTCTTATCCGCTTTTGCAACTTTTGTATATCTTTAAAATAAAGAGTCTTGCTAGTGACGGATAATAGCAACGGATAATATCCGTAATAAGCTGAAGACGAATACAGTCCTCTCACAATAAATCAAGTGAAAAGACAAGTCGGAGGAAATAGAACATCTCATAAATACGGTCACTTACATGATATAAGAGGGCACTATCCGCTTTCAGCATGTCTCGTTCCGTCTTCTATGAGAATTTGTGACTTTTAAAGGGACCCAAAGAAAAATGAGTCATACAATTATCATCTACTACTTAAATTATCAGCATTTTCCTGGCCTACAAAGTATTGTAATACTATCTCTATCTTCTTCTACCAATTGTAGATAGCTTTCTTCTATACTTCCAAGAATCCCTTTAAATTTGGTCAAGTTAGGTGTCTACAAAAGTGCCCTTCAAACTAAAGAACAATCCCACTTCAACAAATTCACCAAAACTTCCCACCAAAGTATTCTGCAGATTAGCAGAATCTTTCGCCGGAAAACGACATGGAAGGAACAATTGAAGATTTGCCAGATGATTGCTGGGTTCCAATAGTAACTCAACTAAATCATCATCATCTGGAATCTTTGTCGTCAGTCTCGAGGGCGTTTTTAGCTCTCACCAACCGTCTTCGAGTGAGCTTAAAAGTTATTAATTCTTCGAAGGAGGTCGTCTTGAAGCACTGTCAGAGATTCCCGAACCTTAAGAAAATTGATCTCAGCAGTTCACAAGGGTCACTGCAAGAAGCTCTGGAGGGAATCGCGCAGTCACAGCTTAATCTAAACGAGATAAACATATCTCGTAAGGATTATCCTCCCATATGCTTGCTTAACGAGATTGGCTCGAAAATGAAGAACTTGAGAGTTTTCCGATGTTCATATTCACAGTTAACAGACAAAGATCTTATAAGCATGGCAGATTACTTCACATCATTAGAAGAGTTAGATATAAGTCAACAATACTTCCAAGCAATCACAGACGAAGGGATTGTCGCGCTGTCTAAGAAACTCAAGCGCTTACAGAAGATCGACCTTACTGGTAACAGTAAAATTTCCGATCATTCTTTGATCGCCCTCTCGACAAACTGTAAATTTCTGACAAAGGTTGTTCTACGACACTGTCCTGGGGTGAGTGAAGTCGGTGTCTCCTCTCTAATGAGAAAGAGTGAAAGGTATAGTTCTCTTATCCTAGAATCGACTCATAAGTATCCTCTCATGTTTAAGAACTCTTTTAATTACTCGAAGCAGCTCAGTACGGTTGAGTTTAGCAATATGAAAATCTCAAACAACATCCTACAGGAGATTGTCGATGCCAAACTCCCATTAAAAAACTTCCGTCTAACATTTTGCACAGATTTCACCATTGACGGATTATCTTCACTCTTGAAGGGTTATCAGTCTCTCGAGTCCCTCGCCCTTGATGGGACAAACTTCCTGACAGATAAATGTTTGGAATATCTCTCACAATATCTCGGAAAGCTAATCTCTATAAACCTCAATTCCTGTTTTAAGCTAACAATCTCAAGCTTTGTCGTAATTACCTTGGCTTGTCCGCACATACAAAACATAGATATCGTTTTATCCTCGTCCTCAGACAAGCAAAAAAATCTAGATTGTGCTCGTAGTTTACTAACTGCAACGAGCCGTTCAGTAAAATCAGCCTCTATAACATGTACAACCACCACACTCGAGAGAGTTCTTCCGTTATGTCCAAACTTACTAGCCCTTAAAGTGACTACCTTAGTTCAATCCCATGAACTAGACATAGCATATATCGTATATTATTGCAGCCGCCTCAAGCATTTGGCAATCAATCACAGTGAGAAGGTAACATTTAGTGACAAAGGAGACCAAGAGTTTACCTGTGAATTGGAGAGCTTAAGTGCAAGGAAGTCGAGAATTGATGATCGACTGCTTGAAGTTGTTGGGACGAGGTGCCCAAATCTCCTTAACCTGGACTTGCAGGATTGCATGAGTGTAACAGAGAGAAGAGTGAGAAACCTGGTGGAAGAATGCAAACGAATACGATACATCAACTTGAATGGGAGCATCAAAGTGGACAAACCGTTGGTTGCTTGGCTGGTAGCTTCGCGCCTATCATTGAGACAGATAGTCGTTCCATATACGTATGATAAAGATCAGGTCAGCGGTTTCTTGGTACAAGGATGTGTTGTCCATCGAGGGATATGGGAAGATTGGTGCTTCTATTCTTTTAATATGTAAAACACTAAATGCATCCCAATCTTTCAGGTATATATATATATATAGAAGGTGTTGTGAGATGTAAGTCAGTTTACCGATGAAAAAAAAAAAGAGAATTTCATTTAGTCAGCTACGTATATGCATATCCAATGAAGCATACAACTAACTACCCTAACTTTAAAATATGATAGAACTGCGCCCCGAAGGGGTGGCTTATATGGTCCATGTGGTGGCGCGGGAATGCATGGGACCGGGGGATTCAACCTCCTCACCATAAAGAAAAATGATAGAATACAAATTGACTCACGAACTTGCACTCGCTTCTCAAGCGATGAAATACTCCCTCTATTTCAATTAATAAGCTCCGCCTGAATCAACACAAAGGTCAAAAGTCAAGACTCAAGACTACGTAGTCTTTGCGAACTTAGCTGGCTGAATCTCAACAACGGAAGGACATTGTAAACTGAACAAATGTAAACGGAAGAACAGAGAAACACGCAAAAAGGCCAAAGCAAAGCACGAAACAACTAACTGAACAAATGTAAACTGAAATTAGTATGAAAGAGCTTGAAGTTAATCCCTTCTCTTTTTTCATTTCCGCATTCAAAGAACCTTTACAGTACCAGACTTAAACAGTAAGTTACCCAGCATTTAAGCCAAATTAAAGCTACAACTACTACGACATGCAAATTGTAGCGATATGAAAACATGATTAAACGAAATTAACTGAAATAAAAAAACATCTTTGGAGAGAAGAAAAAGGAAAAAAAAAAAAAAAAAAAAAGCACAAGAAACCGGGCCAAAGAGATTTATACAAAGAGGATGGCATTCTAGTTGATATTCTTTCCACAAACTTACAGCTCAAAACACGATGTTCTTGAAGGAGTTAAACTTCACCCACCAGACAGCCATGTTGCAAGAACAAGTTCTTCTCAACTTCAGTGATAACAACTCCATGGGGAGGAACTATTTTCCGTAGGGAAGGTCTCGTAAATACCATCCAAGCTACAATGTCATGGCCCACGATACGACACCAACCTAAATTGATTTCCCTCAATCTTTGACAATGTAAGATAATTTCTTTGACACCTTTAGCAGTTACGCCTGAACAACCCATTACATCCAAATTCAAGAGTCCAGGACACTTTCTAGCTACTGTTATCAGTCCATCATCATTAAGACCTGACCCTGAAGCTTGAATAACTTCCAAATTCTGAAGTTTTAGGTCAATTCCCAAGCTTTTTATTAAACCAGATCCACTTATCTGTAAATGCTTCAAACTCGTGCACCTCCTCACAACTTCACCAATACCTTTACGATTAATACCCGGACAATCGCTCACATCTATCAGCTCTAGGTTAGGGCAGGAGAGTGATACTTTCTCGAGACATTCATTGCTCAAGGTTTTGTTGGCGTTTAAGCATAGAACTCGAATATGTGGATTCTTAACATCATTCACAGCAAACTGTTCCAACCCCACATTCGTTTTCTCCATCTCCAAACTATTCAACATAGAACAGTTCTTCAGTATAGTAAAGAGACCAGAACTGGTCACTTTAGAGCAAAAATTAAGCTTAACAGTGTTCGCTTTACGAAGAAATTTTGATATATCAATAACAGTTGGATCAGTAACCCAATACACCCCTTCTAAAGCAAAGTATTCAAGGGCCTGATACATTCGTAAAAGCGATAAAACACCAGAAAATGTAAATTCCTTGCAATGGAACAATGTAAACTTTCTCAAAGGAATGGAAGCCTTAGCAATGGCATAGAGCAACCCATCAGAAACATTCATATATGAAAAATCGAGCTCAGACAAATTTTGAGCAAACCCAATAGCCTCACTAATCTCAGGAACAGCCAAATCCATACCTAGCAACCCCACAGACCTCAAATTCCCACAATTACGCAACGCGAAAATCACCCCATTTTGAGTGATAAAGGTACAATTTTTCATCATAATCTCCTCCAAATTTTGACATTTTTCAACAAGACTAATAACAGACTTATCAGAAACAAAGTAATTACCAGACAAATTAACCTTTCTTAAACTACTAAGATTAGAAGCAATCAAATCCACCCCATTATCAGTAATCCCTAAACCACCAGAAGTATTCATTACATCATCAGCGTTATAATCATCCCTAGGATCACTAACATCTAATTCCTCTAAATTAATCATAAATTCAGCAATAACACCTAAATCATAATCATTAATAACACAACATTTCCACAACTTTAAAGACTTAATTGACCTCAAAGATGAAATGGGCAGTTCTTTAATTGCTTCAGAAGGGAATTGGGTACTGTTAGAGAGATCCAGGGACAAAATTGGAAATTGGGAATTTGAAATTAAGTGAAGAATTGAAGTGGGTTCACCATTAAAATCACAAAAAGATATGTTTTTGAGATTTGGGAATCTATGAAAAAGTTTAGGAAGGAAATGGGCAGTTGCATTTGAGATATTTAGGGTTTGTTTAAGTCGATTTGTGATTGAAAGAAATGTTTTAGAGACAAGTGATAAGGGTTCTAAGTAACGATCATGATCTAGTAATGAAATTATTTGATCCCAGATTTCTTCTGGTGCATCAACCACTAATCTTTCATGCATGTTTTTATGATCTAGGCTAAAAATTGATGAAATTGATGAATATTAGAGCTAAAAGATGAGATTTCTTTACCTGAAATTAGAAGGGTTTTTAGGAGGTGAGGAAATTTGGGGATTTTGAGAAATTTCAGGAATCTATGGAGTGTGAATGTGAGCTTTGGTTCCTAATTAGTTGACACATGCATGTTTTTCTTCATGATTTCTCCACCTTTTTCATCAATTAGGATTCACAAGTGTAGCCACACAAATGAGACAACTTGGAGCGGAGTGTGCCCAACTTGAGTCCATCTCAAAAAATTCAACACACATTTGGTCTCCTTGATAAATTCTCATTCAAAACGGACTTTATTATGTTATTATCTCTCCTATATTATATAAGTGATACTATTATGAAGTGAACAATTTTTCCTCATTTGTCATGCAACTTACTTTATGTAAAATAAGTGTATTCGTTTTCATTTTGGGACGGATATTATACATCACAAGCAAAACTCTTTAATTACTTTTTCACGTTCAAATTTTACTCTATCACGTACATTTTCCATTAATTTTTTATATTATTGCCTTTTTCTTAAAATTAAACAAATTCATAAATTCTCCTATACGACGGTCGGACGTGCGACCAATTAAAAAGTGTTTTTTTTTACGGGTAAGTGGTAATTGAGCCCCATAACTCTTTACAATTGTGAAATTAACCCCCATAACTCTCTATTGGGGTAATTTCACCCCATAGCTTATACAAAATGTGTAATTTAACCCCAATTCAATATCTTCCCAAAATCTCACCATATACTAAAATTATACGGTGTACAATTATACTAAAATTATACGAAATACATATATAATTTAATATAATAAAGCAATAGCCGATAACCGCTGTTTTAGAGTAAAATGCTTACGTGTCGCGCTCATATCAATCGACCGTATAAAATACAAATTATATACACGGTAAATACGTAAAACAAAAACTACCCATTGATCCACTATCCGCTACTTTTTCCTAAAATAACTGCTACGTAATTAATTAAGGTCATCACAAAATTACTCCACATAATTCCTTGAACTTTTCTTAAACTGTAAAAGTAGTACTCTGTACTTTTTATCAACTTATACCTTTAATCCCCACATAAATATGACGCCTCAATTTGTATCTTGACTTTCCAAAATTCCGAAATTGAAGATGTACTTCGTATAGTTTTAGTATAATTGTACACCGTATAATTTTAGTACATGGTGAGATTTTGGTGAAATTTTGGGGAGATATTGAATTGGGGTTAAATTACACATTTTGTATAAGTTATGGGGTGAAATTTCACAATTGTAAAGAGTTATGGGGCTTAATTACCACTTAGTTTTTTTATAAACAATCATCACTTTTTATTAAATAGTGACCATTTTTATGGTTTATAAATGACTTTTTTTTTTCCAAAGTGATCACTATTTACCAAAAAAATATTAAACATTTTATAAAAGAAAACACGGGTTACAACTATCGCAAAGGATAACTACTAAAGCAAATTAAATCTTCTCTACACCTTTTTTTTCTCTAGCATTAAATACACCTTTTTTTTTCTCCAACATTGAATCCAATTGTTTGAGAACTTTGAATAATAGATTAGATTTTTAATTAGTCAAGTAATTTTGTTGTTAATGATTATTAATATGTTTTATTAAAATTATTAATTTGTTAATGAGTGAAGTTAATTAAAAGGAAAGGTAGTGAGGGAGAAAGGAGACAAGTATGTTTAGGATTTAACAATTACGTTTAAGAATTGAAAGCCCAAAACCCAAATACAAATGCACTATTTGGTAGAATTAAAACATGAAAGTTAATTCATAAGATAGATAAAAATTATGAGCTAATGAGGTAACTAATTTTATAAAAATGTGTTCGCGTGAAAAAATAGGTGATTTTGAAAAATTAACATAAACAAATATGATAATTATTTAATCCCCTATCTATAAAAGGAAGGTCTTTTCTAAGCTTGTGATTGGCTGGAATTTTTACTTTTTAATTTATTTATTTTTACACATTAACCAACCCTCTCTCTCCACTTACTCTCTTTCCAATTAATTACCCTCTCTCCTCATCATTTCTTATTATTTTTCATATACATATTCATATGTTAAAAAGCTTATGATAAAAAAAATTAATCACATTCAACCTTACAATAAAAGAAAATTTTAAAAAAATCGAAAATCTATATAGGTGACAACAAATTTTAATAAAAAAAAATTTACAATTCCGGAAAATTAACCTCTTGGATACCTTGACAATTAAAATTAAATTAGAATTTTTGTATGAACGGTCTCATACTCTCATACAATAAGACGATCAACATATATAAAAAGAAAAATCGTTTATTAGCACTGAAGAAACAACTTTTTATATGAGACCGTATTACTCTATAATTTGTAACAATTAAAATGTATAAAAGCAAATTTATATACTATATAAACATATACACTAAATTTAACACGAGGCCCAAATTTTAAGATTTTGATGAAAAATAAATCCTAAAAATATCAATATTTCCAAAAATATGAAAAAAAAGGTCACTATTTAATCAAAAGTGGTCACTACGTATCAAAATGTGATCACTTTCCTACTGGTCGCATGTGCGACCGTCGTAAAGTAGAATTTTGCGAAATGGTAAATTAAGGCTACATAAAATAATACGAGTAATAATTATTATTTGGTGATATTGTCGACTCATGCATCTATATCGATTTTTTTTTTTGGGTTGTCTATTAGCCCAAAATATATATTTTTACAAGCTCGGAAATAGTTGGGGTCAACAAAAATATACAATGCCGTTTTATTATAAACGGTTTTAGATTAAATCCCTTATCAATAAAAAGAACAACTTTTCCTGCTTTTTCATTGGTTGCTTAATTTTAGGAAATTAAAAACCTTCTTTCTCGCCATGTCCCACCACTCACACAAGGAGCTTTAATTTTTCTTCCTTTTACTTTTCTCCATTTAACATTCTAAAGTTACAAATAATTTTTATCTCCATAATAAAAAAAACAACTTTACTCCAAATTCGAAAATAAAAAAATCACTAAAATTCTACCTAGAAACATAAAAGTCAACAATATTAAAAAAAGTTGGACAATTAGAAGTAATTAACAAATATTTAGAGGTATGAAAAACGAAAAAAAACGAAAAAAATTATACAAAGGGTTAAAAATTAACAAACATACGTATATCTAAAAAAATGAAAAAAATACACGAGGAGATAAAAATTAACAAAAAAACGTAAATTAAATAATGAAAGAAACGTAGATCAAAGATTTTTGAATAAGATCAAATAAACCCAACCCATAAAATTAAAAAAATGAAAAAAATACACGAGGAGATAAAAATTAACAAAAAAACGTAGATTAAAAAATGAAAGAAACGTAGATCAATTTTTTTTGAATAAGATCAAATAAACCCAACCCATTAAATTAACAAAAAAAATATATATTTACGATTTTTAAGAAAATATAACAACCTTCGAGACTTAGTCAATTAAAACTACGTTAACATCGAGTAAAAAGATAGTCTTAATAACAATACATTATTTTTTTCTTTATAAAATCATCCACAAATTTTAAGAGACTACTATTAAAAATATTTCTATCATTTTACTTTCATTTAGAGAGTAAGTTATTTAAAGGGTAAGATATAGAAATACAATTATCTATTTTATATGGTTCAAATTTATTTCATAATGTCATGATTATTTATTTCAATTTATATAATCATTAAAAAAAATTAATTATATCGGTAAATCAATTATTTGGAATCAAAATCATCCCCGAATTCATAATTAATATATTTCTCATTTAAGTTCATATTAAATTATATTTGTACTACTTTTTTAATATATTTACGAAATTTTTAGAAATAGACCCGTACATTTTTTGTACGGGCATAAAACTAGTATTATAGATTACAATGTAAAATAGAAACATAATTTCTCAAATGTACATGAAATAACATTTCATTTTAGATAGCTTATTTGGTCCAATAAACTACTTACCAAACATATGCAAAAAAATCAGATTTAGCTGAAATTTTGGTTAAATAAACTATTTAATCAAATAAGTTGCTCAAAGTGTCTTACCAACCTGAGCCAAAGTGTCAAACATAGGTACTGCTGCTCCAATGTTGTTTCATTCTACATGAATAATCATCATTTCATTATGAATCAAAATCTCAATTGTGAGTTGTTGGTGTTATTATATAAACTTTTTTGAGGATACAAAATTCCTACTGGCAAATCATCTGTGGTCATTTACTTAATCAACTCTATAGAGTATACAAAATTATACACTTTCTTCAACCAGTAATTTAGTGAAAAATCCAGAAAGATCATAGAACCTCAACTCATTCAACTAACAATTCCCGTTCTCTAGGCGGTCTTGTACTATGTAGTTGAGTAGAGGCTTGATCAGCAGTATAATGATGAACCAATCAAAAACTCGTTCTGCAACTGTTCTAAGACATGAAATAAGCAATCTTCATCACTAACGCTTAGCTCGTGGTTTGGGTTTAATCTCAGCCTCCTGTATACACAGCAGAGACAGCAATAAAAATAGGGAAGAGTCGAAGAGATCAGATATTAATGATCAACAGGTAGCCTTAAATCTAAAAACTTATTATGCAAAGAGAAATGGAAAAAAAGCACGAGAATAAATTTGATGCAGACAGATCATGGGAATGTACCTGAGTTGAGTGCAGCAAGATGTAGTTCTTAGCAGTTGATGGATTTTGATATTCTGCACCTTTACTCCAGTCATAACACACCTGTGATTTGCATTGAAATGAGAATTTCAACTTTAGCGACTTGCCGTGACGGAAAAGTAGCATTGTGTACAAAATTGATAGCGTCATTAAACCACACCTTAGTGGTGAAGAACTGAAGATTGTTAAAGACTTGACCACGATTTCAACAAAAATAAAAAGCATCCAGACCATGGGTAATGTTGGTGGTGGTGGTGGTGGTGCATGTCATCAAGATATAACAGCCTCATACGATAAAAAGTGTCTATGCAGAAGGGGAAAGACTAAAGAAACTCTTTAAAGTGCACGGTATCTTTTCGAAACATGTATACCAGAATCCAGTAAGCCCCATATATAGTCCTCCAAACATTTCCATGTTAGCCATCATATCTAAAGATCTACATCAAGGAAGTTGGTTGGTACTTCAGTAGAAGCATAAAGCTATGCTGATAGCTAACATAAGAGAGGAGCGAATTTGAAAGGAGAGACGTACGTTGATGGATGCTACCAGAGTGTATAGATTGAAGAACAGAGGAAATAAGGTGAAAATGAAAGATATGTCAAGCGTTATGGTCTACCTTAGCTAAAGGGCAACACTTGAGATTTAACAAGGAGCCAAAGAAAATCTAGTGTGCAACTTATGAGAAAAAGATGAAGTACAAGACACACTAAAGCTGAAGAATTTGTACAAGTTCATAACACAAGGACTTTCATGTACTAAAGGACCAGGGAAATCCCTTGGTATCAGGTCAATTTCTACCTCCATTAAGGGGTCCTTCAGGACGAGAGTTTGCATCACTTAAAGCCTGAACGGAAGAAAAATGCATTTGATGAAGATGAAGAAAGTACAAAAAACAAACCGAATAAGCATAGACTGAGCCATCGCTGTTAAAGGCACCGCATGGTATAGCTTGGTTGCATCTTGTCATAGCCTGAATGAAAAAATTTAGTAAGGCCCCAATCCAGATTGGTAGATTATCGTTATATCACATAAGAATAGTGTCCATACCAATCCGAAACCAGTTTGTGAGCGTAAATTAAAGTAGAAACAAAAGGTATTAGAAACTCAAGCAAATTACCAAAAAACTCCATGAAAACTGAAATGCATGGAAGTGGCGTACTCAGAAACAACAGTGTGGGGTCAATTTTAGTGTAAATGCTATATTTTCTTTTAGTATGGGGTCTAAAAGACGTAATTTTTTCAAGTCAAACAAACTCAATAAAAAAAAACCGTCAATTGCCCGGAAATTGAGACCCCACATCTCTACAGGTGGAAGGTGGGAATGCCATTGATTCAGACCACTCTTGGGAAGTCACAAGGTACTGACTAATAAATACTCCGTATATGGCACAAACATAGCTTAGGAATCAATAATATGAGAAAAAAACTCTAATATCTCTGATGGGTTCAAAAGCTAAGCAAAAACTCGAGAATACAACTTATTCTAGCGCTTCTGGGCACAGTTTTAAATCTCAGTTCTAATGACAGTTTTAAAATCTTGCTTCTGGTCCTGTGTGTTTGATTCCACCCT
Source organism: Silene conica (assembly GCA_029255685.2). Classification (NCBI taxonomy): domain Eukaryota; kingdom Viridiplantae; phylum Streptophyta; class Magnoliopsida; order Caryophyllales; family Caryophyllaceae; genus Silene; species Silene conica. Next base: position 75,853,935 of record CM055311.2, read on the forward strand.
GGCTTTTGTTTCCTCCCCGAAATCTGTAATTATTAATTGGTAATAATTATTCCATGTAGAGATGAAGATATATAGATATATTTTCTATATCATCTAAATGTTATAATGTTGGTGATAAATCTTTAGATATTATGGCTTACATGGAATCAACTAAGAATCTATACATATACAAGAAAGAATAAATATACAGAGCCTTGCAAAAAAAAATATTACATAGGTAAAATCATATATATACGTCCTGTGTGGCTATTTGTGGTATGCAACTTCTACGGATGTAGGCATTGGAAAAGGGGGGTATTTAATTAATCCAACGCCCTTTGATGCACATGCCATGAGAATGAAATTTATAAAATCACCAGTAGAATATGCACGGAGTATTCAATATTTTGGGACTTTATATATTCAAATTAGCACAAAGCCCACAGAATGGTTGTGACGTTCTTGACTCCTGAGTCCAACCAAAATTTATATATACAAAATATTAAAGCACCTTGTGAATTTGGTTTTTTAGAAAAGCAGATTCACATCAATTATTGAAATCTACTATGACTTCTGGTCACTGCACATGAATGTGTCAAAAAAAGTGTTTAAAAGAAACATGTAGCAAAACTCACTTTGAGCCGTTGTTTGCTATCTTTGTCCCAAAAGTTGAAAGTGCCATCAGATCCTGCGGTTGCAAATGTATGGTGTACCTGAAACAGGGCAAAGTCAGACATTGTTTGAAGATTACAACAACAACAACAACAACAACAACAACATCAGAGCCTTAGTCCCAAAATGTTTTGGGGTCGGCTGACATGAATCATCCCTTGGAACCGTCATGAGTTCTGGTCACTGCACATGAATGTTTTGAAGATTGAACATCAATAATATTGAGGACGAAATACATGACATCCTTTATAAAAAGAATGCATGACATTCATAATAGGAATGATATCCTAAATATAAAGGTGCCAGTTGTGCAGCTGGCAACTGCTACACTCTCTGACTGATTATAACATAACATCATGAAAAAGGAAAATAATAGATGGATGCGGCTGAAAAAGTATAATTTCAATAACATAAATAACTACTTCAAACTATAAAAAAACATGAGCAAACAATGTGTCTGTGAAGCTTTGCAATTTCAACAGAAGAGGCTGCATTCTGTGGGACTTGTGCAGATTTGAACATAATTGGTGGCCACAAACCGAAAAGAAGCTAGAAATATTACCCACCCCTAACACAAACAAGAAGTTTAACAATTACTTAATATATTTAGATTCATACTAGATTACGATTGAACGTAATAGTAATTGTATAATTGGACTTCAAGAGCATACAATAAGCCCAACTAACAAGTGGTTATTTCCCCTTCTACCTAATCATCGTATGAACAATTACGCAAGTTCAAAATTCTTGATTCTAAGAATCAACTAGCCAACATCCATGTGAGCTGTAAAGTGTTACTATACAAAAGAAAATGTAAAAGGCAAGCGCAGATGAGATTAAAACTAGTAGACAACTAGACATACATTTTAGAGCCAGAATCGACTTTTTTTCATGAACTTGTATCTCGAAAATAAGACAGTGTAACTTAGGACTAGGGTGTCATACTCAGACATGCAGTTTAAAATGGCCTTATTTTCCCCAAGTGTGGAGGAAACTTTGCAAATAGATAGTGGCACTATTACCTTAAATGGGTACCACCAACATAGTGGTACATTTACACACAAAGTATCATTATTAAAGGAGTCTTATAAATAAAATTAAATACTCACAGGATGGAAGTTTATAGAGTTGACTGAAAATATATCATTGCCATCCCTATGGCACTTGAAAGTGAAATTTTTGCTTTGCTGCGCATCATCAAGGTGGTGTACACCAACTCGTCCTTCAATTGATCCAATCTACACCCAAAAGAAACGGTGGGCAGTTCAGGCATGTCGGCCATAACTTGGACCCCACAGGCCCACATACATGAAAGCTTCAAAGCATTTTAAAACTAATACAAAAAAAATAAGTTGAATTGAAACTCCATATCCGAAAACTAAATGAATACACACCAAGAAGCCTTGCTTATCAGGAAATGCAGCTACACATCTCGTTTGATACTTCAAGGGTGATTGGATCCTTTTGAACTCTGTCTGCAGGAAGAGAGGGATCAAACAAGAGAGGTTAAGGTATTTAAAGGTCAATATGAAGAAGAAGCCTGCTTTCAAGTAGCTATCAGAAAATTTCACGGCACTTTGTCATCTTTTTAATGTAAAAATGTGGGAAGAAAAGAATTTGGATCACTCCAGAGTTCAAATTATAGAAGGGAACGCAATATCATGCCATATAGCAAATACCTGTGGATTTTGCAAATTAAAAATAACAACGTTTCTGTCCGTTGTTCCCACAACCATTAAAGGATGCAGCACAGACATAGAATAGCAACGATCAGGTAGTTGCTGAGTGTGCACTGGATTGGGCTGTCTGGTATCCCAGTACCTAAGAGACAACAATTACAAAGTTACAATGCTTGTTGAGTTGAAAAGCAGGACATGTTGACAACATGAAGAGGAAATAAAAATAAATTCAAAAGAGAAAATTTAGACTTAAATATAAACCAAAGGAAATCAGTTCCTTAAGAATACAAAAATAGTTGATGCCAACTCGATATACAGTTCTAGATAACTGATATAAGAGATTAAAGGTCTTCCTTGCCCACACTCTGTCTCATCTTTTCTAGGATAGTTAATATGCAGATAAGTCAGGTGAATTGTGAAATAAGGTTTTGTGCATAAAAAAATTTATCATAAACGACTGAATGTCCTAGCACATTGGCAGAGGTACTAATAATAGCTGAATTGTTGTAATACTGAGACGGAACATTGTCTTAGCGTATAACTCAATCTTGAATCCACGTTCTCGTACAGTAATTTAATTTAAAGATCCATAATTAATGCCATCGGTATTTCTATAATACATGCGTAGAAGCCCATATAGAGAGTACACACAATTAAACATTGGGAGTGCTCAAGCTTAATAAAGAGATACTACGGCATGCCCATGGAAAATTCGAAACGTTTCCACTTTTCACCACGTAGAGGGAAACAAGTAAGAATACTATCTGCTGACAAAGCAATTGGTAATTGGTATACGTCAGTATCCAAGGTCCATCTTGATAGTATACTCTCAATAAAACCAGCAGAGAGAATCGTCTAGAATTTTAGATTTGAAGTAATCTATCACGAGTTCTAAAATCATGAAATGTTTCCACTTTTAAGATGGTAGGACTTCATGCATCTAAATGGAAAACTTGGATGGTCCTGGGAAGTAAAATTTTCTCTACCTACGACTTGCGTGTATAGAGTATAAAGCACCTATGGTACAAAGAAATGTGGCAAGAAAATATAGCTTACTTTAGAGTTTTGTCCCAGCTTCCTGTAGCTAAGAGGTTCATTTCAGGGATCCAAGCAACTTCTTTTACAGGCGCATCATGCATAGCCACAGTCACGGGTTGTGAAGCAGACAAAGGCCACATCTTAACTAGTTTGTCACAACCCCCAGAAAACACAGTGCTCCCATCATCTTTCCAAGCAGAGCACAATACCTGTAAAGAATGATGACAAACGTATAGAGTCAGATATTATAGGGATAGCTGCTTTATTATATAGGTATAGAATAGGTCGTCAAAGTGAACAGTATCTTACAGGCTGCTCATGTGAGATTGATGCTTTTGGAACACTGCCAATGGTCATTCCATTCTTTGTTATCTCCCAACATCTTACCTGAAGTATATCTTCAACATGTAAGTGAATATTCATGGAAATAACAAAAATAACGCATGATTATCCCATGTAGCATATGCAAGAATCACTGCAAAGAAAACTGAGTTCTGATTAGAGCAAACCTGGTTATCCCAGGATGTAGCAATGAGATAATTGGCCTTAGGGCTGAAACAAAGACTTGAAACAGAATCTCCCGGGGGACTAACCAGCTGCGACGGAATCCATATAAATATTTACACACATGAAGTTAAAATTGGCCAGAAGGCCTGATGAACATAAACTACCGGAAAAATAGACAACATATGTGCAAAGAAAGTTTACAGGACAGAAGCACAACCCAGCAGTTAGCAGAAGTAAAAGAGAAGAAGGTGTAGCACAAACACATGCACAAGAAATAAGGGCTCCCCATAAATTTTAGTGTGGCAAACCTCTGTCACGACCAATAGTTATGAACATCAGCAGGGATAAGACGGAAAATTGACGGAAAATACTTATCCACGCTTATCATAAATGTGCAATTGAGTATGAAATCATCACTGCTTTCAGCAAAGATCGAGTGAATATAGCTTATCACGTCGTCACGGTGGGAAATAGGCATAAATAGTATGACGGGGAAATGAAGTTGAAGAGTGACAAAAGCTCACTTCAATTCTCCCCGCATAAAAGTATAATGCCATTTCAACCCTCGAGCGAATGAAACATTGATAAATAAGCTTCCTTTTGCAATGAACTATATGCCAAGATCTTTAACTGATTTTATAACACTCTAACCATCCTTTATTTCTAATTTTCTCTGTTGTTGAGCAAATTACTGAGGTGCCTTCTAGATAAAAGGACTAAAAAACATCCCTTTCACACAAGGTACAACTGTCTACCCATATGACCTACCCACCCTGGCACCCTATATCAACCGCAATGCTTCAAGGGCTCCCGCAAATTCCAGAATAGGGGGTTGTATACATGCAACATTACTCTTATGTCCTGGGAAAAAAGATTATACCATTGGTTGCATATAGAACTTATGAAAGGAGTTGAACTCCTTTACAAAGTTACTCAACCTCGCCTACAAAGCTAACTCGGTAAATGAGCTCTCAACTCCTTCCTGGTGCATAAATAACCGGTGATAGGATGCATTGTCTGCATTGCAGGGAGATGGCATTACGGAAATAATATACTATGTTGATGGGTGCACTCCAAACCCAAAGTAACGAACAAATCAATCCCTTTTGTCTCTATTTTCGCTTTTTTTACGGTTATTACACTATGTAAACCAACATAGTCAGTAGATTTTATGCGTACATACCTAATCAACATACTCCCTCTAATCCACACCAAAGGTAACATAGGGTTCGGCACAAGTTTCAAAGCATTTACCGACAAATTTGGTGCGTGCACGCCTAATCATCTACCACATTACAGTAATCTTGCATTTCTACCTGAACTACTGGCTCATGAAATCAAATTAACAAAAATACAAGCAAAAATGTACAATCAAAGAAATAAATTCACACAATTAACATCGAAAACAGCTATAATCAGCTTAAAATACAATCTCTAAACCAAAAAATCAACGAAAAAATACCTCGGAAGATTTATTAGGGTTGTGAGGAGTAGTAGAAGCAGGAGATGATCCAAATGCAGACATTGTTGAAATCACTCGAAAGTTGTACCAAATTGAAGAAATCAATTGATCAAATTGGTTGAAGAATCGAATTCTGCTCGAATTTATGAGAAAGTAAACTTTAAATTGAAGAATTAATCGGGATGATTATTTTTTAAATTAAAGATGGAAGTTTCCGAATTAGGGAAAAATTGGGGGGAAGGTTTTAGGCCGCTGCGTAAACCCCTTGACGTCGGTGAATATTTTTTAGCCCGTTTGGACCATGTTGGCGGTCTAGACTTGCCAAACCGTTCATTGATCTAATTTGAAATCGGAGGGAGAAATAGAAATCCCCAAAAATCCCCAAAAATTTACTTACTGCATGTTCTAATTTTACTGCAATTAAATTTTCCAATTTTAACAATTGTTCTAAACTTCGATTTTAATACAACTAAAATAAAATATAGAGTATAAACATTCTAAAATCGCTCTCAATTGAAACTTATTTTAATTACAATTGGATTTCTCGATTTCAGTTCAATTTCAGATATTGATTGGATTTCAGTAGTTCAAACCCTAATTTTTAAAAAACTCTCTTTTTAGAAAAAAATCAACTAAATTGATTAACAGACGGAACTTAATAAAAAATTAAGTTGAAACAACGAACCTAGGAATTTATTAGGTTTAAAGAGGGAGGAATCTTTTAATTTTTTAAAAGTTTTTTTAATTCTTTTTTTTACTAAGGGCAATTATAAAAAAAATTAGGGTAAAAAAAGGTTCGATTAAGCAAATTAGCGTGCGTGAATTAGCAAATATGTTTTAGTTTTGCATTATGTCGGCACTTCCGTCCAACTGAGGCTTGTGCATAGGGTAAGAACATCTACAATAGATGAACTCATTTTGAAGTTTGTCAAATATTAAATTATCAAAAATACAAACCTTCTATAAATAAACCTTTTAACCGCAATAAGAAATCAAATATGTTTGGTGTGTAGTTATTCACCTCGTCGCTTAACCCTGAGATAATGAGAATGGAGCAAACTGAGTTTGGCCAGCCGTTTAGAATATTTTGCAATAAGGAGAATCTAGCCGTTTGTGATATAGCTGTATAGGAAAGAGTATGTATAGTCCAACTTTATAATGTCTTTATATAGTATATTGCTACGAGAAGGAGGAGGAGAATCACTCTTATAAATATAGGACATCCCAACTCGATCATTTTTGAGATCCAACAATCACACAACGATCTAGCCGTCTGTGATATAGCTGTATAGGAAAGAGTATGTCTAGTCCAACTTTATAATGTCTTTATATAGTATATTGCTACGAGAAAGAGGAGGAGAATCACTCTTATAAATATACGACATCCCAACTCAATAATCACACAACGACCAACTCATCGGGTACTCAGTAGAGTAGTCTCTACTAGGTCAAGTACCCCTTACTCGGTCTAGTCATGCAAAGGTTGATCCCAAAACAACAATAAAAATTATCTCAACCCTTATGTCACCTGTTACCACAGAAAGCTACATAATAATCATCCATCATATTTCAATTCATACACGTTACTTCGTCAATCATCTCATATCCATATAACCGAACTATATTATCATCTCATGCAAAAACAATAACATACAAACACATACGCCTTAACACCCCATAATGACCGACTTGAACCGATAAGAGCCATGTTGGAGTCTTAAGACGTCTCCCAAACCTTTGCGGTGGTTCAAAACTACTTCAACTCGAGTTCATTTGTAATTAGACACCTTATGTTTATTTGGTTCATTGTGTTAGGTTCCAAAATCGTCGCTCTAATACCACTTTGTAACACCGTCATTTAGCAAAATGCCTTACCAAAGCCTATCATAGCAAATGAGAACACTACCATCTCAGTTGCCATATGTGATGTACATAAATCATAAATAAATAAACATAATATAATAAATCAAGTTTAAAGTTTTAGGTTACAAGTTCGAAAACCAAAAGTACTACCAAGCCAAACTAGTATACTGATAAAGTCTAGACAATGGAGCTAAACAATAAAATCACTCAGCCCCTCCAATCCTACGTGCTACTTTGCCTCATCAAGACTTGCTAGTAAACTGTTCACCATCCCTGACTGGATCATCACAGTTTTAAAAACAATAAACGAGGTCAGTCAACTGCATACACAGTACTCATAAGCAAACAAGATAAACATTGTCTCTCAAACCAATCTCCAATCTCCAAGAAATGATATGATCGAACTGCAACCTGGATCCGACTACACATCGTAACATGTAGTCTGTCAGACACTCATTGCAACAAGTAACTCACACCGCAAGTGGTAGACCACAACTTACCCACCGAAACCTCCGCTCATCACAACGAGTGAATCAAACTCCTTAATGGGCACATCCTCATTGTGATGAGAACCAAATGAGGCGAAAATGGGAGTGGAGTCTTAACAAGGTTGTTGTGTATCCTAACAAAGATAAAAGACTCTAGACTTGGCTAACAAATAAATGTAGTAAGGTAGAGGGCCAAACACAGGGATACGAAAGTCTCGTGAATGAATTGTTATGAGGTGAATTATATCTATGTCGTTTTTTATGTCTTTGTTTCTACCAATAAAACCGAGCTAAAATAAAGAGTAAAACTATATATAAAATGGACATATATCAAGCCCATATCCCGACAATGTCTCGACAAACCACCCCATACTCTCCATACCCACAATACAACAATGTAAGCAAATAACCAAGTCATAAGTTCATAACTTACAACAACATATAATGAGAGATCGTCGCAACAACAAACAACACAATTGACTGGACACCTGATAAGCAACGAAAGACAGATACAAACAAAGTCCTAGATATACTGTTCTACGAATCCACGAGCTAATCATAGTAGTGAAAGAATCAACAATCATGCAACACTATTTTTTTCCCAACGCTACCCACGAGAGAGGTAGGTAGCAATATTTCTTCCTGACTAAAGAGACTTTTACACTATATTTCTCGATTTCTATACAGTTTGTCAGTTTTTGAGAGGAGAGGTAGTTAAGTTAGTTAGAACTTAGAACGACCCTCTGTTAGTTGATCTATATATATCATTAACATTATTCATTATATATATTAAAGAATTATGTAAAATGGCTGACGTGGTGCAATGTGGTTTCAGAAAACCATTTTTCAAGCCCTCTCATTCACTCTCACAATTTCAATTTTTCTCGACCAATTAAAACTAGCCACGTCAGCAACCGTAATATTCGTAGGATGACATTACCTAATCACGTAATATTTAATATTTATTAATTTAATATTTATGGAATCTTCCATACACATCACATAATCACGTAATGTTCCTTTTTAATCAACGTAATTGTAAAACCCCTCGCGGCAGCGGAAAAGTAAACATACAAAACATGCCAAAAATACGCGGAAATTAAAACTTTTGACATGATAAGAAAACATGCGAGGTGTCTTAACAATATTAAACATGCGGAAGAGAAATGAAACATAATTAAGTATATAAGTGCGATACAAAAGCAGCCCGGGATAGCATATCCCTACAGGCACAAAATACTGAAACATAAGTCTAGGTCTAGCTAACGAAAGGTAAAAGTCAACGATGAAGGATCATCGCTCGCTAGCCTCAACGTAACCCCCTACATCAGCCCTCATGTACCTACACACATACAACATGTGCGCCACAGTCAGTGGGGAGTGACTAGAGTGCTCCTAGCCATCTATTGTCAATAACACATAACACATAAGGCATCCAACATACTCCAACATTTATAACATGTGAAGCATATATATATCTCAATCTCAAATCATCATGCAAATACTTATGCAAGGCTCTCAACCAACTTCGGAAACTATTTGGAAGAAGAGCCGGTTACCCTTCCGGTTGCCCGGCCGGGGGGTTTTCAATCCAAACCATTTACGAACTAGCCCAAGAGTCATCCAATGCCTTGGATGAACAGTACTAATATAAGATAACCAAGTATCATACATTCTTATACACAAACTAAGGCATGCTCAACATCTAATTACATCAACAAGAGATAGGTCACCAAGCGACTCGACTCCAACAACTATAGGTCAACCAAGTGACTCTACAAACAAGAGATAGGTCACCAAGTGACTCGACTCCAACAACTATAGGTCAACCAAGTGACTCTACTTCAACAACTATAGGTCGACAATCGACTCAACTAGACTGGTCGACAATCGACTCGGCTAGACCACTATGAGCAGGCCGACAATCGGCTCGTCTATAAACTACGACATTCCCAATCTCAGACTATGAAACCCCCTGGTAGGACGACGACAATCGACTGTCCTAGTCTAAACCTGGCCAGACTCTCAGGGCGTAGACAATCCACGTCCCCAATTCGACAAGTGTCCAAGACACTCCCAAGACCCGAACCACAATGGAACGAGGCATGCCCTAAGGCAGGCAGACAGTCTAAGACCTGACCGTGAGACCAAGTCACTACGGCCAACCAGTTACACAATGCAGTCAAGTGAGAACTCGAGTACTATAGCAGCGCACAGCAGGTTACACAAATCCCAATATGTCATCTCAAAGATGTACAACAACTCCAACTCGATTGACAATCATTTCGTATATATATATATATCATCTCGAAACATCCATACAACACTTAACCGACTTCGAGAACTAATTTGAGGCGAGAGCCGGTTTCCCTTCCGGTTGCCCGGCCGGGGGGTCTTTCATCCTCAAATCCATAACCGAACCCGACATAAGTGTCGCCCAATTTCTTGGGACTTCAAACAAGCATACGAAACATACGGAAAAAGAATCAATCAAATCCGACATGCAAAAATAAGTTATGAACAAAACAATTCGATGAGGGGCTCTCAACCGGTCAGCCACAGGCTGCCGGTTGGCCGGCTGAGAGTCCCAACCTCTCATGCCCAAAACACACAAAAACAACTATGAGGTACTCCCAGCCGGCCGGCCGGCTGCCGGTCGGCCGGCTGCCGGTCGGCCGGCTGCCGGTCCACCGGCTGGGAACCCTTTCCCCAAATCTTACGAAAACAACAATGACAACAACAAAAAGGTCCTCCCAGCCGGCCGGCCGGCTGCCGGTCCACCGGCTGGGGGCCTCTTTCCCTCAATTACGCAAAAACAACAACGAACAACAAACACCAAATGGGGCTCTCAGCCGGTCGACCGGCCGCCGGCCCCCGACCGGCTGGGAACCCCCTGTCCCAGAATTACGCAAATCGACATTCAAAACCTCAATCAAATTTCATGGGATTGCTTCTATACTTTGCATACACTTCTATAATCACAATAAACAGCATATACAAACATTCTTACTTCATCCTTTAATCAATTTCATGGATTAACATACACATTCATAATCACAATATAAACATCCATCTTTTTCACCCAAACATATTACCATTAATAATACTCATCAAATCATGTGAGAAACATGTAAACATGAAACCCTAGCATGATTTTAACTAATTTACATCATCACAACCACAATCCACATATCTTAAACATGTTTCTAGCAACTAAACAGACTAAAAATCTTGTAAAGTGCTAATATAAGACAAAAGGCCGAGTTACTCATTATCGTCACCTTAAGAGAGCGATTCTTCACTTCTAATCTTCTACAATGTACGAGTCCTTGTCCGGGTCATCCGAGTCGACACCTACAAACAACAAAAACGGGTTATTATAGGGTATTTTCGAGTTTACCCCAAAACAGTCCCAAAATGAAAGTTGATGAAACGGAAATTGAAAGAGATAGAAAGATTGCAAATCTCGAGAGGATTCCGAAAATATAAAATTTAGCTCGATCGGAGTTCGGGAAGGGGTCGAGATCGTAGTTTAAAGCTTTGAAGAAAAGTGAAAATGGTGAAAGTTTGGTTTACAGTGAAATGAAAATGAAGGGATGAAGATGTCGTAAGAAAGGGTTTAAGTAGGGTTTTAAGTTGTCCTTTCACTTATTTGAGTCGGATTTATTTGTTTGAGCGATACGGATACTCAAGTCGGAAATGAAATGCCAAGTGATGACATCTTAAGATTAAAAATATCTTAAGACGGAATTTAACGGAAAACTTAAAATAAAACTTACGATTTATTATTAAAGCAATATTAAATTTTCGAAATTACTTTTAAAATACTAAAATATTATTTAACGAAAATACGGGATGTTACAGTAATCACGGAATCTTCGATCACAGAATATTTAGAAATAAACTATTAAATTGGGATCTGACTAAAATATACTTTAATAGTCATATATTTTAATCACGTACTTTAATAGCTGCAATATTACTTTAATACTTTAATAATCTTCACCACGTACTTTTATAGTCATAGAAATATTGAAAAGATTTTAATAACTATTAAAATTTAGAAATATTTAACAGAATTTTGAGAAAATATTTTGAGAAATATTTAACAGACCGATTATTATTTTGTATTGCTTGAGAATATTTAGAAATAAAATTTAGAAATATTTAACAGACTGATTGTATATTTAACAGACCGATTATTATTTTGTATTGCTTGAGAATACTTATAAATATTAACAAAAGTCAAGGGCAATCTCTATCTCGTGTTGGACTTTATCTTCCTAGACCAGCATTCACCCATGGCCAATTATATGTTGCCTTATCTGGGGTTATAAGTAAGAAGGCTCTAAAAGTCCTTCTAGATGAAGACAAATGAGTGACTAACAAAACATCTAATGTTGTTTATAAACAGATTTTTGATAAACTATAAATTTGTCTTAGATTTTCCTTATTTGATACAATATTCTATTTTAATTTGTATTAGAACCTTTTTTAAGTTAATTTATTTGTTCTTTCATTCTCCTAACTATTCGTCTTATAAATCTAAAAATTTGATGCAACTAATATAATCACAATTTTGACCATAATTTTCATTTTTTGTAGTATATAAAACTTAATTATCTTAATTTTGATTTTTTTTATAATACTTAAATTTGTATGTTATAATTTCCTTTTTAACCATGTCTTAATTGCAGGGGCGGATCCATAGGGGGTGATGGGGTGACCCCTCACCCCCATTAATCAGTGCAAAAAGTTATACATATGTATCTTTATACTAATGTTGCATTAAAGTTTGGTGGCTTAGTGGTAGAAGCATTGTCATACCATCAAAGCAACCCGCGATCAAGTCTTCACAACTACATTTTTTTAATTTTCCATATTAAAAGTAATTGAAAATGTTCTAAGAAAGGGTCGAACTTGCATCATCTTATTTACTATTTAAATTAATTTATCCACCATGACAATGTGAATATGATGATATTTTACAAAATCGTAATCATACTAAAAAATAAATACTTTATATTTTGATGAGCCTTACTAGAATTATCGATTATCAAATTATTTTAGTATTTATCAAGAATTTGTATATTAGAATAAGTTTTTGTTAAGAGTGGATTATCATTTACATATCGTACAGGACCCCAAAATTGTTAGGGACGAGATTAATTAAGTGATTATATTTTGACGGGAAGTCCGTTGCTAACATTGATTGACCTTGACCAGGGTTTGGGTCAAAGACAGTCAATATTTGCGACGGATTTCTCGCCGCAAACGTTGACGGAACTTGACCTTGACCAGGGTCAATTTTTAAAATCCGTCGCAAATGTTGACTGACTTTTATCTGGTGGTCCAAAAAAAATTCCGCCAATTTCATATGCAACGGATATTCCGGCGCAAATTTGCGACGGAAATCCCGCCATTTGACTTTTTGTTCGCGAGATTGAGAAAAATTACCCTTTGTCCCAAATTTCATTGCAAAAAACAGTTTCGATGCAAATTTCGTCGCAAATAATAATTTGCTACACGGCCATATTTGTGTATCTCGCAACAATACTATTTTTCGTAGTGTAATCACCCCCATTCTATAGATCCTAGATTCGCCACTGCTTAATTGTAATCCTGTCTTACAATTGTGACTCCTATTAACATTATCATGTGTTAACTTATTAACTTACCTAACTTGAAGTTCTAAAATGTGAATGTTGTAATTTCCGTATATATATTTTAATATATATATAATGATATTATATTATTAAAAAAAGTACACATGTTCAAATAAATAGAATTGATTATATATTAAGTAAAATTAATAGTCATCCTTGAAAATAAGTCTACACAACCCCGTGATTTTTCACGGATGTTACACTAGTATACACGTATAAAGTATAAATAGAGCGACCCCACCCCCACAGGTACGATTACCCACCTGGTTTCATTTCCTTATTGTTCCTCCCATCGTCGTCGCTGAATAATATCACACCCTTTTTCAACCTCTGAAAAAGGGTTTTCCTTTTTTCCATTTTTACCCCTGAATACTCCATTGAAGGATGCCACGTGCCTCATCCAAGAAAACGGGTCAATCAAATTCTTCCGCTGTTACCGCCTCTGGCGACCTTTACCGCTCCGGTTATTTCCATTTACAATTTCTTTTTTCCTTTATTTTATTATTATTATTACGAAATTCATGTATTTAGTCGTATAATCGTCGCTTGTTTTGGATGATTGAGCTTAATTAGTCAATTAGTTATGAGATCAGCTTAATTTAATTAGTTGTTTTTTTGATTAAAATACTCGTCACAAATAATAAGAAAGGCGGACAAATGATTGAGACGGAGGAGATATTTGTGGATAAGCTATTGCTTATGTGGTACTCTATGTTAGGAGCAAAGGGACGATCTTTTCATGATGAATTATGAAAAGTTGTTTATTTATTCGCCGGTAATCTTCATCGTTTTTTAGTGTGATTGGTATGAATTTCGCAAGTTAATCATAAGATGTTACTTGACCATCTTAGTACGAGTCGAATTTGCAATTAGTCTTTTGTAAGACGGTTTTGTACTAATAAGTGTAGAATGGATCTTAATTACCTAGAATATGACCTGCAGTGGCTGCAGATGTTAAAAAAGTACGGAGTAGTTACCAAGGATCCGGTTTTAGGATACGCCTTTTTAAGGCCGTCTTACACAAGTATTTGTGCAAAAGGGCGATTTTTTTAAATGATTAAATATGATAAGTTTGTTGCTTGTGTATGCATGTGAATCTAAGCATGCAATCTGTGTAAATATGAGGCGTTCTTTTTGAAGCGAAGTCCTCTTCTACAATAGAGGGTTACTAATTCGATAGAATTCAAGAAGAGTTAACACAAATCAATTTGCAGTGTTATTTGGACTGGCAGACCCAGAATATATGGCTTTGGTGTCCTGTTAAAGTAAAATAATAACGTAAGGTGTCCTGAAACCCATAAAATTGTAACATAAGTTGGATGGAGCAGTGGTCCGTCAGATGAATTGCCAGGGCAGGAGGAATACGATTTTTTGGTGTTGTGTAGATGTATGATTTTGCTCTAAGCCTCTAATGATGTAAGTTGTCCCGGGATGTGGAGTAATACATTCTGTTGGTATTATGTTGATAAGTGATGATGGTAGTCTGGTACTAACTAGCTACTATATTGGCTTGTTTCTGTGGTAATCATTCAAAAGTCGTGTTTTTTTCCCTTGGCTGGGGTTAGGAGTGGTCGAGAAAAATGATTTAGTATGCATGATGCATTTAATAAACTAATGGTGATGAAATTTGTAGGTCTAGGAACAATAAGCATTAGTAAGTCTTTGCCATACTGACCTATCTTAGGATCACATTTTTTTAAGGACTCTCTTTTATATTGTGTTCAGCTTCACATAAAGCCAGTTCCAAGGAGTCGGAGAGGATTGATCAGTTATTTTATAACTATGCCAACAAATCATCGGAAATGATTGAGTAAGTCTGCCCATTTTGTAGGTTTTGTGTTAGTTACAATTGTTGAATGGTTTAACTTTTATTTTATATTGAGGATTCCCTTAGTGTTTTTTTAATCTTATTAATGTTAAAGAAGACTCATTCCTCTTATATTACAATTTGTGTCTTCAGTTAGATTGCTCGTATGAATGCTTGCATTAAGTAATTCGCTAAAAACTACAATTGTGAGTGGGGGACTGAAGGGTAACGATCTTCTGTGTATCTAGCCTACCTAGTTAGAATTAGAGATTTTTTTGGTGGGTTTTGTAGTTCTTATCAACTGAGAAACGACCTCTGCTTGTTATTATTTTGCTCGTCAAAAATTAAGGTCAAGTAATCTCTTCAATATTTCTCTAAAGCATGGAGTTGCAGTATCTTTCCGAATTTCCAAAGTAAAATACTGCACTCCATAATTAAGAATTTTATACTTAGAAAAAAAAATGATGAAGGGGGTAATTAAAATGGACTCAAGACTGAGTAAAGGGGTCATAATCCTTTTCGTGCTGTATGTCTTGACATGATTGCTTTTTATGACGGATATCAAAAAGCACTATATGGTGGATTCTGTGATTCCAGCAGTGCTTGGGAGAGAGATAAGTTTTGCGTCATTACGTGCTTAACGAATAACATCAATATGACTGTATGGTTGTATTTTGTATTCGTCATTTCCCCTTCTCCAGTTCGTCTCAATTGATGGTACACTGATACAGGACTTGCAGGGCTATTGTTTTTATACTGTGTGGTCTGTGTCATATGGGATTATAGGAGTCAGGGTGAAGTGAACATACATAGCACTATTGCTGATTAATGCACCATTTACAAAGTTTTTATTTGCACTTAATGATGACATTCTGTTGCTAAAAGTGTTGGGCATTGATTTTATTACAGGCGACTCATTCATATTTCTTTGTGTTGCTAGTTCTTTGCTTGATATGTATCTTATTTCTGATGTTTTTATGTTTCTATTTGTAAAAACCATGTGACCATAAAACAGTCCAGAAGGTATAGAAGCACTATGCTCAGATGTGGAAGTGGACCACACAGATGTCAGAATACTGATGCTTGCTTGGTAAGCTTTGTAAACATAATTATCTCTTTCCCTCTCGTTTCTAAATCTTTGACTTTATTTGCTGAGTTTCGGTTTTGCATTTCTGACAGGAAAATGCAAGCTGAGAAACAGGGTTACTTCACCTTGGTAAGTTGAATAGTTGTCTCATGAATATGCCGTATATGCCAAGTCATTTAAGACAAGATGCCAGTTCAAAACCCCTTTTTGTTGTCCCTTTCTCTCGTCTCTTTCGTCTCTCCTCTTTTTTACCGCATGAGATAATTTAAGGAGCCCAACGGCATTGTTTCTCTTGAATTTTCATGAGATGCATGCTTTCTTGTTTACTTCTTTTATTTGCGTCAAGAAGATACTTATCTATGGATGTAAAGGGAAAAGTTTTTCAAAATTATTTTTGATCCGCTCTTTCTTCATATTGGCTTCCACTTTCGACGGAGCCAAGGTCTCTCTCCTATTTGGGCTTGGAGTATAATGAAATAAAGCTATGTGGGAGCCTTTTATTGTGACATAATGGTAGGTGCAAGTCTTGGCGCAGTTTTCATTATAAATCATATGACAATCGTGTCTATGTTGTTAACACTGCATAGCATTGTGTACGTTCGGGTCTTCAAGGATTTCAGTAATGTAACTGTCATGCTGCTGCTTGGTGCGAGTCTCTCTATGTCTGGCTGAATTACTTATTACTTATAAAGATGTTGAATGCATATTGACAAATGTGATGTGGTATAGGCTAGTTTTATTGTGGACATGGGTATCGTGAGTGTAGCAAGTATTAGTCACTTAGGAAAACATTTGAAATAATGTCATTCACTTTGAACTGGCTGGTAGCCATGTTGAGATTATTGTAACCATACTTTTTTTTTTTTTCCGAAGTCGGTGGTTGTACATTTTTTTCCTACTGTTTTATACACGGCTAACAGTTGAAAGCGATGCAGGAAGAGTGGCGGAAAGGTCTCAAAGCTCTGCGTGCTGATACAATTACAAAATTGAAAAAGGCACTCCCGGAGCTTGAGACAGAGGTGAGCTTTTGACCATTAAATTAACCGTGTTTTTTCTTTTCAGCTCAAGGACTTGTGCTCACTATGATTTTCCTTTTTTAAAAGGTTAAAAGGACAACAAATTTTGTGGACTTCTATCAGTATGCATTTCGTTACTGTCTGACAGGTTTGCTAGCTTTGTTTTTTATTAGCCCTTCAGTTGTACAAATGGTCAACATTAGGTGGTTCTTTCATTTATACTGTCACCTTTTTGTGTTGTCAGAGGAGAAACAAAAAAGCATAGATATTGAAAGCATCTGCCAGTTATTGGATCTTGTACTGGGTTCACAATTCCGAGCCCAAGTCGATTACTTCATTGAATACTTGCAAGTAAGTTGTTGAATCTGCTTAGATATTGTAGTTGTCAAAACCTTACAAATGCCTGTTCTTGTACTTCTATATTAACATAATAATGTGAACTAAGACGAGGACAATCTGTGTTAACGAGGCAAAAGTTGCTTCTTCGTCTTTTCTGAAAATATTTTGAAAATTGTGGCTATTAATGATGATTTGAAGATTGAGAAACCATTTTAACTGAAATAAAGCTTACCTCTACTTCCATATTTTTGATTGTGTACTTTTATGTGTTTCAGGCTCAGACTGATTACAAGGTCATGAACATGGATCAGTGGATGGGATTTTACCGTTTTTGCAACGAGGTAGTCACGATGATTAATTTCTAGTTTGATCAGGATTGAGATGATTTTTGGGAAATGGAAACCACCTTATTTACTATTTAGTTGGGTTGTGCTTCTAGAGTTTTAGCTCACAAAATCGGGTGAAAATGAGAGCATTTTTTTTAAAAGGGAGATGGTTTTCATATTGGCTTTTAGGTATGATCAAGTCAATTATTTACTCTGTAACAAGCAGGCAGTGGTTTACTGGAATACAGAGTTGTGTCCTTCGCTCTTTCAGGTCGGCATGTGCCTTATGGCTTACGCCACAAAAATATGTTATCTGAAGCGTGAAATATGTACAGTTAACTAAAAAAAGGATTGCTAGTCGGCTAGTTGCGATATTGACCGTCTGCAGAAAAGGATTCACGAGTGATGTTTCAAATGCTATTCGTGATTTGCCCCCCTCCCCCATTTCTAAATTCATGCTTAGCTTAGAGAAAGTTCCTCATCTCTTTTCTTTTGGTACTCGTGTTCTCTTACAGATAAGTTTTCCAGATTTCAGCAACTACGATGCAGACCATGCTTGGCCTTTGATCCTCGACAATTTCGTTGATTGGATGAAGGCAAAACAAAGCTAAATCAGTATCCGTTGGCTAAAAATGCATATCTGTCTGAATATCTGATATTTTATTCTGGAGGTACGAGCGATTTTATTTATCCGAGTCAAGAATGGTGATAGATGGGGTTTTGCCTTATCCAGTGTACATTACTTTGGCGTGGAGTTGCAGTATTGTGTAATGTTACCTATTTTTAGACCACAGCAAGAAAAGGAGAAAAAAGAAGAAACCTTTCGATATTTCTATGCTTTATTCGCGACAGACAGTACTAGTACTTGTTATTGAAGTCTTTACTCAGTTTGGACCATTGCATTTGCCACTGTGCTTGATTCAAGAAATGCTCAGTAAAACTTAATTGATTGGATAAGTTGACAGAAGCCCTGGCTGGTTTCACCCAGTGACGTGAAATGAATGTCCTCAAATGTAGGGCACCGACACTTACAGGTATCGTATCAGGTTTCTCTGCGGTTGGTATATCACTCCCGTCTTTCCCATCAAAGACAGGGATTAACGTTTCTATAATGCACAGCAGCAGTGGGTGAACCAGTAGTTGTTGCATAATGAGTCACGAGTCACGAGTCACGACTTGAGTACGACAACTTCAACAAATATCATACCTCTCCTTCCGAATAATTGTTTAGGTCAAAATTTACCTAATGTAGTTTTTATGAGGTTATAGTGATTTCAAGCGAAGAGTATGATTTAATGGATGAACTAAGTGTTTAGCAATATAAAGAGAAGAAGATTGGAAGAGAAGAAGATTGATGACGCAGAAACCCCTTAGGGAAAAACTGCGGGAGGAAGGTTTCCTCCAATTTCTACTAGAATTCTCCTTCAGGTCGTGTGTGGGATTACAAGAGTTGCTCAAGTATTTCTAGTGTTTTGTGTGTGCTAAGTGTGTAATGAATGAATCTGCCTATGTACAAAGTTGTCTTATATATACAATACAATATGTATGGACCGTTGGATATGGCTTTTATCCAACGGATCCTTTTTCTTCTCTTGTCCCATTTTGGCTTCCCTTTCCTATATGCTTTTCCTGACTTCCTTTGCTTGTGTGGCCATTTAAGGTAATTCTTGAGCCTTGTTCCTTTTAACCTTTTCTTCTTCCTCGTTTGTGCTGTTCCCATCCTTCCTCTACACTCTTCTCTTCGCTGACTTCCCATTTCTCTTACACCATTGACTTTGGCATCCAATGTACACTTTCCTTCCAATCACGTAGTGCCACGTGTTAGCTTATAAAATGGTAATTTTAGGGCATAACAATAATGATCGTTGTTCAACATGTTTGTCGATCTGCCTAATAAACGTTAGATTGTTCTCCCAATTTTCATCTAAAAATTAAGTTGAAATGCACGAGAGGTCATAACTCGTGTCTACGAGCTTAGAAAGTGCTTTTTTTTTTCCCAAATTGATTATCTTTCCGAAATCTAACTTAAATAAAAAATTGTATAGCTTGGAATCCGTGACCAAGAGATATGGACTCCTAGCCACGTGCCCACGTGATTCAAATACGACAATTTTTTTTCAAATCACAGTTCTCAGAAAAATGATCGGTTTAAAAAAAATATTATTTTCTAAACTCATAAACCTGAGTTATGACCTTTTAAATTTTTCCGGATTAAAAAATTGAATATTTCGAACAAAATGTCAAATTTGAAGAAAACCGCATGTATTTTCCGAAAAAAAAAGTCCCCACACACTTGCAAGTAAAAAAACAACAATTGATGAGCTGATGAAGAAACACCCAGAAGTCCATCCCTAATTTGACAGTTGGAATATTAGAAAATGTGAAACCCAAAATCAAAAAAGTGGTGCGTTACAGAGAAAAGCCAAAGAAATGTTTGGCGGGAGAATTCGTTTAGTTCGTTATTCCAAACATTTCATCAATCTCCGCCATAGTAGAAGCTTCTGCAATTCCAACAAAACCCCACAAAATCTCCAGCCTAACAGCACTAATGGCGGTAATAGCATCAGCAAATTCAGTGAAAAAAAAGAGCTTGATCGGTTTGATACATTCCGTGATTTGCATAAACTTGATTTTGCGAGAGCGGCTAAGATTCTTTTCTCTTCTTCTCATCCTAAGAAGAAATTTGGGTAGAGTTTGTTTCTTTTTACTTGTTGATTCTTATTGCCAAGTTTTTTAGGGTAATGTGGTGTGTTTTGATTGGATTCTCTCTTGGGCATTTTAACAAACAGTTGGTGTGCTATTTGTTTTGCTGTGAATTTTGATTGATTTTGTTTATTTTTGTTGTGATCGTATTTCATGTTTGATTGTACATTATGAGGGAGATGATAGCGATTAGAGTTGACGTTGTTTGATCACCAAAGTCAAATGGGTACGTATAAACTAGGTTACCTAGACACTTCATATCCGTACCCGTGTCCGACACTTGATCCATGGAGATTGCTATGACACTCGGAAACTTCATTTTAGACCAAAAACTTGAACTTTTCTTATAAAATAGCCGTGTCCGACACTTGTATACGTACCCGTGTCCAACCCTTCAAGCCGAGTCAGAACAACATAGCGTATAAATGGGATGGAGGAAGGGTGTTGGTGTTTTGAGACGATGAACCTCGATCTGAGATTGGTAATAGGAAACATGGAATGCTATTCATTATTAGTAGCTTGTGGTCTTATAACTGTAGTCTGCTTCCAGCATAGATGAAGAGGATTGATTTCATCACTCGCTGTTTCCGCATTTCACTAGTCGTTAGCAATGTATCTTGTCGAGGAAGACTGGAACTCTCACTTTGGATTATGAGACCTTTGTTCTTTAGAATGGTAATTGTTGTCGTATTGCGGCTACTCTCTTCCACGGAACTGAAGGCTAACTCTTCTTTGGCATTAGAAGTTAGACATCATGGCATAAAGCAAATGACTCATTATACGCGTTGTGCTTCTTGTAATGTGGAGGACTAGCTGGACAATGTAGTTCTTGATGCAAATATCATAGATTCATAATGGTTCATGTAGAAACAACCTCTTACTATTTTTTAATTTCGGGCATCCGACCCCTTATGCCACCTTAGGTAGGAGTGAGGTACTGGGGTAGTTACTGCGGCTGTATTCAGTCATGCAGACTTTTCATAGTTGGCAGACTGTATTCTCAATTTCTCAGGCTGTGAAGATAACATGTCACAGGCTTCTAATTTAACATCATTACATGTAACATGTAGTGTTCTCAACGTGAATTAGATTACTTGACACATTTGTTGCATGCTCTGATGTTACACAATCACTTACTGTTCGTTTTCTCATTATCAGGCTTGATTTCCATTTGGTGCAGCTTTTCTTTGCTCTCTTGCCATCGTTAGGTAATGCAGTGTCGCAATTTCTTGACTTATGTCAGGAAACATTACTTGATTGCTGTCTAAACAATATTTTTATCTGTTTCAGCTGTGTATCTGCTGGCTAGATATTCTCGCTATCGAATGCGAGAGGTGGACGCGGTAATAACCTACTTTGACATGATCATTCTGCACTGCTATATGTGTTCTATTATTTCTTTTGAGGCTGAATTATGTTGCAACCGCAATGAATCTTTCCCTATTGAGCCCCTGGTCGTTGAGACACGAGATTGAGTTTCTAAACAAAATCTCAGGTTTTAGAAATGAGGCTAGAGTAGTAGAGTGCTAGACACATAACAGAATATAGAGATCAAATTTATGCTATCTCGGGGGATCAAGAGCTATTTGAATTTTTCTTTTATTTGATTTTAAGGCCATTAGTCATGACTGACCTCCTAACCCAAAGTACGGGTATCTCTTTCTCATATGAAAAAGGCAACTTATGCTTTCGGGGTCCTTTAGAAGTTCTACTGTGAAGAGTGCGAACCATGAATATCACTTGATATCTACCCAGCTACCCTCTAAGCAGTAGCTTAAGGATCATCTAGTCTACAACAGCAGTCAAGTTCCAGTTGGGTAATGTCATCTGTAAAACCGCTGGAGAGGCTGTTTAGCATCAGTGGCATCTGCAGTTTTTAGTTGGCAGGAAAAAATGTCGGTTAGGTGAAATTTGTATTGCCGTTTGTGCACTAACTGGAAAGGTGATTTTTAGTTACGTCAGGAACTGGAGCTAAAACAGAAAGCAGAGGAAGAAAGGGAGGCAAGAGAAATGGAAGCAGCTGCTGCAGAGGAGAAGAAAGCCGAGTTATTGAAAGTGAAGGAGAGACTAGACGCACTTGAAGAGACTATCAAAGAGATTGCAGTAGAAACTAAGAAACGGGCAAGTGACGATAATAGTAAAAATGCTGATCAAGGTCAATTAAGAGCCGATCCTAATTGCAGGTCGGAAGATAAACTTGTTTCTGACAAAAACCAAGCATCTAACCAGCCCCCAGCACAACCATTGAAGCAAGAAGATATTGAAAAGAAAGGATCCCTTGAAGATAAGAAGTAAATTGCTCCATATTTTCGAGATATCAATATGTTTTTGCTGCTCTTTCTCTTTTTGTTTGAAACCTCTTTTGCCCTCGCTTACAGAAGAACTGTTTGTGGAAGGTTATGTGAATTGAGATGAGACATATTTGGGCAAATAAAGAAGATAGTGAGACATGAAATGGGCTGTCATTTAAGACGGACATTTAAGACGGGATATTAGCTCTGAACACAAGAATTACAACAAATATTATTGTTGTATTTTCAAAAAGATAACAGAACAACTTTTGGATTTATAATTTAGGCATTAAAAATATTTGTTAAAAAACTCCGAAATTAGTCAGCCAATGTACGATGTATAATCTATGAACTGCAAATAAAGTAGGTACTGATCTTAACTCAAAACACAAGAGTTTTATGCAAATATGATTGGCACTATTTTCAAAATGTTAAAAAACGGTTTTCAACAAATTCGTCAGGTCTCTTCTCTACTAGTAAAAAGCAAAAAAATATTGGTTAATTTAAACGTTGGTGTTATAAATATAGAAATAAGAATAAATATATTAGGATAATTTATTACTTACCTTATTTATGTAAGATGACTTTTGTATCCTCAACCTTATAAATAGAGAGGCTATGTAACATTGTTCACAATTCAATCAGAAATATTACATCTTTCTCATTACTTTCAGGGCCGTCTTTGGGCCTGTGCAGCCCGTGCGGTTGCACAGGGCCCCAAAATTTTGGGCCCAAAATAGTCAAAGGCAAAGTCGGATAATTGATTTAAAAAAAAAAATGAGTAGTTGTAAATACGCTGCTTTATTTCCTCATTTAATCCCTTTCAACTTCCTATTTTAATGCATTTTTCTTTCCCTAGAAATCAGGCAGTTAATATCCTTAAAATATTTTCTTTCAAATCTTTCAATTTTTATCATTCTAAAGGTGCGATTCTTGTGTATATAATATCAATAATTTTCATTTTTAAACTCAATTATACTCATCTACTGTTGGAATTTAAGGTAATTTTTTCCTTATCAAACTTCTGAAAAATTTAATATTCTTCATTTCTTGTTATAGTTTGATTTATGTGGAGAAATTCGGCTGAGTTTTGATCTTTTGTAAACTGTTATAGATTGTAGTAACAAAGGAGAACTCACTTTTATTTGCCAAGACTTTAATTGTGTTATTCCATTGATTAAGGAAGCTTAAAATAACTTTAATTGTGGTATTCCATGGATTAAGAAAGTCTTTTGCTAGTTGGGCATCCTCTTTTAGTAATCTCGGCAGAGTTTCTTGGATTCATTCAGGTGAGATGGACTGTGTTTTTTTTAATTATTTGTGTATACAATTAGACGTCAACTAATTTTGTTTGTGTTTTTTTTTGCAGAAATAGAAATTAAATTGGAACAATTATTTATAAAATTACGGTTCAATCCTCAAATAAGTTGTTTCTTATATTCTTAACATACATAATGTGTTTTGTAATAAATTCCTTTTGTATAACATAATGAGGGCCCATTTTAGCATTTCGCACAGGGCCACCTAAATAGCCGAGACGGCCCTGATTACTTTACAATACGTTATCAGCACGAGACTCAACCTATTGAGCGGTAATTATTACAATAGATTTTTTTTTTTTTTATCATTCATACGTACAGGTCTTATACGTACAGGTTTATTCTATTACAACTTTGCTCTTTATTACAACTTCTCTCTTACAACTTTATTCTATTACAACTTTGCTCTTTATTTTTTTTCTTGGTCTTATACGTACAATATATGTCAACTTTGCTCTTATTTTTTTCTTGGTCTTATACGAACAATCTATTGTAATAATGCCAATTTTTTTTTAAATTTTTCTTTATTTTCTTCGAATAATAATTATGTCAACTTTGAGCGAATATCATACGTATGTACAAACAATATTTGTTCAATAATTGCATACATATATAAAAAAAAATTCAAGAGGAAGATTCAATAAGTTGGTGTTGAATCTCCTAATTTCCTTCAACGAATTCAAGGGGATATATGTGGACCCATTCACCCCAGCAGTGGTCCATTTTGCTATTTTATGGTCCTAATTGATGCTTCAACTAGGTGGTCTCATGTTTGCCTACTTTCAACTCGTACGGTTGCATTTGCAAGGCTCCTTGCACAAATTATTAGACTACGAGCTCAATTCCCAGATTTTAATATCAAATCTATTCGTATTGACAACGCTGGTGAATTTACATCTAGAACATTTGATGAATATTGCATGTCAATCGGTATTGATGTCGAACACCCAGTTGCCCAAGTACACACTCAGAATGGCATGGCAGAAAGTTTTATAAAACGACTGCAATTGATAGCCCGACCATTAACTTTAAGGTTGAATTTACCATTCTCAACATGGGGCCATGCAATATTACATGCAGCATCACTTGTACGTATAAGACCAACCATCTATCAACAATACTCCCCTGTACAACTTATATTTGGGCATCAACCAAATATATCTCATCTTAGAACTTTTGGTTGTGCAATATATGTGCCAATTGCCCCACCACAGAGAGCTAAAATGGGTCCTCAACGTAGACTTGGCATATATGTTGGATATGACTCTCCATCAATCATCATATATTTAGAGCCCCTAACAGAAGATGTTTTTAAAGCAAGATTTGATGATTGTAAATTCGACGAGTCACATTTCCCGTCGTTAGGGGAAAAAAAATTAAAGTCTGGGGAACATCGCGAAATTTCATGGAACACACCAACATTAGCCCATTTTGATCCTCGTACAGAACAATGTGAGCTTGAAGTTCAAAAGATCATACATTTGCAAAATATTGCAAATAGAATACCCGATGCATTTACTAATACGAGAAGGGTGACAAAATCGCATATACTTGCTGCAAATGCTCCGGTAAAAGTGCGTATCCCAGAAAATGATCATCATAATACAAATGACTCCAAGCCACGTCTAAAGCGTGGTCGACCTCTTGGTGCAAAGGATTCAGTTCCACGAAAAAAGAAAGTAGGAGTCATCATTTCAGGAAAAGATGATCCCTCTGAAAATTTAATTGAACAATCAATTACAGATGAACAAAGTGCACCTCAAGAGGAACATGTACCTCAAAACAATGAAATATCTATAAATTATTCTGATACAAAACAAAACTGGGATAGAAATAAATAAGATTATCCCCGATAATAAGTTTGCTTTTAAAATTGCTCTAGATACCATAGAGCACATCGATGATCCTGAACCACAATCCGTTAAAGAATGCCAAAATAGAATTGATTGGCCAACGTGGGAGGAAGCAATCCAAGCAGAGTTCAACTCATTAACAAAGAGAGAAGTTTTGGTCAAATTGTTGAAACTCCTAAAAGTATAAAACCCGTTGGATACAAATGGGTATTTGTACGAAAACGCAACGAAAAAAATGAAATCGTGAGATATAAAGCTCGATTAGTTGCTCAAGGTTTTTCACAAAGACCGGGAATTGATTATGAAGAAACTTATTCCCCGGTAATGGATGCAATAACATTTCGTTTTTTGATTGGTTTGGCAGCTTCAGAAAGGCTTAATATGCGTCTTATGGATGTAGTCACAGCCTATCTTTATGGATCACTTGATAGTGACATTTATATGAAAATCCCTGGAGGATTCCGTATACCTGAAGAAAACAAGCCTAATGAACGAAATATTTATTCTATTAAACTCCAAAGAGCTCTTTATGGACTGAAGCAATCTGGAAGAATGTGGTACAAACGTCTTAGCGAGTACTTACTAAAGGAAGGATATACCAATAATGCTATTTGTCCATGTGTCTTCATTAAGAAATCCAACTCAGGATTTGCTATAATTGCGGTATACGTTGATGATCTAAATCTGATTGGAACCCTTGAAAAACTCGAAGAAACCGCGGTTTATCTAAAAAGGGAATTTGAAATGAAAGATCTTGGTGAGACAAAGTTTTGTCTTGAATTACAAATAGAACACACCCTAAATGGGATATTTGTCCACCAATCCGCATATACGCAAAAGATCCTAAAACGTTTTTACATGGACAAAGCACATCCTTTAAGTTCACCAATGATTGTGAGATCACTCGATGTAAATAAAGATCCTTTTCGTCCTAAAGAAAACGGTGAAGAAATTCTTGGTCCAGAAGTACCATATTTAAGTGCAATTGGTGCCCTCATGTATCTCGCTAATTGTACAAGACCTAACATTGCCTTTTCAGTCAATCTATTAGCAAGATACAACTCTGCTCCAACTAAAAGACATTGGAATGGGGTGAAGCACATTTTCCGATATCTCAGTGGCACTATTGATTTAGGCTTATGATACGGGAAAACTAGTGGTCGTTATTACACTAATTATCTCGCCAAACAATTTATAAAACCTAAACTAGACTCGACTATACTCGAAATAAAAGTAGTAAAGTGCAAGTTAAGGGTCGAACCCAAGAGAAAGGAAATAACTAAAGACTTGCTTTAAACAAAACTAAACAAAGATTTAATGAAGACTTGATGATGATTAGAGACTAAAGATGAATGACTTATCAACAAACCATGGATATTGACATAAATGAACAACAAAGAGATAACATAAAAGCAAAGATCAATTGTTGGAAAAGCATTCACAAAGACAATAAAAGAGCAATAAATGAGAAATGATTTGGGCTAGACAATAACACAAACAACTAATGTGCAATAATCAATAAGAGAGAAAAACTTGGTGTAACCGTCACAAAGTCACCCGACAAAGACTTGCTCGACTCTAACAACCCCTTAAACTATCCATCCCTAACCAACATCTAATGAAAACGAACCACACAACTAAACCGTGTATGTAATTCCGTTAATTCCAAAGGATGTGATGTAGAAACTAAACTTACTAATCATTAAACCATGAAAGCAAGGAAAGTTATGTAATTTCCTACTCATACATATGTCTCATCTAAGCCAACTCAACATACATACAAGCTTGCTTCAAATAACATCAAGTAAACTAAACAGATTACTTAACATATGCGAAAACTAAGCAACTAAGATGCAAGGGTGATCAATCCACACAAATAATTACTTAGAATGTAAAAGATAACTAAGGAAACAACATTAGATAAAAAGAAAGGGTTATTTGAGTCTTACAAAGTCAAAGTCGGAGACTTTGATCGGAATCACACCAAGAGTAAAGGAGATTAGCTCCTCATTTGCATAATTACAAGCTTGAAAATAAGGAAAGATTACAACTTAATTAGAGAGTAATTGTTCTTGTTCTAGAGATAAGATATTATCTCTTAAAACATTCTGAAGTTGAGTATTTATACCCCTGCACAAAACCCTAGGATAATTTCATTTTAAAAGCCCAAACACGGATTAGACAATCCGTGTAAAACAGGGATGCGCAGGGGGCGCAGGCTGCGCAATGGACTTCTTGCCTGCGCTGGAATTGCGCAGCTGTGCACGACATTTGCGCAGGCTGCGCAGTGCCTCGCAGCTTGCTTCCCTTTGCTTCATTTTGCTTGGGAAGTAGCTTGTATGGACGATGTTGAAACATGCGCGTCATTCTTTGACCGTGGAACGGTTTCCCTTGATCCTTGAATTCCGATTATAAGAATTAACATGGAACAAAGGTAAAAATGATATAAAACCACAACATGACCAAATATCAAAATACTTGACAAGACGACACTAACGACCCGTAATAAAAGACTAGATCGTGATAAAATCACAATCTAAGACCGACACAACTCTCTACTATCAAATACCCCCACACTTAACTTTTGCTAGTCCCGAGCAAAACCCGAGATAAGCTTTTCCGAAAATCAACAAGAACGTGTGGTGCATTGACCTCTCTTCCCTCACAACACCCTTCTTATATCTCCCTCGACATAAAACACCGATTAAAAAGAACAAAAACTAGATTCAAATGTTTAACAAACACTCTTCCCTCACACGCCCTCCTTATACCTCCCTCTACACAAGACTCAACAAGACTCCAACTCCGAAACCGACACTTACACCCTTCTTATAACTCCCTATCAAGAAATGACCACCTTCACCTCTTCCCGAGGTGATAGTGAGGTGGCCTCAACCTCCATCAAGATCAACAAAATTCCCACTTATAACACCCCCTTATCACTCCATAAGATGTAAACCATGATACTTGGTTGCCCCCAAACACCTAAACATTGACAAGCCAAGTATCACAAGTGAAAACCACCGATTTAAAAACAAAAATTGTGACACAAAAAGAAATTAAACCTATTTCTAACCTCCTTCCAAAACCTCCTTATCACTCCCTTCTTGTCTCTCCATTTTTTTTTTTTTTTTTTTTTTTTTTTTCCTTTTCTTTTCTCTCATTTTGCCTAAGGTGCCCTCTCGGGTTTTCACCTTAGCTTTTCCTTTCCTCTCGTGGTGGCTCGCAACTCAATTTTTCTTTTTGCCCGGAACGCCCTTTCGGGTTTTCATTCCGTCCTCGGCCACCTTCCCAATTTTGCCTAGGCGCCCACCCTTGTGGGTTTTCACCTAGCCGGGATTTTATTTTTTTTTTTTTTTTTTTTTTGAAACAAGAAATGAAAATACAAGGAAATTTGCTTTGAAATTACAAAAATACATCCATTTGCTAACAACAAGGCTATCTACCTCCCCCACACTTACATTTCACATTGTCCTCAATGTGAAGGAAGTAGTCACTAGCCTTGCTCACTCATGGGAACCCGAGGAACCTCCTTTTTCATAGGTGCCTCGGTTCTTCCTTCTTTCTTCTCTTCTTCTTCTCTCTTGTTGAGCCCGGTTGTAAGTTTCATCAACAAACGTTTGATCCACAAGAGGAGGGGCACTTGGGTTAAGTTGCATCCCAAAGAGGCCCCGAATGATGCCAAGGGAGTCCTCTTGGAGCCGGGAGTCCTCATAAGAGTCATGGAGATACTCTTGATGCCATTGGTTTTGCACCTCAAAGTGATGGCTCATAGAGTTCCTCCAAGTTTCTTGGTCATGCCATCTCTTTAACTCCTCCTCCCGGTATTTGCTTTGTTGCTCTCTCCAAAGACGGTCTTCCTCTTGGCGCCTTTGCATATCTTCCATCAACTTTAGTTGGGCCCTCTCGGCCTCCTCATGCAACCGGGCTCTCTCATCTACCGTGGAGCGCCATGTATTAACCTCCCCTTGCCAATTATGGGCGCTCTCTACCTTCCCACCAATGGACTCCAAAGTACTCTTTGTGGAGTCAAAGTAGTCGAAAAGGCGTTGCTCCCAAGGAGCAAGTGGGTTGTGAGCACTCCCACCAACATCGGGCATAGGAGTATCATGAAAACCTTGCTCAAAAGACTCACGCTCCCTCTCTTCCACAACTTGAGGGTTGGAGCTTGACTCCACGGCTCTTCTCTTCCTTATCCTTTGTTGCGGGGCTCGGATAACATCTCCCTCACCGGGGCAAAAGAACTCCCGCGCCAAAAAACCACTAGGAAGGGGATCATTACTAGGGAGCCTCATGTAAGAAACACCTCCCTCTCCCAACCACACACAACTCCACGAGACCGTGTCTAAAGCTTGGATCATGTGGGTTTCCACAAGACCCGCTTCATTGTAAAGATTTGTCCCAAACAATTGAGGTTGATCCTCGGGAATTATGTCCACAAAATGGCGGACGAAAATGGTGATAGTCCCCCACAATTGATGCTCCCCTTCTTTCCCTTATGCTTGATCCCATTTGTCACGAACAACCTCGCCCAATCCGGCACTCCTCCTCCCTCGGGAAGCATAGCCCACAAGCACTCTCTCACGCTATCATTTACCTTGGTTGGCTCCCCCATTGAGAAAAAGAATGATGCTATCATCCTAGCAAGAATCCGTAGGGGTGGGTTGGTGATAGCGGAAATTTTATCATTGTTAGTTTGATGGGTTTTTCCCGTGATCCCACACCACATCTCATTTAGCTTTCCGGGTGGTGGGTTGATGGGGGAAGGAGGTTGGGTTATTCTAAGGATCTCCCTCACCGACTCAAAGGAAATTGAATGCCACACTGTGTTTAAACGAAAACTCACCGTCTCATTTCCCCTTACTTTCTCGATACTTAGGGTGGCTAGGAACTCCAAGGTGTAAGCGGGGTAGGTGTTACATTGGAGGTTCATGTATCTCTCAAGCCCCACCTTGGTAAGAAATGCCAAGGTTTGATCAAAAATCCCCATATCGTTCAAAGTACTTGGGTGAAGGAATTTCGAGATGTGAAGCGGTTTGTTGTCTAGATTTTTGAAGTGATTTTTGTAAGTGGCATTCAATCCCTCATTTCCCTTAAAAGGCTCGGGTGGGGGTGGTGGTGGTGGAGCATTGGATGACTCTCCTTTCTTACCCTTTCCCTTGGATTTGTCAATACCGAAAACCATCTTGAAAGTGATCCTTGTGATATAAATCAACCAACTTGAAACAACACAAATTTTTGAAAGAATTTTCTAAGGGGCAATTCAACAAACACCTTGAAGGCACTAGTGATAAAACAAGTTCTAAGATGGTGTTTGTTAATTTGTTCCTTCCCTAACAGAAATTTTCCTCAACAATCCTCAACCACAATCAACAAGAAATAATCTAAATCAACTAACAAAGAGTTCACTAGATTAAATCACAAGAGAAAAGTGAGAAAGTTTATACCGTCCCGAGTTCCTCAATGCTTGTTGAAATGGAATGAGAACAAGTGAAACCTCCTATGCACCCTTCAAAACTTTTGCAAATCTTGAGAATAACCCGGAAAAGTCTAGGATTTTCGGTTAAAATAGGGGTTTTTTCAGAAATTTGGTTGTTGAAAATTGGTTGTTTGATGGTGGGGAAAGGTTTTATGAAGGATTGAGTGAAAAGATTTATAGATTGTTGATGGTGGGAGTGATTATTGAAGAGAATGGAGTGTTTGAGATGGGTTTTTGAGAGGGGTTTTGGGGTTTGCTTGTGTCGATGAAAGTAATGTGGAGATTGTGTTGGATAAGAGTGAGGATAAAAAGAAAGAAAAACCGGAATTTCTTGGCTTGCGCAGGCTGCGCAATTTTTTGTGAAGACTTGCGCTGGGATTGCGCAGCTGCGCTGAAGGGTTGCGCAGGCTGCGCCTCAGCTCGACAATTCCTACGCTTTTTTTTTCCTTTTGAAATCCCTGCGCAAGCTGCGCCCGTGACCGCGCAGCCTGCGCTTTGTCTCGCAAATCATCCCCTTAATTCTTTTTATTTCTATCCTTGCTTAGTCAACCTTCACCGAACTTGTTTTCCCATTTCCGACTCGGCCTTCATTTTCTCTCAAGCATGCTTCCTCCAAAGTCTTATGCAAATCACTACACCATTCAACAAACCTCAAGAGTACTTGGATTTCAAAGCAAATAGATTATTTAGACTAAAAGGAACAATTAAAGGACTATGACATGAAATTAAAACTAGTCTAAGAAAACAAGTAAATAAGGATAGAATATTTACAAACTTTGCCGTTATTTAATGTTGATGGCTCGACCACCTCTTTGCTTCCTCATTCTTGATAAACGGGGTCCTCGAGTTGGATCTCCCCTTCTCCATGCAATTCCATGTTTTTAAGGTAATGTTTCAACCTTTGCCCATTCACCTTAATCACTTTCCCGGTTTTTAGGTCTTCCACCTCAATGGCTCCATGAGGTAGTACCTTTCGAATTATGAAAGGCCCAAACCACCTAGACCTTAGCTTCCCGGGAAAATTCTTGAAACGGCTTTGGAAAACTAGCACCTCCTCTCCTTCCTTGAAAACCCGACGAGTGATCATTTGATCATGCAACCTCTTTGTTTTCTCTTTGTAGATTGCGGCATTGTCAAAAGCATCACTTCGTAGTTCCTCCAATTCTTGAATTTGAAGTTTTCGGTGGAGCCCCGACTCATCATAACTTTGGTTGAATGCTTTAATTGCCCAATAAGCTTTGTGTTCAATCTCCACCGGGAGATGACAACTTTTTCCATAGATGAGCCTATAGGGGGACATGCCGATGGGAGTCTTGTAAGCCGTCCTATAGGCCCACAAAGCATCATTGAGTCTCTTGCTCCAATCTTTCCGGTCGGGGTTGACCGTCTTCTCCAAAATGCTCTTAATTTCTCGGTTTGACACTTCCGCTTGGCCATTGGTTTGCGGGTGATAGGCCGTGGAAATCTTATGGATCACTCCATACTTCTTCAAGAGGGAGCCCACTAATTTGTTGCAAAAGTGGGTTCCCCTATCACTTATGATGCATCTAGGAAAGCCAAACCGAGAGAAGATATTGTCTTGCACGAAGGAACTCACGGTTTTCCCATCATCATTCCGTGTGGGGATTGCCTCAACCCATTTGGAAACATAATCTACGGCAAGTAGAATGTAGAGGTTGCCGCTTGAATTGGTGAACGGCCCCATGAAGTCGATCCCCCATACATCAAATATCTCAAGAAAAAGCATGGGTTGTTGAGGCATTTCTTGTCTTCTTGATATGTTGCCACAACGTTGACAACGATCACAGCTCTTCACAAATGCATTAGTGTCCCGGAATAAGCTTGGCCAATAGAATCCGCACTCCAACACCTTCCTAGCGGTTCTCTGAGGCCCAAAATGTCCGCCACACGCATATTCGTGACAATGCTTAAGGATTGAAGGTACTTCAACATCCGGCACACACCTCCTAATCATTTGGTCTTGACAAATTTTCCATAGATACGGGTCATCCCAAATGTAGTAGCGGGCATTCTTCTTAATCTTGTCCCGTTGACTCGAAGATAGGGTGGTAGGGAACCTCTTGGTCACAATATAATTCACAAGGTTTGCATACCAAGGCTCAATCACTCGCAACCCATAAAGCGATTCGTGTGGTAAACTCCCATCGACCACTCCCAACTTCCTTGCCACATCTTCATTTATGTGGAGCCGACTCAAGTGGTCGGCCACCACATTTGCACTTCCCTCCTTGTCTTTGATCTCGATATCAAACTCACTCAATAAAAGAACCCATCTCATCAACCTCGCCTTGGTATCCTTCTTATCAACAAGTTGTCTAATGGCCTTATGATCGGTGAAAATGACTACCTTTGCCCCCAAAAGATATGATCGGAATTTCTCTATCGCATACACCACCGCCAAGAACTCCTTCTCCGTGGTGGTGTAGTTCCTTTGAGCATCATTCAAAAGAGATGAGGCATATTGGATCACATGTGCCACCTTTCCGTCTCGTTGGCCTAGAATCGCGCCAAGAGCGTAATCGCTAGCGTCCGTCATAATCTCAAAGGGAAGGTCCCATCGTGGAGATTGAATGATAGGTGCCGTCACCAACCTCTCCTTCAAGGTGTCAAAGGCCAACCTACAAACATCATTAAACACAAACTCCACATCCTTGTGCAAGAGCTTGCACAAGGGGTAAGCGATTTTCGAAAGATCTTTTATAAACCTCCGGTAAAAGCCCGCATGTCCCAAAAATGACCTCACGTCTCGAGTATTAGTGGGATATGGCAAGGTTTTTATTACTTCCACCTTTGCCACATCCACCTCAATCCCTCTTTTAGACACTATGTGTCCTAACACGATGCCGCTTTTTACCATAAAGTGACATTTCTCGGAGTTCAACACCAAGTGTGACTCCGTGCATTGTGTTAGGACCATAGCGAGGTGGTCCAAACATGCGTCAAAGTGGTCTCCATGGACGGTGAAATCGTCCATGAAGACCTCTAAGACTCTCTCCACAAGGTCCGAGAATAGACTCATCATGCAACGTTGGAAAGTACCCGAAGCATTGCATAACCCGAAGGGCATCCTTCGGTATGCATATGTTCCAAAAGGGCATGTGAACGTTGTTTTGGATTGGTCCTCCGGCTTAATTGGGATTTGAAAATATCCGGAGTAGCCATCCAAAAAGCAATAAAACTCTCTCCCCCCAACCTTTCTAGCATTTGATCTAGAAAGGGCAAGGGGTAGTGGTCTTTGAAGGTCACGGCATTGAGGCGGCGATAATCGATGCAAACTCTCCACCCGGTTTGAATCCGAGTGGGGATTAAGGCTCCTTCTTTGCCTTCGATTACCGTCACCCCACCCTTTTTAGGTACACATTGAGTAGGGCTTACCCATTGGGAGTCGCTAATAGGATAGATGATTCCCATTTGGAGTAGTTTGATGATCTCTTCTTTCACAACTTCCATCATTGGAGGGTTCAACCTCCTTTGCGGTTGTCGAACCGGCTTTGCTTCTCCTTCCAAACGAATCTTGTGCATGCAAATGCTTGGGCTTATCCCTTTAAGATCCGCAATACTCCACCCAAAAGCACCTTTGTACTTTTGCAAAACCTCCACCAATCTCTTCTCTTGGTCACCCTCAAGTGTGTTTGAAATTATAAGGGGTAGGGTATTTTTTTCACCAAGAAAAACGTATTTCAAGTGATCGGGAAGTTGTTTGAGATTGGGGGTGGGTGGTTTTATAGTAGAGGGTAGTGGTCTTTCAAGGGAAGCCTCCAAGGGAAGAAATTTGTTTTGGAATGTGCAAGGAATAGTCGAAAAACAAGGCAAAACAGGGCTGGGAACTGCGCAGGCTGCGCTTGGTGTATGCGCAGGCTGCGCCAGCCTTGCGCAGCTGCGCCCGTAATCTGCGCAGGCTGCGCCTCTGGTCGCAGTTTGCTCTTTCTTTTCTTTTAATTTGTATTGCTCCCTTGAAATTCCTGCGCAGCTGCGCACCTCTTGAGCGCAGCCTGCGCCCTGGCTCGCATTCTCACTTCCAATTTCTTTCATTTCCTCTCCTTCTTTGGTTTCTTCCAAGGGTTCCTCCTTCTCCAATGCTTTGATAGTTTCCTGCACATCATTAGACAACAAGAAACGCAACCCTTCTTTCTCCACATCGTTTGTGAGAGCCACTTCAAGAGGGCTCCTATGACAAAGTTTATAAACTTGATTTGCTAATGGCTCAATGACATCCAAGAAGTAACAAAAACTCAAATCATCGGTTCCTTTCATGGACTCATACACATTGTATTTTATGATGTTTCCCTCAAATTCCATTGTTAAGTTGCCATCATACATATCAAGTTTGGTCTTAGATGTTCTCATGAAAGGTCTTCCTAGCAAAAGGGGTGTTGCCTTGGAATCCGGCTCCATATCTAGAACATAGAAATCGGCCGGAAACATAAATTTGTCAACTTCTACTATGACATCCTCAATAAAACCTTTGGGGTGAATTATGGATCGGTCCGCCAATTGAATGACGACATTGGACTTAGACAAAGGGGGTAACTCTAAGGTCTCATACACGGAGTAAGGCATGACATTTATGGAGGACCCCGAGTCTAACATGGCTCTAGCAAAAGATTCACCCTTAATGGAGCACGGTATAGTTAGCATGCCCGAATCATCACATTTTTCGGGAAGGTTTCTTTTAAAAATTGCCGAGACATGCCCACTAACCGTGACTCTCTCAATTCCTTTTCTTGGCTTCCGCTTAGGGGTACAAAGTTCTTTTAGGAACTTTGCATACCTAGGAACGGATTTGATAATAGTAAAGAGAGGGATGTTGACCTCACATTTCCTAAAAGTCTCATAAAGATCGGAGTCTTTATCAATCCTTTTAGGATTTGTGAGGGCACTTGGGAATGGTACCTCCGGTTCAAGGTCCTTTGAGAGAATCTCCAAAGTGTCATTTGCCTTCTTCCGGGGCTCTTTGCTTACTTCCTTGGTTGGTGGGGTGTTGTTGTCCACCTCCTTCTCTTTTCCTTTTGAGGATGTTTCAACTCTTGGAGTGACCTCTAGTTCCTCCTCCTCCACTTCAATTTCTTCAATTACCCAATCCTTGGACTTAGCTCTTGTCTTCTTGGGAGGGGTGTCTAGAGTTCTTCCCTTCCTCAAGGTCATGGCACTAGCATTTTGCCGAGGAGGAGGGAGAGTGGTGGAAGGAATGGAAGATGAACTCCTTTGTTTGTTCTTTGCCATCTCTTCGGAAATTTGCCCCATTTGGTTCTCAAGATTTGTAAACCTTGCATCATTCATGGTTTTCTCATTTGCCGACCTCTTGTCGGAATCCGCTTGTCCCTTCAAAAGAGCCTTGAGCATCTCTTTCATTGACATGTCTTCTTCTTTAGGCTTTTGTGATGTATTGCCTTGATTTCCACCATTGGGTGGTCTTTGAAAATTTGTGTTTCTTTGAAAGTTTGTTCCTTGTTGATTTTGGCCTTGTTGATTTTGTCCTTGGTCCCTCAAGTGGTTGAATTGTCCATTCACAAAACTCTTTGATTTATCTCCTCCCCAACTAAAGTTTGGGTGATCTCGTGAGCCTATGTTGTAAGTGGCTCCACTTGGGTCATATTTGTAGTATCCACCACCGGAAGGATTCCTTGAGTTGTAGTGTCCTTGCCCCATAGCACTAACATTTTCAACCCCAATTGCAACATCCTCCACTTGCATGATAGGACAAACCTCTACCGGGTGAGGACCTTGGCAAAAAAACATTCAACTTGGCCACCTTGGTTTCCACCATCTCCTTGTGAGCCTACCAATATGTTGGCTACAAGAAGCTTAAGTTCTTCCACACTTTTCTCAAGTTTTGAATTTGATGAAGAAGAGGCTCCCATGGCGGAGGTATTCTTTGTAGCTTGACGGGACCTTCCATGCATTCTTGTACTAGCGGCGAGCCTCTCAATGAGCTCATTAGCCTCCACCACCGAATAATTTTCCAATCCTCCACCGGTGGTGGAATTGACCATCCGTTGGTCTTGCTCATTTAGACCATCATAAAAATGAACAAGCAAATCATCTCCACTCAAACCATGGTATGGGCATTGAGCTACAAGCTTCTTAAATCTCTCCCGGTACTCATACATGGTCTCCCCACTCCCTTGCTCAATAGATGTTATTGCCTTCTTGGCATGATTGTGGCGGGAATCCGGATAGTATTTCTCTAAGAAGGCCGCCTTCATATCCGTCCATGTGTTTATGATGCCCGGAGGTAGATAATAAAGCCAATCTTTCGCACCATCGTGAAGAGAAAAAGGAAAAGCCCGCAACTTAAATTGATCCTCGGATACTCCGGTGGGAATGGTGCCTTGGCACATCATGTGAAATTCCGCTAGATGTCGGTTTGGATCATTTCCCGCTAAGCCATAGAACTTAGGAAGGTTGTGGATGAAATAACCCTTCAACTCAAAGTTTCCATTGGCCCCCATTGGTGGATAGGTAATGCATGAGGGTTGTTCCTCATAATTCCGGGCACGAAGCTCCCGAATAGTTCTAGTGTCATCCGCCATTCTTGGGTATTCAACTTCAATTGGGTCAATCTCTATGGTTGAGGGTGAGTTCTCAATGGATGTGTAGCTACTAGGTGGACTTGCTTCTTCCTCTTGACGGTTACGGTGGTAAAAAGGGTTTGAGAAGAGCCACGAATATGCCGCACTTTCCTCCGATTCAACGTTGGTATCCCCTTCTTGTGACCTAGGCATAAGCAAAACACTACACACTAAACAAAACTAATTAGAACTACCACTTACTTACAAAGATATACCAAATTGACTAAAAATGACTAACAACAAATAAACAAAACACAACTAAAAGTTCAACACAACACAAAACACAACAAGCTTTAGCTATGTTGCCCTTCCCCGGCAACGGCGCCAAAATTTGATACGGGAAAACTAGTGGTCGTTATTACACTAATTATCTCGCCAAACAATTTATAAAACCTAAACTAGACTCGACTATACTCGAAATAAAAGTAGTAAAGTGCAAGTTAAGGGTCGAACCCAAGAGAAAGGAATTAACTAAAGACTTGCTTTAAACAAAACTAAACAAAGATTTAATGAAGACTTGATGATGATTAGAGACTAAAGATGAATGACTTATCAACAAACCATGGATATTGACATAAATGAACAACAAGGAGATAACATAAAAGCAAAGATCAATTGTTGGAAAAGCATTCACAAAGACAATAAAAGAGCAATAAATGAGAAATGATTTGGGCTAGTCAATAACACAAACAACTAATGTGCAATAATCAATAAGAGAGAAAAACTTGGTGTAACCGTCACAAAGTCACCCGACAAAGACTTGCTCGACTCTAACAACCCCTTAAACTATCCATCCCTAACCAACATCTAATGAAAACGAACCACACAACTAAACCGTGTATGTAATTCCGTTAATTCCAAAGGATGTGATGTAGAAACTAAACTTACTAATCATTAAACCATGAAAGCAAGGAAAGTTATGTAATTTCCTACTCATACATATGTCTCATCTAAGCCAACTCAACATACATACAAGCTTGCTTCAAATAACATCAAGTAAACTAAACAGATTACTTAACATATGCGAAAACTAAGCAACTAATATGCAAGGGTGATCAATCCACACAAATAATTACTTAGAATGTAAAAGATAACTAAGGAAACAACATTAGATAAAAAGAAAGGGTTATTTGAGTCTTACAAAGTCAAAGTCGGAGACTTTGATCGGAATCACACCAAGAGTAAAGGAGATTAGCTCCTCATTTGCATAATTACAAGCTTGAAAATAAGGAAAGATTACAACTTAATTAGAGAGTAATTGTTCTTGTTCTAGAGATAAGATATTATCTCTTAAAACATTCTGAAGTTGAGTATTTATACCCCTGCACAAAACCCTAGGATAATTTCATTTTAAAAGCCCAAACACGGATTAGACAATCCGTGTAAAACAGGGATGCGCAGGGGGCGCAGGCTGTGCAATGGACTTCTTGCCTGCGCTGGAATTGCGCAGCTGCGCACGACATTTGCGCAGGCTGCGCAGTGCCTCGCAGCTTGCTTCCCTTTGCTTCATTTCTTCAATTTGCATCAATACTTCAAATCTTCCCAAGTTCACTTCACAAGCTACTTCCCAAGCAAAATAGATGGACGATGTTGAAACATGCGCGTCATTCTTTGACCGTGGAACGGTTTCCCTTGATCCTTGAATTCCGATTATAAGAATTAACATGGAACAAAGGTAAAAATGATATAAAACCACAACATGACCAAATATCAAAATACTTGACAAGACGACACTAACGACCCGTAATAAAAGACTAGATCGTGATAAAATCACAATCTAAGACCGACACAACTCTCTACTATCAGCTTACTTTACCCTTATAGTGTTGGGAAATGTGTCCTCAACAATAGTGCGATCACGTAATTAAATCTCATAACGAGAATACGCAAGGGATGATACGATTTATATTAGTCAACTGACCAACATTAATCGGTAATGATTGGCTAGCTAGAGTTTGACATTACTGTCGTATGACGGTGGTGGTCAGTTGATCCCTTTAGGTCACACCTTTAGGACAATTCTCTTAATTGATAAAGTGATCAAATGTATAATGATACGATTTGATCATATTCCTTAAACTCGTATATCGAGAAATTAGAGGTTAAATCTTATTGTAAGATTTATGTTTAAAATTGAAGCGTGTCAATTATTAAACATTGAACGATATTTTATTATATCGTTGTTAGAATGAATTGGGATATAATTATTACAAAGGTTGTAAATCGTATTGACGATAAATTATGAATGACCATTTTATAGTAATTTCGAATTACTAGTCAACTTTATAAATATGATTTATTAATTTATGAATAATATTTACTTGCTAAATATGTATGATTAAATTAAAACAATTGTTACTTCATAAACATTATGACATATTACATGTGACATAATATACAATTGTAAAGTTGACAAAAATCATAAAATGGACTATATATGATATGGTGGCCGGTTTTATGTAGGTTGGTTAAGGGGTTTGATTTGTGTTAATTAGAAAATAAAACACAATCATTAAACACCACCTTGAGAACACTAACCTAGAGCCACCCTAGTGTCTTGAGAAGTCAAGATGTCCCCTATTGAGGCTCCCTAAAACCGGCTTCCCCTTCCCCATAAGCATGCTTAAGTTGATTTAATATATCTTATTAAGAGCATGCTTAATATATATATGTGATATGTATCATACTCATTCTTCTTCTTCTTCTACACTTGGCCGAAAAATTCACATAAGAAGAGAGAATTTTTCAACCTCTAAATATATATTATAAGATAATAATATCATACTATTTTTTAGTATTGAAATAATATTCTAATTAGAGAGATTAGAATAAGTTTAAGGAGAAACCGGTTTTGTGCTAGCTTGTTCAAGATCTCGGTTGATTAAGGGATTGTCTTGGTGCATCCAAAGGAGGTATTCTTATTTGGGTACTAGGAGGATCATCCTTGCCTTGCATTTGGACCGAGTGTAAGACTCATAATCTCTCCCATTTCCGCAACTATTAGCATGCATAAGATTTAAACAAAATTAATTAAAGAGTTAATTAGAAGGTTATGTTAGTATGACTAAAGATTAGTTTATGAGTAACTAATTAAACCTAACATATAGTCCTAAATCAAAACTAGTTGGTTATGGAGATGCAGGTTATCTATCTGACCCTCACAAGGGAAGATCACAAACTGGTTATTTATTCACTTATGGAGATACGGCTATATCTTGGCGGTCAGTAAAGCAAACAATCACGACCACATCTACAAATCATTCCGAGTTATTGGCAATACATGAAGCAAGTCGCGAATGTCTTTGGCTAAGGTCAATGATACACCATATTCAGGATTCATGTGGACTTCATACAGTTAAGGACTCACCAACGGTATTATATGAAGACAATGCCGCATGCATAGCACAACTTAAGGAAGGCTTTATCAAGGGAGATCGAACAAAACACATTAGTCCGAAATTCTTCTTCACACATACTCTGCAAAAACAAGGTGAAATAGACATCCAACAAGTACGCTCAAGCGATAATCTAGCAGATCTCTTCACCAAAGCATTACCTACTTCAACATTCAAGAAATTGGTTTTTAAGATTGGAATGCGTCGGTTCAAGGACTTATAAGCAACGATCCTTAGCCTACCAATGTTTTTTTAGGGGAGCATCATTATTGGATATACCAAGCTGTACTCTTTTTCCTTGGTCAACGTTTTGTCCCAAAGGGTTTTCCTTGTCAAGGTTTTAATGAGGCAGCATAGAATATGTCTAACAATACTTTGATGTTCTTACCCTCTCCACTATTTGGATAAGTGCTTCGATACTAGTCATCAGGGGAAGTGTTATAAATATAGAAATAAGAATAAATATATTAGGGTAATTTATTACTTACCTTATTTATGTAAGATGCCTTTTGTATCCTCAGCCTTATAAATAGAGAGGCT
The DNA here is from genome assembly GCA_029255685.2 of Silene conica. Classification (NCBI taxonomy): domain Eukaryota; kingdom Viridiplantae; phylum Streptophyta; class Magnoliopsida; order Caryophyllales; family Caryophyllaceae; genus Silene; species Silene conica. The sequence goes on from CM055311.2 coordinate 75,896,037, forward strand.
ATGTAACATTGTTCACGATTCAATCAGAAATATTACATCTCTCTCATTACTTTACAATAGTTGGTTCAATTAACAATTTAACTCAACTTCTTTTTTGAGACGTGCTTTTTCACATACGGATTTTACTCTCTTACCTACGATTTTTAACACACTACCCTTGTCCATTTTTATCGCACCCCATTAATTTTAATTTTCTCTCATCCTTCATCCCTAAACCAACTACTCCGTCCGTTCACCGCCCCTCTGTCATCAACTCCGTTCACCGTCGTCATCTCACGACCATCCAAACCGTCGTCCCCTCCTCTGCACCGACGATCTATTGCCAGTAATAGCGTGAATCAAACAGTGATAATCAATGGGTTTATCCGCGAATCAAGAACAATAACGAAGTAGAGATAGTCTTCTTTACATTAATAGCGCGAATCAAACAACAATAATCAATGGGTTTATCTGCTGTTTTGAGCTTGTACGGTGCACCTTAGCCATCATAGAAGCTGCAATTACACACAATGCACCACCATAAATCAATAATTTCATACAAAAATTGAAAGTTTTGGATGAATTACAAGGGTTTAAGTGGGTAATTTACATCGTTTCATAGTAACCCAAACTCAACCCCTCCCCCTCTCCCTGTAAATAAACAACCGAATCGCGAAAGGTCGTCGACGTTTTGCGAAAAATCGTTAACGTAGTTTAATAAAAAGACAACACCTACCCTTAACTTACCACAAAACCTCTCAAATTCCAAAAAACTCACCCAAAACCCTCACCCACCCACAACCACGCACCACCACCGCACGGCCACGACCCGCACCACCCGCACCACCACGACCGCACGGACACCCGACCACTACCGTAGCACCACCGACGAACCACCCACCACCACCGCGAATGGTTAGTTTGATTTTTTTTTTAATTAAACTTGTTAGTCTTAATTAGAGTTGTATTATGTTATGGTTGTTATTGTTTATGTTAATTAGATTAGATTTGTTAGGTTTAATGGTATTTGTTACTCCCTCCATTCTTTTTATATCACCCCATTTCATTATTCACGTTTGTCGATGTTCATTTTGTTTTGATTATATCTTTAGCTACATACTACTAAAAATTATAAAAGTTTGATATTTTTAATCCTCTTATCAAGACAATCCAAAAAAGATCTCACATGAATATATTTTCGTGAACGGATTGAGAGAAAACCGACGTTGAATAGTCGATTGTGAATAGTGTCAAAACAAAAGTTGGGTGATATAAAAAGAATGGAGGGAGTAATGTTTTTGTTGTTTTTGTTATTTTTTCAAATTTGATTCATAATTTGATTTTGTTATTGTTTGTTGTTGTTGTTGTTGTTGGTAGTTGTTGTTGTTGTTGGTAGTTGTTGTTGTTGTTGTTGTATGAATCGAAAGTATGAATAATATGTATTGTGAATCAAAAGTATCGAAAATAAGTAGAAATTGCGATTGGGGGAGGGGTGTAGACGTGAAACACGCACTTCTAGCCTAGGTAGAGACGTGGATGTTCCACGTCTAGGCAAGGTTGGGGCGTGTGGGTAGCACGTCTACAGTGGGACGTGGGACATGAACGTCCAGGCACGAGTAGGACGTGAGAATCGCACGTCCATGGTGGTGTTGAACGTGTGTTTCTCACGTCTAGCACCATTGAAGACGTGTGGTTTTCACGTCCTTCTTTGGTTTGGACGTGAATTCCACATGTCCTTCTATGGTTCGGATTTTGTTTTATTTTTTAACCATTTATTTTCAATTTTAATAGTTAAATGTTATTAATTTTTCATTAAAAGTATTTAATTGTGTATGTAATTTTATAAAAAGTTGTTAATTTTGTATTTATATGGATAATTTATATTATTTAAGTTGTTAATTTTGTTTAATTATGATTTTGTAATCTCGTAAATGAAGATGTCTTACAATGAAGATGATATCATGCCTGCAATTGGCCGTACCGCAGGCCGAAGAGTGACGGGGTCTAAGCGTCTGTCCCGATAGCATCACAACCACCAGCAGCGCCACGGGTTGGTATGGGAGTTAGGGGTAGGGGTAGGGGTAGGGGAAGGGTCTCCTAATAAGGTCTCCCGACCCTACTCCCGAGGACGAGCTTCAGCTACCGAGGGCGTTTTTTAGGGACCGAGTTAGTAGTTCGGAGGACGAGGAGGTGGAGCAGTTTAGGGTCGGGAGACAGGATGATGATGATGATGATGATGATGACGAGGTTGAGGAGGAGGAGGAGCACGACTCCCATTTTTTGGACGAGGAGGCAGCCGATCGACCAGTTAAGGTGATCGTACGTGATTGTAGTGGCTGATATAGGCCATTTGTGGAGGGTGGTGCCTCTAGTAGCACGGGCGGGAGGAAGAAGACTCCGGATCTTTCCTGGCGTCTACAAGGTCCGGTTGAGGGGGGCCCGTCTGTACTTACTGTCCTACGTAGCTTCGGTGGCCACGTAGCTCGCAGTAGTTGGACGGATGAAGGGAGCGCAAGACAGTGGATCACGTGTTACGAGAGGCCAGGCACTATGGAGAAGATGAGTAAGCTGAGGGTCCGCTCTTCGGTTATGGATAGAGTTGACGAGAGCGGGCTTGATCATCTTAGGACCTCATTGACCACCGGCTTGGATGAGAACCTTATCAGTGCATTCGTCGAGAGGTGGCAGCCGGACACCAACACTTTCCACATGCCGTTTGGTGAGATTACGATACTGTTGCACGACGTTCACATGATCCTCGGCATACGGGTGGATGGCGCTAGGGTTATGGACGAGGGTACGAGGGGGGCGATTGGTCTGAAGGGGAAGTTCGCGGCCTTGTTTGGCATCAACGTGGCGGCCGTGACTGCACCCCTTTACAGGGGCGGGGGGATTTTGGTGAGGAAGCTGATGGATGTCGCGGAGAAGGGGAGCCAGCAGGACTCCCTACGGGCGTACATGATGTTGTTGGTTGGACAGACTTTGTTCACCGACAAGTCCAGCGATCGGATTGTCGCTCGTATGTTGCCGCTGTTTGATGATTTAGATGATATACGCGGTTATGCTTAGGGGGCCGCGACATTGGCGTACCTGTACCGACAGTTGGGGATGGCTTCGCGTAGGGAGGCAGCTGGGGTTAACGGTTGTCTGCCGTTGCTCCAGGCTTGGATATACGAGTACTTTCCGGCGTTCAGGCCTCACTCGGGATATTATGTTGAGGGACGACCACTTCTTGAGGCTTGGTCACGAGTTCCTAGGTTTAGGGGAGATGAGGGGTTGTTGGAGCAGCACAGGCAGAGTTTGGACGGGCTGAGGGCGGAGCAGATGACGTGGCTCCCTTACGGTGTTAGACCATACAGGGGTTGTCGGAGTACGCTCTACTCGGGGGTGATCGGGTTTATGGATATAGTGGAGCCGTACCAGCCTGATAGGTGTCTCCGTGAGTTTGGCTATGTTCAGGATCACCCGAACCCTATGCGAGTCCCAGCTGCCCAGAGTCGTCCTGCGAAGCCAGCTCAGGGTTACAAGCTGTCGTACGGTGATGTTGCTGATTTGGATTGGGGTTTGAGAGAGGCTGAGATTCCGTTGAGACATCGTCATGACCGGGCTTTGATGCCGTTTCAGTGTGATCCACGGTACGTGAGTTGGTTCAAGAAGATTTCTCACCCACACTTCTACCCCCCTGCACGTCGTGTTCAGATGGGCTCACCCCCTTTCCCCGAGGATCCGGAGGTTGGCCGGGCTCTTAGCCGTCATTTCTCTCAGATTTATAGTCAGGACCCCGACCAGAAATGGCCGTACGTGCGACGCTTGGTCGATGATATGGAGCGGTTCTACGTAACGAAGGATGACGTTGAGGATGTTCTGCTGATGATGATGAGGAGGAGGAGGAGGAGGAGGACGATGATGATGATGAGGACGTAGGTTATTAGTTTTTTTATGTATGGACTTTATTTGTTGTCTTATGTACGGACTGTTTTAGTTTTCTCGTGTACGGACTTCTTTATTAGTTTATTAGTTTTGTTATGCATATTTTAATATTTATTAGGAACTCATAGCTTACATCGGACATGAACAAAAGCACATAAAACATAAATCGTAACTAAAATTTGATGAAAACATAGAATACATTAGACATTAACGAAAACACATCAAACATCAAACACAAGTTTATAATACTTAATTATCTTCGGATGACGAGATGAAGAATCCAGATCTTCTTCGTAATCTCCAGCATCAATTACTTCAGGTTGACTAGCCACGTAATGATCATAAAACATTAAAACGCGCAGACGGACATTACCTAGATTGAACACTCTACCGGCACACAAATCAGATAGTGTTGCGTAGTCTATCAAGTTTAGTATACGCTCAATGTAGACAAGGAAATCGCTTCTTAACTTGCGGAACTCCCACATCTTCTCAGTTACAATCTCATCAGTAACTTCATCGTCTGGAACAACCAGACTGCGGAGGGGGTTACCGTGTAGGATGCCAAAAAGGTTGGCAATTGGAGGATGTTCTACGAGGTCCCACACAGTGTCACTCGGAATGACTAGTTTAAGGCGAGAAACTAGCACTGGGAACTGCGTAGTTATAAGATCGATCCTTAGCTGATAGGCTCTGTTTTTTTGAACGTTTGTGAGAATCATCTTAAAAGTATTGATTTTAGTAGTGAATGAGATTGTGGTTGTTGTGATTACAATCAACATGAAAAGAAGTATTTATAAGAAGCCATAGTATAGCGGTAACATTTTGAAATTATAACGGTAACATTTTGAATTTTGAAATCACAACGGTTACATTTCAATATTACACCCTAAACAATGCAAATCAATAACTTGAAAACTGGCCGTCTAAGCATAGTATGGACGTGAATAGTACACGTCCAAACCATGCATGGACGTGTACTATTCACATCCATACATGGTGCGGACGTGCACTATTCACGTCCATACCATGCATGGACGTGCAGGATTAACGTCCACGCATGGTATGGACGTGAACAGTACGCGTCCACACCATGTATGGACGTGAATAGTACACGTCCATGCATGGTTTGGACGTGTACTATTCACGTCCATACCATGCTAGGACGGCCAGTTTTGCCGTCCATTCCACGCTAGGACGGCCAATTTTCAAGTCTAATTCAAAATTTCGATTGAGTTCAATTCGTCTATTCTATGCCTTCTACGATTAATTCAACCTAATTTCAAGTAAAGGGCTTAAACATGTAATTCAACAAAAATTAATTGAAAAAAAAAGTAAGATTTAAGTTAGTTATCGATGAATCGTTGTCGTCGTTTGACATTAAATCGTTGTCGTTGTTTGATGTTGATGTTCGATGTTGAAACCATTTTTTTGGATTTAATGTTGTTTTTGTTTCAGAGAATAAAAGGTAGAGAGAGAGAGAGAAGGGCAAGAGTTGTCTTTTGTTTAAAAACGTCGACGATTTTTCGCAAAACGTCGACGACCTTTCCCAACCCCCAAAAACAATAACTAAAAACAAAAACTAAAAAGGTACGGAGTAGATATTTAAAAAATGAAAAAAAAGAAATTTAATAATGTCATCCGGCAATTGCAGCAACAAGAATCCATTTGTAATTTTTAGAGTAATAGATTCAATTGTAGGGTAAAAACCAATATATATCAGTTGTTTTGTTTAGGTTTAGTAAAGACAATTTATGTTTAGGAAAAAAGGCAGAAGATGAAAATTTTATGAAAAAAAAATGTATATGAAAGGGTAAAGTCCGTATGTGAAAACAGTAGGTCTCCTGAGAGAGCGCCTCTCAATAAGCTCATTGAGAGACTATTGTACAAATTTAGGAAAAAGTGGTACTAAAGGTAATATAATAGGTGCAAATAACGAATTAAGATAAAATAAGTACATTTATTATGTAAATAAGTACGAAATTAATATGGTACAATCAATGACAAAAAGATCACGAAATACAAATAAAAGGGTACAAAAGAATGGTCTCTCAATAATTTATTGAAAGTCCGTATCTCTTAAGTTTTTGTGTTTATAATTATTATTAATTTATTGTATTTTCTTGCGCACTTTTTGTACTTTTCTTTAAAGAAATTAATGAAATGAATTTTTGTAAATATTACAAATAAGTAAGATGGTACTCTCTCCTATTCTTCTTGTCCTTTCCCTTTGTTTTTGCACGGTGTCAGATGCGCTACTTTGTGATGGAAATGATGGCTAATAATGGCTGGGAAAGTCACTTTGCTTTTGCAAAGATTCATTTGATATCCCACGTCGGTGGGTTTCCCACTCCCCCTTTGGTTTATATTAACTCTTGTACTTTACTAGTTAATTGTGTGGACTAAGAGGCTTTTGTTAGGATTGTTGGGCTTGTGGGTTTGGGTCCAAACACACACGCGCACCGGCTCGGCTCGGGCTTGGGTAGGTACGGGCCAACGACCCTATTTTACCTTTTCATTTTGGGCCCGTGTGTGAATTGACTACATTCAATGTATCGTTTCTGATTGTGTATTGAGCTGTTGTAACAACTAGTCAACCACGAGCTATTCCTACTCCCGTTTTTCAGGCCTTGACTGCTCCTTTTGTGGAGCAGTTTTTGGCTCCCCTTGCTGCTCTATTTTCCTATAAATAGAGCAGCCTAGCTCAAATCAGAAACACATTCTCAACTCACATCTCCTTCTTCTCTTCTTCTCTTCTCACTTATAAATTTTTGGATAAAGTTATATATGCAATCGTTCCAAAGCTCTTATTCCTGAGTGGGCAGGCTTAAGCGCTTTGGTGTAAATCCTTGGGGAACTACCGGCCCTTGCTGATCGTCACCACGGTCGTGCCGAAATAGTTTTCAAGGCAGTGGCTCTCATACCACGTCACTACGAATCGGGTTATCTCTTCTATGTTTCTCTCTTTTTCGTTGTTACCGCAACTTTAGTACCAATAATTTGAAAACTATTTATTCCTGCTTTAACAATGACTAGTATGTCGAAACTAATACCTGATTTGTCGAAACTAGAACCTCTAGACGTTCTGAACTATAAGAGATGGTCTTAAAAATTGCTTATGTTTTTCGAACAGTTAGATATAGACTATGTTGTGTTTTCAGACCCACCAACCTCTGCTCCTACTGGTACCGAATCTGCTGCTGCTAAGTCAAAAGAGGAGTCTATTAAGAAACATGATAAGGATATTAAAACGGATAGGCTGAAAGAGAAGACAAAGCTGTTAATTGACGTGGTTTTGATGGGCTTTGTTTCGGGGGTGACGTCGTAACCCCCTCTCCCCAACTAGCTAATCAGGCGCAGAAAAAGCAAAGAACACTCAAACCAAGCTTCACACAGGATTTGCCCGAATGCTAGGCTCTTGTGTCACCTCCTTAATCATATGACTAATAATCTGTTTGACTTATTTATGGTCCACAAATCTGCTAAGACCATTTGGGAATCATTAGACAAAAAATATGGGATTGATGATGCGGGTAAAAAGAAGTATGTCGTGGGGCAGTGGCTTGAGTTTCAAATGGTAGATGACCAACCTATTATGGAACAAGTTCATGTCTATGAGAACTTGTGCGCTGATGTAACCAATGAGGGTATGAAACTCGATGAGACCTTTTTAGCTAATGTCTTGCTAGAAAAATTTCCCCCTCTTGGAATAAATATAGGAACCATCTGAAACATAAGAAAAAAGACTTGTCCCTACAAGACTTAATAGGCCACACGAGGACTGAGGAAGCCAACCGTCTCAAAAAAAAGTCAGTCCAACTTTCCCTTGCTACTGTCAAAGCTAATCTTATTGAAACTGGTGGGTTTTCAAATGGAGATAAATTTAAGGGTAAGGGGAAGGCTAAGGCTGGTCAGGGTCAAACTAAGGGTCAGAATGCTAAGAAGAATGGTTCAGGGAAGCTTACCAAAGTTGTACCCAAGATTCAAAAACCTAAGGGTCTTATGGTCTGCTATGTGTGCGGAAAATTGGGTCATAAAGCCTACCAATGTACCGAGAAGAAATCTACTGAAGCCAATGTTGCTATAACTGATGATGTCATTGTTGCTGTGGTCATGGAAGCTAATCTGGTGGGTAATGTTGCTGAATGGGTCTTGGATACTGGCGCTTCCAGACACCTCTGTGCTGACAAGGGGTTATTTGCTGAGTTCGAGGAGGTAGCTGATGGGGAATGCGTCTACATGGGTAATTCTTCATCTGCAATGATCACAGGCAAAGGCAAAATCTTTCTCAAACTCACCTCGGGGAAAACACTTGCTCTCACTAATGTCTTTTTTGTACCTTCACTGCGTCGAAACCTCGTGTCTGGTGCCTTACTAAACAAAGCTGGTTTGAAACTTGTTTTTGAGGCTGACAAGGTTGTAATGTCGCGTAATGGGGAATTTGTGGGCAAGGGTTATCTTTCTGGGGGTTTTTTTGTATTAAACACTGATTCAGTTTTTAATAATATTGCATCTACTTCTGCTTATATCGCTGAGTCTATTGATGTTTGGCATGGTAGATTAGGTCATCTGAATGTTGACTATATCAAAAAACTTATAACTATGAGTTTAATTCCAAGCTTGTCGAGTCAAGATTTCTCTAAATGTCCTAGTTGTGTTGAGGCTAAATTTACAAAGAAACCTAGCAAACCTGTAACAACTAGAACAACGAGCCTTCTTGAACTAATTCACACCGACCTAGCTGACTTCAAAAATGTTGCAAGTAGAGGTGGAAAGAATTATTATGTGACCTTTATAGACGACTGTTCTAGATATACTCGCGTATATTTGCTTAAAACCAAAGATGAAGCACAACAATTGTTTATAAACTTTAAAAATGAAGTCGAAAACCAGCTCGACAGGAAAATAAAAAGGGTAAGGTCTGACAGAGGAGGCGAGTATAAGTCTAGTTATCTGACCAATTTCTGTGCTGAAAACGGTATAATACATGAAAATAGATGATGAATGTTATGCTTTTAAGTTCTGGCCTATCCGACGATATGTGGGGGGAAGCAATACTTTCAACTTGTCACATCCTTAACCGTGTACCTCATAAGAAAGTTGACAAGACACCCTACGAGATTTGGAAGGGCTATCCTTCTAAGCTGAGCTTCATTAGGGTATGGGGGTGTTTGGCTAAAGTGGGCTTACCTGACTTTAGGAGACCTACTGTTGGACCAAAAACCTATGATTGTGTTTTTATTGGTTATGCTCATAATAGCTCTGCTTATCGATTCATGTCTTTGAGTGATCGTTCTATATCTGAAACTAGAGATGTTGTGTTTTTTGAGCATGTTTTTCCATTACAGAAAAATGTTGTGTCATCTCCTAGTTTACCTGTTGCATCTAATGATATGTCTTCACATGCAAGTAGTAGCACTTCTACTAATTATATTGTTGAACCTAGAAGAAGTAAAAAACCTAAATGTCCAAGAAACTTTGGTGATGATTATGATACAACTATGTTGTCTGAACATGGATATACTGTTTGTGTTAGTGGTGAGTTTGTTTCAGCCCTTTTAATAGAAGATGACCCAAAAACGTTTAATGAGGCAATGAAATCCATTGATGCTAATTTTTTGGAAAGATGCTATTAAAAGTGAACTTGACTCTATTGTGTCAAATCAGACTTGGGAGTTGACTGATTTACCTAAAGATAGTAAACCCATTTCGAGTAAATAGATCTTTAAGAAGAAAATGAGACCTGACAGTACAATAGAAAGGTTCAAGGCTAGACTTGTGGTTAGAGGTTTTACACAAAAGAAAGACATTGATTATTTTGACACTTATTCTCCTGTGACTAAAATATCGACTATAAGAACTCTTGTCGCTTTAGCTGTCATTCATAACCTTGTTATACATCAGATGGATGTCAAAACTGCTTTCTTGAATGGTGAACTAAAGGAATAGATCTATATGTCGCAACCTGAAGGTTTTGTGATTAAGGGTTAAGAGAATAAGGTGTGTAAACTAAACAAGTCTTTATATGGCCTGAAACAAGCACCTAAACAGTGGTATGAGAAATTTAACAACACTTTGATAAGTAATGGATTTATGGTTAACAATTCTTATTCATGTGTTTATTCCAAAGTGATAGAATCTGATTGTGTGATTATATGCATATACGTTGATGACATGTTAATACTTGGTAATAATTTGAATGTGGTGATTAAAACCAAAGCATTTTTTTCATCACATTTTGAGATGAAGGACTTAGGAGAAGCTGATATAACCCTAGGGGTTAAAGTCATTCGGAACCCCAATAGAATTTGTTTAAGTCAATCTCATTATGTTGAAAAGGTGTTGAAAAAGTTTAACTGCTTTGATGAAGTGTCTGCCAGGACACCCTATGATGCTAGTATACATCTATGTAAAAACTTGGGTAAGAGTGTATCCCAAGAAGAGTATGCTACGATTCTAGGTAGTGTGATGTTTCTTATGAACTGTACCCGACTAGAGCATATGCGGTAATAAGTAGACTGAGTCGTTATACACATAACCCTAGTAATAAACATTGGATAGCTCTTCGGCGTTTACTCAAATACTTAAAAGGAACAGTTGATCTCTGTTTGCATTATAGTAAATTTTCTGCTGTGTTAGAAGGATATTGTGATGCAAATTGGGTTTCAGGTAACGATGAGATATGTTCTACTAGTGGGTATGTCTTCACCATGGGTGGAGGTGCCATATCGTGGAAGTCTTCCAAACAGACTTGTATTGCACGCTCTACCATGGAATCGAAGTTCATAGCTCTTGAGTTTGCAGGACAAGAGGCTGATTGGTTGAAAAACCTATTAGCAGATGTACCCGTGTGGGGAGGATGACAAACGCCGGTCTCCTTACACTGTGACTCACAAGCTGCAATTGGAGTTGCAAAGAATAGTGTTTATAATGCAAAGAAACGACACATTCGATTAGGCATGCTGCAGTTAAACAACTCCTTGAGAATGGAGTAATCGCTTTGGACTATGTGAAGTCTGAAAGCAATCTTGCTGATCCCTTTACTAAGGGACTGGCTAGGAGACTAGTCTTTGATACGTCGAGAGGAATGGGACTTAAGACCTTATGTCAAGGTAAACTGACACTTGACTAGGTTTGAAGTCCCTTGTTTCTATGACGTAGTATAATTCATAGCCTTAAATGGCCTGGTGGTGCTATTGAGACGCACTTGATGAATTATACACCAGGTTGGGCTTATGTCTTTAATGGCTTGTGTGAGAAGTGCTGTGAGAAGCACTTGAGCCACCTACTTAGGTGTAATAATCACAAGACGACTATGAGAAGTCTTATGAATACACCTATTAGTACCAAGGTAAACGCGAAGCTCTAAAAGAGCGCGCTGCACTTTGAAATCGCGGAACGATATAATTCTGAAGGTATAATATGTGTTGTGGGGGATATCAACCGAAGCTCAGTTAGGAATTCAAATCGCAAGATATTCACTCGTTGTAAGTAAGTTGTTTCCTCATTTCACTAAAGTGTCAATTCAAATCGAAAGATATTGATACCTAAGTATTCAATCCTTCCTTTATCCAGTAATTTCTTCTCCTGCCTTTCATCGCCATCTGTGGGGGATTGTTGGAAATGATGGCTAATGATGGCTGGGAAAGCCACTTTGCTTTTGCAAAGATTCATTTGCTATCCCATATCGGTGGGTTTCCCCCTCCCCCTTTGGTTTATATTAACTCTTGTACTTCACTAGTTAATTGTGTGGACCAAAGAGGCCTTTGTTAGGATTGTTGGGCTTGTTGGTTTGGGTCCAAACACACACGCGCACGCCGGCTCGTGCTCGGGTTCGGGTTTGGGTAGGTGCGGGGCAACGGCCCTATTTTACCTTTTCCTTTTTGGCCCATGTGTGAATTGGCTACATTCAATGTATCGTTTCTGATTGTGTATTGAGCTGTTGTAACAGCTAGCAAACAAAAGCTATTCCTGCTCCCGTTTTTCAGGCCTTGGTTGCTCCTTTTGTGGAGCAGTTTTTGGCTCCCCTTACTGCTCTATTTTCCTATAAATAGAGCAGTCTAGCTCAAATCAGAAACACATTCTCAACTCACATCTCCTTCTCTTCTTCTCTTCTCTCTTATAAATTTTTGGATAAAGTTATGCAATCGTTCCAAAGCTCTTATTCCTGAGTGGGCAGGCTTAAGTGTTGTAGTGTAAATCCTTGGGAAACTACCGGCTCTTGCTGATCGCCACCACGGTCGTGCTGAAATAGTTTTCAATGCAGTGGCTCTCATGCCACATCACTATGAATCGGGTTATCTCTTCTCTGTTTCTCTCTTTTTCGTTGTTACCGCAACTTTAGTACCAACACTTTGATCTTATTTTTTTGGGTTGTATACATCCTTTGTACTTATATTTTATGAAAGATATTTTTGTAATAGGTATAATATTTTAATTTTATATATTAATATTAATTATTTATTGACTTATTTATGGTCAAAAAATTTCAAGTAGTGACAGAGGAAAAAAAAAAAGAATAGGAGAGAGTATTTAGGTAATATCGTTTTATTTGATGCTCTTAATAATTTTTTGGTTACGATAGAAATTTTTGCTTTAAGTTGAATTATTGTGACACTGTTATCAAGGATCGAAAAAATTGAAAAATAATAATATTGGGCTAAATTGTTGATTGAAGATATGCTTATTAGTCATCTTTATTAATGAGTATAAGAAAGGCGGTCGAAATTGTAAATTAAAAAGTTTTTTAAATTTCATCATTTTTTTTCGCATAACTTATTTCATCATTTTTTGGTGCGGATAACTTAATTCATCGTAATTTCGAAAAATATATTAGATGGCAAGTGGTTAATTTAAGTCCAAGGTAGTTTTATATTATAGAACATAAAATATATTCGTAAATGGTAAATAGGGGTTCCCCGGACAGAGTCTAATGCTAGGAATTTGCAGAAAGTGGGTTACAAGAACAAAGATATAATCTCAATTATCAGTCTCATTTTTTAGGTTGTTCGTGCAATGGCTTTGTGATGCTTGGACTCTTCACTTACACCTCCGGAATCGGTGGACAAAACCCAAGCGCGGATCCGGACATAAATCCCTTGTCTGATCCTTCTATGAAAAATCAAATTCTTTGGTGTGAAAGTGTTTTGTTCTTACACAAATTTTGTTTCAGACTGTCACTTTTAGTCTGAAATAATAAGACGGGATTTTGTAACCATTTTACAGTCAAATGTAACCATTATTTGATAAGATGTAACATTGACCATACTATTGTGATTACATTTTGGCTATAAAATGGTTACAAAATCTCGTCTTATTATTTCAGACCAAAATTGTGGTCTGAAGCAAGACCAACTGAACGGTTGTTCTTACTCTCTTTTTGTACAACTACAACCCCATATCAAGAGTGATTAACTGATTATGACATGAATTCAATGCTGCAAGCCTGTAATAAAGTCTTCACTCATATTAAACATGAAAAAACTTTATTTTCTTTGATTTTTTAACTAATAGTCAATTTCTTCATAACAAATAAAAATTAGCCGGAGTCCAAATTTAAATTTGGATCCTTGAATCCATGTCCTTGTTTTTGTCCGCTCCTCATATCCAAGTCCTGTCCGAACATCACAGCTAGTGCAAGCCTGCAACCCGTTCTACAGAAGTTAGTGGGCAACTCGAATCTGGACAAGTTCTATAGGATTGTATGTCTGAAAGGCGTAAATACGGTGGTATTAAAAGCTAAATCAAGCAAAATGGAACTTATAAACTCAGAACACATCGCAGTCTTACTTGAAGAGGAAGAGGATCAGTTCTATGGGATCGTAAGTTTTTAACCTCGAGAACATCAGAAAAACGTAAATGAGAGAAGTCTTATGAGAAATCAAACCATTAGCCCTAGAATAAAATGAGTAACACATAAAGATTTACGTTTGTCTCACATGTGTGAGACCGTGTCATACAAAACTCTCATTAAAACATATCATAGCTTGTATAGCTTCAGATGAATAGCTACTGGAACATAACATATAACAGGAATCTGATGGATGAGAGTAATTGTGCGCATACCATCAAATGGGCTGGAAACAATGATACTGTTACTTCTTCTCTATCGCCTTCTTTGCAGATTCCATCCAACGAATGTACTCGGCCTTGTGTTTATAGTGGATATATCTATGCACAAATACACACAGGTTATCGTTTATACCCCTTTCTCCTAAGAAGTCATACAGTGAATCCTGCAGCTCATCGTCCATTTCCCTGCAAATGCATAATATTGATGCAAAGAGCGATTAGCAGAAAACTAAATGTAACAATGGAGGCAAGTTTTCACAGGATATTCATGCAATCATCAGTTTGTTATTGTTCGTGAGAACACACATAGCCTCTGTAGCTGCAAAAGCAACAAAAAATAAAGTGAATGAACAACGTTATAGTCTTTTACTAATTGAACGAAAGCTAACTGCTGTATCGTAACAGGGAAACGTTTTCAAAGATTAGCTCCAAGATTTACTAAATTTATTGATTAAAATAGTATGCTTACAGAACAATTATTGATTAATATAAATTTAAAAGACAAGCAAACACGGAATTGTTTGATAAGACAATTCTTACTGTACTATAGGACCCGTATAGGGATGATTAGGTAGTTGCATTTCGGACTTTTCACAGACAAACAACTTTTCAATATCTAGGGTGTCTGGCCATGCTGAGCAGATGAACCCTAAGACTCGGTTATATTCTTCTTTAAATATGCTAATCATCATTGTTATATGCAAACGTTCCTCCTCCTCCTCGGCTGATTCATCGGGTTTATCGCTCTCTGTAGGAATAGGGACTGACCCATCAAACATCGTGACTTCAATTTTAATCTCTTCCCTTCCTCCAAATTTTTTCGTCAAGGTTATCCACTTGTCCCCCGGACGCTCTATCACTTTGAATCCTTCGAAATCAGAAGGTGGCTGGATAAGGGAAATACAGTTCAATCCAGTTAAAATTTATGGTACAATTGCATAACGAGTCAGGTCATACCCCCGACTTTTAATTTAGATCATAATGCATGAGTTTCAATTTACACATTTTATCTCATACGGTCATACCTAGCGCAAGACAACTAACATGACCTATACTCAATAGTTAAATCCAGGTCACGACACTGCATTGTCACCGAGTCATCAAGGGTTTAAAGGTTACTCAACCATTTTTTCAGGTGATATCAGCCAAATTTTTGGAGCAAGCTGCAACAATAGACTTAGAGATCAAGTCTCATACCGAGATCTAATATCATGCCTATACTAGGTCTTTATCTACCTAACTTGAGGAACTATCTACATTAAGCTTATAATAATAACTGGTAATAAACCCTAATACACGATTACACGATGGTGGCTGGTGAGCTCGTTACCAGGACAGCCTTAGCAAATACTACTGTTACCTTCATTCACCAAGCTTTCCACTTTAAATCTAACCATTACGTTCTAATTTATATTTCTAATATCATCACAAAAATCATACCCAACATGTATTTTGAAGGGGAGAGGGCGGATGTGATCAAAGTTTATTTTGACAAAAAAAGTCAAATAAGCCCAATATAAGCGAAATCTAGGGAGTAAGAATGGCCAACAATTGTACTCCGTATTACATAAGGCCAATATTGAAAGTACCCTTTCCAGTTTCACCAGCAACCGGCACTAATCTGACACAGTCTTAGTTCTTCACGATACAATGAGTACAATGCCAAAACGAAAATAACATAAGTTTGTAACAGGACTTGTATAAACTGAGCTTACGTTCTTACAACAACGCCAAAGTTACCAATCAGAGCACACAATGAGTCAATGACTAACAAACAACAAGAACAAAGGTTATCAACATTCAACAACCTTTCAACCAAGCAATGACGGAACCAGAAATTTAGCTAGTGGAGAAAATTTTCAGCGGTTCGAACTAGTAATGCAATAAAGTAAACAAGAAATTTCCTATTCTAAATTTTTGATACCCCCACCCCTTTTATAAGGTTATCATTTACTCTGGTCATTTGTTTACGTATTCCAGTTTAGGGTATCTCATTCAATTGTTTAGTTTCTATTTTGGGAATGCCTTTGATAATCAATTTGAGCTTCCACACTCAATTTGTGAAATTGAGACTTATTTGCAATGGAAGCCATTGATAGAGCTTGATTGATTAGTATTTGTGATGAAGAAGACGGTTATAGTGAGAGAAAGTAGTTATGGAGAGAGTGTGTAAATAGAAGATATTTTTGATTAACTTAGCTGAAATGTACAACTACAATCATTATATACAATTGAAGTAGTTAGCTGACTAGGAGGGAAAGTTAGTTACAGCTAACTAACTAACTTCTTATCTTCATAGCCCCTCCTCAAGGTGGGTGTGGGGGATTCTCTGGAAACAGAACACCCAACTTGAGTGCTAAGTAGTGGTGCTGCTGCTGCCCAAGAGGCTTCGTGAGAATGTCTGCCAACTGAGAAGCAGAAAGAACATGATAAGTACACAGAAACCCTTCTTGAACCTTCTCGCGTACATAATGACAATCAATATTCAAATGCTTAGTACGCTCATGAAATACTGGGTTAGCAGCTATATGCTGAGCTGCTTTGTTATCACAAAACAAGGGAATTGGAACAGAAATGTGAACTTGAAAATCTTGCAGCAAACGATGTAGCCAAACAACCTCACTGGTAGTATAGGACATAGCCCTATATTCGGATTCAGTAGAAGACTTGGACACTGTCTTCTGTTTCTTGGTTTTCCATGAAACAAGAGAATTCCCAAGAAACACACATTGCCCAGTCACAGATTTGCAGCTAAAAGAACAGGCACCCCAATCTGCATCAGTGTACGCCTTAAGAGTAAGAGGAGTATCTGTTGGGTAAAACAGTGCAGCATGTATAGTACCCTTAAGATATCGAATAACATGTAAGGCTGCCTGAAAATGTGGCTGTCTAGGAGCATTCAGAAATCGACTTAAATGCTGAACAGCAAACGAGATGTCTGGTCTAGTTAGATTAAGGTATAGCAACCTTCCAACCAGCCTCCTATATTGTTCTGGATCAGCCATCAACTCTCCATTTTCAGTGGATAAATGAATCCACTTGGTAGAGGGAATGTAGCTGGTTTACATTCAGTTAATCCAGTGTTTTGAAGTATGTCAGTAACATACATGTGCTGACTGATAGACAACCCATCATCAGACCTAGCAATCTCAAGGCCAAGGAAATACTTGGCTAATCCCAAGTCTTTAATGGTAAATGCCCCGTCCAAAGTTTGCTTGAGAATAGGAACATAAGCATCATCACTTCCAGTGATGAGTAAATCATCAACGTAAACAAGAACTGCTGTAAACAGTTCACCAGAGTTCCTTAAGAACAAGGAATAATCATTCTTTGACTGTATAAAGCCTTGATCCAATAAGAGTTTAGTGAGTTCAAGGTTCCACTGCCTTGAAGCTTGCTTTAAACCATATAGAGAACGCTTTAACTTGCAAACTTGACCATGTGGTATGTCCTTATAGCCTTCAGGAGGGATCATATATATCTCTTCATCAAGGAACCCATGTAGAAAGGCATTGTTAATGTCCAATTGATGTATTGGCCACCTTTTTGCAGCAGATAAGGCCATCAGAACCCTAACAGTAGTGAACTTAGCAACTGGACTGAAAGTGTATTTATAATCCTTCCCCTCCACTTGGTTGTAGCCTTTGGCTACCAACCTAGCCTTGTATCTATCTATGGACCCATCAGGTTTCATTTTTAACTTGTAAACCCACTTTCACCCTATGGCTTTGAACCCTTGAGGCAAAGCAGTAATATCCCAAGTGCCATTAGCTTCTAGAGCTTGCAATTCCTTTTCCATGGCATTGATCCAATGAGGATCCTGTCTAGCTTGATAATAGCTAGATGGCTCAACAACAGAAGATACTACAGATGATTTGAATGCTGAGGATTTCTGAACAGAGAAAGACTCTGATGCAGATATTTCAGGACTGTCCTGAACTGATTGGTCCTGAGCAACAGTTTTATGGGGCAAAATGGGACATACAAAGTCTTTTAATCTAGAATATACTTGAACAGTTCTCTTTGAAGTCCTTGGTGGAACATTCTTATCAACCAAAGTGCTGTGCACTTCTTCATTTGGTAGTTCACACTGCATACCAGATGTACTTGGCATGTCTTCAGTGGTTTGCACTCCACTATTAGTATTATTGTTAATATCAGCCTCATTGTTAGGGCTACCAGTTGGTACATCCTTATTTCCACCAGCAACACTAACACCCTTACATTGCAAGGTGTCATCCTCACATGGATGTAAAGGAAACATTTGGAAAGATGGAATGGCAAACTCATCAGAATTAACTGATGAATTTTGAGATTTCCTAAAAGGAAAGACTGTCTCATGAAATACAACATCTCTACTAATTATGATCTTCTGTGTTTGTAAATCATAGAGTTTATATGCCTTCTGACCAAATGGATACCCAAGGAATATGCATCTCCTCCCCTTTGGATCAAACTTATCTCTGGCCTGACTAGGGATGAGCGCAAAACACAGACATCCTACCACTCTCAATTCATCATAAGTACAGTCCTTATTGAGTAAGACCTCTGAAGGAGACTTCCAGTCAAGAATAGGACTAGGAAGTTTGTTGATTATATGAGTGGAAGCTAATAAACATTCTCCCCAAAGCCTTTTAGGTAGATTGGCAAACAAAAGAATGGACCTAGCTGTTTCCACTAAGTGTCTGTGCTTTCTCTCCACCCTACCATTCTGCTGAGGGACTCCAGGGGCACTTTTCTGATGGACTATGCCTTGAGACAAGAAGAATGAACCACATCCTTTTTGAACAATCTCAGTCCCATTGTCACTCCTCACACTCTTAACATGACAATTATATTGGGTTTGAACCTGTATTATGAAATTTCTGATGGCTTCTGTGGCCTGTATTTTATCTCTCAACAGAAAAGTCCAGATTACCCTACTATGATCATCTACTATAGTAAGAAAGTAGTAAGCCCCCGTAATAGTAGGTCTCTTGTAAGGCCCCCATAAATCTATATGTATAAGATCAAAGATATGCAAAGCTCTAGAAGTACTCCTTGTGAAAGGAAGCTTATGTATTTTGGCCAAAACGCAGGTTTCACATTCAATTTTGTGTACATTATTACAATCAAAGCTATCTATATGCTTCATTTTTGACAAAGACGTATGACCCAGCCTAGCATGTATTAGATGCATCTTAGTTTTACACTTAATGCCAGCCTTACAAGTGCACACATTTGAAGAAAAACAACTACTCTCAGTTTTTCTAGCTAAAGATTCAGTACTAGTCACAGACTTTAGCTTGTATAAACCATCTTCCCTTCTCCCAACAGCAAGAGTGCACTTATGGAGAGGGTCATGTATAACACAGTTGTCCACATTAAAGTTTATCAATAAACCAGTAGTGGACAGTAGTTTTCCAACATATAACAAATTATGTTGAAAATTTGAAAGATAGAGGACATTATGCAACATAATTCCTGGCAATAATTGAATGTCCCCAGTTATACTAACCATCTTACTTGTCCCATCAGGTAATCCCACCATTATAGGTTTGCTCAAGTTTTTCTTATTAAGGAACAGATGCAACAAAGAACTCATATAATATGTAGCTCCTGAATCGATGATCCAAGTATATGATTTAGACATTGAATTTGATGAAACATTGGTAACCAAGGAAGTACCTGCGAAGTTTACTGCAGCAAAATTAATGGCAGCAGATTGACTAGAAGCATCTTGTGACTGCGCCTGTTGACTTTGTTGCATATGTATCATCTGTTGATAAATGGCTGCAACAACCTTGGGATCAATATGGATTTCAGATCCAGAAACCAGAGGATTATCATCATCATTATGAGAAACTTCAGCATTATGCGCACTAGCAGTGGCAATCCTAGCCATATATTCTCTTTTCTTCTCTGGATGCAGCAAGAAACATGAGTCTCTCGTATGTCCAGACTTAGAACAATGATCACACCACCTATTCTCCCTGTCCTTCTTTGGTTTCTTTCCATCTTTTGTCCAGACATTCCAGGGATTAGTATCAGAATTAGTTTGAGTCTTATTCCAATGCTTCTGATTTGATCTCTTATTAACAGCCATTGCACTGGATTCAGCTTGATCATTAGCAAATCTTGTAAGCCTTTTCTGACTTTCAATTTGCTGAACCAGTGAATAGGCCTTACTGAGATTAGGTAATGGCTCCATGGACAAGATATTTGTCTTCAAATGCTCATATTCATTGTCCAGGCCCATTAAGAATGTCATGACCTTCTCTCTTGTCATAACTTCGAGAATTTTCTTCAGAAAACTGCATGAACACTTGCCTAAAGCACCACAAGTGCAATCTGGAAACATCTCAAGATCCTCAATATCATCCTAGCTTCTCTTTAATTTGTTGTAATATTCAACCACGGATTGATCAGCAGCTTGAGATGTATTTTTCAGTTCCTTCTTAAGCTGAAATAGCGAGGGAGCATTGGATTGTCCATACATGTCATTGATTTCTTCCCAAAGGCGCTTTGCAGACTTAGCAGTCAAGAATCCTTGCTTAATCTCTGGATGTAAAGCATTCAGAATCCAGCATCTCACCATATTAACCGCTCTAAGCCATTTCTGAAAATTAGGTGAATTCAATGCAGGCATTGTTGTTGATCCACTGAGGAATCCGTGTTTATTCTTTGTTCCTAGAGCCATTACAACACCACGACTCCAATTGAGGAAATTCTTGCCATCAAACAAGGAATTGACAAGTTTCATTGAAGGATAATCGGAATTAGAAAGGAAAAGAGGATCATCATATTGATCCTGATAACCATCAGTTCCACCAGAATTCACTGATTCAGGCATAATTGTGATTTTGTAGGAATCTGAAATCAGAAATAAAACTGAAACAGGTTTTGTAGATTTTATCGAAAGAAAGATTTGCGGAAGCGAAGATAGAAATCAAAAAACAACAGAATCAATTGATTCAGGAAAACGAACGAGAAGATAATGAAGCAGGATCAAGAGACAGGGAAAACCTGCTCTGATACCATGTGAAATTGAGACTTATTTGCAATGGAAGCCATTGATAGAGCTTGATTGATTAGTATTTGTGATGAAGAAGACGGTTATAGTGAGAGAAAGTAGTTATGGAGAGAGAGTGTAAATAGAAGATATTTTTGATTAACTTAGCTGAAATGTACAACTACAATCACTATATACAATTGAAGTAGTTAGCTGACTAGGAGGGAAAGTTAGTTACAACTAACTAACTAACTTCTTATCTTCATACAATTTGTTCCATTCCCTATCTTTCATTAGTCTAAATTTTTGATACCCTCACCCCTTTCATAAGGTTATCACTTACGTCTGGTCATTTGTTTACGTATTCCATTTTAGGATGTCTCATTCAATTGTTTGACTTTCTATTTTGGGAATGCGAGCAATTTGATCTCCACACCCAATTTGTTCCACTTGTAGTCTAATAAAATCCCCTTTATCTTTTATTAGTCTTTGTGGCAAAATGAAAGGGAAACAAATAACCCAACGGAGGGAGTATATTTTGAAATGAGCAATCGTCCCTGCTAACCCCAACTCATCGCAATTCACAATTAGTGTAAATTAACAATCACTGATGAGAAACATTTCCGTATGCATAATTACAATAAACACACAAAAAACCAATCTTTCGAATTCCAATTCCTACCAAATTAAAATTATAAAATTCAAAAAAAAAAAAAAATCAAAAACCCTCAAATTAAGTGAAAAGAGGACCTTATCGAGAGGGGATTCAGCAAGCAAAAGCTGAACCTCGTTACGAAGAAGCCGAAACAATTTGTTCTCGAAACCCGAGTTTCTCGTCTCACTGACAATACTTCCAAAGCTTCTGGTTTGAGGTTGAATTGAAGGTTGTTTAGAGAGAAAATAGGGAAGACATGAAATGGGGTTTTGAGTTTGGGATTGAATTTCAAAGTATTGAAGAAAAGATTGAGACTTTGATAGAATCGATCTTCGCAGAGGTAGAATTGAACGAGTCATTTTGGAAGCAGAGAGGGAGAACAGTAAAGGGTTTTGTTAGGGTTTATGGTAATTGCTATGAATTGTGAAAGAGTGCCACGTGAAATTGGGAGAAGCCACTAACAAGGGTAGAAAAAAGGTAAATTGTCCGTCATAAATTTATAACGGTAAATATATCCGAAAATTTCAAGAGGTCATGAACGAAATTGGGTATTTTTTAAATTCATTATTTTTCCGAAAATTAACCGGGTTGGTCGAAATTGTTACTTTAGTGATCACCAAATGAAATGGTTTTTATAATAATAATAATAATAATAATAATAATAATAATAAAATTTGTTTTCACCTTAATAAAAATTGCATGATGTTTAAAATAATAATAATAATAATAGTTAAAAATGAATTTACTAAGATGCTTTATTTGACGGATTTTAATAATTTTTTTGCTAGGATGAGAATTTTTGCTTTAAGTCAAACTATTGTGGCGCCGACCAGTATATCAAATTAAAAGATTTTAAAAATAGGAAAAAAAATGGAATTACTTTTTCACATCACAAAAATTTAAGAGAGACGAACTTTCAATAAATTATTGAGAGACCATTCTTTTGTACCCTTTTATTTGTATTTCGTGATCTTTTTGTCATTGATAAAAAGATCACGAAATACAAATAAAAGGGTACAAAAGAATGGTCTTTCAATAATTTATTGAAAGTTCGTCTCTAACAGTAGGTCTCCTGAGAGACCGCCTCTCAATAAGCTCATTGGGAGACTATTGTACAAATTTAAGAAAAAGTTGTATTAAAGGTAATATAATAGGTACAAATCACGAATTAAGATAAAATAAATACATTTATTATGTAAATAAGTACTTGTACAATAGTCTCCCAATAAGCTTATTGAGAAATTAAAAAAAAAAATGGTCTCTTTCAAATTCAACTCGCCCTCTTTCCAATTCATAAGTCATATCTTAAACCCTAACAAAACCCCTTTACAAGTTTACAGTTCTCCATCTCTGCTTCAAAAATGGCGCGATCAATTCTACCTCTACGAAGATCAATTTTATCAAAGTCTCAATTTTTTTTTCAATACTGTGAAATTCAATCCCAAAGTCAAAACCCCATTTCATGTCTTCCCCATTTTCTCTCGAAAAAACCATCAATTCAACCTCAAACCAGAAGCTTTGGAAGGTTGTTGAGTGTTGAGATGGTAAAGTCGGAGAACAATTTGGTTCCGCATACTCGTAATGAGATTATATACCGTCTCCATAAGGTCCCCCCTTTGCATCTCTCTTATGTTGTAGTATTATTATTGTTATTGTGAACTTAATTTGAGGGTTTTTTGTCTGTTCAATTGGAAATGTGTGTTCGATAATTTCCTGTCAGACCGTCTTATTCTATAATTTGGGATAGTAACCGGTTTTATATTATTGATTGTTGATAAGTTTATGGTATAATGTGGTAGAAATTGACTTGGAAAGACGGGTTCGGGTTCTTTGTGCGTTTATACTTTTGTACATAGGCATACTGAAATGTATGTCATAGTGATTGTTAATGTACACTATTACGAATGGATTTGGAAAGACGGGTTCTTTGTGCGCGGTTGTACTTTGGTACATGGGGTGATAGGCATACTGAAATGTATGCCATAGTGATTGTTGATGTACACTATTACGAATGGATTTGGAAAGACGGGTTCTTTGTGCGCGTTTGTACTTTGGTACATGGGGTGATAGGCATACTGAAATGTATGTCATAGTGATTGTTAATGCACACTATTACGGTAAAAATGGATTTGGAAAGACGGGTTCTTTGTGCGTTTATACTTTAGTACATAGGCTGAAAAACTATCGACACAAGGGAGAAGGCAGAATTATTGTATTATTGGATGAATCATATGCAGAGGAGATACATGGCTTAAATACAATGTACAAAGAATTAGTTGCCTAATGAAAGACTTAAAAGAAAGGAAACTAAATATACAATAGACTAAATTACTTTAGATATGATATGCCTAACATATTCGATATTATGGGAATATTGTTTAACATAGGCATTCTGAAATGTATGTCATAGTGATTGTTAATGTACAATATTACGATGAAGATGGCTTTGGAAAGACGGGTTCTTTGTGCGTTTGTACTTTGGTACATGGTCTGATAGGCATACTGAAATTTATGTCATAGTGATTGTTATTGTACACTATTACGATGAAAATGGATTTGGAAAGACAGGCTCTTTGTGCGTTTATACTTTAGTACATAGGCTGATAGGCCTACTGAAATGTATGTCATAGTGATTGTTAATGTACACTATTACGATGAAATTAGTTGTTTTGGTAAGTCAATTACGAGAAATTAGACATTTTATGTATACATTATATTTGGACAAATTAATGGTCGAAGTTTATGTTAGTATGATTGTTGATTTTTCAATACCCTTGTGTGCAAAGCTTGGACGCGGCTGGCGGAGTTAAGGGAGTAGCAGGGCTTCTCTGGTGAGCAATGATAAATTTGAGCTTCTTATTTAACATTTGAGGGGAAAAAAACTAGTTAACCTTGTTACATTACTAATTCCCCTGAATTTTCTCCCTGGCTAACAATCATGGTTCATTGTTGGCTAAATTGAATGGTATCTCCCTAAAATGGAGTGAGTTTTATTGATTTTGGTGGGAGCATATGATAAACGACATTGAAAACCTTAAAAAATCACCTCCACTTTATCTCACCTTGCATAAGCCATTGATCTTGCTAGTAGTTGGTTGTTGTGTTGATAACCTTTGTTCTTGTTTGTTGTTTGTGGCGTGCTTCACCTAAGGTTGGTAGCTTGTCTTTCAGATTATATAATACTAAGTAACAGTAATGCTCGTATATAAATTAACAAAGATCCTAGTTACTAATTAGCACGAAAGTCGGTTCGTATGTTACTTTTTCGCTTTGTCAATTGTCATTGTATTCACGTTTTATATCAAGAGGAACTAAAACTATGAGTCTCACAACACCGAGACATCTTTAGATAAGCATACTACATGCATAACTGGCTCATGTCTTTCTTTACACTCCTTGATCACCTTAGACACAGCTACTAAGAAATTCTGTGTCAGTTAACGTGGGAAGGTAAAGGTAGTGTTTGCTAAGATTGATCCGTGTATGAGCCACCATTTAAGTTTTATGATGCTTTTATTATCAATTCATCGTTATAAGCTAATGTAAATAGTTCCTAAAAATAGGTTGATAAAGATCCAGTAGTCCAGTACAAGTATGATATTAAATCTCGGTATGAGACTTTATCTCGAGATTTATTGTTGCAACTTGCTCCAAAAATGTCTCTGGTACCACTTGAAATGTGGTTACATTATAGTATTAAACCTTCAAAAACCGTGATAATGATTACTATATAGTGTTGTGCCCTGGATTTAACAATTGAGTATGGGCAATGTTTGTTGTCTCGTGTTATGGACTTACAGATGAAGTGAAATGTGTAATTGCAATTATTTTGAAAATTTTGACTGGATTGAACTTTCTTTCCGTTATCCAGCCACCATCTGATTTCAAAGGATTTAAAGTCGCAGAGCGTCCAGGGGAGCAATGGATAACCTTGACGAAAATTTTTGGAGAAAGTGAAGAGATTAAAATTGAAGCCACCATGTTTGATGGGTCAGTCCCAATTCCTACAGAGGGCGAGGAACCCGGTAAACCGGGAGAGCAGGATCATTTGCATATAACAATGATGATTAGCATATTCAAAGAAGAATCTAACCAAGTCTTAGAGTTCATCTGCTCAGCATGGCCTGACAACCTAGTTATTGAAAAGTTATTTGTTCGTCAACGGTCCATAATTCTACATAATCAGCCCTATACTGGTCCTATATTTGAGTAAGAATTGTCTTAAACTACTCCTTGTTTATCCTGTAAATCAGTACCTGTTTTTATACTCCTGTTAGCTTATGTTCAATTTGGAAAAGAACGTAGCGCTGTTCATTGACTTCATTTTTTGTTGCTTTTAGCTGCGTAAGAGGGTATGTGTGTTTTCGGAAGCAATAAAAACTAATGATAGCCTGGATATCGTATGAAAACTTTTCTCCATTCTTACATAAAGTTTTCTGCTAATCGCTTTTTGCAGGGCATTGAACAATGAGCTGCAGGATTCAGTGTATAATTTCTTAGAAGAAAGGGGTGTAGACGATAACCTGTGTGACTTCGTGCATAGGTATATCCACTATAAAGACAAGGCCGAGTACATGCGTTGGATGGAATCTGCAATGAAGGTGCTAGAGAAGGAGTAACAGTATCATTGCCTTCAAACACACTTGTTCCAACCCATTTGATGGTACGCGTACAGTTACTCTCAGTCTCACGCATCAAATACCTGTTATCTGTTATGTTCGAGTAGCTATTCCTCCAAAGCTATATAAGCTATATGATATGTTTTTTGAGGGAGTTATTGTATGAGACGGTCTCACACATTTGCGACCAACCTAAATTTTTATGTATTGGGTTAATCGATTGATTTCCCATGTAAGACTAACTCATTTACGTTTTTGTGACGTTCTAGAGGTTAAAAAGTTGCACTCCTATAGAATTGATCCTCTTCAAGTAAGGTCGTTATGTTCTAGAGGAGTAGAGGTTATAACTTATAAGTTCCATTTTGCCCGATTTAGCTTCTAATACAACTCCGTCTTAGAATACTAACTTCCGTTTTTTGATAAATGAAGCTTTACATATGGACCGACTCCAGGAGAATAATTTAGATACCGCCTAGGCGCCTAGGCTTAGTTGCCCACCAACTCCCGTAGAAAGGGTTGTAGGCTTGTAGCCATCGCATGAACTACCCTTAAAAAATGATTATGCAACTATTTGATCTTTTACGGGTATATTTGAGTCCATTACTCTTAAAAACGGGGATCATTTTTCATACCAAAGATCTCAATAGTATTCCGTATCTAGATAATAGGTCTTGGGTTTGAATCCTCCCTTTCTGAGATTGTAGTGCCCAAGGCCCAAGCTAGTGGTTCATTTGACACAAAAAGTGATCATTTTTCATTAAAGTGAGAGCGGTCTTAGAACGGATAGTAATTGGTTCGGACACTTATATTTTAGATCGTAATTACAGCTTAAAGTATGAGCGTCTCGTTTAATTGATTAAACCTCCGTTAGAAAGCGACGTGAATCGGCTTAGGCAGGCATAAATCTTTATCATTATATATGTTGTCTAGAGACAGTTTTACAATTAACATTAATATTATACTTAATTACTACGTAAATCTTTTACTTTTGCATGATATCTTTGCTAAAAGGACGTATAATCTTTCTCTTAACCTAATCTTAGCACATAATGCATGTCATTATCTACCAAGTTGAGATTAATCCTAATTCATAATTGTAGCGGTAATTCTCTGCTTTACGAAAGGAAATGTCAGCTTGGCTAACTGATGAAGTCGTGAAAGTTGGTATTCATGACCTGGTTTCAAATTTCGACAATTGTAACACCACAAACTCAAATATAGGATCGGAAATGTTAGTCACGGTAGCTCGATAGACCCTGTACGGGTCCCACAGACCAACACGAGTCTTTTCTAGCACATTTTATCTTCACTCGTGCGCATCCCGATAGCCTTCCCATGAGGTCACTCATCCTAAAGTTGCTCTTAGTTAAGCGTAGTCAAGCATGCTGTGCATTTTATTGATATGCGTAGTAATTTCAATCCTTTTAAGCACTAGTAAGATTTTAAGCCTATCAATATAAGGGGTAACCGCACCTGAATAACGTCAACGTCTTCGGTTCAGTGGAGTATACAACTAATACAAGTATCCCCATAGCCACCGATATAATGGTCTTAATTATACGGGAATTTTATATATGAAATATAATTAAAAAACGACTCTAGTCGATATGATATTTTTTATTTTGATATATGGTGTTCGATTCTTTCATATGTATCAATAGCCAAAGTTTATATATATATAATTACATAAACTCAATGTCGTACAATTTATGTCAACTTGATTGATGAGCAATTATATAATTATAAGATGGTATCATCTTGATTATAACATCTTCCATGTGTGAAACTTGTAACCTCCATAAATCTAATGAGAAAAGGACAATGCATATGACTTAACCTAAGAATTCAACCTATTTTAAACTTAAATTCCATCATTTCTTTGATCTTCTTATTTTTTCTTACGATACACAATCACGACTTTGAATTTTTCAAACATAACAAATCAAGTTAATTAATATTACATTTATTTATTTATTTATTAGTCATATTAAATCATATTTTGGTTTTCAATTTTGAGCGATTAATTGGACAATTATCACTTATAAAATCACATAATATGATGGATTATAAATGCATATCATACACTAAAAATATATTGTGTAAATTAAATTGCAAGTTCGAGTTTTTCTCTGGCTGCTATTAACTTAGAATATTTAGTTTATACCGAAATAAAAGAATTTATTATCAAAAATATGACAAGGTAAAATTAAGTTTCATAGAAACAAAAATGATTGCACTTTCTAGACCCATTTGCCTAATTGATAACTGTAAACTATCCATAAACACTTAGATCAACTGGTATGAAGTTGTTCTAATTTAACCAGATGCTTTAGATTGAAGCCTTGAAAATACAGCGGTGTTAAAATTCACGAGAAAAAAAATTTACCGTCCTTGTAATTGTATCCCGCTCAACTCCAAAAACAGGATGGTACACCAAAAAAGATACCCTAACTTTCAATTCCAATCTTATGTACAAACTGAAAAAAAAAAAACAAGATCCAACAAAAATGAAGTTAAAAGTTTGAATTGATCCTAGTATATTTACTTCAAAGCTTAAGAGACAAGTCAAGCTTATGCAATTGATCATGATCTTGTACATCCATACTATTACTGTTACTGTTACTGTTACTATTACTGCTACTCTTCTTAAGCACATTGACATTAATACCCTTCCAAGAAATCCCTCCAATATTTCTATCCAATAATGGTAAGGAACTCTTCACAACACTACCAAACATTGCACCTCCATGCCCACCATTATTATTATATGATGAAGTTGGTGATGATGACCTTGGTGACCCTATTCCTAGCCGTCCGATAGCGGGTCGTTGTTGATCGATCATAACCACTCTTGACCATCCATTACTATTAGATGAAGTGCTAGAAAATGGCATGTAAGATGGCTTATGTATCAAGGAATGAGCTTGAATTCCAAGAGACCCATGAAGGGGCATGGTAGTAATTTTGTTAGGGAATGGTAATGAAGTTAATGATCTTCCCTTGAAGACACTTTCAGGGTAGTAATTAGCAATAATTGATGGTGAACCGGTTTTCCGGCCTCGTTTTGCTAGGGTTCTTTCCCTTTTATGTGCATTTTGATGCCCTCCTAGTGCTTGAGAGCTATAGAATTTCCTTTGGCAATAGTTGCATGAAAACACTCGTGGCTCTGCTTCACCGGAGTGGTACTGGTCCATGTTATCCGACTCCAAATCATTTCTGCATAAGCTAAGATCCAAAATAAGATTATGGTTTTTGTTAATTTCAAAAACTTGTTCATTCTTTGTTGAATTTTCAGTCTTTTGAGGGTTTATTGTTGAAGGTTGAGAAGATGATGGGGAGTTTGAGTCATTTGGTGCATTCATAATTTTAAATTGGAAATGATGTAAGAAGTTGTAATCCTGTTATATTGTTTGAAAGCATGTGTTTGAAAGTATGGTATGATATATAGGAATTTCTTTCATTGATTAGGTAGTAAATGCTTTTTCTTTTTCGGAAAATTGACACGGTACTTTTAAAGTTTCACACTTTGTGTAAAATATCCATTTTTTAGCGGATCATAAATCAATTTACTAAATTCATGCAGTTTTTATCGAAAATTTACTGGTAAACAAAAATTAAACATTACACTGATTTATAAGTCTTTTTTTTGGCTGGTGTAAACTATACCAAGATTACACAGAGGCCTTTGCAAGGTTGTAAGCAACCTTGTTAAGGTTCCGTGGTATAAAACTAATACAAAAGCAATGAAAAGTAGAAAAACACGATTTAATATCGGATAAAACGCCGAAACACTAGAACTAGTCTCGGATAAATAGATAATGTCTAGATTTAGGGTGTAATTGATCTGATCCAAACCTAAGCTCAAGTAACTTAATGACGAGCTTAAAAAGTTTAGTTCAATCTCATAAGTTGAACTTAAAAACAGTTGAGAAAAGATTCAAGTTCACTCTATTTGACTAAATAAATCTATTCTATATCTTCGTTTAATCTAGTCTAATCATTAAAAAATAAAAACGAAAATAAATTTTAAAAGGTTATTAATATTTCAAAGGAAAATTTATTATGCACGGTGAGCTCAGGGTCGGCTTGGATTTGTGAGATATATAACAAAATTTCATAAGAAAGTTGTCACATTATACATGAACTTATACTTTTTAACATGTCATGGCTTATGATCGGTACCTTTGCATGACTATTAGGGGTCGTTTGGTTCAACAAGTCGGAATGGTATGGAATGGAGTTTGATACTATGGGGGTATGGGATTCTAAATCCATACTTTCAAAATCTTGTTTGGTTCATCATAAATTATAGAAGAGGGGAATGGAGTTTGAATCCAATGGGAGAGGGTGGGTATGAGATTCCAAGGGGTTGGGGTGGAGTTAGAATCCATTGGGTGTATCTAACTCCATTCCAAAATCACCCAACCAAACACTTGAATGCCCTCAATCCATTCCATTCCATTCCAAAGTAACCAACCAAACACCCCCTTAGAGTATTGGTTAATTGCTAATAAATAATTAGTATTTGATCAATTAGGGTAAGCAATCTACTTTTACCTCTAGAGATCTCTAATGCTAAGCTGTTTTCCACACCAAGATATCACTCAATAATCTTGTCTTTAAGGTGTTTAACTTGTGTGTCAAGTAGTACTTATAGCTAAAGATTAGCTAAGAAATGAGATCATTAATTATGTTTTTAAACCTTTTTAAAGAGAGTTAAGATCATCTGTCTCATTTTCGTGTTCTATTTTACATCCCAATGTCTTAATTTTCAAACAATTTTCTTACTTTTATTGTCTAATGCTTATGTATTAAATGAACAGATAGTGGAAAACGGGATGGAACACGAAAACGGAATAGAAAATCCGGACAACTTTTTAAAAGCGAGGGATAATATAGTTTGATTGAATAATATAGTAGTTATCTTGGAGAAATATGTGGCTTTGAAGAGACTAAATCTTTATTGGTGGATAATAAATCATTTTCATAATCTCTCTAATGTCTATTTTAGTTATTAATTAAACCAACCTCTAACATCATTAACAATGACAATCTCCTGTATTTATGCCTTGTGACATAATTGGAGGGCCACTTATTGAGTAAAAATAGACAATCATGATATAAAGGACTTTTTAATTATGATTAAAAAACTTGGCAAATCTAATTAAGCAACCTTAATTTTTTTGGCGACTATCAACAGATTTTATGTTATATTATGTACGTGAATAAAAAAGTATTGTGGACAATTGTGGTGTATATCAATTTATTTACCTCTTTCTTTTTTGCAAGAAATTTATTTACCTCTTTTGAATAAAGCAAGAAATGTATTTTATTAATTTATTTTTGAGTTGGAGAATTTTAAGTTTTAACATTAGTTCCTACGATTTTGGGGTCAACCGTCAACAATTGAACCTTTATATTTTAACATTTCTATTTTTCTGCCTACTCATAATCAAATTTGGTCATTTAAGGATCTCAAAACAGCATCTAACAATTCGACTCGTTCTATTATCGCTATCTTCATGTAGCTTTTGAGGGATCCTTCCTTTGATTTATGAGATAAAACATAAATCCGACTGGTTCCAAAGATCGTTGATAAATTACTTGTACCCTTTGAAAGAACACGCTACGAACCATCAACGAACTACTCTTGACGATATTATTGATGAAACTAAACCACGAATAAATGGACAAATCCCGAAATAAGAGACGGAAATCCTGAAATAAGGGACGGAAAGGGAGCCCCTTATTTCAGGATTGAATATATTATAGATAACCATACTAGTATTGAATAGATTATAGATAATCATACTATTAATTGCAATTTAATATAATTTTGGGGCTTACCATCGATCGATTGATGATCGATGGGAGCCCCGAATTGGGGGAGGCTAGGGTTTTTAGAGAGTTTTTTGAGAGAGGCTTATTAAAGATACTCTTGATTGTTTTATAATTTGGTCATCTCCTTTTAGATAAAGATTGTTTGGTTGCTACTTTGAAAAACACAAGAATTGAAATACGAAAATAGGATAGAGAATCCGAACGCTTTTTTCCAAGGAATATCAAATTCATAGGAATTAAGTTTTTTCATTCAATTCAGGTGAAGACGAAAGTGTTTAAATCTACTCCTTGCGGTCATTGACAATTCATATAACATTTTATTCATACATGCACCCTTAAACACTTTTGACCTCATCCTAATTGGATAAAAAACTAAATTCCTACAAAATTAAAGTTCTTAGGAAAATGAAGTCTCATCATCAACCAAACAACGTATAAAAGTACATACGTTAAGAACTTTTACATGGTCGCGATAATGGTTAAGGATTTACGAAATATATTAAAGTAATATTACCTAAACAAAACTCTTAGAAATTAAAGATAATATAACGACGGTAACTAATGTATTACTAACACATTAAATTAAGATCTAATTCTTCAAAAATAGTAAACTCTCATATTAACTAAATATATTTTGGGATTACTCAAACTTTACGACGGGATGAAAAATATCCCAAAAAAATGCTCTCCGTACACAAATGAATGTGTAATAAGTCCCGAGTCCTGACCTTAGGCCTCTCTTTGGGATGAATAATGTCTGTCACAAATTTGTGACGAGTCAAATAAAAATCACAAAAATAGATATAATAAGTCATTATATTTATCTTATCTTCTCGTATGAGTGTCTGTATACTATTTTACCTAACAAAAATCTGTAACTTATATACCTGTTATAAAAGAGACTTATGAATCCGTATGGCCCTTTGTTGTAAAAGTAGTTAAACATTTTCAGGTGGGATTTTGAAGTCTTTAAGAATGAATGGAATTTAAGTTAGTGAAATATAAGAGGGACCCAACCTTTATCATTCAATGATCGACTATGGTTATGCATTAGCCAATCAGATTCATCAATTGTTATTTTAATGTAGTCATTAAAAGTTGATTGCTAATTTGATTTTATCTCCTTATTTTCATGACAAATGAATTGGACTACTTTATAGCGTGCTTCACGTCCCTTCATGATTTGGACGTATTATACCCTAACATCCACAACAATATTGAATTACCCTCATAAAAGATCGAATTTATGTAAACTGTCTTAATCTATTTCCGGAATACTAACAATTTTATCAAAACAACTACTATAGTTATCACACGAGAACCTCGCGTAAAAACTATAGGTTTCTCTTGTAACGGGTATATTCGTCATAAGCTTACGACGGGTCAAGCATACCCACCTGATTAATAAGATAATAATGAAAGTGCATAGAAAATCACAAATTAATTTGTCTTTATCTGCTCAAATGAGTTTTATTTGACCCGTTATAAAATTACGATCGATATTACTCTGAGAATTTGTCATTCTAAAATTTGCCATGTTTGTATGTACAATATTTTACGATCAAAGATTCCCAACTCCTACACATACAAGGAAGCATGTAGGCTCTCCCCATTAGGAGTGGCCAAAACACAAACAGTTAAGAGAATTGACCCTTGACAAGCATCAAGGTTGATCATCCTGATGGTGATCTCAATCCTCTAAATTAATAATTTGTCTACCTTTGATTTAAATAATAATCACGATAGAAATGAAAAAGGGTAAATAGTGAATAGCATAATGATGGTTGCATTACCAGAAACTATCCACATATATTTTCGGTTTGCACCTATATATAATCATATTTAAATTGCTTACTCACATAGCATGAAATTTCGTTGAATAATATAATCCATTACTTTGCAAATAATTAGAATATCAAGTAGTTTGTTTACTATATTATTGAATTTACTCTAAATTTATGAAATTTAAGAAATTACTAGTAGTTTGTACATCACAAGATAGTGTTTTTATTTTATTAAATTTAGAATTTCATTCTTGAGATATATACGAGTAATTTGTTAATCATATAATCGAAATGACTTCATATCTCAAAGATCACAAATCTTTTTCAAACACTCACTCCTTATAAATGGTTCAATCGAATCTCATTTTATCAATTAGTTTCTTTTGAGGATATTTTTTCGTTTTTGGTGCCACATTAGCCTACAAGCCAAACAAGGGCATTGCAGGATAAAGAGATTTGAACTTGAGACCTAATAATAAATGATTAATGAATTGTTAGTCGTTGAGACTTAATCGAGCCTCGTTTTAGTTAATCAGTAGGCTTAAATATCTTCCGTATGTAAAATAGTCTTTTATGAAGATGACACGTTAGGTTAGGTTAGAAAAGAGGAGGGGACACAAAGTTTGCATAGCTTTCGTGTCTGCAAAGGATGGGTTAGTGGTTTACATACTTCAAATATCAACACTAATATACATACATAGACAACATAGTACACTTGAAATGACCTTACTCGTTACTTTTAGTACACCTCTCATGTCTTCTCTTTTACTTTGCATTTTAGCTTCCATTTCAATTTTTGTTTTAACATTTTCAACCAGATAATCTAATTACAATTGTATTTTTTTTAATATTTTATCGCATATTTTGGCCAACAATCTCAATAGTGATACATACTCGCGTTAGGTACTTTTGGACGTCAACTTATATTCTACTAATAAAGTTACGGGTTAAATTTTAAAAAAAAGTCGGTAGATATTGCCTATTGGACACGATAAGATGTGTTCATTTGGAGGTATTGAAGACAAAATAACAATGATAGACTCTTTGGTTTGACCGTAGGATAGGCATAATTTATAAAGATGGAGGAATGTGGAACTATTATTGCCTATGTCAAGTACTACCAACATACGAGCACCCTAACCCTACATGCTCCTTTTGTTTCGTGTTTTCGTGCTAGTTTTTGTACGACGACGTGGTATTGAACCTTGAAGGGGCCAACATCACATTTTAAGATTTCTCTGTCGAACTTTAATCATCACGCCCTTTGGTAATACACTAATTAGTCTCAGCACTTATGTTCACTACAATGAACAAAATTAGAAAGGTTAACCCTTTGATTCGCAACAAAAGATACAGTTTGAATAGACCGCTTTCAGACAACCTTCAGTGAAAATTATGGCAAGAATGACACTAATCGGTTGCTACTTGCAACTTAATGGAGCAAACTAGCAAAGTAAGATTACAATGCAGTACAAAGAAGCATCAGCTCTTGCGCCATACACATATACATCAAATAGACGATATTGTACAAGCATAACGTAATGATCCTTTACAAAGTGTGAGGCAACTCACGACGTATGTATAAATTCACCCAATACTTCCTATACTAAATACATGAAGACGAAACAGGCCTTCAATAATCAACATGAATAGCTCCATTAGCTTAATTAGTATCCAACTCTTCTGGTGTGTTCATCCTAGTACAGTAGTACCATTTATAATGCTGAATTGCTGAGTGGCCGGGTGGGTGGTAATGGAATCTTCGAATGAAAACTGTGGTATTCTGACGAAGCAGATATCAAGATGTTTCGGGGCAATACCCCAGTCCTGAGAAAGAATAATCCTACTTGGACAGCCAGTAAATAAAAATGAGGAATGTGCAAACAGATGCGACGAGCGAAATTATGATAGTGTCCATCGACTTTTTCTTTTTTATGGAAGCAAGAATCTGATTCACCTGTAGATTTTCCACATACAATGGGATACAAGTATACAACATGTCAGACACTCAGACTTAAAAGAGTTTTTGGTGCAGACGTCACCATACTGATACGTCACTAAGGTTTAATTCACAACATCAAGCATGACATCGTAAGTTGTACGTTGCAACTCTCCAAAAAACGCTTAGAGATCTTGGTTAATTCATAAAAAGGCCTCCAAGCTACCCAGGAAAAAGAACCTGTTTTCCCTTGGCCTCTCTATCACACATTTTCCTTGTGGCATTTCAAACAATTTTTCTCTACATGCTTATCCTCAACAATGTGACAAGTGTAATTAATCTTTCACAATACTAGTTTGGTTCAACTTTCAAGGTCAAATGAAAAAAGAGTAATTAATTATTAGCATCAGGCTTCATACCGTTGGAAGGCGGCTGCTAACATTACTGATCTTCGAATTAATTCCCCCAAATGTTGAACGTTGAAACACAAGGTTGCCAAGGGTAGATTGTGCTTGGGATATAACTGAGTCCAACTGCCATTCACAAAGACGCAGAAATTAAAGGAAAAGAGGAAAACATAGACTACACTAACCTTCAGAAAACAATGTTCGTAGGCTTGAGATGTAACATCAATATTATGCCACCATTTTGCGAAGAAGAAAGGGTAACATGTAAACACAAGGATCAACAGGAATAAGAGTCATGAACAAGGTAAAAGGATATTACAGAACAACCGAGCAAAGGACGAATATTTTTAAGGAAATTAAGTTTTTAGCCTGCAATTTTTCATTGTTTACAAAGTCCTATTGGATCATGTCACCAAAAAAAAAGGTTATGTTGGATCTGACCTAAGTTTGGAACTTTGAAGCACATCATTTCGAAATTCAGATGAACAAGGCAATCAAGGGCCAAGCCAACTACTGAGACAAAATCCAGTGGCAACTTAAAAATGAGCTCCTTAAACCACATACCCAGAAGTACATTAGCTTGTAACAAACATTAGGATCCCTTTAAATCCCCACAAACTAGAAATATACGCAGTAACAAGAGAGAAGGGTACCACACATGGAAACCATAAAGGTTGAAAAGGACAAAGAGTCGGTATCCACTTCGCATAATGGAACTGAAAATATGAGTAAGAACATGCATCTAACATATGATAGTACTCTTTGCTGGAATCTTTCCCGACATCAATGTTTTTAACATACTATACCACTAACCTGAAAGCACGGTATATAATGGGTGTATATGATTTATTTGGCGAATTGAGCGACTTTCATCTATGAAGAGCACAATATCATATCCTTGGAATACATGCGATATTAACTTATGTGAAATTATTAACAGACTATGACACATGTGTACATGATGGCTTATCAATGCTCCGATCGAAGATATAAGATACGGTGTACAACAACAAGCAGTATGAACTATGAACAATTAACTAATAAGATTATTGTAGTGATTAGATGAAATCATTTACTCTAAAAGATTGAATGCTACAGAAATATTGTAATAATGTAATTGCATCTATAAGTACATATTTTCCAAAAAATGGCATAATGTAGAGCATTTATAAAATGAGGACTCAAGTTGATAAAATATTGTATCTCTAAGTATTTATATATCTTGTCTATTCAATCCCGTGCAACATTGCATGGGTTCTAAGCTAGTTAAGTAAAAATATAAATAAACAAATAATTGTTGGTGTACCTGCCCTGTATTTCTGCTGATAGTGGCATACTCTTTCAGCAGAACTCGCTCTTCCAAATTTCCTCCTTCCTCTAAGTCTAGCTTATTCAAATCAAATTCCCTGAAGTCTTGTAGCAGTGATGCATGTTCTTGCTTGGCCTTAAGGCTAGACCGGAGACGGTAAAACTCCTGCACTTCAACCATGTCAAACATTGTATTAGGTCTCATCAATTATCCGTACACTTAACTAGAATTTCAGTGCAGCCGTGGACAAGGTCACATGGTCAGTTCATGTAACATTGAAAGGTTGAAAAAGGAAATTGTGTAGGCTGCTGCTGGTGCTTACAATCAAACGGCATATTTTTATTTTTTTGGTACGAATGCAAGAATACATTGCTCAAACCACAAACATCAGTTACAACAAACCATTGCAACAGCCTTCCCGACTACTCTTCTAACACACCTTAACAGATAGACTCTCTATTCTTAACTTGTATAACCTGAGGCCTGAGGGACACGGTGCCGAATCCTAAGCAAAATCTCATACTAATGGTTTTATTTACATGATGATGTGTTGGAACGCTGCCTTTAAGAAAAATGCAAGTGTTCCTGGCACACCATACAAGATATTGAAGAGCCACAATGACAGCAGCAACAATTTTCTTCTGAAACATAGACTGCAACCTTCTATTAATCCGCCAATCCACTATATCACTTCTAGGCAGTCTCATATCAAGCCAACTAGTGACCTCCCTGCATTTCTTGCTGAAAGTGCACTGAGAAAATAAATGATCATGGTCCTCCATGAACTCATCATGCAGCACAAACCTACCACTAGTACAAATGTTCCTTTTACATAACCTGTCTTACGTAAGAAGCCTCTTCTTGACAGCCAACAAAGTGATAAAGTCCTGTCTAGGCAAGCTTGACCATTCCAATCAAAATGAACCCAAGGGACTCTCTGACCATCTGCTTTCAACCACTCAAACCAGCTGCCACTGTGTATTCATTCCCCCCTTTAGCCACCAATTACCAGTGAACCCCGATATCAGCAACTCTTTTTACACTTCAAATTTTCGTCCAGACCAGCTGGCCCCTTGTCTAGGCTTATAAGACCTTCAATCCTAAAAGGGACTTGGACACACTAGCAAGGAGGAGAGATGGTCTACTTCGCAAGTCACAGGCAGAAATAGAGTATATCCTAACCTATTGGTATGAGTAGCTCCTTGCGTATAAAGCGATCAAAATTCAAAACTCTCATTATCAATGTGAGACGGACACATGTGTAACTCAAACGGGCTACGACCTAATCCTCAACTAAAACATAATCTTCACTAGATGAATAACTTACGACAATATACGGCTTTGTCTGACAAAAAGATACAGGCGGATCGAGGACACAATAGATCACGAGTTATAAATGAGTACTAATTCCCATAAATCCTCTCAAAGCCTCTTACAGGTTACAGAAACCAAAGATGCAAGAATAACATAAGAGATCTAGGGAGCACAAGAAAGAGAATCATTAATCTGTGGAAGAACAACAGAAAGCTATTAAAAAAAAGGCAACAAAGAACAGAAGAACATGCTACATTCTGGTGCAGTAAAGTAATGATCTAATTGTCAATTTTTATAACCATATGCTACTCAAACATCAAGAAACAAGTATACCTGAGTTAAATCTTGAAGAATCTCTTGGTGCCGGGTCAATGTATGAGAAACCGTCTCCGAGCCTCCAGATGACACCCATGCTCGCATCTGATTGTTCACTTGATCAAGCTGTTTTAATAATTGTTCAATCCCAGACTGGATATTGTTATCTTCAGTGTCAGCTTTGACAGAGACCAACTTGCGATAAGAAACCATCTGCTCATCTAGCTGTGCTTCAAGATTCCTTGCCTGAATTTGTGAAGAAACACACAAGTATCAAACACTACAAGTCTACAAGTGGATGAAATAATGTTGCCCACATATTGAAAAAACAGTAGCTGAAGACTACATATAATATATTTCTAAGAACAGCCTGCCCTGACTACCAGCAGCACCAAGTAAAACCAGTTTCAAAGAGGACTTCGTCTAAAGGATTTTACTCCCTATAGCATAAGTCATCAATGCTTTTAATTATTAGAGCTATTAAAGTAAGCATTGGCTTGCTAAAAGCAAATACTCGTCTTACTCACTTACTACACCTGAAAATTAACAAAATAGATAAAACCTCCTAGTCGTTATAATTAATAGAAGTTTTTGGAAATAATCAATGAACTCAAGTTTTCCTTGGTACATTACATCACATCACAAGTACTACAGGAAGCTTTCACTTTACGAAATTTAATGATGAATAGTATTCCCTCCGTCCGGGACTCCCGGTCATTTGATTACCTTTGGTTTTGGCAGAAAAACCAAGGTGAGAGGAGGGGACCATTTGTGGTGGTTGTAAGTGGACTACAATGGAGGTGCATGGTCAAATTACTCGTAAAAAAGCTTCCTAATATAGAAAAGTCAACAAATGAATGAGACAACCTAAAATGGAATAGGTAAACAAATGATGGGGGACGGAGGGGTTAATTACTAATACAAAGATGTTCACGATAAATAATAAGATGTACCCCCAAAGAGGACAAATTAGAAGATAACTAAAATACTCATTTACTGTCAACTGTTAGAAGTTTACAAAAATACAAGTGGGAACAAAGATATACCGTAAAAGACATATCGAGTAACGGAGTTAGGATGCACAAAGTAACATGTATTAGATTCATGCACCTACATGGCTACATCGTCTATCACTTAAGATTGTATCGCAAAGGACATAGATGTTCGGGAACTTTGCCAAGCAAAGAACCCAAAGTATACATGCTTGTACCAAAACCAGAGTATGCTTGTCGAGAATTTCCATTTCAGATCCTTCAACAGATGAAATACTGCCACAACATTGTCCATCAAATTAGATAACCATGCAGCGATGGAGCGAGGGCGCTAACAAGGTTCCCCCCACACCCACCCTTCCATTGAAAAAATGGAACTTTTAGGTAAAATTTTCAATTTCTACAACATTTTAGCCCTCGAAACATCGAATCCTGTATTCGTTACCACAATAGTATCCTCCTTTCAGGGTTCCAATAAAACGAGTCAACCCAGAAATCCATACTTTCAAACAATTATACTGTTACAGGCTTACAGCTACATTTGATCAATTGATCCTTCATGTTTCACAGTAACCGCGTAAATTATGCAATTAACCATGAAAAATGCTGCAACCACAATCTCAGAATTCATCACATGCAAATTTGATCATAAATGATGAAACAATTTTACAATAATAGGGAAATTATGAACCACTAAAAATGAAGCACCGACAAAAAAAGAGAGAGGGGAAGGATACCTGTTTGCGGAGGGCGTCCCATGAGGTAGGGACATCCATGGCGGTCGAAGAATCTAGAACCTTCAATTGATTCGATGGTTCTCTCTTCTCTCTCCAGTTTGGTTGATCGGGAGAGAGGGGAGTTGAATGGTATGTAGAAAGCAGGGAGTTTTTGCCAAAATATTTGACCGCACGTCTACATTTTACCGACACAAAATTCTTGTTTCACGTTACCTTCGGCCTGGACGACTCAAATATATACCAAATTAACTTACTTGTTATATATGGGTCGTTTGATTCACTGCTTAAAAATGGAATGGATTGGAATGAGAAACTAGAATAGTATGAGGTTTTAAATATCCATACTTTTCAGAATATGTTTGGTTCATTAGCAAAATAAACAAAGGAATGGAGTAGTTTGAATCCATGGGGAGGAGATGGGTATAGCCGTATAGGATTCCAAGGTGTTTGGGTGGGATGAGAATCCTGACGGATTCTAACTCTATTCCAAAATGTCTCAACCAAACACTAGAATGTGTAGAATTCATTGCATTCCATTCCAAACCATCCAACCAAACACCCCATAAAAGATTTGAACTGTCTTAAATTTAAAACGGATAATAACAATCTTAAGCAAGACTTACTGACCAACCAAAGCGTCATGTTTGTACCAGTTCAAAACTGATATGGTCTCTCACTCTCTCCCATAATAAATCGCAAGTGAAGGTAAATCGAGCATTCCTAGATAGAGTCAATTGCATTTTAGGAAAGAGATAATATACGTATTCAGCGTGTCACGGAAAATTTGTGACGTTCTACATACTACATACCTCCATAAAACAACCAAAATAAGGTAAACAAATGCACTTAGATAAGTTGACTAAAATTGAGGAATTATAAATTAGCCTACAAAACTACATAAGTAGTCAGTTTTGTTTTAGTGTGGTTTGGTCGAGTTTTTTAAAGTGTTTTTGATTTAAAATTACATTTTAGCCAAACACATTATTTATTTTAAATTAAAAATAATTTCTTAAAAACTTAAATACCCTCTTTTTTCCCATAAAAATAGAAGTAACAATTTGGTGTTTCTGATTCTTAAAATCTACTTTTAAAAAATTAAGCTCTAAAAATAAAAACTCATTTTTAACAGTCTAGGCCAGATATATCCTTATTTCACCGTATGTTTTAAAGTTTAAATTAAGAGATTCATATTGATTTTTTAAGGTAAAACCAATTTATGCTATCATTTTAAATAAAATGGGTAAATTGAAGTCGGTCATTTTCAAATACCACAAAAGAGTTCGATGTAAATGTCTAACACTAATTATAAAATGTAAAATAAAAAATTAGAGATTTTGTGGGTTTCGTGAATGAACAACCTAAAAAAGGAGAGATAATATATGATTATTGGAGAATCACCGCAAGAACTTTGCGAGAAAGTAATCCAACAAGGGTTATTCCGCAAGCTAGCATTGGGGATCTGGGTTACGATCATTCCAGTGTTATTGGTCTCTGTTAGTTTTTGTATAAATTAACTAGTTTTAAACCCGTGCAAAAAAATGCACGGGTCGTAATAACATACGGTATTATTAGATATAGGAGATCGAAATGATCTATATAATAACATAAAAAGGCATACTGAGCCTCTTTTGAAGTGACACGTGGCACGTCTAAGTTTTTTCCACCTAGGACGATATGTATGTATACAATTATTCCTCTTTTTAGTTATTACGCAACTATTAATAAAAATGGTAAAGCTATTCATTTTACTATGTTTACTGCAACCTTTCGCCTTTCATCTTCTCCTAACTTACTCTTATTACTAAATTTTTATTGACTACACAATTAGTATAAATAAATGGTAAAACAATTTATTTTACTACACGTACACCCTTTGGCCTTTCACTCTATTGAAGTGACATGTCATCTTATTCCCTACTTGCCACGTGTCACTACTAGAGATGTCAATGGATAGGATCTGGACAGGATCCTATAGGATCCAGATTCAGATCCATTTTAAAATGGTATATCCAGATCCTACCTGAAGAGTCTATTGATATAATATACTCAAGAAGGGGGGTTGAATTGAGTATGCCTTCTTTTTAAATCTTATTCGATGCGTGTATGGTTGTATGATGATCTTTGAGTAGAGCAAATAATAAAGAGAGACACAATATTTTTGAAGTGGTTCAGTCTCACACTCTGAGACCTACGTCCACTATTCTCGATTAATAAAATTAGTACCAACTCTGGATTACAATTTTATCAACCCTATTCGTGCGACTTTGATGTTAGTCACAACTCAATCTAGATACCGTTAAATATCTAGCTACGACAAATACCGTTAAATATTTGTCTTACAATGAGTACCGCTAAATACTCGTTCTATCTTACGTTAATAAGATAAAGTCTTCAATGTTTTCTTGGTGTCACAATCTTGAATGAATAAGATCAATGCTTGAGCACTTGAATCTTGAATCGGATATGACAATGATAAGCTCGATCTTGAAGAATATATGAACGGCGGTTCTCTCGATTTGCGTGTATATGTGTGTATGTATTTCGTATATTTTTAATGTATCATGGTAGTCTATTTATATAGAATATGTATCTAGGTAATTCAAACCCTAGATGATTTAGGAATATTACTTAAACTAGAATACTAGTCTTTTAGTAATACTACCTTAAATCTAATCTTAATATATTTAGGAAAGATATAATAATATACTATATGTATTATATAAGGAATCAATTTCCTAATTCATATTTAGGAAAGATCTTTATATAATAAACAATTAGTATCCTTATTAAATCGACTTCCTAAACCATGTCAAAGATAATAAAATATATTACCATAATATAATCTTAGTTTGTTTAGGATATTAAATAAATACATAATATTTATTTAAGTAATCCTTACACGACTTATGGCAATCGTGTCATATTACACGTTTCCCAAAGTCGAACCATACTATATTTAGATTATATATTTTTGACAATTAAAATCATATAAAAATCCTTAGTTTATTTTAGCAATAAATAACTATCTCATAAGACAATTATTTATTCCTTATTTAACTTAAGGATATTTTATATAATCCTATTAAGATTAACAATTCTATTTATTAAAATAGAATACCAATTAAACACTAATTCTACACGACATAAATTTGGAAACAAACGTTTCAACCAAACACATATATTCCGATCATTTCTTCATAATATAAAGTTATAGCTACGAGCTATAACTTGAATCCATCTTGTACTAAAGCTATAGTTGATGAATATAACTTTAGTTCATTATGCGCGCTTGTGATCTTCTATCAATCTTCGACTTAGTCAATTCATTGACTAATATGCTTGAATCTTTTATACTTGATTGATTAGATCTTGTTACTAATGTTCTGTACACTTAGCACACGATTATACATACGAGTATATAATATATAAATAGCTAGACTTGTCATTATCAAAACATAAACATATATACTATATATATATTTGAATATATGGTTCAACAAATTCCCCCTTTTTGATGATGGCAAGTCTTTCTTAGATTTCGTGTCTAAGTGTATGTTCCCCCTCAATATAATAATGGTTATTCATAGCAAAGATCAACTTAGGGTTTTTATCTTCTATCTATCCCATATCCTTTAAGAACCCTAAGAGACAATGAATTACGACAAGGAGCAAGCTTAGGCAAATTCTAATCTAAGTCGCATATTTTCCCCCTCTTGACATCATCGAAAAGATGAGAACAAAGACATGAAACGACTAGAATAATATACGTACGAAACATAAGCAAGCATATAAACGAGTCTAAAAATATGAACATAGAAAGTATCACACAATCACATACGGAATGTTAAAAATATACACAACCAATATGAAAATACTATGCCAATGGGCCGAATGAGGGGCAATGTTTAAGAAAATGGGCCTGGCTAGGATAGGATAAATGGGCCTGCAAAAGATAACAAAGACGATGGGCCAAGTCAAAAGGAATATAGAAGGTAGGGCCGCATCAGAACAGGAACTAAGGTTGGGCCTGTTTGGGTTTAGGAAATCCGAAGAAGCAAAAG
Organism: Silene conica; assembly: GCA_029255685.2. Lineage (NCBI taxonomy): Eukaryota > Viridiplantae > Streptophyta > Magnoliopsida > Caryophyllales > Caryophyllaceae > Silene > Silene conica. The sequence continues at coordinate 75,940,981 of CM055311.2, forward strand.
AGGAGTTAGCTTCGGATTTCTTAATGGGCCAGGGAAAGGCATTGGGCCACAATACAAAAAGAGATCATAAGTCCACCCCAGACTTAAAACAACAACAAACTAACTTCAAGCCAACCAAGAAACAGAGACGGAGATGACGGATCACGAACGAGAGCTTGAACCCGGATTCTTTGCATAAGGATTCACATAGTCGGGTCGGGTACGGAATTCAAGGGTCTCCAACCTATCTAGGCAACTGGTCACGTTCCTTCCTTGAGCATTGAGTGCGATTTCGAAGTTAAGTACCTTGAGCGAGAGTGCCTTGACGGCCTCAAGTGCTTGAGAAGCATCCTCTCGTAACAACCCATGTTCACGCACTATAGCTCCTCCTTGAGATGCAAGAAAAGAAAGGCGATCACTCATGCTTAACAACTCTGAACATACAATAGAGACTTCCGAACCAATTTTCACCAAATGCTTATCCACTTTCTCCATCCATTCTTTGACCTCATCCTCAAACCCGCGTCCACCTCCTGTACGACTTCCAGAAGCACCCACGTTTTCCTTTTCTTTCTTAACTTGACACAACCCAATAATTGTATCCATCTTAGCCTCCAAACCTTCAAACGAGGGAGATGGATTTGGATTAGGACCCTCCTCAACCGATTTTCCGAATGCCAAATCAATTCCATCAACCATGATACCCATCAACTTGAGCAACTTATCACACATTCGATCTCGAGGCTTAACATCATAGCTACAATCGTCCACAACACCCTTTTTCAACAAGATTTCGGAAACCCACATTCCATAAGGAATATCAAGTGTTGAACTTGGTTTTTCTTTGATTAAAACAGAGGAGGTTTGACAAACTTTCGAACACAACAAGAAAGCAAGATTAATTTTGTTTCCTTCTAACCAATGAAATAACACTATAGCTTCAATACTTGACAACTTATCACGACCACCTCTCCTAGGTAGAATCGTGTTCCAAAGAAAGTTCACAAATAGCTTCAATTTGGGCGAAAACGAATTAGTGAGAAGAGGAGAAATTTCAGTGGCATTAGGATCAAAATAATGTTTGATTATCGTTTTTTGTTCTCGGGTTACCACTCCCCACTCCTTACGGGTATCAATTTCAAGACCATTGGGATCAAGGTGGAAAATTTCACAAATGTCACCATAAGAAATCTCGACATCTTTACCATTGACCACAGCTTTTAACCCAGATTCACTCAATTTGACAGAGGCAAAGAACTGTACCAACTCAATAGGAAATACCAAACCCGAAAAATTACTGATATACTTCCAACCCTGAAACTCCAAAAACTTTTTAAAGAAAAGCAAGGACTTCGACCCTTCGACCCAAGATGTCGGGTAGAACCGACCCGAATGAATGGAATAGGGAAGGAGACGATCAATAAGCATACCTTCATGTTTGGTCATACGAACTCGCTCGAGTCCTTCCTTGGTGGCTTCGTCGGAGTAATCTTTAAACAGAGGACGAGGGTTCTTGAGGTTTGAACCTAGTTCTTGCATGTCATCGGAAACGGAGGATGAGACTCGATTTAGTTTACGACGCTTAATGTTGTCGGGGGTTGGACTTGCGGTGGCAATGGGTGTTGGAGATGGTGGTGGTGACGGAGTAGGTGAGGGTGGAGAGGGTTTCTTTTGTTGAGAGCGGGTTGCACGAGATGGAGGCATGATGAGAATGGTGATTTAAGTCGATGGTTTTTGGTGGAGGTGTTGTGTATGTTTTAATGGAGGTTTGGTGTTTGTGGAGGTTTAAGAGTAGTAATGGGTTTTTATGAATTATATGATGGTAATAATGGAGGACGGGTAAGGTAAGTTGAGGTAATAATGTGGGTTGGGTGGAAAGTCAAAGGCTAGGGGTAGTAGGAGGCACGTGGCAGCCGTGAGTGGGGCTAGGTTTGGGTGGAGACGTGGCTTAGGGGGGACCATTACACACACTTTGTGTGTTTAATTTGAGGTACATATTTTTTTTTTTGTTTTTATAATATTTGAATATTATTATTTTGTATATATTGTAATATGTATGTTCGGGTTAAATTATAATATGTGACGTAATATAATTTTGAGATCGGTTGTGCACACATTCATATGTAAATTATATAATATAACTATAATCACAAAATTTAACATCGAGTATATACATACACATGCAGCGGAGTATACGGACACAGTCATATAATCTCATCTAAACCGTAGTCAATCATTGGGTTATTTTTGCTTTTAAGATTTGATTAGGTGCCACCGATTAAACCAATTTCCAATCGCAAAGTCTCAAAGCGTTCTCTAGCCAATGGTTTAGTGAAGATATCTGCCCATTATTTTTCCGTACTACAAAATTCCAATTTTATATTTTTCTTTTCAACATGGTCTCTTAGAAAGTGGTGTCTAATTTCAATATGTTTAGTTCTCGAGTGCTGGGCTGGGTTTTTAGATATAATTATAGCACTCGTATTATCACATAAGATAGGCACACATCCAACATCAACACCATAATCATGTAACTGTTGCTTTAACCATAAAAGTTGAGAACATACCAGTGCGGCTGCAATATATTCTGCTTCAGCAGTTGATAGGGCGACAGAATTTTGTTTCTTGGATCCCCAAGATATAATACAAGGACCTACAAAGGTAGCAAGTCCGGAGGTACTTTTTCTGTCTAAAGAACATCCTGCATAATCCGCATCTGAATATCCTACTAGATTAAAGTTACAGTCCATAGGATACCATAGATATAACTTTGAGGTTCCGATTAGGTATCTTAAAATTCTCTTAACTGCAATCATATGTGATTCTTTTGGTGCAGATTGGAATCTCGCACAAACACAAACACTAAACATTATATCTGGACGACTTGCTGTAAGATAAAGAAGTGAGCCAATCATACCTCGGTAAGTTGTTTCGTCTACAGACTTACCATCTTCGTCTTTGGTTAGCTTCTTATCTGTGACCATTGGAGTAGGCATTGCATGAGAGGTTTCCATTCCAAATTTCTTTAATAACTCCTTGACGTATTTTTGTTGATGAACTTTGATTCCTTCTTCAGTTTGTTGTATTTGAAGTCCAAGGAAGAACTTTAGTTCTCCCATCATACTCATCTCGAACTCAGAAGTCATCAACTCAGAGAAGTACTTGCACAACTTTTTATTAGTTGAGCCAAAAATAATATCGTCAACATAGATCTGAACAACTAGTAGATCTGAGTTTTCGCTTTTAAGAAATAGGGTTTTATCCACAGACCCTCTCTTGAATCCACTCTCCAATAGGAACTTTGATAATCTGTCGTACCATGCCCTAGGTGCTTGTTTCAGACCATATAGTGCTTTGTCCAATTTGAATACATGATCCTTGAGTTTGCTGTCAGGAAATCCAGGAGGTTGTTCAACAAATACTTCCTCTTGGAGATAGCCATTAAGAAATGCAGTCTTAACGTCCATCTGAAAAAGCTTCATTCCCTTGTGTGCTGCAAATGCAATGAGTAGTCTTATTGCCTCAAGACGAGCAACAGGAGCAAAGGTTTCGTCATAATCGATCCCTTCCTGTTGGTTGTATCCTTGAACCACTAATCTGGCCTTGTTTCGCACAATGACTCCAGTGTCATCCAATTTGTTTCTGAATACCCATCTAGTTCCAATGACAGTTCTGTCCTTAGGTCGAGGAACAAGATGTCAAACTTTGTTTCTTTCAAATTGCTGGAGTTCTTCTTGCATGGCAACTAACCAGTCTGGTTCTGCGAGAGCTTCCTTGATATTTGAAGGTTCAATGGTGGAGAGGAAGGAGTAAAATGAGCAAAAGTTACTTAAGCTCCTTCTAGTTTGAACTCCATCTGTCAGGCTTCCTATGACATTGTCCAAAGGATGAGAGCCTTTGTATCTCCAGTTCCTTGATTGATCATTTGCATTCCCTGAACTTGACTCGGGATCTTGACTTGTTCCCCCTGAATCCAAACCTGGGTTTATAGTAGGGTCAGGTATAACTCTGGCCTCTTCCCTTTGGTTTTGATTCAAAGTTACAGCTTCATTAGCTGTAACTCTGGGTTCCAAGTCATTGGTTTGAGAGTTATCTACAGTATCATCAACTGTAGTTTCATCTCTCGCACCATTTTCTCCCAAGTTGAGTTCATCATGAGTTCCTTGAGGTTCTCCTTCTTCAATTTCCATTTCAGGAGGATCTTTCCTTGATAATCTGAAATCAGGTTCGTCTAGGTTTTCCTCTATATCCTGTAATGGCTTATCGAAGACATTATTCTCATCAAAGATAACATGAATACTTTCCTCTATGCATAAAGTACGTTTGTTAAAAACTTTGTAGGCTTTACTATGATCTGAATATCCTATAAAGATTGCTTCATCACTTCTAGGATCGAATTTGCTTAATTTGTTTTTACCATTGTTGTGAACAAAGCATTTACTACCAAAGCATCTTAAATGTGATATGTTTGGTTTGCGACCACGAAGAAGTTCATAAGGAGTCTTTTTAAGGATAGGTCTAATCATAGCACGGTTATGAATATAGCAAGCTGTACTAATAGCCTCAGCCCAAAAGTTTCTAGGTAGGCCACTACAAAGAAGCATTGTTCTAGCCATGTCTTCTAGCGTTCTGTTCATTCGTTCTACGACTCCATTTTGTTGTGGGGTTCTAGGGGCCGAGAAGTTATGACCAACACCATTGGTTTTACAGAACTCAATAAAAGCATGATTGTCGAACTCAGTTCCATGATCAGTACGGATTGTTACTAGGTTTGATTTATATTTGTTTTGGACAAGTTTCATGAGACTAACAAATTCATCGAAAGTTTCGTCTTTAGAGTGAAGAAAGATTGGCCAAACAAATCTAGAGTAATCATCAACTAGAACGAAAACATACCTGGAACCACCTCTGCTTCTTACCTTCATAGAGCCACATAGATCCATGTGTACTAGTTCAAGAGCTTGTTCTGTGCTTACCACTCTTTTTGGCTTAAAGGATGATCTGACGTGTTTACATCGTGCACATGTGTCACACATCTTTTCTTGATCAAATTTGATCTTTGGAAGGCCTTCGACCAAGTCCCATCTTTTCAGCTTACTTAGAATAGGTGAGCTAATATGACCAAATCTCTTGTGCCACAGACATGGATCATCTAATGTAACTTTCATGCATGATAGAGAATCAGTAGGTACAACATTTAAATCAATCATATAAACATTTTTCATCCTGTGACCTTCAAGTATTACTTTACTGGTGCCTTCTAAGATTATACGACATATATCTGAATGAAAAACCACTTTATTTCCTTTGTCACATAATTGAGATATACTGATAAGATTGTGTTTGAGACCATTTACAAGGTATACATCATTTATAGCATGAGAGGATGAAATACCTATCTTACCAATTCCAATGATCTTTCCCTTTTTGTTATCACCGAATGTGACTTTACCTCCGTCAAAAGGTTTTAGGGTTTGGAATAGGTTTACGTCGCCTGTCATATGTCTTGAGCATCCACTGTCGAGATACCATAGGTTATTTTCCTTGGCGACAAACTGCACAAATAATTTTAAAGACAGGATTTAGGTACCCAAGCATACTTGGGTCCTTTGTTGTTAGTAATCACAAATACATCTTCCTTTTTAACCCAGACTTGTCTTACATAGGTCTTTCTATATCGGTAGTGGTTGGGTTTTGATGTTCTTGTGTAGGTTTTAGTTTGGACTCTTGGTGACCATTTTTTGTGTGATGTTTGAGGAGTCTGTTTGGTTCTGTTTTTCTTTTCTTCGTAGTCAAATGTCATGTCATAGAACCATCTGTGGTCAATGTTTCTTTCCTCGGTTTTGTCACCATCACTATCAGAGACAGAAATAGTGTCGCTTGGAATTCCTAAGGATTTAACAAACTTAACTCCGGTTTTAAAATCTTGTGCGTGTTTCACACAGTTTTCTCGGAGGTGTCCAGTATGGCCACAATAAGTGCATATTAAATACTCAGGAAGGTCGGCATATTTTCTTCTTCTAAAGTCTCTATCTGTTGGACTTTGTTTACACTTTGAGTGATCCCTTCTTCCATAACATTCGTGACCTAAACCCATCTTCATGTTGTTGTCGGATTGTTCAGTTAGGAAGTTTAGAACGTTAGTGCTTCCTTCCCACTTATCGTGAACTTTCCGAGCATGAAGAAGGAGGTCTTTCAAGGAGTCTATTTCTTTCTTACATTCACTATGGTCAGTATTGCTAGACTCTTTTAGGTTTTGAATGTCTTTATGGAAGTCAGACACAATTTTGGCATGTTCTTTCTTGATTTTAGATATACTGAATTCTAGATCCATGATTTTGCTTTCGAGAATCTCAACTTCTTCTTGATGAGTCTCATCTTCGACCATAGTCGAAGATTATGACTTAAGCCGTTCATTAACCTTTCTTAATTCTGAAGTTATAGCTTCATTAGCTATAACTTTAGATTGAAGCTCTTTAATGTTGAGTTTTAGTTTTGAGGTTATAGCTTCATTAGCTATAACTTTAGACTCAAGAACCTTTTTCTCAGACATAACTGTTTCCAATTTAGCATTTGCTTCAATGCTTATTTTGGATTTCAGTTTCTTAGCTTTGGCTTTCAGAAGTTGATTTTCCTCAGCAATATCGAGGATCTGCTCTTTCAAGTCATCTAACTCAAGATTTTGTTCATGACATTGGTCTAGGGTTTTCTCAAAATATTTAATTAGCATAGCCTTAGATAAATTTTTAACTTGACTTTTGAGTTGAAGAAAATTTACCTCTTCGTCGTCGTCGTCTGAGTCTGATTCTCCAAGGAGACACATATTTGATGCGTCATCTTCATCATTGTCGTTTGAGATTAGATCTAGGCTGACGTTGCTTAGGCATAGGTTTGCTACCTCTTCTTCTTCAGAGTCCTCGTCATCTTCAGATTCTAATTCTCCCCAGCATGACGCAAGCATTACTTTCTTAAACTCTGTTTTGGTCTTTTCTCTTTTTGACTTGTCTTTGATAGATTCATTCTTAAAATCGTGCAGACATGCTATCAATAGATTCATTCTTTTCCATATTGAAAAGTTCATATCTATGAACGAGCAAGTCTATACGATGTTTCCTGACTGCGGATGTTCCTTCATAAGCAAGTTCGAGACAATCCCATATTTCCTTAGCGGAACTACAGGATGAGAATCTATCGAATTCTGAGGTTATCATACCGTTCTGTAGGAGGCTCATGGCCTTAGAGTTTTTCTCTGCAATTTTGTAGTCACTTTCCACATAATCGCTTTCCATCTTTTCATAGGTTGTTCCATTGGCGGCGGCGACCAAGATCTTCTTTGGTCCAGTTTGGATGATCTTCCAACATTCCCAATCACAACCCTTGATGTAATGAGTCATCATATTTTTCCATAAGCTATAGTTTTTGCCATCGAAGATAGGGCACTTGAGATGCTTGGAATCCATTGAAGAAAGAGTATATAATATAGAATCAATAGAAGGATCAAAACTCACGCGGCTAGGCGATCAAGAGCACGAGGCTCTGATACCAATTGAAGAGTCTATTGATATAATATACTCAAGAAGGGGGGGGGGGGTGAATTGAGTATGCCTTCTTTTTAAATCTTATTCGATGCGTGTATGGTTGTATGATGATCTTTGAGTAGAGCAAATAATAAAGAGAGACACAATATTTTTGAAGTGGTTCAGTCTCACACTCTGAGACCTACGTCCACTATTCTCGATTAATAAAATTAGTACCAACTCTGGATTACAATTTTATCAACCCTATTCGTGCGACTTTGATGTTAGTCACAACTCAATCTAGATACCGTTAAATATCTAGCTACGACAAATACCGTTAAATATTTGTCTTACAATGAGTACCGCTAAATACTCGTTCTATCTTACGTTAATAAGATAAAGTCTTCAATGTTTTCTTGGTGTCACAATCTTGAATGAATAAGATCAATGCTTGAGCACTTGAATCTTGAATCGGATATGACAATGATAAGCTCGATCTTGAAGAATATATGAACGGCGGTTCTCTCGATTTGCGTGTATATGTGTGTATGTATTTCGTATATTTTTAATGTATCATGGTAGTCTATTTATATAGAATATGTATCTAGGTAATTCAAACCCTAGATGATTTAGGAATATTACTTAAACTAGAATACTAGTCTTTTAGTAATACTACCTTAAATCTAATCTTAATATATTTAGGAAAGATATAATAATATACTATATGTATTATATAAGGAATCAATTTCCTAATTCATATTTAGGAAAGATCTTTATATAATAAACAATTAGTATCCTTATTAAATCGACTTCCTAAACCATGTCAAAGATAATAAAATATATTACCACTAGTTTAGAACCCGTGCAAAGTTGCACGGGCATATTTAGATGAAGTTTTACAATTTTATATTATCATTGTAGTAATTAATAAGAGTACAAAACATTTGATGTAGGATTGGAAAAAATAATTTAACAATATATTATTAAATTTGATGTTTTGGGGAAACAAAAGAAAGATTAGAAGACTAATAAAAAAAGTTATGTGTGCTCTAGACGTATCAAAACATGATTCAACCCGTAAACCTGGCCGACCTGGCCAGGTCTGATCCGTTTTTAAAATTTCCATGGTCAAAGACACGTAAATCTTGACCCGCAACACGAAATGACTCGAATCCAATATAACCCGTTGAAATTCGAACCGACCCGTTCAACCCGGTGATAAATTTCTTTAAACCATTAAATCATAAAATAATTAAAAAAATTTAATATATCTAAAAATATTACATATGAGCTAAGTTAAATTTGCTTTTTGACGGATTTTTTTAAAAAATATAACTTATAAACTTCAAAAACTCGGAAAAAATACACATAAGCTCAATTAAAAATTAAAAATTAAAAGTTAGGTCTAGAGTAGTACATCTATATATGTTCATTTTTTTTTCGAGTGCCAAAATCATATCAAAACCTACAATTCACATTTATCTTTTTTATATCTTGAAATTAAATAACAATAGTAAAAATATTAATTAAATTCGTTGTTAAAAGTTTTGATGAAACAATACCTTTACAAAATTTACACCGTTTTGAAAATGTATAACATGATATATAGATAATATTTGTATAAATCAACTTGGTTATGCAAAAAAGTTTATCAAAATTCAACTATAATAAAAAAATAATCGCAGAAATTGATGTATGACTAACTGGAGAGTTTGACATTAGAAGCTAAAGAATTTGTATTTAGGGAAAATTTAATCTTGAAAAATGATACGATAGTTTTTTTAAAGGAAGGTAATAATCTAAAATAGTAATATTGAAAATAATTCATTGAATGCATATTTAGGGTCTAGATTAGGCGGGAAAAAAAAAATCAACGGTAGCGTGACATGGATAGCGGTTCTTCTTTTATACTTATATATAGATTGTAGAATCTCTTATGAATATGGTTCCAGGTTCCTACTACCTAAAAAATATGTATTCGAAAGATAACATAGGTGAATGTACATTATTTTGTATAATATTTGAAACTGTAAGAAATAATATGTACTAATAAAATAATTATGATGTTATTTTTAATATTCAATTGTCTATATGAATTCTATAATGAGTACACGAATAGCGAAAAAAAGTTCTCACACTAAAATTTTTGATATTTTGAAGACATTATACTCGTTCAATTGTTCATTATTTCTTTAATTTGTTCAAATTGCTTAAATGTCTAGAAAAAGTCCCTACAACAATATCCAAAATCATTATACATAATTATTTATCGTTTGACAAAATAACTTGTTGAATTCAGTTATAAAAGTTCTTGAAACCATCAATTAATAACTTAATATAAATTAACAATTTATATCTAGCAAGATTTGTGAAAGCTTTTGAAACAAATTAACATCGAAATGCATCAATTGTCTGGAGCCTTTGTTACTAAATTTCAGTGGTAGTTATTCATTGTTCGGCCGAACAATTTCATAAATTTTAGAAAGTACTCAATATCACCAATTAACCATCTAAATCATTTGGAGTAGCAGTAACTTTAATTCGTAGCGGGACTTGTTTTTATTTTTAAAGTAATAATTTCTCTCGTGAGGTAATAAACTACCAATAGAAAAAATTTAAAGGAATTAATTCCATTTGACCTGATAAATTAAGATAAAATGACATTCCCTCCTCATTTATAAATTTATGTCTAAAATATTTAAATCGAAATGACAAATTATGATTGAATTTTTCTTATTTTAAGAAGATTTGTTGGTATACCAATTTTAAAAAATGTATTGCCTTGGATAATCAATAAAAAGCTTTCATATTACATATGATGTTTTATTTCCTTCTATATTTAAATTGATTACCTTAACGGGTTGGATGTTGTGTGGTAAATTATGTAGTAAAAAAGATATCATTATATTTTTTCATTGTATATAGATAGAGTGGGCGGGAAAATTGTAGTAATTGGAGAGCCGTGTGACTGACATGTGTCATAGTGGTTCTTCTTTTATAGTTATATATAGATAATATAATCTTAGTTTGTTTAGGATATTAAATAAATACATAATATTTATTTAAGTAATCCTTACACGACTTATGGCAATCGTGTCATATTACACGTTTCCCAAAGTCGAACCATACTATATTTAGATTATATATTTTTGACAATTAAAATCATATAAAAATCCTTAGTTTATTTTAGTAATAAATAACTATCTCATAAGACAATTATTTATTCCTTATTTAACTTAAGGATATTTTATATAATCCTATTAAGATTAACAATTTTATTTATTAAAATAGAATACCAATTAAACACTAATTCTACACGACATAAATTTGGAAACAAACGTTTCAACCAAACACATATATTCCGATCATTTCTTCATAATATAAAGTTATAGCTACGAGCTATAACTTGAATCCATCTTGTACTAAAGCTATAGTTGATGAATATAACTTTAGTTCATTATGCGCGCTTGTGATCTTCTATCAATCTTCGACTTAGTCAATTCATTGACTAATATGCTTGAATCTTTTATACTTGATTGATAAGATCTTGTTACTAATGTTCTGTACACTTAGCACACGATTATACATACGAGTATATAATATATAAATAGCTAGACTTGTCATTATCAAAACATAAACATATATACTATATATATATTTGAATATATGGTTCAACACTACCCTTATCCTCAGGGTCCGAAATTTGTAGATTCATATCCGCATTTTAAGGATCTGGGTAGGATCTGGATAAAATCCAGATCCGTCAATCTTCAACGATACATTCAAATGAAACCGCACCAAGTCACTATTATACACTATTCAATATAAATAGTTTACAGTTTGATATTTGATGTAGGGCTGAGCAAAAAATCCGATTATCCGAATTATCCGATATTTGATCCGTATTTGATCCGAAATAATGGATATCTGATCCAAAAAGTGGTTCGGATCGGATACCCGTATCCGAAAATATTTGGATATCGGGTCAAATACGGATATCAGGTTTAAAAATTTGGATATCCGATATCCGAAAGTTATTGGATCAGATATCAAATATCGGATCGGATACCCGATATCCGTTAATATCCGATCCGTATCCAAGATTTGATCCATAAATAATATTAGCTAATTTCACAAACCCGTAAATAAACGTCATCCACAATTTTAATTTCATTTTACTTTTTTTTTTTTAAAGGATAATTTCATTTTACTTAATACTTTAAGTTTTTAATTTCATTTCAAGTTTTTAATACCTTAAGTCCTTAACCCAGTAAGTAACCCACAAAACCCTAAATCTATTTTCACTCCACTCGTTCACCGTCATCTACCCATCTCCATTCTGATTCTCAGATCTACTTCATCTAACCTTTGCCCTAAACCTAATTTGTTAAAATCGTCATCTACCATCACCTCCATCTTGAAGCAGGTGTAATTCGAAGCTATTGAACCGTCTACTCAATCCATCTCGAACTCGATCAGGTACTTTCACCAGTAGTTGGAAATATGCTCTTTCTTTTTTTGTACTTTCTTTCCTTTTGATATGGCATGCGCTAATCTTTTTCCGAGCTGTGTTAAGGCCCGAGACTAAGAATAAGACCGGCGAAGCTAGCTTAGCGTAGCACACTAATGTCTCTTAATTCAGGGGTGAACTGTGATGAATGAAAATTGTCTAAACTAGAGAAGTTCCTAGAGGCGGTTCATGAGCCAAAACTTTGAAAGGCGTTATAGAGCGCAGGAGTAGCCTTTATAATTGATAATTTAATTGATCTTCTTTTAAATCTGGTGTGTTATTTTTATAAATAAAAGTCTGAATGTATCTTTATGTTTTGATGAAGGTTCTATGGCATCGTCGTCTACTAACGCTAGTGTAAACGCTCCAGATGACGAATTGTTGCCCTCCATTAATGAGGATAATGAGATGGTTGAGCCTGGTGAAGTTGTTGAACCAGTGGGAAGAGGTACAAAAAGGGTTAGGGATGGTGAACCACGACAGAAAGGTAAAAAACGTTCCGAGCTTTGGAATCATTACAAAGGTTTTAAAATAGGCGAGTCAGAACGAGCTCAATGTAATTACTGTACCACTACTATAAGTGGTGGTTCTAAGTGTGGTACTAGTGCCATGAGAAATCATCTAGCTAGATATGCTATGTACCCTCCTAATATTGATCAAGCACAAAACCTTATTACTTTGCAAAGTGAAAGTGACATGACCGGGGGTAGTCGGGATACTAGTGTTGGTAACAATAGTATTAAAAGTTTGGTTGAGAAGAGAGGGAAACTTGAGTTTTGGAAATTTAGTCAAGCTGATACTAGGGCTGCTTTGGCTAAAATGATAATAATGGATGAGAAACCATTTAGAACCGTTGAACATGAAGGTTTTCGACTGTTCTGTTCTGTTGCTTGTCCTTATTTTATGATACCCTCTCGTTGGACGATTGCTAAAGATATTTTTAGTATGTACATAGAGGAAAAAAACAAGCTGAAAAATTACTTTAACAAGTTGTCTTCTCGTATATGCCTAACCACGGACACTTGGACGTCTTGTCAAAATTTGAGTTATATGTGTTTAACGACTCATTTTATTGATGAAAACTTCAAATTGCATAAAAAGATCATTAACTTTTGTCCTATTGTTGGTCACACCGGTGAGATTATTGGCAAATCAATTGAAAACGGTTTGATTGAGTGGGGGATTACTACTAAAGTGCTCACGGTGACGGTGGATAATGCTAGTGCAAATGATGTGGGAGTTGAGTACTTAAGAGGCAGACTTAAGTCATGGAATAGTGCTGTTTTAGATAGAGAGTTTCTACAAATGAGGTGTGTTTCTGATATACTAAGTCTCACTGTAAGGGAAGGTTTGAAAGCGAGTACTGATTCAATGTTGAGAATACGTAGTGCTGTAAGGTTTGTGAGGTCTTCCCCTGCTAGATTGTTGAAGTTTAATTCTTGTGTGAAAAGAGAACAAATTGATTCAAGTCGTCATCTTTGTTTGGATGTTGAAACTAGGTGGAACTCCACCTATTTAATGTTGGATAGTGCTTTAATCTATCGTAAAGCTTTTTTGAAACTTCAAACTTCTGACGGTGGTAAATTTGAAAGTGAGATGAATAAGAATCTAGGTGTTCCAAATGAATATGATTGGGAATCTGTTTCTTCTCTCTTACCTTTTCTTAAAATCTTTTACGATGCTACCTTGAGACTTTCGGGCTCGCTATACATTACCACTAATATGTACTTGCAAGAGATTATTGGTATTGGTATGATGATTGATAAGAAATGTGATAAGTGATGTTGGTGTGAGGTTAATGGCTTCCGGAATGGAAAAAAAAAACATGCGATGTATTGGCATAATGTTGACAAGGTGAATGTATTGTTGTATATTGCTATGGTTCTTGATCCTAGGCGGAAACTTGATTACATTAAATGGGCAATTAGTCAGCAATATAACACTGTCAATTCTGCGAAGATGCTTTCTAAAGTTATGGAAACTTTGGCTTCTTTGTATGATCACTATAAGGGCTCTCAACCCACACGAGTGCGTACTCCACCCGCTGAAGTAGAGGTGTGTCTCGATCAGTGTGAGAACATGGATGATTGGCAAGATGTGGTGGAGTCACAATTTGAGAGAGCCGTAAGTGGTGAAGTCACCAATGATAGGAAAAGTGATCTAGACAAGTATTTAGACGATATTAGAGAAGTGAATTTTAAACATTTAAAGCCTTGGATTGGTGGAAGGGTCATGAGGAGGTATATCCTATTGTTGCTTTGATGGCTAGGGATGTTCTAGCAATTCCCGTTTCGATGGTTGCTTCAGAATCCGCATTTAGTACTGGTGGTAGGATTCTTGACCCGTTTCGGAGATCTCTCTCTCCCAAGATGGTGGAAGGATTAGTGTGCGCACAAGATTGGTTACGTGCTACACGTGGTCCGCTCATAGCTGAAGAGTACGTTCAAGAGGTTGAGAAGTTTGATAAAGGTATGTACTTCTACTATTTTCACTTATACTGTCATGGATTCTATATTTAATTTATTGATTCACTAAGGCTTTTATTCTTCTTAATTTGTAGAGTTGGCAGAGGGTCAAGACCAGGAATCGACTTGCGAAGAGTACTATTAACTTAAGTAAGCTTCTATTTACCAGGTCAGTTTTGCTACTGTTTTGTAAGCTTCTGTTTTGTTACTGTAAGCCTGCTGCTACTTAAGGTGTCTTCTGTTTACCAGGGGCTATAAGCTACTGTTTTGTTACTTTTTCTTCTGATTTTCGTTGCTTTGTTTGCTAAACTCTTCGATTAAAGGGATTGTCTGTGCACTGGTTTGTTTATTCACTGCCAAGCTCTTAATTTAGTTATAATTTAGTTTGATTTCAATGGTTTGATTTCATTCTGTTTATTCACTGGTTTGATTTCATTCTGTTTATTCACTGCCGGTCAATTTTGTTTATTCACTGGTTTGATTTCATTCTGTTAACCCGTCTAAATCTGAAATGGTTTTGAATATCTGAAATTGAAGATGGTCTGTTCAATAATATCTGAAATTGAAGATGGTCTCCACTCTCCAGTTGTTAACACATTAACGTGTGGCCTGACTATATAACCAGTCTGCATACCAGGATTAGTTTCCTGGGTGATTGATCCAATTTCACCAGTCTTATGCTTTAGTTGTCCTTGTTTCTCTTGAGTCTTCAGGTTCTGACCGAGCCCTCTTCTTTATTGAGAATGTGATTCTGAACTGGGAAAAATGTAATTAATTTGTAATAGCCGGCTCAGTTATAAGACATGCATGCTTCTTGTCAATTCCTCGACTTTTTGGCCCCGTTACCAAATCAGTTTCTTATCTATTATTTACAGCAGATGGTTTTAGAATGGTATCTGAAGTCCTACACATTTGTACACTGTGTGTACCGACTTTTAAACTATGTGCACCTTACCCAAAATTTGTAGCTTAATGTCTTAAAATTATAACAAAGAGGGTAGGAGCCACAGGTAGGAGCTCAGACTCTCATAAGAAGTGAGAGGCTGGTTGTGCACAAGTAGAGGTCGTGCGAGGGGCAGTTAGTTGGGTGAAGTCCAAGGTGTAAGGGTGTTAATGATGGTTGAGCAAGGTTGGTAGACATAAGCTAGGGGCTGTGATAGTATTTTGAAGCCACTACGAGCGACTGCCAAAACAAAACATATCAACTTCAACATAAGTCATGAACTAAATACCGGATCCCATAAACTGAGGACTGTCAGAGCATTATAGCCACTACTTGTGCACAACCAACCTCGCACGACCTGTACTTGTCCTCTCTTCTCTTTTTCAACCTTTCATTCTTTGCTCTAGTTAGAAAAGGAAAGAAGTGAATCATTAGACTTTCATTAATCACTGTTCTGTTGCTAATTACTTTTCAGGTATTTTTGACGGAACTGGACTGGGTATTTTGGCAGAGCTGGATTAGATATTTGCAAGAGACTTCATTCAAATTCGGTGATCGATCAACAAGAGATGTCGGTGGCTTGCTTCATTTTCTTATCGTGTACAAGGACTTGTATTTTTCAATGTTAATCTTTGTATCTGGCGGACTATTTTGCTCGGTGACTTATGTATATGGAATGTCTTTGTATTTGGCTAACTATTACGCTAGTTATCCTTGATAGGTAGCGGGTTTATGTTTGTAAAATATACCGAATGAAATTAGTATTACGCTAGTTTTCCTTTTTAGTACTGTTTGACAATATATAAAATACACAGAGCGGATATCGGATATCGGATAACTGATCCGAAATTTTCGGATATTTTCGGATACTAAATTTCGGATATCCGATCATTTCGGATCAGATCTCGGATACTAAAAATTTGGATTTTCGGATCGGATATCCGATCCGAAACTGGTTTCGGATCGGATATCCGATCCATACTCTGCCCTGATTTGATGTACATATAATTTAATTTACTAATAACTACCACTCGATGCAAATTACGCTACAAATAACTGAAAATTCTTTTGAAACTACGCGGAGATGTCGTATTCGGTGTACATTTATTCCTGTCACATATCAATTTTCTAATTACTTATATATATATTTTTCTTCAAATATTAGTTTTAAGCAAAATTGTGTTAAAGTTTATCTTATTTTAACAAATATTACTTTCCTTTTTTCTTCGACTCTCCAAAGTTATTGGGAGTCGCTTTTCAGTCTTATAAACTTATGAAAATACATTTTACAATAACCCATTAAAATTGAAAGGTAAACATATGTAATTTATGGAAATTATTTTAATTTTCTCCACATTTTAATTGTTATGTCTAGAAAAATCCTTTTATAAAATTAGATTACTTAAATGTGAGGCAAATGTGAGTTAAGATACTGGTGGACCATACTTACAAAAATATTCCTCGATTTTAATTGGTTGAAATATTCCTTTCACGAAACATTCATTTTTAACATTATTTTAGCAACTTTTGAATATCGTTTTTTAACTTAAAACTGTCCTTAAACCCGAGTACTATAAGTTCAGACGGAAAAAATGTTCCTACATTTCTATGCCCTAAAACTACAATTAATTTATCTACGTAGACATAATTTAAACATCAAATTAACATCACAATATATTGCCACAATATTTACAACATATTGCCACAACATATTTAAATTTACCACAATTTTAGTGTAATTGTATAGCAAAACTATATTTATCAGGGAATCGAGACTGTTTGTATTTAGTTTTAAAATTTTGATTAGTCGGACTTTTGTTACGTTCGTATTTCTGATATTCTTCATTTTACTAACAGTATGCGAGGCGTATAAGCCAATATATGAATGAGCCTAGCATCTTGACTCGCTTACAACACAATAATTTACAATATAATTATATATATGTCAAATCATTTTTTTAATTAAATATTAGTATTTTTACATTTTAAAATTTAAACTTTGTTATGTTAATAAATTTTCCAAACTTCACATCAACCCATACTAATTGCTACGTTCAAATTCACTTACTATTTTAGGCAAAAAAACAAAAAGTCGTATGCATGACAGTCTTATTCTTACAGTTTTACTAAAAATATAATTGTTCTTCTTGTTCTTTTTTTGTTTTTATTTCGAGCTAGTCATGGTAACCAATCTTGGTACGATAGTTGTAACCGTTTAGTTACATGTGGTGGTTTTCTACCTGTTGGATTCCGTTTTGGGGCGGAAAATGGAGACCAAAAGAGTGCGGTACCCCCATCTTAGGATTAGTTGTGCTGACGGAGTGAGGGTATGGAATATGTGTTGTTGAATGTTAATGAGGTTGATAAGGTCATAATGGTGGCGATGAAGGATTATTACGGCGAATGGGTTTGATTGGAAACGTTTTTCAACACTAGTCTTAACTGGAATCAATTTCAATACCTCCCGACAACACAAAACTTGACTGTTTTGTATGGTTGTTTACCGCCAAAGACTCGAGTTTGGGAGCAGTTTAGCTGTAAGATAAATGGTACTTCAACAATGGGCTATTACGTGAAAGGAATAGTCATTCCGCTTGACTATAATTGTAAGTTGGGTGTTGTGGTTCCAGGTGAGATGGATCCTGAAATCGGGTTGAAGAGAGTGTTTCAAGACGGTTTTCAGTTGAATTATACCCTACAAAATCACGAGGATGATTTTGGGTTCTGTCAGACTTGCGAGGTGACACCCTCAAATGGGAGTTGCGGGTACGATAACAGTTGAAACAGAACCGTTTGTTTATGCCCATACGGACTTGAAGATATCAAGTGCAAAACCAATTCAACCGCCATCCCACCCAAGGTGTCTGAACTATTTAGAGGTTTTTATTTGATCTTAGTTTGGCAATTTTACAAAATTTGGTGCAAAGCGATAAATATTCCTTTTACGAAACATTTATTTTAACATTATTTTAGCAACTTTTGAATATCATTTTTTAACTTAAAACTGTCCTTAAACCCGAGTACTATAAGTTCAGACAGAAAAAATGTTCCTACATTTCTATGCCCTAAAACTACAATTAATTTATCTATGTAGACATGATTTAAACATCAAATTAACATCACAACATATTGCCACAATATATTTACAACATATTGCCACAATATATTTACAACATATTGCCACAACATATTTAAATTTACCACAATTTTAGTGTAATTGTACAGCAAAACTATATTTATCAGGGAACCGAGACTGTTTGTATTTAGTTTTAAAAATTTCGGTTAGTCGGACTTTTGTTAGCTTCGGATTTCTGATTTTCTTCATTTGTGTTTTAAGGTAAACTCCCGCAAGGACAATAAGTTGCGTTTACGCGATTTTACTAACAATATACGAGGCATATGAGACAATATATGAATGAGGCTAGAATCTTGACTTGCTTACGACACAATAATTTACAATATATATATATATATATATATATATATATATATATATATATATATATATATATATATATATATATATATATATATATATATATATATATATATATATATATATATATATATATATATGTCAAATCAATTTTTTAATTAAATATTAGTATTTTTAAATTTTTAAATTTAACTTTGTTATGTTAATAAATTTTTCAAACTCCACATCAATCCCATGTTAATTGCTACCTTCAATTTCACTTCTATTTTAGGCAAAAAAATAAAAAGTCATATGCAGCAGTCTTACTGAAAATATAATCGGCCATTAAACTCCGTACAGGAGATACTTCAATGAATCCTCCTTCTTCTTCTTTCTTCCCCTTTTCTTTACATTTGAGCTCCTAAACCTCTCAACGGCATTCTGAGTTCTTTCACAGATTCTGTCCTGTTACATTAAAATTTGAAATTAAGAATACACGGTTAGAAAAACAGAAGGAAGAAGAGAACCTTAGAGGTAACATCATGGAATTTATAATTGTTCTTCTTGTTCTCTTTTGCTCTAAGAATATGCAATTAAAAAGGGTACTTTTTCAGAATGCAAATTTCATTTACTCGTATTTGCTCGCCTTCTTCCTTCTTTTTATAGCTATGGTTCCTTTCATTGAATTCTCCTTACTCACAAGCTAACCACTCCTCATATTTACACCAAGCTAACAAAAATAACACACATTGCTCCGTAGCACAAGATAAAGCTCATTTCCTTTCTCCTATCTTGTTTAGTTCTTTGCTTCGTTCAAGCTTACGGAAACAACGTATCCTCAAGGTGGTTTGACAGTTGCAATTACAATTTGGTTTCATGCGTTACTTTACCTCGCGTTGTATTTCCGTTCTGGGCGGCTTATTTAGGCCGAAAGAGTGTGGCTATCCCCATCTTGGTGTAAGATGCGAAGATGGATTTACGCCTAACTTGACGATTGATGGTTTTGAGTATATTTTGATGAGGGTCGTTGAGGAAGATAAGAGGATCCGTATTCGGCGAAAAGACTACGACAAGGGGAATTGTCCAAACCCATTTCTCAACACAACAATGGACTTGAAACATTTTCGGTATGCTCCGACAACTGAAATCTGACTGTCCTGTACGGGTGTGAACGCCCGAAAAGCCGAATTATGCGGTTCAAGTGTAGGCTTGATGGAGTTGTCCAAGATACGGGTTACTGTTGGAGCAGTTTGTGTAGGAGTAATATTAAGCCGAACGCAAATGCCCAACTTATAAAGTGTAAAATTAATAATAAAAAAACTTCGAAGAATTGACAATATTTTACTTGAAAAGTTATGTTTTCATTTAAGTTGGTTAATTTTTATTCCATCATTCTCTACTTTGGTGATATTATATCTCACTTTGTAACAAGTTGCATGTAATTGCATCCTAATATATAATAAAATGGTCATAATTAACAAATTTTAGCTTTCACCCATAAATTCATGATTGGTGTGAGTTATGATGATAGGTCTTATTTTGTATGCTTAACTCTCATTCTCTTAGAGTGATCGATCGTCTAAATAACATAAATGACAATAATTTGTAATAAGATAACTAGTTCTAATGCCCGTGAAATTCACGTAACCAGATATATTATTACGCTGGTGGTATTGTGCAAGTTCGGATTTCTATCCGCATTTAGCTCTGATGACAAAAGAAACTCTTAAGAAAAAAAATTATTAATCAAAACTCTATATTGCCATAATATATAGTCAAAATGTATTTACCAAAGTTTTATCACGGATTATTAGCATTTTGCCAAGAATGTTGTTACGTTTATTACTGTTTTGCCACAATTATTGTTATTATTATTGTTGTTTTCATTTTTTTTTTTGTAATTAATTCAATCTAAGAGAAATTTGTCAAATTTAAAATTTCTAAACTTTTATTTGTGAATTATAATTCAAAGTAGATATGATTAACATTGTTTTAAATAATTATGTTGAAAATTATATTATAATGTGGCATGCGCTAATAGTCTCGCATTAAAAATTCAAAAAACAGATGTTACTTATTAGTATCTGTTTTTTGGGATAGAATATGAATAAATATTAAGAGAACTAATATAAACAGATTATCAAAAATCGATGGGTATATATAATGTATTTTTGCATGTTATCATCAAAGCATCAATAAGAGAACAAAATCAAATGCATCATATCTCATTAGTACTTAAATCACATGAAAAATATAAATTTACCATTTTAAACAACATAATTAAATATATAGATAATACTATATTTATAGTAAACTTGCGTTAGTCATATTTGTAATTTGTTGTTAATATCAATTTTAATAAATTCACTATACATTAACAATGATGAATATATTAAAATGATCCACAAAGCAAACTATCACTATTAAAAATGTGAAATTAAAAAAAAATAAAGTTACAATTTAGTCAAGCTAGAATTTCTTTCACAAAAATTTCACCATAGTTCACTGATATTATATTCGATCATTGACGATTTAAAGTGTCTTCATAAGTATTTGACAATGCCTAAAACGAACTATATAATACAAATGCTTGTCAAATTCCCCATCTCTCGTCTATTTCTCTCTTATTTTCTCATTTCTTCTCAATTCAATTTGATTTATGCTCGCCTCAAAGTAAAGATATAAAAGGTGTTGAAAAATAAATCAAATGAAATATTTTGGTCAAAATAAACAAATTTTTTCATTAATTTGTTTTTGCTAGGAATGTGCTAGAATTTGTATTAATTTATTTTCTTTTATAGGTGAAATGTTTTAATAACAGTAGAATATAGAAAGTTTAGCACTAAATTATGAATATTAAATGAAATATAAATGAAAGTTTAAATAAGATTAATAATTGGTCTATTAAATACTACTTTGCCTATTTATTTTCTATTTTTATTTTTTTTAAAATAATAATAAAAAATTGGCCAAACATTTAAATGTAGAGTGTACACATGTTATTAGTAACTACTCAATCTAGGTTTTTTATGTACTTAATAAATCAAATGGAAAAATTTGCTGAAAATAAACAAAGTTTTTCATTAATTTTGTTTTTGCTAGAAATGTGCTAGAATTTTTATCAATTCATTTTATTTTATATGAGAAATGTTTTCGTAACATTAGAATATAAAAAGTTTAACACAAAATTACGATTATTAAATGGAATATAAATGAAAGTTTCAATAAGATGAGTAATTAGTCTATTGAATACTACTTTGCTTATTCATTTTCCGATTTTTACTTTTTTTTTTAAAATAATAATAAAAAATTGGTCAAATATTTAAATGTAGTGGACACCTGTTATTAAGTAACTACTCAATCTATGTTTTTTTGTACTTTGTATTTTCATTTTCTATTTTTACATTTTTTTTTGATAAAAAAATTGATCTAGCATTTCAATGTAGTGCGTCACGTGTCATTCTAGCATGTCAATGTAATGCGTCACGTGTCATTCTAATATTACTCGATCTAGGCTTTTTATGTTATTATATAGATAGATATATTATGTGCAGTATAGAGGTATCATATGCAAAAAGTTTCAATCTTCACACGTCTTATGTTATATATTTGGTCATGGTGGAACAAAAATATTACTTTAAGGTTACATTGTGCATAGACGTAAATAATTGGATACCACGTAGAAAATGATAAAGTTTTAGGATAATATGTGAATTTTCCATTTAATTTAACTTGTTTGCGTAAATGTGTGATTAAATTCGTATTCAAATTAGGTTGTAATGGCTCATTAACTAACATCTATAGAGTTTGTCAAACTCATACTTAATCAAAGGTGTTCACGAGTTTATCTATTCAGATTAATTAATCCCTCCTTAAAATTAGTTGTTATCTTATACTCTTATAGGACGCTTTACACTAATATTGTAAAACAGATCCCACAAATAAAGAAATTTCCCGTACATGATACTAGACCCGGTAATTTGGTCAATCGAGTTGATTCTGGTTGGGACAATTCATGTAAAGTCTTTTATATTATCGGGTATCGGCTCCGATTGTTTCGGGTTCAGCTGTTTTTCGAGTACTTGGTCGAGTCATTTTCAAGTGAACCGGGTCAGGTTATTTCGGTTCAATTATTTTCAGTTTATTACATATTTTAAGTTTAATTTTGATAATTGAATATTTATTTTGATAATATTTTTGGTTTCTTCCAAGGTAAAAGAGGGTTGAGACAAGGGGATCCCTTATCGCCTCTTCTTTTTACCTTGTGTATGGAATATCTCTCTCGAATCTTGGATGTGGTGGCTCATCAACATTCTTTCAAATTCCATCCGAAAGTGGGCATCTAAAATTAAATCATTTAATGTGTTGCGGATGATTTGTTAATGTTCTACAAGGGTGATCCCCATTCTATTATGTGGCTTTTAAGAGCTTTTTCTACTTTTTCCGAGGCTTCTGGTTTGAGTCTTAATAAGGAAAAATCTGATATTTATTTCAATGGAGTGAGGAGTGACATCATGGCTGACATTGTTAAGATTTCTGGTTTTCATGTTGGGTCTCTTCCGTTTAAATACTTGGGGGTCCCTATCTCTTCAAAAAAGTTATCAAAATTGGATGGTTACAAGCTCACTGAACGTATTGTGGCCAGGATAAGAAGCTTTGGTGTTAGACATTTGGCATATTTTGGGAGATTAACTCTGGTCAGGAGTGTTCTTTCTACTTTACATTCGTATTGGGCTTCAATTTTTCTCATTCCTAATGGTATAATGAGGAGAGTTGAAGCGATTTGTCGTAACTTCCATTGGGGAGGGAAGGATACTTACATGAGGACCCCTAGTATCAGCTGGGACAAATGTTGTACTCCTCTGAAGGAAGGAGGATTGGGACTACATAATGCGTGTATCATGAATCGTGCATTACTGGGGAAGTATACCTACTGGTTGACAACTAAAAATGACCATCTTTGGGTCAAATGGGTTCAACACATTTATATGAAAGGTACGTATTGGAAGGACTACATTGCTCCTATGGATTGTAGCTGGACTTGGAAAAAAATAGTGGCAGTGAAGGACTTGTTTAAGGCAGGCTATGTGAGTGATCAGTGGTGCAAGAATGCTTATAGTGTCCAATCTAGGTATCATTGGTTGAGAGTTAAACATCCTCGTGTGGACTGGAGTTTTTTTTATGTTGGAATAGATTGAATATTCCTAAAAGCTCCTTCATATTTTGGGCTGCTCAACACCAAAGACTTTATACGTTGGATAGAATGTGTCGGATAAGGATGGGTACTGCCAAGCTTTGTTTCCTTTGTGGCGATGAGGATGAGAGCCATCAGCACTTGTTTAATTACTGTAAGTACTTCAGGAAATGCATAGATTTGTTGCAGGATAAGCTCAAAATTCAGATCAAAGACGTAAACATGGTTCACTGGTACTCAAGAACTCGCAGTAAGTCAGGCCTTCGGAGAATCTTCACTGGTGCTTGTTATGTGGGTGTGATTTATGCTGTTTGGATGGCCAGAAATGCTGCTAAAATTGACTTGATGGTGCCTAATCCATATGCTGTGGTGAAGAAAATTTGTCATGATGTTTAAGCAAGATGGAGTCATATGAATATTCAGGAGTTAGGAGAAACAGATAAAAGTTTGTATTTGAATTAGTCATTGCAATGCTTTATTGTCAACTACAATTATGTTTTGTTAGGTCACTTTTCGATCGCTTGATTTCCTAATAGTTAGTACCTGACCAACAAAGCTCGGGCAATGTTCGGCTCTCGGGTCATATACAAAGATTGCAGTTTGAATCAATTTCGCGTCTCGAGTCAGACGTTTAAGTTGGGTTAATCAAATCGAGTTGGACCGTCTTATAACCCGGAAATTAAAAGAACAAGACAATATTAGGAAGGACGCCTGGTAAAATATCTGAGACGACATAAACCCTAACTCCTCCTCCTCACAAACCCCAACTTCCGTCACACTTGTTCCAATCCCCTCCTCCGCCATCTTCGTCATTTTCGTTCTCTCTCTGGTAATTCTTCCAATTTCTTCTACAAACTTTGTTACTTTGTTTCAACTTTCATTATTCCTCATCTTAATCTTCATACATTCATACATTATTAATACTTTATACTAACCTAATTTGCGAACATCAGTTGCAGAAAAAAATGGCGGAAATCGAAGAATCAAAGCTAAATTATATAGAGGAGACGGTGTTGAAGAAGAGGAAGCATAGCGAAGAATGGGCTACTCGTAGAAGGCAGCAATTGCTTGATAGGCAGTTTAAAATTAAGGAGAATAAAAAATTTGCTTTTAAACGCGCTGAAGATTTCATCAAGGATCACCGTATTAAAGTAATTTATTTTTCCTTTTGTTTTCATGTAAATCGTTTCAGTTTTAGCATGTTATTGGTTTAGTTTGTAATTTGTTATTGGTGCCGGTCTCTGGCTTAGGTCAGTTGTTTACCTTTTTATTCGTTGGGAGGGGTATTTTAATCGAACTGAAACAAATAATAGGGACAGAGGCATTATTGAATGATTTTTTGAAATTTTTGATTTTTTATCGTGGGATGTTAAAGGTTTTGTTTTTAGCTTAATGGTTTTAGTTTGTGCTTTACTTGTTTTGTTTGATTGTATATGTTTTTTGAAATATGTGAGAGACCGAGCCGGCGAGGTGAAGATTTTGTTTATTGATGTTTGGGTGATTTTTGGAAGTGGGTAATTTGAAGAGTAGAGATCAAGTACTGGGTTTAATTTTTGGTGCTTGAGAATCAAAAGATATCATGATTAGTGAAGGGTTTGATTTTCAGTTACCTAAGAATTTAGTTTTGCATTGTTTGGATTTGGGACACGAAAGGCTTCATTTTAGCTTTATTATTTAGTTTGTACATTTTGTGTTTCCTTTAACTGTATACATTTTTCAAAATATGCAAGAGGGGTTGAAGGTGATTTTGAGAAATGTATCCAGCCATGTTGAACATAGGAAAGGTTTGTTTGTTTATTGATAAATGGGTGAATTATGGAAGTTGGTAATTTTAGAGTAGATTAAGTATTGGGTTTGATTTTTGGTGCTTGACAATCAAAAGATCTTTGTGATTAGTGAAGGGTTTGATTTGATTTTCAGTTAGTTAAGGATTTATTATGTGTTGTTTGGATTTGGTTATTAATTTGGAGTGATTGTTTGGTGATAAGTAGTAAACTATAAAGGGGAAAATTTAATAATGGGTTTGGATTATATTACTTGAAAGTTGGTGAGGAGCTTTACTAATTGGATTTCAATTAGCTTAGCAATGGAGTAATTCTTCTGAATCAAGTACGTAGTGTCGTAGTTGTTTTGCGTTAAGTTTTTTTGTCAACAGTTGAGGGAATATG
The DNA here is from genome assembly GCA_029255685.2 of Silene conica. Taxonomy (NCBI): domain Eukaryota; kingdom Viridiplantae; phylum Streptophyta; class Magnoliopsida; order Caryophyllales; family Caryophyllaceae; genus Silene; species Silene conica. Next base: position 75,967,172 of record CM055311.2, read on the forward strand.
AAAGGGAACCAAGGATTTCAATGCAATGACATATGCTATCTCTAGTGTTTAATTTGCTTTGCTTGTTGATTTGGGACTTGGTTGGAAATAGCAAATACGTTTGTCTTAGAGTTAGTGTGCGGTTGGGTTTATGTTACTTGATAGTCGTCATGATAACCAAAGAAAAGAATTAGCGTATTCTTTGGGTATCCAGTTGAAAAAAGAATTCGTAGCTGCAGTTCCTGTTTTTGGCGGGTTCAATTAGAATTTTCAATGGGTTTCATAGGGGGAGTCAGTACTTCTATGAAATAGAAGGCATCAATTACTTGATAGACAGTTTAAACTTCAGGCAAATAAAACTTGCTTTTGACCTCGCTGATGATTTCATAGGGTCACCGTATTAAAGAAATTCATTATCCCTTCTGTTTTGATGTTGAGGATTTCATTTTCAGCTTGTTAATGGTTTAGTTTGTAATTTGTTTCTGGAGTCTGTCTCGGTCTCGGTCAATAGTTTACCTTTCTATTCGCTGTGACGGTTATTTTAAATCGAACCTAAACAAATAATAGGGACGGAGGGAGGGACTACTGAGTAATTTTTTAAAGCATATGGTAGTAGTTAATTTTGCTTTTTTTTGTAGGATGTAAAGGTTTCCTTTTAGCTTAATGGTTTAGTTTATGCTTTAGATATTTCATTTGGTTGTATACCTTTTTCGAAGTATGTGAGAGGCTGAGGCGAAGTTTCTGTTTATAATTATTTGGGTGGTTTTTGGAAGCGGGTAATTGAAGAGTAGAGATTCAGTTCTGGGTTTGATTTTTGGTGCTTGTGAATCAAAAATATAACAATTTCGTTTTCCGTAACAGGTAATTTGAAGAGTAGGGATTAGTGGAGGGATTTATTTGATTTTCAGTTAGTTTAAGATTAGTTTTCTGCTGTTTGGATTTGGTTAATGATTTAGAGTGATGGTTTGGTGACAAGTAGTATTAAAGGGGAAATTTATTATCGGTTTGGGTTGTATTGCTCGAAGGTTGATAGACTTATGATAATTGGATTTGGATAAACTTTGATCATTGATTAGAGTTAATGTATGGAGTGAAGGTTTTGATTTTTAGTTACTTAAGGATGGGTTTTGTGTTTCTTAGGTTTGCTAATTGATTTGGAGTGATTGTTTGGTGACAAATCAAAGGTGGAAATTTGTATTAGGTTTAGGTTAAGGTTATATTGCTTAAAAGTCGATGAAGAGCCGTGATAATTTGGTTAGGAGCCACTTAGCTTTGGAGTAATTCTTCTGGATCAAGTACTTTGGGCCAGGTTTTTGTTTATCTAGATTTTAGGGAATATGAAAGGGAACTAGAAATTTACGTATTGGGAGGTTCCAATGGTATACTGCGTGCTATCTCTAGTGTATGATTTTGTAGGTCTATTGACTCGGGTCTGGTTGGAAATAGCAAACAAGTGTGTCTTAGGCCTTGTTTGGATAAAAGGATTTGGAAAGAAAGGGAGTAGAGGGATTTGGGGGGAGGCCATTTCCGTTGTTTGGATAGCAAAATGGGGTAGAGAGATTTGGAGGGGAGGGATAATGGATCCCTCCATTTCCCCCTCCAAGCCAAAATGTTTCCCTCCAATATAGGAAAGATTTGGAAAGAAAATTCAATCTCTCATTTCCCCTTTCCATCCTCTTTTCATTCCCCTTCCCTTCCTTCCCCTCTGCTTTTACTATCCAAACACACCCTTGGGCCTTGTTTGGATACCCAAAAAAGAGGGGAGGGGGAAGGAGGGAAAGGGAGGGGGTAATTTTTCCTCCAAATATTTCCTTTATTGGAGGAGAAATAATTTGGTTTGGAGGAGGGAAATAGAAGGATCCAATTTCCGTTCCCTCCACCTCCATTTTGCTAACCAAACAAAGGATTTTTCATCCTTCCAAATCCCCCTATCCAAACAAGACTTTACGGTGTGTTTGGATGGAGGGACTTGGAGGGAAAGGGAGGGGAGGATTTTGAAGGGACGAGAAATCCTTTGTATGGTTAGTAAAATGGAGGTGGAGGGATTTGGAGGGGACCCTCCATTTCCCTAGTCCATGTCAAATTATTTCCCCTCCAACAAAGTAAGATTTGCGCCCTTCTCCCCTCCTCCCGCCTCCCCTCCCTTTCCCTGTTTTTTTGGTATCCAAACAAGGCCTTAGAGTTTGTGCGAGGTTGAGTTTATGTTAGTTGATGGTCTTGAAAATCAAACAAAGAATTAGCATACCGTTTGGGTATCCAGTTGATTTTCAGTTTTTGGTGGGTCTAACTGGAATTTTCAATTTGTTTCATGGATGGAGTCAACGTTCTTCTGAAAAGATTGTTTAGTAATTTTGTTTGTTGAGTTAGGTACAAGGGTTGGTTAATGTGAGTTCTTTATTTATTATCAATGGAGCAAGGAAACTTGGGATAGGGTGGCTTTGGAAACTTGGATTTGAGAGTAATATGGGCTTCTTTGCGTATTCATTTTGCATGTGGTTGCATGAGCCTCACTAGTAACTTTTTGTATCTTTCTTACTCTGTGTTTTTCCCTTGAAATTTGAAATAGCAAATGGATATCGTCAAGATGAAGCATAGAATTAAGAGACGGAAGACATCTAGTATGACCCCAACATCAAAGCTTCTTTTTGTCATTCGAATTCAAGGGTAAGTGTCTTTTTTCTTATATACTTTTTTTGGAGAACACTTTTTGCTGTCCTGTCTTGTTTGTTGATTGTGCTGTGCTTTTGTGCTCTTCCCAGTAAAAAGGCTATCCATCCAAAATTGGAAAGAGTCCTGAAGTCACTTGGGTTGAAGAGAATTTTTAATGGTGTCTTTTTGAAAGCTACTGAGGGGACTCTAGCAATGCTGGAGAAGGTGGAGCCTTTTGTAACCTATGGGTAAGATCTGGATCTTGGTATGCATAATACATACACATTTCCCATTTGTGTTCTTTTACTTTTTATGCTAGTTTGATGTATCTTGCATTTATCATCTTCTGGTGCTGATATTCGAACTGGGTTTGTGACTGTTTGGTGGTTTCTGGCTTTCTGCTGAGCAACGTGCATGCAATACGTGTCTACCTTATTATCGTGTGATGCTGGCTGTGGTTCATTGTGAATTTGTGATAATTGATTTCATTGATTTCTTAGAGTGAACTGGGGAAATACTTGCTTGACCTTAATTCATTGTTTGCAGACAATACACTTGCTTCACGACTATTGGCGAGTGTCTATATAGCGCTTCAGTGCGTTGTGTGGACTTTGTAAACTAGACCTACTATGTTTTCGTATTCCATCCAGTTCAACCAATAATCCCATTGTTCAAAAGTCCCCACCAAAAATAAATAAATTAAGGGGACTTGTTGACTGAAAGAGGGAAAACTTTGTTTTGACCTTTGGTTGAATTACCTATGTCTACTTTGTTTCTCCCTGACGGATATGTAGATTAATGCCCTTGCCTGATGAAATCATTTCAGATTTGTCCATGCCACTCTGTTCATACTCGTGCGCACTTGTTGATCTGTCATTGATTTTGTTATTTTGCAGGTATCCAAATTTAAAGAATGTAAGGGACCTCATCTTCAAAAAGGGTCGTGGAAGATTGGGAAAAGAAACGGTTCCACTGACAGACAATAACATCATTGAGCAGGTAGTCAAATTCGCCATTTTTAGTCTTGGGTTCGCTACTGACTTGTAACCTCCAAACTCCAAAGTACCATAAAATCTGATATCATTGGTTCTATTTTGTTCAGGCACTAGGGAAACATGGTATTTTATGTCTTGAGGATTTGGTCCACGAAATTTCCAACGTTGGCCCCCATTTTAAGGAAGTAGCTCGTTTTCTTTGGCCTTTCGTTCTTGCCAGGCCAGAAGGCGCACTTGAGGGTAAGAAAAACCCATTCAAGAATGGCGGAGACTCAGGAAATCGCGAGGAGCATATAAACGAGCTAATAGATAAGATGAATTAGGGAATTGCCCTTGTGTGACTGCTACGAGTCTTAATTCCTTTGGTAAGCATGTAATGACTTGTTTGGTAATGAGTAACTTTATTTTATATAAAAACACGATGGTCGAGTTTTGATTTTTATCTGTTTGTTTAAGAGTGGCACCAATGCCACTGTCAAAGAAGCTAGTGCCACATGATTGTGTGCGACAACACCTTTTACTCGACATACCTGGAAACTCGTATCATAATATTGTCTGCCAAACATTCCCCAACCATGGTGTAAATTGCAATATTACGAAAGTGGGATTTGGTTTGATGGTTAAGACGGAGGTTTGGTAAATGACAATGTGTAGGTTCGACGTCATCTTAAAATTCTTCTAATTCTGTTCCTCATCCCGCGCATCTTCTAGGTTCGACTATGCCTCTGAATTCTGCCGATTCTGTGTATCTTCTTACGTTTACATCGCTTACTAAAATGCATGCATCAGAATATTACACCCATTGTGATGCACCAATGCTTAATTGATTGCACGTCTGCTGCATGTACAATTCTTACTACACACAATCAGGTCTACGAATTATTTGGGTTCTTTGTCTGCCTAAAATGGGTCTCACAATATTATAATCATGCCTGTATTCGAATACATGACTATAAATAGATCATCTGCCAATTTTCATAGATACACAAACACAACTGCACATCTCCCTTGCCAAATCGTATCTATCATCGACCTTCCTCGTTCAGTGATTAATCGTTTTTCATCACTTTCCACTTTCTATTCTTTCTTACCCCCTAATCTTTGGTTTTTAACTTAATCTTTCCACTGATCACTACACGCCGTTTACGCTATTTGAGCGTGAAATTTCATTCTAGAGTTGTTGTTTTTTCATCATTAACTTGGTAAGGATCAAGTCTCGATTAGATCTAAAAAGAAGGGCTTCTGAGTTGTGTGGGTGGTATTTGTTTTGCTTCCTGAATTGTAGATTTATTGTTTTCCAAATGCATACACATCACCGTTCTTCGTCGTCGTCTATTCTACCATCATTATGTTCTCTTCACACTTTCATTGGATTGTCAGTGATCCTCTGTGTTTACATCACATTACAGAGTTCAATCACATTGAATGACAAAACCCTTCCTTCTGAACAAATTAAAACCGCTCTGCCTTCCACTTTTCTTCCTTCTCCTCGACTTGAATTGGAAGAAATCGCGCGTTCTGATAACCCTCCTCCTCCTCCTCCTCCTCCTCCTCCTCATTCAAACCCTATTAGGGAAGAAAATGTCATTCCAACTCCACAAGAAGACGTTAAAAAAGTGGAGATCCTAGGTGGTCTAGCAGAAGACTTTGAAATAACTTGGGGAGATGGCAGAGGGAAGTTCCACGAAAATGGCGATCTTCTTACACTTTCATTAAATAACTCCTCAGGCTCCGGATTCCAATCCAAAAACGAGTACTTATTCGCGAAGATTGAGATGAGCATTAAGCTCATCCCTGGCAACTCTGCTGGTACTGTCACCACATTCTACCTATCATCAAATGGAACAAACCACGACGAGATAGATTTCGAGTTCTTAGGCAATGTAAGTGGCCAACCTTACACTTTACACACCAATGTATATAGCCAAGGGAAGGGCAACCGCGAAAAACAATTCTACTTATGGTTTGATCCTACACAAGATTTCCATACCTACTCGATTTTATGGAATCCGTTTAGGATTGTGTTCTTTGTAGACGGGACTCCGATCAGGGAGTTTAAGAACATGGAAAAGAACGGCGTTCCGTTTCCTAAGAATCAACCGATGAGAATATACTCGAGTTTGTGGAATGCCGATGATTGGGCTACACAAGGAGGTAAGGTACACACAGATTGGTCTAAGGCACCTTTTGTTGCATCCTTTAGGAATTTTACGTCTCGTGCTTGTGTTTCGTCATCCGGGTCATCTTCTTGTGAGTCGGAGGCTCGACCAGGGACGAAAGATGTTTGGTTGATCGAGGAATTGGATGTTAAGAGCTTGGAGAAGATGAAGAGGGTGCAAGAGAAGTACATGACTTATGACTATTGTAAGGATAAGTGGAGGTTTAGTGAAGGACTCCCTAAAGAATGTACCCTTAAAAAGTCCTAAGAGGACTGAAAGAGGAAGGCATTACTTTGATGATTTGATCATTTTGTGTCATCGAAGACGAGTACTATCCGTCAGAAGCAAAAAACGGATAATATGTTTTCCATAATATCGTAAGTGAGATGCAAGTGGAGTGTTTCATTTAATCTCCACTTAATTTGTCACTTGCATATTATGAGAGAGTATTATTCGTCTTTCGCTTGTGACGAATAATGTTCACCTTCAATGAGAATCTGTGTACTTTGATTCACTTTTTTTTTTCTCATTTTTCTTGTATTTTCGATTATTTTCTTTTGTGCGATTCAAATACAGCTAAGTAGGAAATGTTAATTGTTTTTTAAACTTGCACAACATTTGAAAATTTAAGCTCCTTTATTCTGATTCTAATTTTCCTAATTACTTTTATGTATTTACATAATGCATAGTAATTTAAGTAACGAATGATATATCTTGTTTATTATCGTTGTATGTATGAAACCAACTAAAAACCTTATCAAAGAAAACAATATTTAGTACTCGTACAAGTCTTTGGGCTTTCATGGTGGACTGGTTCTATTAACCACCCATTCATCAAAAGTCAAATATTTCACTACTTAAAACGAAGTATATATATTATATATATATATATATATATATATATATATATATATATATATATATATATATATAGAAATAGGATCATATGAGTTGAGGTATATTTGGTGAGTTACACCTTTGAATCTGAGCCATCCATTTTGAGTTGAGATTAGTGGCTGAGATTAAATCTCACAATTCATATAAAAACCCAAATTTTACACCTGTCTTCTTTTTTCCCTCTTTTCAACTTCCAATTGAAAATCAACCGCAAAACCTCCATAATTCGAAAATCAACCGCAAAACCTCCATAATTCTACTGTAAAACCTTCATCTTCTCCAGTAAAACCTCCATCATCTTGCTCATCTTTTCTTCGTCGATTAGTTCGCTCATTTTCGTCTCTAATCTGTTCATATTCAGGTAATCTCCAGTAAAACTTTTGACTTCGTTTTTCTTCTATTTTCGCTACTTTTGTAGGTTTTTTAAGTTGATTTTTGTTTTGTTTTCTGTTGTTATTCTTCAATTTTGAGCAGTGTGTTTCATTATGTAGTTCAATTAGAGTATTTGTGTACTTTTTTCTCGTTTTAGCATAATTTTAGGGGTTTTTTTCATCTTCTTCTTTGATTTTCGTCAATTCGTTAAAAAAATTGTTGTTTAATGGAGATAATGTGTGTGTGTTATTGTAATATATTGTTGTGGTTATTCTACAGTGATAATGGCACCTAAACGTAAGACCGAGGCTGAAGTTGGTAATAGAGCTGATTTGAAACGTTCCAAAGTAGTTTTCCCAAGGAAGGGGCATAATATTTCCCCTCCAACTCCAATATTGAACATGTAAGTACACTTATTCTTCTGTTTTTTAGAGTTTCTGTTGATGCATCACTTTTTTATTTGCTTTTCAGACAATTATTGTAATCGTCTCAGACTGTTATTGTAATTGTCTACGATTGTTATTGTATTCGTGTAAGACTGTTATTGTATTCCCTTTTTTATAATCGTATGAGACAGTTATTGTAACTGTCTCAGACTGTTATTGTAATGGTCTAAGACTGTTATTGTATTCGTGTGAGACTGTTATTGTAATGTTCTAAGACTGTTATTGTATTCCCTTTTTTACTATGATTTACAATAACAGCTATTATGAATACAATAACAGCTATTTTAATGGTTTGTACACAGTTATTTATAATGTGTTTAGACACTTCATTTAAACACAGTTATTGTATTATATAAGTTGTGTTATTGTATTATAAAACTCAGTTATTGTATGCAGTAGTGACTTCATGGGAGTGTTGTTGTATTTTATGCTTCAGTTTGTGTTTATTTAGCTCGTATGGTTTTTTGCAGTGCTTCGAAGATTAAAGTCAGTTGCCGCCCTAATGTCCTAGTCAACCTTTTGCAAAAACTTGGGCCAAACCAGAAAAAGGCAGTTGTTGAGTTGGGGTTTGGTGCTTTACTTGATTTTAAATTGGGTTTGTTGCCATTGCGTGTTATACCACTGTTTGTGAAGCACTTTAATTCAGAATCTAATTTTTTTGAAGCAAAAGAGATTAAATTCCCTATTAGCAAGGCTGATGTTCATGATATTTTTGGGTTGCCAATGGGGGGTGATAAGGTTGAGGTTGTTTACACGGGTAATAGTGTATTATCTTCCCAAGAGACGCTAAAAGATGAATTTAGGAAGAAGTTTGACGTGAAAGGGCCAAATTATGTAAGTGTGCCTGCTGTGTTTAGTAAAATAATTGAGATGGGAGATGATGGGGGAGATGAATTTAAGCGCTTGTTTGTGCTTTATGCTATGACAATTGTTCTTGCTCCTCCTTCTGTTTATGGAATCGATTTCTCGCTGCTTAAGGCTGTTCAAAATGTTGAACGTATCCCCCATTTGGATTGGTGTGGTTACGTTTTTGAAAAATTAGTTGAGGGTGTGCAACGGTGTAGAGGCGGGTCATGTACTTTGCGTGGGTGTATACTTGTTGTCATGATAGCATACTTCCACCGGTTGCATTTCAAGGGTCATTCAATGCCCTCTGAAACTCCTCTTATCAAACATTGGGATGAGGAATCCTTTCTCAGAAGGGGAAAGTTAGAGCTGAGCTCTGGTTCCCTGGGGAATGGGGAATATATCAGCAATGTTTATCCCAAATGGCAACACTCAAAAGCTACAATTGATACTTCGTACAAAGGGAGTTCCGTTGTTGACAAACCTGAACCTGGAAAGAAGTATCTTGAACTACCCAACAGTTTTGATACGGATGAGGTCATTCGATCAAAAGCTTCTGATGTAAGTTTTCTAATTTACATCAGTTATAGTTTCCAAGTAGTATAACAATTATTTTAGCTTTTTAAAGTTTTTACTTGTGCAGTTATTACTTGTAGAGTTTCCAAGTGTTATACTTCATTTCTTTTCTTAAAGTTATATTTGTTATTGTATTCCATAATACATGTTATTGTATTCAGTTTCCCATTCTGTAGTACCTGTTATTCTAATTCATATTAGCTATTATTGTATTAATAATAGCTGTTATTGTATTCATAATAGCTGTTATGGTATTTATAATAGTTGTTATTGTATTCATAATAGCTGTTATTGTATTCATAATAGTTGTTATTGTATTTATAATAGTTGTTATTGTATTTATAATAGTTGTTATTGTATTCAGTTTTCCATTCTGTAATACCTGTTATTGTAATTCATATTAGCTGTTATTGTAATTCATAGTAGCTGTTATTGTTTTCATAATAGCTGTTATTGTATTTATAATAGTTGTTATTGTATTTATAATAGTTGTTATTGTATTCAGTTTTCCATTCTGTAATACATGTTATTGTAATTCATAGTACCTGTTATTGTAATTCATAGTAGCTGTTATTGTATTCATAATAGTTGTTATTGTATTCATAATAGTTGTTATTGTATTCAGTTTCCCATAATGTAATACCTGTTATTGTAATTCATAATAGCTGTTATTGTATTCATAATAGTTGTTATTGTAGTTCATAATAGCTGTTATTGTATTCATAATAGTTGTTATTGTATTCAGTTTCCCATAATGTAATACCTGTTATTGTAATTCATAATAGCTGTTATTGTATTCATAATAGTTGTTATTGTAATTCATAAGAGCTGTTATTGTATTGCATAATACATGTGTATTGTAATTCATACTAGGTGTTATTGTATTGTATAACAATTATTGTAATGATTTATTATAGTTATTGTTTAATGCCTTTTTATTTTTGTTTTTTAGGTTTCTCAATTACATTTCTTGATGATGAAGAGAGATGTCGAGATATTTCTCCATTTGTACACACAAAGAAAAGAAGCAATGGAGAAAGAGTCTTGTTCAACTAATGATGCTTCTACTTCTGTGTCATTGGCTTCCCAAACTCCCGCTTTTTTGAATGATGAGAACTCAATGTTCATTAAATACTTTGATTTTATTTGCGAAAAAGCTGAGGAAATCAAAAATGTGGGAAGTAAGTTGCCATTGTACGAAACATTTTGCAAAGAGCATGAAAAGAGTACAGTGGAAACAACGGGGGGTGTGGGCAGTTGTGGACATAAATTTAAGGTTGTATATTCTCGGAGTAAAAAGAAGTCTGTGGGCAGTCCCATCAATGAAGATCAGGCCGAAGATGGTGATGTGGCAGATCTTGGAGATTTGGATGATGAAAGAAGTAAAGGAGGCAGTCCGATAAATGATGAGGCTGAGGCTGAAGCTGTTGATCTAGGAAATCTGGAAGATTTGGGTGATGAAAGAAGTAATGGTGGCAGTCCGATAAATGATGAGGCTGAGGGTGAAGCTGATGATCTGGGAAATCTTGAAGATTTGGGTGAGGAAAGAAGTAATGGGGGCAGTCCCATAATTGATGATTTTGGAGATTTGGATCAGGTTATTAACAAAGTTGTCAGCGATAATATTGTTGTGGAAAGAAACCCGGACAGCTCTTTCATTAATTCTTTCCTGCTGCATTCCGATGTTGTCCCTCAGCATATATTTTTTGGGAAGGATGGTATAGGCTGTGGGTTAGCGTGTGGAGTTCGTGATCCGGAGGCAGTGGTGGTCTCTGAATTCTTGATTGAGTACAAGGAGCTTTTTGCTCCTATTTTAAGTCTGAGGAAAAATGTGCTTGATTATTGTTTCCTACATGACCATGACTTAGGAATGGGGTAAGCATTCTTTTAGTTTTTCCATGGGTTTTTCTTAGTTTTTACTTTTTTTTTGCGCCGCAATTATTAATGATTTTGTGTCAATGTGATAGGGAGGATTTGGTCTCGTTCTCAAATTTCAATATGCTAACTCGAGATGATATTATTTCAATGTCTGCCAAGACTATGATGACATCCAACATTATCGACTGTTGGTCATTTTTATTGAATGACATTATATTCAAGGCCGAGAAAGAGTTACCTCCGTCTAGAAGATTTTTTTGGACAAGTCATTCAGTATGTGTTTCTATTCTGGGGGGGTGTTATTTTAGTTCCTTATTTTTGTTATTGTATTTTGCATGATGTTAATTATTGTAATGCACAATACTTGTTATTGTATTCAATGAAGCAGAGTTTCCAAGTGTGATATTTCATTTTTATTTTTGTAAGTTAATGTGGTTATTGTATTGCATAATGTGAATTATTGTATTGCATAATGTTAATTATTGTAATGCAGTTTTCCACTTTGTAATAGTTGTTATTGTATTCATAATAGTTGTTATTGTATTCATAATAGCTGTTATTGTATTCATAATAGCTGTTATTGTATTCATAATAGCTGTTATTGTATTCATAATAGCTGTTATTGTATTCATTAAAGTCAGTTTTCCAATTTGTGATACTTCATTTCTAATTTCTAAAGTTACGTGGGATATTTTTATTTCATAATACCTATTATTGTAATTCATAGTAGTTGTTATTGTATTCAGTGAAGTAGAGTTTCCAAGTGTTATATTACATTTATTATTTTTAAAGTTACGTTGGTTATTGTATTGCATAATGTTAATTATTGTAATGCATAATTCCTGTTATTGTATTGCATAATGGGAATAATAATTATTTTAAATTTTTCATAGGACTCTTTATTCAAGTTCATCAATGCTGCTGATAATGAGAAAGATATGTACAGACGCGAAATTTTTAATACTTGGGAAAATGTCATTGAGAATAGCGAAGGCTCCCTTGACATCAGAGCTGATTGGGTATGTTTTTTATTGGCTTATTAGATGTATTTTTATGTTTTTCAAAATTCTTCATTAATATTTTTACCGGACATCTCTATTTTTTATAATGTCAGGTTTTTCTCCCTGTTCATTTTGGAGACCATTTTTTCTGCGTTGCTTTAAATTTTGTGGAGAAGAGTATCAACTATCTTGACAATCGGGTATACGATGATTTTGAAGATAGTATCTGGTTGGTGGCTACCAAATCTATTGTACGTACCTTTATATTATGTTTTCTTAAAGTTATAGCTTTTGTGGTTATTTTGTATTTTTTATAATGTTAATTATTGTAATGTATAATAGCTGTTATTGTATTTTTTTACTTGAGCATGACTGACTTTGTTTTTAAAATTAACCAGGTTGAAATATTTGGTAGATTTCTGGTAAAGGAAGGGCATGAACGAGGCAGTGAGGTCTCTAATTTCAAACTTGTAAATGTGGATTTTCCATGGAAATTAGAAGGACCTCAAAACTTAGATTGTGGTGTTTTTGTCATGATGCATATGATGTTCTACAACGGGGAGTTGTTTACATCAGAGTTGCATGATCCACTAAAAAGAATTATTTACAGAGCTGAAATTGCTGCTATCCTAGTGTTAGCTGATATCAACAAAGAAAGAGAGAGGTTGTTGCCTTTGGTTGAGGAATTTACAAAGACAAAGGAACAGTTGCTCCCTAAGTTGATTGAAAAACGAAGGTTAGCTGAGATGGAAAACGAAAAATTTGAGGCCACTGATCTGGAGGTTGCTAAGATATTAGCTGAGAAACTGGTTGCTGGTGACGGAACTCCGGTAGGTTCAAAAAAAACTGTGCAAAATAAGCCATTCAGTGCTGGGATAATTAGATCATCCAGAGGTGGTTCTAGAAGAGCAAACTCTGATGGTCTTGGCTGCTCAATAAACTGTGGGAAGGCAGACAAAAGTATTGTTGTAGTGTCAAAAATTATGAAGACTAATAACAGATTGACAACTGGGTTACCAAGTCTGAAGAAACAAGTTATTGACTATTGTTTCTTGGACGATTACACACTTAAAAATGAGTATGTGTCATTTTCTCTTTTGTTGCATTTCAACTGTGGGTTCTTTTTTCTCGTTGTGGTATTAGTGATTGTGTGTCTTTTTTTTTGCAGGGAGCTTTTGTTTTCTTCTGGATCTGCTATTGTGGATAGGTCTGATGTTATGTCAACAAAACCTGATGATTACACTGAGACACGGGTTATAACAGCATGGTCAATTGTGTTGAATTACATGGAGGTTAAAGAGAAAGAATCGCCAATGATGATGTTCCTTGGTTCAGCACACATGGTATTAGTTGTTTTTACTTGTGCAGTTATTATATGTTTTAGCTTTTTTTCATTAAACCGGTGTTGAAAACTATGTCATTTTTCAATTAAGTCAGTTTACATAATAGCTGTTATTGTATTCATAATAGCTGTTATTGTATTCATAATAGCTGTTATTGTATTCATAATAGCTGTTATTGTATTACATAATAGATGTTATTGTATTCATAATAGCTGTTATTGTATTCATAATAGCTGTTATTGTATTACATAATAGATGTTATTGTATTGCATAATACATGTTATTGTATTATGTTGGTTATTGAATTGCATAATAAAAAACCGTTGTATAAAATTCAGTTTTATTTGTGATAGGCAATTGTTGAAGACATGCTGGAAACCACTCAAGGGGTTCTAACTCCAAATGACAGTGATAAAGACAGGATCTTTGAGTTTTGGAATTGTTATTTATCTGAACAAGTTGTAAACTCTGCGATCGACGTGGACCTTGTCTTCATCCCGTTGTCCTTAGACATGCACTACTTTTGTGTTTGCATTAACTTCATAAACAAGACGGTTGATGTATTGGACCATACATTGCATGCAAATTGGGAAAAGTCTGATTTCTTCAAACTTGCAAAGATTGCAGTATGTTCTCTAAATTCAAACTCTCTTTAGTAGTTATTGTATAGTTTTGTATGGGTTATTATATAGATAAAAATGAGTTTATGTTAATTAAGTTATTGTAATGTGTGTGTTTTTGATACAATTGTGATTTTGCATTTTTTTGTGCATGTTTTAGGTTGAATTGTTTTCCGACTATCTGGATACAAGGAAAACAGCAAAAGAAGGGATTTCCGTTAACACATTTAAACTTGTTAATGTTGATTTTGAATGGAAAACAAAACTTATGAACAATCACGAATCAGGATTCTATATCATGTTTCACATGCTCACATATGAAGGGAAGCACGACAAGGGATTGGTATCAATTAAGAAGAAAACGGAGAGGACTGCTTTATGGATTGAGATGATGTGTATTTTGTTGATGTCAGATGCCAATGACTCAAGAGCGGCTCTTTTGGAAGAAGTGGTGAATTTCAGGGAAGACATACTGAAAATGGAGAAGAATCTTGTAAACAAGAGGAAAAGTTCTATGAAAAGGTATAAAAGTGTAGCTTTAAGAGGTTTTGCTAAACCAAAAAAATGAGCTCTTTTTAAATGTTGGAAATTGTAATTGTTGTGGGAAAGGATTGTATTTTTATAAAGCGTAGAAAGTGCTATATTTTGTGACAGCTATTGTAATCATCAAAACAGTTATTGTATTCATCAAAACAGTTATTGTATTCATCAAAACAGTTATTGTAATTTTTGTTCAGACAGTTATATGCAATGTCTCAGGCAGTTATTTTAATTATTTTCAGACAGTTATTGCAATGGGTTCATACAGTTATTGTAATGATTTTCAGACAGTTATTATAATGGATTTTACACTGTTATTGTAATTCATTATAGCTGTTATTGTATTGCATATATATGTTATTGTATTCAGTTTTGGAGTTTGTAATACCTGTTATTGTAATTCATTATAGCTGTTATTGTATTCATAATAGCTGTTATTGTAATTGATAATAGCTGTTATTGTATTGCATAATAGCTGTTATTGTATTCAGTTTTCCTATTTGTAATACCTGTTATTGTAATTCGTTATAGCTGTTATTGTATTCATAATAGCTGTTATTGTAATTGATAATGGCTGTTATTGTATTGCATAATAGCTGTTATTGTATTCAGTTTTCCATTTTATAATACCTGTTAATGTAATTCATTATAGCTGTTATTGTATTCATAATAGTTGTTATTGTAATTGATAATAGCTGTTATTGTATTGCATAATCGCTGTTATTGTATTCAGTTTGCATTATGTAATACCTGTTATTGTATTCATTATAGCTGTTATTGTATTCATAATTGCATATGTTGAACTCCAAAAACACGATTTTTAGTAAGTAATTATTCTAAAGTTTCTTACACGAAATATAGATTCTCAACTATAGTAATCTAAGACAAAATACTGAGAAATTTTTGTATTATTGTAAAGTTGTGATACGATTATTGTAAATGTGTTCATTGGATGCCTTATTAATCCTCCATTTCATCTCCCTCTTCATCTTCTTCCTCAGGTGCATGCTCAACAAATGGATTTGGGCAGTTTCTTTTGTCATGGTTTCCCATTTGTTTGCAGTTATTACATAGCCTCTTTGGTTTGCTTGCCTTTTCAATTGCCTTTTCCTTGTTTGATTTCATTCTCTTGCCACTTCCTTTGTTTTTTGCAATCTTTGGTGGGTGAACAGTAATGTTGGACAATTTTTGTTCCTTTGTCAAGTTCTCTTTTGTTGGACAATTTTTCTCTCGAAATTGTAAAAGCATCACACTTAGTTCCTTTATATGGTCTGGAGGCATTGACTTTAGAGCACTTATTGTTGCATAAAACTCAGACCATACTCTTGATAATTCCAGCTTTCTTAAGTCAGTTGGATCATAATCTTGTAATAACTTTCCATCCAGTCCAAACAAAGGCTTTCTATATGATTTCTTCATCCATCTACTTGCGATGTACTTCTCCGGTATGCTAGTCAATCCTTTACCTGATAGTACCCATATTATGTGTTTACAAAGGATTCCTTTCCTCTCAAACATCTTGCATGTACATGTTGTTTCTTTTGTTTCGGTATTGTGAACAACCTGCACAACAGTATAGTTATTATTGTATTGCATTATAACTGTTATTGTAATGCATAATAGCTGTTATTGTATTCATAATAGCTGTTATTGTATTCATAATAACTGTTATTGTATTGCATAATACATGTTATTGTATTCTTTTTTTCCATTTTTTAATACTTGTTATTGTAATTCATTATAGCTGTTATTGTATACATAGTAGCTGTTATTGTAATTGATAATAGCTGTTATTGTAATTCATTATAACTGTTATTGTATCCAGTTTTACATTTTATAATACCTGTTATTGTATTCATTATAGCTGTTATTGTATTCATTATAGCTGTTATTGTATTCATAATAACTGTTATTGTATTGCATAATACATGTTATTGTATTCTTTTTTCCATTTTTTAATACTTGTTATTGTAATTCATTATAGCTATTATTGTATACATAGTAGCTGTTATTGTAATTGATAATAGCTGTTATTATAATTCATTATAACTGTTATTGTATTCAGTTTTACATTTTATTATTGTATTCATTATAGCTGTTATTGTATTCATAATAGCTGTTATTGTATTCATACTTTGTTGATTATTTTAATGCATAAGTGCTTGTTATTGTAAAACATATTGGTGATTATTGTAATTCATAATATAAGTCTAAGTGGATCAGTTATTATAATGTTAAAAAACAGTTATTGTATTCACCAAATTCAGTTATTCTATCTTTTGTAAAACGAAATAACCTGAAATATTCTACGATTCTTGTAGGCATCTTCAACATCTATATTGTGTATGTTTCCTTGCTCAGAAAATCCTCTAACTGCACAAGAACAGAGAGCCGCCTGCAATTGTTCTTGGAATTCATAGAAAACAGCGTGTGTGTAGATTTTGGAGGCATGTTTCTCGATCATAGTCTTAGATGAAACCTGAGGCAATGTGGTGTCACTTGCTGCATCAAGACATTTCTGATTATAGCGTTGTTGTTCCATTGCACTTTGAAAGCGCAACCAAAATTCAACAAGTGTGTCATTTATGCTCTCGAATCTTTTGAAGTAACTGTTTTGACTCTCCGATCTTTGTGTTGTTTTCAAAAGGCAACCTAAAGGCAAATCCCGAAAGTAAGCAGGTATCCATTTGTGTCTTTTGCCATACATGTATGTCAACCAAGTGTTATCATGTAATTCAAAGTCACTGATCACTTGAACCCATTTTTCTTCAAACTCTACTGGTTCCAAGTCAGTGTCCCAAACAACTGAACATATTCTCTCAACAAAGTCTGTTTCCTTACAAATTTGTGATTCAACTTTATCAGTTAATTTTGACATTATATGCCACATGCAGTAGCGATGTCTCGCTTTCTTGAATACGGAATTCACCCCGAGTTTAATCGCTGGATCTTGATCGGTAAGAATGCACTGAGGTTCTTTCATTCCCATACAATCGAGGAACTTCTTAAACACCCAAGTGAAAGACTTATCGTTCTCATGATCGACAAGTGCAACAGCAAAGGTTACTGATTTTTTGTGGTTATCAACACCGGTGAATGGCGTGAAGGCCATATGATACTTGTTAGTGCCATAAGTAGGGTCAAATGTGATGGTGTCCCCGAACATGGAATAATTTGTCCTTGCCTGCCCGTCTGCCCAAAATATTTTAGCCAAACATTCATCCTTATCAACTTCATAAGCATAGTAAAAATTTTCAGAAGTTTCAGCGAGCCCCTTTAAATAGGCGAGAATCATGTCAGCATCTTTGTCACCTATGAAACATTTAATATTTCTTTTGAAGTTCTTGAAATCCGTCAGAGTTGCGCCAATGTTTGCATACCCATTTGATTGTTCCCTGATCATTCTAAATGTCTTTGTAGCACCAATGTTGAGTTTACAATTGTTAACAATTGTTTGCTTAATGTAAAGGTTAAGTGTTCTTAAATTTTTCTGAAATTCCCTTTCTTTGAGTGGACAAAGTCTGTGATTGTGACCTTCGTAAAACTTATCAATGACATACCCTCTTATCTGCATGTTATCATTAAATACAGCAGCAAACCGTATTTTTGCCTTGCAACCAAATCTTGTCAGTTTCGTTTTTTTTTTGCTTCTACAGACCTTTTTCTCTTCTTATTCCCTTCTGCGTTTTCAGTTTCAACAATCGGCAGAAACTTTTTGCGATCCTCTTTGAAACCATGTCTGTTACAGACCATAGATTTTTTGTCTACCAAGCCATCACGGAATCTGGTTTGTGTGTACTTTCTCGGTATGAAACCACAGGCCACAGCATATAAATTATAAAACTCGATTGCCTCCTCAAGTTTTACAACATTAGCCCCAATGCAGGCTTGAAACCATTTTCTACCATCCTACTCCACTCCTCACTACCACCTGGAGTGTATCTCATTCCAAGATTATGGACAGTATTATCCCTTGTTTCTGATGCAAATGTGGGTGTAGAGAAAGTTGTTTCATTGGTATTATTTATTTCAATACCTACAAACATATTGAAATAAGTTACTATGTGCAGTTATTGTAAGCTTCTGTACCTGTTATTGTATTACATAATGCTAGTTATTCTAATGCAAATGAGTTATTGTGTTTACATTGAGTTATTGTATCTAATAGTGACTTCTTTTAAAAAAGTTATAATAGTTGTTATTGTATTCATAATAGCTGTTATTGTATTGTATAATACATGTTATTGTATTCAGTTTTCCATTTTTGTAATATCTGTTATTGTAATTCATTATATATGTTATTGTAATTCATAATAGCTGTTATTGTAATTCATAATAGCTGTTATTGTATTCATTATAACTGTTATTGTATTCATTATAACTGTTATTGTAATTCATTATAACTGTTATTGTAATACATAATAGCTGTTATTGTATTCATTATAACTGTTATTGTATTCATTATAACTGTTATTGTAATTCATTATAACTGTTATTGTAATTCATTATAACTGTTATTGTAATACATAATAGCTGTTATTGTATTCATTATAACTGTTATTGTATTCATTATAACTGTTATTGTAATTCATTATAACTGTTATTGTAATACATAATAGTTGTTATTGTATTCATTATAACTGTTATTGTATTCATTATAACTGTTATTGTAATACATAATAGCTGTTATTGTATTCATTATAACTGTTATTGTATTCATTATAACTGTTATTGTATTCATTATAACTGTTATTGTATTCATTATAACTGTTATTGTATTCATTATAACTGTTATTGTATTCATTATAACTGTTATTGTATTCATTATAACTGTTATTGGTATTCATTATAACTGTTATTGTAATACATAATAGCTGTTATTGTATTCATTATAACTGTTATTGTATTCATTATAACTGTTATTGTAATACATAATAGCTGTTATTATATTTGCATAATACATGAAATCATGAGTTATTTTAAGCTCAATACGTAATTCATAATAGCAGTCAATATAAGCTCAATAGTGAGTTATTTTAAGCTCTCATATAGTTATTGTATCATGAAATCATGAAATCATTATAAACTAGACAAATTGATACCTGAAATCGTCAATGTTTGATCGTCATTAAGCTGATTAAGATGATCGTCATTAAGTTCGTCTGAATTCATGATCGCAAATCCTGAAGATTACGAAAACAATACATAAATTGTCGTACAATTTGTTATTTGAAATAAATAATTCAGCTATTCAAGTATTAAAATAACAAAATCGTAAGAATTAGTACCGAAAAATTAGGGTTCCTGCAAGTTTTTCGTCTGATTTTTCAGAATTGATGAAGAATTGATGAAGAATTGATGAATTTGATGAAGAATTGATGAATTGATGAAGAATTGATGAAGAATTGATGAAGAATTTTGATGAAGAATTATACGATTTTCTGAGATTTTGTGATGATTTTTTTGGGTTTTTGAAGGAGAGAGAAAGTTAGGGAAAACAGAGTTTGTTAGAATTTGATGAAGAATTATGAATTTTACGCGCGTCTTAGAAATTTGGGTTTAGGTCAATTGTATTTATACGCGGGGGTAACTCACGGAATATGGCAAACTCACCGGAACTCGCCTCTCTCTCTCTCTCTCTCTATATATATATATATATATATATATATATATATATATATATATATATATATATATATATATATATATATATATAAATTTGTAATAGTATCTCAATTTATTATTCAATTTTATTAAACTCTCAAAGTGGTCTTCCAATTTTAAATTTGTAATTATTTCAAGTCTACTACAATTTGCTAAGAGATGAAAATTCCGAGGTTTTAAACCATAAGAAATGTTTAAATGAAGCATATCATAGTGGATATGTAAGAAAGAACTTCAGTGATGAAAAGACAAAATAACAAAAACTGAAAAGAAATTGCTCCCAAAGATATTCAAAGAAATTGTAAACAATACAACAGTTTAAATCTACCAATGGAAAAAACGCAGTTCAACTGTGATCACAATCTAACCAAAAAGTAGTCTGATAAAAAAACAACAAAAAGTAGTCTTATATAAAAATATTTAATACTATTGAGAATATTTGTTAACATGTCAATTCCATTAATCCATTCCAATCATCGTTAAGTGTAATTAATATTTAAATTCGGCAATATAAAAGTTTTCATCATACATATATTTCAAGTTTTGGCTCATTCAGTGTGTGTAGAAGTTTAGTTAAAATCATCACATGGATTTATTTATGTAGTAATGATTTTCAAAATGTTGTTATAAAATTATTTGGATTTGCTGCAATATAAAATTATTTTCAGCGGTTTGAAAGTTTGTTTCCAAAGCAGAAGGTCATAAGTTCGATCTCTACCTGACACGCTAATTTTTCATTTAGATCAACCAGAACCACTCCTTAAGGTTTCATGCAGCAAGTTTTAATTGATTGAGGCCTTGGAAGCGAAGTTGCAACACCATTTCCTGCTGCTCATCATCAGCCGAAAAATAATTCTGTTTTGAAATTATTTTGTGGGGTGAAATTGATGGTAAAATGAAGGTGTCGGAACCCGGAAGACGTGCTGGGAGAAAGGCTGATGCGTGAATTAGCCATTACCCTAATTTACATTAAGGCCTTAAAGGTTACACAAATTCCCATTTGTAACGGGAATACCCGTCGCAAACTTGCAAAACCGTGTTGGTCATCTTTCCACATCAGCGAACTAGAACAAATAAAAAACTGAAATTAATTTTACAATCACTATAGAACACATAAAAAATTTAAGTTAATTATACAACAACCTAATTAATTGTGTTAATTAATATAAACGTTTTAATTAATATGAGTATCAATTCTCAAAACCAAATAAAAAACATAAATTAATTATTCAACCACCTAATTAATTGTCTTAGTTAATATAACCGTGCTAATTAATATGAGTACTAATTATTAAAATCAGTTCAATAGTCGTCTAAATATTTTTTTCTTTATCATAATAGTATCTCAATTTATTATTCAATTTTATTAAACTCTCAAAGTGGTCTTCCCATTTTAAATTTGTAATTATTTCAACTCTACTATAATGTGCTAAGAGATTTGAAATTCTAAGGGTTTTAAACCATAAGAAATATTGAAATGGAGCATATCATAGTGGATATATAAGGTATGAAATTGCTCCCAAAGTAATTCAAAAGAACTTCTCAAAACCTAATAAAAAACAAAAATAAATTATACAACCACCTAATTAACTTTCTTAGTTAATATAACCGTGTTAATTAATATGGGTATCAATTTTCAAAACCTAATAAAAAACTTAATTACAAAATACCAATAAGAACTAATCATCAATTTTGTGGAACCAACCACCTTATCAAAAAAATCGACCTAGGGAATTTTTCCAATTCATTTTATTTTTTCATAAATCTTTTGTATTCTCCATAAACTTCTCGAAAATCACAGTTGTCTTCCACCTCTTTTAATCCCTCTTAAACCACTTCCACTTCCTTTTCAGTCACCCTTCATCTTACAACCTGTTGATTCAAAGGTATGTCATTGAATTATTATTTGTTATTGATTCAAAGGTATGTCATTAAACTAATCGGCGCATAATCAAAGTATTAGGCTGCTCATGTAATTTCATCTAATTTTTTAATTTCAAGTATTAGGCTTCCAGTCTCCCATTACCTTTAATATTGAATTAGTTTTGGGTAGTCATCCAATTTCGACAAGGGTATATTTTGGTCAGGTAGTGTAAGACATCTTATGGTCGTATTCGCTCAATATGTATGAGGGCACTCATTCTTTCTTAGCAGCTATTTAGAGCGTTCATATACTATAGAGGGAGGAGTAGAAAAATACCCAGAGTAGATATCTATGTGCATTTTCAGATGCAGGTTAAGCCCGAGTTGTTGAATAATAATTATCTTCTTGAATAACTAAATTATGTTTATTAAAATGGGGAGTTTGAAAGGGATAGATGATATTTTGAAAAGTGTGGTGTATAATGAAATTTGGCGAGATATGTTTCTACGTTTGTTTGTTTTTTTTTTTTTTTTAAATTAAATCTCGATTACGAAACGATTTCTTAGAATCGATTCATACACTTTTCCATTTTATGCAACATATAGAATATAATTATCTTAATTTTGATTTTTTAATTAATTTACATATCTTAAACTTCTCAAATCTGAATTTTATAATTTCCTTTTCCTTTTCTAACTACTAGTTTTATGCCCGTACAAAAAATGTACGGGTCTATTTCTAAAAATTTCGTAAATATATTAAAAAAGTAGTACAAATATAATTTCATATGAACTTAAATGAGAAATATATAAATTATGAATTCTGGGATGATTTTGACTCCAAATAATTGATTTACTGGTATAATTAATTTTTTTTTAATGATTATATAAATTGAAATAAATAATCATGACATTATGAAATAAATTTGAACCATATAAAATAGATAAAGAAATTGTATTGTATTTCTATATCTTACCCTTTAAATAACTTACTCTCTAAATGAAAGTAAAATGATAGAATTATTTTTAATAGCAGTCTCTTAAAATTTGTGGATGATTTTATAAAGAAAATAATAATGTATTGTTATTAAGACCATCTTTTTACTCAATGTTAACGTAGTTTTAATTGACTAATTCTCGAAGGTTGTTATATTTTCTTAAAAATCGTAAATTTATATTTTTTTTTTGTTGATTTAATGGGTTGGGTTTATTTGATCTTATTCAAAAAAAATTGATCTACGTTTCTTTCATTTTTTTATCTACGTTTTTTTGTTAATTTTTATCTCCTCGTGTATTTTTTTCATTTTTTTAATTTTATGGGTTGGGTTTATTTGATCTTATTCAAAAATCTTTGATCTACGTTTCTTTCATTTTTTAATTTACGTTTTTTTGTTAATTTTTATCTCCTCGTGTATTTTTTTCATTTTTTTAGATTTACGTATGTTTGTTAATTTTTAAACCTTTGTATAATTTTTTTCGTTTTTTATTCGTTTTTCATACCTCTAAATATTTTGTTAATTACTTCTAATTGTCCAACCTTTTTTAATATTGTTGAATTTTATGTTTCTGGGTAGAATTTTAGTGATTTTTTTATTTTCGAATTTGGAGTAAAGTTGTTTTTTTTTTATTATGGAGATAAAAATTATTTGTAACTTTAGAATGTTAAATGGAGAAAAGTAAAAAGAAGAAAAATTAAAGCTCCTTGTCTGAGTGGTGGGACATGGCGAGAAAGAAGGTTTTTAATTTCCTAAAATTAAGCAACCAATGAAAAAGCAGGAAAAGTTGTTCCTTTTATTGATAAGGGATTTAATCTAAAACCGTATATAATAAAACGGCATTGTATATTTTTGTTGACCCCAACTATTTCTGAGCTTGTAAAAATATATATTTTGGGCTAATAAACAACCATAAAAACATGGATCAATATAGATGCATGAGTCGACAATATCACCTAATAATAATTATTACTCGTATTATTTTATGTAGCCTTAATTTACCATTTCGCAAAATTCTACTTTACGACGGTCGCACATGCGACCAGTAGGAAAGGGATCACATTTTGATACGTAGTGACCACTTTTGATTAAATAGTGACCTTTTTTTCATATTTTTGGAAATATAGATATTTTTAGGATTTATTTTTCATCAAAATCTTAAAATTTGGGCCTTAAATTTAATTTATATGTTTTATATAATATATAAATTTGCTTTTATACATTTTAATTGTCACAAATTATAGAGTAATACGGTCTCATATAAAAAGTTGTTCCTTCAGTGCTAATAAACGGTTTTTCTTTTTATATATGTTGATCGTCTTATGGTAGGAGAGTATGAGACCGTTCATACAAAAATTCTAATTTAATTTTAATTGTTAAGGTATCCAAGAGGTTAATTTTCCGGAATTGTAATTTTTTTTTATTAAAATTTGTTGTCCCCTATATAGATTTCCGATTTTTTTAAAATTTTCTTTTATTGTAATGTTGAATGTGATTAATTTTTTTTATTATAAGCTTTTTAACATATGAATATGTATATGAAAAATAATAAGAAATGAGGAGAGAGGGTAATTAATTGGAGAGAGTAGGTGGAGAGAGTGGGGTTGGTTAATGTGTAAAAAAAAAAAACAGCCCAATCACAAGCCTAGAAAAAACCTTCCTTTTATAGATAGGGGATGTCTTAATAGTTTCATTTTTACCGCGTCTTACAATTATTAATTCTATTAACATTATCATATGTTATTTTATTCTATATTATCAACAATTTTTTCAAATGTCCTTTTATATAATTTATTATATATATTTATAGAGAGATATTTTTATTATATTTTTTCTTTTTATTTTAAAAAAGTAAACATTTTTAATAAATAAAATTTCTGATTATATAATAACCATAATTTGTCGTCTTCTTTTAAAAAAACGTATTTGCTAAATCCCGCACACTAATTTGCTTAATCCAACACAATTTTATACTAAATTTCCATAATTGTCCTTAGCAAAAAAAATCTAAAAAAAACCCTTAAAAAAATTAAAAGGACTTTTCTCCCTCTAAACCTAATCGATCTCTTATTTGTTTGAAAATTATGTATCGTAATTCGCAGATATTAAATGTAATTTCGTGTTTCATCTTCGGTTTGGTTGAATATGTTGATGAGCAAGATTTGCCTTTCGATGAGCAAGATTTGCCTTTAGTTGTATTAAAATTACTGCTTAACCTTTCTTCTTATATGCCCAAGAATTAGTTGATGCCTTACACCCCTGACTCAAGCAAGATCTCAGAGTTAATTAGCCTTCTTCTCGTATAATAAGGAACTTACTGGTAAAGGGTGCTTTCATGGTTAGACTTGAGGATGCCTTCTTCTACCATATTAAGTTCTCTCAAATAAACATTCATCTTCCATGCTTAGTTTTTTCCAAATCAGGCGGCAATGCAACTTGGCTGAATTATTAACGGAAAGTAATGTCATACTGACCCGAGAAATGCTCAAGAAATGTTCTCGCCGGAATAACATAAATAAAGTTGGGTGAGATAAGAGGGGAAGTTGCGGTGTCGTTACAGGTGTACGGATAGGCGCGGGGATGGGGTGTAGAGAGGTTACTGCCGGAGCAATGGATGTGGTGGGAGGTGCGGTGCCAATGAAATTTAGGGTTTTTATTATTCTTGTTTCTCTCTCTTATTTTACAGTTAGGGTAAAAAATGAAAAGGGTACACCCGGAATAAGAGTGAAAATTGTGCGGGATTAAGTATAATGTTGTGCGGGATTTAGCACGTCCCTAAAAAAATACACAACCCCGTGATTTTTCACGGGTGTTACACTAGTATATATATAAAACGACATATAAATCAATTTCTAACCTTATAAAATTCTCTACTTAATTTGGTTTGTATCATCATTCCTATTCAATCATAATTTAGATTCAATTTAAAAATAAATTAAAAATCAATAAACCTATAAAATTCTTCTTGCACTCAAAACAAGGTTTTTTACACACCAATATCTAATCCTATTTTCACAAAATGAAAAGAGAAACCTACTTCAACTTAAAATCTTTACTAAACACCAAACAAGTAATCCCAACTGATTTAAACAGTAAATTTAAACATTAAAAATAATTTAGATACAAATTAGACCATCCCCAAGCAAGGTCAATTGCTTGCTTGGGTCAAGTTAATTACAATTAGTAGAAAATTAGGATTGACCCAAGAGTGTTGAGGGTCAATTTGTGACCCAAGGTGGAGCAAATTGACTCACCTATTGACCTCTTATGTGTCAAGCTCTCATTGGTTACGAATTAGAAAAAGAAAAAAAGAAAAACTATGTTATTGACTCGATTAAATCGACCTTTTGCTTGGGAGGGTAAAAAAGGGTCAATGTCAAGAAGGTGAGATTAAGGATTAATATGTTATTGACTCGATTAAATCAACCTTTTGCTTGGGATGGTCTTATATCATCTTAAATCACGTTCATCATCCGATATAATGACAAATGACCGATAACCTCATTTAAACGATTTTATTTTCTAAATTATCGCTAATACACTAATGCACAATACACGTCGGAAGTAACAATTGCGGGTCCCCAAAACCCCAACTGCTAAAACAACACGCCCGGCACACTAAACAGTAAACACATTTTCCCCAATGTTGGAAGAAAAAGAAGACTCGTGGACAGCACGCGACAAATATTACCACGTCATCTTCTGCTTCACCCTCACGCTCCTTTTCTATCTCTTCGCCTCCTTCACGCGCCAGCGCTTCATCCGCCGTCACTCCACCGTCATCGCCGCCATTTTTTCTCTCCTCGCTGGTGCTGCCAAAGAATTCGCCGATCACTTCGGCTATTTTCAATCCTCCGGCGCCTCCTTCAAAGACGCTGTCGCCGATTTCGCCGGCGTTCTCATCGCTTGTTCATTACTTTCTCTCCCTAGATTCCTTCGCCGGAAACCTAAGTCCGATGATGATTTCACGGGAGTCGCGCTTGTTTGATCGCCGATTTTGAGAGGTTAATTATTGTTTTAAGAATCTGAATCTTCACTACTCGTTTCGCGCTTGTTTGATCGCCGGCCATTGATCATTGACGGTTTCAAAGGATGATTCATGTCGTCCACTGCTGATTAAACGCATTGTTATTTCGCTTGTTTGGTAATACTAGGGGATGAGACTTGAGAGATTGAGAATTAGAGGCATTTGAATTTTATGATTGAAGTTATGAACTTTTTTTTAACAATTTGATTATTCGTATACTTTCCTCCGACCATTTTATTTTCCCAAATTCGAAATATGTGAAGAGAATTTTGAATTGATGAATGATGGAAACGTAATGTATGTAGGGACTAGGTATTTTGATTGTTTATTGATACAGGGAATTGAAATTCAGTCCGTCTTGTTTGTGACGGTCACAAGCTTTGTGACCTCTCAAAACCGTCTCCCTCTTGCCCTTTCCACTTGCCCCTTGTCTCACATAACAAGGTTATGAACATTTTAGAGGCATTTGAATTTTGTGGTCAAAGTTATGAACTTTTTGAAGTGTTTGATCCGTTAATTGTTGAAATATGTATTGCTATTGTACTGTTTATTCAATCTAATGGCTTCAATGTTAACTTTTAATATAGAGTACAAATGTTGATTGCTTTTTTGTTGTTCATGTGCTAATGCAAATTTTTATCATTAGAAACTGAAGACATCCTCCCAGTTCTTTTGGGGAGGAGGAATGTTGTTTTAGATTATACGGAGTAATATATCTGTCGATTTAGAATCTTTCGATTTGTATTATATAAATGGATTGGGTATGTGAAAAAGGATGGGATTTGACCTTGCTTGACTCAACACATTTCTCTTTATTAAGTGTAGAAATTAAGACGAAGTAATTATATAAATAAAGCAATCATTGATGAGGCGATTATTTATGTTGGGATAGTTTCGTTGGTTGAAGAAGTCTGTTCTTTGATTTTTGTAATTGAGAAGTAGAGAAACTTTGACTTATTTAAAATATTTTTTTGATGTTTTTTCATTGATGAACATAAAGTTTTTCGTGATTTGGTCTCAATACTGACGATGTGAGATGGTGTAGCAATGATAAGAGTTGGATATGAGCTTTATAGTTGTGGAGACCGTATGGGGAAAAGATAGGGAATCATCGGACATTGAAAAGAAAGAATCATACTTGATTGTAATCCTATGTTTTTATATAATCATGATGGTATATTTTGTGCATGTTTTGCTCGTTAATATGAATATACACTAATGTGCAGATGAGGATTTCTGGTAAGAAAGCGGGGTATTCATTGCAAAGAATTGTAGGCTCAAGGGGTTCAGTGTGGGCTCAGTGCGACTCGTTACTCGAAATTGGCTGGCTCAAGAAGTGACTACTTACCCACCAATTCATAGACGCCTCTATCTGGGCCTTCCCATCATGCAGGTTAGCCCATGATTTCACTTATCTCACTCCCATGTCTCCAACTTTGTTGTAATTATCACGACGCAGTGTTGGAACGCCACACGCGACAATCATCACACAACAATGTATCATGTCGAAATAACAATGTATAATCACCTATGGACGCACCGGTTAGGAGGTTGGAGATCTGGGGTGCCGAAACGGTTGCTAGGGGTAAAGGGAGACCTAAACAAACTTGGAGAAGAGTGATTGAGCACGATATGAGATTTCTCGGGCTTCAGGAGGGGATGGTGATGGAGAGGGCACTATGGAGGGATATGATACATGTGGACTTCTAGCCTTTGATGTTTTTATTAAGTTTTCTAAAAAAAAAAATAATTTATGTTTGGATTTGTTACACTTTTTCCTCCAAAACTCTTATTTTAATTTTTACTTCGTTTCTCAAAATCACTTTAAACTTTATTCTTAATTTATTTTTTTTGGGTTTTTATACATGTGATAAGTTCGATTTAAAATTTATAAAACCCCTTTGCCTTCCATTTTTTGTTTCACTCCACTTCCGTTTTTTTTCTTTTCCTTCTTTTTTCTCTTGTTGAGATGAGAGTTTACTCATGACGGTTCCAAGGGATGATTCATGTCAGCCGACCCCAAAACATTTTGGGACTAAGGCTCTGATGTTGTTGTTGTTGTTGTTGTTGGTTTTTTGGTTTCAATGTATTTATGTTCCATTGGTGGCATTTAAAATTTAAAACTATTGTTAAGTGTATGTATCTTGTTTATTCATTGAAACTATAGAATCGTTAATTTATGTTTGTGGAATATGTGACATTTACGTGACTAGACGAAAACGGCAAATGTGACAGTTATTCAGAATAGGAGGGAGTATCATTTAGGCCTTGTGTGCGTATTTTATATTGTGAAGTGCTGGTTGATACATTTGTTTTTAATTATCATTATGAGTAATTTGGACACAATTGTTTGGTGTTTCAACATTCAGCCCTCTTAGATTATCATAGGTGAGAGACTCTGGGAATGGGGGTAATGTTATTTTTTGTTCTTGAACTTCCTTTTCCTATTCTTGCTTCTCCAATAGCCTTTATGGACTTGGACCCTCATGACCACATTGCCTACTACTGGCTCCTGGTTCAAGCCAGCGTCTGCGCATGGTAGCCTCACCGTGATAGGCTGATGTCCAGAGAATAAGATTGCATGACAAGGCCCTTTTCTTTTTTAAGGCAAGACAATATTGGCAATTTGAGATCTTAACATTTCACTTTGAGAAATATATGGAAATCACATTTCACAACTTTTGTACAAAGGGTTTCCGCTTGTTTCACAAACAACTGCTTTTCCTTCATTAAGAGAATGATTGCTCTTCATTGACATATTTACCATCTACTCCCTCAATAGGCTAGATGCCTGCATAGTTGTGATTTTGACAGAAAACCAGTAATGCTACGAATAGTTTCACCTCCTGAAACTCACTACTGCTGAAGGCTGCTTCAGGGCGTCTTCATCTTCCTCTGGCAATTTGACTGCAGTATACACACCTGCTCCACAGAGTGCTCCTAGGATTGGGGCAGTAAAGTATATCCATATGCCTTTGAAATTATTTACAGCGATGGCTGGACCCAATGTCCTGACTGGGTTCATTGATGCTCCTGTTAACGGCCTACAAAATATGGAATCGGTCATTAGTTACTTTCAGTTACATGCTGAGTGTTTGTCAAAGAACATCATAAGTTTTGTTTCGCCCTTGCTTGGACTTGTCGTAGGATAGGCAACCTTCTGAAAAGTTTGTAAAAAGTGTGGACAAGTGAGGTTAAAGTGTGCATGCTATAATTATTTTGAAAATTTTACTTGAAGTTAAATTATGAACGGAGTACATTTTCATTCTAAATGGTTAATGTTTAAAATGATCTTGAATTTTTCAAATCTTTCATGCTTGGATGCATTATAAACCCCGTTATGATGTTACTTTACCTCCTAGAGATCATCTTGTGGAAACAATGTTTTGGTTGAGCCAATGTTACTCAAAACTCGGTTACGAATATTTCACACAAATACTTGCTCAAGTGTTTAGACAATATTTTTCTGAAAATTAGGGGGCATTTGATTTGCAATAAGGAAAGGGTATTGACTATTGAATCAAGAAGGGATAAAACGGCAAATGAAAAGGACACCTTAGGTCAGTTTGATGTTTCCAGTTGTTTGGTTTGGAAATAGTAATCAAATCCACCGTCACCACCCTCAACACGTAAACCCACAACAGCCACCACTTCGGTACCACCATCGATGCCTACGTCTTTCCTGCCACCCTGTCGCCAGCGATACTCCTAAGCCGCCGTGCTTCCCTACACTACCTGAGCTACAACCATATCCCCACTCAGTACAACCACCATTCCACCCTAGAAATTCCTCTCCCATCCGTGAAAACAGCAGACCGGGTTGGGGGAGGGGTTTCTAGGCTGGCACTGGTGGTTGTAGTAGACGCAGCTAGGTTTTGATGTGGTTGGAGTTGGCGGGGGAGGAGTGTCGCTGGTGACCAGGGGGCGGAGAGTAGGCGCCAACCATGCTGGGCTGGTGGTGGTAGGGTTAATGGGGTAACCGGGTAAGGGAATGGGATACTCTGAAGGGTGAGGGTCTGAGGGATGCAGAATCTACAGGGGTAGAGGAGTTTGAGGATAACGGAAAGGTAAAGGGACTTACTGAAGTAGTCAAAAAAACCCCTTAGTGTTTGGCTTGTCTTGAAGTGTTTAATATCACACCCCATATCCAAGTTTCAAGTGTTCGACACGAGTATGCGAGGCAATATAGAGAGTCCGAGTAACATAATTGCTATGCATAGGAAGGCCTAATATTTGGAGACTCAACGAAAAATGGATGAACAAGATAAAGATTGTGGCATACCCTGCTATGAGAATATTGAGCATAACAGTTGCCCCTACTGCAATTCCTGCCAGTTCTCCCACCTGTAGAATGTCGTAATCATTTCAGTTTTCAGTCTTTCCGTGCTAGTAAATTATTTTAATGTAGCACCCTTTTATTCCAATTTTTTCAGTGCAAGAACCAAAGGACCGACCATTTACTTATTCTCATTGTTTGCTAATGTTTCCAGACCTGGTATTTGCCACTAGATATATTAACGCTAGATGCATACATTTTTGCAGTTTTTTTATTGGACTGCATTTTACCTACTACCTTTCTGGATTTGAGTCTGTATGGTATTGCCAAGAAGTAAAAGTTGTAGTTTGTGCGATTGTTTCAGCTCTCATTTATGGCCTTCTTGCAATGTTAATTTTTCTACTGTTATGTTCCTCCTTACCTTTTACATTGTTTTCAGTTGATTCTATTCTTATTTTTGTCTCTATACTAATCCATGATACTCCCGTATTAAATAGGTTGATATATTAAGCATGTGGGTGATGTGAGTATGTGACACCCAACCCCATGTATGCACGTTCAAGACCAAGGAAAATAATTCTAAGAATCAGAGACAGTAGACAAGCCAAGTTAATGCCCATACAGTACTGTTCACTATTGGCCTTATCTTCCTATATTCTAATATAATATAGATTCATATAATAGTTGTGAAACTAAGCTTTATTATAGGCTACTCCGTATTGTGTTGGAACTTGGACTGTTGTCACTTAAATGCTGGAAGTAAAAGGGAAATACCTTTGTCTTTCTAAATCATTTTTTTAATTGGATTCTTTTATTATAGTAATAGAGAGGGGATCTAGATGGTCTTTATTAATTAAAAATCTGTGGAAGAATGGATGATGCTTACAGCTCTGGTGTCGGTGGCTACAGCAGTGACAACAAACATGAGGTTGAAAGAGATAATGAACTCTAGGGCAAACGCTTGACCATAGTTAACTGAGGGAACCGTAACTCCTCCCCCCATAATAGGGTGAAAAATCGCTTTCAGCATGAATGCTGCACACAATGATGCTAGCATCTGTGCTGCTATGTACAGGGGTACCTACACCAGTCAATAAAATAGCATTAAATATATGCGGACGCTGACTCTATATGATTCATGTGGTTGAACCATTGAAGAGCATAGTGCTTTGCTGGTAAAGGAGTCGAACTATAGTTTTTAGTTACTTACTTGAGTCCATGGAAAATGTTTCAGTGCTGCAAAAGCAATGGTGATAGAAGGATTGAGATGGGCCCCAGATATGTGTCCGGTCGCGAGGATGATGATCATAACCGCAAGGCCAGATGAGCCAGCTAGTCCTATCAGGGTCTCTGTTCCCCCTGTCTTCTGATTTACAATTGCAGTGGCTGTCCCAGCAAAGATGAGTATAAGGGTGCCGAGGAACTCTGCAATCACCTGATTATCATAACAAATGTCAGCCACGTTCATGCAGAGCAGTGTAGAAACAATGGTCAGTCTTAAGATTTTCTGTTTAAATCTACCATATATGTTTTCTACTTTTGGCTCACAAGAAATCTCAAGGGCAATATTGATGAAGTACAAGAGCCATCCCAAACCGAAAACGACCTTGCTAGTTGGATAGCTAGTGTTGAGAATCTTCCCACAGCTTTCTTGTGTCGTCTTTTGTTTTAATACAGAATTTAGTTGAAATTTAAATACTCCTCATATATGGAACAATGTTGTCTACAAGCCTTTAAGAGTTATAACTTTCATTGGCTTAAAAACAGTTCACTTGAAGCCATGTTATTAAATCTAAGTCACATTGATGGTGAAACTATCGAGATCAAGTCGCAATAACCATTTCACAGATCAAGTGTCAGACATAGATTTAATACTATATTAAAGCCAGATCTTTAATGTGTGCTTGGGCTTCAACAATGAGAAGCAAAGAAAGTGAAGTACCTTCTTTGCTAGAGGAATCGGGGGAGGGGGCATGGTAATTGTGCAGGTCACAGCAGGCAAGCTCCCTTCCTCATGAGGCCAAGTGTCTACCGTGAAGCAATTGCATCCCTTCCCAAGAAGGGACTTTTTACGAGTCGCACTAGGCCGGTCCTCCCTAAATCCCCCAAATAGAGGAGCCCCAGGAGTGCCTGGGGTTGCTGGGGTTGAAGGCATTGAACTCGGATCTTCGACATCCATATTGTGCATTACTTCAGAGTTTAGAGTGTGTCCTATTTGTGATTTTGGTAGTGCTGATGTTTGTCTAGGTGCTTAGTACAACTCAAGTAAATGCCTTTTTTTATACTATGTATGGTAAGTTGACTTAGGCAGTTAGGGGGAATCCCTAGGCTTTGACAGAGGAGAAAAGATGTTAGTGGATGCTAGGAAAGGTGCCAAAAGGAGGAGTATTGGCCTTTAGGGTAATGGACAAGATTGTGGGACATCATGGACTGTTTTTAATTTTTTTTTTTTGAAAAAACAAACTAGGTTGATCATCTAGA
The DNA here is from genome assembly GCA_029255685.2 of Silene conica. NCBI lineage: Eukaryota > Viridiplantae > Streptophyta > Magnoliopsida > Caryophyllales > Caryophyllaceae > Silene > Silene conica. The sequence goes on from CM055311.2 coordinate 76,000,779, forward strand.
ATGGAACCTACTTTTCTCATTCTTTTGATGGTTATATGGTTGTCAAGCACCCACACGCCTTAAACTGCGACATGAATATCCGAACTAGTCAATGATTGATATCAAAAGACTTTATTAGGCCTTGTTCTTTTCAGGTGATAGGGAGCTAGGGAGCTGAAACTGAACTGAACTGAACTGAATAGAATTGAGCTGAGCTAAACTTAAATGAGTTGAGATTAAGTCAGAAAGAACATGGCCTTAGTCTTTTATTATGTTCTTTTATTATGTTAATATGTTTATAGAAGAAGCTATTTAAGCCTTGGAGACCTTAATCATGACCTTTATTGTCCCTTAAACATTTCAACGTGCATGATTGCTCCTACAATTATGGTGAAGACCACTATCTCTCCCTAATTAGTTGTCATAACAACAGTTAAGTGTCAGAGTTTTTCTGTTTCGAATATGTAAGAATGTTACCCACTTCAAAAGTCAAAAGTACAGAAAGGAATATGGAAAGCTATGGATGATAAAAAATAAGTTCTTGCTAGTCGTATGAATGGTCTATCTCTCCCAGAATTCTTTATCAACACATAGCTTTATACCTTCCTGGTTATTGCTCTTGCTTTACTAAGAAGCAGTGGCATATGTTCCGAGGCTTATCCCTCGGGAGGAGTAGAGGACCCTTCCTCCCGTGCTGAACTAAAAACAGCGAAACAAACCTTAAGATAGTCTCGTGAATAAAACCCATTGTATGTCGGATAAGGAGTTGTTGTGAATATTTTACTTGGTTCCGATTGGTCAGTAGGACCAACTTTTACTCCATGGTAATTGAATTGAATTGAATTATTTGGGGATCAACATAAACAGTTTAAAGTAGAAGCGGGTCGAAGACAGACGGAGTGGAATGGTAGGTGAGCTGGTTTAGTGGAGCTTAGAGTAATATCAACCTCAAACTCTTTACTTTTAGTCTAATTTTAGTCTCAATGATATGCATTACTGATGTTGTTACCGAAAAGGTACTATTTAGATAACTATTCATGTTTCATGCTATAGTAGTGCATGACAATGATGTAAACATTCTATGGTTCTCCTGTTATTTAACTTTCCTACTAATTTGGTTTGCCTAAAAACATTATGAATAATTACCTAATCCTATATTAATGTCTGTTTATGTTGCATTGCTTCTGTTTTCCCAGGCTCGACCAGACCGGACTCGGCCGTTGCATTGTAAGTGTCCGGCCATGTTGCTTCAACAATGTGAGACAACACACCACAAGTGAAAACGGCCACAGTTCAACGACTCTTCTCGCAAACCGCCGGACGGTGCAACGTCAGCAAATGAAAAGTTGTCACTTTTTATCATAAAATGACATATTTTCCTTCATTGCACTATACAATGGTCGAACACGGAACATAATCTACAATTTATTTAAACGGCTCTCATAATTGTGCTTTATATGATCAGTAGGTTTCGTGAGAGTCTGCCTCACTAAATTCCAGTGGGTCCTTCACCCCATTTTGTGAGAGGTCTCTCAATAACGCTATTGAAAAACCGATTCTCTGAAGTTTTTGTGTTATATGATTATTGCATTCTCATTTATGATTAGATGATATGATTCTTACAAATCCATCCAATTGGTCATAATTGTATTATTTGTTACAAGTGTCAGCAGATCATGTATTCCTAAGTAATTTGCGTGCATTCAATCTCCATCCGATCTTATGCTGCTTCATGATTCCATCCTTTGCAATAAACAAATACTAACACACATGGTCATTGTTGAGGTGCTGATACAACTTAACGGTTGTATGTAGAGCTTGCAAGTCTGATCCAAATCAGAGGACTCTACCTGACATGACTTGAAGTGTTGCAAACTTGACCAACCGGACTCGATGATGACTCGTGACCTGGACAAATCCGATTAAGGTATACTCGAAAGCGAACCAATCTGTGATGACAGGTAACCCGAATTGACCTGATATGTGCACTGACTCAAGCTAGAGTTGACTTGGTCGATACACAACTCGGAATTGACTCAGAAACAAACCCACAAACTGACCCGATCTGAAAGAGAATGCGATATGAACTCGAATATCGCGTTAATAAAAAATAAAGGCGATAAAGACCAAAAATAATAGCGATGTTATGAACGACTTTCAGTAAGTTTTTCAAATTAACTACCTTATAAGTACAACAATTTGCTAAATAATGACCAAAACTCAAATTGAACTCAAAAATAATTGGAAACAACTCGGAAAAAACCCGACTTGATAATGAATTGATGAGCCAAAACAATAAAACACCCATATCCGACTTGACCGGGTAAATTATCACTTGACCCGAACCGTAAATCAACCACACAAGCTCCATAACTCCAAAAGTTTACTCTCGACAATTTTAACAACAATAATACTTTTTCAAAGATCTGTTAAGAAAATTAACTTTATCCTACCATACTTGCAGGTAGAAGCGCATAAATAATGTGTTTTTGTAATAGTACGAATCTGTTTTTTTGGACTGAAACTGAACTAAACTGAACTGAACTTAACTTAGACCATCTATATTTGTGAATATTCACCAATTTTCATCCTATACTTTTTCACCTTTTCTCTCTCCAAATCCCCATCCACATCAGCTTTCCACTCACCACCAAAATTCACTAAAAAACACCAAAAAAACACACACATCAACAAATACTCAACCTTTTTTTTTCATACTTCACTCTACCCAACAATATTCCCATAAATATTTCACTATCTCACACTTATATTTATTTTTACTTCGTTATAATTATTAATAATCATATAAATTTTTGGGTTTTGTAATTTATTACTTTTTATTGATATTATTGTAAATACGAATTTCATTTTTTTCTAACGATTCTTTTACATATAAATTACGATAAATTTTTTATTATCGCACTTTTTTTATGGTTCATGTTAGAATGATTCATATTATTATTCATATTTGAATTCATATTATTATAATTCATATTTGTGTAAATAATTAATAATTATATGTAATTTGATAAATAAGTAGAGAGAAAATAGAAGAAATCTGATGAATTATATTGATATTAGACTCTTTTTATAGAGGGAAAAAATATAAATTATAACAGTTTTTTGTGGAAAAAAAAAGTGCAAAATAATTGATAAGACCCAAATAGCCGTTCTATAAACAAAATGTATAAGTTATTTCATTCAGCAAATGCAAATGTTGGTGCACACTAATTATTGTTGTCCTTTTTTATTATTAAAAAATAAAAAATTTGTACCTTATTTGTTTTCGCACAGGTGAAATTTCTCACCATTTTTCACTCTCTTTCCTCTCTTTTACACCAGAAACCCTCTCTCCCCTCTTCACTATTTTCATGAAAATTGGTGAAGAGACCATTGTGGTTGGTCTTATAGGATCTGAACTGAACTGATGAAATAAATTTATAGGATCTGAACTGAACTTATAGGATCTGAACTGAACTGAACTTATAGGAACTGAACTGAACTGAACTGAACTTATAGGATCTGAACTAAACTTAACTTATAGGATCTGAACTGAATTGAACTTATAGAACCCGAACTTAATTAACTTCATTTAAATTTAAGTTAACTATTATTATTGTTATTGTTGTTGTTGTTGTTGTTACTCCCTCCTACCCATATTTATTGTCCCATTGTGTAGAAGGTACAAAATTTATGAGATAATAGTTATTTACTCCCTCTTATTCACCCTATTCTTCCCTCTTTCCTTATTGACAATAATCACGTTTTCTTCACTCTTTCCTTATTTGGTAAGTTTCTTGTGGTCCAAATTCAATTGCATGTGGGGTAGGGTTATTTGTGTGGTCCAAATTTATTTTCTTAATTTTGGTCTAAAAAGAAAGGGGAGGAATAGGCTGAATTGGAGGGAATATTATTTTGGTTGGGTAAGGGTATGTAGATTAGAGAGAGAGTGCTGTGATTTGTATAAAGTAAGTATGTTAATTAACCTTCTAATGATTCCCTCTATTTTTTAACCCTCTAATGATTCCCTCCATTTTCTGTTTCAGTGACCAACATTCACCAAATAGGGACAATGGGACACTTTGCTGAATAGACCGAAATAGACAATGGGACATTATTTGTGGGTAGGAGGGAGTATTATTATTGTTATTATTATTGTTGTTGTTGTTGTTGTTGTTGTTGTTATCTAATAGATGACATTGATAAAAAAATAGTCTAAAACACAAGATAATTTAAAATACTTTCAACTTTATATATAATGGTTTGTTCATAATTCATACATTATACTACGATTACATTACGATAAAAAATAATTCACTATTACAATTTTCTTTAACCATTTATTTTCTTTAACAATGGTGATGAAGAAGTTGATTAATGGGAGAGTGACAATTGGTGAGGGTGAGTGTGTCGTATAATGAGTTGTTTTTTGGCATTAATGAAGATGATATTTTGGCATTAATTAAAGAGTAAAAGACGGGTAAATTATTAATGAGTTGTTTTTTTATAGATGACGTGTATCGAATAATTAAAGCAAAATGTTTGTATCGGTTGTTAAAAATGATAGTCCTATATAACTTTTTTTAATTGAGTTTATATGAACTGAACTTATAGGAACTGAACTGAACTGAACTTATAGGAACTGAACTGAACTGAACTGAACTGAACTGAACTTATAGGAACTGAACTGAACCGAACTTATAGGAATTGAACTGAACTGAACTGAACTTATAGGATCTGAAGTGAACTTAAATTAAGTGACTTGAAGTCCAAAAGAACAGGGCCTTAGGTCCTGTTCTTTTGGACTGAAACTGAACTGAACTGAACTGAACTTAACTTATAGGATCTTAACTGAAATGAACTGAACTTATAGGATCTAAACTGAACTGAATTTATAGAAACTGAACTGAACTTATAAGAACGGAACTGAACTTATAGGATCTGAACTGAACTGAACTTATAGGATCTGAGCTGAACTGAACTTATAGGATCTGAGCTGAACTGAACTTATAATTAAATCTAACATACTAGAATCAGTTGCCACCAATCGCCATTGTCGAACCCAAACAAATCGCCAAGATGTTGTCTTACGCTACAACCATTTTTCTAGGCGTCGGAACAATGATGATTGACGCCAAGTTAGCGAAAGTGTCATTCATATTACTAGTTTGTTACACGAGTTGTTTTGGCGTGCTTTATATAGTTTACGTAAGCTTACCGTCGCCATCGAAAAATCAAACATTAAGGGTTGCACTTAATATTTGTCTGAATGCGACGTCTATCAGCATGTAACATCCCGTATTTTCGTAAACAATATTTTAATAGTATAAAAGTATTTCCGGAATATAATATTATTTCAATAATAAATCGTAAGTTTTTGTTGGGAAATGTGTCATCAACAATAGTGCGATCACATAATTAAACCTCATGACGAGAATGCGTAAGGGATGATACGATTTATATTAGTCAACTGACCAACATTAATCGGTAATGATTGGCTAGCTAGAGTTTGACATTACTGTCGTATGACGGTGGTGGTCAGTTGATCCCTTTAGGTCACACCTTTAGGACAATTCCCTTAATTGATAAAATGATCAAATGTATATTGATACGATTTGCGCACATTCCTTAAACTCGTATATCGAGAAATTAGAGGTTAAATCTTATTGTAAGATTTATGTTTAAAGTTGAAATGTGTCAATTATTAAACATTGAACGATATTTTATAATATCGTAATTAGAATGAATCGGGTTATAAATATTACAAAAGTTGTAGATCGTATTGACGATTATTATGAATGACCATTTTATATATTGGTAATTACGAATTACTTGTCAACTAGATAAATGTGATTTATTTAATTTATAAATAATATTTATTTGATAAATATGTATGTTTTAAATTAAAACAATTGTATTTTATATCATTATGACATATTGTATGTCACATAACATACAATTGTAAAATAGACAAAAATATAAAATGGGTCCATTTTATTTATGTATGCACCGGTTTTTGGAAGGGTGTTGTGTGTGTGTTTTGTGTATTAACTGCACTAGGAGACACCATCATTAAGCATGCCTTGAGACCATTGTCTTGTGCCTCCCCATGTGTGTTGGTAAGACCAAAAAGAAACATCCTTTGATGCTTCCTAAGTGAGGCTCACGGCCAACTTACCAAAACCCATCAAAAGAGTGAAATGTTTACAATTCTAATTCATTCTAACCTTTTGCCATCTTTTCTAGTGATAGAAAAACCAAGCCAAAACCTCTAAAATTATTATGAGATAATAATAATACTAATACTAATACTAATAAGTTATAATATTAGTATATTAATTCTAATTAAAGAGATTAGAATTGTTTTAAGGAAAACCGATTTTTGGTACTAGCATACTCAAGTTTTCGGTTCAATCAAAGGGTTGTCTTGGTGCATCACAAATAAGGAGGTGTTCTTGTTGAATACTTGGAGGATCATCCTTGCTATTATTTGGACCGTGTGTAAGGGTTCGAACTTCTCCTATTTCCGCATATATTTAGCATGCATAAGATCTAAAATTTGGTTAATTAAAATGTTAATTAAATATTTTGTTAGTATGACTAAATTTATTAGTTTATGAGATAACTAAACCTAACAGTTTTAGTTTAAGTTTCCGTTAAATTTCGTCTTAAGAAAATTTTAATTCTTAAGATGTTGGTCACTTGACATTTCATTTCCGACTTGAGTTTCCGTATTCGCTTAAGAAAAATAAACACGACTCAAGTAAAGGTGAAAGGACAATATAAAACCCTACCTAAACCCCCTCTCCATCGACATCCTCATTTCATTTCACAATATCAATACAATCTCCATTTTCTCTTTTTCTTCAAGCTTCTAAAGACGATCTCGATTCCTTCCCGAACTCGTATCAAGGTAAATTTTATATTTTCGGAATTCTCTCGAGATTTTCAATCTTTCTATCTCTTTCAATTTCCATTTTGTCACTTTCGAAAAATGGGTTGTTTTACCCTAATTTGAGTTTATGCTTATAATTCCCGTTTTTATGGTTGTAGGAAGTGGTTTAGGAGACCCGGAGGTCGATACTCTCATAGTTGAAGAATATTTCGGAGCTTAACCTGCTTTGAGGTGACTATTATGAGTAACTCGGCCTTATTGTTAAAGTAGCACAATTTGTGTTTGTTTTTGATGTTCCTTCTGATTTTGTGAGTTTATATTGATGTATGAACATAGAAACATGCTAGGAACTTGTTTTACATGCATGTTCAATAAGTGGTTTAATTGATGTTCATGATGTTCCATAGGTTTCACATGTTCATTTTCAGTTTTGAGGAAATTGCGACGGATACAATTTACGATCTTAAAATTTGTTTCTTTTGACTCTTAAGTGATGTTGGTTGTTGGATATATGTGTAAACCTGCTGGGTAAACTTGTGTTGTTGCAATTGTTAAGATTCGTATCGTTTTCTTGAAGTTTATAATCAATGTCGAATTTGCGAAAATTGGCTCAGGAACTCTGAGCCGGTCGACCGGCTGAGAGGACGTCTTGAGTTTTCTCATGTGTTTTGGAAAATTGCTGAAGAGGTGCTCAGCCGGGTGGCCGGCCGCCGGTCGACCGACTGAGACACCTTGATGGTTGCGTTTTTGCGTAAGAGGAAGGCTAGGGAGAAAGGTTCCCCAACCGGGTGGCCGGCGGCCGGTCGACCGGCAGGGAGCCCCTTCCCATTTTATTCGTTGTTTTTAAGAGAAGGCTGTATTCAAGGGGGTTGTCAGCCGGCTGACCGGCAGCCTGTCTTCGACCGACTGAGGACCCCTCTTCTAATAAAATCATTTTAACTTTTGACCGGCTTGTCCGATTTGCTTGAGACTTGCTCCGTATGCTTCATATGTGTGTTTGAGGTCCCCGGAGTTCGGGCGACACTATATTGGGTTCGAGAATGGAGAGAGGATAGAGACCCCCCGGTCGGGTAACCGAAAAGGAAAACGGCTCTCCCTCAACTTAGTTCCCGGGGTCAATTAAGCGTTGTTTAGAGGTCAGTAAAGTTAGGACTAAGGACTTGGTTGTAGTACATATCGGAATATGTCTGAGTTGGGACCGCTAGAGTACGATATGTACTGATGTTTGATGCGTGTCAAGTTATGGTTTGAGTTGCGATCCTCTAGTTTGACACGTGAGTGTTTGTGGCGTGACGGCCTAGTCTGAGTTGCGACGTACGGACCGTCTCGTGTATGGATGATGCAGTAGGAATATGTCTGAGTTGTGACCTCTGTCTTACCGTGAGTTTGTTTGACCGTAGTGGGCTGGGTCTGAGTTGGGATCCCAATTTCATTACGAAGAGTAATGGTTCTGACTGAGTTGCGTTATGAACCATTATTAGCTGATTGGTATCCATCCGTGCCTGAGTTGCGGCTACAGGTGTATGCTTGGTGACTTGTGTACCAAGTCTACCTGAGTTGGGGTGTGACTTGGACACTACTGATTGTGTCTAGTGCTTGCCTGAGTTGGGGTAGGTCTTAGATACTACTGATTGCATTTGCTTGCCTGAGTTGGGGTACAGTGTCAGATGTTGTTGATTGTTTGATTGTGTTTGTATAGTATATTGGTTTATCTTAGTATTGTTCGTCCAAGGCATTGGACGACTTTTAGTCTGGTTTCGTAAATGGTTTGGATTGAAAGACCCCCCGGCCGGGCAACCGGAAGGGAGACCGACTCTCATTTTAAATAGTTTCCGAAGTTAGTTGATAACCTTTGCAAGTATTTGCATGTTGATATGAAAGTTGAGATATTGATATATGTACTTCACATGTTATAAATGTTGGAGTATGTTGGATGCTTTATGTGTTACGTGTCGCTAACAATAGGTGGCTAGGAGAACTCTAGTCACTCCCCACTGATTGTGGCGTATATGTTTTCATGTATGTAGGTACATGACAGGTGGCTGGTGGGTTACATTAGAGGCTAGCGAGCGATGATCCATTCATCGATGACTTACTCGTTATCGTGTAGCTAGACCTAGTTGTTTTGGATTTACACTTGAGTGCCTGTAGGGATGTGCCACCCCAGGCTATTTTGTATTTATACTTGCGTACTTAGACTGTTATACTTATCGATTGTTGTTATTTCAATTTGTACAGTTTTGTTTTAATTCACCTCGTTTATCATGCATGTTAAAGTTTAAATTCCGCGCAAATTTTGGCATGTTTGTATGTTTTATTTTCCGCTGCGACGAGGGGTTTTACAGTTGGTATCAGAGCGTTATCGCTCCCGACGCACTCATGTAGCCCCCAACCTTAACTTGACCATATAATTGAATAATGAATGAGAGATGGGGTAGATTTAAGGACTTATTATTGTAGTCTGTTTGTGCATTATTGGGAATACGTCTAACAGTTTACTCTTTTGTGACTGGAGAATGACGGAGCCAACCGATGCCGAGAATGCTGTGACGCATGCCCTCATTCTATCTCTCATGGGTTATATAACTCCGGCGAGTGTAACACCCCCATTTATTCAAGAGCCTTTAGCAAGACATTCTCGAATAAATAGAGCTGTTACCATCTCGGAAAGTCCGAGGTAGTGTATAACAAAGTAAAACAATACAAAGTACTTTATATAAAACCGATAAAATTTAAACTTTGATGTTACAGGGACTACATGTGAGAATAAAAGTACAACTGACAGCTACTCTATAAGTGATGTAGATCTAAGTCGGTCCCAAGTCCGCATGTCTCATTCCCGTCCCCAACTCCTAGCTCAACTGTCTCCTTCCTGTAGAATCTACACCCCATTCCGGATCATTGTAGGTGTCACACGAATACACAGGGTCAACCACGAGGTTGAGTAGAAGAAAGGTAAACAAACAAACATTATTATAAATAGAAATTCAATCATCTCCACTCCGAATCACAAGGCCCAATTACTCCGCACCGATCACAAGGCCCATTAACTCCGCACCGATCACAACGCCCATTAACTCCGCACCGATCACAAGACCCATTAACTCCGCACCGATCACAAGACCCATTAACTCCGCACCGATCACAAGACCCATTAACTCCGCACCGATCACAAGACCCATTAACTCCGCATCGTATTGTATCACAGAAATATACAGTCAATTAAATACAATATAATATCATCCATACAGTAAGATATAAATAGTTAACACCGGATAATAACAGATTACTCATCACCATGTATACAGTATTCCCCTACCTCAAATTGCAGAAGCGCAGTCAATCACAAGCTTGCTAGAAATGTTCCACGCGAAAACCGTTACCTAAACATGTATACGTAACGAATTAATAAACTTCCCGAACCCCCATAGTCAACTTACACTTACTATATATAGTAACCCTCTATAAGTGGAAAGTTTCCTAAAATGGAAACTTCCCGAAGTAGAAACTTTCTTAAAACGTTAACTTCCGACTCATAAACCTCAACTAACACCAAATAATTATTAACAACAATATATGAACAATAAATAAAATACTCATCTACTTAAACCACCGAAAACCATATTAATATTGTGTAACTAATATATTAATAATAATAATATAATATAATAATAGTAATAATATAATATAATAATAGTAATAATATAATAATAATTGTAGTAACATGCTACGTTACTACGCAACCACAAACCTAAACACCCCGCGACTCGTCTCCACCCTAAACACTCACCTACGCCTCCACACCCGCCGCCAGCCACGACCAGCCGGTGAGTTGCGTCATGGCTGGTTCCAACGCATACCCACAACTCGACAACTAGCGTAAAACAAGTCCGACCCACACCGTGTAACACCGTCACAACTACCTACGACCACCCTGCCTACAACCACCGGCGAGGTGAAGCAAGGCCCCTACCTGGCCTGGTTCCTCTCCCAAACGCCATAACCCGTCCCCAACTATTCCCTGCCGACACCACTACTAAACTCAACGCCAACTGAACCACCGCCGGAACCACCGCTAACACTAGACCGTAAACAATGGTGGTACCACCGTGTCGACCTCCCTCGAGTCAACGGTGATACCACCTCCCAAACACCCCCTGTACACCGTACATCCCATATAACCGAGACAATTACGAAAACGAACACTCCTCTCCGACACCGACTCTGCCGCTTGCACCCACCGTGACAGCCACCACTTTACTACCCCGACTACCACAAGTAAAATGGTGTTAAAATAAATTGAGGATGACGACCCGCTACCCTTCGAACCTTAAACACGATATACCCGCTGACCCGACAACAAAGACAACCAAAGGCAACGTACCTGCTTCCCGATCGAAACGAAGGACCCTAGACTGCTCCGAACCCGTTGTGTGCTCCTCCTCTCCCTTCTCTGTAGTGGCGGCTATAAGGTTGTTGTGTTGGTTGTGTGTATATTAGGGTAAAAAGGAGGTACGTAAGTTCTCATATGAGGCAGCAGTGTTTGGGGCGTGAGGTGTGTTTGAGGGTTTTTGAAAATATTCGGGTTGTTGCAAGGTTCTTACTACATACGAGGCCCATTCCTTACTCCTAAGATCCCAAGTTCAATCCCCACCAATAACAAGTAAAACATACAATTCGATAATTATTCATCGAATAGTAAAAACGTTTAAATACTATTGGCACGATAAACATAAAGGTAAATATCGTAACAAAATATTATTAATAATAATCGACCCTTCACTTACAATATATAAAATATAACACGTATTCGATAAATAAATTAAGTATAAAGTTAAATAACCACCAACTCGTCAAAATAATTAATAAACTTAATAATAAAAATACAAGGTATTACAGTCTTCCCTCCTTAAAAATGAACTTCGTCCCGAAGTTCGCCACCCCGTAACGGTAAAGAAACACGTAGCAAGCATGAACAATCACAAGTAACACTTAAGAACCGTGAGATGTTACATTCCATCCCCCTTAATAAAACTTTGTCCCCAAAGTTTAACATGCAACCGAAACACATGACACTGAAACACATGACACTTCGAGAACCACGATATAGTACATAACAGAAGCAGCAGGGTTATCAAGTATATTCTATTAATCATGACATATCAATTAGCCATGTCATAACAACTAGCCATATCATAAAATCATTAAGATTTTACAATCCTATCCTCCTTAAAACACGGTTACGTCCTCGTAACCTCATTATAACATCCCCAACTCATTACTCCGTCCTACTCATTACTTTATCTCAAAAAAAAATCTTACTCCAAGTAACCAAGTATCGTAATCTCATCATCGAACCTAAGACCAAAGACAAGGGGTGAGGGAACTAGCATTTAACTTAAAAACGACACCTCCAAACAACACTCCCATCTCAATTTTGATATCAATATTAACATCAATATCGTCAGAGGTTCACAGAACCGTGCACAACACTTAAAGTATGAACTTTAAGCTACTCCCCCACAAGTCTTAATCAAAGGTAACAATGATAATGCTACGACCAGAACACAACTCGAGCTTATCAACCAAAGACCAAAACGAATCCTTAACCATCAATATCCGAACTTTGAACTTACACTTTACTAGCTCACTTAGCAACGTACCATGATTAATTCTCTAGCGCTTGCTCATCGTATCATTCATAACAATAAATTTCATGCAAAAAGGACATTACCATACTCTTGTCCAAATTAGTTCAACCAAAATAAAATTATATAACATAACACAACTAATCACGTACCAAAAGTTTACCGTTTTTACAACTCAACCCGACTCACAAACAAAAGGATTATCTTATCAATAGAAATTATTAACTATCAAAATAAAGGAACAATTATAAATTTTCAACCCAAATAAGTACTTGTAAGAAACCCATTGCAATCATCACGCAAACATATATAACCTCGAGCAATAACAAGAATATTATGATCGGTAGGAATCGCGTATGCAGTAAAACAGAATCAGAGTGGTTAACACCTACATACTCTTGGAATTTTAACACAGGGTTAATATATTCACAATGTAACAATCAAGAAGCTCGTAGCTCATAATTGGCAACTTAAAATGTTTCATGCTCATAATCATATTATAGAAGCAAATCATATTTAGGAAAAGGCATAGCGCAAAATTAATTAACGTAATTAAACACGGAACATTGACATATTTCCCAAGACATACATAACTCATAGACTCACAAGATCGTTCAACATCCCCAGATATCAATTAGTTAACAAAATCACTTAGGTACATTTCCCACCCACTCATATTACATCCTTTATCATGAGGCTATTATTATATATGACTTGCACAATAAAGGTTTTATACAATGCGCGGCAATTAAACATTCAAGCAGGATTTCATCTACACATAGCTACATGACTGTCATTTTGCAAACAATCACCATAATTATCAAACATCAAGCTTAAACCTGGTTTATCATTCTGAAAATATTTTGAAAAGTTTGAAACATTGAAAGGGTTGTTTGTGACAATGTAGATACGTGCCAAAGACAATTTCACAAGTTACGGCTTGTAACAAGGCTACACGAAGGTATTATGACTCTTCTTTATTAAGTCATTGTTCTTCTCACTCATGAATTATGAAAATTTTAACGATATAAGTAACAATCACAAGGCTAATACTTCCATGAATCATATGTCAACAATTAATAACTTACACATCGTGATCAAATTCTAAATATAACAATATGCAATTCTCTGTATGGTTTAACAATATAATTGGAAAAGTTATAAAGATTATAATCACAGGAACTAGACAGTGATAAACCATCAACATCCGAAAGAACATCAACCAGATTCACATTAATCAAATAATCACAATTACGTATAACTATTAGATTACTATATCATGCTGATAAACTGACCAGTTAAATTTCATTCTGTCACCTGGCAAGACTCCTCTTAGATAAACAAGCTTTTGACATCACATACGAGTAGCACACATACAAATGCAATTTGAGGTCGTAAAATTCGACATATAATTGAAACAATTCTATATTAAACTTGACGAAATAAACAAGGTTACGCTATCATATAATGAGGGTTCATACTCATACCATACGCCTATTATTCATGTTACTAATGTCATATCAGGATATCACGTGGTCACATCACCTAAACCACATTTGATTAAACTTTATATGAAACTTTTATATCTCGCGATTTCTAATTAAACATTACGCATCAACTTACCAAACCATAATTAAATAACAGCTTAGCTTACGTGCGAGTGATCATAGTTTTTAGAAAATATAAAGGACTAACTAATCATAGGGAAAGAGTCGAATGCATATCTCAAGGAAATTATTTAATACCATTTCCATAACTCAGTCGGTCTGAACAAGAACTTTACAGCAATTCAACAGAATATTAGGCAACTTGCACGAATCACAACTAAATAACGACTCATTAAGATTTTGCATGGCCTATCTTCTTGAAAACGTAAACGCATATTCTGAACAGTAGAGGTGGAATTATGCATAAACAATAACCAAGTCTTAAATGATTTCTTTTACAAAAAGATGGGTCAAAACGGAACTGTGCAGCAACAATCTAACCACTGTCAACTAAAGACTTATTTCACCCAAAATTTAACTCCTATTAACCTGAAACCAAAAGCATTGTAAAACCGACTTAGGAGGTTGTCATACATAAAATTTTCATACTCAAATATGGAACACATTTAAGATGGCATCCTGTACAAACAAGGTAACATCCAGGAAACTTATTAAAACAATTCTTTTTCTGAAACTCAACCATTCTTTTTCTGAAACACGGTGACATATAATTGGAGCATAGACATCACTTTGTACAGTAGTAACATTCATTTCTCATTACCACGATACCCGTTATCTGGATCACGGTAAAGATTTCAAAACTGAAAGTAGGATCAACTAAATAACTTGATTGTTATACATGTGTATCTAAAGAAATTAGTTTCTACTAACGCATATTCATAATTTATCCAGGTACGGAAATATAAACTAGAAGCTACTATGAGGTCCCATATTGATTACGAACTTCACATCAACTTTAATTACGTTTAGTAGGCATAAAAGCTTAAGTTCGACATATGCAACACATATCTATATACACTCATGGCTTATGGGAACACATTCTGCATATCACTAGACATGGATTACTATAACATATAATTATGAGATCAACTGAATTACTCATCCTTACAAGGAGTTAAACATCAGAGTCATATACTAACGATAGTCATCTAAATACCAGATAATCATATGAACATTTCAAAATACCGAAATCATATGGTCACACCACTCTTAACTATTGCTCAACAAGTACACATCCGTCCTCTTGGGATATCAATTAAATCATCCAACTCGATCCACATTTCGTATCTCGCATATCCTTCTAACACACGACATTAATGATAACTCACATATTACTTACCTCATTATTCACCTGCAAGGACGTTAGTACAAAATAACCAGGTCGCTATATATGTACATATATATTCTACCCCACTCTTTAGTTACTCTCATTGGGTTACCGAGACAGAACCAAAAGGGCCCAGGTTTGGTGTGAGGGGGCCCCTAACTCATCCCGTCCCTTTTTGGGGCTCCTATCAGTTTCATCTCGGGGTTCATTTTATTTGACTCTTCCTACGTTCATTATTATTCATTTGGTTCAGGCCTGAGGATCGTTCGCTCTGATACCACTTTGTAACACCCCCATTTATTCAAGAGCCTTTAGCAAGACATTCTCGAATAAATAGAGCTGTTACCATCTCGGAAAGTCCGAGGTAGTGTATAACAAAGTAAAACAATACAAAGTACTTTATATAAAACCGATAGAATTTAAACTTTGATGTTACAGGGACTACATGTGAGAATAAAAGTACAACTACGGCTACTCTATAAGTGATGTAGATCTAAGTCGGTCCCAAGTCCGCATCTCTCATTCCCGTCCCCAGCTCCTAGCTCAACTGTCTCCTTCCTGTAGAATCTACTCCCCATTCCG
Source organism: Silene conica (assembly GCA_029255685.2). NCBI lineage: Eukaryota > Viridiplantae > Streptophyta > Magnoliopsida > Caryophyllales > Caryophyllaceae > Silene > Silene conica. Next base: position 76,016,718 of record CM055311.2, read on the forward strand.
AATCATTGTAGGTGTCACACGAATACACAGGGTCAACCACGAGGTTGAGTAGAAGAAAGGTAAACAAACAAACATTATTATAAATAGAAATTCAATCATCTCCACTCCGAATCACAAGGCCCAATTACTCCGCACCGATCACAAGGCCCATTAACTCCGCACCGATCACAACGCCCATTAACTCCGCACCGATCACAAGACCCATTAACTCCGCACCGATCACAAGACCCATTAACTCCGCACCGATCACAAGACCCATTAACTCCGCACTGATCACAAGACCCATTAACTCCGCATCGTATTGTATCACAGAAATATACAGTCAATTAAATACAATATAATATCATCCATACAGTAAGATATGAATAGTTAACACCAGATAATAACAGATTACTCATCACCATGTATACAGTATTCCCCTACCTTAAATTGCAGAAGCGCAGTCAATCACAAGCTTGCTAGAAATGTTCCACGCGAAAACCGTTACCTAAACATGTATACGTAACGAATTAATAAACTTCCCGAACCCCCATAGTTAACTTACACTTACTATATATAGTAACCCTCTATAAGTGGAAAGTTTCCTAAAATGGAAACTTCCCGAAGTAGAAACTTTCTTAAAACGTTAACTTCCGACTCATAAACCTCAACTAACACCAAATAATTATTAACAACAATATATGAACAACAAATAAAATACTCATCTACTTAAACCACCGAAAACCATATTAATATTGTGTAACTAATATAATAATAATAATAATAATATAATAATAGTAATAATATAATAATAATTGTAGTAACATGCTACGTTACTACGCAACCACAAACCTAAACACCCCGCGACTCGTCTCCACCCTAAACACTCACCTACGCCTCCACACCCGCCGCCAGCCACCTCACCAGCCACGACCAGCCGGTGAGTTGCGTCATGGCTGGTTCCAACGCATACCCACAACTCGACAACTAGCGTAAAACAAGTCCGCCCCACACCGTGTAACACCGTCACAACTACCTACGACCACCCTGCCTACAACCACCGACGAGGTGAACCAAGGCCCCTACCTGGCCTGGTTGCTCTCCCAAACGCCGTAACCCGTCCCCAACTATTCCCTACCGACACCACTACTAAACTCAACACCAACTGAACCACCGCCGGAACCACCGCTAACACTAGACCGTAAACAATGGTGGTACCACCGTGTCGACCTCCCCCGAGTCAACGGTGACACCACCTCCGAAACACCCCCTGTACACCGTACATCCCATATAACCGAGACAATTACGAAAACGAACACTCCTCTCCGACACCGACTCTGCCGCTTGCACCCACCGTGACAGCCACCACTTTACTACCCCGACTACCACAAGTAAAATGGTGTTAAAATAAATTGAGGATGACGACCCGCTACCCTTCGAACCTTAAACACGATATACCCGCTGACCCGACAACAAAGACAACCAAAGGCAACGTACCTGCTTCCCGATCGAAACGAAGGACCCTAGACTGCTCCGAACCCGTTGTGTGCTCCTCCTCTCCCTTCTCTGTAGTGGCGGCTGTAAGGTTGTTGTGTTGGTTGTGTGTATATTAGGGTAAAAAGGAGGTACGTAAGTTCTCATATGAGACGGCAGTGTTTGGGGCGTGAGGTGTGTTTGAGGGTTTTTGAAAATATTCGGGTTGTTGCAAGGTTCTTACTACATACGAGGCCCATTCCTTACTCCTAAGATCCCAAGTTCAAACGCCACCAATAACAAGTAAAACATACAAATCGATAATTATTCATCGAATAGTAAAAACGTTTAAATACTATTGGCACGATAAACATAAAGGTAAATATCGTAACAAAATATTATTAATAATAATCTACCCTTCACTTACAATATATAAAATATAACACGTATTCGATAAATAAATTATCAAGTATAAAGTTAAATAACTACCAACTCGTCAAAATAATTAATAAACTTAATAATAAAAATACGAGGTATTACAGCGAGTGTGCCCTCTTCTTCTTCACAGACATCGGGAAGTAACCAACCTGGAGGATTGACTTAGATTGTTACACAGATGTGGAGAAATGCGGCTAGGACCTTTGACGGAGAGACCAGTTCTGCGACCCTCACCGTACGGTTCTTTGACATGGAAAGGAACTTCATGATTTATGGTGTTCGTCCTGAGGATCAGATCCTAGTAGCATCTCAGTTCTTAGTTCGTGAGGCTAGACGTTGGTGGATGACGTTCAGCTCTCCTGCTACTCGTGACCCTACTTTCACATGGAGCCATTTTAAGACTCTTCTTGGCATGAGGTTTTACCATAGGGACATACGCCAACATAAGATGACCGATTTCATGAACCTTCGCCAAGGAACCCTTTCTGTTCAAGCCTTCACCAATCAATTTGAGGAGCTAATCCACTTTGTCGCACAGCTAGTCGAGAAAGAAGAAGACAAAGCTTACCTGTTTCGGAGCAAGCTTAATCCTGAGACTAGGAGTGTAGCCAGTGGTGACCCGACTTGTTACTTCCAGACTTACTACAGTGTTTTGCGAGACTTCTAGACTTACTACAATGTTTTGCGAGTGGAGGACCCCTACCAGATCTATTGTGAAGGAGCTAGAGTCTTCTCTCCTCCCCGACCACCTTTGCATAGCTGTCGAAGCGGGAGACCTCTTAGTTCTCCTTCCTCCTCCTGTCCTCCTAGAAAGGGAAAGCGCCCATTGTTCACGGAGCAACTTGCTATAGTTAGCCCTGACTTACACCCCCGTGGTAGGCCGCGCATCTGTTACAGTTGTAGGAAACCCGGACACCTCTCTGATCAGTGTCCCCAAAAGAAGAAAAAGTCCAAGAAAGCTAAGACTTCTCGGGTTTGGAGTATGAACCTTTCACCTGACGCTCCCCTGAAGTGTTTCAGATGCCGCAAGGATCTTCATCTTGGAGTTGACTGCCACGGCAACCCTCACCGATGCTTCGCCTGCAAGGAACTGGGACATCGTTCTTTCGAGTGCCCCGAGAATGTCGCCATTGACAGAGCTGTCGCTACTAACCCAGAGGCCGAGACCAGCGAAGCCAGAGCTGCTCAGAGTGGAGCTGAGACTGGAGTTCATCCTGACCCATCTGCTGGTATGTACATGTTTACTGTTTTATTCGGAATCTGATGTACATGTAACAGTTAAAATCTTAGTCTCCTTCCTTAGACTTCTGTTAATCCTTCTCGAGAGCTATCTTCATGCTCTTTCAACTTCACCTTGTGACTTGTCTTTCTAAGTCCTCATGTGAGGTAACCTACCTTAGATGTACTTGAAGAGTTTCTTGAGGATACCCGTAACCATGTTTCGGAGAACGTTGTATTTGAGGAAGACCTATGAGGTATTGTGAAACATGTTTGGTGATCCTAATGTCTATATGTCACCATTTGAAGAGTGAGAGTGAATGATCGGATACTTGCGCTAAGTAGAGTGTTATACATGACTTTCTATGGAACTTAGATGTGAGAATTGTTGGAGGAAGTGTCCTCGACAATAGTGTGTTGACATGATTAAAACTCATTTGAATGAAACACAACTGGGGGTGTTACTCTTTCAAAGTCAACTGATCAACATTTACCGATAATGATTGGCTGTCTAGAGTTTGACATTATCGTCATATGATGGTGGTGATCAGTTGATCCCTTAAGGTCATATCTTTAGGGAATTCCGTCTCAATGGAATAATTAATTAAAATTGTATTGGATACAAGTTAATTAATAACTAGAAATTGAAATGATTTTCATTACAAATATTGTTATAAGGGGGTTATAATAAAAGGTAATAAAATAGTTTTATTACATGATTTTATTTATTCGTTTAGGAAACGATTAAGTTGAGAATGAACACGGTTGATCATAAAATTACAAAGAGTTGTAATTAAAATTATGATATTACATTTTTATAAAGTAGTAATTTCGAATTACTGATAGTGTTATTTAAATGTTTTAAAATTGTGAATTATGAATTTTAAAAGGGTAAAATTGCATAATTAACAAATTAGGTCATGTGTTATGAGACATATGTGATATGTTACAAATTAACACAATTGACAAAAATAAAATGGGTCTATTATAACCCACATTTCAACCGTGACATTGGACACACAATATGATTGTGTGTATTATACACTAAACCTATGTTTAGGTGTGTAAGGATGTGTAAGATATGTAAGGCATATTGTGTGCTTTGTGTAAGTAATAGAAGGCCATGCATTGACTTAGGGTTGCTTGAGATGGCCGGCCATCTTGCTCTAACAAGCAAGGTCATCTTGCTTCCTATATATACACAACACTCTTCATGCATAAGATATGTTGATGTTCAACACTTAGTCCTTACTCTTACAACATCCAATTCTCAATATGTTTACTAGAGATTAATAACTCTAGTATTAAAATCATTTCATACTAATAATATTAAGAGTAATATTATTATTATTATGTCTAGTATACTTATACTAATTTTCTAGTAACAAAATTAGTATTAGTTTGAGATCGGGTCCTTGATACGCATCTTTTGGAGACGATTTTTCTTAGATCGTTGTAAGGGTATTTCGGTTTTGAAGACTCAAGTAATAGGTGATTATTGAGTATAAACCTTCTAAAACCAATGTAAGGACTTTCACATCTTATGATATCATCATGCATGCATAAGATCTATTTAAGTTTTATGACCTAAACTTAAAGAAACAAAACTCACATTAAATATGAGTATAAAATGTGGAACTTAATTTCCAACAATTGGTATCAGAACATTACGGTTGTTGCATGCATGATCGGATTCATGATTTATGTTAAAATCGGTTTAACATATATATTTCGAATTTTTGAAATATTTTGTATTTATTATGATAAATCACAAAATAATTTTGCATGTTAAAGTTTCTGATTCTAAAATGGTTTTAGGACATAAAAATAATTTTATGGATTTTTATTGTTCATTTTTATATTTATTTGTAGATTTTGTAGTTTAAATCGGTTTTAAACAACAATTAATGGGAAAAATAGCTAAAAATAGTTTCTGGCCGAGATTTTTTGATATGTTCTCACATGCATATTTAATATATTGTATATGATTTTTCGTAAGAAATGGAGTTAATATGCATGGATTATGAATTTTATGAGATAAATAGTCATAATATGAGTAAAAATGGGTATATAAGGTTATATTTCGAATTTGACCTTAAAATTTTTATGAGAAGTTACATGCAATATATAAAGTTCCTGTATGAATTTTCGAAATTATTTGGCTTATTTTGCATGATTAATAATTTTTATAGTAAAAATCGGATTAATAGTGACTTAAATTCAACTTTAATAGTTATAGTTGGAATTTTGCCATAAAAACTTTACACAATGTCACATGCAATATTTACAGTATGTATGAAAGTTTTGGGAATTTATTCTCAAGTGATGCATGATTTATGATTTTAATAGTTAAAATTGGCTAAATAATGACTTATTGTGTTAAAAATAGTTAATCTTAATATTATGGCATAAAAGTTTACCCATGGATGTCTTATATGATAGGAACATCAGATCTAAAAGGATGAATATCAAAAAGTTTCTGTTTTTTTATGATTATTAATTTTTAATGAGTTAATTAGTTAATAATCGTAATTTATGAGTCGGAAAATAAAATTTTCGAGAATGGTCTGTAATTTTTGGTCATTTTCAGATTCTAATATGTATTTTAGGATGACTAAAAATTTATAGCAATTTATTGCAAGTTTTTATAATTTAAATCGGATTTTTAACCATAAAAACGGCTTTTATACGATTTATTTAAGAAATAAACCGTAAATATTTGCATAAGACCATTTTATTAATTTCTGAATTTTTAGAAAATTTCCAGAAAGTTTAAAATTTCCGAATTTTAAATTTCGAATTTTATTGACTTATTTGGCCATATTTTGTTTATTTTTTCCGAAAATACAAGTAATTTATGAACAATAATGCAAAATCAAGTTAGATCATGATCAAATATTAGTAGAGACTAAACATTGATTCCTAAAGTAAGTTAGGATGATTAACTTGGACATAAATGAGATTTATGTGATTTTAATGATTTTAATAGTTAAAATCGCGCATATCCGTAAAAACCGTAAACAAATATGAGATATTTGCTCCCATAAGGCGATTTGGCATTAAAAATTGAGCATGTGCATACATATTTTATTTATTGCAATTTATTTAATATGAATATCATATTTTGAATGTTATTTATATAATTTGGAATTATGTAATTTTCTTAGTATGGCCTTAGTTTTAATCAATATTACCCGTAATGAAAGGGAATATTGATTCGGTTGTAATTTATGTGATCTCGTATCACGGGTTTGTAATTTAAATTTTCAGTTTTACAATAGAATAGTTGTATTATTTTGTTAATTCCGGAGATCCAAAAGACGGTGCCATACGGAAGGGAGTTCCGACAAGACGGTGTTTTCTTGGATGGCGTGTCAGTGAAGTTCAAGGGACCAAGGAGTTGGTTTCCGAATTTGTAATAGTTAATTAGTTTTTACTATTACTAGCAAGGTCATACTAGGATTTTATTGCTTTATTGCTTTTACTTTTGCATTTTAATATGTTTGCATGCATAGCCAAATCGCCATAAACATGCATGTTAGTTTAGATCGTTAAAAACGACCGTGTCAATTATAATTATCGAGTTCACCAATTTAATTCGCTTAAAGGAGATAGATAATAAATTGACAAGACCTCTATATTAAACAAAACAATTGAGGATTAGCCTTACCAAATAGTAGAACCCATGAGCTTCTATTTCGTGGGGTGGTGCTAGTCCAGTGGGCAGTACGAACCTCATTACGTAGGATAAGTGGGGCAATGGGGTGGATTCAGTCCAGTGGGCGGATCACATCCCGATGTATTTGAAATTTGGTTTGTACTCAACGGAAGTGTAGAGGACCAGTGGTCAATGTGTTCCGGGCTAAGATGAATAAATTATGATTTGTCATCAACCAAGAGTTCTATGGTAGAACCGTTTAACCCACCAAACCATATCTTTGGGTCGGAGTTCCAGTGGTTCACGATTTCGGGGGTATGGGTTTGGGTCTTGGAATCATTTATAAAATTGGATAAAGGTCATTTTATAGATGCAATAACTTGTCAATCTCATTTACAAGTTTTCAAAACGATAAATGTTAATTTTCCCTTCATCTCTTGTAGTAATTGAAAAATGGATGCTTTCAATAATCTCATTCCTATCACCATTGATAACTGGCAAAAATACTGTGAAGATGATCCGACTAGAGAATTGCGCTTTACGATCGACAACAATGGAAAACTTTGTCTAGTAACCACTTCTGCTCCGCCTAAACCAATCGTGATGACTGATCATGACTATGATAATTTTATCTCTCAAATGAACTCAATGTCTTTAGGGACAAAAGGGGATGAGGAGATGAGTGGGAGCACAAGTGGAACACCTCTTTCCATTAAGAATGGAAGGAAGTTCAAAAGGATAAAGAGAGGAAAGCGACCCATGAAGGGAGTAGCTAGTGGGACTACTACAACCAAAAAGAGGGGTGCTAAACCTTCAGAAATTTGTCACCATTGTTTTGAGTTTGGCCATTGGAGGCGTAACTGCCCCACATATTTGGAGGACATCAAAGATGAAATCATCACTCCAAAGAGTAAGACTCTAAGTGAAATATATGTTATTGACATTAATTTCACCTCCTCTATAACATGGGTATTAGATACTGGTTGTGAATCTCACCTTTGTAATCATTTACAGGGGCTAAGAAATGTGGAGAAGCTAGACAAAAGTGACGTGGATCTCAGACTTGGAAATGGGGCTAAGGTAGCCGCTTCTTCAAAGGGAACCTACGTATTACATTTAGCTAGTGGTTATGAGTTGTATTTGAAAGATTGTTATTATGTACCTTCTTTATCTAAAAACATCATTTCGGTCGCCATGTTAGACATGGAAGGTTTTTCATTCATGATCAAAAATAATTTTTGTGAAATACATCGAAATGGCTTGGTGGTGGGCCAAGCAAATTCCGTAAATGGGATTTATGTACTCAACAACTCAAAATCTATTGATGTCCATAATGTGCAAGCAAAAAGACTAAAATCAAGTGATCCAAATGAATCGTTCATTTGGCATTGCCGTCTAGGTCACATAAATGAAAATCGCATTAAGAGATTAGTGTCGACTAATATCATCAAACCATTCGACTACATATCGTATGGAGTATGCGAATCATGTCTTCTTGGTAAGATGACTCGATCACCTTTTAGTGGAAAAGGTGAGAGAGCCAGTGACTTGTTAGGACTAATACATACCGATGTGTGTGGTCCAATGACAATCACCGCAAGAGGAAATTATGACTACTGTATCACTTTTACTGACGATTTAAGTAGATATGGGTATATCTACTTAATCAAATACAAAAGTGAAGCATTTGAAAAGTTCAAAGAATTTCAAAATGAAGTAGAGAACCAAACAAATAGAAAGATCAAAGCACTTCGATCAGATCGTGGTGGCGAATATCTAAGCAATGAATTTGATTCTCATTTAAAAGATTGTTGCATAGTATCACAACTTACTCCACCAGGAACACCACAACTCAATGGTGTTTCTGAAAGGAGAAATCGAACCTTATTAGTTATTAGATATGGTTCGATCAATGATGAGTCTTACAGATCTCCCTGATTCCTTTTGGGGATTTGCACTCCAAACCGCAATACACTCCTTAAACAGGAGTCCGACTAAAGCTGCAAATAAAACTCCATATGAGATATGGAAAGGGAAGGTCCCGAATTTGTCATTCATTAAGATATGGGGTTGCAAGGCTTATGTTAAGAACAAGTCTTCCGATAAACTTGCACCCAAATCTGACAAATGCACATTTGTAGGATATCCACTCAATACTCGTGCATACTACTTCTATAATTCTCAAGAAAACAAAGTGTTTGTGTCTCGAGAAGCTGTCTTCTTAGAAAGTGACTTCATTTCTAAAAGACAGAGTGGGAGAAAATTTGAACTTGAAGAAATTCAAGATCAAGAGCCACAAACAGAAGTAGAGATGATGCAAGAAAACATTCCTTCGTCATCAAATGCTATAGCTCATGCTCCAGTACCTAGGAGGTCTGGGAGGGTGAGTCACCAACCTGAGAGATATATTGGTGTCATTGAGGTAGGAGATGCTTTAGACGTTTTTCTAATGGAAAATGATGAACCATCAACCTACAAAGGAGCAATATCTAGTCCAAACTCAGCTTTTTGGCTTGAAGCCATGAAATCCGAAATTAAATCTATGGAAGATAATCAAGTTTGGAACTTGGTTGATTTGCCTGAGAACGTTAAACCGCTTCAGTGCAAATGGATCTTCAAAATCAAGAATGGCATAGAGGGACATGATGATGTCTACAAAGCTAGGCTTGTAGCAAAAGGTTTCACTCAAATTCATGGTCTACACTATGATGAAACTTTTGCTCCTGTTGCTATGTTGAGATCAATTCGGATTATGTTAGCAATTGCCGCATTTCACGATTATGAAATATGGCAAATGGATGTTAAAACCGCCTTCCTAAATGGGCATTTAGAGGAGGAGGTGTACATGGTACAACCTGAAGGTTTTAAGGATCCTAAAAATCCTAACAAAGTATGCAAGCTAAATAGGTCCATTTATGGGCTTAAGCAAGCATCAAGAAGCTGGAATCATCGATTCAATCATGTGGTAAAAGAAAATGGGTTCACTCGAAGTGTCGAAGAACCTTGTTTATACATGAAGTTCAGTGGGAGCAAAGTTGTGTTCTTAATCTTGTATGTAGACGACATACTCCTTATTGGTAACGATGTTACCATGTTGACTTCAGTCAAGGAATGGTTAGGAAAGCATTTCCAAATGAAAAATTTGGGAAATGCACAACGCATACTGGGTATAAGGATCTTTAGAGAAAGATCCAAGAGAATATTGGCATTAAGCCAAGAATCTTATGTGGATAAGATACTTCGTCGTTTCAACATGGAAAATTCTAAGAGAGGACTAGTTCCTATGGGGAGTGGGATTTCATTGAGCAAAACTCAATCACCCACTCCTTGTCAAACAGAACATGTTGAGCGAATGAAGGACATACCCTATGCATCAACTGTTGGGTCGATCATGTATGCCATGACTTGTACCCGTCCAGATATGTCATATGCTTTGAGCATGACGAGTAGATACCAAGCCAATCCAGGTGAAAAACACTGGATAGCCGTTAAGAATATCCTTAAATACTTAAGAAGAACTAAGGATCTATTCTTAGTGTTTGGAGGAGAAGGTGAGTTTTGTGTAAAGGGTTACACCGACTCAAGCTTTCAAACAGATGCGGATGATATGAAATCCCAGGCTGGCTTTATCTATATGATCAATGGTGGTGCAGTAAGCTGGAGAAGCTTCAAGGAGCCAGTTGTTGCAGATTCTACTACAGAGGCTGAGTATATTGCAGCATCAGAGGCTGCGAAGGAAGCTGTGTGGATTAGGCAGTTCTTGGAAGGACTAAAGGTAGTCCCCGTAGCCAAAAATCCAATCACAATTCTTTGTGATAACAGTGGGGCTATCTTTCAAGCAAAGGAGCCCAAGTCTAGCAATAAGTCCAAACATGTACTCAGAAAATTTCATGTAATTAGAGACTTTATTGAAAGGAAGGAAGTGGCGGTTTGTAAGGTTGGGACAGAGGATAATATTGCTGATCCTTTAACCAAGCCTTTATCGCAGGCTAAGCATGACCGACATGTAGCATCCATGGGTCTTAAACGCATGCCAGATATGTACTAGATTATGAAGATGAAATAAAGTGTTATTTTTCGAGTTGTTCATAATTCATAATTCATTTATCGTAATGGAGTTTAAATACTCAAAACCAAGGTCATAAGATTCAAATGGGATGGTTAGACCATATTGAACCCCATTAAAGTGAATTGAATTATCATGACCTCGCCCCTAGTTGCTTAAGTGAGGTGACATCTCAATGCAACCAGATGTGTGATGCGATTGATGGCGAGTTCAATTGCCATAGGGTCATACGGGATGACTAGTCGATCACCTAGGCATAGACATGTTAAGATACATTTGTCGGGCTAAATGACCGCTGATAGAGCTCTGGCGTACTCTTATTATAAGACTGCCTGGTCGTGGCGGGAGCATCTATCGTGTTTCACATGAGTCAGTTCTTAGACTAATGACTGTTCTCTGAGGTGGCACAGTTTACAAATTAACTTTGATTTATGTCCTAACACCTTCGTAACTGGGGTTTATAAGGACATATTTTGGGTTATGATGGGCTGTGGCCAGCCGGAAGGAATGAGTCGATTAGGAATTGTCCACCCCTTGTCAGGGTTGAGAAATATCTCTAGGCCACTCGAGGAGAATAATAACTAGAAATGCGTGGCCACGCTCGGAAGGTATCTATGGTAGATAATTCCGGTCAGTAGTTATAACTCCAGATCGAGATAAACCAATCTAGATTTTAATCAATTGCCGGCACGACCTGAGAGGACGCCATGCATTGAGTGGGAGATAGTAATAGGGCAAGAGAATTGGTAACACACACTTGTCTCGGACAAGTGGGAGATTGTTGGAGGAAGTGTCCTCGACAATAGTGTGTTGACATGATTAAAACTCATTTGAATGAAACACAACTGGGAGTGTTACTCTTTCAAAGTCAACTGATCAACATTTACCGATAATGATTGGCTGTCTAGAGTTTGACATTATCGTCATATGATGGTGGTGATCAGTTGATCCCTTAAGGTCATATCTTTAGGGAATTCCGTCTCAATGGAATAATTAATTAAAATTGTATTGGATACAAGTTAATTAATAACTAGAAATTGAAATGATTTTCATTACAAATATTGTTATAAGGGGGTTATAATAAAAGGTAATAAAATAGTTTTATTACATGATTTTATTTATTCGTTTAGGAAACGATTAAGTTGAGAATGAACACGGTTGATCATAAAATTACAAAGAGTTGTAATTAAAATTATGATATTACATTTTTATAAAGTAGTAATTTCGAATTACTGATAGTGTTATTTAAATGTTTTAAAATTGTGAATTATGAATTTTAAAAGGGTAAAATTGCATAATTAACAAATTAGGTCATGTGTTATGAGACATATGTGATATGTTACAAATTAACACAATTGACAAAAATAAAATGGGTCTATTATAACCCACATTTCAACCGTGACATTGGACACACAATATGATTGTGTGTATTATACACTAAACCTATGTTTAGGTGTGTAAGGATGTGTAAGATATGTAAGGCATATTGTGTGCTTTGTGTAAGTAATAGAAGGCCATGCATTGGCTTAGGGTTGCTTGAGATGGCCGGCCATCTTGCTCCAACAAGCAAGGTCATCTTGCTTCCTATATATACACAACACTCTTCATGCATAAGATATGTTGATGTTCAACACTTAGTCCTTACTCTTACAACATCCAATTCTCAATATGTTTACTAGAGATTAATAACTCTAGTATTAAAATCATTTCATACTAATAATATTAAGAGTAATATTATTATTATTATGTCTAGTATACTTATACTAATTTTCTAGTAACAAAATTAGTATTAGTTTGAGATCGGGTCCTTGATACGCATCTTTTGGAGACGATTTTTCTTAGATCGTTGTAAGGGTATTTCGGTTTTGAAGACTCAAGTAATAGGTGATTATTGAGTATAAACCTTCTAAAACCAATGTAAGGACTTTCACATCTTATGATATCATCATGCATGCATAAGATCTATTTAAGTTTTATGACCTAAACTTAAAGAAACAAAACTCACATTAAATATGAGTATAAAATGTGGAACTTAGTTTCCAACAAGAATCTGGCTAAGTCATGGGTATTTGTAAGTTTGGACATATTTTTATTAGCTATTATTACTTTTATGTTTAAAACGGGCCAAACCCTTGGGCACATAAGAAAAATATTTTATTTTTCCGATACTTAATGTTATTATTTTATCTTATTTATCCTGCACATTTATATTTGAGTTGTCTTAAATAAGAATTTGTTTATTTTTATATTGTCGTACTAATGCTTTGTTTTTACCTACATTTAAGTTAAGCATATATATTATTTATACATTTTACATTGGTATAGATGTAACTAGTTTTTAACCCCTGCAAAATTGCACGGGTATAGTTTTAATAACATCGACATGAGAATTAATATTTAAACATGTTAAACCAAAATATATGTATATTTTATACTTTAATTCTTTTATAATGATAATAGTTTAAAACACTTGCAAAAATTGCAAGGGATTGAAATTTACACATATTTTAAATTCGTGAAAAAATGCACAAATTCAGTGTTAAGACATGATAACAAATTTTTTAAATCTACTCATTCTAGTGGATAAGTTCAATATCTATAACGAATCCATTTGAAGTATTATTTTAACGGAATGTTCTAGAATCTATTTAACAGAGTTTTATAGTTCATTTATTTTGTTTAACTTTTTCTAGATCTCATTTTTAAAATTGAAAATTAAAACAATATTATTTATTAACATTTTTTTGTTAAAAACTATTTCTTATTCACGAATATTACTGAAATTTAGTAATATCTTGAAAATTTGTTATTATGATAGTCAAAATGTTAGAGTTAAAAACTTGTAAAATAATATAATAACCTTATTTGTTTTACCATTTTTTATCATTTATATTTTCATTGTCTAATAATGTTTTTTGTTCATCTTTTTATTTCCTTTTTTTATTATTGATATAGATTATGTGGACTATTAGTAAAATTCTGAATTTTCATATCGTATGATTTATACAAAATAAATGTAATTGGGGATGGTGGTTCATTGAAGTTTTGTATTGATTGTTCGAAGAAATTCTATTAACAAAGTTTGTTTTTCATAAATTAATTTCATATTTTTTATGGTGGGTTCTACATTTATTTAAAAATAAAAAAATAAAATAAAATGGATGTGATGATAAGGACGCAAGAAATTGCACGAAATGTTCTTGTATTAATATAGATAATTTTTTTTATTATATTATTGATAGACTATGTGGACTATTGAGATAATTCTGCATTTTCATATTGTATTATATATGCAAAATAAATGGAATTAGGGATGGTGGTTCATTGAAGTTTTGTATTGATTATTCGATGAAATTCTATTAACAAAGTTGCTTAATTTTTCATAAATTAATTCCATATTTTTTTGTGGTGGGTCCTACATTTTAAAAAAAAAATGGATGTGAGGACGTGGACGCACGGAATTGCACGAAATGTTCTTGTATTAATATAGATAAGATAGTAAAATCATATTTTGATTTTAAATATATTTACCTTTTTATTAATTTTTTTAATTTAATCAAATTAAACCTGTGCATTTTTTGCGTGAGCGGAAAACTGGTATGTGTTATTGTCCTAACAATGCAAATATACCAAAAAATAATCATAATAAGAAAAATAATACGAAATAACATACTAGGTAAAAAATTAGAGGTACAAATATAAAATTAGAACATATAATAACGGTATGCAGTTAGTAATTTGATTTTCGTAATATCCTAATAATACAAGTGACATAGCATATACCCGTAACTTCTATTGTATAATTTTTCACCAAATACGTATTATTATCTTAACAACGAAATAATGAAAATATACCAAAAACAATTAATCATAGTAAGGTAAATAATACAAAAGAACATACTAGGTACAAAATTAGGGGATACAAATATAAAACTAGAACATATAACAACCGCATGCACTTACTAATTTGATCTTATTTAAGTACATTATTTAATTTATTTTTAAATAAGACCCACCATTTTCCTCATATTCTCTAATCATCTTTTTTTATATGCAAATAATTTATATCCTCCATAATGCCGTAAAAATACGGTTAACAAAATTAATATATGAGCACTTCATGATAAACTAAAACTAAAATAATATAAGCTCATTAAATAATTTTTTTTTGCAGGTAAGCAAGGGATCTTTATTTCATAAAATATGAAGGAAAGTACAAGACCCCATAAGCTAAACTACAAAGGAAAACCGGTGTGGCTCCCTTACCTAAAAAAACCCTATGGGGAAATTATAAACAGAACATAAGTGATCTGTTGAACCAGAAAAACATTGCTTGGGGGAAAGCAATGTGAAAAAACTGGTATCCACAAACTTAGAAGCTAACTCTAAAAACCCCTAGAAAACAAACAGGTCAATACAAACGACGATGTACATTAAATTCGTCCAAACCCCATGAGTAGAAAGAAAGACGAATGGTGACTTGATGCAAAATAAGATGAATTATCTCAACCATTGTAGCTTCTCTGTTGTGGAAAACTCGAGAGTTACGCTCATTCCAAAGATTGTAGATAGTGGCTAAGAGAGCACACCGACGCTTTCGTTTTTGCCAGCTCACTCCCCTATTGTGAGTTACGTACCAATTTATAATGTCAACCAAGTCAGAGGTGTGAGTAGTAAATGAAAGATGCTGCTGAACCTCTTTCCAAATTTAAGCTGCCCATTTATAATTAAAGAACAAGTGAGAGTGAGACTCTGCATCCTCTTTACAAAGGACACAACGATTAACCCAATTGTAGTCCCTACGTACAAATAGATCAACCATTGGAAGCGTGCTTTGAATGGCAAGATGTCCAATGAAGACATGCTTTGGGATGTTAGCACGTTCATGCACTGTCCCACGGAACAACAGGCCCTTGTTGTCGGAAAAGACCGTAGATTTCCTCTGCCTCATATCTATGCACCATATCCTGCAACATTCTCTGAATATAGTGAGGACCTGTGAGAGCAACAAGATCATTCTTAACAGACACTACATTATTCCAAAACCAAGATGCCGAAGTAGTAGGAGACGCATCCAATAAATTCATGTTCTTCAAATGATAAGCTTGCACCCATTTTACCCATAGAGAATTAGGTTGGGCAGCTATCTTCCAGACCCATTTAACAACCTGCGTTTTCGTCCAATTCAGAATTTCCCGAATATCGAAACCTCCCTCAGATTTTGGACGACACAAAAGCTTCCATTTATGACTGACAAGTTTCCTTCCACCGTCAATATTGCCCCATAGGAAGTCCTTACAAAGCTTAACTATTCGCTTAATCACACCTTTAGGAAGGAGGACACAAGCTCCCAAAAAATTATGAAGACCAAACAAAACTGAGTTAATAAGCCCAGCTTTTCCGGCATAGGAAAGAAACTTGTTAGACCACGTATCAATTCTAGCTTTAATTTTGTCAATGAAGGGATTGAACATACCAATAGTAAGGCGAGAGGTATAAAGATGAAGACCAAGATAGCGAAAGGTCCCTTCAGTAAAACCTGTAGAGCTTAAAATTAAGCCTTTGACAGCAGGGGAAACTCCACCAAAATAAACTGAAGTCTTGAGAGGATTAGCTGAAAGACCAGAATAGCCAGAAAAAAGCTGAAGACAGTGAGCCACTACTTGGACAGAGGGAAGGTCCCCCCCCCCCCCCCCCAAGTAAAAACAAGCAAATCATCCGCAAAGACCAGGTGAGTCAGTTTTAGCTTAACACATTTAGGGTGAAATTAAAAGAGAAAGCATTGTAGGTAGGAAGATTCCTAAATGCCGAGCGAGAACTTCCATAAATAGGAAAGCTCATTAAATAATTATTATTTTAGATTTGACGTATAACTATATTCAGTAAATTGCTTACCCAAAACTTAAACTAAAACTTCATTTGCAACAAAAAAAGTTATTTATAAATTTATAATAAATTTACAAGAATTGATTCCCTATATGGTTGAATTATTTTTCATTACCTATTAATTATTTGTAAACTAGTTACGTGACCCGTGCATTCACGGGATAGTTCTACGTTTTTTAGAATTTTGACGTTTATTTTTATTCATAAATTGAACCCTAATGTTTGAATATAAATGTATCAAAAATTTATGCACAAATTAAAATCCATAGTACAAGACAATTACGTAGTTTTAAAAAAAAATATAAATAGCTTGAATTATGAAGCAAATATTTTTTTGGTTAATTACAAAAACAAATATATATGAACAAAATAGTTATCCAACATTTGCACCGGAAACTTTGCAAGTTATTAACTTAAAATATGCGCTTTTTTATTCGAGCATATCTTTTAATGAAACAATACATTCATAACTTATAATTTGTTACCTACTTTATGTACCTTTAATTTTACCTCAATTTCGTGTCTTTTGTATTTTTTTTCTCTTCAGATTTCCCACGTGATACTATGCCTTATTTGAATTGTAAAACCCCTCGCGGCAGCGGAAATTAAACATCCAGAAATGCATGAATTTTGCGCGGAATTAAAACTTTTAATGAAATAAAACTAACATGCTAGGTGTAATACTACATAACTGAAATACGGAATGTAATGAAACATAAATAAGTAATAAGTATGAAGTACAAGCCACAGCCCGAGATAACATATCCCTACGGGCACAAAATATAAATATAAAAAATAGGTCTAGCTAAACGACAAGGTAATAATCAACTCGATGAAGGATCATCGCTTGCTAGCCTCAACGTAAACCCCTTGTACATCTGCACCAACCTACATACATGAAACATGTACGCCACAGTCAGTGGGGAGTGACTAGAGGTTCTCCTAGCCACTTGTTGTCACAAATACATAAACATGTAGTCATATAGTCAAATATGCATACTCCAACATAAATCGCATCATGTGAAGTACACTACTCCCAAATCATTATATTACCTTCATTTGCATCTAACTTGATCATGCACTACTCATATATATATATATATATATATATATATATCTCATATAAGCATGCATACATATTCACTATCTATGAAGGTTCAACGATCAACTTAAGACATAACCTACTCATAGCATTCGACAAATAAGAGGTTCACCGACCAACCTAAGGCATAACCTAATATCAATTTCGCTTTAACAAGCAAGGACTCATAGGCCAACCAAAGGCATACTACTTTGCTAATCAACAAGACACTAGACTCAGAGGCCAACTCAAGGCATAAACTAGCATCCAAGTCACTCAATAAGTAAATGACTCAGAGGCCAGCTTAAGGCATACTCCTTTACTGCATGACAAGACACTAGACTCAGAGGCCAACTTAAGGCATACTTTAACATCCAACAATTTTACTTCAAGCACAACATCAACACCGTAGCTACCCCGTTGCACAATTGCTCTACTTGTCAGACTCAGAGGCCAACTTAAGGCACGTCCTGACACAATCACATAACACATGTCTGAGCTCAAAGGCCAGCTTACACTACTAGAAAAAAGGGGTTATTGGGACGCTTAGCAAGCGACGCTTAGGAAAAAAACTGCCTAATTAAATCAATTTTATGCGAAAATAGGGACGCTTTACCTTAGCGTACCCACTAAGCCCATTAAAGCGAAAAATATAGAATACGCGGGATTGATAACTCAGCGCGAAATCCTAATTTCCCACGAAATCACCCAGCGCCAAATCCTTAATCTCCCACGAAACACGTTTATGAAAACCAAAAACTCTTAAAAACCCTCAATCTATAATCCCAGCAACCTCCATCTTCTTCATCTTCAAGAATTACTCCTTCAATTTGGATCTTAATCTCATCTAGGTATGTTTTCCTTGTCTAATTTCTCTTTTAATTTGCATCATCAATTGTTTTCGTTGCCTAATTTTAGTATCATCTTTTTTACTGTAAATTTTAGGGCTTGTTGATATTCCCACGAATCTTATTAGTTAAATTACTGCTCTTAATTTTAGTTTAGATATCGGTATTAGACTAGACAATATCATAAATTTGTGCACCATAGACTCTTGAATTGGGATGGTATCCGCTTTGGTGATGGGGATGGGGATGGGGATGGCTGTGGTATGGTTTCCACTTCTATGCATCCCTAATTCTCTGTTAATAATATCTCTATTTGGAGTTATTAACACAACTGCAGGCTATTAGCAAAGGCCCCTTGACTAATTTTTAGCCCAATTGGACGAACGTCTGTATGATACTTTGGAATGTGAATATCTGTTGAAATGGAGCTTAGTCTGTATTAATAATATTTTATTGAATTTGCTAAACCGATAGGTGTATATGAGTATTTAATCTGATAGGTGAATTTTGTTAACTAGTTTTATGGATAAAAGGTGAACTAATTCTTACAAAATCGTTGAGATATGTATTGAGTATTTAATCTGATGATTACTATTTGAATTTGTTGATGGCAATCATATAAGTTGATATGGTGGGAAAATCCGTTCTACTTGATTGTCTTAGGTAATTTAATAGTCCTATTTTTGCGAAATTAATAGGTGTATATGAGTCAGTCTTGCTTAACATTGTCTTAAACCAAGCCATCTCACAAGCTTCTTATTACTCTCCTGCCTCTATTATGGTTGCAATATTAATCAAAGAAAACCTGTTTTTCAGTTTTACCGATCATTGATTTGAAAATAATCAAGGAAAATTTGACTTACCGTATAGAGAGTAAACGTTATCGAGTGGGTGTTCGCGACTTTATAATATATGCTAGTAACGAAGCATCTTCTTCAAACGGGAAAATTCGGTGTCCTTGTCGTAAGTGTGTAAACAATAAGTTGTTAAGTGCGGATGAAGTGAATTTGCATTTGCTAGACAGTGGAATGATGTGTAATTACACTACTTGGATATTTCACGGAGAGCACCTAGATCAAACATCATCTTCAACTGGAACAATAATAGAAAATCCTCATCCGAGTCATATGTGTCAATTAGTTCATGATGCATATGGCCATAGAACTCATGAGCTTGATTCAAGTAATTCTCCTAACTTGATAAACACACCAACCAATGGGCCAAGTAAAGACGCAGAAGACTTTTACAATTTATTGAAGGATGCTGACCAAGAGTTATGGTCTGGGTGTGAATTAACTAAGTTGTCCTTTTTAGTGCTCCTTTTCCACATAAAGAGCAGTAATAAATGGAGTAATAAGTCAATAACAGATTTATTAGGAATTTTACAGCTTGCAATTCCCAATGGTGCAAATCTGCCAAAGTCGTTTTCCGATGCAAAGAAAATCATTGGAAAATTAGGTCTCAGTTACGATAAAATTGATGT
Organism: Silene conica; assembly: GCA_029255685.2. Classification (NCBI taxonomy): domain Eukaryota; kingdom Viridiplantae; phylum Streptophyta; class Magnoliopsida; order Caryophyllales; family Caryophyllaceae; genus Silene; species Silene conica. Next base: position 76,036,848 of record CM055311.2, read on the forward strand.
TTGCCCATCAAAAAATCACCGTTGATCAATTATTCTGGAAAAATGGCCAGGGCTAGAAATTTAAGAATTATTCGTAAAAGTCGATTTGAAGTGCAGCAAGGAAGCTTGGATGGGGATAATGGCCAAATAGGTCATAACTCTACTACTGAAAGTAGTCAGGATCAGCAGTCTCACTTAGAGTCTAGTCCAAATACTGAACAGCAGAATGGGGGACGGACATATGAATATGTTGTCCAAGGTACTTATTGTATTTCAATTTGTAGGTGCATTTTGTTAGCTCTTTGAAATATCATCGTAATATAGATTATCATTGAACAGATTTAGATGGAAAACGGAATCGCGGAAAAACTGTTCTAGCAGATATATGGAATTTACCTACAGGGCATAGAGTAGTTGTTGAGATCAACAAAGCAAATCAACCTATTGGAGATGAAGGAGGCGTCCTAGGACATTTTTGTGGAACGATAGCAAGACATGGAGATCTATGTTCATTAAGTTATACCCGTTGGGATTATTTGAAGAAGGGTAACAAGGGTAACAATCAGACTCTGATATTGAACGAAGTTAAGGTAAAATCTCTGGCTGCTTTTACGCATTAGTCGGGAGACTTGTTTGAGTCTAGTTCAGAATTTATCCTTTGTGTAACTATGCCCTAAAGTCAGTCCTAGGCCTTTCATCACATCAAATGAAATCTCAAACAACACATTTGTCAGGTCAAGCATGCTTATCCCAAAACAGAACTTCTTACTGTCCAATGTAGTGAATGCCTCTGTCTACATCAGTGTCAAGCATGCTTATCCCAAAACAGAACTTCTTACAGAAATTATCCTTTGTGTAACTACTATGGCCGAATAATGCAGTGAATGCCTCTGTCTACATTAGTGTCTATAGATAGAGCGGGCATAGCACGTCTAGTAACGCATTGTATGAATTGCTTTTTGAGTTGCATCTTACTGTCCAATGTGTTTTTTTATTCTATGTAGAAAAGATTTCTTTTTCCTATAGTTCTGGAAAAATGGATACTAAAGTCGATAAGACACAAATGGAGGGACCATAAATGCACTTTGAAAGGAATACATTATTCTGATGATAAAAACATAACAGAGCTGCACAATAACTGTCCAGAAGACGTGGTACATGATCAATGGATTAGTCTTGTTAATTTTTGGAGATCGGACGAAGGTCAGGTATGCGTTATATGTACTCTTTAGTGATGGTTAAATGTTCTATTGATGTAAGTGACTTGCGTATTCTACACATAATGGGGGGTGCTGGCGTGCTGGTATAATTGTTCAACATAAATCACTAGGTTATGATTTTGGAATTGCAGGAAAGAAGTCGCAAAAGCCTTTTGTCACATAAGAAGGCTAAGGCGAAGCCTCTTCACACCTCCGGTACAAAAAGTCATGCTCGTGTGTCTGAAGATCTGGTACACCATTTTTTTCAATGAATATAAAATGCGCTTTCTTATATTATCTACGATATCAAATTTCTTGACAATATTTTATGTTTTTTGCTGTTGTGGTTTATTTGGTAGAAAAAAGCACTGTAAAGATCTCCCACAAGAACAGAGCTTTATCTTGAGTGTCACCAACATAAAAAAGAAGCGAATATAACGGTTTGTTCATTTACCATTTTTTTAACCTATTAAAGATAATCTCCAAATATCTGTGAGCTAGCTATAGCATTATATTTGCAGGAACATATAAAGGAAATTGCTGCACAACAAGGTCAAACAGAGGGTAACTTAAATGATGACCCCGTCGCGCAAGTATTGGGCAAAGATCAGTACGGTCGGGTTCGAGGAATTGGGTTGGGTGTTAAGCCCTCAGATTTAACATAGCCTTCTGATCCATGTTATTATAGGGGCTTGAATATGTCTACCAACGAAGAGACAACAACTATGCATCTTATTCGCGAACTAAAAGAGGGAATGCAAACATTGGAAAAGCGTGTCCTAAAACAAGGCAATACTATTAACAAGCAGCGGTATACTATTAATAAGCTTAAAAGGAAGTTGAGAAGTGATGATGACTCTGACACAGGTGAAGATAATTCTGACGATGCTGATGAGGTAAACAATTACCCTGAACTTATCATTCTTATGAGTCTATTTATGTAATATTTTTCCGTACACTTGTTTTTTTACAACTTGATTTGATGAGAATTACTGTATGTTATGTTGCACCATCCTCATTGTAGGAATGTGAAATCCCTGAGACAGATGATGAAGTATCTTTCTAACTACACTGGAGGGTTTCATTGTCGAAGTGCAATAGTTTTTTATGAGGTTAGTGTTTATAATGCCTTATTTGAATATGCATATATAGTGCGTCATGCTAGAATTACAGGCCTCCTCTTGACACAGTAGAATAATGAATCAATCCCCGTAAGGCATTGGCGGACGACTGTCTACCTACTCCCTTTTGATATATATAAAAGGCTTATACCTTTGTGAATTCCTAAAAGAGGCGCTTTAGAACTGAAATAAGGAAATGCTTTCGCTTCCTTGTGCTTTTCAGCAATAAGAAGTTGTGCGCCCAACCCTTACGAGCTAGTCTTTGCTGAAATCGCCTTGGTCCTTTAACTTAAAATGAATGACTTTCTTTATATATGTCTATATGCATAAACGTTCTATTTCTAACTACCTTTCTGATTTATGAAAGCAACTAGAAAAGAACGAATTCTGATGTCTAGCAACTAGTATGGTCAGTATTACTGTCTTTTTGTTGATTAATCATGTTTAACTGAAATTCAGAAGAATCTGAAGACAGAAAAGGAAAGCAATTTAAGAATTTTATTGATCAATTACTGCATTTTTCTGGTTGTTACACTGCATGATGTTAGAATTTGCGCCTATTTGTATCTATTTAGTGATCAGTCTGCTACTCTCTTTGATCCCACTCGGCCTGCCTTTTCTACTTTCTTCTAATACTGCCACTTATCCAGAGAAACTCTCGGCCTACGAATATGGTTTCGATCCTTTCGGTGATGCCAGAAGTCGCTTTGATATAAGATTTTATCTTGTTGCAATCTTATTTATTATCTTTGATCCGGAAGTCACCTTTTTCTTTCCTTGGGCAGTCCTGCTCAACAAAATTGATACATTTGGCTTTTGGTCCATGATGGTTTTTTTATTTTTTAACAGTAACAGTGTACTGTATTTGTTAATAAGATTGTGATTGGTTGATTATCTGAACAAATTTGATGAAATTGTGGAAACCCAATTCAGAATTGTGCAGGAAGAATAGAAATTTGATTTGGATCTACTTTTTGTTGACCATTTCCCAATTTTTTTTGTAACATGTGTACTACTCCCTCCGTTCGGTTGAATTCGATACATTACTCGTTATATCAGTTGCATTGTTGTTTCTAGAATTGGTTTTCGAGTTTTTATGTTTTGTGTGTATTTGTATGAAATTTAGTCTGATCTAGAAGTGCAATGTCTTATGATCACATTGTTGAAGCCTAATAACTCAATGATTATGATCCTTATTGGATTATCTACTCCTCTAGGTACTTGTCCTGATAGCAAAGGAATGGTGAAGCCTTTTCATGAAATCATGTACTCTTCAAACGTGTATTTTTTTATAACCGTTTGATAGCCTTTATAATTTTTGGGCTGCTGTATGATTTGATGATACATGAGTAATTTTTTTTATTCGTTACCGCAGGTTTAGCATTGCAGGAGAACGAGAGGAGAACGAGAGACATTGCAGCAAGTTCACAAATAATTAATACTACTATTACTGAATTATGTATTATTATTATTTTCTTTATTGGTACAATTTAGTTCCTACATTGTTTTAATTGAGATTGTATCTTGTTTGGAATTGAGACATGTATTGACATGATAATTCTATTTATATCAAGTTTAATTATTGATATTTGGATCTTCAAAGTATTTTGGTTTTTCTGGTATAAAATAGCGTCGTCAAAAGTGTCGTATTGAGTGTTGACCTCTAAATTGCGATTCCAGATCACTGTTGTTCAAACATTGAGGTAGTAAGTCAAATTTATAAAGGTGCTTTATTAGCATTCCATATACTGTCCAACAACGCTATAAAGCGTTGCTAATTAACTTAAAATAGCGCTTCAACATTGCAGTGCTTTTTTTTTGGTTTTACCGACACAGTTAAAAAGCATCGTAAATGGTGCTAGCGGCACGAGCTATGCCGGCGCTTTTTAATGCGTCGGTATATCCCCTTCCGACGCTATTTAGCGCCGCCAAAAGCCATATTGATGCGTCGCAAGAGGGCTGTTTTCTAGTAGTGTTAAGGCATATCTCAAACACGACATACATACACATATAGGGCTTAGAGGCCAGCTTAAGGTATATCCCCATATGCGACAACGTGTTAACGTATTAAACTCAGAGGCCTACTTAAGGCATACTTTAATACGCATCATCACAATTTGCATTCAATTTAACTTATCCTACTAGGCTAATCATGACCCATTACATAGCACAAGCATGAAAGGTAACCATTTCAATTAGGCTCATTAGCTACCTAAGTCTCATCTCTAATAAGCCTACCGATTATTGTAAATTAACTAACTTAATCGACAAGCTTTATAATCAAATGCTTAAGAACTGATTTACTTAAGACAAGTACTAATCACTTTACTAATTCTCACCTAGCTAAATTATATATATTAAACTAAGTATATATATCATAGAAACATTTCTTAAATCATGCTAAAACAAATGAGAACTAAATCCCCAAAACAGCCTACGAGTAAATAAAAATCAAAACCTACAGCAGCCACGACCGCAGCCTGCGCACCCTTCCGAGTACAACAATTCAAACGCAAATTCCTGCAACTTTCAGAAATCCTTTCTACCTTCGACAAGCATTACTAAGTTACGATTTTGAGCACGTATACTACACTAACATCACGTAATTTCCCAACAATCCCAAGTGTGATTCTCACTTATCAATACTAAGCACAAAACCATGATTTTACAATCAATTAGACATTCAAAGATGAAAACTCAGAATTGTGACGGATACTCAATGTTCATCAATAAGCTTCATAATCTCAACAACATTTATAAACTTTCTGAAAATACTAAGTAAGCATAAACAACACATAATCATCATCAAATCACCATAAACAAACACACAATCTCATGCCAAATTATTTTAATGACAAAGCCAAGTTTTCTCATCACGGTCACCTTATTAAGCGTCTTCGCCACTCGATTCTTCAACCACAAATGAGTCCTTCTCCAAGTCCTCCAAATCAACACCTTATAACAAAAGAAAAATGGATTAACTTTGTGATTTTTGAAATTAACACAAAATAGCCCGGAAATGGAGTTGCACGATTTCCGAATTAAAAGAGATAGATGTGACGGGAATGAGACAAGGAATGCGTAGGAAAAACTTTACCTTAAACGGAGTTGAAACGAGTTCAGAATAAGGATTTTTGTGAAAATGAAAATGTTAACAATGGTGGAAATCTGATTTTGTATTTTCTTAAGCTTGGGAAACACGGAAAGGAGGTTGTGAGCAAATGAGAGGGAACCTTCCTTCACATTTCTTTTATTGCCACCTTATGAGACAAGTTTTTAATTAAATGTTCGGGATTTTTAGTAAACGAAAATGCCAAGAGGATCTTTACATCTTAAGATTATAAAATCTCAAAATGGAACTTATACATTATATTTAAAATTTAAGTTTACGAGTTTAAATAAAATATATTAAATTTTCGAAAACTACTTTAATTTATTTAGAATACGGTTTATGAAAATATGGGATGTTACATGCATTCACATATATTCTTTTATTTTAATTTATTTTGTGGTATTAGAAAATAAGATAATTAATTGCCGAAGAAGTCAAGAGGTGAATTAAATAACAAAATATTAATGAAAATTATGGGTGTTAAGTAATATAAAGAGTTTTAATCAATTTATTAATATTTTATATTACTAAAATTAATTAAATGGGAAGAACTTTTAATTAATTTGATGGGTGTTAAGTATTATGAAGAGTTTTAATTAGTTTATTACCATGTTTAAATAAGAAAATGAATTAAATAGGAAAAAATCTTAATAGAAATGGTGGGTGTTAAAGTACTATATATGAAGATCTTTAATTAATTATTCATATGTTCAATTGCAAAAATTTCAATTAAAACTCTAATTTTAATCATAAATTATGAAAAGATTTCAATCAATATGTCACTATTAATTATAAATTTTGGAATTTTGAAGGGTTACAAAAATTTTGGACAACAATATATATATTTAATATAAAAAATGTATTTAAGAAAAATGATAATATCATCTAATATTATAGATAAGTGAATTAAATTAAGTTATATATAAATGAATTAAATTAATTATGTTATGAAATAATAAATTTATATTCTACATTATATTAATTCGTCATATCACATTAAAAATATGTCATGTCACACTTAAATATGGCACGTCACATTAAAATTTGTCATCTCACATTATTTTATGGACCTTTTTAATTAGATTTTATAGGTTATAGGATCAACCAAGTTAATATCGCCAATTGTAACTGTAATACTACGTATTTTATTGTGTTTTAATTTAATATTTAGTTGTTATGTCAACGTGTTTATAATGATTTAAACGTTAGTAATCGATAATTAATTTATGATATAAGTGTTACATGTGTTAGTAAGGGGGTCGAGTATGCGAATGAGTAATGAAATCGTGTTAAGTTGCGTTGTGGGCCTCGTTTTGCATGCTAGGGTTTGAAACAGCCCAAAACTTGACACAAAACAAAATCACTCAAACACCTCACCCCTCATACTCTGCCGCCATACATAATTTATGCCTAAGACATCCTTCTAACCTAATCGACACATAAACATCACCCCCACACTGCAGCCGCCACAACAGAGGTTAAGAAGGGAGGTTAACATGGTGGTTTAGGGTGGTCTAGGGTCCTTCGATCACGCTAGAAAAGCGTATGTTCACTGCTTTCAGTCTTTCTCTTATTTTCACTTGTTTTGAATCATGTTGCTCATCGTGTACGTAGGTTCGTAAGATCTGTTCTTTGCATATTATTAATCTATGTAATACGTATAACATATTCATCTTTTCTAAACCACCATAGGACTACCATAACCGTCTCTAAAACCGCCATGAAAGTCGTTCATTGTTGATGTACAAATACTCTGTTTTTGCATATATTTGATTGTCTTTTCTGTACTGTTTTTCGTCATGTTATGGGGTCGATTCTTATCGTGGGGCATGAGTATTGATACTAGATTGTTGGTAGTGTATGCTGGTGGCTCTGGGGTGGCGTGTAGTGGCCGGGAAGGTGAGAGGAACAGTCGCGAAAAGGGTGGCATGAAGGAGTGCAGAAAAACGCTGCTTGTGTCAAGGAGTCTTGAGGTCTCTATTTCAGGGAGTTTACTGGTGTCGATGGGTGGTGTCTGTCGCTAGGGGGTTGTGGGTAGTGTGGTGTGTCGAGGGGTCACGAGTGGTTGTGGTAATGGTGGTGTTAGCAGGTGTTATTAGCGTGGTTATAGGTGGGGGTTGAACCACGGGAAACGGGAATAGGGGGTTGTAGTCGTGACCAGGGGGTTTTGGGGCAGGATTCGAGGGCAGGTTAAGGCTAGTCAAGTGTCGAGGTTGGTGTCGAAAGTGGCGTTAGGGTACAGGGCTGCCAACCACCGTGAGTTGGTGGTGGTGCAGGCGCTGTAGGGGCGTCAGATGGGGTGGTTATGGAGGCTGTCAGAGTCGTGTATAAATGGCTGTTGAGTCGTATGCGCGTGATGCGACTGTTACATTAGTTTTGTATTATGTTGACCTTTACTATTTTTGTCTTATTATTATTATTATCATCACCTTTATTACTTTATTAATAATAATATATTATTATTACATGATAAAATATTATTAGTGTATTATTATTAGTATTACATGGTAATTTGTAGTACTTGTATTATTGTTGTTGTTTATTGTTATTATTGTTTTATGTTATCAATTATTAATGGTATTATTATTAGGATTGGGTAATTTTATGTTAATGATATTATTAGTATTATTAATCATGTTTTAGCAATGAGTATATTATTGTTATTATGTTTATTCTTAATTATTTATGATGTTGTGATATTGATTTAGTGATAATTGATTAATTGATCGTATGCTATTTTTAGTAAGTCTAAAAATAGTAAGTTTATATTGGTTAATAATAATTGATATGTATAGTTAAATTATGATAATTGGTTTGTAGATAGGTATGTTTATATGTATATAATCACAATGTGTTATACGTAAATCTTTATGAACATGATCAAGTGATTTAGTAGTGTTGATTGTATGAGTAGAATTTAATATAAGTATGTAATATTTATAGGAACGAAATTTGAAGTGTAATATTTCTAGACGGTGGTTGCTATTTGCAGACTTGTTATTCCAGGTAGGATACATTGACCTTATACTCTATGATGTGTATGAATGGATGTGGTATTGTGTGTTATGGATGCTGAATATGATTTATATGAGAATGATATGGGTTGGATTGAGTGTGGATTATTGGTAATGGTATGAGCATTTCATTATTTGATAGCATTATTGAATAATTATATCGTTGCATTTATGAGCATAGCATATGCATTGGTTGCTGAGAAAGTTGTGGTCAGATATTGTTCTGATATAAAGCCAATGGTGGTTCTGCATACCAGGCCTGGTGTCTTATCAGCTATTGAGCTGGTGTTCGGTGACGACCGATTATATTCTGCCGAGAGGTTCGGTAGGGCTTGGTGTTTTGGGGTTGAGATTGAGATTGTGATTGAGCTCAAGCATATCATGGCATTTGCATATCATATTTGTTGCACTATTTATTATTGTGTTATCCTACTCAACCGCGAGGTTGACAGTGTATTCGTGTACACCTACGATGATCCGGAATGGGGAGTAAATTCTACAGGTCAGAGACAGATGGACTAGGAGCTTGGACAAGGAAAGAGACATGGCTTGGACCTACTTAGAATTAGATCACATACTTAGATGTATCAGTTGTATTTTTATTCTTTGCGTAATAATTGTAATATCAAAAGTTTAAATTTAATCAGTTTTTATATAAAGTACTTTGGTTTGTTTACTTTGTTATTCACTACCTCGGACATTCCGAGATGGTAACAACTCTATTTATTTGGGAATGTCTTGCTAAAGGCTCTTAAATAAATGGGGTGTTACAAAGTGGTATTAGAGCGACCATGCGACTGTGCGGTGAGCCTGTGGTCGGGAGTACCCGGGTCACACACCTAGCGGGGGGAGGATTCTGGCCCTGGTTGCGATCGGGTTTAAGGCACAACGAGGACGTTGTGTTCTTAAGTGAGGGAGTTTGTAACACTCTATGAGAGATTTGTCCCACATTGCTAGAATGTGGGTGTGTGTGGAGATTTGTCCCACATTGGTAGAATGTGAGGCTTGTGATATGTTTATAATAGCTTTCACCTACCACTTAGTAACAAGACCTTGTGCTTTTGGGCTTAAGTGAGGACAATTAACGGGCCCAAAAGTGCACACCCATCTTATTGGGTCTGTGTTATGACGGTGGCGGGTCGGGTTGTTACAAATGGTATCAGAGCGAACAATCCTCATGCCTAATAACAAATGAATAAAATTAATGAACATACGAAGAGTCAAATAAAATGAACCCCAGGCTTGTAACTGTTAGGAGCCCCAGGATTGGGATGAGTTAGGGGGCCCTCAAACCAAGCCACTGGCCCTTACAGTCTAACCTGGTTACCCTTGAGAGATGTAGAGAGTGGGTAGTATAGAATAAAGGAAAAGACCCAATTTATATTGTACTAAAGTTTCCGCAGGAAAGGAACGAGGTTAGTTATAATGTGAAATATCGTTGATAATGTGTATTGTGAAACATGAGGTTGATATCGAATGTTAATTGAGATATATTATTTCAAGCATTGAGAACATGAAATTGGAATATGAGTTTGAAATATAAGCTTAACTTGTATGATGATGTGCATTAGAAGAATACGACTGATATTGAAATGCTGATTGATCTGAATGATTGAATTGAATTTTTTAGAGAATGGATGCATATTTATTGAACAATAATTTGGAGTGATATGATTTTTGTGTTTCGAAGTGTTCATATGATATCTGGTTATTAAATTACTATCGTGACTATGTAACATATTGTCTGGAATTTGAATATGAATGATCAGATTTAAATGTTATAGTAAATCATGTCTAGTGATATGCGGAATGTGTTGCCCCAAGCCATGAATGTCATATAGCTATGTGTTACATTTGTATATACATGTATAAATATTGATTTATTTAATTGATCCTACTTTTAAGTTTCGCAATCTTTACCGCTTTCTTGATGGCAATTACAATTTGCAATAATGAATAAATGTTAATATGGTGTAATGTCATTTCTATGCTCCAAAAGATGCGTCAACATTTTTTTGAGAATGGTTGTGTTTTAATATGACGATGTGAAGTAATAATGTGAAATATTAAAGTAACCAAAATTGTAATAAGCTTCCAGAATGTTATCTTGTTTGTACGGCTGCCATTTAAAATGTGTTCTCTATATGAATGTGACAATTTTATATGTGATAACCTTCTGATTTAGCTTTCCAATGCTTTTGATTTCATGTTAAAAAGACTTATATTTTGAGAGAAATAAATATTTTAGTCGACAGTGGTCAGATTGTCACTGTACAATTCTGTGTTGACTCGTGTTTTTGCAAAAGAAATCATTTAAAACGTGTTTACTGTTTATGCATAATTCCAACTCCACTGTTTAGAATATTCATTCACGTTTTCAAAGTGACAAGCCGCGTAAAATCTTAACGAGTCGTTGTTTAATAGTGATTTTTGCAAGTTGTCCAAATTCCGGTCTAAGTGTTGTAAAGTTTTTTGTTCGGACCAACTGAGTTGTAAAATTTGTTATGTATAATTTCCTTAATCCTTGCAATTGATTCGTTTTCCTATGATTAGTGAATTCATTATATTTCTCAAAAACTATAATGGTTCACAAAATGGCTGGACGGTTATTTAATTATAATTTTTGGAAGTTGCAACATGATGTTTGATTGTTGAATTTGTAAGTTATGTAAGTTTCGATATAAAATTTTAATCAAGTATGAATTCTGTGATGTAACCATATAATATTCCGGTATGGCATTAGTAGTATGTACGATAGACATATGATATGAAGATTGAACGTTATTATATGATAATATAACCTAGTTATTTCGTTGACTTTTATATAAAGTAACTCATTATACAGACGCTGGTGCTTTCTATTGATATGACCTCAAGATAATTATGTGGTGTGACACGGTTGTCGCAACCCTATCAAAAATAAACCAACTGGTCCCAAACTAATGTAGTAGAGGCAGTCGGGTATCGAATCCACAGGGAGAAGAGAATTCTAAAAGTTCTTATAAGTTTGCTAAGTAACCAAATTGGGGGTGTTTGTAGTTTATCTATAGTCTAAGGTTTTAAAAGAAAAAAAAACTAAAACAGAGAACAAAGCGATCTAAACAAAGAAGAGAAGAGACTAGGATTTTCGGTTCACTATGGCTTAGGGCGAAATGAGAAGGTCAAGAACGTATTAAGGTCGGGAAGGGGCAGTGAAAAGGTCCTTTCGGTCCGCTATTCGCCCTAGGATAAAACTAACAAACTTTCGCTCTAGTTAATCCATCCTAAAGTTCGTCGCAGGTCTACCTAATCCAATCTTTCGATCTAGGGTTAGGGAATCCACACAGTTGATTGGATGCGTCAACTCAAACAAACAAAAGCTATTAAATGCGGCGATTAAATGCAAACCCTAATTTAAAAACATTCAAGACAATAATCAAATCTTAAGCCATAGTTCCCCTAAATCCTAGTGAACGACTTAACCAACCATTTTCATAAGATTACTAAAGCAAATACATAAAATAGTATTCAACATGATGAACAAGTAAGTAAAGCAAAACATGAATCAAAGATTAAAGTAGGAAGGAGAATACCGTTACTACAAGATTGAAGGAAGATGAACCAAAAGATTACTTGAGAATCAAATGTTAAAACTAAGTAAAAGAATTCTAGAGAAAATGAGAAAATTGTTTTTTATGAGATCTAGGTTACAAAAAGCTGCTTCTTTCTATCTATCGAGTGGTGATTTCTTTCTCCTCTTTCTTCCCTTTATATGCTAATTTCAGAAGCCTTCGAACCCTGCACTTCCGCACCCTAGCTCGATCAAGTAAGTGAGTTACTAGATCGAGCAGATCCTTGCTCTTTCTCAATCGATCGAGTAATTTCAAGTACTCGATCGAGTGTCCTTCAGGTGGTCCTCGATGTCATCACAGGTAGTCTTCGATCGAGCTCCTTTCAACCAACAACCACTCGATCGCGTGGAATCGAAGGTCGATCGAGTGGATTACAGGATTTGGCGAGAGTTCCTTCTTCTGGGATTCCTGTTCTTTTCTTGATGTCCTGAAAATGCTGATTTTTGCTAAGATTTGAGCGCATTTCTTCTTCTCCTTCGTTATTTATCTGCAATGAACACAAAGGCAACAAAGTAGACAATTCGGAGGAAAAAGGGTGCTAAAAGCTAAGATTTAAAGGACAAATACGTGCAAAATGGACCTAAAAAGTCTATATAAATTGCACGTATCAAATATCCCCAAACCAAACCTTTGCTTGTCCTCAAGCAAATAAGGTGCATCTAGCCTTGCAAAAAGGAACTGAGCGCAGAACACTTGCCGAAATGTCTACTCAAACCATATTTAAGACATAAGAAGAAGGTCTTACACAACCTAGCATGTAGATTAGTTGCAACTTGTCAAAGGCCTACTGAACTGTCAACCTTGCAAGACCCTTGACGATGGACTCTTGCGGGTCACTCCTCTCTCGTGAAGCAAAGGGTAAAATAAGTGAATGTTAGAGAGATAGAGGAAAAGTCGCTCACCTAGACTGCGACCAACATAATCGTGCATGCAATTTAGTATGATAAGAGATTCTAGCTACCGTGCACATACATTCCAACCATTCAGGGTCCATCACATGCCGAATACTTGCAAAGTTTGGATAAGTGAGGCTATGGGTAAGAAGAGGCAAAACAATATGGTAATGAGAGGGAAAGTAGCCAAGCTAGCATCCTAATCAAACCGGAAAAAAACATCCACTATTAACTCACTGAATTAAGCTCAAATGCCTTAGTGATTAGGCAATCAACTCACAGATCCAAAATAAAACTCCTCATAAGATATGGATTGCAACATAGGAGAAAATTTCGAATTTTTTTTTTTCTTTTGCCGTTTTCTTTTTCTCATTTTTCTTTTCTGATTTTTCTGTTTTTTTTTTCCGGCAATTTTTCAGTTCTTCCTCTTTTTTCCAGTTTTCTCATCCACTTCTTCATTTACCAACTTCATACAATAAGAAACGAACCAAAACTGATATAAAGAAACGAATACCACTAAAACTACTAAACTAGTTCAGCACAAGGTAGGCTTAGTTTATGGATTGTAGCTAAAGGGTCAACTGCCAATTTTTGGCTAATGTGAAGTTAATGGGTATAATGAATAAGAAGGATTTTGCAAGCATTCTCCGAACATGTAATACCGTCGACAAACCCGAATTTATATAGGCAATAAGCAATCAAAAATCATACTTGTGCAAATTAATGTTACACGACATGCAGGGAGTAACTACTCACAATCCTAAATGAACCGGTCATGAATGACACCAGTTAAAAGCTCTAAACCTCGGAAAGTTATTGTAGTTTGCCAAAGTCTCAGGTCCAGTCTATTTGTTCAGTAGTGTTCTGGTGAAGCGACAACTCATGCGTACTGCTTATGTAAAAGCCAAAGGTTATGTCAGGTTCGAAGAGGCAAAACATGAAGGTTCCGACTCAGCTTCTAATGGAGAAAAGTTGGAAGCATAAACCACCTCCCCAAACCAACCGATACAATGTCCTCATTGTGCAAGGTGAAAAAGAGAAGATGAGACGGGAACTTACAGGATAGAACTGTTGAACCATATATTCAAATATATATATTAAGTATATATGTATATGTTTTAATAATGACAAGTCTAGCTATGTATATATATATATTATATACTCGTGCGTATAATCGTGTGCTAAGTGTACAGAATATTAGTAACAAGATCTATTCAATCAAGTATAAAAGATTCAAGTACATTAGTCAAAGGATTGACTAAATCGAAGATTGAAAGAAGATCACAAGCGCGCCTAATGAACTAAAGTTATACTTATCAACTATAGCTTTAGTACAAAATTGATTCAAGTTATAGCTCGTTGCTATAACTCTCTATTATGAAGAAATAATGATCGATATATATATATATATATATATATATATATATATATATATATATATATATATATATATATATATATATATATATATATATATATATATATATATGTGATTGGTTGAAACGGTTTTAGTTTCCAAAATCGTCTTGGACAGTTAATGCTTAATTGGTATTCTATTTTTAGAATATGGAATTATTAATCTTAATTGGATTATATAAAATATCTTTTGGTTAAATAGGAATAAATAATTTTCTTATGAGTTAATTATTTATTACTAAATAAACTAAGGACTTTTTATATAATCATAATTGTCAAATAATAGAAACTAATATGGTTTGATACGACTTTGGGAAACGTGTATCATGTCACGATTCCATAATTCGTATAAGATTAATTTAAGTAAATATTATGTATTTATTTAATATCCTAAACAAACTAGATTATGTTATGATAATATAATTTATTATCTTTGACATGGTTTAGGAAGTTGTTTTAATAAGGTTACTATTTGTTTATTATATAAAGATCTTTCCTAAACATGAATTAGGAAATTGATTCCTTATATAATACTTATAGTATATTATTAAATCTTTCCTAAATATATTAAGATTAGATTTATGGTAAATATTACTAAAAGACTAGCATTCTAGTTTAAGTAATATTCCTAAATCATCTGGGGTTTTAATTACCTAGATATGATTCTATATAAATAGACTACTTATGGTGCATTAATCTACACGACATACACACATATATTCACGCATATTAAAGAACAAAACCGCCGGTTAGGGATGTCAATGAGGTGGGTCTTGGCGGGTCTCGCCCCGCACCCGCCCCACGTGGGGCGGGTGTGGGTAATAATTTGGCGGGTCATAGGGCGAGGATTGGTTTCAAAAGCATTATTCGTCGCGGGTCGCGGGGCGGGTGCGGGTTTCACATGAGACCCCCCCCCCCCCACACCCACCCCGCTCGCCCCGCCCCACATGTCCCCGCCCCGCTTATACCCACCTAATAAATAATAATATCTAATAGTAATATATAAGAATATTAAGATAAAATAAATATAACTTAGAATAATAAAAAAAACTTTTAATAAATTAAATCTATCCTACCCAGCTACCCACTTCCCCAGGCCCAAACAAGTAAATAAGTAAAATAACCCACTAACCCAGACTACCCACTACCAAGACTACCCACTTCCCCAGTCCAATAAGGCAATAAACTATAATTATTCGTAAATCGTTATCACTACATTCAGGTCATTCACTAACTACCCAAATTCCCCTAAATCCCCATTTTCCCAAACTGATAAAACAAACGGAGCTGAAGAACTGGAGATGAATAATTGAAGAGTATTTGTTGTGTAGTTCTGTTTACTCTTCTAGTACTCTGTCAGAATTTGGGCTTTCGGCTGCTGTTTGTGCATGTTTTTGGTGGTATATTTGTATGTAAAACCGTTTTATGGCTTCACGGACTCTAGTTAATTGATTGTTAAAGCATTTTGCGAAAACTTATTTGTATAAGTAGTACGACAAGTATATTTTAGATTTAAGATTTACATTTCTTGAGGAGATAGGCGGGTCAACCGCGGGTCCCCGCGGGGCGGGGATGGTTTTGAATAGTTCAACCCGCCACGGGTCGCGGGGCGGGCGCGAGTGCGCATTAAAATTTCGCGGGGCGGGCACGGGTTGACCCTTCTCCGCACCCGCCCCGCGCCATTGACATCCCTACCGCCGTTCATTACTCTTCAAGATTTGAGCTTATCATTGTCATATTCGATTCAAGATTCAAGTGCTCAAGCATTGATCTTATTCATTCAAGATTGTGACATCAAGAAACATCGAAGACTTTATCTTATTAACGTAAGATAGATCCAGTATTTAGCGGTACTCATTGTAAGACAAGTATTTAACGGTATTTGTCATAGCTAGATATTTAACGGTATCTAGATAGAGTTGCGACTAACATCAAAGTTGCACGAGTAGGGTTGATAAAATTGTAATCCAGAGTTGGTACTAATTTTATTAATCGAGAATAGTGGACGTATGTTTCAACTTGTGAAATTGAACCACTTCAAAAATATTGTGTCTCTTTATTATTTGTTCTACTCGACGATCATCATACAACCATACACACATCGAAGAAGATTTCGAAAAAGAAGGCATACTCAATTCAACCCCCCCCCCCCCCCCCTTCTTGAGTATATTATATCAATAGACTCTTCAAGAACATAACAGCGATCTCCCTAAAACGAACGACAAAGTGAGGTTTGAAAGCGGTGAGAGCAGAAGTTCTTTCGACAGCAGCGCATCATTCGATCGAGTTTGGAAGGTATTCGATCGAGTAATGCGATCGTTCGATCGAATTTGGTTGTTGCTCGATGGATCATCACTCAGCTGCAGGTTACTCGATCGAACATTGTTCAGGGGCGAATCGTTCGATCGAGTAGTTCTTCCACTCGATCGAGTGGATATGTCACTCGATCGAGGCTTTTTCTCTGCGAACCTGCGAATGGTATTAAAACAGCATCCGAAAAAACAGAAAAACTCTCCGAAAACAGTCTTAAACAGTACAAAAGCAGAAAATTGTCCGAAATGAAAATAAAAAATGAAAAATCGGGTTGCCTCTCAGGAAGTGCTAGTTTAACAGGTCTCGCACGAACTTTTATTCACTTGGTGTCAACTCTCCTCAATGTCGAAGAATCACACTTCAACCAAATTGCCAACCTCCTCCGTTTCGTGATAGCGTTTCACTTGATGACCGTTGACCTTAAACTTCGACCCCTGAGAGTCTTCCAACTCGACGGAACCAAATTTGGTGACTCCCACTACCGTGTATGGCCCCGTCCACCGTGATTTCAGCTTGCTTGGGAAAAGTCTCAGACGGGAATTGAAGAGCAACACCTTTTGACCTACGTGGAATTCCCGTGGTAGGATTCGCTTGTCATGCCATGTTTTTGACTTTTCCTTGTAAATTCGCGAACTTTCATAAGCTTTCAAGCGAAATTCTTCAAGCTCATCAATCTGCAAAAGACGGTTCTCACCACAACGGTCAGCATCATAATTAAGTTGGCGTATTGCCCATCATGCCTTATGCTCTAACTCGACAGATAAATGACACGCCTTTCCATACACTAGACGATATGGTGAGGCACCAATTGGTGTTTTGAAAGCTGTTCTATAGGCCCACAGGGTATCATCAAGTTTCTTACGAGAGTTAGACACGACCTTAGCT
Source organism: Silene conica (assembly GCA_029255685.2). NCBI lineage: Eukaryota > Viridiplantae > Streptophyta > Magnoliopsida > Caryophyllales > Caryophyllaceae > Silene > Silene conica. The sequence continues at coordinate 76,054,391 of CM055311.2, forward strand.
AAAATCTCCTTAAGTTCCCTATTGGAGACCTCAACTTGACCACTGGTCTGAGGATGATAAGCCAAACCTCTACGATGCCGTACACCAAACTTAGTCAACATGTGGGTCAGTGTCTGTTCCTTAAAGTGCATACCTCTATCGCTAATCACGACACGTGGGACTCCGAAACGAGGAAAGATGATCTTACGAAATACCTTAATAACAGTCTTGGCATCACAATTGGGTGTCGCGACAGCTTCGACCCATTTTGACACATAATCTACTAAAACTAAGATATACCGGTTACCTTGACTTGTAGGGAACGGTCCTTGGTAGTCAATACCCCAGACATCAAAGAATTCAACTTCTAAAATGTCGTTCTGGGGCATCTCTAACGCTTAGAAAGGTTACATGATCGCTGGTATTCGTCACACCTGGAAACAAAAGCTCTAGTGTCAACAAACATGGTGGGCCAATCAAAACCTGATTGAAGTAATACCTTAGTCACGGTCCGCGATGGACCGCGATGACCACCATAATGTGAAGAATGACACCCTTCCAGGATTGCTTTGGTCTCCCATTGTGGAATACATCGTCGGTAAAGACCGTCTGCGCATTCTTTGAATAGGTAAGGCTCGTCCCAGAAATAATGTCGGGCATCATGTAAGAACTTCTTGCGTTGCTGGTAAGTTAGGCCTTACGGCATTTCCTTGCCAGCTGCAAAATTAGCATAATCTGCAAACCACGGTTCAACCTTATCGTTAGTCTGATCAATAATAGCACAAAGGGAGAAAAGAGAATCGTCACCAAAAGAATCATTGATGGGTAAAGTATCCTCCCCTTCTCGATAAGTCAAGCGTGATAGATGATCGGCCACGACATTCTCAGCGCCTTTTTTGTCCTTTATTTCTAGATCAAATTCCTGAAGTAGGAGTATCCACCGCGGTAATCTGGGCTTTGCTTCCTTCTTTCCCAAAAGATGCTTCAGGGCTGCATGATCTGTAAAAACACTGACTTTAGAAACCAAGAAGATATGAGCGGAATTTGTCAAGAGCAAAAATTACAGCAAAAAGCTCTTTCTCAGTGGTGGCATATTTCACTTGAGCCTCATCCTGAGTTCGGCTCGCGTAATAAATGGCACTCAAAGCTTTCTCCTTCCGCTGTCCCAAAACCGCTCCCAATGCATAATCACTAGCGTCGCACATAATCTCGAAGGGCAACTCCCAGTTAGAGGGTTGAATGATCAGTGCAGACACCAAGGCCTGTTTCAAGGTCTGAAAAGCAGAGAGACAATCTTCGGTAAAAACAAAGGAGGCATCTTTCAAAAGCAACTGCGTAAGGGGTTTAGCTATCTTTGAGAAGTCCTTGATGAACCGGCGATAAAACCCGGCATGACCAAGGAAACTTCTCACACTCTTAACATTGACTAGGGGTGGTAGATGCTTAATCACTTGCACCTTTGCCTTATCAACCTCTATGCCTCGGTTAGAGACTAAGTGACCAAGGACTACTCCCTCTGTTGAACCATATATTCAAATATATATATTAAGTATATATGTCCATGTTTTGATAATGACAAGTCTAGCTATGTATATATTATATACTCGTGCGTATAATCGTGTGCTAAGTGTATAGAATATTAATAACAAGATCTAGTCAGTCAAGTATAAAAGATTCAAGTATTTTAGTCAGAAATTGGCTAAGTCGAAGATTGATAGAAGATCACAAGCGCGCCTAATGAACTAAAGTTATACATATCAACTATAGCTTTAGTACGAGATTGATTCAAGTTATAGCTCGCGGCTATAACTCTATATTATGAAGAAATGATCGTTATATATGTGATTGGTTGAAACAATTTTAGTTTCCAAAATCGTCATGGACAATTAATGTTTAATTGGTATTCTATTCTTAATATGAAATTATTAATCTTAATAGGATTATATGAAATATCTTTTGGTTAAATAGGAATAAATAATTTTCTTATGAGATAATTATTTATTACTAAATAAACTAAGGATTTTTTTATATAATCATAATTGTCAAATAATATAATCTAAATATGGTTTGATACGACTTTGGGAAACGTGTATCATGATACGTTCCATAAATCGTGTAGGATTTAAATTGAGTAAATATTATGTATTTATTTGATATTCTAAACAAACTAAGATTATATTGTGATAATATATTTTATTATCTTTGACATGGTTTAGGAAGTTGTTTTAATAAGGATACTATTTGTTTATTATATAAAGATCTTTCCCAAATATGAATTAGGAAATTAATTCCTTATATAACACTTATAGTATATTATTAAATCTTTCCTAAATATATTACGATTAGATTTAAGGTAGTATTATTAAATGACTAGCATTCTAGTTTTAGTAATATTCCTAAATTATCTAGGGTTTTAATTACCTAGATATATATTCTATATAAATAGATTACCTATGACACATTAATCCACACGAAATACACATACACATATTCACGAAAACCGAGAGAGAGAAACCGCCGATCGTGTTCTTCAAGATTCGAGATTATCATTGTCATATCCGATTCAAGATTCAAGTGCTCAAGCATTGATCTTACTCATTCAAGATTTTGACATCAAGTAACATCGAAGACTTTATCTTATTTACGTAAGATAGATCGAGTATTTAGCGGTACTCATTGTAAGACAAGTATTTAACGGTATTTGTCATAGCTAGATATTTAACGGTATCTAGATAGAGTTGCGACTAACATCAAAGTTGCACGAGTAGGGTTGATAAAATTGTAATCCAGAGTTGGTACTAATTTTATTAATCGAGAATAGTGGACGTAGGTTTCAACTTGTGAAATTGAACCACTTCAAAAATACTGTGTCTCTCTTTATTATTTGTTCTACTCGACGATCATCATACAACCATACACACATCGAAGAAGATTTCGAAAAAGAAGGCATACTCAATTCAACCCCCCCTTCTTGAGTATATTATATCAATAGACTTTTCAATTGGTATCAGAGCCTCGTGCTCTTGATCGCCTAGCCGCGTGAGTTTTTGATCCTTCTATTGATTCTATATTATATACTCTACCAACAATGGATTCCAAGCATCTCAAGTGCCCTATCTTCGATGGCAAGAATTATAGTCTATGGAAGAATATGATGACTCGTTACATCAAAGGATGTGATTGGGAATGTTGGAAGATCATTCAAACCGGACCAAAGAAAATCTTGGTCGCCGCCGCCAATGGAACAACCTACGAAAAGATGGAAAGCGATTATGTAGAAAGTGACTACAAAATTGCAGAGAAAAATTCTAAGGCTATGAGCCTCCTACAAAACGGTATAATAACCTCAGAATTTGATAGATTCTCATCTTGTAGTTCCGCTAAAGAAATATGGGATAGTCTCGAACTTGCCTACGAAGGAACATCCGCAGTCAGGAAACATCGCATAGATTTGCTTATTCAAATATATGAACTTTTCAATATGGAAAAGAATGAATCTATTGATAGCATGTCTGCACGATTTTCTTGTATTATTAATGAACTGCGGAACCTTGGTAGAAAGATCGATTCCGAGGATATCATTCGAAAGATTCTCAGGAGTCTCACCAAAAAGTGGCAACCAAAGGTCACAGCTATAGAAGAAGCAAGAGATCTATCTCAGATAACCTACCAAGAACTTATTGGATCTCTGATGGCTCATGAGATCATGCTAAATAAAGATGATGACGATTCCAAAGGGAAGGGCGTCGTTTTACAAGCCTCCACAAGCGAAGTAAGCGAAGAAGAACTTGAGGATGAAACAGTTCTATTCGCAAGACGCTTTAAAAAGGCAGTATTCAAGGGTAGATACAAAAACCCTAACAACAAAACGTTCGACAAAAAGAAAACTGACTCCAAACAAACATTCTTTAAAAAGGGATGTTTTAAGTGTGGTCAACAAGATCATATGATCAAGGATTGTCCAAGCTGGGACAAAATCAAAGACAAGTCAAAAAGAGAAAAGACCAAAACGGAGTTCAAGAAAGTAATGCTTGCATCTTGCTGGGGAGAATTAGAATCTGAGGATGACGAGGACTCCGAAGAAGAAGAGGTAGCACACCTGTGCCTAAGCAACGTCAGCCTAGATCTATTCTCAAACGACAATGATGAAGATGATGCATCTAATATGTGTCTCCTTGGAGAATCCGACTCAGACGACGACGACGAAGAGGTAAATTTTCTTCAACTCAAAAGTCAAGTCAAAAATCTATCTAAGGCTATGTTAATTAAATATTTTGAGGAAACCCTAGACCAATGTCATGAACAAAGTCTTGAGTTAGATGAATTGAAGGAACAGATCCTCGATATTGCTGAGGAAAATCAACTTTTGAAAGCCAAAGCTAAGAAACTGAAATCCAAAATAAGCATTGAAGCAAATGCTAAGTTGAAAACAGTTATGTCTGAGAAAAAGGTTCTTGAGTCTAAAGTTATAGCTAATGAAGCTATAACCTCAAAACTGAAACTCAACATCAAAGAGCTTCAATCTAAAGTTATAGCTAATGAAGCTATAACTTCAGATTTGAGAAAGGCTAATGAGCCTCTAAAGTCCAAATCTTCGATTATGGTCGAAGATGTGACTCATCTAGAAGAAGTTGAGATCCTGGAAAGCAAGATTATGGATCTAGAATTCAATCTATCTAAAGTCAAGAAGGAATATGCCAAATATGTGTCCGACTTCCATAAAGACATTCAAAACTTAAAAGAGTCTAGTAACACTAACCATAGTAATTGTAAGAAAGAAATAGACTCCATAAAGGACCTCCTTCTTCATGCTCGGAAAGTTCACGATAAATGGGAAGGAAGCACTAACGTTCTAAACTTCCTAACTGAACAATCCGACAACAACATGAAAATGGGATTAGGTCACGAGTGTTATGGAAGAAGGGATCACTCAAAATGTAAACAAAGCCCAACAGACAGAGACTTTAGAAGAAGAAAATATGCCGACCTTCCTGAGTATTTGATATGTACTTATTGTGGCCATACTGGACACCTCCGAGAAAACTGTGTAAAACACGCACAAGATTTTAAAACCGGAGTAAAGTTTGTCAAATCCTTAGGAATTCCAAACGACACTATTTCCGTCTCTGATAGTGATGATGACAAAATTGAGGAAAGAAACATTGACCACAAATGGTTCTACGACATGACATTTGATTACGAAGAAAAGAAAAATAGAACCAAACAAATCCTCAACAAACAACACACAAAAATTGGTCATCAAGAGTCAAAACTAAGACTTACACAAAAACATCAAAACCTAACTACTACCTATATAGAAAGACCTATGTTAGACAAGTTTGGGTTAAAAAGGAAGATGTATTTGTGATTACTAACAACAAAGGACCCAAGTATGCTTGGGTACCTAAATCCTGTCTTTAAAATTATTCGTGCAGTTTGTCGCCAAGGAAAATAACCTATGGTATCTCGACAGTGGATGCTCAAGACATATGACAGGCGACGTAAATTTATTCCAAACCCTAAAACCCTTTGATGGAGGTAAAGTTACCTTTGGAGATAACAAAAAGGGAAAGATCATCGGAATCGGTAAGATAGGTATTTCATCTTCTCATACTATAAATGATGTATACCTTGTAAGTGGTCTTAAACACAATCTCATCAGTATATCTCAATTATGCGACAAAGGAAACAAAGTGGTTTTTCATTCAGATATATGTCGTATAATCTTAGAAGGCACCAGTAAAGTAATACTTGAAGGTCACAGGATGAAAAACGTTTATATCATTGATTTAAATGCTGTACCTACTGATTCTCTATCATGCATGAAAGTCACGTTAGATGATCCATGTCTATGGCACAAGAGATTTGGTCATATTAGCTCACCTATTCTAAGTAAGCTGAAAAGATGGGACTTGGTCGAAGGTCTTCCAAAGATCAAATTTGATCAAGAAAAGATGTGTGACACTTGTGCATGATGTAAACATGTCAGATCATCCTTTAAGCCAAAAAGAGTGGCAAGCACAAAACAAGCTCTTGAACTAGTACACATGGATCTATGTGGCCCTATGAAGGTAAGAAGCAGAGGTGGTTCCAGGTACGTTTTCGTTCTAGTTGATGATTACTCCAGATTTGTTTGGCCAATCTTTCTTCATTCAAAAGACGAAACATTCGATGAATTTGTTAGTCTCATGAAACTTGTCCAAAACAAATATAAATCAAACCTAGTAACAATCCGTACTGACCATGGAACTGAGTTCGACAATCATGCTTTTATTGAGTTCTGTAAAACCAATGGTGTTGGACACAACTTCTCGGCCCCTAGAACCCCACAACAAAATGGAGTCGTAGAACGAATGAACAGAACCCTAGAAGACATGGCTAGAACAATGCTTCTTTGTAGTGGCCTACCTAGAAACTTTTGGGCTGAGGCTATTAGTACAACTTGTTATATTCATAACCGTGCTATGATTAGACCTATCCTTAAAAAGACACCTTATGAACTTCTTCGAGGTCGTAAACCAAACATATCTCATTTAAGATGCTTTGGTAGTAAATGCTTTGTTCAATACAATGGTAAAAACAGATTAAGCAAATTTGACCCTAGAAGCGATGAAGCAATCTTTATAGGATATTCAGATCATAGTAAAGCCTACAAAGTTTTCAACAAACGTACTTTATGCATAGAGGAAAGTATTCATGTTATCTTTGATGAAAATAATGTCTTCGATAAGCCATTACAGGATATAGAGGAAAACCTAGACGAACCTGATTTCAGGTTATCAAGGGAAGATCCTCCTGAAATGGAAATTGAAGAAGGAGAACCTCAAGGAACTCATGATGAACTCAACTTGGGAGAAAATGGTGCGAGAAATGAAGCTACAATTGATGATACTGTAGATAACTCTCAAACCAATGACTTGGAACCCAGAGTTACAGCTAATGAAGCTATAACTTTGAATCAAAACCAAAGGGAAGAGGCCAGAGTTATACCTGACCCTACTATAAACCCAGGTTTGCATTCAGGGGGAACAAGTCAAGATCCCGAGTCAAGTTCAGGTAATGCTAATGATCAATCAAGAAACTGGAGATACAAAGGCTCTCATCCTTTGGACAATGTCATAAGAAGCCTGACAGATGGAGTTCAAACTCGAAGGAGCTTAAATAACCTTTGCTCATTTTACTCCTTTCTCTCCACCATTGAACCTTCAAATATCAAGGAAGCTCTCGCAAATCCAGACTGGATAGTTGCCATGCAAGAGGAACTCCAACAATTTGAAAGAAACAAAGTTTGGCATCTTGTTCCTCGACCAAAGGACAGATCTGTCATTGGAACTAGATGGGTATTCAGAAACAAATTGGATGACACTGGAGTCATTGTGCGAAATAAGGCCAGACTAGTGGTTCAAGGATACAACCAACAGGAAGGGATTGATTATGACGAAACCTTTGCTCCTGTTGCTCGTCTTGAGGCAATAAGACTACTCATTGCATTTGCAGCACACAAGGGAATGAAGCTTTTTCAGATGGACGTTAAGACTGCCTTTCTTAATGGCTATCTCTAGGGATGTCAATGGGGCGGGGCGGGTGCGGAGTGGGGTCAACCCGCGCCCGCCCCGCGAAATTTTAATGCGCACCCGCGCCCGCCCCGCGACCCGCGGCGGGTTGAACTATTCAAAACCATCCCCGCCCCGCGGGGACCCGCGGTTAACCCGCCTATCTCCTCAAGAAATGTAAATCTTAAATCTAAAATATACTTGTCGTACTACTTATACAAATAATTTTTCGCAAAATGCTTTAACAATCAATTAACTAGAGTCCGTGAAACCATAAAACGGTTTTACATACAAATATACCACCAAAAACATGCACAAACAGCAGCCGAAAGCCCAAATTCTGACAGAGTACTAGAAGAGTAAATAGAACTACACAACAAATACTCTTCAATTCTTCATCTCCAGTTCTTCAGCTCCGTTTGTTTTATCAGTTTGGGAAAATGGGGATTTAGGGGAATTTGGGTAGTTAGTGAATGACCTGAATGTAGTGATAACGATTTACGAATAATTATAGTTTATTGCCTTATTGGACTGGGGAAGTGGGTAGTCTTGGTAGTGGGTAGTCTGGGTTAGTGGGTTATTTTACTTATTTACTTGTTTGGGCCTGGGGAAGTGGGTAGCTGGGTAGGATAGATTTAATTTATTAAAAGTTTTTTTTATTATTTTAAGTTATATTTATTTTATCTTGTTATTCTTATATATTACTATTAGATATTATTATTTATTAGGTGGGTATAAGCGGGGCAGGGACATGTGGGGCGGGGCGAGCGGGGTGGGTGTGGGGCGGGTCTCATGTGAAACCCGCACCCGCCCCGCGACCCGCGACGAATGATGCTTTTGAAACCCATCCCCGCCCCATGACCCGCCAAATTATTACCCACACCCGTCCCACGTGGGGCGGGTGCGGGGCGAGACCCGCCATGACCCACCCCCATTGACATCCCTAGCTATCTCCAAGAGGAAGTATTTGTTGAACAACCTCCTGGATTTCCTGACAGCAAACTCAAAGATCATGTATTCAAATTGGACAAAGCTCTCTATGGCCTGAAACAAGCACCTAGGGCACGGTACGACAGATTATCAAAGTTCCTATTGGAGAGTGGATTCAAGAAAGGGTATGTGGATAAAACCTTATTGCTTAAAAGCGAGAACTCAGATCTACTAGTCGTTCAGATCTATGTTGACGATATTATTTTTGGCTCAACTAATAAAAAGTTGTGCAAGTACTTCTCTGAGTTGATGACTTCTGAGTTCGAGATGAGTATGATGGGAGAACTAAAGTTCTTCCTTGGACTTCAAATACAACAAACTGAAGAAAGAATCAAAGTTCATCAACAAAAATACGTCAAAGAGTTGCTAAAGAAATTCGGAATGGAAACCTCTCATGCAATGTCTACTCCAATGGTCACAGATAAAAAGTTAACCAAAGACGAAGATGGTAAGTCTGTAGATGAAACAACTTACCAAGGTATGATTGGCTCACTTCTTTATCTTACAGCAAGTCGTCCAGATATAATGTTTAGTGTCTGTGTTTGTGCAAGATTCCAATCTGCACCAAAAGAATCGCACATGATTGCGGTTAAGAGAATATTAAGATACCTAATTGGAACCTCAAAGTTATATCTAAGGTATCCTATGGACTGTAACTTTAACCTAGTAGGATATTCAGATGCGGATTATGCAGGATGCTCCTTAGACAGAAAAAGTACCTCCGGACTTGCTACCTTTGTAGGTCCTTGTATTATATCTTGGGGATCCAATAAACAAAATTTTTTCGCTCTCTCAACTGCTGAAGCAGAATATATTGCAGCCGCACTGGTATGTTCTCAACTCTTATGGTTAAAACAACAATTACATGATTATGGTGTTGATGTTGGATGTGTGCCTATTTTATGTGACAATACGAGTGCTATTATTATATCTAAAAACCCAGCCCAACATTCGAGAACTAAACATATTGAAATTAGACACCACTTTTTAAGAGACCATGTTGAAAAGAAAAATATAAAATTGGAATTTTGTAGTACGGAAAAACAATGGGCAGATATCTTCACTAAACCATTGGCTAGAGAACGCTTTGAGACTTTGCGATTGGAAATTGGTTTAATCGGTGGCACCTAATCAATCTTAAAAGCAAAAATAACCCAATGATTGACTACGGTTTAGATGAGATTATATGACTGTGTCCTTATACTCCGTTGCATGTGTATGTATGTACTCGATGAAAAATTTTGTGATCATATTTATATTATATGATTCACATATGAATGTGTGCACAACCGACTCTCAAAATAATAATATGTCATATATTATAAACCAAATATACACTTTACATATAATACATAATATTATACAAATATATACTAATAAAACTAAAAATAAAATTAAACCACAAAAACTTACCTCAAATAAACACACAAACCGTGTGTGATGACCCCACCTGCCACATCTCGCAACCACCTAGCCCCACACATAACTGCCACGTGACCTCCCCCTACTCCCCTAGCCTTTGACTTTAACCAACACCCATTATTACCCCAACTCCCTCAAACTTACCTCCCTTACTTCCTTTATTACCGTCCACCATCCCAAACTCCATTAAAATCCTAAATAAACCCAAACCTCCACAAAACCAAACCTCCATTAAAATTCGTTCAAACCTCTACCACAACTCAACTAAAACAACCATCATTTTTACCAAAAACACGATGCCTCCCTCACGTGCAACCCGCTCTCACAACAAGAAAACAACACCACCTTCACCGACCCCATCACCACCACCCTCTCCGACACCTATCGCCACCGCCGCTCCAACACCAGACCAAAACAAACGTCGAAAGCTCAACTGTGATGCTTCCTCGAATTCCGACGACATGCAAGAACTCGATTCCCAGATTCCTCGTCCTCTGTTTCGAGACTACTCTGTCGATGCTACTCGTGAAGGATTAGAGAAAGTCCGGATGACAAAAACTGAAGGTATGTTAATCGAACGAGTTTTACCCTATTCTATTCATGCGGGTCGTTATTATCCTAAATCATGGGTGAATGGGTCTAAGTCTTTGGGATTCTTTAAAGATTTTCTGAAATTTCAAGGATGGGAATACATTAGTGACTTTTCGGGTTTAATATTTCCCATAGAATTGGTTCAGTTCTTTGCTTCGGTTAAAGATTGTGATGACGGGGTAAGAGGTGTTGTTAATGGTAGGGATGTTGTCGTAACTAAGTCCGAAATTTGTGAAATTTTCCAACTTAATCAAGAAGGCATCACTCTTGATCCCAAAAAGGAATGGGGTGTCGTGTCCAAAGATCAGAAAATGGTAATCAAGAAGTATTTTGATGAAAACGCTACTGAAGTCACTCCTCTGCTCACTGTGTCGTTTAACCCCAAATTGAAATTCTTCTTAAATTTTTTGTGGAACACCGTGTTACCACGAAGGGGTGGTAGGGATAAACTTGCAAGTGTTGAAGCTGTTGTGTTGTTCAGTTGGTTGGAAGGTCAGAAAGTCGATTTGGCATCTCTTATATGCCACAAGATTTGCCAAGTTTCTAGTGTTATTGTCAAAGAAAAGTTTTGCTCAACAATTGACATTCCATACGGAATGTGGGTGTCCGAGATGTTGTTAAAGAAAGGGGTCGTGGATGACTCTAGTTTTGGTATTAAACCTCGTGATCGGATGTGTGACAAGGTATTGAAATTAATGGGTATTTGTTTCGAGGGGATTGATCTTACCTTTGGAAAGAATGTAGGACCGGAGCCCTCGGCTACTCCCTCACCTTCGTTTGCCGGTCTTGAGGCTAAGGTTGATCAAATTCTTGGGTTATGTGAAGTGAAAAGAGAGAAGGCAGAGGCAGGGGGTAGTAGTGCTACGGAAAGTCGTGGGTTTGAGACTGAGTTAAAGGAGTGGATGATGAGGGTTGACAAACACCTCGGTAAAGTGGGTTCGGATGTATCTGTCATGTGCTCAGAATTGCTCGTCATCAGTGATCGTCTTTCGTTCCTCACGTCCCAAGGTGGTGCTATGGTCCGCGATCATGGTCTATTACGCGAGGGTGCTTCTCAGGCCCTAGAGGCCGTCAAAGCCCTTTCCCTCAAGGTCCTCAATTTCGAGCTAGCACTTAACGCTCAAGGCCGCAACGTGAGTAGTTGCCTGGATCGCTTGGACACTCTTGAATTTCGTACCCGACCCGAGTATGTGAGCCCCTATGCCAAGACACCCGCATCCAGTTCTCGCTCCTGATTTCTTTTATGCGTCTCTGTTTTCGAATTTGAAGTCGTTTTGGTGTTTTTGTGATTAAGTCCTGGGTTGGACTTTTAAAACTCTTTTGATTGTGACCCAATTCCCTGTCCTGGCCCATTGGAATCCGAGGCCTTGCTCCTTTTTGCCTCCCTCGGATTTCTTAATCCTACTTTGGCCCAAACTTAATCCTATTTTGATGTGGCCCAATCTCTTTGTTATCTTTTGCCTTGGCCCATTCTGACTTAAACCTAACCGGCCTTAATTTTCTAAACACCATTGTTAATATTCGGCCCATTGGCACTAGTATAATTCGGTTGGCTGTGTATATTTTTACATTAGTATGTGTTTGTGGATATTTTCTATGTTCATATCTTTTCGACTCGTTTTACGTGCTTGCTTATGTTTCGTCGTATATTATTCTAGTCGTTTCATGTCTTTGTTCTCATCTTTTCAATGATGTCAAGAGGGGGAAAAATGCGACTTAGATTAGAATTTGCCTAAGCTTGCTCCTTGTCGTAATTCATTGTCTCTTAGGGTTCTTAAAGGATATGGGATAAATAGAAGATAGAAACCCTAAGTGAATTCTTGCTATGAATGACCATTATTATATTGAGGGGGAACAAACACTTAGTCACAAATCTAAGAAAGACTTGCCATCATCAAAAAGGGGGAATTTGTTGAACCATATATTCAAATATATATATTAAGTATATATGTCCATGTTTTGATAGTGACAAGTCTAGCTATGTATATATTATATACTCGTGCGTATAATCGTGTGCTAAGTGTACAGAATATTAATAACAAGATCTAGTCAGTCAAGTATAAAAGATTCAAGTATTTTAGTAAGAAATTGGCTAAGTCGAAGATTGATAGAAGATCACAAGCGTGCCTAATGAACTAAAGTTATACATATCAACTATAGCTTTAGTACGAGATTGATTCAAGTTATAGCTCGCGGCTATAACTCTATATTATGAAGAAATGATCGTTATATATGTGATTGGTTGAAACGATTTTAGTTTCCAAAATCGTCATGGACAATTAATGTTTAATTGGTATTCTATTCTTAATATGGAATTATTAATCTTAATAGGATTATATGAAATATCTTTTGGTTAAATAGGAATAAATAATTTTCTTATGAGATAATTATTTATTACTAAATAAACTAAGGATTTTTTTATATAATCATAATTGTCAAATAATATAATCGAAATATGGTTTGATACGACTTTGGGAAACGTGTATCATGATACGTTCCATAAATCGTGTAGGATTTAAATTGAGTAAATATTATGTATTTATTCGATATCCTAAACAAACTAAGATTATATTGTGATAATATATTTTATTATCTTTGACATGGTTTAGGAAGTTGTTTTAATAAGGATACTATTTGTTTATTATATAAAGATCTTTCCTAAATATGAATTAGGAAATTAATTCTTTATATAACACTTATAGTATATTATTAAATCTTTCCTAAATATATTAAGATTAGATTTAAGGTAGTATTACTAAAAGACTAGTATTCTAGTTTTAGTAATATTCCTAAATTATCTAGAGTTTTAATTACCTAGATATATATTCTATATAAATAGATTACCTATGACACATTAATCCACACGAAATACACATACACATATTCACGAAAACCGAGAGAGAGAAACCGCCGATCGTGTTCTTCAAGATTCGAGATTATCATTGTCATATCCGATTCAAGATTCAAGTGCTCAAGCATTGATCTTACTCATTCAAGATTTTGACATCAAGTAACATCGAAGACTTTTATCTTATTTACGTAAGATAGATCGAGTATTTAGCGGTACTCATTGTAAGGCAAGTATTTAACGGTAATTGTCATAGCTAGATATTTAACGGTATCTAGATAGAGTTGCGACTAACATCAAAGTTGCACGAGTAGGGTTGATAAAATTGTAATCCAGAGTTGGTACTAATTTTATTAATCGAGAATAGTGGACGTAGGTTTCAACTTGTGAAACTGAACCACTTCAAAAATACTGTGTCTCTCTTTATTATTTGTTCTACTCAACGATCATCATACAACCATACACAAATCGAAGAAGATTTCGAAAAAGAAGGCATACTCAATTCAACCCCCCCTTCTTGAGTATATTATATCAATAGACTCTTCACCCTCATTGACCATAAAATGGCATTTCTCCCAGTTCAGAACCAAATTCACCTCTATGCAGCGCTGCAAAATCTTATCGAGGTTAGTCAGACAATCATTAAAACTGTTACCATAGACACTGAAGTCATCCATGAAAACCTCGATAATTGACTCTATATATACTCAGAAAATGTCCCCCATCATGCACCTTTGAAAGGTGGCAGGGGCATTACATAGCCCAAAAGGCATTCTGCGATAAGCAAAAACACCCTTGGGGTAAGTAAAGGTAGTCTTTTCCTGATCCTCAGGATGAATCGGGATCTGAAAAAAACTGGAGTATCCGTCTAAGTAACAGAAAAATTCATGTGACGCTAATCTTTCAATCATTTGGTCGATAAAGGGAAGTGAGAAATGGTCTTTCTTAGTCCGAATTCAGCTGGCGATAATCTATGCACATTCGTCAGTCGGTTACCAAACGAGTGGGTATTAGCTCATTTTTCTCATTCTTTACAACGGTAGTACCTCCTTTCTTAGCTACTACTTGAATCGGACTTACCCACTTGGAGTTCCCTACAGAATAAATGATACCTGCATCCAACAATTTCATCACCTCGGTCATGACCACTTCCTCCAACTTCGGGTTTAGCTTACGCTGTCCTTGTCTACACGGCTTATGACCTTCTTCCAGCTCGATCCTGTGCATGCACACATCAGGGTTGATGCCCTTGATGTCATCCAAAGAGTATCCCATGGCCTTCCTGTTTCGTTTAAGAACGGTTAGTAAGGCAGTTAACTGAACATCTTCCAGTTTATTGCTAATAATAACTGCAAATTGCTCAGTGTCATCAAGGAAAGCATAACGAAGATGAGATGGAAGTGGCTTACGCTCAGGAACCTTTGCCTCAAGAGAGCACAAGGTACTTACTAGTGACCCTACCTCTCTCATTTCACCCTTGGTCAACCTACCTGGAGTGAGAGGATTTGGCTCTGAATCGTTAACAATGCCTGTGTATTCTGCATATTTTCTTAGAAGACTCAGTGCTGATGATGGTGCCTCGGTCGGATAATCTGTCCAAGTCTCGCTGCTAAGATGCTCAAAAATATCAACAGAATAACATGTATCTGCAATCATAGGCCTGGAAAGTGTCTTAGCCAAACTAAAAGAGGCTATGTCATCCCCTACCGATAAGGACAAACGTCCCTGTCTAACATCTATGACTTCCCCAGCAGTGCATAAGAAGGGTCTACCTAATATGATCGGTGTACGGGTGTCTTCACCTATGTCTAGCACAATAAAGTCTACCGGGATGAAGAACTTACCTACTCTGACAGGTACGTCCTCTAAGATACCTAAAGGTGTCTTAATTGACCTATCTGCCATTTGTAGGGTAATGTTAGTTTCCTTCAAACGACCTAGGTTAAGTTTACGACAAACAGAAATGGTATAACACTGACGCTAGCCCCAAGATCACATAGGGCTTTATCTATAGTTCCACTACCTATGGCACATGTGATGGAAAAACTCCGGGGGTCTTTCTGCTTAGGGGGAGAATTACTAAGAAGAAAACTACTTGACTCGGTCATGAAAGCAACAGTGGCAACCTCCCCAAGTTCCTTCTTACGCGATAGAATGTCTTTCATGAATTTGGCGTAAGGAGGAATTTGGGTGATTACCTCAGCAAAAGGAATTGATACCTGGATGTTTTTGATCATCTCAATAAACTTACTGAATTGCTTCTCGAGCTTTGCGCCCTTTAGTCTTCCGGGATATGGAATTTTTATCATAGGAACGACATTTCCAGCTTTCTTTTTCTCCGTAACAGGTCGTGGTACCCCCACAGCAGGGGACGGTATTCCGTGAGAATTATCAGCCTGACCTTCTTTATCAGAGGCGAATTCACTCGATCGAGTTAGGCTTTCACTCGATCGAGTTAGGCTTTCACTCGATCGAGTGATTTCTTCTTCGAAGTTACGCAATTGAGGCTGTATTATGCTTGATCGTAAGCCTTCCAAACCAAGTTCAGTCGGTCGAGTAAGGTCATCACTCGATCGAGCATCTGCCAGTGCGGATTCACTCGATCGAGTCAATTCTGGAGCTCGATCGAGGATATTTTCGTTCGATCGCATCATTCGAGCAGTTTGTTGATTTTTTGAGGATTGATCTTCGTTCAGCTCACTGGGCACAGCTTCCAGTTCAGCCTCTTGATTATTATAAGGGCGCCCGCTTCTCAAGCTTGCGACGCCTTACCATTCTTCCTCAAAAATTAGTGAATCAGTCGGTTCATGTTGAATTCCCCAACCAGTTTCACTTCCTTGATTAACCGGCAGTCTATCTTCCGTGAAAGCAACGATCTTTGCTTTCTCAAACTCGGCATACATCTGAGAAAAGGAGCCACCTAAGCTAAATTTTTTGTAGGCTAGCACCCTTGCTGAATCAGCTAAGCATGTGACAGGGTTGTGCCCTTTTTCGCCACACCTACCACACGTATCCTCCTCATCAAGGTGAACTCGGTTCACCTCACTAACCGTACGGGCTTCACAAGCAAATTTCATCTCTGGTTC
Organism: Silene conica; assembly: GCA_029255685.2. Taxonomy (NCBI): domain Eukaryota; kingdom Viridiplantae; phylum Streptophyta; class Magnoliopsida; order Caryophyllales; family Caryophyllaceae; genus Silene; species Silene conica. Next base: position 76,070,860 of record CM055311.2, read on the forward strand.
TTCCCGTGGATCTACGTATTGGGCCTCATGTCTGGCTATGTTATCAATCAACTGCCACCCTTTGTCATCCGCCACATTCACCAAAAATCGACCTTGAGCGGCTGAATCTAGCAATGCCCTTTTTTATTAGTAGGACAACCCATTGTAGAATTTGCTACATAAGAACCACCCTTCACCCATGATGTGGAATTGAACGGACCAACTTTTTGAATCTTCCCCATGCGGCGTTCAAGTCTTCGGTATCCTTTTGGGTGAAGTCGGTTATTTGTGCCCTTAGCGCGTTAGTTTTCTGAGGGGGAAAGTACTTTCGGTAGAAAGTTAGTGCCAAAGAATTCCAATCCTTTATCCCGGAACTCTCCTTGTCTAGATCCCTCCACCAATCCTTTGCATCCTCGGTCAAGGAAAAAGGCAAGAGGAATTCCTTGACCCTTTCGTGCGTAACACCAGGAGCTAGTGGCACCGTGGAACAATAGTCGGTGAACGTCTCAAGGTGCTTTGCTGGATCCTCATTTACCTCTCCTCTGAACACATTTCGTTCTATCAGTTGATAGAACGAAGGGTGGATAGAAAAGGTACCCTCACTTGCAGTAGGAAGCAGAGATACGGTGGGTAGTGATTGAACATTCGGATCAGAATGGCTTGCAATAATAGGCATCTTAGATGGAAAAATGCCAACCTCTCTGGTGCAAAGTACCTGAAAATAGTCACAACACTAAAGAAAAATATGAGAACAGCTTCAAGGAATTGCTTCCCTGAAGCTAAAACAAACTTAAAAAGAACAAATAAAATTACACCGTCTCCCCGGCAATGGCGCCAAAATTTGACACGGCTGTCGCAACCCTATCAAAAATAAACCAACTGGTCCCAAACTAATGTAGTAGAGGCAATCGGGTATCGAATCCACAGGGAGAAGAGAATTCTAAAATTTCTTATAAGTTTGCTAAGTAACCAAATTGGGGGTGTTTGTAGTTTATCTATAGTCTAAGGTTTTAAAAGAAAAAGAAACTAAAACAGAGAACAAAGCGATTTAAACAAAGAAGAGAAGAGACTAGGATTTTCGGTTCACTATGGCTTAGGGCGAAATGAGAAGGTCAAGAACGTATTAAGGTCGGGATGGGCAGTGAAAAGGTCCTTTCGGTCCGCTATTTGCCCTAGGATAAAACTAACAAACTTTCGCTCTAGTTAATCCATCCTAAAGTTCGTCGCAGGTCTACCTAATCCAATCTTTCGATCTAGGGTTAGGGAATCCACACAGTTGATTGGTTGCGTCGACTCAAACAAACAAAAGCTATTAAATGCGGCGATTAAATGCAAACCCTAATTTAAAAACATTCAAGACAATAATCAAATCTTAAGCCATAGTTCCCCTAAATCCTAGTGAAGGACTTAGCCAACCATTTTCATAAGATTACTAAAGCAAATACATAAAATAGTATTCAACATGATGAATAAGTAAGTAATGCAAAACATGAATCAAAGATTAAAGTAGGAAGGAGAATACTGTTACTACAAGATTGAAGGAAGATGAACCAAAAGATTACTTGAGAATCAAATGTTAAAACTAAGTAAAAGAATTCTAGAGAAAATGAGAAAAGTGTTTTTTATGAGATCTAGATTACAAAAAGCTGCTTCTTTCTATCTATCGAGTGATGATTTCTTTCTCCTCTTTCTTTCCTTTTTATGCTAATTTCAGAAGCCTTCGAACCCTGAAATTCCGCACCCTAGCTCGATCGAGTAAGTTAGTTACTCGATCGAGCAGATCCTTGCTCTTTCTCAATCGATCGAGTAATTGTCAGTACTCGATCGAGTGTCCTTCAGGTGGTCCTCGATGTCATCACAGGTAGTCTTCGATCGAGCTCCTTTCAACCAACAACCACTCGATCGAGTGGAATCGAAGGTCGATCGAGTGGATTACAGGATTTGGCGAGAGTTCCTTCTTCTGGGATTCCTGTTCTTTTCTTGATGTCCTGAAAATGCCGATTTTTGCTAAGATTTGAGCACATTTCTTCTTCTCCTTCGTTATTTATCTACAATGATCACAAAGGCAACAAAGTAGACAATTCGGAGGAAAAAGGGTGCTAAAAGCTATGATTTAAAGGACAAATACGTGCAAAATGGACTTAAAAAGTCTATATAAATTGCACGTATCATGGTGTTCTTATGTAATGTTAAAATCATGTTCATCAGAGAAGAGTCTGGACGCGTGGTAGAACGAATTTAACTGGTAAACTTATTAGCATGATATAGCTATCTAATTGTTATAGGTATTTATGAGTATTTTGAACAACGTGAATCTTGTTGACGTCCTTTCATATATTAATGGTATACCTGTGTCTAGTTCCCTGCGATAATAATCTTTATAACTTCTTCATGTATATTGTTATGCCACAAAGTGATTTACATAATGCTATGCTTAAAATCTAACCACAATATTTTGAATTATTAATTGATTGACATGTGAATTAAGGAAGTGTTAGTCTTGTGAATTCGTTTACTCTTATCGTTAAATTTTCAGAATTCATGAGCTACAAATTACAAGGACAATTTTTAATAAAGAAGAGTCTGAATGTCTCCGTATAGCCTTGTTTTCGATCTATAGCTTGTAAAATTGCCTTTTTGTTTCGTGATTAAAAAAAAAATTCCACAAATTACCACTTCAATGTTTCAAAAGTTTCAAAATGTTTTCAAAGTGAGGATCCATGATGAAGTTTGATATTTTTTATAATTGTAGTGATTGTTGGCAACATGACAAACTTTGTAGCTACGTGTTGATGAAATCTTGCCCGAATATTCAATTGTTGTGCATTATATTAAAAAAAACAAAAAAATTTTAGTCATATATTAATAATATCATGATAAATGATGTTGGTTTAACTTATTTATACCTAGGGATGGAAAGCGGTCTTGCTAATCTAAGATGGGTATATATCTCGCGAAATATGTCAATGCTCCATGTTTAATTATGTAGTTAAATTTTGCCTTATGTCTTTTATAAAATATGATTTTGCTTCTATAACATGATTATGAGCATTAAATGTTTTAACTTGCCAATTATGAATTTTGAGTTATTGATTGTTTACATTGGTGTAAATATGTTAAGTTTGTGTTAACATTTTCAAGAGTATATAAGTGTTAGCTACCTGATTTTGTTTTACTACATAAATGATTCGACAAATGAGTTTTGGTTCTTTAAAAGTCGGACACTAATTGCCTAGTGTAGAGTAAATAACTTATCTGATGAATCGTGACTGTTGTTTCGGTGACCTTCTTGAGGATGGAAGTGAAACTTTATAATGGGGTTACGGGGACGTAATCATGTTTTAAGGGGATAGGATTGTAAAATTTTAATGATTTATGATACGACTAGTTGATAATAATGTTTGGTATGTCGTGATTGTCGAATATACTGGGTAATCCTGATTACTTCTGTTATGCATTACGTTGTGATTCGGGAACATCCTTTAACTTAGTTATACGTTAAAATTTGGGGACAAAGTTTTCTTAAGGAGGGTAGAATGTGACAACTCGTGTCTTGAAGTACTTTTATTAGTATTGGTTTTTATGTGATGACCAGTTCGTTGACCATGGGATGGTGAACTTCGGGACGAAGTTCATTTTTAAGGAGGGAAGACTGTAATACTACGTATTTTATTGTGTTTTATTTTAATATTTAGCTGTTATGTCAACGTGTTTATGATTATTTAAACGTTAGTAATCGATAATTAATTTATGATATAAGTGTTACATGTGTTAATAAGGGGGTCGAGTATGCGAATGAGTAATGAAATCGTGTTAAGTTGCGGAGTGGGCCTCGTTTTGCATGCTAGGGTTTGAAACAGCCCAAAACTTGACACAAAACAAAATCACTCAAACACCTCACCCCTCATACTTTGCCGCCATACATAATTTATGCCTAAGACATCCTTCTAACCTAATCGACACATGAACATCACCCCCACACTGCAGCCGCCACAACAGAGGTTAAGAAGGGAGGTTAACACGGTGGTTTATGGTGGTCTAGGGTCCTTCGATCACGCTAGAAAAGGGTATGTTCAACGTGCTTTCAGTCATTCTCTAGTTTTCACTTGTTTTGAATCATGTTGTTCATCGTGTACGTAGGTTCGTATGATCTGTTTTTGCATATTATTAATCTATGTAATACGTATAACATATTCATCTTTTCTAAACCACCATAGGACCACCATAACCGTCTATAAAACCGCTATGAAAGTCGTTCATTGTTGATGTACGAATACTCTGTTTTTGCATATATCTGATTGTCTTTTCTGTACTGCTTTTCGTCATGTTATGGGGTTCGATTCTTATCGTGGGGCATGAGTATTGATACTAGATTGTTGGTAGTGTATGTTGGTGGCTCTAGGGTGGCGTGTGGTGGTCGAGAAGGTGATAGGAACAGTCGTGAAAGGGTGGCAGGAAGGAGTGCAGAAAAACGTTCTTTGTGTCAGGGAGTCTTGAGGTGTCTCTTTCAGGGAGTTTACTGGTGTCGATGGGTGGTGTCTGTCGCTAGGGGGTTGTGGGTAGTGTGGTGTGTCGAGGGGTCACGAGTGGTTGTGGTAATGGTGGTGTTAGCAGGTGTTATTAACGTGGTTATAGGTGGGGGTTGAACCACGGGAAACGGGAACAGGGGGTTGTAGTCGTGACCAGGGGTTTTGGGGCAGGATTCAAGGGCAGGTTAAGGCTAATCAAGTGTCGAGGTTGGTATCGAAAGTGGCGTTAGGGTACAGGGCTGCCAACCACCGTGAGTTGGTGGTGGTGCAGGCGCTGTAGGGGCGTCAGATGGGGTGGTTATGGGAGGCTGACAGGGTCGTGTATAAAGGGTTGTTGAGTCGTATGCGCGTGATGCGACTGTTACTTTATTTTTGTATTATGTTGACCTTTACTATTTTTGTCTTATTATTATTATTATCATCACCTTTATTACTTTATTAATATTATTATTATTATTATTACATGATAAAATATTATTAGTGTATTATTATTAGTATTACATGGTAATTTGTAGTACTTGTATTATTGTTGTTGTTTATTGTTATTATTGTTTTATGATATCAATTCTTAATGGTATTATTATTAGGATTGGGTAATTTTATGTTAATGATATTATTAGTATTATTAATCATGTTTTAGCAATGAGTATATTATTGTTATTATATTTATTCTTAATTATTTATGATGTTGTGATATTGATTTAGTGATAATCGATTAATTGATCGTATGCTATTTTTAGTAAGTCTATAAATAGTAAGTTTATATTGGTTAATAATAATTTATATGTATAGTTAAATTATGATAAATGGTTTGTAGATGGGTATGTTTATATGTATATAATCACAATGTGTTATACGTAAATCTTTATGAACATGATCAAGTGATTTAGTAGTGTTGATTGTATGAGTAGAATTTAATATAAGTAATATTTATAGGAACGGAATTTGAAGTGGAATATTTCTAGACGGTGGTTGCTATTTGCAGACTCTTGCTATTCCAGGTAGGATACATTGACTTTATACTCTATGATGTGTATGAATGGATGCGGTATTGTGTGTTATGGATGCTGAATATGATTTATATGAGAATGATATGTGTTGGATTGAGTGTGGATTATTGGTAATGGTATGAGCATTTCATTATTTGATAACATGATTGAATAATTATATCGTTGCATTCATGAGCATAGCATATGCATTGGTTACTGAGAAAGTTATGGTCAGATATTGTTCTGATATAAAGCCCATGGTGGTTCTGCAGACCAGGCTTGGTGTCTTATCAGCTATTGAGCTGGTGTTCGGTGACGACCGATTATAGTCTGCCGGGAGGTTCGGTAGGGCTTGGTGTTTCGGGTTTGAGATTGAGATTGTGATTGAGCTCAAGCATATCATGGCATTTGCATATCATATTTGTTGCACTATTTATTATTGTGTTATCCTACTCAACCGCGAGGTTGACAGTTTATTCGTGTACACCTACGATGATCCGGAATGGGGAGTAGATTCTACAGGTCAGAGACAGATGGACTAGGAGCTTGGGCAAGGAGAGAGACATGGCTTGGACCTACTTAGAATTAGATCACATACTTATTAGATGTATCAGTTGTACTTTTATTCTTTGCGTAATAGTTGTAATATCAAAAGTTTAAATTTAATCAGTTTTTATATAAAGTACTTTGGTTTGTTTACTTTGTTATTCACTATCTCGGACATTCCGAGATGGTAACAGCTCTATTTATTTGGGAATGTCTTGCTAAATGCTCTTAAATAAATGGGGGTGTTACGCTAACATTCATTGACGACCAGTTATTTTTAGCTCCTTTTTAAAAGAAAAAAAATGGCGATTTAAAAGAGCGAAAATTGATTAAAAACAATTACACAAGAAACTGAATCCAAATTGAAAGCATGAAAAAAAAGTATTTTAATAACAAGACATACCAACTCTTAAAACAAATACGATTTTAACACAAGTATAATTATTATTATTATTATTTTTTGTCTATGCCTGAATTTGCTGGACAAACCAAGCTGAATAAGGAGGATTGGAAGATAACAAATTAATCACAAAATATTAAATCTACTCACATGATATTAAACTTGGAGAATGTTACTTTAAGTGTGATACGGTCAAAAAAAGGGTGATAAAATCATTACTGATAAATAAATAAAATTAGGCAGAGTGAAAAGATGAGACAGTGAGGGAAGTGAATTGATAGATGTGTTTATTTTGGGGGTTACTTATAGGGTGGATTAGTTAGGGTTATAATAGGTACAAGACTTGGTAAATTTCGTCCAAACTTCAATGTTCATAGTTAAGTATTTAACTTAATTAGTCAATGTGATTGTTTAGTCTAATATAATGGATGTGTTATTGTGTTACCTATACGTAGATATGTCCAATAGGTTGAACAAGCGGGTTATAGGTTCAGACATTTTAGGTTTGGGTCAAATACAGGTCGTTTTGGGTTAAAAACGTGTCTGATTAACGCTTTTTACAAATGTTTATTTCCTTTAATTTTACAGTCATAAACACGTTATTCTTAATTTTATAATTATCCAATTTAATACAAAGTATATGATATCACTAAAATTAAACATTTCTTGCTTAATATATATTTAATATTAAATCGATCAACTGTTACACAAACATGACCAACATTGACTATATTTATATTGTTGTCATTTGAGTAATTAACCATGTGATAAAAATATGCTTCAAAATAATTATACTTAGAGATGAACCATCTCAATCAAAACCTTAAGGTGATGGTTGAGACTCAACTATTATTAATATTTCTAATACATATTCTATTTCAAAAATTTTAAAATTCAAATTTAGCACTTTATATTAGTTTTATAGTTTTAAATACAAAATTTTAAAAAAATTACCTATTTCGGGTGGGGTCACGATTTTGGTGGATCTCAATGACCCTAGATGTGCGGATTATGATCGGGTTTGATCATTTTGGGATCGGGTTGAAAATAGCGTTATTTTCATACGGGTTTCGGGAAATTTTTGAGATGGGGTTATTTTTTGACAACTTTACCTATAGACATACAACTACTTTAGATCGAGTTATCATTTATACAAATCAGTCGGAGTACAAGCAACGACCATATTATTACGTATCGATATAAGTAAAGAAGTTGAAATAAGTTCCTCACGTCATTTCTTACAAAAGTATTTTTAAAAATTTATAATAAATTTAATATCAATAGTTTAATCATATTCATCAATTACGTTTCTTGTATTGAGACAATTTTGAAAAATTAAGGCTTTTTTAGATTATTATTTTCATACTAAATGAGGCAGGGCATAAAATTTATATAAAAGAATTTGTAATTGTATTTGTAGTTTACAATATTATGATTAACGTGTACTTATCATTACAATTACATTATATATATATATATATATATATATATATATATATATATATATATATATATATATATATATATATATATATATATATATATATATATATATATATATATATTTATTTTGTAAATAATATTAGTGACATCTACATTTAAGATGAATTTATTTTATTTTTTTTTGCAAAATGTTATAATCGTTTCTATTCTTCCACAAGGGGAAAACAAAAAAGAATACATTTTTACAAAGAATATCCCCTAACGCCTGTATTCCTGTATTCCTATACATCATAGAGACACTAAGGGTGTATTTGATTTTACTCAGTAGTACAGTATTGCGTCTTTCTGTACAAGAAAAGATTCTACCATTTCTCTATGCTCATAGCTCACATATAGTCCCTACCAGACTACTTATAAACCAGGTGTTCTTCCAATGCCATCGGTGTTTAGCAGCAGCACCCATTTCAGCTCTTGTATGTAATTATTGCTTCTTCCTGTGAGACCCATCCAGTGAAATATTTCTTCCCAGATGGATCTAGAATAAGAGTATTTAAAGAAGAGATGGGAGTGAGGCTCCATCTCTGCTTGACATAGGACAACTTAACGTGACATTTATAGTAATGTTAGGACTTTTAAATGTATCTATTTAAAACTGTATGTAAATTTTTACACTTAGGGTGTGTTTGGATAACAAATTGGGAGAGAATGGGAGGGGAGGGGAATGGAGGGAAGGGAAAGGGAAAGAAAGGAAAGGGAGGGGAATGAAGATGAGTTGTTTGGATAGTTTTCTTTCCAAATCTTGCCAACTATGGAGAGATTATAATTTGGTCTAATGGAGAGGAATTGAATCCTCCCAATTCCCTCCCCTCCCATTTCCCTCCTTCCATATATTGTAACCAAACAATGGAAATTGAATCCCTCCTTTCCCTCCCCTCCCCTTCCCTCCAATTCTCTAAATCCAAACACACCCTTAGAGTCATTTTATATGATATTAAGGCACAGTGGTGTAAATATTGAGAATTTTTATCCCGAGACCTTGCCGGCCTATAAAACGTGGATAATAACCTCCAAAATCGGCAATTTTCGGTCATTTTTTAACCAAAAATATTTTTTTCCTAAACCCTTGTCTATAGACTCATTATATTCTATAATAAATATTTCATGCTTAAATTTTTCCTAAAACAATATAGAATAAAGTATAAAACGTATTTTGTCTATTTCGAACACGACCTTTAAAGTAATGTTAGAGCCTCTAAATGCGTTTATTTTAAACCATATGGTAATTTTAACTAGTAAATCTTGTTTAAGACGGGTATTATCCGTCTTAAGCGTAATATGGGTTAAATACTAGCAAGTGGAGGTAATAAAGACAAAAAAGATGCCATTTTTTAGGTGACAACTGGGGTGATTTGGTTTGTATTTTACCGTCTTACGTTTAAGGCGGATAATGACGGTCTGAAATGAGAATTTGTGAATTTTAACACCTTGGTTAATTTTTATAGAATATTAAAGTACTATGGTGCGAATTTTGAGAATTTTTATCCCCGGACCTAGTCGCCCTAAAAAACGTGGATAACCCTTCAAAATCGGCTATATTCGGTCATTTTTTAACCCAAACTATTTTTTTTGCTGAATCTTTGTCTATACGCTCATGTATCTTATAATAAATATTGGATGTTTGGATTTTTCCTAAAACAACATAGAATAAATAATAAAAACTTATATTGTCTATTTTAAATACGACATTTACATTAATGGTAGAGCTTCCAAATGTGTCTATTTTAAACTGTATGAAAATTTTAACACCTTGGGTAATTTTTATATAGTATTTAGGTTACTATGGTGCGAATTTCGAGAATTTTTATCTTGGGACCTTGTCGGCCTAAAAAACGTGGATAACCTTTAAAATCGGCTATTTTCGGTCATGTTTTAACCCAAAATATTTTTTTCCCTGAATCCTTGTCTATAGTCTTATTATATCTTATAATAAATATTGGAAGCTTGAATTTTTCGTAAAAGAACATAGAATAAAGTATGTTTCTTCATTCATATCCAAAGTTTATAAATACTCTTTGCACAAGTTTAAGAAAGATGTTAAAAAACTATTAAAAATACAATTAGAAGTGCGTAAGATGTCCTTTTATTAATTTAGATGTTTTATAGTTGATTAAAGGTGGGTCATTCAATAACATTTTTTGTAAATAAAACATTTACATAAGGACATTTTAGTTATTTTATTGTGAATTTCGAGATTTTTATTTCGAGACCTTTTCGTCCTAAAAAACATGAATTAATCTTCAAAATCGGCTATTTTTGGTCATTTTTGAAACAAAAATATTTTTTTTAAACCCTTGTCAATAAGCTCATTATATCCTATTATAATTACTGGATGCTAGGATTTTTCCTAAAAACCATAGAATAAAGTGTAAAACTTATTTTATCAATTTCAAACACGAGTTTTAAAGTAATGTTAGCGACTCTAAATGTGTCTATTTTAAACCGTATGACAATTTTAATACTTTGAGTCATTTTTATATAGTATTACGGTACTATGGTGCGAATTTTGCGAATTTTTATCCCAGTACCTTGTCGGCCTAAAAACTTGGCTAATATCAAAATCAGCTATTTTTGGTCATTTTTAAACCCGAAATATTTTTTTTTATAAACCCTTGTCTATAGGCTCCGTATATCCTATAATAAATATCGGATGCTCGGATTTTTCCTTAAACAACGTAGAATAAGATATAAAACTTATTTTGTCTATTTCAAACACGACCTTTAAAGTAATGTTCGTGTTTCTAAATGCGTCTATTTGAAGCCGTGCGGCAATTTGAACACCCTGAGTCATTTTTATATGGTATTAAGGTACAATGGTGCGAACTTCGAGAATTTTTATCCCGGGACCTTGTCAGCCTAAAAACGTGGATAACCTTCTAAATCGGCAATTTTCGGTCATTTTTGAACCCGAAATATTTTTTATGAATCCTTGTCTATAGGCTCATTATATCCTATAATACATATGAGATGCTTGGATTGTTCCTAAAACAACATAGAATAAAGTACAAAACTTATTTTGTCTATTTCAAACACAACCATTAAAGTAGTGTTAGGGCCTCTAAATGTGTCTATTTTAAACCGTATGACAATTTTAACACCTTCAGTCATTTTACATGGTATTAAGGTCTATGGTGCAAATTTCGAGAATTTTTATCTCGAAACTTTGTCGGCCATAAAACGTGCCTAATATCCTTCAAAATCGGTTATTTTCGATCATTTTTGAACTCAAAATATTTTTTTCCCTAAATCCTTGCTTGTCTATAAGTTCTTTATATCCTATACTTCCTCCATACCAATGAATTCTATACATTTATTTTAATCATGTTTGCCAATACCCGTTTAATTTTGTTAATATCTTTAGTTACATATCGATAAAAATTATAAAACATTGATATTCACAATGTACTCGTTAAGGCAATTTAAACAGGATCTCACATGACTATCTTTTATGTTATATATTAGAACTTGTGTCGAAGATTCACTCGACTTATGAATAGTGTCAAAAAAGTAAAATGTATGGAATTGAATGGAATGGAGGAAATAATAAATATTGGATGCTTGAAGTTTTACTAAAACAATATAGAATAAAGTATATTTCCTCCAATCATATCCAAAGTTTATAAATACTTTTTGCACAAGTTTAAGAAAGATGTTAAAAAACTATTAAAAATACAATTAGAAGTGTGTAAGATGTTATTTTATTAATTTAGATGTCTTATAGTCGATTAAAGGTGGATCATTCAATAACATTTTTTGTAAATAAAAGATTTCCATAAGGACATTTTATTTATTTTTTTGCGAATTTTGAGATTTTTATCCCGAGACCTTTTCGGCTTAAAAAACGTTAAAAATAACCTTCAAATTCGCCTATTTTCGGTCATTTTTTAACAAGATTTTTTTTTTAACCCTTGACTATAGGCTCATTATATCCTATTATAATTACTGGATGCTTGGATTTTTCCTAAAACAACATAGAAAAAGGTATAAAACTTATTTTGTCTATTTCAAACACGAATTTTAAAGTAATGATATGCACTCTAAATGTGTTTATTTTAAACCGTATGACAATTTTAACACCTTGAGTAATTTTTATATGGTATTACGGTACTATGGTGCGAATTTCGCGAATTATTATTTTTGTACCTTGTCAGCCTAAAAACGTGGATAATATCAAAATCAGCTATTTTTGGTCATTTTTAAACCCGAAATATTTTTTTATGAACCATTGTCTATAAGATCCTTATATCCTGTAATAAATATTGGATGCTTGGATTTTTCCTTGAATAACATAAAATTAAGTATAAAACTTATTTTGCTATTTCAAACACGACCTTTAAAGTAATGTCCGTGTTTCTAAATGTGTCTATTTTAGACTGTGTGGATATTTGAACACGCTGAGTCATTTTTATATGGTATTAAGGTACAATGGTGCGAACTTTGAGAATTTTTATCCCGGGACCTTGTCGGGCTAATAACGTGGATAACCTTCTATATCGGCAATTTTCGGTCATTTTTGAACCCGAATTTTTTTCGGGTTATTCTACACGTAACCCTGTGTTTTTTCAAATTCTACACGGTAACCCTATTTTTCAGAGACCACACGTTGTAACCCTCAACTTCGTTAATACGTATTGCCGTGACCCTTAACTTGTATTCCGTTAGTTTTGTCCGTTAAGTATGTGACGTGGTCAACTGAATTTTGTGATTTTCTATAAGGTAACCCTATATTTTAAAATTCTACAACATAACCTTACTTTTTCTACAAATTAGATGTGTATAAAAACATAATCCCTTAATTCATCTTATTTTCACAATTTTGCTTGATTACACCCATATTGTCAAATCCACCCTCATTACGCTTCAATAAATCGAGTTTTGAAAAAACTTCAATAAAAACGTTCTTCGATATCAAAAAAACTCTCAACAAAATATTCTAAAACCATAGTAAACGTACTATATATCGAGCATTATAATAATCAATCCCAAAATTAATTCATAGCGGTAATCTAATTAAGAAAACTTTCGTTTTTAAAATCTCAACATATATCCCAAAGCTAAAAATGTTGTAAACTCAATAATGACTTCAATTGTTCGACATATTCACACAGTAAAGTTGGGTACAATTGAGGAGTAGAGACTTATTTGTAAACATTGGTGGATTTCTTTGTTAATTATTGAACCCGATGTTTCGAGAGTTATGGTAATGATACTTTGAAGAAATGATGATATTGAGAGTTGACATTCTTTTGAGTAATCGTGTGAAAAACATGTTAATAATAATAAATTGAGGAGACAAGGGAATATTTCTAAGATTATTTCTTTTGTAAAAGAAACAAATAGGGTTATTTTGTAGGATACAACAAACAGAGGGTTACCTGGTAGAAAATCTCAAAATTCAATTGACCACGTTACATACTTAACGGACAAAACTAACGGAATAAAAGTTAAGGGTCACGGCAATACATATTAACAAAGTTGAGGGTTACCACGTGTGTTCACTGAAAAGTAAGGTTACCACGTAGAATTTGAAAAAATACAGGGTTACCATGTAGAATAACCCTTGTTTTTTTATGAATCCGTGTTTATAGGCTCATTATATCCTATAATAAATATGGGATGCTTGGATTTTTTCTAGAATAACATAGAATAAAGTATAAAATAAACTTATTTTGTCTATTTCAAACACGACTTTTAAAGTAACGTAGTGTTAACGCATCTAAATGTGTCTATTTGACAATTTTATCACCTTGAGTCATGTTATATGATATTAAGGTACTATTGTCCGAATTTCGAGAATTTTTATCCCGAGGCTTTGTCAGCCTAAAACTTAGATAATAACCTTCAAAATAGGCAATTTTGGGTCATTTTTGTACCCGACACATTTTTTTTCTGGATCCTTGTCCATAGGTTCATTATATCCTATAAGTCTATAATAAATATTAGATGCTTAGATTTTTCCTGAAACAACATAAAATAAAGTATGAAACTGATTTTGTCTATTTTAAACACGGCCTTTGTAGTAATGATAAGGCTTCTAAATGTGTTTATTTTAAACCGTATTCGAATTTTGACGTCATGAGTCATTTTTATATGGTACTACGGTATAATCGTGCGAATTTCGAGAATTTTTATCCCGAGACCTTTTCAGCCTAAAAAACATGGGTAACCTACAAAATTGACTATCTTCGGTCATTTTTGAACTCAAAATATTTTTTCGTTAATCCTTGTCTATAGGCTCTTTATAACCTATAATAAATATTGGATGCTTGAATTTTTACTAAAACAATAAAGTATATAACTTATTTTGTCTATTTCAAACACGCCCTTTAAAGTAATGGCATGGTCTCTAAATGTGTCTATTTTAAACCGTATGACAATTTTATCACATTGAGTCATTTTTATATGCTATTATGGTACTATGGTGAGAATTACGAGAACTTTTATCCCGTGACATTGTCGGCATAAAAAACGTGGATAATAATCTTCAAAATCGGCTATTTTCGGTCATTTTTGAACCCGAAATATTGTTTCGGGAATCTTTGTCTATAGGTTCATTATATCCTATAATAAATATTGGATGGTCTGATTTTTTCTAAAACAACGTAGACTAAAGTATAAAACTTTTTTTTGTCTATTTCAAACACGACCTTTAAAGTTATGTTAGGACCTTTAAATGTGTTTATTTTAAACTGTATTCCTGTAACAACCCGACTCGCCACGGACGTAACACTCCCCCAATAAGATGTGAGGTATGTCTTTGTGCCCACTATTTGTCATCACTTAAGCCCAAAAGGACAAGATCTTGTTACTAGATCGTGGGCTGATCCATTATAAACATATCTCTAGCCTCATATTTTACCAAATGTGGGATATCTTTTCACACATCTCAATTTCATCTCAACCTCATAATCCGATGGGGTGTTATAATTCCAATTTTAATACGTTGAGTCATTTTATATGGTATTAAGGTATTATGGTTTGAATTTCGAGAATTTTTATTCCGGGACCTTGTCGGTCTAATAAACGTTGATAATAACCCTCAAATTTTGCTATTTTCGATCATTTTTTAACCCGAAATATTTTTTCACGAATCCTTGTCTATAGGCTCGCTATATCATATCTATATCTATATAATAACATAAAAAGGCATGTTGAGCCTCTTTTAAAGTGCCACATGTCACGCCCTATGTTCTTAACACCTAGCATACTTAATAATACACTTAATTACTCAACGAATTTATATAAATTTTGGATACAAAAAATCTATATAATAACATAAAAAGGCATGTTGAGCCTCTTTTAAAGTGCCACATGTCACGCCCTATGTTCTTAACACCTAGCATACTTAATAATACACTTAATTACTCAACGAATTTATATAAATTTTGGATACAAAAAATGAATAATAATAAATTTGCTCTTAATAATACAGAATAAGTGCATAGAAATCTAATTAAATCAATAGTTATTTTCTTGCCCTTCAATCTTCCAAAGAAAAAAAATTAAAGAGTCATAAAACACTCTTTCATAATTTTAATGACCTTCAGAACTAAAATTTCTCTTATATAATGTCCTCTTTTTATTTTATGTGTTTCCAAAACATAATAATAAATTTCAAACATAAACAATAATCAACTCAAAGCACGCATTTTATCATCATCCTAATTATCATAAAAACAAGGTAAATAATTAAAAAATTCTTCTTATTTAATTAGTTTTTGTAATATAATATGTTAATAAATTGATTAATATTCTTTATATTACTTAACACCCATAATTTTCATTAATATTTTTTGCTTTTTAATTCACCTTTTGGGTTTCTCGACAATTAATTATCTAAATTAATAATGCCACAATATAAATTAAAATTTAAAATAAATACGGAAATTTATGGTTATGTAATGTCTATAAAAACGATAATACCTATAACAGTTTCTATTCACTTTATTTATTTGATATCTATTGCCCATGAGTTTCTATGTAGTGATTATATGTTGAGTGTTGTTGTTGTTGTTATTGCGGTGATGGTGTCCAATAAAATATATTTTAATTTGTTATGTTGGTTTTTATAATCATTCGTTGTACATTTGAATTCATGTTTTCCATTTAGGGTAATTTATATATTTACATGTAACAATGTTTTAATTCGTTTGTCAAGTTTTTGCCATGTTGATCTTTTGGTCACAATATATTTATATAAGTTTTAATGCATCATGAAATGTATGTGAATGCAGACAAGACAAAGCATCACGTGGATAATTTAAAAGGGAAATAAATACAAAAGACACGAAACTGAGCTAAAATTAAAGTTACAAAAGACAAGGTAAAAAAATTTAAGTTATGGATCGGATGTATTATTTTTTTAAAAAAATTACTCGAATAAAAGCGCATAAGTTAATAAGTTGGACAATTTTCGGTGCAAATTTTAGACAACTATTTTGTTCATATATAATTTTTTTGTAATTAATAAATAAATATTTGTCCTCGTAATTCAAACTATTAACATTTCTTAAAAAAATACGTAATTGTCTTCTACTATAGATTGTAAATTTTTTGTATAATAGATTGTAATTTGTGCAAAATATGTTTTACATTTATATTCAAACATTCACATTCAATTTTGTTAATAAAAAAACATAACAATTCTAAAAAAAACAAAGAACTATCCCGTGCATTGCACGGGCCACAAAACTAGTTATAAATATTGGATGCTTGGATTTTTCCTAAAACAACATAGAATAAAGTATATAACGTATTTTGTCTTTTTCAAAATTGACCTTCCGACAACATTGTTAGATTCACGAAAACAATGTTTCATTATCACTCCATCGAAGAAATGAAGGTCTAATTTCACATCCTTGATAATACTATAAATTTCCCAAGTAATTTGCCAAGTACTATGAATTGAGTTAATAACACATAAATTATCACCTTCTAAAATTAACTTTAGGATTTCTATGTATTTAGCTGCTAAATGCCTTCTTTTAAAGCGAGAGTTGCAATTCATGTGTTTTTTGTTCATGATTTACTAAAAAAACAAGCTATTTTTACTTTTTCCATGAGTTACAATTCATGTGTTTTTAATGGTAAACCAAACAAGTCCAAAGTTTTTCATATGCTTACGACACTTTCTATTTGCAAAAGTTAACCTAGGACGGTACAACCAGCCAGGTACTACCTGCGTGGATATTATTGTTAACTCATTTACCCAATAACATTGATTGCATCGTATCCTTTTGTGAGCGAGTTATGATATTTAAGAATGTACAAATCAAAATGATTCGTTTTCATCCCTAAATGAGCAAATTATCTAAACTTTTATAGAAATATAGTATTTCGAATTTGTTACATAAATAAACCATCACTAGTTATGCATATATGCACTCATACAAGGTGTCCCTTACTCTCTCAAGTAAATCGAGGGAAAAATAATGAACAATTCAATATGTTTGAAGTATCATTTGATAGATCATTCTATCAGAATTAAGAATTGTAAGTGCCATTTATTCTACGTGTTCTTTATTCGTTTGTGTTCACATTGAATCCTTTATATTCATCTTATTTCAAATACTCCATAATATTATGGAACTTAGATATTTACTCATAATTGTTGGTTTAAGAGTTCAAGTATTTCCCCCACCCACCCCCCACCAAACCTAATTGTTTCTTTTCTCCTAATAATACGCTCATCAATAACAAACATATCAATTTATTTTACATATTAATCAATTTATTTTGTAGTGGTCTTGACTACACGCCCTTAAGATCCATTGTCACAAAAACCAAGTAAAATTAATCCACCTTAAATTATAGTCATTTAAATCTAATATATATTGTTGATGTATTTAGTTTTATTTCTAGAAATCTGAATTCCGTGGTTCATCGTAACAATCAGGGCACAAAGAAAGTAAGAATCCCAACTAATATATAAACATAAATAAAGAATACCCGTCAATAAGAATATAACATTTTTGTAAAGATAGAAAAGTGACAATTCTCATGACATGTAGGAAACTACTTATCGATTTCATAAGTTGTATTTCAGAGGAAAACAAGTTCTCAAATAAGTTAACCGTGAATTTTTCTTATTATGATATTTACTCATATCTTTTAATGATTAATGCGGTAAACTGGTATTGCATGTGTCAAGTGAATGAATGGGACATGAGACGAGACATGAAAATGGACAGAGGATTCAGACTCTTAATTAAGTGAGTAACTTTATTTTGTGTAAATTGTTTATAATTTGTGGATATGCATTTCTTTCATCAGTTAAACATTTTTTTATGAGTAGAAACTATCATACAAGTCACTAAAACTTGAGAGAGACAGTCTTTTAGTAAATCATTGAGAGACCATTCTTTTGTACCCTTTGTTTGTAGTCCGTGGCCCTTTAGTCATTGATCGTACCATAATAGTTTCGTACTTATTTACATCATAAATATACTCATTTTTATCTTAAATCATGATTCGTACCCATTTTATTACTTCCTTATATGTACACTTTTTTCAAAGTTACTCCCTTTTAAAAAGAATTGAAAAGTTACTCCCTTATAAGAGGGTTATATCACAAGTTGCTGCCAAGACCCAATTCCGGTCATAAGTAGAAGCAAAAGACGAAATTACCCTTATTTAAAACAGAAAACTTATTACATTTGTTTAACCTAATTTAGTTTTTAATCGCTCTCAAATATTGACATGTGCACAATTGAACTTAAGGAACTGATTTCAACTCCTGCTTTGATCATTGTTATCTAGGTATGTTAATCTTATTTCTTCTATTCTACTTTGTGAATTATTTATTCTGTTTTGATTTATAATACTAAACTTCAATTTCTTAGTTTATTAAACCCTAATTTTACTGATTTAGGGGTTTTTGATTTACTTAGTTGTTAATTTTGATTTTTTCAATTTGGGATTTTTCAAAGCTTAGTTATTGAATTATTGTTTCATCCCTCGCCTTAATTAAATAATTTGGGGCAAAAATATTGTGTTGATTAGTCTTGAATATCTACCCTTTTTTTTAATTTGGGCAATTTGACATGCTTACCTTTACCACTTGAATGAGAATTTGAGTATGAGTTAAAACTTGTCATTGATTTTTATTGAGTAATGGAAGTGAAACAACATAAAAGAAAAAGGGACAACAATGAGTTGGAGTGAGCTGGAGGAAGAGAAGAGAGAGAAACGAATTTGGGTAGAGAAAAATGAAATAAGGCACAAAGATGAAGATATTAGAGAAAAAAGAAAAGGGGCAAAATGGGAAGAAAATAATAGAAAATTTGATTTAGTCGTGTTTTGCTTCTAATTGTGACCGAAGTTGGGTCTTGGCAGCAATTTTTGATCGGAACCCTCTTATAAGGGAGTAATTTTTAAAAAAAAAATTTAAAAAGAATTAAGTAACTTTAAAAAAAGTGTATATATAAGGCACGGATTTTGAATTTTTCCTTTAGAATTATTTCAGTAGACCTCTTTTCGTTTATGCCTTTTTTCTAATAATATTTATGAATAAGAGTCTATAAGGGAGAAAAATAGAAATTGATTTGTAAACAAAATCGATCTGGTTTCATTTCAAACCATTACCCGAATCTACTTTTGTTACATTTTCTTACAAAAATAGAAATGGTAGCTTTTATTAGGCAGAAAGATCTCTGTTTATAAAATAAGGGAAAAAATTATGACAAAGGTTAAGATATGTGTTCGCACATTTTGTGAGAACTAATTATTGATTTATGTAACTTAAGGATAAAAAATGAGCTGTAAATTTTTTAAGAGACAATCTCTAACTATATTAATGAGAGACAAACAATAAATACACGAAAATAAATTATTTATCTATTTTATTCATTTCTTTTTAGTTATTCAATAAATTATTTAAATAATAATTTTTATGTCTAAATTGATCATTATCTTATCTATATAATTACAAAAACATTTAAGAGACTCTGGTTGATTCACGTTATCAACACAAATTTTTTTATTTCTATGATGGGACCCGCAATGTTATATGATGATTTTAATGCGAAATAACTACATGAAACTTAATTGTTTACGAACAAATTAATGTTTACGAAGTTATATCAAAAGTCTTACGTAATAATCGTAAAAATTAATTTTTGTATAAACTATCAATGTGTATAACATGAAATTAAATATTACAGTATATAATAAAATATAATAATTTTGAATATCGTCTGTCCGGGACTATTACATAATAATTTATACGCAATAAATAATACATAATTGACTATAAACAATAGTAATTAACAATTTATCGGGTAATAGTTCGAAATTTAAAAAAGGACTAAAATCTTGCTCCAAAATATTATATGACTTGATAATAATTTCGAATATCGTCTGTCTGGAACTATTACATAATAATTTATACCCAATAAATAATAAATAATTACTTAAAACAACAATAATTAACAATTTATTAGGTAATAGTTCGAAATTTTAAAAAAACTAAACTGTTGGTCCAAAATATTATATGACTTAATTTTGCAAAATTAAAATATTTAATATAATACAATATAACCGTTTTATATATACCCAATAATTGTTTTGTTTTAAGCATATATTTTAATTTTGCGAAAATCAAGTCATAAATAAAACGGTTAAAAGTAAACTTTAAAATAAAATATATATACTTATAAAAAGACTGAAATGTTGGTTCAAAATATAACACACCAGTTTGACTAAAATGTTGGTCCAAAATATATCATCAATTGAAATATTTTGCGAAAATCAAGTTATAAAAAAAGTATATAAACATTAAATACTCCCTCCTATTCTGAATAACTGTCACATTTACCGTTTTCGTCTAGTCACGTAAATGTCACATATTCCATTTTGGGACATTGTTTATACTTATTTTATTCATTTTAACCCACAATGGTACCCCACCTTACCCCACAACACTACTTATTTTAATCACCTCTACTCACAATAATAATCAATAATACATTCCCTCTCTCCAATCTTCCCACCCCACACATTACTTTACATTAAACAAATGAATTCCTTAATTCTCGTACCCAACCCGAAATAGGATAATTATTGGGAATAGGAGGGAGTATAAAACAAAATCAAATTTTGATAAAAAGTGTATTGACGTTAGATATAAAATAAAATTTATGAACATTTATAATTTATTTCCGATGATACATATTTAGAATTATATAATTTGAAAACAATTCGTGCAATTTTTTGCACAGGCCAAAAACTAGTTTATTTAAAAGATTAATTACTTTCGTTGCACTTATGAGGATTAACAAAACAAAAAGATATTTTCATTTCTCCTTGGTCGATTTTATCAGAAGTACAAAGACATTCGGGTGTATATTAGGAATGGATTGACATGGATTTCGTCTATTCTAATATTTGATTGACTGGTTTGGAATTAAGGGGGCGTTTGGTTGAGGGTCTATAAGAAAAGGAAAGGGAAATAAAGTTACTACTTCCCTTTGTTGGTGTTTGTTTGACACAATCAAAGGGAATTGAACTTCCTCTCTTACCCTTCAATCCATCTAATTCCTTACCCCCAGGCCCCCCACCCCCAAGGGTATGACATTTCATTATCCTTGTTACCCTTCAACCAGTTTCTTCACTTACCACCACACTTACAGCTACCATCACAATAGCCACCACCAAACCACCACCATGACACCACCACCATGACGCCACCACCACCGCCACCCCCACCACTACCGCCGCCACCACCACCACAACACCCCTACCACCGTCGTGACACCCCACCACCGTCACTACCATGACACTCCACCATCACCACCGTCGTGACACCCCCACCACCATCACTACCATGACACTCCACCACCATCACCGTCGTGACCACCGCCACCAGCGCCACCGTCACCGCCATGACATCTCTACCACCATCATCGCACCACCACCATGACACCCCACTCCCATCACGCCGCCACCACCGTAGCCGCCATAACACCCCACCACCGTCATGCCACCACCACCACCACCATGCCACCTCCACCACCATCACTGCCGCCAGTAGATAAGTGGTTGTTTGTGGTGGTGTGTATTAGTGGTGGGAGTGAGTGTGAAGGGAACATTAGCTCTCTTTCTTAGAGTAACCAAACAACCAATTAAGTTTTAGGTAATCCATTTCATTTCCCCTCTTACCCTTTCTTATTTCCTCTCCCTTTCCCTTTCCCTTTTCCTTTCCCTTTCTCTAACCAAACCCCCCCTAAGTTAAATACTCCATAATACCAAAATTTTAACTCCAATCTACTAGAATCTCATATTTTGCTCGCTCTATCTTCAAGTTTGACGATGAAGTGAAACAAATATAGAGATGTATGAGTTTAAAATCCATACCTTTTTGGTATGACATTTCATCCATTTCATTCCGCTTCTTGAACGACTCATTATAATGTGAAGAAACAATTAATCAAGGGACAAATAATCTGTATTAAGTGATTAAATGAATGAAAGGATAAGAAAATAATTATGAAGGACAACAACTAATAATAATTAGGGCTATTCTACATGATATACCCTCATATTTTTTTCGTATTTTACGTGGTATCCTTAGTTTTTAAAAATTATCTTTGTTACCCCAAAACTTAATAAACAGTTTTCAAAATACCAAAATAACTAATTGAGTATTCGAAAAGTAGAATTTTGAAAAAAAAATCTATTTATGATTTATACGATATTTATGCTGATGGTATGACAAAATATTGCAAAAAGAGATATTGCTTTATATAATTTTTTTAAAAAAGGTATTAAAAAATCGAGAGGTAACACGTAAATTTCGAAAAGATATAAGGGTACCACGTAGAATACCCAAATTGATCACTCCAAAAGGTGCCCAAAACAATGTGTAGAGTAAGGATTATCTGCACCATTTTCGTGTCTCATCTCATGTCTCATTATTTCACCTTACACATGTATAATCCTTAATCATATACAATATTTGTAAATCACATTAAAGGATTGAAGTGTCAAAAGATGAAAGTGACGAGACATAAGATGAAACACGAAAATGGGACAGAAAATCCGCTCTCACACATTACTTAAAATGGTGTTTGGTTGGATCTATTAAAATTGATTAGAATGAATGTGATCAAGTCCATTATTTGGTTTGAGTGTTTTAGAAAGGAATTAGACACCTAACTAGTGTAAAACCCGTGAAAATTCACGGGGTTGTTCAATTCAATTTTTATAGGGAAGAATCAATTAAGTTATTAAATATGCTAATAGCGGATGTGGTGTATAGGTAAATGATTTCATAAAAATAAATAAAAAAGTCTATATATAATAAGATAAAAGTTTGTATTTTCAAATACAAAGTACTATAGAGTAGGATATAAAAACTGGAAAGTTTAAGAGAAACTCATAGTTTCTCGAAAATCTCCTTGTAAACAACATTACTTATTATAGTAGACATGCTTTGGTCGTCATCTAAAATAAGGACTTTTAGACCATCCTTATTTGTAACCCGAGAGATAACAACGTACAACTGTCCATGGGTGAGGACTGGTCTAGGAAGATAAAGACCAACACGAGATAGAGATTTTTAGAAATCAAATTTAAGATTATAACTCATATCTCATATGAGTTTAATTATTTAAGTTTAGTCATAAAACTTAACTAGATCTTATGCATGCATAATGGTTACATAAGATGAAAGAAATGTCATTACATTGCTTTAGATGGTTTATACTCAATTAATCTCCTATTAATCGAGTCTTCAAAAACCGTTTACCCTTACTAACGATCTAAAATAAAGCCGTCTCCAGAAGCTCGTATCAAGGACCCGATCTCAAAACCAAAATCAATTTTGTTACTAGAAAATTGAAATTAGTAACCTAGAAATAATAATAATAATATTATTACAATAATATTATTAATTTTAGAAATGATTTTTATTTCTCTAGAAATTATTTTATAGAGAGATGTATAAGATTTTTTGTCTCTACAAAAACTAGTAAAGAATGAATGAATTGCATGATGAAAAATGAGAAGAAATCAACCTGTTATTTCTTCAAGGAGGGTCAGCCATATCAAGGCCAAATGGCCTATGCATGCCCCTTATTTTTCAAGTCAATGCATGATGCTTAGTCTTACACATAGCTCTTACAAACATGCTAGCGTTGTAAGACTAGTAATGATTGTGTTTTAAGATGACACACTATCACCTTATACACACATGCATTACACGATCCAAATGCATAAAATGGGTTCCGTTTTATTTTTGTCAGTTGTGTTAAATTGTACTCCCTCCATTCATATCCACTTTGCACATATTCAATTTCGGTCCATTCGAATCCACTTTGCACATTTCCTTATTTGGTTGTACTTTTAATACTATAATACTATAAAAACACTATTAAGGCCCACTTTTTCAACACAATATTACACTTTACACCTATTTGTTGTATTTTTATTAATATTTTAACAATGCGTAAAAACCCGTGCATAAAGCAAATGTACCAAGTGGAAATGAATGGAGGGAGTAACATGTCACACATGTCACATTACACGTGCGACAATTTGTTAATTATGCAATTTTAACTCTTTAAAATTCATAATTTGCAAATTCATAACATTTAAATAATTCCACTAGTAATTCATAATTACTATCTTATAAAAATGCGTAATCATAATTTTAATTACAACTATTTGTAATTTATGATTGACCGTTTTCGTTCCCGATTTAATCGTTTCCTAAACAATTAAATGAAACCAAGTAATAAAACAATTTTTATCACTTTGACAATTATTATTATAATCCCATTATAATAATACACGTCACGTAAAATCATTTCCAATTTCGAGGTATTAATTAATCTGTATCCATATACAATCAATTAAATATTCTATTGAGACGGAATTCCCTAAAGATATGACCTTAAGGGATCAACTGATCACCACCATCATATAACAATAATGTCAAACTCTAGACAGCCAATCATTATCGATAAATTTTGATCAATCGACTTTAAAAGAGTAACATTCTCAATTGTGTTTCATTCAAATGAGATTTAAATATGTGAACGCATTATTGTCGAGGACACAACCTCCAACAATCTCCCACTTGTCCGCGACAAGTGTGCGTTATTAATTCTCTTGTCCTATTACTATCTCCTACTCAATGCAAGGCATCGTCACAGGTCGTACTTACAAGTGATCTTATCTAGAGTGGTTTTTCCCGATCTGGGGACATAACTGTTTGATCGGAATTATCTACCATAGATACCTTCCGAGCATGGCCACACATTTCCAGTTAATTACTCCTCGAGTGGCCTAGAAATATTTGTTAACCCTGGCAAGGGGTGGACAATTCATAATCGACTTATTCTCTTCGGCTAGCCACAACCTATCATAACCCAAAATATATCCTTATAAACCCTAGTTACGAAGGTGTTAGGACATAAATTAAAGTTACTCTGAAAATTATGCTACGTTAGGCTAATAGCCATTAGTCAAAGAATCGAC
Source organism: Silene conica (assembly GCA_029255685.2). Lineage (NCBI taxonomy): Eukaryota > Viridiplantae > Streptophyta > Magnoliopsida > Caryophyllales > Caryophyllaceae > Silene > Silene conica. Next base: position 76,096,281 of record CM055311.2, read on the forward strand.
TCATGTGAAACACGATAGAAGCCCCCGCCACGACCAGACTATCTTAAATAAGAAATGTCAGAGCTCTGTAAGCGGTCATTAGCCCGACAAATGTATCCTAACATATTTTTGCCTAGGTGATCGACTAGTCATCTCGTATGACTCTATGACACTTGAAGTCACCATCAATTGCATCACACATCTAGTTGCTTCGAGACGTCACCTCATTTAAGCTACTAGGGGCGGAACTAAGTTAATCCAGTTCACTTTAATGAGGTCCAGTATGGTCATACCATCCCATTTGGATATAACACGGTTCAAAAGAGCGGGTTTGTATAAAACTCAAATGATGAATGCATTATCACATATGTAAAATTGATACCATATCAATTACTACATAATCTATAATCCATACTTGTATAGTATTACATCTCAACTCAATTGAAATGACATGATTTATCATGTTAAGCCTATAAAAAGGCCTTTGGTTAGTAAGCCTTAACAACTTTTGTGCTTCACATAACCTTACTATAATTTCTCTTAGTTATGTATAATCTCATTATTTTAACCTTACGAGTACGTGTCTTGATCCATATCTAGACACTAGCTTTCTAACAATAGAATAGCACTCACTGTTTTCACAGTGTCTGAGAGACTCTTTCCCCTACAATATCTCGTAGATATAAGTGTACTCAAATTTGTTGTATATACCTTCCATTGTTCTACTGTCTAGAATGTTTCTAACAGAATTACTCCTCTATGGTTGTAGTCAAAATGGTTCTCTAACCATCAATATGTGTTTAGAACATGGTATTGTGCAACTTTTTGCACATTAATCCAATGAAGTATCCAAACACTTAGTTTCATCCTTTTAGTACTCCTTTAGTAGTGACTAATGAACGATATGACTACATTTAGAGACTTCTCTCAAAATTCAATTTGTAACATTTCGTCATACTCCAAGTAACGAAGTTTAAAAATGTTAATACATCTTAGCGTAAAGAATTGATCAGGCAGCGGAAGCATATGGATTAAATTTCTATAGTTCAAAACATTTGAACTTACCCTTATTCTTATCGATATAATAATATCAACTTATACGCTAATATTCATAAATAGGATATCTTAGTGATGTATTTATTTCTTTCACAAGTCTTTATCATTCATAATGATCTTTATCATTCATGATGATCAACATGTCACATTCATGTAAGACTGGTGACATAACTTTACTCCAACTAAACTTCATGTATGAACATAATTTTGACATTCAAGAAAATGTTTATCACATGATCAACACAAAGAATTCTACCCTTTGACATTTCCTCTTTAGGATATTTGCGATATTACAAAGCTCATTCGCGATGACTTTTAAAATCCAACATGTCAAAACTTGTCCGAATTCAATGAAACTATGTTATCGCGTGGAAAACTCTTTGCCACCAATCAACCATGATTCAACTTAGTGACATTAGACTTCCAAAACTCATGTTAGATGATTTTAAAAGCCAACATCATCATTAGATCCGATTGTAATATAGTTACATTGTTGTGTGTGTAACCTTTTTCCACCAATCAACTGAGCTATTTCGGATTTAAGTAAAGTCGAATCTAAATAAAGTATCTAAACAAGTTACAAGTTCGTTACACAAAAAGGTAACATGACATTCGTCAACTTAATTTTCGAATGAAATTTCCACTGATCTCAACTAGGAAGAACCTTCTCCTATTGCATCATTCTGAGATTGTGGCTCTTATAATAATTTCTCCCACTCTGTCTAAAAGAAATAATCCTCTTTTCTTTATAGACAGTATCATGAGCCACAAACCTCTTTGTTCTCATGGTCATATAGGAAAAATTTCGTCATTGGAAACAGGCTACAACTTAAGCACTTTGCCAATTCATATCTCATATGACTTGTACGCCCATGCTTTATTACATAGCGGAAAAATAAATGCTCGACAAAATCTGAATAGAAAATAACTCCCACTCAATTGTAATGATTTAATCATATCACATATGATTTGATATTAACTTCTTGCGCATTCTATGAACGTGCTTACGAAAGTAAACTTGTGAGACTTTATCATACTCTATTTGGTGTATATTGCTAGGCTCAATTAGATCACTATCTAAGTCCAAGAACATCTTCTTGAGCCAATGCACAAGCATTCACAACGAGAATTTCATGTGCGTTAATTTTCTCAATGGAAGATAGATCTCAAGTACTCGAGGATAGATCATCTAGATGAAGTAATTCTACTTCAGTTATCTCAATCTCTTCTTACAATATTAGGTGAATACCTCGTATCATCCTAGTTTACCGGTAAAAGAGAAGAATTAAAAATATCTTTCAAGATTTAAAATTGCACTCACCTACACACCTTAAGGTGTTTATAGGATGAATGACTTGTTTTGAATGCAAGATTCGCATAAACAATGAGATTCCTAATCTCAAATGCGACTTTTAATCGAGAAACGAGGAAAATTGACTTGGGACACCAACTTGAGTTCTAGGATACATATGACCTTTTAAACTTAGTTTTAGAGTACAATTACTTTGATTCATATGGTCTAACCATAAATCAATTCGTGGTAAGATTGAATACAACATTTGTTTAAATTGTGTAATGGTAAAACCACTTACCCTTTACGCAAAACTCGAATTACATTTAGAGATGATGCAAATAATAACATTTATCAATGTACAACTCTAACTCCAAAACTTGGTTAAGCACAATATAACATGTATATGTCATACAAGTGAAGTGGCAACTACCTTAGTTTCATTCATGTTTATCATTCTTGACAAATCCTCATACGATTTTCTTCACGTTAGGACGATAGGATTTACAAAAACCCTCGGATCATGTTAGTAACACATCTTCCTCTAAATGCCCATTAAGATTAGCGGTTTTATCATTCCTTTACCATATTTCAATCATATGAAAATGGAAGTTACTAACGTGAATCACCAATTTGCACTCACATGCAAACAATGTGATAATGTAGAATGAAAGATTATTGTCATAAGTATTTCCTAAGAAATATGTTGGATTCATACTACAAACATTTTAGAGTTTACTATTAGGAGTTGTATCTTATCTTCGTGTGTTACACGATTTTCTTTCAAACCTCGTTTTATCCTTAACCACTTAAGACAGATTCGGTCTTATCATAGCTCCCACTCACTTCGAGAATATTTACTTGAAGAAGACATTTTCTTCAATTAATTCAAATTAATCTCTCATAGGGTTTAATCTCTATGAAGTGTGGTAAAATTTGGACATAATGATTTTCACAAATCAATTTATCAATTCATATTAACTTCGTCTTGTCTTAACCCTTAATTTTTAGACGACAAGTTATTAAATTGGGCAATAACACTTTAGAACCATGTATGAATAGCAGATTTAATCAACACTTTTTGACTAAAAATCACTTCTATTTAAGTTTCTTTATAAGAAATCATAATGATTTGATAGGAATTTTAAGATGTTAATCTTATATTTGCATAAGACTTTCCTATCAAATTCTATGGAATAGAATAATCCTATAGACCTCGTCCACAACCTACGACACAGTTCAGGTGAGGAGAAATTAAAGAGATTATATTTGTCGATGTAACATAAGATGTTTAGCGGAGATATTGCTTACCATCGAATAATATTATATAGGAGTGAGAACGAACAATAATTAAACAACAAAATAAGGAAAATAAATAAACATTCATCAATTTGATTCAACTTGTAAATATTTCAACAAGTTAAAGCATCTACAAAATGACCTCTTTCCAATTTTATAAATGATTCCAAGACCCAAACCCTATACCACCAAAATCGTGAACCACTGGAACTCCGACTCAATAATATGGTTTGGTGAGTTAACTTTTAACCGGTTCTACGTTAGAACTGTCGGTCGATGAAAAATTCATAATGTATTCATCTTAGCCCGGAACACATTGATCACTGGTCCTCTACACTTCCGTTGAGTACAAACAAAATTTCGAGTGCATCGAGATGCGATCCGCCCACTGGACTGAATCCACCTCATCGCCCCACTTATCCTACGTAATGGGGTTCGTACTGCCCACTGGACTAGCACCACCCTGCGAAATAGAAGCCCATGAGTTCTAAGCTACTATTTGGTAAGCTAGGCTAATCTCAATTGTTTTAATAATATAGAGGTCTTGTCAATTTATTATCTATCATCTTTAAGTGAATTAAATCCGTGAACTCAATAATTTTAATTGACACGATCGTTATAACGATTATTTAAAATGCATGCTATGACGATTTGGCTATACATGCAAACATATAAATAAAACAAGATTAAAGCAATAAAGCAATAAAGTCCTAGTATGACCTTCCTAATAATAGAAAATCTTATTAACTATTACAAATTCGGAAACCAACTCCTTGATCCCTTGAACTTCAAAAGCACGCCTTCCAAGAAAACACTGTCTTGTCGGAACTCCTTTCCGAATGGCACCGTCTTTTGAAATCTCCGGAATTATATTACAATAAAATAATAGAACTATTATATTTGAAAACTAAAATTTAAATCTATTAAATTACAAGTCGGTGATACAAGATCACATAATTTACAACCGAATCAATATTTCCTTACATTACGGGTAATCTCGATTAAAACTAAGGTCATACTAAGAAAAATTACATAATTCAAAATTATATAAAACAAATAAAATATGACATTCATATTAAATAAAATGCAATGTTAAAATATGTATGCAAATGCCAATTTTAAAGCCAAATCGCCTTACTTGAGCAAATATCGTACATTTATTTACGGTTTTACGAATATGCGTGATTTTAACTTTTAAAATCACCAAAATTACATAAATCTCATTTATGTTCAAGTTAATCATTCTAACACTTTTAGATATCAAAATTTAGTCCTTAATAATTTTGATCATGATTCAACTCGATTTTACTTTATTGTTCGTCGAAAAATAAAGGAAAATGGCCAAACGAGTCAATAAAATTTCGAAATTCAAAATTTAAGATTTTTTGAATGTTTTGGAAATTACCAAAATTCCAGAACCTTTTAAAAATGGTATCATGCAAAATAATTAATTTATTTCACAAATAAATCGAAAAATACATGTTTGTATGTCCAAAAAACCAAATTTATTATAAAAACTTCCAATAAAATAACAATAAATTTTTAATCATCCTAAAATACCTTTTAGAATCTGGAAAAGACCAAAAATTTCAGGTCAAACTCGAATTTTGAATTTTATGAGTCCAAAATTCAATTAACAATTATCTCATAAAAATTAATAATCGTAAAACTAGAAACTTTTTTACATCCAAATTTTGTCTATCGTATAATACATCTATGGGTAAAAGTTCATGCCATAATATTGAGGTTAACTATTTTAACACAATTAGTCACTATTTAGTCGATTTTAACCATTAAAATCATAAATCATGCATCACGAGATAAGAAAGTCTCAAAATTTACATACATTCTGTAAATATTGCAGATGACATTGTGTAAAAATTTCATGGCCGAAATCAACCTCTAACTATTAAAGTCGAATTTAGTCACTATTAATATGATTTTTAATCTAAAAATCATTAATCATGCAAAGGTAGATTTTTAGATCTGAAAATTTACATAGACACTGTAAATATTGCATGTGACATCTCATAAAAATTTCAAGGTTAGATTCGAAATATAACCTTATATACCGATTTTTACTCATATTATGACAATTTATCTCATAAAATTCATAATCCATGCAAAACAACTTATTTTGTTTCGAAATTTCATATAAAATATATAAAAATAATCATTTGAGAACATATCCATAAATCATAGCCAGAAACCAAGTTTTACTATTTTTCCCTTAAATTGATGTTTAAAACTAGGGATGTCAATGGGCGGGTCTCGCCCCGCACCCGCCCCACGTGGGGCGAGTGTGGGTAATGATTTGGTGGGTCGTGGGGCGGGGATGGTTTTCAAACGCATCATTCGTCGCGGGTCGTGGGGCGGGTGCGGGTATCACATGAGACCCGCCCCACACCCACCCCGCTCGCCCCACCCCACATGTCCTCGCCCCGCTTATACCCACCTAATAAAGAATAATATCTAATAGTAATATATATAGATAAAAAAATATATAACTTAAAAGATTAAAAAACACTTTTAATAAATAAGTAACTCCTACCCTGTAGTCCAATGAGGCCCAAACAAGTAAGTAATTTCTACCCAGTAGTCCAATAAGGCAATAATCACTAGTTCACTACTCAGTATTCCGTATTTGGGCTGCTGTTTGTGCATGTGTTTCGTGGTATATTTGTATATAAAACCGTTTCATGGCTCAATGGACTTTTGTTAATTAATGTTAAGGCATTTTGCGAAACTTATTTGTATAAGTACTACGACTAGTATATTTTAGATTCACGATTTATATTTCTTGAGGAGCTAGGCGGGTCAACGGGTCCCCGCGGGGCGGGGACGGTTTTGAAAGGTTCAACCCGCCGCGGGTCGCGAGGCGGGTGCAGGTGCACATTAAAAGTTCGCGGGGCGGGCGCGTTTGACCCCCCTCCGCACCCGCCCCGTCCCATTGACATCCCTATTTAAAACTGATTTAAACTTCAAAAATATACAAATAAATATAAAATGAACAATAAACATCCATACAATTATTTTTATGACTTAAAACCATTTTAGGATCAGAAAATCTAACATGCAAAAAGATTTCTTGATTTATCTTTATAAAACAGAAATTTTGGAATTATATGTGTTAATCTCATTAACACGAAAAATATGAATCCGATCATGCATGCAACAACGGTAATGCTCTGAAACCGTTTGTTAAAAATAAAATTTCAGATTATTAACTCATATCTCATACGAGTTTAATTATTTAAGTTTAGTCATAAAACTTAAATAGATCTTATGCATGGATAATAGTTACATAAGATGAAAGAAATGTCCTTACATTGCTTTAGATGGTTTATACTCAATTAATCTCCTATTAATCGAGTCTTCAGAAACCGTTTATCCTTACTAACGATCTAAAATAAGACCATCTCCAAAAATTCGTATCAAGGACCCGATCTCAAAACCAAAATCAATTTTGTTACTAGAAAATTGAAATTAGTAACCTAGAAATAATAATAATATTACAATGATATTATTAATTTTAGAAATGATTTTTATTTCTCTAGAAACTATTTTCTACCGAAATGTATAAGAATTTTTGTCTCTACAAAAACTAGTAAAGAATGAATGTATTGCATGATGAAAAATGAGAAGAAATCATCTTGTTATTTCTTCAAGGAGGGCCGACCATATCAAGACCAAATGACCTATGCATGCCCCTTATTTTTCAAGCCAATGCATGATACTTAGTCTTACACATAGCTCTTACACACATGCTAGCTTTGTAAGAGTAGTAATGGTTGTGTTTTAAGATGACACACTATCACCTTATACACACATGCGTTACACCATCCAAATGCATAAAATTGGTTCCATTTTATTTTTGTCAATTGTGCTAAATTGTAACATGTCACACATGTCACATTACACATGAGACAATTTGTTAATTATGTAATTTTAACTCTTCAAAATTCATAATTTACAAATTCATAACATTTAAATAATTCCACTAGTAATTTATAATTATTATCTTATAAAAATATGTAATCATAATTTTAATTACAACTATTTGTAATTTATGATTGACCGTACTCATTCTTGATTTAATCGTTTCCTAAACAATTAAATAAAACCAAGTAATAAAACAATTTTTATCACTTTGACAATTATTATTATTATTATTATAACTCCATTATATTAATACACGTCACGTAAAATAATTTCCAATTTCGAGGTATTAATTAATCCGTATCCATATACGATCAATTAAATATTTTAGTGAGACGGAATTCCCTAAAGATATGACCTTAAGGGATTAACTGATCACCACCATCATGTATATACCAAGTATAATTGTTTTATAATTACAATCCTCTAAATTAAATTCCAAGTAATTCTGATAAAATGTAAATACCAAGTATAATTGTTTTATAATTACATTTTTTTTGAAATTTGAATTTTTTATATTAATTGCATTAATAGTGCAAGCTGATTTGATGTTGTATTATAATTGAACAATTTTGAGTGATAAACATTGAACTGATCTAATTAAATTGGTACTATGAACGTCATGTATATATGTAACTGCTACAGCTTGCAGGTGAGGCATGTAGTAAACAATCAACGATAAACATACGGACGCCGACAACCCGATAAATGCCAACTACCTAAAGGCGTTAACCACCACAGTTAACTGCTATGTATATAATTTCAATAAAACGTATTAATAATCGTTAATAAATAATATTATTTTAATAATTAGAGTATTGTAATCCATTGTTTAAGTGTTTAGAGTAATTGATTCAATTTTAGGGTAAAAATACTTATATAACAGTTGTTTTGTCTATGTTTAAGAAATAAAGTTTATTTTTAAGAAAAGGGTATCATATGGAAATTTTATGAAAAAAATGTATGTGAAAGAGTAAAATTCGTATGTGAAAAAAGTAATTCCGTTAATTAATATGTTTATATTAATTACGCACGGTTAATTATGTGGTTCTCAATTAATTTCAGTTTTTTATTTGTTTTAGTTAGCTTATGTGGAAAGATGACTAACTCGGTTAAACATGATTGATTTAAATAAAACTAAAATTATAAGTTTAAATGAGCGATTTGCATTAGCCTAATTCTGAATCCACATTGTGCCACATAGGCAGTTTTCCAAGATTCTTTTATATATATAAGAGAAAATTGTTGATTACACCCTTATAAAAACTACATTTTGAAACTTACAGCTTTATTAATTTTTTTTTTGAACATTACATCCATAATATTAGTTCTGATAAAAAATTACAGTGAAAACATTACCTCCGACGAAAAATTGATGCCAAATTGGATTTTCGTGACTTAAGTTGATTTTTTAGGACCAAAATACCCTTACCCACCTTCATCTCTTATTTCATCTCTGAATCAAAAATCAATGCTCCATCTTTCCATTTGTTTAACAATTTACCCAGTTTTTTTCTTCTTCTTTTTTTCTAAAAAGAGTTTAACAAATTCTCTAATTCACCATTTTTTTCAAATTCTATCATAACTCAATATTGGAGTATGTTTATTTTCTCTTAAATGTAAAATCATCAATTTTTCCCAAATTCAAAATAATTAGGGTTCTTCAATTTTTAATAATGTGTTCAAATTGGACATAAACCCTAAATCAAATTCAGGATATAAACCCTAATTCGGGACAAACCCTAAATCTAATTCAAATTGGGGATAAGTTCAAATTCGCAGCAACATCAACAACAATAACAAAACGAATACTTACCCCTTGACTTAGAACCATCAGATGCGGACACGATTTTTCTACTCATGGTTAGAATCCGTTACTTGACAATATAAGGATGCAATAAAGAAGAAAATTAGGGTAAGATTTAGGGGCAAAATGGGGGGAAATTGGGGGAAAGAAGAGAGGGTTTTGGGTAAATAGAGAAGGTAAATGAAAGGTCAATGAAAGATTAATAGTAATAGGCGCAAATATAGACAAGGGGATATCGGTCATTTTCTGACAAAATTGACCGGAAACATGGTTTTGGCGCAATTTTGCAAAGAAAACTAATATTATGGTTTTAAGTTTCAAAAAACATTTAATAAGGCTGTAAGTTTCAAAATGTGGTTTTTATAAGACTGTAATCAACAATTTTCTCTATATATAATAAAATGTGTAATCATAATTTTAATTACAACTATTTGTAATTTATGATTGACCGTATTCATTCCCGATTTAATCGTTTCCTAAACAATTAAATAAAACCAAGTAATAAAGCAATTTTTATCACTTTGACAATTATTATTATAATGGTATAATTCCATTATAATAATACACGTCACGTAAAATCATTTTCAATTTCGAGGTATTAATTAATCCGTATCCATATACGATCAATTAAATATTTTATTGAGACATAATTCCTTAAAGATATGACCTTAAGGGATCAACTGATCACCACCATCATATGACGATAATGTCAAACTCTAGCCAGCCAATCATTATCGATAAATGTTGATCAGTCAACTTTAAAAGAGCAACATTTCCAATTGTGTTTTATTCAAATGAGATTTAAATATGTGAACGCATTATTGTCGAGGATACAACCTCCAACAGAGATTGTCCTTGACTCTTGTTAATAATCATTGCAATACAAACTGTTAAAGGAAATTGTCTCCTTTCGAACTTAACGGGAAAGATGGACTCCCTAAAAGATTATCAATTATAAATCACACCTTAAAACAATTAAAGAGTCAAAGTCTAATATAAATGAACGCCGAAAATTGAGTAGAAATAACTAAAAACAAAAACTGAATACAAAAACAACAATAAAATCATTTGTTAATTGCTCTATAGAGTTGTGGTGCTTTAATGGTTTAGAAGTGCGCCCTTATCGTGTTCTCGACAAACATTCTAAATTTGTAATCATGTGGTAATTATTATTTTGGCAATCCTCTAAATTAAATTCCAAGTAATTCTGATAAAATGTAATTACCAAGTATAATTGTTTTACAATTACAATTTTTTCAAAATTTGATTTTTTTTATAGTAATTGCATTAATAGTGCAAGCTGATTTGATGTTCTATTATAATTGAACAATTTGGAGTGATAAACATTAAAGTGATCTAATTAAATTGATACTATGAACGTCATGTAAGTAACTGCTGCAGCCTGCAGGTGAGGCATGTAATAATCAATCAACGATAAACATACAGATGCCGACAACCCGATAAATGCCAACAACCTAAAGGCGTTAACCACCACAGTTAACCGCTATGTATATAATTTCAATAAAACGTATTAATAATCGTTAATAAATAATATTATTTTAATAATTAGAGTATTGTAATCAATTGTTTAAGTTTTTAGAGTAATTAATTCAATTTTAGGTTAAAAATGCATATATTACAGTTGTTTTGTCTATGTTTAAGAAATAAAGTTTATTCTTAAGAAAAGGGTACCATATGAAAATTTTATGAAAAAAATGTATGTGAAAAAAGTAATTCCGTTAATTAATATGATTATATTAATTGCGCACGGTTAATTATGTGGTTCTCAATTAATTTCAGTTTTTTTTGTTTTAGTTAGCTTATGTGGAAAGATGACTAACTCGGTTAAATATGATTGGTTTAAAAAAAAACTAAAATTGTGAGATTGAATGAGAGACTTGCATTAGCCTAATTCTGAATTCACATTGTGCCACATAGGCAGTTTTCGAATTTTTTTATATATATATAAATAATGATGATATTTAGTAGAGTTTAACTTACCATAATCTTTTAAAAACTCGTACCGAATAAGCCAATAACTCACTCTCATTTGAGGATTCAAACTTTGAGAATGTTTTGCCAAACACAAATTCTCATCTGCGACGGACATATCTGTCGCAAATTTGTGACGGGTCAAGTATTATCAACATGAGTAGAAAAAGACAAATTGTTTGAGATTTTCAATACTTTGTCTTACATGCTTAAGTAAGAGAACTTGATCCGTTATAAGCTTGTGACGGATATATCGTCGCAAGGGAAACTTACTGTTTGCCAAAATACACAAACTTGCTCAATAAACAATTATTCAAAAATTAAAAAGTAATTTTTTATTAAATTTGAAAAATAAAAACTCATCTTCTTATAAATTAGATCAAATATGTTCTTCATTTCCAATTTCTAAAAACTCACAACTAACCAAACAACTTTAATGAAATACAGAGTATGCAATTAAAATCTCATACACCACGAAGTACGAGTTGACATCACATGTCTCACTTTTGTGTTTCATCTTCTGTTTCATTGCTTTTATCTTAGAACTAGAGCTGTTGAACGGGTCGGGGTTAGAATAAGGGTTGGGTCTTATACAAGTCCGGTAAAATACGAGTTGGGTTATACGAGTCAGAGTCATGGGTCGGGTTATGGTCAAAATATGAGTCAAAAAATAATTTCAAGCGCCTTTTTTAAACGACTTTTTAAAAAAATGTACAACATATTTAAACTAATAATCGTATTCTATGTTTACATTAATTATACTGATCAGTTGTGTTTGTAATTTTAAATATAATACAAAAATTGTTTAACTATTTTTACAAATATAATATACGAAAATTAATACAACAACAACATCAGCGCATTGGTCTCAAAATGATTTGGGGTCCGCTGACATGAATCATCCTTTGGAACTGTCATTGGTGAACTCTCATCTCAACAAGAGAAAAATAAAGCAAAGGAAAAACGGAAGTGGAGTGAAATAAAAAAAAAAAGGCAAAAGGATTTTATAGATTTTAAATCGAACTTATCACATATATAAAAACCTAAAAAATAGATCAAGAATAAAGTTTAAAGTGATTTTGAAAAATAAAGTAAAACTTAATTAAAAGTTCTTGGGAAAAAAGTGTAATAGGTCCAAAAAGAATAAAAATAATTTTTTTATAGAAAACTTAATACAAATATCAAATGGTAGAAATCCACATGTATCATATATTCATATCCCTCCATAATGCCCTCTCGATTACCATCCCCTCCTGAAACACGAGAAATCTCATATCGTGCTCAATCACTCTTCACCATGTTTGTTTAGGTCTCCCTCTACCCCTAGCAACCTTTTCTGCACCCCATGTCTCCAACCTATTAACTGGTGTGTCCATAGGTCTCCTTCTCACATGGCCAAACCATCTTAGTCGGTTTCCATCATCTTGTGCTCTATTGGGGCCACTTTTACCTTCTCCCTAATCACCTCATTCCTTAACCGGTCTCTCCTTATATGGCTGCACATCCACCTCAACATACGCATCTCTGCCACACTCATCTTATAAATGTGACATACGCATCCCTTTAATCCTTGGGACATACCTTTATCTCACAAAAACCCCGTAGCACTTTTCCATTTCATCCATATCATCCCGCTTTCATTCTGTGAGCCACTTCTCCGTCTAACTCTCCATCTTTTTTGGATAATAAATTCAAGATATCTAAAGGAATCAGACTCCTTAACAACATTTCTATCGAAAATAATGCTCCTCACCGTCGTCGATCTCGGCCCCGCAAATTGACACGTCACATACTTGGTCTTACTCCTACTTAGCCTAAACCCACGAGTCTCCAAAGTATGCGTCCATAATTCCAACTTTCTCTCCACCCCCTCTTTCGTCTCATCAATCAACACAATATCATTCGCAAACATCATACACCAAGGGATCTCGTCCTGAATATACAAAAATTAATATTGTAATAAAATCTTTGATTTATATATGACTCAACGGGTCGGGTCTCGACCCTAAAATAACTTAGGATTTGGTCAAACAGGTCACGAGTCAACAAAACCGGATTTGTAACCCCAACGAAATGGGTGGGGCGAGGCGGGTTTTCGGGTCGTATCGACTCTTGTTAGGTCTACCTTTGACACATTATTATTTACAATTTTTATTAATATCAAATTCTCGATGTGTCACAAGAAGAGTATAGAGGGTCACAACTCACAAGATGATGAGATACAAGATGAGACCGAGAGTCCGCTCTCATAAAGTATTAATATTTTACACATTTAGTCTAAGTAATTACTCATATCTACACTAGGTCTCGTAAGAAACTATCGTCCAATGGAAAATAAAAATTAAGTAACTTCCATCCCTAATTCATGTGAGAGTTCTTTTTAAGAACGCCATTAAAAAACTTGTTTCAATATAGTTTTCGTATTATATCCGTGTACATAAATTACAAATACTCGTAAAAGAAGGTTTTATTTGAAGTGTTGGGTCTTTGTTACTAAAACCCTCCCACATCCCAATTAATTTCCCCTTTAGTCCTGCTCAGTGCTCACTCAGGCCAAAAACCGCCAACAATGAAACCATTGAAACTTTGATTTAAGAAGTGTATCCTTCTGATTTCCTGACATTTTAGTTTGTACATAACTTACAATCATGGTTGAAAATCCCGATCCTTAATCTCCCCTTTTTGCAGGAAATCCGTTTCTTCCAATTTCAGAATGCACCACCCTCATTTTTCTGCATAAAACCCCACCAATTTCATCTACTGATGTATTCATTTCTGGGTTTTGGGATTTTTTTCATAGTTTTCTGCCAATTTTCCAGCTTATAAATTAAGGGTTTCTTCTCAATTTTCCTTTTTCAGTAGTTCAGATTGTTTTTCTAGGGATTTTTCAGTGTTTGTAGGATAAAAATGGCTGCTGCATTGTCTGATAATCAACTGGTTGAACAACTTTCTGAGTTTGGAATCAGACTTTCACGGCGCCCTTCCTCTGCTCCTGAACTTCTGAACTTGCTTGATGTAAGTCCCAATCTTTCAGTTTTCAATTTTTTGAAGTTTTTTGTGTTCTTTCTGTGTGCTACTGTTGGATTTTCATTATTCTGTTACTTCTGTATCTGGGTTTTTAAAGTTATATATGTTAGGATTGAAAGTTGCTGTCTTATAGTTGTAATTGTTACTTTCTAGACTTCAGTTCTGTGGCTTTTGATGGTGTTTGTGAATAGTTAGGGAATTTTGCTTCTTGTATTGGATTTGCTATGTATACCTGTTACTGTTGTTGAATGCTTGAATCCCTTGGGGTATTTCCGTGATTCGAGATTATGATGGAATAAACCAAAATGATTTATTAAGGCGGTTTCCCTTTTCTTACTGAATTCACAGTCATTCGCAAAGTCTTGGCGTAATTTTAAAGTGTCATTGGAAAGATCATCTCTTTGTTGTTAACATGGTGATAAAATTGTTGTTGAATCCCTTCTGTATTTGATAGTACTGAAAGTTGTTCGATTTATTGATTGTAATTGATAAGTTGTTAATTTGCACAATTCAGTACCGTGACTTTTGATGGTGGTTGTGAATAGTTCAGGCATTTTGATATTGTGTTTGTTACTGTTGAATCCCTTGGGCATTTCTCTGGTTCTAGTCTTTTAGATTACGGTTGAATAAAAAAACTGGTTTATTAACGTGGTCGCCCTTTACCAAGTAGCAATCATTTTCACGACAGTTTTTGCTATGTATCATCAGGAAACATACCCTCTATCTGTGGCTATAGACTATCTGTGTTACGCTTCTTATGTGAAATATTGAACGTTGGGCGCTTCACTTGGTTATAAGTATAACTAATAATACCAGGCTGATTCAGTCTCATAACTGATGTTCAGTGCAAAATACTAAAAGTGATGAAGTAGGCAATTGCGAAGGATTATTGAAATTTGAAATTGATTCTTGTTAATTTTTGTGTTACATCTGATGTCATTTTTTTGCAATAAAGGTTTTGTGATTGTTTGATCTTTGACTTACCGACTTTTCAACTTCACCACTTTATATGTCCTTCCATGAATTTTTTAGTGTGACATTCTTCGAGATTTCTCTCTTTCTTGAGCCTTTTGTTAGAGATAAAAACTTAAATTATATTTTATTATGTATCTTGTAGGAGCTAGAGTTGCTCTTCTCAAAGATGAAGCAATCACCACGCCCGCTAGTGCGACAGGCGCTTCTGATCCCTACTGCGGTTCTGATGGAAGAAGAGCTTTTCAAGCATTCAGACACGAATGTTAGGATTACTGTGGCCTCTTGTCTTAATGAGGCCACAAGGATTTGTGCACCTGATGCACCATTCGAAGATGACAAGATGAGGGTAGGGATAACCATTTGATCACCATGAGTTCTATCGCTTTTCTATCTTTTTATTAGGCGAAATTTGTCATATATGAATTTTTGACCCATTTGCGTCATTTTATTTCAGGACATTTTTGAGCTGATAGTCTCCTCATTTGAATATTTATCATGTGAACCTGGTCGCTGCTATTCCAAGGCAGTTTTAATCCTCCAAAGTGTTGCACGGTTGCGGTCCTGTGTGATGCTGCTGGACCTTGATTGCGATTCACTAGTCATAAAAATGTTTGAACTGTTTCAGAGGAACGCCAGGTAAATGTCTTAGGTTTTTGTTTTGTTTATTTGATTGGCAAGACAATGTGGTCTGTTGTAGCTTCCGAATAAGTCTTCCTTTATGTGGCCTATTCCCAATAATTGCTGAAGAGCGGTATCATTTTTGGTTTGATTGAGACTGTTAAGTTAAATCTATTTCGAGCAAGTTCAACTCAGGGGAAAGGAACTTAAAAATTGATCCAAATTTTTATTTTTAGATAAAATGTGAGTAATTAGTGTAAATGAAATATTTTTTATAGGCACCGCTTACCGAAAGAATAGCATATATTGTACATAAAAAACTAAACAAACCTAGAAAAGAAGTTATTTAGATTTTTTTTGAATTGTTAACGCGCTATGTCTTACTTATGCCAATTTTGATAGCGTGAGTCATGGGCTTGCTTGACCATTTGCATTTTTTGTACTTCTTGCTTCTTGTTGGTTCAGTAATTGTACTTCGTAGTTTCAATAAACTTCTCTTTAGCGACTTCCATTGCAAAAGTGCTCCAATATAGGAGTCTTTTCATGATGATATATATGTAGAATTGCAGGAGGCCTTTAGCATTTCCTTGGGGGCATTGGGATAGGCCGCACCCATTGAACTAGGTTGTATTTTTAAGAGTGGACATTACCGTGGGTTACATTGTATATGCTTTAGGTCCAATAAACATTGGCACTGATCTTGCACATCAGTTTTGTTTCTAGTTGTATGCATGTGTATGATTTATGCTTGTGCGATAAACACATGTTTTAATGAAGCGATCAGTTATCAACATGTACGAAGAATTTTCTGAACTCCCTTAATTTATGTTGATTGTTCAGATTGATTTTAATTAGTTATTGACGTATCTTATTCTTTGAATTTGTCAATCTCAAGCCCCAAACACCCTCAGGCTGTTATCGCATCTATGGTAAAGATTATGAGTGTCATGATACAAGAAACTGACTCCTTGTCTCCGGGACTTCTTAAGGTCCTGCTAGACAGCATCAAAATAGAAAACCAGGTAGGTCGGTTCGACTTCATTGTCGTCATTCTTATTTACTTGCTCATGGAAGATTTGTTCATATACACTTATCCATCACCCTTCGTCACCATAAAGGCATAAACTAAGAGCTTTGCATATTCTAATCATCACTATTATGTGTCATTAGGGTGTTTCACCTGTATCTTGGGAGATGGGTGTCAAAGTTCTCGAAGGCTGTGCTGACAAACTTAAACCAGTTATCATGGAAACAGTTTCATCGATGGGTTACGCCCTAGAAGATTATGCTCCCATTCTTTCATCAATTTGCACGCCTGTTGTAGACACTGTGACAGGTGTTGCCGATGACTCATCTATCCTGGTATGCTGTTTACTTGTTTTTAGAATTTGAATTCATAAGTAAGCTTCTGGCAATGGAATCGGATAAAGGTCTTTTATATGTGTTGTAAGGACTTGTATGGTTTGTTCAATCTTTTGTGGCCAGTTTGAACCTATGTATTGCCAGTTCAACACGAATTTTTCGTATTGCTCTAGATGTTGACTACTTAGCAGTTCACATTCTCATGGTGTAAATTGTACTCTTCTCTAAGTTTTTTCTTCACTAATGTGCTAGTAACATTTATCACGTTAACTTAACAACGGGCCACATTCTAAATTGTTCCTTAGTGTTCCGTGTTGTGGTATTAGTACTCTTATAGTGTAATTCCCTTAGGGTTGATGATTCGGATGAGAATTAAATACATCGACATCACTTGAGATTAAAATTTTAAAAATCATTAAAGCAAATCTTGCGTAAAGGGAAAAACTGTTTGCCCCTCTCCCACTCTAAAACCGGTTTAATTTTGCCGTTATTACTTGTCACACCTTAGATCTATAAACTGAAAATTGTAATCTAAACATACAATTATGTCCATTTCAACAGGTGAACGATGAGCCTTCTGGTGACCTGAATGACCAAGTTGAAAATGACAAAAGCTTGAAGGCAACAGAAAGTTGTCGAACTACACCAGCTAGTAGTTCTGGACTTTCTGGTTCTAAAGCCTTAGTAACTGGAGGACCAGCCTCCGAAAGGCGTAAGAAACCAAATTCTCATACTCTTGATAGGGAGGCTGGTGGTCGTGAGCATAATCAGTCAGGTGACAGCAGCATGAAGAAGGCTAAGCCTACAAGGAAAGATAATCCTGGGGTATCTGGGAACAAACCATTGAGAAAAAAGAATGACGTACCAGGAGCGTCGGGCTCATCTGGGAAAAAGTTGCCAAAACAACAGGAAATTTCTAGCGGGTCTGGGAGTAAGGTAATACAAGTTAACCAAGTGACGGGCTTGTGGCTGTCTTGTTGCTCTATCCTCCTTGATCAGTAACTTTTTTTAATTTTGATAACTACAGAGTAAAACAGGTCAAACTAGGAAGGATAAGTTCCAGTCGAATGATCCCTCCAAGAAACGGAAGCGAGCCGCCTCATCAGATGATGATGATGTATTTCCTCACTTAATGAACTGTTCATTCTTACTTTGTAGCATACAGGGTTATCTGCATGCTTTACTGCTGTTATTGTTGTATTTAAGTGAAAAGTTGTGATTACTGGAACATAATTACACATTCACATTTACCATACGTGTGTTATTGTAGATGTAATCGCACTACAATGCCATACATACGTTTTCTAATAAGATATCAAACATAGTCTGGCATGGGATGCTAGGATTTATATTGATTGCATCCTGATCTCAGGTTATCGAGACTCCTCATGGAAGGAAAAACTACAAAGATGATCTGGTTGGTTGTAGAATCAAAGTTTGGTGGCCTCTGGACCGCAGGTAAACACCCCAATGGCACTGTATTCTAAAATACTATTTTCATATGATAATTGACCAATGCTGTGTGCTTGAGTTTAAGAATGAGCAAATTTTCTCTGGAGGGGATGCGTTAGGAGTTGTTATCCTAAAATACTAGCTTCAGATTGTTCACTTTCATACTTTCCGCCTCACTTTATATTTGAGCCACGTAGGGATTCTGTCTTTGCTTATCCCTGGATAACAAATAGTACGAATGCTATCCTTCCCTAGTCAATAAATTAAGCTTCTTTAGGTTGCTATTGCAATTGGGTTTGGTCTTTCACCTCGTCGGTTTTCTAGATGTTTCCGGGTTAATCAGATCATGAGATAGGTAAGATTCTAGACAAGCTTGAGATATTCCTATTAGGCTTCATCTGTATATGATGGCTGCCTTTTGATCAATGTTTTGCTATACTTCCATGGGTGTGGGTTCTTTTGAGTAGCTTTCTTAACTCCGGATGTTGATAGTAGAAGCACCACAAAGGCTATGTGCCGATCAGGTACTGGTATAGTATTTCAAGCACAACTGATAAAATTGGGAGTAGCTTACAGGTTCGGCCCGTGGAAGGAACACAATTTATTAGTGTCTCATAAGTCATAACACTTATGTTAAGGGGGGAAATGTAGTGGTAGCTCCTTTCCTTTCAAGTGAGGTCTGTATTATTTTTCAGGTGTATGGCTAAAACTGTATATAAACTTAACCCTAAGATCTCTTTTACAGTAATACGAGTATGTGGCGATATTTGTATTCAGTAGAAGTTCTCTGCGATAGATATTGTTCAGTAAATCATTTGATGCCGTATCTCGGTATCTGACTGAAAGTTCCATTTATTTGTTGCAGATATTACGAAGGCACCATTACCTCATATGACGCATCTGTGAGAAAGCACAGGGTAAGTTTTTCTCATTGACATTATATTAATTCACAGACAATAATTTTTTTTTTTTTTTTTGGGAAAAAGTAAGCTTGTCATTAAAGATCAAAGTATTACACCCTACCACACAATTCCACAAACCGGAAGAGCATCCAGTTTGACTAGTTTTCTTTTACATTCCTTACATTATCTATCCATTCAAGAACTACCCTATTCTTGCTTTTGACAGTACAGTTTTGCAACCTATCCTTCACATCCTGCACTATAGCCCAAGCCACTCTCTCTGGCCTCCTTACATAACCTTCAAACCTGCACTTGTTCCTACTCCACCAAATATGGTAGATCAACGCATTGATGATCATCCCAACTATTTTCTTCTTGCATAATGATCTGCACCTATCTCTGATCCAATTGCCAATGCAGTCAGTTTCAGAAATTTGTATGTTGCACCATTTCATGACCTCTTGCCTACATCTGCTACTAAAAGCACACTCAAAGAACAAATGAGCATGACTCTCAGCTTTGACACCACACTAATGTGCATTGACACCAATCTGTCTTGAGTTAAAAGCCTTCGCTGTGCTACCAACCAACCAACCAAAAAACATATGTTTTGGGACAACCCAGTTCTGAATCCAGGGGTGCCAGGGAACATCATTTGTAGTAGGTTGCAGCCAGTTATACGCAGAGTTGATAGTAAAAACCTGATTCTGAGCCCATATGAAATCCTTCAATCTCCTCTTAGTTTGACAGATTTTCCTCCATGCCCAACTAGAATTAATCGTAGGTTCATAACCAATCCATGTACCCCTCTTGATATAAATGGCATGAACCCATTTGACCCCACAGATGATCTTTCTTTTGCTCAATCCACCAAACGTATTTACCAATAGCAGCCACATTCCAATCCATCAGATTTTTGAGGCCCAATCCCCCTTTCCTTCTAGGCTTACAAATCCTCTCCCACGAGACTAGAGCAGGACTCTCCTTCATATCTCTGCCATGCCACAAAAAAGATCTACAAATTGATTCAATCTTTTTTAAAACAGCCTTTGGTAAGATGAAAATCCATATTCATTCATATTGTGTCAATGGTTTCGTGTTATTTTTTGTTAAGGTGCTGTGATGCCAGGTGATTTTAAGATATATTGTATCAGTGTTGTTTTGTTTTGTGTTAAATTTATCTGATTTGTTTGTAAGCATATACGTTTCCATTTCTTATGGAGTAGAAGACTTATTATGTTTTGGCTCTCTGTGATGCTCGGACTCTTCAAATACCCCCGAGTGTCCGGCGGACCCGACACGGACACGGATCCGGACATGGACACCGTGTCCGACCCTTGAGTTAGAAATTGGACCCTTCTACTTTTGGTTGGTTGAGTTGTTGAGCTAGAAAAGTGATTTTTTGGAAGAAGAAATATGGAGATTGAAGTTGAAGATGAGGAAGAAGACGAAGTGAATGGTTAAATTGATTAACAGTTACCTAGGTTATTATTTTAATTTTTTTTTTCTTTTGATTATAGCTTTTAAATAGGTAGATGTTTTAGTATTTCAGAAAAATGACGAGTCCAAAATAATTAACGGATACTCGTGTCCGAGTCTTTGATTTTAAGATTTCAAGGGTCGGACACTCGGATCCGTATCCGATTTGGACACTCGAGTCCGAGTCCGAGCATCACAGTTGGCTCTAGGATATAGCTAAATGACCCACTAAACTAGTTTTGCTTTTTCTTTTATCATGAAGTGGCGGTCATTTGATGCACTTCTCATGCATTTTTCATTCCGGCTCATTCGGAAACAATTCTTTGTGTTGCTAGCACTAGGGTACTGTTCTTGTTGGTCTGCAGCCTGGTAAAACTTACACGACCCGAGTAACCCGAATTTGACCCACAACCCAACCCAAATGTTTATTTTCACATACGGATCATTATCCTTACATAACCTGATAAAAAATAACCCGACCCAAACTTACCCGACTCGGATCGGACTCGCACCCAACCTGGCTGACCCGTTTGCCAAGTCTAATATGTAACATTTTAACCATAACGGAGTATTAAATACTCTGAACATTGTGATATTTCTGTGGATTCCTTTGATTATAATGACGTATTTTCTGTATTTCTATTTTTCCTTGCATTGTTCGACTTTTATTTAGGTTGACTATGATGATGGAGACGAGGAGAATTTGAATCTCAGGACAGAACGGTGGGAGTTGTTAGGCGATGAAGCTCCAATTGATATTGTACGTGTTGATTTTATCTTCTTCTTTTATCCACTTCTTGAACTGAAAAGCCTAACCATGTATTATGATTCAGGCTTCCTTGCTTGGCAAGAAAACAGCTCAGTCACCTCCAATCATGTAAGTGTCACTTTTCATGTCTCAACCATTGGCGTAACCCCAAACATTAGTATAAAACAATTTTGTGCTGAAAAACATTATTGTTAACGTAAATAAACCATCATTTAACCAACAAATACGGAGTATATATAAAGAAAATCCATCATCCATTTTGATTATGATTCACTTTGCGTGGTAAATATTCATTAACTTTTTATCACATTCCTAGGCCCCAACACGAGGCTTCGATAGCGGAAAAGGAAATTGCTAAGATGGACGATGACGAGAAGGGGAAAACCCCAACTTCAGATGTCGAATCTGGTGATGCTAAAGAAAACACAACTATGATAGTCGTGAAATCAGAAATCCCGGAGTCTCTTCCTGAGAAGAAAAAGGCAAAGCTCTCTGACGGGCATAGCTCTTAGCTCCCCCCATCTTCTGTCTATCCCCTTGCAGCTAGCGGATTTTGAAAAGGTAGATTCTTGACTGAGAATTTTGTCGTATTGACATTGTATTGGAGCGGCCGGTGTTTGGTTAGTGTAGAATGATCTCCGGTGTATTGTATAGGTACTCCGGGGACGTTTAGTGGGAAAAAGGGCAAATGTAATTAATTCATCAGCCCTGCCTCCCTTTGTGCTTTGGGTACGCATTTGAGCTTCAATTATATATACCAAACAAAACGAGGAATTTCCCCCTCGTTTCTATAATAGATGGTTTTGTTGCCCTTCATCCCATCTTGTTCTCGTTTTTTCGTTGATGCAATTTATGTCAACCTTGTGAACTGTGAAATGTCACGGCCGACTTTGAGCTTGATCGTAATTTGTGCTCTGGTTTTTTACGTAAAGTAAGAGAGCCAGCCACAGCGGCATTGGCTTTGTGTTTGCTCCTTGATGAACTCAGGGACCTATTTGCTTCGACCGTCACTTGATTTCATGCATCATGTGGTAACAAGTAACAACTATTGTCAACATATGACAAACTTGAAAGGGACTCTTATTTGCTTCGATCTAGATTCTCACTCACTCCAGTAAGAATACATCGGTATCAGTAGCCGGGACAGAAGGAGTACATGATAATGGGCGTCATATTAGGGAGATGTCATTGTGTGAAATCTCTTCTGGCGATATCAGTAGTTTGCTTTTTCAGATCAACTAGCGGCTATCTCGGGGCAACCCGTCCAAGCTTAGACACGTTCGGCCTTTAGGGTCACTTGGACACAAGTGAGCGCAACGAACCTTGAGGGTTGGTGTAAGTTTGTCAACGGTTATTATAACTCGAAATAGTAGACGTTTAAAATGACTCGACATAAACTTGACGAAATGTGGGGTTAGAAATACCAAGGTCGACACGAGTAGAATAAAGAAGTTTAAAAGTTAGTCGGGTTCATACTAGAAGATAGAACAAGGCCTGCTTAGACCTATAGGTGGTGAGTGCTTTGAGTGGTCTTGAGACTCATGAATCATGATTATCACATTTTTTTTATCTGCGACGGCAATATCTATCGCATACTTGTGACGGGTTAAATAAAATCCATTTAGCAAGATAAAGATAAAGTATTTATAATTTTTTATGCACTTTTAATTTTATCTTATTTCAATAAGCGAGTGTACTTAACTCGTCGTAACCTTGTGTCGGATATACCTATAACAA
This sequence comes from Silene conica, assembly GCA_029255685.2. Classification (NCBI taxonomy): domain Eukaryota; kingdom Viridiplantae; phylum Streptophyta; class Magnoliopsida; order Caryophyllales; family Caryophyllaceae; genus Silene; species Silene conica. The sequence goes on from CM055311.2 coordinate 76,119,965, forward strand.
GAGAGACTTATTGCATGATTATATGCATTCTTCTCTTTTGAAGGAACACTCTTCCCACTTAGTGAGTTAGTACTTGGTGTTTTCTCCTGAAAATTGGGGCAACAAAAGTTGAAATTACCCCATCACTAGTTAGTGGAATCACTCGATCATTTACATTTTTTAATTTTTTTTAACTATTTGACATAGGGAGCTATAAGAAAATATAATATTCGGTATCATAAATTCATATGATGAAGATATTACATCGAATAGGGGAGTCTTAAAACAAACGGAGACCCTGTACTAAACAAAAAATTGAGGCCCTAAATATGAGTGTACCTATGTATTATATTTCGAGGTCTGGATTATTTCCATTAATAAAACTTGTAAATTTGATGTATGTGACAAATTAAGGATGGGTTTGGATACAATTTTAAGAGGGAAAGGGAGGGGAGGGAAAGGGAGGTGAGGGGAGGGGAGGGGAGGGAAGGGGAGGTGATGAGAGGGGAAATGTGGTTGTTTGGATAATGAAATTGTTGAGAGAGAAATGAAAGGGATGTAGGAGGGAGGGACTGATAAGATAATTGATTATATAAAAAAAATGGTTGGCGCTAGACTTCTGTTACAGGGATAGTTTATGGCCAACTCTCGCTTACTACATTCTCAATTATTACTACGTTTTTTTAAATTGTTTTAGACAATATTTTTCCATTATTGCCTGTTTCTCATATTTTTCGTTTCCAATGAATTCCTCTTTCCCATCCCGAATTTTTTAGAAGTTGGTTTAGACAAGATTTTTTGGGTCATTTTACATTTCACAAGTTCCATCTTATAATAAATTTGATCATAATAAACCTCCTTTGTGGTTGTACTCACTATGTGTCCGTAAATTTGGTATCAGAGCCAGGGCAGCCTAAGCTTTGGCTCTTATCTTCCTAAAAAGTTTAGGGTAATAATGAGTTATCCCCTCTACCCTAAGTATAGAGAAGTATGCTCTGTGGTTGCCACTTTGTGGATCTTCCACATCAGAAAATCTCATACTAGGAGAAATCAAGTATAAAGAGATAAATATGATGCTCTTTAAAGTTTATACCTTGAGACAGAAAGTTTAAAATAACATGTTGTCTCGGTTTAGCACTTTAAAGTACACCAAAATTAGTCTCTTTATACTATACCATATCATATAAAAGAGGAGGAATATTCATTATAATTTGAATCTTTAAAGGTAAGATAAGAGATAAGGCATTCTGTTATGGTTACTGATTTCATACCAAAATTCTGGAAAATACTCCTAATATCTTAGCACCTTCTTCTTCTTCTCGTAAGTCAAATGCTAGTAAAGTAGACTATCTTTATGAAATAGAATATGTAGATGAAAAAAGTAAAGTTCCTATTACTCAACTTCCTTTACTAAACCCTTATAGGGCTTTCACAAAACCAAACTCTTCCTTTCCTAAAGTAATTAAACAAGTACTTGGTCCACATAAAAACACAGCCAAAGAAATTATTCTAGCCTCTCAACTAGAACAACATTTTGTCCCTGCTACAGAAGCAGAACAAATGATTCCTCTCCGTTTTAATGAAGCAATGCTTTGTTCTTGGAGGATGAATGGCTATACGCACCTTCACTATGGAGCAGTACGTCTAGCACTGACACTCCATGGAAGAAAAGGACTTCCTGTTGTGGCAAGGATAGCCCTTCTGGATACAAGGTACAGAGAATATCAGCATGCATGCATTGCAACTATCCAAACAACACTGAATGCAGGTACTGTATTTATTACCTTGTTCCCAAACTTCAACATGGCTTTAGAGGACCCACAGATACCTCAAAATCTCCATATCCAGTTACAAATAACTGGAACCCCACAAATAGGAAATACATATGCCGCAACATTACATCATCAAATGGCATATAGGGTCCAAAATCATGCAATGGACCTTAGTATTCCTAGAGATACAGAAGATGCTTTATTCATCCAGTTAGAATCACAACACAGCCCTTCATGTATTCATATCCCCAGACAAATTCCAAAAAAGGAACTCATCAAACCTCTTCCGGAATCTTGGGTCACTCACTACGAAAAATTCCATGACATCAACACCCCCCTACAGTCCATAGATTCTAAAATCACAAAACAAAAAGACGGGACCATTGAGATATTCTTCAAGAAGGAACCAAATGAAAAATCATGTCCACCAATTTCTGTACTGAAATAAATATGATTACTCCTCTCCTCATCCCAATGAAACAAAACGAGAGTTACCTTAATGTTCCTATCCAATCTTTTAACTCTCTTGGAGATCCAATATACGTGTTTAGAGATGAAACAGACCATCAGTCTTTTGATGTCTGTGAATGTGACAATTGTATCATGATGGACTCAGATGAAGATGATTACCCAAAAAAGAAAAATAAAAAAATCCTCCCAACAGAGTCTTAAGGAAAGATATGAGTCGGGAGATCCGAGTGTCGATCTTCTAGGGGAACCAACGGGAAAACCTTTTGAGTATTATGTACTATATCCAAGATCAGAAAAAACTACTAACCCATCAGAAGAAATCCCTACATGTTTCATGTTTGGTCCATCCTCGTCCCAAGATACAAGTTTTCCACCAACAGAGTGGGAAGAAGAAAATATCAAACACTCTTGGAAAATTAAAAATCCAACCACCAAAAATCCAGATGGTTCAACCAAACAAATAAGCGCAGCGGAAGCAACCCTAAGCTGGCAATCGGAAAATGCACAAGCTCAAAACAATTTGTTGCAACAGCTAGATAAAAAGGTAACAATCATGGATCTTGCTGTAAAAGAGATACATTAAAAAATCTCTTTATTACATCAAGAACTCTTGCAGCTTGCAACGACAGTTTCTGTAGTATCACCACTTATTTCCCAAAAAGAATCTGAACTAAAATCACTAAAAGCTCAACTCTCTTCCTTACAAAATCCACCAACAACACCACCTGAAATGCCTTGTGATATATTTACCCCATATCCAGTCTATACACGTTCTCTTGAAAAACATCCACAACCCCTTCCTATATTATCTCCATAATCAAATCCTTTTGGAGCATCGTCGTTCCTTCCAACGAAAGTTTTAGAAGAGAGACATGTAATAAAAAAGAGGCAATCCACCACAAGTGATGGAGAAAAAACATCTATAATAACTCAAACTGAAACTCCAGCCACACAATGCTCAGAAAATGCCTCCCAATTCATGCTGGAATATCATAATCCCATCTCTTCTCTTATAACCAATCTAGCAAAACCCAAAACAAAGAAGCCTATGCCTCAGGGCACAACAGACGAGGTCTTGATGCCCGAATTTATGATGGCTGAACCTGCTTCAGTTGAGGAAGTAAGTGATACTGAAAATCCAATAGAGCAAGAACAACCTGAAGCTCATCCTCCACCCGGATGGAACCCAAAGGGTCAGGATATACCAGGTCATGGTTTCTCCTTCGATAATATTCCACCCTCAAAGTGGAGGGACAAGATCTATGAAATGCATGCCTGGTGTATCGAACAACTCCTTTACCCTGGAGTCAGCCTTGCAACTGTAGTAGACAGGCTAGTCTCAAGATTTTATGGTCGCTTGCGCCAATGGTGGATTAGTCTTGGAACTTATCGACAATTGCAAATTCGACAATCCTCCTCAGTTGACGCCTTCATTGGAAATATTCACAATGAATTTCTGGGTGCTTGGGATCACTACACAACTCAAGCAAGAGAAGAATTCCTGAGTATGAAATGTTGTTCATTCATGCGAAAAGATCTTGAACGACATTATGAAAGGATGTCCAAGCGGTTCTATGCTCTTGGAGGCATGGATGATGTAAATCTCAAACAAGCCTATCTAAACTCTCTTCCGGAGCCATTAGGAAATGAAACCGCTAGGCAATTCTCCCTCAAGAACATACCCTTAAGTAATGCTACACTGGGAGAACTTTACCAAACATCACTTGCAGCTCTTGAAAAATTATTTAACCATCAGAAGTTTTTTAAGCAATTGCAAGAACAAGGAAAGCTTCTCGGAAAAGCATGTGATCATCCAGAATTATCCATCAAGTGCAAGCCTCATAAATGCGGATGTACGTCCTCAGAGGGAAGGAGACATAGGATGTACAAAAAGAAGTGGAACAAAAATTTTCCCAAATTATCCAAAAATAGGAAATGGAGATTTTTCAGAAAGAAAAAACAAAGAGGATTCAAAAAATCAGATAGATGCTATATCTGCAAGAAAAAAAGGGCATTACGCAAAAGATTGCCTTGACAAGAGAAAAAGAAATAATCTTGTCGGATATTTGGCACAGATCGAAGATATTGATGATGCTGATATTGAATCCATTTTCTCCCTTGATGATGAGCCAACAGATGAAACCATTTTGGCAATGGGAATGGAGTTTGGGGAAGGTTCGTCTGAAGAATCAGACTCTGATAACGACGAAGGTATTACTGACCAATTTGTCAGGTTTGATCTTTGTCCCATAGAAGTCTGTGAAACAGAACCACAAAATGAGACCATTCCAACCTACCCTCTTCAGCCCTCTCCAAATGCAAAAATTTACATTTTCCCAAATAAATATGACAAACCCATACCTGTCATTGCATATTTTGATACTGGTGCTGCATCCTCCATAATCAAACCAAGCATTCTTCCACTATCACATTGGGAACCATGTTCGGTAGCATTTAAGGCAGCAAATGGTCAAGTTTTTTATATATCTCTCAAAAGTAAACTGATCTACATTCAATTGTTTCCGGGTTACACCCTGAAAACTAAAGTATATGGGTCTGATCTTCCTGGAAAAGACTTTATACTTGGTTTTGATATTCTGCATAGTCTTAAAAGGGTATCATGGCATCCTAAGGGGCTAAAACACAAAAATCATTTATTACCATGGACATCAACCCCTCATCTGTACTCTTATGAGGTCCTTCATCCCATAAGAGATGAAATAGCCAAAACTTCTTGTGCTGAGTCTCACTCTGAGTTTCTCACAAAATGCTCCTCTCCATTATGGCAAAATCCTGAATTCTTTATCACTTTGCCATTCAAAAAGAATGAAGATATTAACCCAACAAAAGCAAGCCACATAGGAATGAACCCAGACCATTATACTCTTGCTCTTCAAGAAATTGACCAGCTACAAAAAGAAAACCTCATTGAACCAACAACCTCACCATGGGCTTGTGAGGCGTTTTATGTCAATAAAAGAGCAGAACAGCTAGGTACGTGGAAAATTAAGGCTAGTCATCAACTATCAACCTCTTAATCATTTCCTCACAGATGACAAATTCCCACTACCAAAAAGAGAGGTTCTTTTCCAAAAACTGCCTCAAGCACAAATATTCTCAAAGTTTGACCTTAAAGCAGGATTTTGGCAATTAGGAATTGAACCAGAAGAAAGACCAAAAACCGGTTTCTGTATTCCTGACCGTCATTACCAATGGAAGGTTATGCCATTTGGACTAAAAACAGCCCCATCTTTATTCCAAAAAGCAATGATAAAGATCTTCAAACCAATTCTCCCAAATGCCCTGGTTTACATAGATGATATTCTCTTATTCTCTATGGATGTTGACTCCCATTCCGCCTTATTATCAAAATTCCACGATATTATTCGGCAATATGGGATAATGCTCTCCGAAAAAAAATGGTTATTGGAGAGACAAAAATTGATTTTCTTGGAATGCATATCTCCAAAGGTCAATACCACTTTCAACCTCACATTGCAACCCAGTTTGAAGAATTCCCAGACGAAAAACTCTCATACAAGCAAATCCAGCAATTTCTTGGGATTGTCAATTACATGGCAGATTTTATTCATGATCTCGCAAAGCATAGGTCAATCCTATCAGCCCAATTGAAGAAAGATGTTGTCCCATGGAGCCAGAAATGCACAGATACAGTAAGAGAGTTAAAGCGTATCACAAAAACTCTTCCAGCATTAACAATCCCATCAAAAGGAAGAAGAGTTTTACAAACTGATGCAAGTGACTGTTATTGGGGTGCTGTCCTACTTGAGGAAGATGAGAAAGGCAACAGGCAGATATGTGGTTATAAGAGTGGAGCTTTCAAACAAGGGGAGAAACATTACCACTCCACTTACAAAGAGATTCTTGCAGTAAAGAGAGGCATTGAGAAATTTGAGTTTCACCTTATCGGCCAGCATTTTCTCATAGAAATGGACATGTCATCATTTCCAAAGATGCTGCAATTCAAACAAAAGACTCTCCCCCAAGCACAGCTGCTACGATGGGCTAGTTGGTTTTCTCAGTGGAAGTTTGAGGTCAAACACATTAAAGGGAAAGATAACTTTCTTCCAGACTTCCTATTAAGAACTCAACGTCAAATTTCACCAATCATTCCTGTGATTTACATGATCACCCTTGCACAACCAGAGGAAGAACAAATGAGGTCTTTGGTAAGTCATATGCCCTCGGATCTGCAACACAAACTTCTCCAAAGAGTTCTGAGAATCAAGGCCATTGAAACACTCCATAAACTCCTTATTCTGTATGTTCAGAAATATGGGATAAGCCAAGGCCCTCTACCATTCCCCATATCCATTACCTACTACTATCCACCTAGATCCAACACATTACAAAAAATTTCCTCCTGTAGCCTACCTCGTGCTTTGGTATCTTGCTGAACTTTATTCAATTGAAGTCCTCATGGAGAAAGGCCCTCTACTACAGTACTTGGCAAAATGTCTCCTAACCAGAAGAAAGTCACATTACAAATTACTATATAAATGGCTTACACTGTTTCAAGATCCCACGTGGTGGCAGGAAAATATCCGAAGAAAAGAAGGTCATACGATGCTTATCACTTTCAAGACTACTACCTTCCAAATTCAAAAAGATGATGGCATTGAAATCAACCGCTGGAATGAAGCACAAATTGTGGCAGGATATGGACAGCCGTATACAATTAAAGATCGCATTCCAGGTTTAAAGATATACATCAAGGAGAATATATCCAACAGTGAAGAAAGTGACTCCGACAACAACAACACCTCCATGTGATCACCGCTCTCTTTTGGAGACAGGGGGAATAAAGGACACTACACCTATGTAAAGATAATAATAATAAAGTAGAAACTTATGGATAGATATAGATAAAAAAAGTGTAGTAGTAATAAGTGTAGTAGTTAGAAGTAGTGTGCAAACGTGTAAGTTAGGAACTAAGTAGTGTACAATGATAGAAATAGGTGTAGGTTGGTTATTAGGCCAAACTTAGGCAATACTATAGCTTGCAACGTGTATGATAAACCTCTTAGCATGTATGCTCTTGGAGCACTATAAATAGAAGTGCTTGGTAGTGAACAAACCAAGCTAATTCACACCAAAACATACTTCTTCTATAATCTTCTACACTCTTGTTCTTAATATATTTTCTCCTACAACAATTTTCAATATTCTTGTTATTGACAAACACCCTTTAATTAGTATAGCTTCCATCTTATAATAAATTTGATCATAATAAACCTCCTTTGTGGTTGTACTCACTATGTGTCCGTAAATTAGGGTTTCTCTTTCCAATCTAAATTATCATGCTCTAATATTTAACAAAGTAAAGTTGACGTTTATGGTTAAAACTAGTCTCGAAATCCAAAGCAATGTTTAATTTTCAACTTCAAGAGTAGTCCGTAATTACTTTAAATTTTGGTAGAACATTCTAAAATCAACCGATATATTTACACAATATTAATCCTGTCTTTTATCAACCACATCAGTACACAACAAACATAGTAGAAAAACACAAATTCTTATTTGTAATGGGCTAAATCCGTCACGTGAGACAAACTTGCAAGTGAGAGTGCAAGTGAAAAGAGTTGTGAGAGATTACAAGTTTATAACCATCACAAGTAAGACAGACCGAAATAAAAATGTGGATAATAACAAATCTCCAATTGTGTTAAGAGATACAGCATGTTGTTTGAAAGGGAAATAATGCATAGAATCCCATGGGTATAATAATTCACCTAACATGATTAATTTGACTCGGTTTTATGCAACATGATTAATAAAAGTCTAAATATGACAATTGACATCCATCCATCCTTCCTTCCATGCCCTAAATTTGACTCCTACGTCTAAATCTACCACTAACTCCCTCACTTCATCACCACACAAAATATTTTATCTTTTTAACACTCATTTTTTAACCACCTTCCTTTTCACTAACCAAACACTCACAAATTTTGTCTCTCTATTTATTTTTATTCTACATTATTGATTAGAGATACTAAAATTCTTGATTAACTAGATTCACGGTATGTATCTACGGGCAGGAGCGGATCTGGGGTGGATCGGAGAGACAAGTGTCATTACGCAACATAAAAATAAGAATAATTTCAAAACATAAATTTCAAAAAAATGTGTTGGACTTAGGTCATGTTCTTTTCGGCTGAAACGAGCTGAATTGAATTAATTGGAGTAGAGCTTAATTGAACTAAATTAAGTGAAATTGTGGTGAAGTGAATTTAGTTGAATTAAAAGTTAATTTTGTGAAGAGATTAACTAAACATAATTGATTGAACGTAAATAAAACTTAACAGAATACAACCAAGCAAAATTGAAAGGAGCTGAACTTAAACGAGAAAGAACATGACCTTGGTGATTAAAATGGACTTTGTATTAGAAGTATGGTAAGGCTTGACTCTTGAGGTTCAAAACTCATGTAAGGAAATTTTTAGAAAAACTTGCTTTATTTCATCAAACTTCTTTTTATTTTTTCAATTTCCAAGACACTTAGAGCTCTATGACATCGTCTTTCACACAATTTTTTTTGGTTTATTACAATGCATAGTATATCTCAAATTCAAATATTCTAAAAAAAAAACATATGAGAGAGTTTTTGTGGGATGTATATTTTTCTACTAATTAAGGGGAAAAACAATTGTATCCTCTTAAAGTAAAAAACCTGCATCCGCCTCCGTTTACTGGGTGATATGTTTTAGCTACATGTAGGTTGATAAGATTACTCAGTACAAAAATAGTACAATCTATCCATTTTTTTCAACTAGAAAATTTAAAGTGTAAGTGATCATAACTCGTCTTTACAAATTCAGAAAATTACCATTTATTTCAAATCGATCATTTTTTTCAAAAACTAAGATTTAAAGAAAAAGATTACCGAATTTGAATCCCATGGATATTTTGAACGTTAAATTTGTTGTGAGCAAACAAACTTTGAAGGACTTGATCATAACTCGAGCCCACTGTCCACGAGTAAGGATCCTCTCCATTTCTCAAAAAGAAATGGAGGTCCATTAGAGCAACTCCAATGGCAAAGTACGAGGTTTTGTAGCTTGCTTTGCCATATCGTCTTTTGAAGCAATAAAGGTTCTAAATTATAACGCCCTCCAGTGTTAAACTACAACAAGTGTAGCTTAAAAGGCCACACAATAAATAAAGTACCATAATATAATTTATTTTATTATTTCTTAATTATTAATTTATTTCAAGCATGTAGCTTGATAAAGCTACACATGCTTACAAGCAGGGACGTAATTTGATGCTCTAATGATGAGTATACCGCTAGAATATTTATAATAATTGCAAGCAGGTCCCTAAATGCAACCATTGGAGTTTGGAGTTGCTCTTACTTTTTAACGAACCGGATTAAATTTGGACTCGATTGGATGGTTGTGAATTTATTTAGAAATAAAAAGGTAAATAAAAGTGATTTAAATATATAATATAAATATAATATAATAATATTTATGAGAGAAAATATAGAGAAAAGAAATGGGGAGGATCTAAACCGGTTGCCCACGGACTTGGTCATTAACTCACGGCCTAATATTTGTTTTCTATTTTGAGAGAATTTGTGGAAATTAAAGTTGGTAGGTGGGAATAGGTGATCTCACTTTTCTATATAAAATCAAACGCACTTGACAAGTGACAATCATAATAATTCTAATCTTTCAAACTTCTAAAATCTTCTCTTTATCTACGTACCTTAAAACCAAAGATAACATAGACCATACGCAAATAAACACGCACACACACAAACATACACTCGCAAAAACAAGCATGCCTTCTCACAACGCCATCGACGCAGCAACCGGAAACGGACTGACTGCTTGCGTGACCGGGGCTGGCGGGTTTATTGCTTCATGGATCGTTAAGCAACTCCTTGAGAAAGGCTATACGGTCAAAGGGACCGTTAGAAACCCAGGCAAGATTAACTTCTACATAGTCCATATAATTATGTAAATACTGATAATGATATGTGGTCGGTAATATTAATTCTTATGTAAGACGATTTTATATTAATACTTTGTGCTCATTTAATTATCAAAATCATATGCATATTCTCATTCACTCACTATATCAAAGATTCGCGTCCTCATTTATTTCTTACTTGGTCCAAGTACCATCATACTATATCATCATAATTTAAGTATCTTAATTATAAATAAGTCTATGTCAAACTTTATTTTTAAAATGTTTAAGATTATGCGTTTATGAGGTATAGGTTAGAAAAATCGATATTTATTTTAAAAACGGTTTTACTAATGTGTGGCATAAGGGCACACGTTAATAAATCGAATATGGAAACATTCATATGATATTCTCGGTAATTATGGTAAAACTAAGTTTATAATTAAATTTATCACGAGAATATCTTACAAATCTTTCCATATTCGTTTTATTAACGTGTGCCCTTAGAAAAACCGTTTTAAAAATGTGTGCAATTCATTGGATAGCAAATAAATGTTTGTATGATGAATAATAAATGTAGATGACCCAAAAAATGGACATTTGAGAGAAATGGAAGGAGCAAAAGAAAGGCTGATATTGTGCAAAGCTGATCTTCAGGATTTTGAGAGCTTAAAAGCTGCTATTAACGGTTGTGATGGTGTTTTTCACACTGCTTCTCCTGTTACCGATGATCCTGTATGTTCATTCCTAACAATTTTTACGTTTCAATTTATTTATATTAACTTGTTGTAACTATTATCCGTATTTATTCTATGCGACCGTGTTTTTTTTTTTCAAATGAGACACGATATTGGATTAAGTAACGTCACTGCATTTTATCTTTTAAGAGACGTGTGGATGACTAATATGTTAATACAATTTGTCGAATATAATATGTGGGAATCTAAATATTTGGACAAATCGGTCTCATAATAATATTATTAGTACGTATAGATTATATTCCGTTTCTCTAGAAACTACACTTGTGCTTTAAGTATCTAAATATCCAAAAATCTCTTATGAATGCTAAATAAATGACGAAGAATTGGATTCTTAGTTAGTATATTTAAAAAAAAAACAGTAAATTAAGCAATTATAAACCTAATTTTAGGCCATTAAACTAGCATAAACCTAATTTTAGGCCATCAAAATATCAAATGCTTAATAATATCTTTAAGGAATTAGGTCTATAAAACATTGTCATCACGTGTTGAATATAATAACAGTTTTTTAACGTGTACTTTAATAACACACATAAATAAATATGGAAAAATTTACTTATATCATATTCTCACTAATTATGTTAAAATTAAGTATGTGTCATGATACGCCCTAAATTATGTTAAAATCTATTTATGTCAATATTAATCCGTTGTTTACTAAACGTAGTCTAATATTCCGTACATTACTGGCTAGAATAACTAACTTGTTTATGAATTTGACAATTTACTACAGTTTAAATTAAATTTAAATTATACGATAGTATGTGTCATTTTTTAGGTACGAGTATTATTAAAAAATAAAAAAAAAGTACGTAGATGTGTGATATGTATACGTAATCTTTAAAATGATTATGAAATGATGTTACAACATGATGAATTTTGTTATTTAATTTGCTTATATATTTATAAATACAAAAGGAGCAAATGGTGGAGCCGGCGGTAAATGGTACAAAGAATGTGATAATAGCAGCAGCAGAAGCAAAAGTGAGACGTGTGGTATTCACTTCATCAATCGGGGCGGTTTACATGGACCCTCATCGGAGCCCCGACAAGGTTGTGGATGAGAGTTGTTGGAGTGATCTTGACTTTTGCAAGAACACCAAGGTTTGCAAGTTTATCTTACTTAGATAATTTCTTTTTACCTACCACAATAAATTTAAGTAAATACTCAACTTGCCTCAAATATGGTGTCACTTATCCTTGAAGATAGAATTTTGGACATAATAATAGTCTTCAAATGAAACTCAATAACTATGTTGATAATAATTTTTGTTCAAAAAATATAATAAAAGAGTTAACTAAACATAATGCATCATAGTTAGGGGCTAGGGGTGTTCACCGGTCTAAAATCGAACCGACCAGACAAACCCGTGGACCGGATAGTCACCAATCCTAAGGCCGTGGACCGGACCGGAACTCGTTAAGTCCGGTTTCTGTGTTTATCTCTTATCTCGTCTCAATCATTTATTTATCTCTCGTTCATTTGCTACTTATTTCACTTTACAATGTTTCGGACAATTGTTTATCGTCCTATTTTAGGAATGTCTTTTATAAACAATTTAATTTAACTACACTCAATTTAATTTACTTGTTATCTAATAATTACGCTCTTCCTTTTTTCTTAATTTTATGTCAAAATCAGAGGTAAATAAATGATTGAGACATGAAAAATATACTTGTATCACAAATTCTATTGGTCCATGGAGTAGGAACACATTCCTACTACTCAACTAAATTTGTCGTGAACATTCCATGTTTCATGCCAAAAGTTGCAATACGACTTGGTCGTGCATCTCAAGTGACACTGACTCAACATGCATGGTCCATGTTTTAGTAAGCCTCGCTTTTCCGGGTCACTTAACAAATTGCATATACGCTTTGATTTTTCAATGCTTGTTATCAAAGCTCTTTGACTATATGCGTAAATATCCAGTTTCACTGCGTTAGGTGAGCAACGCAAGTTGCTTCTCATTATATCTTGTGTCCAATAAATACATCACAAATTCTATATATTCCGTCATATATATACTTATAATTTCTTAGAAGAATTAAGTGGGAACGCCAGTGGGAGAAGGTGTGAGACGGAAATTATGTAGGTACTAGATACAAAATGTATTCATCAAGTTTGTACAATGACCGCATACATGTAATATCATATGTGGTATCGTAAAATGGTCATAAACAAAACGAACTGCTTTCGTAAAGTCTAGTAATCAATAACCTAAAATGTGGAGCTCGTCAATAATTTACCTTTTTACACTAGTTCGGATATGAATTTGTCAATTAACAATCACTAGGAAGTACCTATTAATGTTGATTACATTTGGATCGATGCAGAACTGGTATTGTTACGGAAAGACAGTGGCAGAGCAAGTGGCATGGGAGACGGCGAAAGAGCTAGGGGTGGATCTAGTGGTAGTTAATCCGGTGTTAGTTTTGGGTCCGCTTCTACAACCAAGTCTAAATGCAAGTATAATTCATATCCTCAAATACTTGACCGGGTCAACTAAAACATATGCAAACTCAATTCAAGCATATGTGCATGTTAAAGATGTGGCCTTGGCACATATTCTAGTCTTTGAGAATCCCTCGGCCAATGGACGGTTTCTTTGTGCCGAAAGTGCACTCCATCGTGGCGAGGTTTGCGAGATTTTGGCTAAGTTCTTCCCTGAGTACCCTGTTCCTACCAAGTATGTTCCTATGTTGTACATTTTACAATGCTAATTTTATGCAGTAATTATCTTTGAAAAACCGTCTTTGAAAAAATGTCTTAGGCACTTTGGCGTAATAGGAGTAAACTAGTATTTTCGTTTCGTGATTTTTCTTTCTTATGACTAGATAACATGTTTCAATTAGCGATTTAGGCACTTTAAAATAACAGTTACCTAGTTCACGTTCTTTTCGGCTGAAACGAGCTGAATTGAATTAATGGGAGTAAAGCTTAATTGAACTAGATTGAGTGGAACTGAACTGAAGTGAATTTAGTTGAATTAAAAGTTAATTTTGTGAATAGATTAACTGAACATAATTGATTGAGCATAAATAAAACTTAATGGAATACAATCAAACAAAATTGAAAAGAGCTAAAATTAAGCCGAAAGAACAGGTTCTCAGTATAAACTGGTTTAACGGGTTTTACTAGACACACTTGCTTGAATTAACCAATAGAAATTTTTAAAGCTAGTAGTGAAACTTTAGAGTGGATGATTTGTGTATATTATTACGGTAACCGGTAGGTGCATGAATTATGGATTGCGTTTGCATAGTGTCATAGTGACTCAATATTTTTAAAAAGAAAAAAGGGTAGGTAAAGAGGTGTATGTCCTACAACAATCCATTATGTTTGGACAATAAAAGATGAGAAAAGATTTAGATGTTGGTGGAAGGGATGAGAATCATGAGATGATGAGAAAAGAAAGACTGAAGAAGCTCATTTAGTAGTAGTAGTAGTAGTGTGTCTACCTCTTTAATCTTTACCTACTACAACTTTTGTTTTTATCACCCTTATTTGCTTATTGTCTTCCTTTCACCCTTCTTCTACCTACCTTACTGCCATACTTCATAACTCCATATCAACCTACTTTCCTTGCACTCTTTAATACTCCCCTCATCCACAATAGATAACGATTGTTTTTTGACACTATTTATGGTTCTAGGAAATCTTTAATATCGCCGTTAATTTATAAGACAAAATATAGTGAGGTGATCTTGTTTGATTTATCGTCATAAATGTTATAAAAATATAAAAAATTTATAATTTTTAAAAATGTATAACTACCGAAGATGTCTTAATCCAGTGATAAAGACGGAGATACTGTGGACAATAGGTCCAAGGATCGAATCCCCCCTCCCCTATTATAATGTGACTAGGTGTGCGCTCCGTAAAACCAAATAAAATAAAATAATGTATAACTAAAGATATTCACATTGCAAATCGTGGGATATTTTATTACACATATTGTTTTGAAAAAATTGTATAGTTTTATAAGTTGGTATTGAATTCTCATAAAAAATTGACTTAGAAGACGGGTTTTTGTTACCCCAAATATTGTTAAATATTAGATAAATTATTGATATCCCATTAAATATGCGATATATATCTTGTGGTACATTGGTAAAGGCTTTGTTTTCCAACCTAGTGCTCTGGGTTCAAATCACCTTAATAGCATTTTACCTTTTTAATTTTGTTTTGCTACCCCAAACATTTAACCCTGGGTTCGTCCCTCCTTGCAAATAAGACTTTCTAAGATAAGTTTATGATTGCACTCTCAAATCAAAATAGTAACAAAAAATCATTCTTAAATCCAACGCGGGATGAAACTTAATTATTTTCGTTTTTCTAGATATATCCTAGTAAAGACACATGTTAATAAGTTAATTGAAAAAATATGTTTAAAATTATTTCATTAAATATGGTAAATATGAATTTAATATAATCGACAATCTTTTTTAATTAACTTATTAATATAATTGGCCAATAAACTTGCTACTTTTGTACAAGATGACTAGAGAAATCGTAGAATAATAGTGGACAATTAAAAGCGAGCACTAAGAAAGGAACACGCGGCCATTGTGGGCATTGTGTACATCTTTTGGTTGGTGGGTCCATTTGTCAGCCCATAAAATACAATTGGTTGTTACACAAAGGCCCATAATGGGTAATCAGTTCAGGATTGGAGTAATGGTTCACTTAAGTCTATCAATCTTATCCTTTATCTTTTTTGTCCTTTTCATCTTAGATATTGGTCTAATCGTCTTCATTCATGAATCATCATCATTCCCTTTCAATTTACGCAAATTCTCATTCAAACCGACCATTTACATGGCTTAAAACGAGTTAAGCAATACTCTAGATAAGGAAAAAAATAGAATAGATAAGGAAAAAAATAGAATGTTATCATAACATTTTATTTTTTATTTTCTACTGCTTGGGTATTGCTTGCAGGGACGAACCCACCACATAGTAGTAAGGAGGGACAACCATTACCCCAAACTTTAAAAATTGACTTAAAAAACGAATTTTTTCTACCCCAAATATTGTTGAATAATAGATAATAAATAATATCTCATTAAACTTATAGTAAAAATCTTGTGATTCAATGATAATTGTTTTTGGTTTCACCAGTCTCTAGCCTTATCTATATAATAATATAAAAAGCCTAAATTGAGTAGTATTTGAATGACACGTGGCGCATTACATCTATATAATAATATGAAAAGCCTAAATTGAGTAGTATTTGAATGACACGTGGCGCATTATATTAAAATGTCAGAATGACACGTGGCGCTTTACATTAAAATGCTAGATCCATTTTTTTATTAAAAAAAAGTGAAAATCGAAAATAAACAAATAAAGTACAAAAAAAAATACCTAAATTGTGTAGTTACATAACATATTAACATGTGCCCCACCACATTTAAATGTTTGACCATTTTTTTATTATTATTTAAAAAAAAAGGAGTAAAAATAGAACATGAATAGGTAAACTAGTATTCAATAGACTAATTACTAATCTTATTTAAATTTTCATTTATATTCCACTTAATAATCATAATTTAGTGCTAAACCTTTTATATTCTAATGTTATGGAAATATTTCTCCTATAAAATAAAATGAATTGATACAAATTCTAGTACATTCCTTGCAAAAACAAATGAAAAACTTTGTTTATTTTCACCAAATTATTTTATTTGGTTTATTTTTCAACACTTTTATATCTTTACTTTGTGGTGAACATGAATCAAATTGAAAAGAAATGAGAAAATAAGAGATAAATAGAAGAGAAGTGGGAAATTTGACAAACATTTGTATTATATAGTTTGTTTTAGACATTATCAAATGCTTATGAAGACATTTGAGATCCTCGATGATTGAATATAATATCGGTAAATTGTGATCAATTTTTTGTGAAAGAAATTCTAGCTAGACGAAATTGTAACTTTAACTTCTTAATTTCACATTTTTAATAGTGATATTTTACTTTTGCGGATATTTTTTATATATTCATCATTCTTAATGTGTAGTGAATTTATTAATATTGATATTAACAACAAATTACAAATATGAGTAACGCAAGTTTAATATAAATATAGTATTATCTATATATATTTAATTATTTTGGTTAAAATGGTAAATTTATATTTCTCTTGTGATTTGAGTACTAATGAGATATGATGCATTTGATTTGATGTAGTTGTCTTATTGATGCTTTGATGATAACATGGCAAAAATGATAACATTTTCGATAATGTCTTTGAATTAATTCTTTTAATATTTACTTACATTTTATCCCAAAAAAAAACAAATACTAATGAGTTTTCTATTTTGAATTTTGAATTTCAAAATCCATGTTGTTTTATCTATTTACTTACCTCTTTTATTTTATTAAACATTACAATAGTTAGAGAAAATGAGTGAAAAATATTTGAAGTATTAAATATCATCATTATTACCAAACTAGAAAAATATAAAGGTATCCAAGCTGCTATGATTAATATTACATATTATTTTTTATTACTAATATAAAGTATCACCGTTTTAATAAAGTTTGATTAACAAATATGTCATTTTGAAGTTGAGCAAAAATAATATTATTTGGTTGCAAAAGTAATGAGAATGAGAATAACAAAATAGTATGTTATAAAAAAACACACTATAAAATGTTGTGAATATCAAACTATTACAAAACGCAATGAAAAATATTTACGCTGACAAAAAATTATTAATGAAGAATTTGAAAAATCCCGTGATTTCACGGGAAAATGAACTAGTTTATTATTTAAACAAGGAAATTTATATCTCTTACTCCCTTTCCCTTTCCCTTTCAATCACCTACAAATCTCTTAATCTAAATAGGCCCGAAGAGAAATAAATTTCTCTTAGTATTCCCTTCAAAATGCATCTACCTTAATAAGCAAACAATTAAAACTTCCTTTCAATAAATTATTATATTTTTTTTAAAAAATATGATCTTATTATAATTAAACTCTAATTTTTTAAATAAATTCAAAATTTATGTTTTTTCCATTAGAGTAAAATAAAATTGTTGTTAAACTATTGGCTATAAGTTGTTAAAGTTTTCATAATGCAATAATGATTATTTTAGAAAATAATTTAACGCATACTTACTATTAGATTCGTGATAAAAAAATCATTAAGAAATTGGAGAAAATTATAAAATGATATTCGTATTTTTAATTTAATGATAACAAAAGAGGACTTTCATAAAAATACACATTTCACAACTTTACTCATCTTTCTCATTAGTTTTGCATTTCAATATTTTTTGTGTCATATTAAAAGACAATGGACTGAAATATTTAATATTAATGAGGTGCTTATTTGATACTCGTACTACCCTAAAAAAATAAACTCTATATATGACATATATTAAATACTGTACAAGATCTATACTAGTTAAATGAATTAACAAAATTAACAAAACAAATATCCATTTTGTTCATACAATGCCTATTTATTTGGTTGTGACCTGTGACTAGTTCATCATTTTGGGTTTTTATAAGAGAAAATTATTAAGAAATTTGAAAGCAAGTAGGAAATCAATAATTATTATATAAGGTGGTCTATGCTCTATTAGTGTAAGACGATCATTCTGCATATAAAAATATTCATTTATCGATCAATTATTTTCATTTTAAATCGTCATTATTCGTCTTAAGCGTAAAACGGGTCAAATACATACCAAATTATCCTATTTGTCACCTAAAAAATGACAATTCTTTTGTCTTTATTATCCCCATTTGATAATATTTGACCTGTTTTAAACTTAAAACGGATAATACCCATCTTAAGCAAGACTGTTTATCGATAGTGCTAATTAAAAGTTTAATTAATAAAAAAAACATCTCTGAATTTGTGTTGAAGATCTTCTATGAATATATCATTTGTTACAAGTCTGCCTCAATAAAAAGTGAGGATAATGATGAACCACTTTGATAAAGTTATTAAGTCACTAAATTGTTTAGTGCTTCACTACTAAATCATATTCTGTGGACTATGGTGTATTATGATTAGTAGTTAGTACTAATGGCTCTTTTTTTGTGAGTATATAGTTGTAATTGTTTTACTATACACTTTGGAATAATTTGTAACATCCAAATTTCTCTTTTTTTTTTTTTTTGTTTTTTGGCAACCATAAAGAAATTTTTATACAGATGACATTTGACTCATATGGTCAAATGTACTTTTATTAAAAACATAAACTAATACAATAAAGTAACTACCATCCATCCAAATTTCAAACGGTGAAAATAAACGAGTTAGTAACTTTTAAAACAATTTTTATTTTGAGTCATTAGAAAATAGCGTTATCAACTTACCATATTTTTAACGATATAAATTGCGATAATTGCAGGTGTTCCGATGAAGTTAATCCAAGGGCAAAACCTTACAAATTCTCAAATCAAAAACTCAAGGACTTGGGATTAGAATTTACACCAGTGAAACAATGTCTATATGACACAGTGAAATGCCTTCAAGATAAGGGACATCTCCCTATGCCTGTACAACATGAGGATGCTATCCGTATTCAATCCTAGTCTTATTTTTCTTGTATTATTATCAAAATCTAATGCTTGTTAATTAATTAAAAGGGTAATTGCGTACATCTAATTGTACTTTTTATCAGCAACTACCTAATTTTCTTGTGTCTTTTTAGCATTATCTCACCTTATTTTGTAATGAGATTTAAGATATATGTTTTATCCGAGCATATTTTGTAATGAAATCCAAGGGATACTCGAGTGAATGACCTTAATTCACAATAAAGGGATATTCCTTTATTTCATTGACTTGTTTACGTATTCTATTTTAGGCTGTTTTATTGATTATTTATGTTTTTTTTTTATTTTTGAACAAGTTATGAGCTTGTAAATGACCAAAGTGCCCTTTTTTTTTAATTAATCAAAGCTCACACTTTTGTACAATTTACAACATATCCTCAGCTATTTTAAGTTGTTCTAAACCCGTGCAAAAAGTAAATATAAACAACTTAGGGGGTGTTTGGTTCAGTGGCGTATCTAGGATTTTAACGTAGGGGATGCGAAAATTCAACGATGATTCCGACGACGAGGACTAAAGTTTAAACACTAAAAAAATTGTGAGGTGAAAGTAAAACACTTAATTAAAATAAAACTTAGTCCATAAAATTTCGAGTAGATATAAGTAAAACAAAAATTCGTGAGTATATCAAAATAGTTGTTATTTACTATGAAAAAATCACAGGCTGTAAGTATAATAAATAAAGATACAACCCAATAATATTACACTTTCCTTAAAGATTTCCCTAAAAAAAAGTATCTGAATAATAAAGACAATATTGTAATATAACTGTAATAAATCAAAGGGTATTTAAAAGTCATGACATCAAACTACAACATTAAGTATAAATTCTTACTAAAAAGTAACCACTACAACACTAAAGATTTTCTAATACTTTATGAAACTAAAATGTACATAACTTAAAAAAGGGGGATGCAGGTGCATCCACCGCACCCCCCTTGGATACGCCAATGGTTTGGTTGGGGGAGTTGGAATGGAATGGAATGAATTTAATCGATTCTAGTGTTTGGTTGAGCTATTTCGAAATGGAGTTAGAATCCTGATGGTTTCTAAATCCATTCCAATCCCCCTAATCTCCTACCCAACCCTTACCCCAAGATTCCAACTCCATTTCATAATGTTTTGCATTTCATTCCAATCCAAGGTTCAACCAAACAATATAAGCAAGTATGGGATTTAGAATACATTTCATAATGGTATGACATTCCAATCCATTCAATTCCTCTCCCTCAAACCAAATGCCCCCTTAATGAAACGGAGGACGTATGTTTGAAAGCACAAATAAGAACTTTTAAAATTTATAATAATATCGAATTTTAGCACATATGGTGAAGTATTATTGATTTCGTTTTTCAAAATCATTTTAAGCTTTATTTTTGATTTACTTTTTTGTTTTTATATATGAAAAGTTCGATTTAAAATCTATAAAACTCATTTGTTTTTCATATTTTGTTTCACTCCACTTCCATTTCTCCTTAAAATAATAATTAAAAATAATGGGACGGAAAAAAATTTCTTCTGGATCTAGGCCTGGACGAAATTTTTTTTCGTCCAGGCCTAGGTCCAGACGAATTTTTTTTTTTCCGTCCGGGCCTAGGTCTAGAAGATTTTTTTTTTCGTCCGGCCTCTTTTTTTTTAAAAATTTTGTTTTTCGAAAATCGTTTTCAATTCGGGCAAGAAACATACATAATACGCATTCCAAAAAGAAAAATATGACATTCAAACAAAGATTCTATCCTAATTCCGTCAAAAATAAAATAAAATACGGTTTTGTAGCGATTCGAACAACGATTTTGCAAGATGATCCAATCAATAATTTTCAACGATTTTACAAGATGAATGACAATAACGATTTTGGAAGACGATTCGAACAACCATTTACGATTATTTCAATGAATGTTTCCAAAATTATAATTGAAAAGCATTAAACATTTGAAAATAAAAATTAATTATTTTCACGTGAACAAAGCAAGACGGAAAATAATAATAAAAAAAATATGGGACAAATTTTTTTTTCGTTTGGAGCTAGGCCTGGACGATTTTTTTTTTTTCCGTCCAGGTCTACTTCTAGTGAAAGGCCTAGGTCCAGACGATTTTTTTTTTCGTCCAGCCTCTTTTTTTTTTTTTTTTTTTTTAATTTGTTTTTTCAAAAATCGTTGACAATCCGGGTAACAAACATACATAATACGCATTCCAAGAAGAGAAATCCGACACTCAAACAATGATTCTATCCTAATTCCGTCAAAAATCTGGGCTACAGTAGGCTGTCACAGGTTTTGGGCCTTGGACAAAACTAATTAAAATAGATATAGGCTTCAGCGTATTGGACATAGCTCCTGGAAGGCTGGAACTTCTTTTTGCTGTGGGCGTAGGCCCAGAAATTAGACAACAGCACACAGTTTGTGACTACACAAATAACACAATTAGTAAGTCTTGCTTGCGACGGGTCACCATTTGTGACGGATATTTTGTGAGATAAAATGGATACAAAATGAGTAGTGGAGAAAGGGGACCACCTGAATAGTGTTGGAGAGGGAGAAAAAGTGAGTATTTTGTGAGAGAAAACGGTATCCGTCACAAGCTTGCGACGAATAGTGCCGTTGCAAATAAGAATTTGTGTAACACAATAGTCCCCACTTATTTATATTATGATGAATAATTCAAAATTACAGCCTTAAATTTAGGCCCAGTTTGGTAAACAATATAGTGAAAAAAATTAGTAGATTCCGGCATAATTAGTAGGTTGACCAATCCATCTACTATTTTCATGTGTTTGGTAAATAGCATATTCTGATAGCATATTGGCCGGAATCTACTATTTTTGAATATGCTGCTAATAGCCGCATATTGTATTAGGCTATTAACATATTTAATTTATACATAAAATCATTTCTAATTATCTTGTAATCTGCTATTTACCAAACAACCTTTTTTAATCTGCTAATTTAATCTAATAGTCAAATCTGCTATTAAAATCTACTACCCGTATTATGCTAACGTTATCTGCTATTAGGAATCTGCTTATGCCGTTTGCCAAACAGGGCCTAAATTCAAATGTACACTTTTATTTAAAGTTACTCCATTTTTTTTAAAAAAAAAAAAAAAAATCAAAATTACTCCTTAAAAAGACAGTTCTGATAAAAAATTATAGAAAGATTGAATTTAGTCGGAATTTACTTCTAATTATGACCTGAGTTGGGTCGTGGTAGCAATTTTTGATCAGAACCCTCTTATTGAGTACTTTTGATTTTTTTTAAAAGGAGCAACTTTGAATTAAAGTGTATATATATAAGGGTGTAATTTTTAATTTTTAAAATTTTCCTTTATATTATTATCATTTTTAATTCAACAACTCTTTAGTAAGACCGTTTTAATACTTGCGTAACAAACTCCTCTACTTCCAATATACACCCTAGACTCGGTTCACATTCAATGCTTCAGCGCGCCATCCCCGAACGCTTTTGGACTTACAATAGACCGGTTTTTGTTTCCCCCATTAAGCCTCAGCCCACCATATCGGCTCGCTGATGGTCTTCTTTCGGACGACCTTGTCTCATCGACGTGAGGCTCATGTCGCCTTTCATGAATAACAATCAAAATATCGACAATTAGTAGACAAATCGAAACTGGCAACTAATCGAATAACAAACAACTGAAGGACCCAGATTTGATCCAGGAATCGAAAAACGCTAAACTAATCTATAGAAAACGACTCGTTGACATTTATAAAAATGATCCGTTGTGTTCATGTTTGCACCACCGATGTTACGATGTATAACATGAGTTTGACCATAGCATATCTAATGAAAGAGTCACGTTAATATACAAAAAATTTATAATAATAAAATTTAAAATAAAACATAAAAGGGTACGGAAGAAGTCTTTGTAAACTAGTACTTCGTACATACTAGTGTTAGTCTCATATACTCTTATCTCATTAAACTTAATATAGAGAGTGAAGACTATGGAGGTCGGCAATACTCTCACCGTCAAACTTAATTAAGAGTTAAGACTTGGAAGTCGGCCATAAACATATTTACGCCTACTTTATTTCTATCAATTTTGTTTCATGCTTCATGTCTTTCTTTTCAAGTTATCTCAAATCTCAGCCCTTTCCTTACGTTTCCTATTCTGATCGACCAACGTATTTGTATGTGAAATCGCATTATTCATTTACTTAATAGGGGTTTGTAAACGTAGACGACATTTTTCATAAAAAAGACGAAAATATCCTTGACCACTTTCTCTCACTAGAAAAATTATCTGAAAATCTTGAGAAAACCCGATTAATTCATCTAAAACCCAAAAAAATTAAAAACACGAAAATCATCTAAAATTCATGGCGGAATCTCATTCAACGAATTTTTCGGTTAATTATCAAATTCTTAACATTTTATTAATTATGTTATGTTTAATTTATAGATTCGTGTTAGATTAATGATAGAAATCGATTTTTTCAATGCGTTGCAAATATAACATTCACGGTTTGTCCAATGGAACAGACATTAAATGTCATTGTTCGCTCCATGGCGGGACATTGAATGTCATTGTCTAATCCATGGCCGGACATTGACATTCAATGTCCCGCCCATGGACAGTTTTTTTTTTTAGTTTTCGATTATTATTCTCATTTCAATACTTGCAAACATATCATTCAATGTCTGTCCATGGATAGACATTGAATGTCATTGTTCAATCCATGGCGGGACATTGAATGAACGGCCGGACATTGACATTCAATGTCCCGCCGATGGACATTTTTTTTTGTTTTCGATTATTATTCCCCATTTTAACGTAATTTAATACTTTGTTTTCCGTTTAAGTTAATTTATGTTGCTTAATCTAAAATATATATGCTAACTAATACTAAATTTTCAATTAATAGGATTCGTTCGAGGAATTTGGTGAGAATTTGGTTGATTATAATCCTTTGTTCTTTACGGATCGTGGATTTGAAACTCGTGATGAAACATTTGGTTGGGCAAAATCGATTGCGTTTTCGAATGGTTTTGCTTTGGTAAAAGCAAATCATGGGCGTAAAAGTCGAAAAGGAGACGGTTTGTTATCATGTTATTTTCGATGTTCAAGAAAATGTTTACCTCTTTCAAGTGATGATCCCGAGAGTCGTACGGGCCGAGTTTTTCCTTCCAATATGTTGTGGTGAGGACTATTGGATGTGTGATGACCATTTGCGTGTCTTTGCCACGTTGTTCAACTGGACGATTTGTGTTATCGGTCATGTAAGAGGTGAAGATGGAGGGAAAGTTTGGGCCGGGAGCTGTAACACTATCTTACCGTTGACGTCGTTTGTAAAAGATCGAAAATCGGCCGGTACCTTATGGATTGTCCTTTACCATAGTCACTGGATGAGATTGCATGCATGCACGTTACCCGAAGATGTACCTATGCCACCACTAAGCCCGGGTTGGTTGGCATTCAAGGATAGAAGTGTCCATCAGCTTAAGAAGTTATATGAGAGAAACATTGAGCATTGGCACATTTCAATGGGTTCGACGCCACACCGTCGTCGAAGAAAATCTAAAGGGTCTACCTCCGGTGTTGCTAGTATCATCTCCATAGACAGTT
Source organism: Silene conica (assembly GCA_029255685.2). Classification (NCBI taxonomy): domain Eukaryota; kingdom Viridiplantae; phylum Streptophyta; class Magnoliopsida; order Caryophyllales; family Caryophyllaceae; genus Silene; species Silene conica. The sequence goes on from CM055311.2 coordinate 76,145,056, forward strand.
CGAAATAGTTATCAGTTTAGTTACCGTTTTATTTTGAAATGGTTTTTAATTAAATTGTAGTATGTTGTTTTAAGTTTTCTATGGTTTTTAATTAAATTGTACTATGTTGTTTTTTTTAGTTTTCTATGGTTTTTAATTAAGTATATATTCTTGTAGCTAAAACAATCCATAAAAAAACTAAACTAACCTCTAACCCTAACCCTAACCCTAACCCTAACCCGTTCAAAAAAAATATGAATGTTGGTGCCCAGGCAAGACATTGAATCCCAATGTGCGACCCCAGGCAAGACATTGAATCTCAATGTCTCATCCTAGGCCACACATTCAGTCCCAACGTGTGACCCAGGCAAAACAATGAATTTCATTGTCTCACCCTAGGCCACACAATCAGTCCCAACGTTTGACCCAGGCAAGACAATGAATTTCATTGTCTCACCCTAGGCCACACAATCAATGCCAACGTGTGACCCAGACAAGACAATTGATGCCCGTCGTTGAGGGTACCAAAGATAAAATTTATAATTCCTAACTTTAACAATAGATAGTGAAAGTCAGGGTTGAACCACAAGGAGGTGGGGAATGTTTATTGTTTGGTGTTAATGTTAAGGTAACAATTTTTTGGGGGGTTTTTAAGGTTGTTTACTAAGTCTAAGGCAAAGATAAAAATAAAGCAAGAAAATAAAGATGAGATTAAAACTATATTAAAAGAGATGCTAGGATGTTTGGGTAACAAATAGCTAAGGTAAAATAAATCCTAAGGTCAACATGTATTGCAGTCGCGTAAGGGGGTGTAACATAACTTTTTAGGTCTATGCTACCTAATAGCTCCTTTCGGCCTATGCTATTAGTTCCTAGGTCTCACAATTATTGGGTGTCAACAATAAGGGTGATTTCTAAATTCCAGGTTACATACCTTTCAGCCTTGAGTAACCTATCCGTCTTAAGGTGTAAACCAATGCCCTTCCCGTATTTCTCAATCTTGGGTAGGTCATTACTAACATCCTACAAGTCTCCTTATGGTCTCATTGCAGGATATTATAATTGACAAGAAAAGACGAAATAAGAAAACATACGCGAGTGGTCGACCGACCGGCTACTCCAGTCGGCCGACCACGGCCTCGGTCGACCGACCGACTATTCCAGTCGGCCGACCGTGGTCCTGCTACAGGTCGGTTTTTCGGATTTTATTACCTATGCATATTCATCCCCTACATCCTAACATAAGAAAATTAGCTACTCATAATTGTTAAGACGATTATAAAATTGGGAATAAACATGGAGAACATAATAAATAATCTAAGCATGCAAGATTCAATAAAGCTTGGGATTCTAACTTAACAATTGTAATAAAAACAAGAACGATAAAAAAAACAAGATTAAAAGAGTAATTACCACAATTTGGAATTAGGGCAGAAAGAAACTAACTTTATTGATGAATGCTGAAAGATTTTGAAGAACAAACTAAAAGTGTTGAGAACTATTGAAAGATTCTAATTGAACTAAAGACTAAATAAAACTCTCTAAAATAAGACTTGATAATAAACCCTAGCTACAAGATTAGCATATATAGGGTAAGAGATTAGAGTTTCCTAAAGACTCTAATTCTATTTTATTTCCGAAAAGAGTCGATTGGGCTTCTGTTGTGGTCGGTCGACCTACTATTCGGGTCGGTCGACCGCTTCCTGCTGGGCTTCTTTTATTTCCGGCATTCCTTGAAATTTGGGCTTCATTAAAATTCAGGACTGGTCGGCCGACCCGTTTGGGTGGTCGGTCGACCGCCTCTGTACGGAAATCTTCGGATTTCTTCTTGTTTTGACTTTTGGCGCTTGACTTTGACTCCAGTTGACTTTCCATTAATTCCCTAATTAAGCAAAAGACTTGAGGATATGGATTTGGTGCTAAATTGCTTCTTTTCCGCATAAATCTGCAAAAGTGCATAAAAATACGAAAGTACACGATTTGTGGGAAATAAAGGCTAAAACATAGTAAATGAGCGACCAAATACGTGTAAAAATAGATGTAAAACATCATAAAATAGACACGTATCAAATTCCCCAAACCAAACCCTTGCTTGCCCTCAAGCAAGAAATAGACTCGATCCTAACTAATGGAACGATTTTAATCTCAGAGCGAAATTTACATGTAAGCCTATATCAATGCCAAGTATAAAATGAGAAAGCATTTAAATCATGCAAATGAGTTATGGTGTTGTCAGATTTGCAAATAAAGAAACTATAGAGACTTATACCATGGACTCTCGCGGTACGCTCGAGACACTCATGAAGCAAAGGGTGAGTATATGTAAAAGATAGAAAGAAGTAATTTTGTAGAGACACTCACCTAACTGCGACCCGTGAAAACATGCCTGCAACCTAACATGAACAAGAATTCTACAACTTTGTATAACAATCTCATTTAGTGACCTAGATACATGCAATTGGGGCAATGAAAGATAAGTGAGGTAAAAGGTAAAAAATGGTTAAGATGTTTTTGGAATTGTGAGGTTAGTAGCCAAGCTAGTAAAACTGATTCCCAACAACAAACTCCACAACTTTTGATATTAAGAAAGTGCTCTTTTTGTAGCACAACTCTCACATTATATACAAGAAAGGACTCCCAAATATTTTGAATGAGGTACAGGAGTGATAACATATAAAAGAAAGGAATTTCCGGAACGAAATTTTGAATCTGATTCTGCCAGGTGGTCGACCGACCTAAGAAGGTGGTCGGTCGACTTCTTTCCTGTACGGTTTGATTTTTTTTTCGTTTTTCTTTTCTTTCTTTCTTTTTCTTTCTTTTTCTGTTCTTTTTTTTTTTTTTTTTCTTTCTTGCTTTCTTTCTTTTCTCTTTTTGTTCAAGATAGCATACAAACCAATTTGCCTCAAAAAATAATCCAATGACCACAAATACTAGCTTGGAAGGGTAGGCTAAGTATGGGATGTAGTTTTTGGGGAAATAAAAAGGCAATTTTGGCTATGTGAAGCTTATGGGTAAATATGAGAAAAGGGATCCCAAATGCACGTATCAAGACTCACAAAACGAGAAAGTAAAACAAGTATATAGCAATTCAAGTTCATGTTTATGCATATTGATGTAACATGTTCCAAGGGGAGTACTACTCACATCCTAGACAACTGGTTTAAGAATGAAACCAGGAATAAGGCTCTAAAACTCAGAACGTATAGTAGGTTACCAAGGTATAAGTCAAGTCTCAAGATATACAAATTGACAAAAACTCGTAGATATGCAAAAGACTTTCATACTAAAACAAGTTGACAAGGCAAGATAAAGGCATAAACATGTAAGATAGCAAAGATCATCTTTGAAATACTCTCGTTCCGACTCGACCTATATGCTAAAATAAACGTGCATTTTTTTGGAATTTTTTTGAATTTTTCTCATTTTTTTTTGTATAGGTAAGGAAAATAAAGAAAAGAACAATGCAAGACAGAAATGCAATAAACGTGTGACAAAATGCAATGCATGTAACACGAAACCATTCCCCAAACCAACCCGCACAATGTCCCCATTGTGCATTAGCCTAAGTAAAGGTTTCAGAAAATTAAAGGAAAGATGCAATAAAAAGAAAAAACCAAGGAAAAACTGGAAAGAACTCACAGGATTATGAAGCGCATGAGAAAAACCTCCCCAAACCAGCGTAAGCTGGGAGGTTTTGGTGGCCAGCAGTGCCACTCAAGTAACCAAGTCAATTTCACGATTTCCAAGGAAGAGAAACGAAAGACCGCGGCGGACAGTAGGTCGACCGACCGATGATTCTAGTCGGTCGACCTCCTGTGAACCACAGAAGAATTAGCGATACAGCGACTCTGGTCGACCGACTGATGTTTCTGGTCGGTCGACCCTCTGCGTCCTGGAGGTCTTCGTTTCTTCGTAAATCCTGAAAAAGCAAGAAAATATGCGCCCAACAAATGCGCGAGATCCCATAACCAAGTCCAAAAAGTCTTAACTACGCAAACACAAAAAAAATTGTCCTAAAAACTTAAAGAAAGCAAGCTAGAAAGTCTTAGCAAAACAAAAAAAATGTCTTAAGAAAAACAGAAACGAGCAAAAAGAAGAAGTCATCCGCGAAGGATTCGGCGTTTCTTTGACCAAGGGCTCTGACTACAGGCTACTCCTTCAGCTATGGTGATTTGGGTAGATGAGTTTCTCTCCACCATGTAGATGGGTGGGTCATCATCCACAGCTCTAACCATCCATCTCCCGGAGTTGTCGACTCCCAAGTCGTGGGTCGACACCTTCCTCGGTCTCTTCTTCCTTGGGCTCTTCTTTTCAGCCAAATGATCACTTGCTTGAGTGACCTCGTTCTCTACATCATTTGATCGAGTAAGTGGTACTACTCGATCGAGAACATCTCTCTTCCTATCGCCTATAGACTTTATCACTAGAGTTGCAATTTCGGGAGCATCCATATCAGCCTCTTGAGCAAGACATTCACCTGCACACGCCTCAAAACACATCAAAGCCTCCGAAGGATCCTTTGTAAAGGATCCTTGTACATAACATTCACTAATATTATTAAAAACATCAGAAATGTCAAGAAAAGAATCCTGCAAACAAGGTTCATTAACCGAAGGTTCAAACATGTCAGGAACATGTTCATCGCTAACACCTACAGAAAAAGGTTGGTCAGTCAAGGGGTAAATTTCTAACTCATCATCTGTATCTAAATCCAAGTCAGTATCATCAACGGGGAGGCAGAGGGAATCAAATAACCTATCATTCTCATCCTTAAGAATGAGCGACTCTTCAGTAATGGGTGTGATAGGATCACACTCAACAGGAATATCCGGGTTACTAATATCAATGCCCTCATACCTCTCCGTATCTCCACTGGTTCGGATTAGGTATTTGAGAAGCTCCCATTGCTTCTCACAGGGTAGGTCTAAAAATTCCCATCCGCAATTTCTCTCAATCTCGATCAAGGTCTTACCAGTAACTCCTTCATATAAGATACGACAAACCTCCCCAATACTAATAGGATAGTCAGATTGAGAAAGGAAAGAGATTAATCTATCACAATACATATACAAAGGTTCATGCTCGAGTTGTGGGAAAGGGGCGATGGTCATGACAGCGAAAGAAAAAGGGAAAACATAAACAAAAAACAATAAACACTGGCGTCACCTCCCCGGCAACGGCGCCAAAATTTGATACCCTCAACGACGGGCATCAAATTTTGCACGGCGCCAAAATTTGATGCCTGTCGTTGAGGGTACCAAAGATAGAATTTATAATTCCTAACTTTAACAATAGATAGTGAAAGTCAGGGTCGAACCACAAGGAGGTGGGGAATGTTTATTGTTTGGTGTTAATGTTAAGGTAACAATTTTTTGGGGGTTTTTAAGGTTGTTTACTAAGTCTAAGGCAAAGATAAAAATAAAGCAAGAAAATAAAGATGAGATTAAAACTATATTAAAAGAGATGCTAGGATGTTTGGGTAACAAATAGCTAAGGTAAAATAAATCCTAAGGTCAACATGTATTGCAGTCGCGTAAGGGGGTGTAACATAACTTTTTAGGTCTATGCTACCTAATAGCTCCTTTCGGCCTATGCTATTAGTTCCTAGGTCTCACAATTATTGGGTGTCAACAATGAATTTCTTTGTCTCACCCTAGGCCACACGTTCAGTTCCATTGTGCGACCCCAGGCAAGACTTTGATTGCCATTGTCTCACCCAAGGCCACACCTTCAAACCCAACGTGCGACATACTTGCCCAGAATTTTCGAATTCCCTACCTTCAAGCCCAGATTTTCGAAGCAAATTAACCCAAAATTTCAACAATTAATAACATTATGAGCATCATTCTAACAAATTCATAGAAATTACACAGATTTTTCGACCCAAATTACCCCAAAATTCCCGGAAATTACAAACCCATTCGAAATTCCATAAATTGTCCATAAATTACCCAAATTTCGCCCAAATTGAAGCTATTAATCATATATTCATATCAATATATCATTTAGAAACTTATTTTAGTATCAATTTGGCATTTAAACATTAATTTAAAATTAAATCAACAAATTTCGAAAAAAATAAGACGGAAAAATTACTATTTGGGTTGTTGCGTGTTGTGGTCGTGCTGTATGGTCGTCGTGGGTGGTGGTGGGGCACGGTGGTCGTGGGGCCGGTAAGGGTGATTGTTGTGTTTGGGAATTGTTGTTGTTGTTGAATATAGTTGTTGTTGTTGATTGTTTGAGAGAGAGAGAGAGAGAGAGAGCAAGAGCGAGGTAGAGAGAGCAAGGGTAGAAGACGTAATTTTTATGACAAACGCCGTCTACGTTTACTAAAATGTCGTCTACGTTTACTAATTGGGTTATTCTATTTACTGTTATCTCATTTATTTGTTTCCTTTTTTTTTTTTTATATTAGGAATATTTTTAAAAGATAATTTAGTTTGATTATCTATAGAGTATATAATTTATAGCGCACTTGTCACTCAATGATTACACTCATTAATGATACTCCTTTCGCGGTGATTAATAGTTATTTATTGCTTTTAACACAAAGATAAAGGAAACCAAAATAGGTGAACAATACTACAACCCTACATGCATATGAAATATAGCCCATAAAAACCTCCCCAAAAGGAAAATAAATAACTATTGATTGATACACCCAAAAAAGAAATAAATAACTATTTTTTGGTGACGAAGGAACCCGCAGCGGCTACCTTCGGTACGCACTGGCTAAACCCTCAGATATATGTGATAGCCTGCAAACCACGTATACCAGGTAAGTCACCCGAGGGTGATAGGCTCGAAGTCTATTTAGGCATGGACTAGGGCCAAGAATGCTCCACAAGATTTTGCTCTTGGGGAGGCTTGAAGCCGGGTCTCATGGGAATTTCACCCAAGTTTTAACTACTAGACTTCATCCTTACGGTAAATAAATAATTATTTATCAGAGAGAAGAGTGTATTTTTTTTTTGTGACTACCGTTTAAGAAGCTGTAATAACCCCTATATAGTAAACATCATTCAATTCTGCACAGTCATAATACAAGTCTATAAACAAACGCCCCCAAACTATTATAACTCGAAAAGCTGCATAATCCTTAGCTTCCATCAAATGATAGAAACTTATCCTGCTTTGAGTCTATGGCTCCAAATCGTGGTAGATCCACCTGCAGAATTCTCGACACGACGATTGTTTCAATGGGTCAAGTTGGGAGGGATGGAATGGACAGTAGAGCGACACTAAAATACAAACAATTCAATTACAACCAAATTAATCACTAAATAATCAAAAATCAAACATATATATAATAAAAAATCGAGATTACAAACCTCCAAGAGCAAGACTATCAAAACGCAAACAATCCCTCTTTCTGCACAATCAACCACAAATAAAAATACTTTCCTTCATCATCTAACAACCACAAAACTTAGTGTTTAAGAACAGAAAAGTCAAAAACCAATCTACCTGGAATATGATTGAGATCTGACGAATTTAAATAACGAAATTTCTCTTAAAACTATAAGGAATTGTAAATGCAGAATGAAACCCAACAAACAAATCCTAAACAATCCATCAACAATAACCAAACACACAATGTGGTATCAAAATGAGCAGAGCACAACCTCGACATAGAAACTGGTTTTGTAAAATATAGACAAACCCAAATCAGAAAACGAATCCTAAACAATCTATCAATAGTAACCAAACACACAATGCGGTTTAAAAATGAGCAGAGCACAAGATACCTACTTTGTACACACTGAAAATTTCCACAGAGAAAGGAATTAGACAACCAGATTCCTCACCATACCAAACTGCACCTCTGTTTTATATATTCGCACCCATATGTACAATGAGTACAACTCGACCGCAATCGAAAACCGTTTCCCTAGTAGTCAATGCGAAGAAATCAAATGCCTACAATTATCAATATATGACGTAGAGTAGATCAGGTAGTGCAAATGGCAGTTCCTCGTCAAAAATCGCAACTTGCACGCAAGTGAAACTGTGCAATCCCCTTGAATCCTTGATCACACCAAAACCTCAATTTGCACAATCAACCACAAATAAAAACCATTAACATCATCTAACAAACACAATTCTTAGGGTTTAAGAATTAAAAAATCAAAAAACAAATATCAATCTATCTGGAATTAAATTGGGATTTGACAAATACCTAAAGCATTCAAAAATAGTAATCAAGCACACAATGCTGTATGAAAATGAGCAGAGCACAACCCGAGATGGAAAAAAAACCGAAACAATCCCTCTTTCTGCATAATAAACCACAAATAAAAACCATTATTTGCCATCTAAAAACCACAAAGCTTAGGGTTTAAGAAAAAAACAAAAAACAAAAATATCAACTGAGGGTCAGCAAACATTTACGCTTACAAAAGGACTCGACGTCAATCGAAGAGAATTGCCGCCCTTGAGTAATTAATCGACTCAAACATGTATTGACCTTGATTGTGCCTAGAAAAAAAAAGCCTGATCGTAAAATAACAACATAATTTATAGAACGTGAACAAAAAACTTCAAACAAATAAACGACAATGTAATTTGATAAACGACACAACATAATTAGATACTATTACGCTGTGACCCCCTTCAAATGAATCGAAAGGAACGGAGAATCAGATCTATCAACAGTAACCAAACACACAATTCAGTTTATGTTAGAGCCAGTGTCCTCCACGGTTAGTGCGACAACATGAATAAATCTCTTAAAGGTTCACAGGGTATACTTTGTATTATAATTAGGGATGGCAACAGATCCTGGATCCGGTCCAGATCCGTTGCACCCGATCCTGATGGATCGGATCTGGATCTTTATAATTTGGACCTGTTGGATCTGGATCCACGAGTTTAAAAACGGATCATGATCTGGATCTTGTTGACAAGACCACTGTAATACCCCGTAATTTTAGTCTCGGTCAACGGCAGTCAACCCATGTTTATAGAAGTATTTCAAATGGAATGTTTATAAAATATTTTACGTAAACTATTATTATTTTATAAATCGTATTTCTACGATTACTTCGTATTTCATAATCATTTTATATTTGACGATTATTTCATAAAATGACATTTCATTCGTATTTCTTTAATTTTGATAATATAATTATAATTAAATATATTTCATATTTATATTTATTTCTCAATTATACTTGTTTTATTATTTAAGTCATAATTATATTTAAACCCTAATTTTTATATATTTTATGTTAATTCTAATAAAATTATATTCTCATAATTAATTTAATTAGTATAAAAAAACTATACGTACTCGTTTATTTTAAATTACGGGTTGAGAGAGGGATATAGCCTTGAGATGATTGATGGGCCGAGTAAGAAAAGCGATGGGGTGTTTACCTATGCTACACTACTAGACATACCCTAACCATAAATGTAACAACCCGACCCACCACGGTCGTAACACACCCCCAATAAGATAGGAGGTATGTCTTTGGGCCCATTATTTGTTCTCACTTAAGCCCAAAAGCACAAGGCCTTGTTACTAAGTAGTGGGTGGGAGTTATTATAAACATATCACAAGCCTCACATTCTACCGATGTGGGACAACTTTCCTCTCATACTCTTGGGGTGTTACAAAATTCCCCACTTAAAGAACACAACGTCCTCGTTGTGCCTCAAACATGACCACAACCAGGGCCAGAATCCTCCCCCGCTAGGTGTGTGACCCGGGTACTCCCGACCACAGGCTCACCACACGGTCGCAGGGTCGCTTTGATACCATTTGTAACAACCCGACCCACCACGGTCGTAACACACCCCCAATAAGATAGGAGGTATGCCTTTGGGCCCATTATTTGTCCTCACTTAAGCCCAAAAGCACAAGGCCTTGTTACTAAGTGGTGGGTGGGAGTTATTATAAACATATCACAAGCCTCACATTCTACCGATGTGGGACAACTTTCCTCTCATACTCTTGGGGTGTTACAATAAACCCTACCTCATATACCACATCTACAAACCTTATTCTTTTTCATCGACAAACATAAACCTATGGCATCGACATACCACTCTTGTGCCTCCCAAATTCGACCTAGCACACAAAAAAGATAAAACCCTAAGTTTGCTTTAGAGAGGCGTGAGGCTGAGAAGGGACGAGTCATCATCATCATCATCGTAGTAAGTTTATACTTTCTTTAATTTTAGTACGTATTATATCATCGTCACATTTGTGTAGAATGATTTTATCAACGTTGCTATGTTCTTATTGCTTTCAATTGCTATTTGGTTAGATGATCTGGTGCGAGTTATAGGTAATGGTTATAGTATGTTTTTAGGGTCTGTTGGTGGGTGTGGGGTGGTGCGTGGTGGCCAGAGCACCACCAGAAGGAGTCGCGAATAAGAGCAAAAACAGGGGAAAGGAAAGCAGAGGGTCATGAGATGCGTGGGTTTGAGGGGTTGTGCAGAGGGTTAGAGTCGTGTCGAGGGTTGATGATTACCACCAGGGGAGTTGTGGGAGGAGAGAGAAGTCGTGGGTGGTTCTAGGTGGAGGTTAGGGTGGTAGTGTTGGTGGTAGGAGAGGGGTTTGCAGGGAAGGAAACCGGTTATGGTGGAGTGGTTGCAGAAAACCGAGTATGGGTCTGTCTATTCTTTTAGTATGGGCCTGTTTATTATTTTTGTATGGGTTTGTTTGTGTTGTAAGTAGTATATTATTATTATTATTGTTATTATTATTATTATTACATTAGTAGTAATATGTATTATTGTTTGAAGTTCTTATTCTTATTAATATTATTATGTTGTCATTATATGTTACTATTATTAATGTTGTATTATTGTTATTATTAGTAATAGTACGTTTATTATTATTTGTAACGTTGTTCATACTTTAATTACTAAAGTTTTAAGTGATTTGTGTACAAAGATGTGTTGGTTACCAATAGCTCGAGTATAATTGCTATGTTCGTTTATTTAATTGAACTAATTATAAAAGCAAATGAGTCGACTGAATTAATTGATTTATATAACGGGATAATGTACGAAGTTTATTTATTGAATAGTTGAGAACGTGTTATATTATATATATAATTGATATTAAAGTAATATTCATAGGGAACGAGTTGAGGTGGAGTATTTCTGATTCCTGTTGGTTACGTGATTGCTCGGAGTTGCTTGATCAGGTAGGATACACTGACCTTATACTATATGCGGTGTTATGAATGGATGTGGTATTGTGTGTTAAAGATGCTGAATATGATTGATATGAGAATGATATTGGTTGGGATTGAGTGTTGATTATTATTATTATTGGTATGCGCATTGCATTATTTAAAAGCATGATTGATTAAGAGTATTGTTGCATTCACGAGCATGGCATGTGTATTGGACACGGATTTGAGATGATGAGATATTTTTGGGCCCAGGCTATTTCTGCAGGATTAGACCTGGTGACCTCAGCTGTTATGCTGGTGTTCGGCGACGGCCGACTATAGTCTGCCGGGAGGTTCGGTAGGGCTTGGTGCAAGGGTATGAGTTTGAGAATGAGATTGAGATTGAGATTGAGCTCGAGCATATCATGGCATTTGCATATCATTTAACTGTTGCATTATAAATATTGTGTTATCCTACTCAACCGCGAGGTTGACAGTGTATTTGTGTACACCTACAATGATCCGGAATGGGGAGGAGTTTCTACAGGTCAGAGACAGGTGGATTAGGAGCTTTGGCATGGAGAGAGACCTGGGTTGGACCTACTTAGAATTAGATCACATACTTAGATGTTATCAGTTGTACGACTTTTATTCTTCGCGTTATAAATGTTGTAATAGCAAAAGTTTAAATTTAACCAGTTTTTATATAAAGTACTTTGGTTTGTTTTACTTTGTTATTCACTACCTCGGACATTCCGAGATGGTAACAGCTCTATTTATTTAGAATGTCTTGCTAAAGGCTCTTAAATAAATGGGGGTGTTACAATTTGGACCCGTTGGATATGGATCCACGAGTTTAAAAACGGATCAGGATCTGGATCTTGTTGACAAGACCCGGATCTGACCCTAAGACCCGTTTTAAATATTAAAAAAAAAGTGAAGAAATCCCCAATTCAGCGTGTTGGACTACTGGGATGGGGGCTTAAGGAATTGAATGTTTTACAAACCCTTCTAAACCTTTCTCAAATCTGAACTAGTCAGACTAAAGTCTAAACTCTCAAACCCTTCCCAAACCTAAAACCCAAATCCCAATCCGCACTCCGCAGCCTGCCGACTGCCCTCTATCGAACGTTGAACGCCGCCAGCCGACCGCGTCTGTCGAACGTTGACGCCGCCAATCAAATCCCTCAAACCTAAAATCAAAGGTACCATTCATTTATCAAAGAATATTGTGAATTTGTGATAACTGTGATTTTTGTTTTGAGTAAAAATGGAAGATCTTTAAAACGTCGCATAAATTGGCTTTAGATCTCGCTTGAGCAAGATCAAATTGACATAAATTGGCGTTAGATTATAACTATTGGTAATTATTGACATAAATTGGCTTCAGATTATTACTATTGGTAATTATTGTCTTTGAGATTTGCTAATTCCATACACCCCATTTTTGTAATATTAAAAATCTCACCTATGTGTTCCTTCAATGTAGTATCCGAGAAGAATGAGGTGAGCCGAGGTGAGCAGTGAGCCAGCGAGATATTGCATTTGTTGAGAAAGCTTATTAGACATTATGAAGATGGAAAACATTGAGGTCTTTGAGGAAGGCTGACAAATTAAATCTGCCAATACAATTTTTTTTTATAAAATAGGACCCGCGGATAACCCGGATCTTACCCGGATCCGTAGGGTCCGGATCTGGATCCTACTGGCCCAACACGGATCTGGATCTGAATCCTATTGGACCCTATCCAGATCCGGCCCGTTGCCATCCCTAATTATAATCAGTTGATTAACCTTTATCGATAACTGTAATATCTCGAAAATTTAGTACGATATCTATGTTTAATATTTAATGTCTATAATATTTAAACGTTGTTGTTATTTGCTAAAGTTTTAGTAAGAGGGTTTATGACTCGTGTTTTTAAGGGGGATCGATCTTAAGACCTCATGCACTTGTATGGGCCTCGAACTATGTGCAAAATATAATCAGCCCATACTTAGCATTTACAATTCCTTGCTAACCCTACCCCCATGCCGTCATATTTAACCTTCTTTACCCTAGTTTAGTTTACCCTAACCTTCATACAAACACCACACACTACTACAGCCGACACCAAATGTATCATAGGAGGTGCTCACGGTGGACTTAAGGTTGTCGAAGGGTAGTCGTCTTGGGTCTGAAGTAGGTAAGTGCATACGCTGTTCTCTTTCGTGTCTGCCTATGCTTCTTTATTGTTAAGTCTACTCGTATGGTTTATGTTACAGCTTCTAATTCTTACGTAATGACGAACTAGGTTAGTGGGAGTCGTGTTTTGGCCATAGTCGTTCCCTTGTCAACCACCTAGGACCACCATACAAGGCGGTTTTGTCACCTGTCACGATCAAAATTTCAAACAAGGCTGGGGTCGTACGCTGTTTGAGGAGTATTCGATATGCCCTTGCACCATCGTCTTTGTGTCTGTTAGTGTCTTGGGTATGGTGGCAGTCAGGGGGGTGTTGTGGTGGTTATCACAGTGTAAACGGGTGGTAGAGTAAGTGTCGGAGGGCGTTTGTTCCACTCGGGTTGTCACGGTTTTTATGTGGTTGTGTTTGTAGCAAGGATTGGGGGTGGTACCACCGTTGACTCGGGGGAGGTCGACACGGTGGTACCAATGTGGTGTCAAGGGTGGAAGTGGTGGTGGTTTCAGGTGTCAGTAACGGTGTTAGGAGGTGTCGATAGAGGGGTCTGTTTATACGGGTCTAAGGAGTTCGGGTGTAGAATCAGGCCTGGGTTGTGGGTCTGGTTCACCTCGCCGGCAATCGTCGAAGGACTGGCTGGGTGTCGGTGGGTTAGCAGGTGGTTATGGGTTTTGGGTTTGGTGGCTGTTGGTGGTGGGAATGGTGCTACGTGGTAGTTGTAGGGTCTGTTTTGCGGGTTTACGGGTGTCGCGGTAAGGCTGTAAGCGTGGGGTGAAATTTTAATTATTATTATTATTATTATTATTATTATTATTATTATTATTATTATTATTATTATTATTATTATTATTATTATTACTACTACTACTATTACTATAGTCATGTTTACCATTCTTATTATTATTGGTATGTATTATGGTGTTTATTATTATTTAAAGTAAGGTTTTATTATAATATGTAGTAGATATTAATAATAGTATCTATGTTAGTGTCGTTAATTTGTGAAGGATGGTAGTTGGTTGTTTATGAGTCGGGAAGTTAATGTTTTGAGGAAACTTCTAATTTCGGGAAAGTTTCCATTTCGGGAAACTTTCCAGTTATAGAAGGTTACTATTTATAGTAAGTGTAAGTTGACTCAAGGGGGTTTGGGAAGATTATTAATTCGTTACGTATACATGTTTAGGTGACGGGTTTCGCGTGGAATACTTCTAGCAAGCTTGTGATTGACTGTGCTTCTGGAATTTGAAGTAGGGGAATACTGTATACATGGTGATGAGTGATCTGTTTATTATTTGATGTTAACTATGTACATCTTATTGTATGAATGGTGTTATATTGTATTTAATTGACTGTACCTTTCTGTGTTACGATACGATGTGGTGATTACTGGGTCTTGTGATATGGAGCGGAGTATATTGGGTCTTGTGATATGGAGCGGAGATAATGGGTCTTGTGATTGGTGTGGAGATAATGGGTCTTGTGATTTGGTGCGGAGATAATGGATCTTGTGATACGGAGTGGAGAATTTTGGGTCTTGTGATTCGGAGTGGAGATGATTGACTTTCTGTTTATAGTAATGCTTGACTGTTTATTTTTCCTCTACTCAACCTTGTGGTTGACCCTGTGTATTTGTGATCACCTGTGATGAACCAATTCATTGGGGAGCAGATTGACAGGTGCTTGAGACTATGGGAGCTAAAGGGAAGGGAGAGCTTGGATCTGGAGCATACTAGAGTCTAGATCACCACAATCGTTTGTCATGAGTTGTACTTTATTTTATAAGACAGCTTGAGTTTGGTTGTAAGAACTTGTTTTGGAGTTTAACAATTAATATTAAAGCACTGTGTTCTTTCCTTTGTATCTATTGCCTCGGGAAACTGAGATGGTAACACCCTTATTTATCTGGGGAGTCCTAGTTTAGGCCCTTAAATAAATGGGGGTGTTACAAAGTGGTATCAGAGCGAACGATCCTCAGGCCTAACCTAATGAATCTAATGAACGTAGAAGGAGTCTAAATAAAATGAACCCCGGGATAGGACTGTTAGGAGCACACTAAAGGAAAAGTATGAGTCTGGGGCCCCCTCACACCGAACCATAGGCCCTCTCAATTTTACCCGGGAACCCAAAGTATATACGAGAGAAAGGGTAGAATAGGAAGAGATGGGAGTGATGGTGTATTGTGATACAAATGTTATAAGAACTCTTCTTATATGTGAATGACCTGAATAAGCCAGTAAGGGTATGTGTATGAAGGGATTTCGTTCGTGTGAATACAAAAGATGTATGATATTATGGATGCATGAGGTGATTTGAATCATATTAGTAATTTTATCATGTCTAGCGATATGCGGTTATGTGATCCCTGAGCCATACTATAGATAAGTAGTACTCAGTATGTTAGTTGTTTATGAACTCTGATGCTTAGGGAATATAGGCCTAATCCAAGTGAGTGCCCACTTGAGCCGGGACTCATTTCTTTTCTTTTGTATTATAGTGATGCCTCCGAGAAGAAATAATGTCGCCAACATCACTCAAGAGGAATTAGGTCGTTTGATAGCTGAGAATGAGGCCCTAAAGGCCAAACGCATGGATTCCGCGAAGATGAGCACGATCATTGCGAGGCATAACCCTACCCAATTCACTGGGGAGGGGGAACCTCATTTGCTAGGAGCATGGTGCCGGGAATTCAGTAACTTATTCGAACTGGTGGATTGCCCCGAAGAACTGAGGGTTGACCAAGCAGCCCACTATCTTAGGGTTATGGCAGGCGACTGATGGACTGGAAACAAAGGGGAAATTCGTGAAGCAGCTAGAGAGGATGGGACCGATTATGTCGCCTGGATCGCGTTCAAGAGGATCCTGTATGAAGTGTTCCTACCAGAATTCCAGAAAAGTAAGTTGAGAGAGGAGTTCGATACCTTCAGGATGACGGAGGATATGACGGTGGAGGCCTATTATCGGAAGTTCATCCAGTTGCTGAGCTATGTGGGGGAAATTGGTTTTGATGATGCGATGCTGGCAATGAAGTTTGAGAGGGGGTTGACAATAAATATCAAGAAGAGGCTTATTGCGGCTCCGCCCACCACAGTACGAGACATCTACTTAAGGGCTGGGGCGGCGGAGAGGCTCTCGGAAATGATTAAGGAGGACAAGAAGACTAAGTCTGAGAAGAGAAAAGCTGAAGTGGTGAATGAAAGTTCAGGGTCGAAGAAGCAAAGCACCGATAAGTATAGTGGGTACTTCAATAACAGTGCCTCAGGTGGTGCGAGGAATCAGAATGGGAGCAACTACAGGAGTGGAGGTTCTGGTAGTGGGTCGATTGGAATAGTTTGCTTTGGCTGTGGGAAGACGGGGCACAAGCAGGCGGTGTGTCGCTCATCTGGGGGAAACCAGTCCGGAGGTTATCGTACGCCGACATCGGGATACCATGGATCACGCACTCAGTCTTATGGTAGCAGTGGGTACCGTACACCAATGTCAGGCTATGGTGGGGGAGCGAAGTCTAGAGGCAGCAGTAATTACCAGAAAAACTACAACAGTTATCAGAACCGTTCGTATCAGAATCAGTATAGTGGAGGTGGAAACAGCCAGAAGACCGGAGCGGAAGGAAACTTGCAGGCTGGGACATCTACTGCCAGTCAGAGTGGGGCTAAATCCAGTGGCAAACTTTTTGCCATGGGAAAACAAGCGGCTAAAGATGATGCCCATGTTGTGACCGGTACTTTTCTCGTGAACTCTAAACCTACTTTTGTACTTTTCGATTCTGGGGCTACCCATTCTTTTGTGTCTAGAGAGCATGTTAAGGCCTTGGAACTTGAGAGGTTTGATTTGGTCGCGGACTCAGTGACCATACCTTCAGGAGAGTCGATAACTTGTAATAGAGTTTATAGAAGTGTACCCATCAAAATCGGAGAAGCAATTTTCCATTGTGACCTCATAGAATTTCCAGTGGGGGGTTTTGAGGTGATTCTGGGGATGGATTGGTTGGGAAAGTACCGAGCTTTTATTGACTGTTATCAAAAGAAGATTTCCTTGAGGGGACCTAAAGGAGTGAGGGTGTCTTACTAGGGATACCTAGTCAAACCTAAGGTCAAATTCATTTCCGTCAATACCCTTAAGTCTAGCTTGAGGAAAGGAGATAGTCTGATCTTATGTCAGATGTGGAATTGTGAGGCTGAGACCCCTAAGACCAGTGAGATACCTGTGGTGCAGAAGTTTGAGGGAGTATTCCGAGATGACGTTCCAGGGTTGCCGCCAAGAAGGGAAGTAGAATTTTCCATTGACCTAAAGCCAGGGGCGGGACCAATATCTAAATTACCATACCGTATGGGACCGAAGGAGATGGAGGAATTGAAGAAGCAGTTGGATGAACTAGCTGAGAAAGGATTCATCCGACCCAGTATGTCACCCTGGGGAGCACCCGTACTGTTTGTGAAAAAGAAAGATGGGAGTTTGAGGCTTTGTGTTGACTATCGAGAGCTGAATAATGTCACTATCAAGAATCGATATCCTTTGCCAAGGATTGACGATCTGTTTGACCAGTTAAGTGGAGCTGGGGTTTTCTCTAAGATTGACTTGAGATCAGGGTATCATCAGTTGAAAATCAAAGATGAAGATATACCAAAGACCGCTTTCAGAACGAGGTCTGGCCACTACAAATTTGTGGTTATGCCATTCGGATTGACTAACGCTCCAGCTGTGTTCATGGATTTGATGAACCGAGTCTTTAGCCCATATCTGGATAAGTTCGTGGTTGTATTCATTGATGATATCCTAGTGTATTCCAAGAATGAGGAAGAACACGAGGATCATTTGAGGAGGGTACTTCAAACCCTGGAGGAGCATAAGCTCAACGCTAAGTTGAGCAAATGTGAGTTCTGGCTGGAGAAAGTCGCGTTTCTAGGGCATGTAATTTCCAAGGAGGGGGTGTCTGTTGACCCTAATAAGATCGAGGCTGTGACTAAGTGGCAAATCCGAAGAATGTGAGTGAGATACGAAGCTTCCTGGGATTGGCTGGTTACTATCGGAGGTTTGTCAAGGATTTTTCGAAAATAGCAAAGCCTTTGACATCGTTGATGAGGAAGGAGAACCATTTCGTCTGGGATGAGAGCTGTGAGAAGGCATTCCTAACCCTTAAGGAACGTCTGACAACAGCTCCTATCCTCGCTTTGCCTGTCGGGAGTGATAATTTTGAAATTTATACTGACGCTTCAAAGCATGGACTGGGTTGTGTGCTAATGCATAATGGGAGAGTGATCGCGTATGTTTCTCGCCAATTGAAGACCTATGAGGAAAATTATCCGAGTCATGATTTGGAATTGGGAGCAGTGGTCTTTGCACTTAAATTGTGGTGCCATTACCTTTATGGAGCCACTTTTAAGGTGTTTTCCGATCACAAGAGTTTGAAGTATATCTACACCCAGCGAGAGTTGAACATGAGGCAGAGAAGGTGGATAGAGTTGATTGGAGACTACGACATGTAGATCGTCTACCACGAAGGCAAGGCAAATGTGGTAACAGATGCCCTAAGTAGGAAGTCTGTTCATGCTTTGAGTTGTGCCAGGTAAAGAGTGAGGTTGCATGGCGAACTAAGGGAGATGAGAATTTTCATGATCCAGAAAGGGGATACTCTTAGTGATTTGACTGTGGAGCCTGAGTTGTATGGGGAGATTCGGGAGTTACAAAAGAATGATGCGAGGATCCAGAAGTGGCACAAGATGATTGAGAGTGAGGGTGGAGAGGCTGCATCCAAGTTCAGTATTCATACCGACGGTAGTTTTAGGTTCAGTGGGCGTTGGTGTGTTTCGGATATTGGAGAGCTAAAGAAGAAAATCCTAACTGTAGCTCACGCTTCGCCATATTCCGTTCACCCAGGGAGTGATAAGTTGTAGAAGGACCTTAAGAAGACGTTCTGGTGGCCAAACATGAAGAAGGAAGTCGCGGAGTTTGTGTTGAGATGTTTGACATGCCAAAGAGTGAAAGGGGAGCATAAGAGACCTCAAGGAAAAATCCAGCCATTAGATGTGCCGGAGTAGAAGTGGGAGAACATCTCGATGAACTTTATTGTGGGGTTGCCTCAGACTCAGAGGGGCAACAACATGATTTGGGTAATTGTGGATCGGTTGACCAAGTCTGCTCACTTTATTTCCATGAAAGATACCTGGAGTAAAGCCGAGTTGGCTAAGTCATATGTTCAGAATGTGGTCAGATTGCATGGTGTACCCAAGGAAATTGTTTCAGACCGAGACTCGAGGTTCATATCTTGGTTTTGGCAGGAGTTACAGGCCGCTTTGGGTACCCAGTTGAAAATGAGTACAGCCTTCCATCCAGCTACTGACGGCCAGACTGAGAGGATGATTCAAACCCTTGAGGATATGTTGAGAGCATGCGTACTCGAGTTCGGAGGATCTTGGGAGGATCGACTGGGATTGATAGAGTTCTCATATAACAACAGCTATCATGCCAGTATAGGGATGGCCCCTTTTGAGGCTTTGTATGAGAGGAAGTGTCGGAGCCCTGTGTGTTGGGATGATCGAGCCGATGTGGTGGTTTTGGGGCCAGATATGATCCAGGAGATGGTGGAACAGGTTCAGATTATTCGACAGAAAATGAGGGCCGCCCAGGATAGACAGAAGAGCTATGCTGGCCTAAAGAGGAGCGATATTTCGTTCGATGCGGGAGAAAAGGTACTGCTGAAGGTATCTCCAATGAAGGGTGTGATGAGGTTCGGGAAACGTGGCAAGCTGAGCCAGAAGTTTATTGGACCATTCGAGATTTTGGACAGAGTTGGAGAGGTGGCATACCGATTAGCTTTACCTCCAGCCCTATCCAAGGTCCATAATGTGTTCCATGTGTCTCAATTAAGGAAGTATGTGAGTGATCCATCACATGTTTTACGCCACGAGGTTTTTGAAGTAGATGAGCAGTTGTCTTACGTTGAAACTCCAAAAGAGATTATGAACAGGAAGGTACGAAAGACTCGAAATGGGGAGACGTCGTTGGTGAAAGTTCTGTGGACCAACCATAATCTGGAAGAAGCTACTTGGGAGGCCGAAGCATCCATGAGGGAGCGTTACCCACATCTGTTCGATTGAGGTAAGTTAAGGGGACGTAACTTTTCTTTAAGGGGGGTGGAATATAACATTCTGTGATTTAATTATTGTTTTGTGTTCCTAGTTCGCGTGAGTAGGTTGGTTGTCATCTGAGTATGGTTGAACTTCGGGACGAAGTTCATTTTAAGGGGGGAAGACTGTAATACCTCGAAAATTTACTACGATATCTACGTTTAATATTGTCGTGTCTATAATATTTAAACGTCGTTGTTATTTGCTAAAGTTTTAGTAAGAGGGTTTATGACTCGTGTTTGTAAGGGGGATCGATCTTGAGACCTCATGCACTTGTATGGGCCTCGAACTATGTGCAAAATATAATCAGCCCATACTTAGCTTTTACAATTCCTTGCTAACCCTAACCCCCATGCCGTCATATTTAACCTCCTTTACCCTAGTTTAGTTTACCCTAACCTTCATACAAACACCACACACTACTGCAGCCGACATCAGAGGTATCATAGGAGGTGCTCACGGTGGACTTAAGGTTGTCGAAGGGTAGTCGTCTTGGGTCTGAAGTAGGTAAGTGCATACGCTGTTCTCTTTCGTGTCTGCCTATGCTTCTTTATTGTTAAGTCTACTCGTGTGGTTTATGTTACAGCATCTAATTCTTACGTAATGACGAACTAGGTTAGTGGGAGTCGTGTTTTGGCCATAGTCGTTCCCTTGTCAACCACCTAGGACCACCATACAAGGCGGTTTTGTCACCTGTCACGATCAGAATTTCGAAACAAGGCTGGGGTCGTAGGCTGTTTGTGGAGTATTCGATATGCCCTTGCACCATCGTCTTTGTGTCTGTTAGTGTCTTGGGTATGGTGGCAGTCGTCACGGTGTAAACGGGCGGTAGAGTAAGTGTCGGAGGGCGTTTGTTCCACTCGGGTTGTCACGGTTTTTATGTGGTTGTGTTTGTAGCAAGGATTGGGGGTGGTACCAACGTTGACTCGGGGGAGGTCGACACGGTGGTACCACTGTGGTGTCAAGGGTGGAAGTGGTGGTGGTTTCAGGTGTCGGTAACGGCGTTCGGAGGTGTCGATAGACGGGTCTGTTTATACGGGTCTAAGGAGTTCGGGTGTAGAATCAAGCCTGGGTTGCGGGTCTGGTTCACCTCGCCGGCAATCGTCGAAGGACTGGCTGGGTGTCGGTGGGTTAGTAGGTGGTTATGGGTGTTGGGTTTGGTGGCTGTTGGTGGTGGGAATGGTGCTACGTGGTAGTTGTAGGGTCTGTTTTGTGGGTTTGCGGGTGTCGCGGTAAGGCTGTAAGCGTGGGGTGAAATTATTATTATTATTATTATTATTATTATTATTATTATTATTATTATTATTATTACTACTACTACTATAGTCATGTTTACCATTCTTATTATTATTGGTATGTATTATGGTGTTTATTATTATTTATAGTAAGGTTTTATTATAATATGTAGTAGATATTAATAATAGTATCTATGTTAGTGTCGTTAATTTGTGAAGGATGTTAGTTGGTTGTTTATGAGTCGGGAAGTTAATGTTTTGAGGAAACTTCTATTTCGGGAAAGTTTCCACCTATAGAAGGTTACTATTTATAGTAAGTGTAAGTTGCCTCAAGGGGGTTTGGGAAGATTATTAATTCGTTACGTATACATGTTTAGGTGACGGGTTTCGCGTGGAATACTTCTAGC
Source organism: Silene conica (assembly GCA_029255685.2). Classification (NCBI taxonomy): domain Eukaryota; kingdom Viridiplantae; phylum Streptophyta; class Magnoliopsida; order Caryophyllales; family Caryophyllaceae; genus Silene; species Silene conica. Next base: position 76,167,108 of record CM055311.2, read on the forward strand.
AAGCTTGTGATTGACTTTGCTTCTGCAATTTGAGGTAGGGGAATACTGTATACATGGTGATGAGTAATCTGTTTATTATTTGATGTTAACTATGTACATCGTATTGTATGAATGGTGTTATATTGTATTTAATTGACTGTACGTTTCTGTGATACGATACGATGTGGTGATTACCGGGTCTTGTGATATGGAGCGGAGTATATTGGGTCTTGTGGTATGGAGCGGAGATAATGGGTCTTGTGATTGGTGTGGAGATAATGGGTCTTGTGATTTGGTGCGGAGATAATGGGTCTTGTGATACGGAGTGGAGAATTTTGGGTCTTGTGATTCGGAGTGGAGATGATTGACTTTCTGTTTATAGTAATGCTTGACTGTTTATTTTTCCTCTACTCAACCTTGTGGTTGACCTTGTGTATTCGTGATCACCTGTGATGAACCAATTCATTGGGGAGCAGATTGACAGGTGCTTGAGACTATGGGAGCTAAAGGGAAGGGAGAGCTTGGATCTGGACCATACTAGAGTCTAGATCACCACAGTCGTTTGTCATGAGTTGTACTTTATTTTATAAGACAGCTTGAGTTTGGTTGTAAGAACTTGTTTTGGAGTTTAACAATTAATATTAAAGCACTGTGTTCTTTCCTTTGTATCTACTGCCTCGGGAAACTGAGATGGTAACACCCTTATTTATCTGGGGAATCCTAGTTCAGGCCCTTAAATAAATGGGGGTGTTACAAAGCAGTTGGCTTGCTAGAAGTTTGACGTTATTGTCATACAGATGGCGGTGATCAACGTAACTGGTCCATAAGAGTCACACCTAAAGGATGTAATTTGAGAGATATGATTAGATGAAAATTTAATAATATTGATACCTTATACGACTAAATAGTAAGTCAATGTATTGATGATACGATTATTTAATACCGATTAAATAAAATTAGCTGAGACGAATTAAAATGTTAATTCGTAATTAAATGTAAAATGTTATATTTAATTAGTGTGTAATCTAATTATTTAATAAAGATTTAATAATTTAGTTAAATATAAACGATTATATTTAATTAGTAAATTATTAATATACGATATTTATAAGATAAACATTATACACAAGAGAAGATAAAAACCGATCTTATACTGATAAAATTGGTTGAGCCGAGTGGAGTAGTGTTCGGTAAGTATGGGTGTGCTGCTCGGTCAGTTCTGAGTTGGTAGCAGTTTAGGTATACTCAAATACGGATTTGAGAAATCCTATCTAAACTCTACAAGGTGGTTAAGGTTATGTATAAGAGTTATACTTATTAACAAACATTACCTACTACTATATATACTAACCTCACGACACACCCAAAGGCAAGAGTAAAACATACAAAAGCATGCAATTTTTGCGCAGAATTAAAACTTTAAACATGATTAACTAATATATGAGGTGGATTACAAAAGAAAGAAAACATAGATAAGTAAAAGTATTAAATACAAAATCAAGCCCGGGATAGGATATCCCTACAGGCACAAGACGAAATGTCAAAAGGAGGTCTAGCTACACGATAAAGGTAATGTCATCGATGAAGGATCATCGCTTGCTAGCCTCAACGTAAACACATGCAAACAACAATCATCAACCTACATACATGAAAACATGTACGCCACAGTCAGTGGGGAGTGACTAGAGGTTCTCCTAGCTACCTATTGTCATTAACACATACAAAGGTAAACACATCAACATGCTCCAACATAAACACAGATTATAAGAAGCATTAGCATATATCATCATGTGATTACTATCGATAACCAAGTATCATACATCCATAATCACAAACTAAAACATGCTCAACAACCCATTCGTCAACACAAGAGATAGGTCACCAATTGACTCGACTCCAACTAGATAGGTCGACAATCGACTCTACAACAAACGAGCTAGGTCAACCAAGTGACTCTACTCCAACAATATAGGTCGACAATCGACTCACAATACAGGTCGACAATCGACTCAACTAGACTGGTCCACAATCGACTCGGCTAGACCACTATGAGCAGACCGACAATCGGCTCGTCTATACAACTACAGAAGTTCACAATCTCAGACTATACAACCCCCTGGTAGGACGACGACAATCGACTGTCCTAGTCTAAACCTGGTCAGACTCTCAGGGCGTAGACAATCCACGTCCTCGATTCGACAAGTGCCCAAGACACTCCCAAAACCCGAACCACAATGGAACGAGGTATACCCTAAGGCGGGAAGACAATAGAAGACCTGACCGTGAGGACCAAGCCACCACGGCCAACCAACTACACAATGCAGTCAGGTGGGAACTCGTGTAAGATGGGAGGTGTGCCTTTGGGCCCATCATTTGTCCTCACTTAAGCCCAAAAGCACAAGGCCTTGTTACTAAGTGTTGGGTGGAAGCTATTATAAACATATCACAAGCCTCACATTATAGCGATGTGGGACAACTTTTCTCTCATACTCTTGGGGTGTTACAACTCGAGTAATATCACAGCGCACAGCAGGTTCACACACATCACACAATGTCATCTCAAAGATGTACAATAACTCAACTCGATTGACAAACATTACATATATATTTCATTACTAAGCTTCCATTTCACACTTAGCCGACTTCGGAAACTAATTTGAGGTGAGAGCCGGTTTCCCTTGCGGTTGCCCGACCGGGGGGTCTTTCTCCTCAAATCTATTCCAAAACCCAACATAAGTGCCGCCCAATTTTTGGGACTTCAAACAAGCACACAATTCATATTATATAACGTATATTCTTTACAGAATTTATTACATATATAAAATAACAAAAGAACCGTAACTAATATATAGTTCATTCGGAAAAAGAAAAACAAGCACTAATTTAACATTGCATATTATATACTCATATTTTCTATATAAAATTAACATGTGAGAAATTAATATAACAAGTCGTATTTTAAGTCATTCGGGAAACAATTAACTAATTTCGTCATTTTGATATGCTTCTTAACATAAAAATCGTAACCCATTACAAATTTGTAACGGTTTCTAACGTATTATATCTAAACATAAGCAAGCTAGCAAACACGTACGTAAACCAATTAATTCAAGTAGACTAGCAAGCACGTACGTAAAATAATAATAAAATAATAATATTTTCACTAAACTAGTACGTACACTAGTAATAATATGTAGTAGTAGTAGCTTAATACACAACAATAGTAACCAATAGTAGTTTAGTAGCATCGCAACCAGTGAACAACAAATACCATGTAGCGACAATTAAGTTATACTTGTAGCAGTAGTGGCGCAACAATATAACAGTGTATTATTAACAGTAGTAAGCATACAGTAGAGTAATAGCAACACTAAAGCGACCGAAGCAGCCACACATACATATGACAATTGTAGAACATTCAGTAGCAAGACCAACGCTCACAAGGCAGTGAAGTAGCAATAAAATAACAGACTGAATCAGTAATAACGACAACGACTAAAAGAATGAGCATCAAAGCAGTTCAGTAATACGAGGAGCAATAACGTCGTAGTAATGACCAGCAACGAGTAGCATGGCAGTAGCGGTAAGAATAGTACAGTTCAGCAGCAAAGTTACAAAAATAAGTAACAGAAACGGGCAGCAACTACAACAACAATAGTTTAAAAGCAAGAGGCAGGGAAAAAACAATGTCCTACAGCATAAGAACACATATGAGATAAATAACACTAATATGTGACGGATATAAATTTCCTATAACCTACTAAACATAAAATTCACATCAATTTCACATAAACAACAAGAAATCACATATCCAATTAATTTAAGACAAAAGCCGAGCTTTCTCATTATCGTCACCTCTTAAAGCTTAAATTAATCTTCACTTGAATCTTCTTTTATGTATGAGTCCACTACCGGGACTTCGAGATTAGCCCCTAAAACCAACAAAAACGGATTAAAACACCCCATTTTTGAAATTAATGAAGAACAACCCAGAAAATAACTGAATCGAAACGTGAATTTGAAGATACCAAAACGACGGGGACGATCTCAGGAACGCGTAGCCGTAAACCCTGCCTCGATCGGAGTAGAAATGAATTCGCAAGGTTGATTTTTGTGGAAGAGATCGGTATATACAACGGGGTTTGAGTTTGTCTTGAGGAAGAAGAAGGAAATGTGAGGGAAGATTATGAGGAAGTTTCCTTTTCTCTTTTCTTTAATCATAACTTAAAGTGAAGCGAGTTTTTAAGTGGAAAGTTCGGGAAATGAAACGGGATTATTTGAGAACAATATTGCCAAGAGAGTTTCCAATATCTTAAGATTATAAAATCTAAAAATAAAATTTATACGATTTACTTAAAAATTAAGTTGACGAAATTAAATAAAATATATTAAATTTTCGAAAATCACTTTAAATTATTAAAAATGCGAATTTCGAAAATACGGGATGTTACATATCTATTTTGATATCTGTTCTTAGGCCTCTTGCAAGGACCAAAAGTTAATTCTTATTCCCAATCCTTGGATCTCGTATTTCGTTTATGACTGTAAATCATAATTATAATTTCGTTATAATCCTGCATATAAAGTATTGGGATATATACAGATATTTTCCCACAGTTTAAAAATGAGCAGAGCACAAGATACCTACTTTGTACTCACTGTAAATTTCCATAGAGAAAGGAATTATATAACCAGATTCCTCACCATACCAAACTGGTCGTTCTCAAGAGCACGAATGTACTCCTTAATAGCTAATTTTTTTTTATTAATTTAAGCACCTTCAATCCTGAAATAAGACAAACAAGTTAAGAAAAAAGGGTGGTACATATATACTACAAATAAACATGTAAATGATGAGAGTAGACAAGTAGACAGACAACTTTTAGTAGATAACTATTTTTTGTATTACTGCCTACTAATTATACACCCAATAAATTCAAAATACGTGAACATAAACCTTCAAACAATTTATCGTCAATAATGAGTGGCGTACGACATAATAATTATAAACCAATTTAAATCCATGAACGTGTATTAAAAAACTCAAACAATTAAGAAACGATGTGATTTGATAAACGGCACAACGTGGTTAGCTTCCACTCCGCTGTGATCCACTTCAAATGAATCAGAAGGAACGGAAAATCAGAAATGCAAAATTATATTGTACAAAATCAATAATGAGTGGTATTACTGTCTACTAATTATACACCCAACAAATTCCATAAACCTGAACAAAAGCATTCAAACACTTCAGTGTCAATAATAAGTGATTCTACGACATACTAATTATAAACCAATTGAAATCCATGAACGTGTATTTAAAACCTCCAACAATTAAACATCGAAGTAATTTGATAAACGGTACAATATGGTTAGATATCATTCCGCTGTGATCCACTTAAAATGAATCAAGAAGAACGGAGAGCCATAGCTGCTCAATCTAGTTGTACATCATTCTTAAATGAAGAAGAAGCTAAGAAGTTGGTGAAAATGCAAAACCAAAATAAACGGCCCCCCTTAATAATTAAACCAGATGGCGACAAATCATGAAGAACTACCATACATTTCTTAATTTCTAGAAGCATTCAATAAAACCGGCAGTACTAATAAAGTAATAATGCAGGGACATACCACAATAACAACATATTTCATAAAACAACCGTTTATCAATACAATAATTCAATTCAAGTTAAATAAACCTAAATTACCTACATAATTAAAGTACAGTCATAACCCGAATGACATAATTGTAACCTCAGATGAAAACTCGAATTGACCGCATCAGTTAAGTACCTCGGAAATTAGACGGTGCGAAGCTGACAGTGGGCAAGTAGAATTTATCCAGCATCAACCTTGAGCAGATGTTATTGGAGTTTTGAGATGTCAGGGGTGTTTGGAAGTGAAGAGAGATGGAAGAAGTGTATGGACCACCAAGATGATGAGTTAGGATATGTAATGGATGGTTATAATCCAAAACGAAATAGACGGTTGAGAGTACATCTAAATGAAGCTTGTGGCTGGGATTACTTAACAAACTTATACCAACAGACCAGATTAACCCATGAAAAAAACAATGAAAGGCTAAGATCTAAATTGGATAAAGTACATTTATGAATGGAGGGTGTAGATTCAATTTGAAAAGTTGGATGGAAGGCTGAGATTGAAATTGGAAGGAATCAATTGGATTGAAAATAGAATGGATGGTGAGGATTTGATTGAAAAATGAGATGGATGGTCTAGATCGAAATTGGGTTGTCGACTAGCGAAGTCGCACTATTCATTTGATTTTTTGAAGTTCTCTCCTTTTAAGAGGAAAAGATTTACCAAAAATAACTATTCTATCTTTTGTGGTGCTTTTGACAAAGTTAGCCCGTTATAAATGAAAATTTGTGTGTTCGGGAAAGAAGGAATAATAAATGGTGACGGTGTTAATAAATTTGAGCACAATAATAATGTTATAAATAATTTTCTGTAACAACAAAAGTGTTTTACACTTTTACATAATAAAAAAGGGTACAATTGTAAACATGCTTGTATTTTATGTTCTAACATTAAAAATTTGGAAATTGAATATTCCACCAAAATTGAAATTTTTTCTTTGGAAAGCATGTTGACGGCCTTCCAACGAAAGATAGACTTCTAAAAAGTCATATTAATGTCCCACCTCATTGCATTTTGTGTAACTATCCTAGTGAAAATAAAGATAATTTCTTTTACGAATGTCTTTTGATTAGGTCCATTATCCAAGAAATGAACATTACTAGCTACAATAACTTTTTGTCAAATTATGATAATATTGCGAGTCAAAGTTTTCTATTGAAGCTTAATTATCTAAAAGACTTAATTCCACAAAATGTTTTCGTTAAGATCATTTTTATTTGGTGGAATGCATGGTTTTATAGAAATGATATTATCTTTAATAATGTAAATTTCAATATAAACAAGCTTATTACATTATGTAATAATAACATTAAGGCCTGGAACGAAACTAAACATAAAGATCTCAACAATCCTGAGAAAAAAAAGTCTGTTAGAAACAATTCTAGTAAGAAGGAAATCTGGTGGGAGAAACCTAGAAATGGTTTTCTAAAGCTAAATTTTGACGGATCGAGAATAGATGGCAATAAAGCTGCTTTAGGATATTGTATAAGAGATCATAATGGCGAAGTCGTGTTGTTAGGAGCAAAAAAGTGCGGATCTAATAGTATTATTGTCGCAGAAGCACTCGCCTTAAAAGAAGGTATTTTAGCCGCTAAAAACTTAGGAATCTTTAAGTTAATTGTGGAGGGGGATAATTTATGTGTTATCAACTCCCTCCGTAGCACTTGGCAGATCCCGTGGGAAATCTCTAGTATTATCAAGGATGTGAAACTTGATCTTCATCTTTTCGATGAAGTGATAATTAAACATTGCTTCCGTGAAGCCAACAAGGTTGCTGACTTCATGGCTTCCGTTGGACATTCATGTCCAACTCTTTCGAGGTGGGTTGAAAGCCGGTGGTTTCAACTTACCTTACTCATTCGAAAAGATGAGATAGGTTGGTCCTACCCAAGAGGATCAACCTAGTTTTCTTAAGGGGTTGCGAAAGGTCGTCGGCGTTTTGCGAAAAATCGTCGACGTTTTCTATAAAAAAGACATAACTTGCTCTTCTCTCTTTCTACCTTCTTTTCTCTGAAACAAAAACAACATAAAATCCAAAAAAACGGTTTCAACATCGAACAACAACATCAAACAACGACAACGATTCAATGTCAAACGACGACAACGATTCATCGGTAAGTAACTAAAATCTTAATTTTTTTTTCAATTAATTTTTGTTGAATTACATGTTTAAGCCCTTTAGTTGAAATTAGGTTGAATTAATCGTAGAAGCCATAGAATAGACAAATTAAACTCATTCGAAATTTTGCATTAGACTTGAAAACTGGTCGTCCTCGCGTGGAAAGGACGGCAAAACTAGCCGTCTGAGCATGGTATGGACGTGAATAGTACACGTCCAAACCATGCATGGACGTGTACTATTCACGTCCATACATGGTGAGGACGTGCACTATTCACGTCCAAACCATGCCTGGACGTTAATCCTGGCCGTCCATGCATGGTTTGGACGTGAATAATGCACGTCCTCACCATGTATGGACGTGAATAGTACACGTCCATGCATGGTTTGGACGTGTACTTTTCCCATCCATTCCATGCTTGGACGGCCAGTTTTCAAGTCTTTATATTTCTGTTATTTTACTTAGTTTTTAACATAAATTAAGTGGTTTTTAATATTTTTTAATATAATCCTCACCAATTTTGCATATTAACAGGATTCGTTTGAGGAGTTTGGTGGAAATGAGATTAATTATAATCGATTATTTGATACGGAAATATCTTTTGATAATCGGGATGAGGCGTTTGACTGGGCTCAAAGAATAGCTATCGATAATGGTTTTGCCTTAGTGAAGGCAACAAATGGGGCCAAAAATCGCAAACAACTGGAGTTGCTCGGGTCGTATTTTCGTTGTTCAAGGTACGACCAAACCAGAAAGAAGATCGATCTTAAGAAACCGGAGAATTCTAGTAAGAGAGGGTCGGCTAAGTGCGGATGTTTGTTTAGGATTCGAGCCGTGCAGGAGTACGCCCATTTGGATGATGGGAAGCCGGCGATTGCTTGGTACATTATTACTTCGAGTAACGCGGGTTTTCACAACCACGAAGTAGCGACCTATAAAGATGGGGATAGACATTTTGCCGGCTTGGATGCCGAAGAGAAAGAATTTGTGAGGCAACAAGTCCGGGCGTCGATTCCGCCGAGGGATATCAAGAACGCTCTTCATCAAAGGACCCCGGATAAACCCCAACCAAGTAGCGCGCAAATTTATAGCGAGTCGAACAAGGTTCGGCGTGAGATGAGAGGAAGTAGGAATCCCGCTAAACAACTATTGGCTGTAGCAGTTGCTGCCAAATATGTGGAGTGGCACGAATCAGACCCCGATATGAAGGAGTTAACTCATTTGTTTATGTGTCATCCGGAATTCGTCAAACTATTCCGCGCTTACCCATATGTGGCTCTTATCGACGCTACCTACAAGACCAACGTTTTGAAGATTGCACTTATTGAGATCGTTGGCGTGACACCGGTCGGATCCTCCTTCTTAATTGCCACTGTGCTCCTTCCGTCTGAAGATGATACATCTTATGGGTGGATGTTGCAGAGATTAGAGGAGCTGCTTGTGGGTTCACCTATGCCTACCCTTGTCACTGACCGAGAGTTGGGCTTGATCCGGGCTATTGAGTCCCTCTATCCGGAAACTTCTCACATTTTGTGTCGTTGGCATGTGAACAAAGCCTTGGAGAACAGAGTACAAAATTGCAGAAAGATGATGATGTACAAAGCCATGATAATGCTTAGTAAAGAAACCGGTTGGTACCGCGTGATCAATGCATCCACGCAAGCTGAGTTTGGGAGAGCATGGGAAGCCTTTGCTAAAACTTGGGTAGAGTTGGCTAATTATGTGATGAGAACATGGGCCACGTACAAGAAGAAGTTCGTTGTTTTCTATACGAACCAATACTTCCACCTCGGTAACACGACCACTTCCCGGGTAGAGTCGTGTCATTCCCTCCTGAAGGCTTGGTTGAAGAGTCAAAACTTGAACCTTGACACTATGTGGACTTGTATTCACTCCATGCTTGAAGCTCAACACTCCAAGATTCGACATGAGTTAGAGACATCGCGGAGCAAGCCTGTAAGTGCTGGACCGTTTTTCTCCTTATTGCGAGGACATGTGTCTATCAAAGCCATTAGGTTAATGGAAGCTGAGATTAAGAGAGGGATGGAGCTGGGGAACGGGCTTTAAGAGCATTGTGGATGTGCGATGCAGGTTACTCACGGGTTGCCTTGTGCTTGCATTATGATTCTGATTCAAAGAAACGTTAGGAGGATCCACTTTGAGGACGTGCACTTGTTTTGGAGGACTTTGGTGTACGACAGTCCCGGACATAGGCCGAAGACCGATGATAATGAGTTTGAGGCTCTTATAGAGCAAGCTAGAGGTATCGATCCGGCGAAGCGACGGGTAATCATTGAGAAACTTCGAGATGGTCTCCACCCGGCAGATGAGGATATTCGTCCACCTGAGGTTCGAGAAAACCCCAAGGGGAGACCGAGGGGTTCCACTACTCGGAACAAGACCGCCTTTGAGCATGCTGCCCGAAGATGTGCCAAGATATTTTCTAGCCCTTCGACGACACCTTCGGTCAGTACGGTGTCTGATTTTGGAGATGGACCTATTGGTGCACCATTGGAGGTCGGTTACACAACGGGACCTTTGTGTACTTGGTCCAAAAAATATGCCGTCCCCCAAGGGTTATGGGCGCATTTTGATGGTTGGGCTGATGTGGTTGCTGATGGTCATTGTGGTTATAGAGTGATATTGCATGCCGCCCGGGGTCGGCAGGAGGACTACTTGGTCATGAGAGTGTGGGCTCTTAGAGAGATTCAGGAAAACGATATGTACAAGACATTTTTTGATGAGTGTCCTTGTACGCCTCCGCTTTTGAGCAGATGAGATCATACATTGAGGGCTATCGAGTTTACCGACAGCAGTTTTTGCGGTGAATTTCATTGGATGTCTTCTGAATATTTGACCGCCTTTGCGTCGTTGTTTAACTAGACTATCTGTTGTATCGGGCAGTGGGCGGGCAAAGGAGTCAGGCAATGAAATTGTCATACATTCTTACCGCTGAGGGCCACGGGTCACGAGTCGAGGCCGTACGGTGTCTTGTGGATCGTAAACTATCGTTACCATTGGATGAGATTGCATTACAGTGGCCCACTGAACGAAGCACCCATGCCACCAATCGATCTTTGTTGGGAGTGGACAAGAGAACCTGCAGTAGCACATTATGCCGATTTATTTGTACACATCGAACATCGAAAGATGGCATACTTTAATGGGAACAACACCTCGAACTAGACGCCAAAGACAGCCTCCCCCGGTTTAAAATTGTACTTCGATATTTATTTGTATTGTTTAGGTTGTAATATTGAAATGTAACCGTTGTGATTTCAAATTTCAAAATGTTACCGTTACAATTTCAAAATGTTACATGGTTTCTTATAAATACTTCGATACTATGGCTTCTTATAAATACTGGTTTTCATGTTCATTGTAATCGTAACAACAAACCTTATTCACTACTAAAATTCAAAACTTTTAAGATGGCTCTCACAAATGTTCAAAAAAACAGAGCGATTTCATTGTCAAACAAACCTTATTCACTACTAAAAAGTTAACAAATTACAAAGATAAAAGTTAACAAATTTTGAAACAAAGTTGCATAACAGTCATAAAAGTTAACTAATACATCCCGTCGTTCAGACCTCATTGGCCCAAAACGAAAAATACACAAGGATAACCCCGGTTAACCGTAAAAAAGTCTTTTCAAACTCCCACCAACCACGCATCTCTGGAGCACCGCTAACGTCTGGGTGATTATCTTCATACATTCTAATGACGTTCATAATGTTGCAATACACATGCATTGCCTGTTGAGATAAGACTGGGGGCTCAAGACGTAACATGTTTCTCGCTTCAGCAAGGCGGCGAGTGTCAGGACGTCGAGGGTACGAACTTGCAGCTTCGTTCACTAACCGGACTGCGTCACGCCTCTTGATCCAGTAGTTGCGTTGATGTTCAAGAGATGCTTTCACTATCGGGTGTTCCGCTGCAGGGCTTGCGAGATCTGTGTTAGCTTCTGCAATCCGTTGTGAAAGCCAAGTTTCATTGTTCAATGGCATGGTTGCCATTCCTGAAAAAAAAATAAATTTAAACTATTAAAATTGAAAATATACGGTTAAAACGTAAAAAAAAACTCAAGCCACCCCATTCCCACGTCCCTACCCACCCAAGCCACCCCATTCCCACGTCCCTACTGTTGAGTTTATAGATCCGGTACTTAAGAGGGGGAGGGGGTGAATTAAGTACCCTTTTAAAATAATAGCAACAAGAGTGACCACGAATGATTCTGAATTAATACTCAGGCTAATTAAACAGTCTGATTGTCTGCTTAATACAATACGAATTGTGCAGTATTATTTCTGAGATCAATTTCGTGAAGAGCAATAACCAAAAAGGAACAAACGTAAGCAAAAGAAATAAAGACGAGACACGCGATTTTTAACGCGGGTTCGACCTACTCTCTAAAGGTCTACGTCCACCCCTTTCTTATTATTGATTCCTTAATAATTAACTCAAATTACAAGGAATTACCCCACGATCAACCCCGATCGTGCAATCTCGAGTACAACCCCGTACCCCAAAAGTATCCTTGCAAATAAAAGAAAATTACAACTGAAATTGCTCCTTAATAAGATTCACTAATATGAACGAAGGAGACAATTAAAATTCCTACGAGTATAAATACTTGTAAGAAATAAGACGGTCTCAAGAATACGGCTTGAAAAGAGTTTTGCAAAAATATGAAGTTACGAACTTTAAGAACTGATTTTTGCAAACAAAAAGCTTTTTAGAAAATATGAATGCTAGTAATTAACAAAGAAAGCTTTTTGTACTCTTATTTTTCTCTGCCAAAAACGTACATTTCATTGATGAAATTGCCTTTCTTATATAGTCATGGTTGACTAAGTAAATGAGGCAATATGAAAGATATGCACACAATTTTTTCAAACGGAAAAAGGATATCAAAAAATGCTTCTTGCTTGAAATACTTTGAAGAATATTCTTTAAAGATTTTAGAGCAAAATTAGAGACTTGAATTATGGCAAATGATCAGAGAATCATTTGTCTATAGTTCCTTTCTTAAAAAAAAACCTTTTTCTTTTGTTCAAAAATAAGTCGTATATTATGAGACCGAATATTTATCACAAGTTTAAATACTCTTACAATTCTTTCTAAATTCAGATAGAAAAGATATCACGATGGCCTTCATTTTCCGAATCCGAAAATCTTCAAGTATCTGTCACAAAAATCTCATATGCACATTAGACCACAAAGTAAGGAAACTTGTCATCATCAATATAGTGACTCAACAAATTCCCCCTTTGATGATGGCAAGTTTCTTTAAACAATAAGTTCCCCCTCAACAAAGCGATCAGCCTGACTTAAAAAAATTGATAGCAGAAACAAACAACATATGCATTTGATTAGAGCAACTTGATAAATTTCCAGCCAAGGAACAAGAGAAAACATAAAACAACATTCATCGAATTAGTCTGAACTAGTAGCCATTAAGTAGTATGAGTCCTAAAATATTCCCCCTCTTGACATCATCAAAAGGAGAGGGTAGACAAAAAGTGCCAAAGTGCAAAGTTCAGAATCCACGAATCCTACAGACAGTCACCGGACACAGACGATAGACATCATCGTAACCTAAGATTAACAATTAGTGAAAGTAAACAGTTAAGCAGCCTGCAAAATATTGACAAAAGAGAACAGAAAACAGAAGAGGTCAGGGGGAAGGGCGGTTGAGGAGCTGATGGAGAAGGTTAGGAATAGAGGACAAGGAGGTTAGGACGTTTTTTATCGATGCCAATTCCCGTGCAATAACTCCGAAACCCTCAGCATTAACATCAAGGAGCTCATCCAACTTTGAAATCACAGCCTCAAATCCCCCTGAACTTGGCCCAGCAGCAGCATCCTGAGTGCGTAAACCAACTAGCTTATCTGCTATAACCCGAATATGCATCTGACCCATCAATCCGTCACTCATGCGATCATCCAACGCCATACAAACACTGTCATCAGATAACATTCCTTTTTGCCAGAAAACATGTGATAACCACATCCCGTACGGTAAATCTCGAGCCTTAAGAGGCGCAGCAGACTGTACGTCATGGGCGACCTCTCGAATATAGTGAAAAATAACCGAGGCCAAATTAACTGGTTGTTTTGTCATGAGATGGTACATTAAAACTAGGTCGGGAATTTTACAGTAACCACGGGAGTTTTGACGAGGTGTGATGGTGCGCCGGATAACATTGTATTGGAATTGATGTGGGGCATCAAGCTTTTGTGGGCTTATACTGGTTTTGAGAGTGGCTTTGGGGTCAAAATATTGTAAAATTTGCAAAGGTTCAACATCACCCATCCCAGGCCAACTGTTTTTATCACAAGTAGTAACACCAGTGTACGGAATATCAAAAATCTCAGCGAACTCATCGGCACGAAGGACAAGAATATCACCATTAATTTTAGCCGAGAGAAGATACCCTTTATTAGTGACGGATACCGACTGATAAAACTGAACCATTTCGGGAATAAAAACAACAGACTGTACAGTAAACATACCAGTCCACTTTTGATGCTCAAGAATATCTTGAAAGAAGGAAAGAGCAATGTGAGAGTCTAACCAGGATAACGGATAATAGCGACCCGGGAGAATAGTGTAGTCCAAAAGTCGTATACAATGAGCAAGATCATCCTCCTTCAGGGGTAAAGAATTCAGAAAATTCACAACTTTGTCGCGGTCCAGTGATGACATTAAAGTCGCTTTGACCGGCGGAACAGGACCCGTAGAGGCATTAGATTTTTGGATAGGAGAGGTAGGTTTTTTTCGTTTGAAGGAAGTGACCTTTCCCTTTGTTAAAGCCTTCAAAGTTTGAAGACTTACCCCAAGACTCGCCTTCCATGCAATATCATCAGGATCATCATCTTCATCATGGACAATCGGGTTTTTGCCCTTGTCAGTCACCGGGCTAGAATCAGTAGGAGGTTTTTCAAGACTAGGACTGGGTTCAGGAATGACAGCTCCACGCCGAGTTCGAGGAGATCGTTTAGTGGCCGGAGATATCGCAGAAGAGATAGGTTCCTCGGCGCTCATTACCGACGGTTCAGGAGAGGCATGCACAAAGACGGAATCGGCATTGGATTTTGGGGGTTTTCGGGTGGTGGTGTTGGGTTTGGCGGAAGCAGTGGGTGGTGGTTCGGGAGAGTTTTCGATGGTGGTGGTAGGTGGAGATTTGGGAGAAGTGGCCGGAGGAGAAGTGTCGGGTTCCGGGTTTGGCAAAGGTCCGAGTGATTTTGTGCGGGAGCGAGTGGTGGTGGTGAAAGGAATGATGGTTTTGGAGGCGGAGGAAGGTGTAGGGTTTGGGGGGAGGATGGTGGGTTTCGTCTTCTTTTTCGGCGGCATGGTGGTGTTTGTGAGAAGTGTTTGTGAGTTTGGGAATGGAGGTTTGGGTTGATGAGGGAGATGAAGAGGTTGAGGGTTTATGATTTGGGGAAAAAGGTTGGAGGGTGTTTTGTGAGAAGACGAGAACACGGGTGGGTGGGTGGGTGGGTTGTTGAAGGTCAATAAATTGCAAGCAAGCATGACTGATTACATAGCACATAAATACGTCAATCTTTTTACTAGTATATTGAATAAATTCGCCAACTAGAATAAGTGCACTGCAAATAAGATCGAAGATCTGAACCGAAAACAGAAGACACATATGACTATCCTCGTCCAATTTAGTCAATCATTGGAGGTTTAAATTAGAAAACATACAACTATGAGCTACTTTGTAACAGACCTAACTCTAAACGAATTTTCTCAAATGGTTCTCTTGCCAAGGGCTTGGTAAAAATATCAGAAAGTTGATCTTTAGTGTTAACAAAGTTCACGCATATGTTCCCTTTTTCCACATGATCACGAAGAAAGTGATGCCGAATGTCGATGTGTTTTGTTCTAGAGTGTTGAACGGGATTTTTAGAAATATTTATTGCGCTAGTGTTATCACAAAGAATAGGAACGCAATTAATGTTCATACCGTAATCCCGCAATTGTTGTCTTACCCATAGAACTTGAGAGCAACATTGAGCCGCAGCAACGTACTCACTTTCTGCTGTTGATAAAGCTACCGTATTTTGCTTCTTGGAAGCCCAAGAAATGAGACATGGTCCAACGAAGGTAGCTACTCCAGACGTACTCTTTCTGTCAACTGAACACCCTGCATAGTCAGCATCTGAATACCCCGTGAGAGTGAAATTGCAATGTAAGGGGTACCATTAATATAAGTCTTGGGTTCCAATCAAATATCTGAGAATACGTTTAACTGCAATTAAATGTGATTCCTTAGGATCTGACTGAAACCGAGCACATAAGCAGACACTAAAAAGAATGTCAGGACAACTCGCAGTAAGATATAACAATGAGCCTATCATACCACGATATACCTTTTCATCAACACTTTTACCTTTCTCATCTTTGTCAAGTTTCAAGGTTGAACACATGGGTGTGGAAAATGGATTTGCATTACTCATACCAAATTTTTTTAGCATCTCCTTGATGTACTTCCCTTGATGAATCATGATACCATGAGAAGTTTGCTTGATTTGAAGGCCCAAGAAGAATCCAAGTTCACCCATCATGCTCATTTCAAACTCCAACTGCATAAGGTTTGAGAAATAAGCACACAATACATCATTAGTAGCTCCAAAAATAATGTCATCAACATAAATTTGAACAACTAACAAATCATCTTTGTCCGATTTCAAGAATAGAGTCTTATCAATTGAGCCTCGTTGAAAACCGTTTTCAAGTAAAAACTTTGAGAGTCTTTCATACCATGATCTAGGCGCTTGTTTAAGACCATAAAGAGCCTTATCCAATTTAAAGACATGATTTGGAAAACTACTATCAAGAAAACCTGGGGGTTGTTCAACATATACCTCCTCCTCCAAATAGCCGTTAAGAAATGCTGTCTTAACGTCCATTTAAAAGAGTTTGATACCCATATGAGCTGCAAAGGCTATGAGCAAGCGAATGGCTTCTAATCGTGCCACAGGTGCAAAAGTTTCATCAAAGTCGATTCCTTCTTGTTGATTGTATCCTTGTACCACAAGTCTTGCTTTGTTTCTTACAATCACACCTGTATCATCTAGTTTATTTCGAAAAACCCATTTCGTTCCAATGACTGAACGATCTTTAGGACGAGGTTCTAAATGCCAAACCTTGATCCTCTCAAATTGATTAAGCTCTTCCTGCATAGCAATCATCCAATCGGGATCAGTTAAAGCAACAGTAATATTTGATGGTTCTATTTCAGATAAGAATTAATAGTGAGAACAGAAATTGTTCAGTGAAGATCGAGTTTTGACTCCCTCATGAATGTTTGTCAGAATGTTATCCATTGGATGGGAACTTTGGTGTTTCCAGCGACGTGGGATAAAAGGTTCTGATGTTGAGTCTAATTGAACATCTTGCACGACTGTTTGATTCTGTTCCACTCATTCTGTTCTCTGTGTAGCTTCTGGAGTGCTGAAGGATTGGTCAGAATTAAACAGATCGTCAGTCTGTTCAGTTCCCCCTGTGTTCTGCACCTCTTCAGTATTTCTCTCCTGTGCAGACGAAGGTTCTTCACCTAGTTCTGGGGTTTCATTCCTTATGAATCCAATCTCAAGGTCATCATCATCCTGCAAATCAGCATTGAGAATATTAGTTTCATCAAAAATTACATGAATGCTTTCTTCAAAGCACATAGTTTTCTTGTTGTACACTTTATAGGCTTTACTCTCATTAGAGTATCCTATAAACACCGCCTCATCACTTCTTGGATCAAACTTTCCCAAACTGTTTTTACCATTATTGTGAACATAACATTTTGATCCAAAACAACGAAAGTGAGAAATGTTTGGCTTTCGCCCATATAGAAGTTCATAAGGGGTTTTCTTGTGAATGGATCTGATTGACACACGGTTACGAATATAACATGCTGTGTTCACAGCTTCAGCCCAAAAGGTTCGGGGCAATTCACTACAGAGTAGCATGGTTCTTGTCATTTCCTCCAAGGTTCTGTTCATCCTTTCGACTACACCATTTTGTTGTGGTGTTCTTGGGGCAGAAAAATTGTGATCAACTCCATGTTTCCTGCAAAAGGATAAAAAGGATTCATTGTCAAATTCCCTTCCATGGTCTGTTCTAATGGAGATTAGAGAGTGTCCGAGTTTGTTTTGCAGCCTTTTAATTAAGACTTCAAATTCTTCAAAAGTTTCACTTTTAGCATGCAAAAACAAAGTCCAAACGAATCTCGAGTAATCATCCACTAAGACACATACATAAAGACTCCCACCTCGGCTTCTAATCCTCATTGGGCCACATAAATCCATGTGAATGAGTTCTAGAGGCTTAGTGGTGCTTACAAACCTTTTAGATTTAAACGAGCTGCGAACATGTTTACATCGAGCACAAACGTCACAAACTCCTTCCATTTCGAACTTTATGGAAGGTAAACCATCCACTAAATCAAGTTTGTGCAGTTTGTTCAATGAAGAGAACCCAACGTGTCCAAACCTCTTATGCCATAAGATAGGATCATTTTGCATAACTGATAGACATTTAATGGTTTCCCTTGGAATGCTTCCTAGGTCAACCACATAAATGTTGTTAACTCTCTTACCTTCAAGAACAATTTCATTGGTACTTACTTTGATTACATAACAAAGGTTTGCATGAAATTCAACTTTATTCCCTTTGTCACATAACTGTGAAATACTAATGAGATTGTGTTTAAGCCCTTTTACCAGCAGCACATCATCAATGGAATGTGATCGAGACTTACCAACTTTTCCAATACCTACAACCTCACCCTTTTTGTTGTCTCCGAAAGTCACACTTCCACCATTGTAAGCCTTCAACGAGAGGAATTGGTTCTTATTACCTGTCATATGTCGCGAGGAACTATTATCAAGATACCAACAGCTGCCTCCTCTCGCATGGCCCTGAAAAGAGATTAGTTAGATGATTTAGGAACCCAAACAAGTTTGGGTCCCTTCTTATTACGAACAAGATCAAGGACATCCTTTCTAATCCACATTTTCTTTACGATTCTAATGTTGTGATCCAAATGACCTAAACGTTTTTTGCAAGCGTTAAACACATGACCAGCATTACCACAGAAGTTGCAGATGATATACTCAGGCAAACCTACGTACTTACGTCTCCTGAAGTCTCTATCATGGGGGGCAGGTTTCTTAGCATAAATGAAGTCTCTCTGCTTTGAACAGTCTGGAGGTGTGTTTAATCTATGTTCAGGATTTCTGGCAGAATGATATTGAGGGATGTTTTGTCTAATGTCAGAACAGGAATCATGCACATTTGAACATTCTGGAGGAGTGTTTATTTCTGCTCAGGAACCCAGACAGTACGATATTGAGGATCGTCTTGTCTTGTGTCAGAACATGACTCATAACCTAATCCAAGTTTTTTTGTATTCTTAGATTGATTTACCAGAAAATTTAACACAGTGTTACTTCATTCCCGCTTAGCTGCAACGTTTCTAGCGTTACTTAAGTCTGTCTCCAAGTTCTTTACTTTCTCAAGCAATCTTTTATTTTTACATAGGAGATCATCGTATTCAACATTAAGTCTATCAAGTTTTGAGCTTGTCTCAGAATATTTAACCGACTTAGCAACATGTGACTCTTTTAGTTCATCAAGTTCTTTAGTAAGGACATCGATTTTATGAATAAGAGACTCATTTTTTTCACTAAGCTCATTTTGAACAGACTGGTTGACTGTTTGTTTGTTGACTTTCCTTAACTCATGCTTAAGGTCTATGTTCTCCTCCGCTATGCTTTCTATTTCAGATTGCATGAAACTCATTTGTTTATTCTGCTCATAACTATTATCAAGTGTTTCCTCTAACAATTTCAAGATCCTTTCTTTAGATAGAGAGCGAACTTTAGTTTTGATTAGTGAAAGACTTACCTCATCCTCTGATTCACTGTCTGATGCATCTGAGTGAGCCATAAGACATCTGAGAGTGTCTTCATTCCTCTTTCTCTGAGATCTTGGTTTATAAACTGATCTCAAGCACACCTTCTCTTCCTCTTTTGAGGGTTCATCTTCTTCTGAATCAGACTCACCCCAACTGCAGCCATCATAGCACGTTTGTACTCTTGCTTGGATCTTTCACGTTTTTCTTTAGATTTCTCTTCTTCCCACATAGGACAGTTTTGAATCTGGTGATCTCGTTCACCACATTTAAAACAGCCCATTTTGGAACGTGATGAAGAAGGTACAGACTCTCGTTGTTTATAACTGTTGAACTTCCCATGATTTTGCTTTCTAATAATGTTAGCAATACGTTTTGAAAGCAAGGCAACCCCTTCTTCAAGATCACTTTCATTATCACTTGAAAGGGCATTTAACGCCAATCCCTTAGCTTTGGGTTTCTCATCGGCATCATTTTCAAGCACCAGCTCATGTGCCATAAGAGATCCCATTAAAGCTTCATAGGTGAGTGTAGTTAAATCTCTTGCCTCTTCGATGGCAGTGACTTTAGCTTGCCATTTCTTAGTTAAACTTCTTAGAATTTTTCGGACAATGTCCTCAGTTTCAAAAGTTCTACCAAGATTAGAAAGTTCATTAACTATGTTTGAAAAACGTGAAGACATGCTTTTAATTGACTCATCTTGTAGCATTTTAAAGGACTCGTATTGTTGCATTAGAATGTCAATACATTGTTTCTTTACTTGCACAGTTCCTTCATGAGCCAATTCTAAGCTGTCCCAAATTTGTTTGGCCGTTTTTCACCCAGCAATCCGACTTGTTTCAGATTCTCCGATACCGGATTGCAAGAGTGATATGGCTCTAGCATTCTTTTCCGCCTTTTTGTAATCACTTGCTGTATAGTCCTTTGGTTCTTTTTCACTTTCAGCACCATCTTTGTCAGTGGAAGTGATAGAGAGAGGACCGTTTTTTATGATTACCCAACACTCGTAGTCTGTTCCTTGTATGAAATGCATCATACGATTTTTCCACCAGCCATAGTCCGTGCCATCAAAGACAGGACTTTTGACAGATTTGGAATTCATCTCGGAAAAATAAAAATAAACTCAAAGAAGGATCAAACTCTTTGCTGTAAGGCAATAATCAAGAGCACAAGGCTCTGATACCAATTGTTGAGTTTATAGATCCGGTACTTAAGAGGGGGAGGGGGTGAATTAAGTACCCTTTTAAAATAATAGCAACAAGAGTGACCACGAATGATTCTGAATTAATACTCAGGCTAATTAAACAGTTTGATTGTCTGCTTAATACAATACGAATTGTGCAGTATTATTTTTGAGATCAATTTCGTGAAGAGCAATAACCAAAAAGGAACAAACGTAAGCAAAAGAAATAAAGACGAGACACGCGATTTTTAACGTGGTTCGACCTACTCTCTAAAGGTCTACGTCCACCCCTTTCTTATTATTGATTCCTTAATAATTAACTCAAATTACAAGGAATTACCCCACGATCAACCCCGATCGTGCAATCTCGAGTACAACCCCGTACCCCAAAAGTATCCTTGCAAATAAAAGAAAATTACAACTGAAATTGCTCCTTAATAAGATTCACTAATATGAACGAAGGAGACAATTAAAATTCTTACGAGTATAAATACTTGTAAGAAATAAGACGGTCTCAAGAATACGGCTTAAAAAGAGTTTTGCAAAAATATGAAGTTACGAACTTTAAGAACTGATTTTTGCAAACAAAAAGTTTTTTAGAAAATATGAATGCTAGTAACAAAGAAAGCTTTTTGTACTCTTATTTTTCTCTGCCAAAAACGTACATTTCATTGATGAAATTGCCTTTCTTATATAGTCATGGTTGACTAAGTAAATTAGGCAATATGAAAGATATGCACACAATTTTTTCGAACGGAAAAAGGATATAAAAAAATGCTTCTTGCTTGAAATACTTTGAAGAATATTCTTTAAAGATTTTAGAGCAAAATTAGAGACTTGAATTATGGCAAATGATCATAGAATCATTTGTCTATAATTCCTTTCTTAAAAAAAAACCATTTTCTTTTGTTCAAAAATAAGTCGTATATTATGAGACCGAATATTTATCACAAGTTTAAATACTCTTACAATTCTTTCTAAATTCAGATAGAAAAGATATCACGATGGCCTTCATTTTCCGAATCCGAAAATCATCAAGTATCTGTCACAAAAATCTCATATGCACATTAGACCACAAAGTAAGGAAACTTGTCATCATCAATATAGTGACTCAACACCTACCCACCCAAGCCACCCCATTCCACGTCCCTACCCACC
Organism: Silene conica; assembly: GCA_029255685.2. Taxonomy (NCBI): domain Eukaryota; kingdom Viridiplantae; phylum Streptophyta; class Magnoliopsida; order Caryophyllales; family Caryophyllaceae; genus Silene; species Silene conica. Next base: position 76,189,133 of record CM055311.2, read on the forward strand.
CTAGCCACCCCATTCCCACGTCCCTTCCCACCCAAGCCACCCCATCCCCACGTCCTTACCCAGCCCAGTCGTGCCCCTCCCACGTCCAACCCACCCCTAGACGTGCCCCTCCCACGTCCAACCCACCCATAGACGTGCCCCTCCGACGTCCTAACCACCCATAGCCGTCCCCCTCCCACGTCCCAACCCCTACCTAAAACGTGTTTTCGATTTCTACCCCATTCTAATCCTACAACAACAACAACAATAACAACAACAACAATAACAGCAACAACAAGAACAACAACAAACAATAACAAATTATGAATCAAATTTGAAAAAATAACAAAAAACATTAACAAATAACATTAAAACTAACAATCTAATCTAATTAACAACAACAATAACAACAATAACATAATACAACTATGATTAAGACTAACAAGTTTAATTAAAACAATTTTTTTTTTTAAAAAAAACTAACCTTTCGGTTGTGGTACGGTGGCCGTGCGTCGGTGGTGCTACGGTGGTGGTACGGTGGCCGTGCGGTGGGGGTGCGGTCGTGGTGGTGCGGGTGGTGCGGGTCGTGGACGTACAGTGGTGGTGCGTGGTTGTGGATGGGTGAGGGCTTTGGGTGAGTTTTTTTGAATTTGAGAGGTTTTGTGGTAAGGCAAGGGTATGTGTTGTCTTTTTAATGAATTACCTTGACGATTTTTCGCAAAACGTCGACGACCTTTCGCGATTAGGTTTTCTTACCTTATAAAAAAAAAACAAAAAAAATTAAAAATACTTGTAGGGTCT